>CM056723.1:73535085-75935085 GCA_029844215.1 Przewalskia tangutica | reverse complement strand
TTTTATTTGTTTTAAATGCTTTAAATTGCTTGCTTTAATTTTTTATGCTTAAGTGTTGTAATTGCTATTTTCTTTTACTGCTTTCCTTAAACTGTCATTTCGCTCATATATCCTCCCTTACGGAAAATTCTCACTATCACACACTACACGCGAGGTGTGCTTCGCGCACCTGCAAATTTCTTTTAAATACCCAAATTTAAAAGTGTTGGCATTTTGCGCGGAGCGTCCGGACCATCCGATGGCCGCGTAGCCTTCTCACTCGAGTTGTCCGCTCGGGAACCTTACGTCTAGTAAGCCAAATATTAGAAAACTCAGGGTAGAGCTATACCACAATTTATTTTAAGTCATGCATGCATTTATCCTAGGTGGGTCGATCTTTGGTATCATCTCCACTACTAAGAAATCCACCAAACTTGTTGATGGGTTTCACAACCCAACGATCAATCAACATATTATGTGTAGCGTGATAATGATGGATCCAGGTCTAAACATGACATGCCAAAATTGGAAAATGCACATTCATTTGTCGTCATTTCCGAAGCATTGTAGTTTAACGGCTTGGACTAGTATATCATAATCTCGCATATCTGGCGTTTAGGCTCACTTTTGGCATAAAAGAGGTCTCAAGCATGTTAGAGCGCGCGCTTGATTTGCATGCAATTTGCTTATTATTGATTGTCGCTTGCAACTCTTTACATATTACATATAGCAATTTTATACTGACTGGGTTTGCTTCATTTTTAAAAAGGTTTATTTTGCCTAGTTTATTCCCCAAACGTTGATTCGCGTTGGATAAGAACTGACAGAACATCTCCACTTCACAAATTCAAAGACACGATCTTCCAACAAAATGACTGATTCAGGATCGTTCGAACAAACTGGTTTGGGACTTTTCGCTCTTCTAAGAGATAAACCGGTAAAATTCAGAAAAGGGAAATACTACCATTCAGGATGAATTCATTGCCCAATTGTTGCAACAGGTGGCAACCATGCAGAATGAGATTGACCGACTTCTAAAGCCCACTAATCCACAACTTATCTACCCAAAAATCCAACCACAAAATGATCTTCTAAACCTCTCAACTCCATATATGCCTCAAGCTCTGATTACCCAAACAACCCCACTCGTCCAAAATATCCCACTCGCCCAAAATTACCAGGCGACTCAGCAAATGCCGACGACACACATAGCTAACCAGAATAAGCAATATGTGCCACTGATATATACAATGGAAGTCCAACCCCTTGCTACCATCATACCAAACCTACCTCCCCAGGAAGCTGATCAATATAAGGAAATGGAAAGACATGCGAAGATCCAGACGAATGAAAATGTCACGACCCGACCCCGGGCCCGCGACTGGTGCCCTACCTGGGCACCCCTTTCAGGTATACATCAGAGAATAGCAGCGGAACATACACAACACATTTACATAAACCAAAAATAAATCAGTACATCTATGTTCTTACAGCCCAATCCACCAATGTGACTACAGACCTCTAAGAATAACAACTGTGGCGGGACAGGGCCCCGCTATACCCCTAAATGTACAACAACCGACCATACCAGGGATCTGAACCAAGCATAAGCCTCCGGAGTAATGGAGCTTCTCAACAACTGAACATTGATCCTAAGAGTGAGAATCAACAACCTGTATACTCTCCCTGCGGCATGAACGCAGCCGAAGAGGTCGCATACGCAGTATGTATGGCGAAATCTTGTAATGAAATCATAAAGTCTAAAAATAAAGGAGACATGTATGATAACTCAAATAATGATATCGTGTCTTACTAACAATGAGAGTAAACAAGAGTATACTTTATGTCACGACCGACTCAAGGTCGCGATGGTGCCTACCTGGGCACCCTGCTCGTATACATCGAGAGAATAGCAATGAACATACAACAAAAACATATGTGTAAACAAAAGACATCACAGCTAGCCGATAAGGTCGCTTCCATAATATAAACATAATCAAAAGTACAATCAGCATAACTCGGTTCTTCTACCCAACCACATATGTGAATACGCACTTAGAATAACAATCGTGGCGAGACAGTGGCCGCCATACCACGAATGTACATAAATCTACAACACTGGGGAAAAGGCGTACTAAAAGACAAGCCTCCTGATAAATGGAGCTTCGACGTCGATAAGTGATCCTAAGAATGAGGATCCACCACCGCTTACCCTTTCTGCGGTATGAACGCGCGGCAGGAAGGGTCGACACAATATGTACTAAGTATGTAAATCTGAAAATCGTAATTACAACATAAGTTTAAAACAAAGCCGGAGACATGTATGATAACAAAAATACAGTACACAGTGTCTTACTAACAATGAGAGAGTAAATCAAGGGAATACGTACAACATCACAATAGGAAACTCCCGATCAAATCATGGGTAGCGAACCCATAGAAACAGGTGGTATAACGTCTTAGGGTTCTTACCCCTCATTTATACTCTTTCCCCAAGCGGGTGGTATAACGCCTTGGGGTTTGCACCTCATTTATACTCTTACCCTGGAGAAGGTAATAGAACAGGTGGTATAACGTCTTGGGGGTTTACCCCTCATTTATACTCTTATCCTGGAGAAGGTGGTATAGCGTCTTGGGGGTTTACCCCTCACTTATACTCTTACCCTATCTCTACCGGCCGTCATACAATAAATAAGCAAGTTAGAAATCCCCTAACTTCTTATTAGTCTTATTCGTTTACACTCTCATTTTAGTATACTTAAGGCACTAATATGTTATAATCAAACCGGGAGTTTAACCCAAAGTACTACGTACTTCCAACCTTTTAAAAATGACTCATTTTTCATACAGAACTTCCAGATACTATAAACCGTAGTATCAAGTCAAAATTACTTTTCAAAACAAGTCACAATACCTTTAAACATAAAGTTAGGTTTCTAAATCAAGTGACTC
Source organism: Przewalskia tangutica (assembly GCA_029844215.1). Classification (NCBI taxonomy): domain Eukaryota; kingdom Viridiplantae; phylum Streptophyta; class Magnoliopsida; order Solanales; family Solanaceae; genus Przewalskia; species Przewalskia tangutica. Next base: position 75,932,154 of record CM056723.1, on the reverse strand, counting down.
CTTTTATCATAAAACCCTAGGCAATTGATGCCTAAAAAAATCGAATTGCCTTTTCATTAAAATTAAGCCATTTATCTTTCCATAAAGCAAACATAACCAACTCCCCATAAAGTCGTTACATTCGTTTTATACCTTAGCCATATACAATTTCCTATCCAAGGGACTTATACGTTTAAAACGGAACAAGTATCACATACTTTAAAACTCTTCAAGTCCCTTAACTTTATTAAAACATTAGACATCCTTAATACTTTCAAGAAGTGAGTTAATCTACTAACTCACCCGGCTTGGCTATTCATAAAACTAGTAAAGGATATCAAGGTCATGTACTTCACCGTACTATATACGCATGACTAGTCATGCTCAAAAGATAGGAAAAGTTCTACATACCTCGCGGTCAAACCACTTGCCAAGTACAAAGTCCCGCCCGTAGAACGTCAACCTATAATATTCACAATACGTCTATTAAGGCCTTACTTCAAACGTAGAATATTATAAGTGTCAAGTCGCTAAATTCTACGGAAAATCGGACAGCACCTCCTTTGTTTTTACTAACTTTGCCACCTTTTTCAAGGCCGAATACAATAACCAAACACGCCACATTTAAGGCACAATCCAAGCAATTAATCAATAGGGGATTACACGCCGACTAGACGTGTAAAATTCCGCCCCACAACGATAACAAACTAATACAACTACTAGTCCAATTTCGGCCATAATGAATACAACAATACCAATTCTTATCCAATTTCCATTTCAATCCAAATTGGTAGCATAACATGATATCAAGTCACATTTGATTATAACTACCATAATCTTCAAATAAGTGACATGCGACGATTTCTAATAAACGACCAATTAGTAATCCAATCTTCAAGTGGCTTGTATAACATTTCGGATTTAAGCTACAAGCAATCCATAATACTTATAAACTTCAACATATCAACTTCATGCTAGCAACATGTAAAGCTAACAACAACAATAAAAATATATAATCTTGTAACACTTAAAAGACAAGATTATACCTCAATGAAACTTAATCCAACTCCAATCCGAAGTCGCTCCTTAGTAGTTTAGAGCCTCTCCAAGACACTTCAATCCGCTTGTTGAGACCCTTTGAACAACACCAACAAATATCCTTCAAATCTCCAAACAAAACCTAGAAGGACAACTAGGTTTTCGTTTTCTGATCGACAGTAAACAATCTTTTTCCAAGATTTTTCTATTGAGATATGCTTACACTACCCTCAAGAACCTTGGTTTAAAGTGTGGAGCTAAATGGATCACAAACAAAGATTTTTCTTTTTTTTCTATAGTGAACCCGAGAGCAAGGCTCTTGTTCATCCAATTTTTGTGAAATTTTTTCTAAGTGTTGGCACTAGTAGTGCTACTAGTAGTATTATATAGCACCTTGGAGGGTCAAGATACAACCATTTGGGTGGCTAGGATAAGCTCTTATTAAATATCAAGACCTTGTGGGTCCTTTGACTTAGTCAAGATTATCAAGCTACAAGTTGCAAGACTTTAGTCATACAAGACTATGGTCAATGACCATCTTAGCCATGGAATTTTCGTCCAAGGCATCACTAAGGGGGGGGGGGGGTGACACATGTCGCCCTCCCATTCGCCACAATAAAACATTTTCAGACAATTCATATTTCCGATAAATTTTTACAAGTCTCAAATCTTAACACTTGTGAGTTCTTACTTACGTTCTTAAAACATGTCCTGTAATTACGGGGTGTAACACTTTACTGCATAAAAATAGGAGGCTCATGATCAAAGTAGGGTCACCCGCCCATAGTATCATTGAGCAATCCTACTCCTAGGACTATTTCACCCGCAAAGGCCGTATGGACCCGCATGAGGTAACTTCCTCGCATAGACTGTATCCGCCCGCATAGGTCGTGTGGACCCGCATGAGGTAATTTCCTCGCATAGGACTGGTCCGCCCCGCATAGGACTATTTCACCCGCATAAGCCATACGGACTCGCATGAGGTATTCCTCAAATCATGGGTAGCAAATCCACGGAATATGCAAATGCCACAAACCCGGGGAATGATCCTGTAAGAATAACATAACCTAGCACAACCGGCTATCATACATAACATAAGCACAACCGGCTTACCTTACATAACATAAGCACCACCGGCTTATCATACATAACATAAACACCACCGGCTTATCATACATAACATAAACACCACCGGCTTGTCATACATAACATAAGCAAGTTAAGAAATCCCCCTAACTTCTTATTAGCCTTATTCATATACACTCTCATTTTAGTTTACTTAAGGCACTAGCATGTCATTATAAAATCCGGGAATTTAACCCAAAGTACTACGTACTTCTATTCTTTTAAAATGACTCTTTTTCATATAAAACTTCCAAGATACTAATAACCGTAGTATCAAGTCATATCTACTTTTCAAAACAAGTCACGATACCTTTTAGAACTACATTTAAAGACTTCTAAATCAAGTGACTTTTTACTTTAAAACTTTAAGCAATTGATGCCTTCAAATCAATTTGTCTTTCTTCCTTTCAAATCATTTTATCTTAATTTTCATTGCTAGAGTAAACCATTCTTTTAACTTTCCATAAAGCTATTATAACCAACTTCCCATAAAGCCGTTATACTAACTTTATACATTAGACACTTACATTCTTTTTATAACCAAGGGACTTATACTTTTCAAGAACCAAGTATCATATACTTTCAAAATACTCCAAGTCTCTTAACTTTAGAAATCAAGTTTCTTAACTTTTAGAAACTAGGATATCTTTAACCTTTAAAACAAGTGAGTTAATTCTATAACTCAACCAACTTGGACATTCTTAAAACAAGTCAAGGATATCAATTGAAACTAAATTCATTTAAATCTCGTACGTCTACCGTACCATACATTTACAACTATTCATGCTCAAGAGATAAGAAAGTTCCACATACATCTTCGACTTAATCCACTTACCAAGTCGAATACACCGTACGTAGTTTGTCAACCTATAATGACCATAATACGTCCATCAATTACTTGCTTTCAACGTAGAATATTCCTAAGTATAAGGACTCTTAATTCTACGGAAAATCGGGCAGCACTTCCTTTGTTTCTATGTACTTTTCCACCTTTTTCAAGGCCCAACAATTCAGCAATACAAAGGGGATTACACGCCTTAACATGACGTGTAAAATTCTGCCCCACAATTTATACAAAACAGTCCAATAATTAAGGCAATTCTCGGCTATAATCAATGTCTACAATAATGCCAATTTCTATTTCACTTCTTTTTCAATCCATATTGTCGTTCCAACATGTTATATAGTCGCAACCAACTTTAACAACTATAATCTCCTCTTTATATAACATGCGACGACTAAAACTAATAACTAAATTGAATTACAATCTTAAAGGCAAATCATGCTAGTTTCGGATTTTAGGCTTCCAAAATTCCATAACACTTATCAATCTTCATAATACATATCACATGATCATTTCTAACTTATCATGACATGGAATCTTCAATTACAATAGCAAGATGAAGATTTATACCTCAAATAAGCCCAAATATTATCCAAGACTTCAAGTCGATCCTTAGCAACTTTTAGCCCCTCTTCTTATGTTCCAATCCGCTCCAAGCACTCCTTAGAATCTCATAACCAACTTCTCTTCAATTTCCAACTTCAAAGTTGAAGAACACCTTAGGTTTTCACCTTGCGACTAACGTGAAAACGTAGTTTTTCCGGGATTTTTCTATTTAGATATCATTGTAATACCCTTAGGAACCTTGGGTTTGAATATTGATATTTATGGAGCAAAATTACAAAAAATTCTTGTTCTTGAGAGCCCATGGCCGAGAGCATCCTTAGCTCTATCAAGATGCTTGATTTTTTCTAAGTGTTGGAAACTAGTCTTGCACTAGTAAGTGATATATACAACAACCAAGGGCTTAGATCAAAACAAATGTGGGGGTCAAGATGTGGTCAATTATCTCAAGATCCTTTGACCCTTTGACTTGGTCCATTTTCAAGCTAACATTTTACTACACTTTAGCCTATATTTTCGTCCAAGATGATACATGTGGAGGGTGACACGTGTTGGAAACTAGTCTTGCACTAGTAAGTGATATATACAACAACCAAGGGCTTAGATCAAAACAAATGTGGGGGTCAAGATGTGGTCAATTATCTCAAGCTCCTTTGACCCTTTGACTTGGTCCATTTTCAAGCTAACATTTTACTACACTTTAGCCTATATTTTCGTCCAAGATGATACATGTGGAGGGTGACACGTGTCGCCCTCCCATTGGTCCATAACATTTCATTTCCCGAAATTTCCATAATTGGTCAAAATGTTGGAAACCTCGCGGGCCCCACAAAAACGTAAAATCTCTCGGGTGGCCCCACATATTCAACTCTGAAAATAAAATTCCCTAACTCCGATAAACTCTTAAAAGTCTTAAATAACAATTTGAGAATCCAATTCTCCTTAACGAACAACTTTCCTTCCTGGGGTTTGGAAGATTATCCTTAGAATTTACAACTCTTTATTTCGTTCAAATTTTTAACATCCTGATTCCTTACCTACATTCTTACATATGCATCCTGGAATTATGGGGTGTAACAGAAAATATAGTAAAATAAGTACACCGCCTAAAGGAAGCACTCAAACATATGCAAACGAGCAAAGAACATGAGGGGCTCGAGTATGAGGATCTTTGCATGCACCCTGATGTCGAGTTGCCTACCGATTATAAAATGCCGAAGTTCAACTTATTTGACAGGAAAGGAAACCCTCGTGCTCATTTACGGTCATACTACGACAAATTGGTGAAGCACTCGACTGGTACACTAGCCAGAAGCCACGAAAATGGCATAGCTGGAGCGCAATGGCACAAGACTTTGTGGACATGTTTAGATTTAACACTGACACAGTCTTGGATAGATTTTATCTAATGAAGTTGGAAAATAAACCCACATAAACTTTCAGGGAATACGCCATGAGGTGGAGGGCAGAAGCAGCAAAAGTTCAACCCCCAATGGCAGAAAGTGAAATGACTACTCTCTTCGTGCAATCTATGAAAGATGCAACATATTACGATAGAATGATAAGTGTTATAGGGCGGAATTTCTCTGAAGTTGTGAGGATGGGAGACTTCATAGAAGATGGTATCAAAACAGGAAGAATCACAAACTTAGCAACATTGCAAGCAACGAGTAAACCGGTCCAATCGGACTCGTTTGGGGTAGCAATTAAGAGAAATAGGGACGGAGTCTCCTCTGTCATGACAATCGAAGAATGTAGGCCAAACAAAACGCCAACCTACCAAAACACTCAAAATCTTCAGCCTTTCTACTATAGACAAAACGCCCAAGGCCCTCAGCCTCACTATCTACACTCACCTGATCCATACCCTATTTTTCATACCTAACCAATATATAGCACACGCCAAGTGCCTACATATCCGAACCCCTCGTAGTATCAACAACCGCGAGTCCATCCACAAAACGCACACAAACCCCGCATGAACACCGAAAGAAAGCCTACCAAAACCTATACACCTTTGGTCGAACCTCTAGCCTAGTTGTATGAGAGGCTGAGGACCGTAGGAATACTCCAACCAATCCCAGGAAATATCCCTAATCCTACTTCCAGATGGCATGATGAGACTAAACGTTGTGCATACCACTCTGGAATCACTGGACACGACACGGGAAATTGCTATACCCTCAAAGATAAAATCGAGGAATTTATCAAAGAAGGAGTCATCCAACTGAAAGGAGCTCCCCCTAATATGAACAATAACCCTTGGCCAAATCATGGCAATGCACATGTGAACATGATTTATGTAGATGAAGAAAGTAGTTTGGAAGAGACTATTGTACCATTCCAGAGAGAGGAAAAGGTGGAAACATCGACCAATATCCAAAGGAAGATAGATACTCTCTTGCCAAAGCTTGTTCCTCTTTTGATTCAGTCATCTATCAAGGAATTCGCTGCGCAGGAATCAAAAGAAGACGATGCAGAACAGGGAGATGTTCTGCGAGGTTGGACCTGTGCCTCAACCCTGTTTTTCTGAAAAACCTGCTAGAAATTGCATTAATACTTGGCAGGATCTATCATTCCCTTTTTGTAATTGAACTATGTTATGACCTGATTCCCCCGGCGGGATACGTAGGCGGCACTTCGGCTTCGGTCCCACTCTTAAAAAATATCACAATCTCCATTTTGCTTGTAACTGAACTATGTTATGACCTGATTCCCTTACTAGGATACGTAGGAGACCTATATGCTTCAGTCACACTATTAAAATTGTCTCATTTTGACCTCAGGGAACAAATACCCTTAGAGGCACCTCAGGGAACAAACACTCTGTCTTCTTTTAACACGAGGAACAAACACCTTTTACATTTTGACCTCAGGGAACAAACACCCTTAGAGGCATTTCAGGGAACAAAAACCTTGTCTTCTTTTAGCACGAGGAACAAACACCTTTTGCATTTTTCACCTCAGGGAACAAACACCCTTAGACGCACCTCAGGGAACAAACACCATTAGAGGCAAATTAGGGAACAAACACCATATCTTCTTTTATCACGAGGAACAAACATCTTTTGCATTTTCCTCAGTGAACAAACACCCTTAGAGGCACCTCAGGGAACAAACACCTTTAGAGGCATTTCAGGGAACAAACACCCTGTCTTCTTTTAGTACAAGGAACAAACATCTTTTGCATTTTTTACCTCAGGAAACAAACACCCTTAGAGGCATTTCAGGGAACAAACACCGTATTGTTACACCTCGTAATTTTAAGGAGATAATTAGAGAACGTAATTAAGAAAATAAGATTTGAATATTGGATATAAAGTATATTTATATATGTTAATCCGGAAATTAGTATACAAAGGATGTGATCCCGAAATAATTTTGGATGCAACACGTGCGGTATGAACTTAGTACCGTGTATAATGCGATTAGGACATGGAATTTTCAGATTTTAGGTAAGGATGATTATGTGGGAGATTAATTAATTGTGGGATTAATTTTTAGTGGAAGGAATAACAATTAGTGGACAAATTATGGAGAATGGTGTCTTAAAAACCGTGGGCATGCACACCACACTTATTAATTTTAGCATGCTCACATATCTCTATACTCCACTCATTCTCCCCCCCCCCCCCCCCCCATTTTCGAAAACCATTCCTCTCAACCTCTCCCCTCCTCAGTCGAAAACCCCCCACCCTCCATAGCCAAGAAAAGACCACATCAACTCCCTTTCAAGATTTAAACTCTCCTACTAATTTCTAAGCAATGTTAACCCCAAAATATTGAGTATTTCGTCAGTGACTACCGAAACATAGCCATAAACTTTGAGCTTTGGAGGTGAACATTTTTGAAGAAAAACATGTAAGAATGATGGATTAAACTTATAGAATACATGCATGTCATTATAAGTTGAAGAAATGGTGAAAAATGGTGCAAAAAGAATGGAGCAGTGACCGTGACTTTAGGGACTGTTTTGGGCTAAACTAAGGTAAGATTTCTTCTTATTATTTGAGTTTGGAGTTAAATAATGTTGTAGTTAAGAGATGAACTCATATTGAGAGATATTGGAAGAAAGAAAATGCATGTGGTTGATGTTGGTATGGTTGTTACCAATTTTCGGGGACTGTTTTGTATACATTGGATTTGAGTGTTGTTGTTGTTATCTTTGTCACTAATTGCATGTTAAAATTGAAGGAAATCTTGATATTTAAAGTTGTATTTGGTTATATGAAAGTATTGAAATATGAAATTGGATTTTAGGAAGTTAAGAGAAGAGTTAGGGAACTATGTTGTCGTGGCCGAGACATGTATGAAACCATGGACATTGTTGTGTCGAGTTAGGGTCTGCTTCGTCAAGTTATGATGCTAGAAATATAAGTTATGAACATGTATATACGTTGTGGTAATTACTAATACATGTCTTAAAGGAATTAAAGTGTAGAAATGTGTTATGATGCAAACTGTAAGACTTGAACTCTTGTTGTTGTTGCTTGAGTTGATGGACTGTTTTTAAAAGTTGTTTTAATATGGATTAAGGGCTGAATTAACAAGAGAAATAGGTGTAGTAATCACCTTAGTTGTTGTAGTAGTTGTATACCATAAATGTAAAGAGACATAATGCGTAACTATGATGTAGATATAGTATATGGACTGATTTTGTTATATCCTGGAATTGTGTTTGGTTATTGGTATTGTTGACATTGTTTATGAGTTGTGGATATGTATATAAATAGGGGAAGTGCTGCCCGAATTTTTTTATAGAAAAGAAAGTCGTCATTCGATATAACTTACGCTAGAAATCATAGAGTTGGCGGGCATGTTACTATTATTATAGGTCGAGGTGCTAACAGAGACGAATATTAATTATAGAGTTGGTTAGTTCGACAATAAGGTATGTGAAACTATCCTTTTTTTTTGGCATGATTTATATAAAATGAGTGTACGGCGGAAGTACATAATTCTATTGACTCCAAATTCCTAATGATACTTGATATAATAGTTGCCTTTGATTTTACAAGTGATAGTTCATTCTGTTTATTCCATTGAGAGTCAAATAATGATTTAATTTATATAAGGTTACTCATGATATTCTATTCGTTCTTGGTATGATATGATTATATCACCGAGTCCCGGGCCGAGAAGTTCTGTGCGCAGTTCCTTGCATTGGTTACCGCGTCCCTCACTAGAGGGCCAGACAGTATATATATATATATATATATATATATATATATATATATATATATATATATATATATGATATATGTGGACAGGTATCCACGGATATGAGATATGCGGACAGGCATCCGCGGATATGATATATGTGGACAGGCATCCACAGACACGACTATGTGTACACATTATAGGTTCACCGCGTCCCTCACTAGAGGGCCGGGTAGTATATATATGATGATTTCTATGTGGACAGGCATCCACGGATATGACTTATTTTATATGGACATGTTTTGACTCTCATTTCATAAGGCACAGGTGCATTGATATCCTGATTATTATACTTGTCTCATGTTATCCTTTGGCCATTTATGATAATCTTTACAGTACTTCATGTTTTATATACTCAGTACATTATTTCGTACTGACCCCCTTTCCTCGGGGGATGCGTTAATGCCCGCGGGTATATGTACTCAGTTTGGTGATCCTCTGGTCTAGGATTCCTGTTCAGCTATTTGGAGAGCTCCATTGACTCGAAACTTAGTCATTTTGGTATAGAACCTTATTTTTTGAACTTATGCATATTTAGGGGTACGGGGGGCCCTGTCCCGCCATATTTCACTATCATACTCTTAGAGGTCTGTAGACAGTTGTGGGTTGTGTATGCGTGATGCATGACATGTGTCGATTGTTGTTTATCTTGGATGATACCATGTATAGAGGCAGCCTTGTCGGCTTGCCTATGTTGTTATATGAATTAGTTATGACTCCTCAGGTGTCAGGTTCACCTATATATATATTGTGTTATCAGCATTCTGGTACATGTTGTCTATATTGCCCTTAGTATCAGTCTGATTATATGTGACATGTCAGTATAAGGGTGTCCAATTAGAGCACCGGGTCGCGGCCCGTCGGATCGGGTCGTGACACCTGTCTTCTTTTAGCATAGGGAACAAACACCTTTTGCATTTTGACCTCAGGGAACAAACACCCTTATAGGCACCTCAGGGAACAAAACCCTTAGAGTCATTTCAGGGAACAAACACCTTTAGAGTCACCTCAGGGAACAAACACCCTTAGAGTGATTTCACGGAACAAACACTATGTCTTCTTTTAGCACGAGGAACAAACACCTTTTGAATTTTGACCTCAGGGAACAAACACCCATAGAGGCATCTCAGGGAACAAACACCCTTAGAGACATTTCAGGGAACAAACACTCTGTCTTCTTTTAGTATGAGGAACAAACACCTTTTGCATTTTTGATCCCAGGGAACAAATACCCTGTCGCCCAAACATCAATGGGGAATTATTCTCCTTATTTTTTAATATAACAAAACACACCCATTTGACCGCCTTGATAAGATAAAAAGGCAACCCCCACAAGACTTGGCTCTGTCCAGATGAAAGATCAGCATCCTTGTCTACAAAATACTGGGCATTTTAAGGGTGCACCGCAAGAAACGCCGATGGACATGCCAGGATTGAAAACAGACAGGGGTTATGAGTCTGAAACAGTTTGAGCATATAAGCGCCAAGGACCAAAGCTACAAAGTCAACACGAATCAACCACGCCTCCCCAAACTCACAAGTTTCTTTGAGTGCAGGTTTTCATATCAACAACACGTCCATACAACGACGTCATCAGTATTACATCCATACAACGACGTCAGTAACAACACGTCCATACAACGACGTCATCTACATTGCATCAAAAAATGATGCCATAAACAACACGCCAAAAAACGACGCTATCATCAGCACGTCCACACAATGACGTCACCAACATCCTGATCATGCATCTGCAACTACGACACATTCAACACTTTACGTCTACACAGGACGACATTCCTATTCACATGATCACATTTCTCATATATTCATGTTTTATCATTTTTGTCTTAACGGTTATGCACTAATTTTTCTTAAACTTTAGCCTTAATTTACAGGAGCACAACGTGGAACTATCGCCTACGACGAACCGAGACAATTTGTACCTCGAACGTCGATCCGCTCTCCTCCAACCGCAACACCAATGGCCCCAGTGTCATAATAATTCGACACTGAGACAAATATTTTGAATCGGCGTCAGCCCGTATTTAATGTTGTCATCATAATTCGACATAGGGACAAATTTTTTTGAATCTGCATCAACTTTAATTTCAATTCTTCTTAAAATTCCTTTTGCCCATACATTCCTTGATCTTTGTTCTAATTTTGATGATGAAGACAAAATTGGCTACAAGGCAACGTCTTTGTCCGAAAACACTTTCATCGTCTTCAGCCAAAGAGGGACAAACTGTTGACACCCAATTTTGTCACATCTTTTCCGATTTCTTGTTGCAAATTTAAATATTTTTTGATATCACACTCTTGTCATCATTTTTGCATTTTTATATAATAATCATATTTTTTACCTAATATTTTATGTTTTATTTTCAAAAAATGGCATCACTTTTAATTTAATTAAGCATTAATCATTCCACAAATATTATATTCATATAGTCATCTTTTAAATAATTTACAATTTTTCAAAACACTTTGTTTTTATAATAACCCCTTTTTACATTTAAAACACCTATCTATCACAAAAAATCAGCCCAAAAGCAGCCCAGACTTTCCTCTACTCCCCTAAATAGACCCAATGCTCTCCCAGCCCAATCCCCAGCAAGACCGAAACCCGAAAAGCCCAAAAACACTAGCCCATTAACCCTATATCGTCCACCCCCCCCCCCAAATACCCTCTAACATAAAACAAAACAAAAAATAAAACACACGAACCCTTTACCCTAAAATCCACCGATTTCCCTCCTCCACACCACCCATACCACTCCCCCATCTCGACCTACCCCCCTGCCCAAGCTGTTATCGGTCCGGGTATCGACACATTACCATGAAATTTAAACGTTGAATATATTGTATATCGCGAGATATTTAGCTTTGAAAAGGGAAAAAATGTAACAATTTGGGGGGAAATTGAAATTGATTTCCAAGAAGGACATTTTTTGTCCGGCCCCGTCTCAAAAAAATACGCGAAATCAAAAAAATAATTAGGTCAAACGGACGTCCGCGCGCAGCGTTATGATCATTTAAAGTTTCACTAATTTACAACTACTTTACTTTTTTCTCTCCCTACCTATATTTTATATGTCAATGCTTTAAATTAACATAAAACCTACATCACATATATGTGAGGGGGTGTTACCGAGTATTTTACCGGGTTACCGGTCCGGCTCCATATCGGTCCGGGTAATTTTTTGGTACTCATATCCGGACCGTTAACTTTTTGGTCCGAGTATCAGTCCGGGTTTACCGGTCCGATTCTCGGGTAATTACCGGGAGTATCCGGACCGCTAACAGCCCACACCCTTATCCCCCTAAATTCAGATTGAAAGACATTTTGTTTTGAATCCGTTGGAGAGTTTTTGGTTGGACGTTTTTAGGGGGGAAACCCACCTATAAAATGGCCCATTTGTTCTTCATTTGGGGAGGTCCCGAATTTGAATTGATTTTGCATATCATCTATTTGTTCTTCATTTTAAGAGGTCCGAAATTTGATTGTTGATTTTTGCATTACATTCCTTGTTCTTCATTCTTCAAAGTGAAGTCTGAAATCTGAAATAGAAAAAATATATACTCTTCTTTGTTTTTGGTTGGACGTTTTTAGGGGGGAAACCCACCTATAAAATGGCCCATCTGTTATGTTTTCGGGTAAAAAAAAAATTGAGTCTAAAATTAGTAAATTAGAAGCCTCAAAAATCAGAATTTCAAAATAAATCTCCAAGCGAATTCGACGTTCTAAACGGCGCCTCGGTTCGCTACCCATAGAAGGTAAACACATACCCTTTTTAATATTTGTTGTTTAATTTAAAGTACGTTACTTTGTATTGCGTTTTTATGTGATTATCTATCATGTTTTAGTTAGAACTAGTCATTTTTTGAGCTTATTAGGTTATCTGTTAAGCATGTTTAGTTAAATTATATGTTATTTGTGTTTATCGGATCAATGACTAGTTTGTTTGAATCACTATTTAGTGGCTGATTTTTGTGTGATTAGTTGGATAAATGGCTATCATGTTAGTTTAAGGTTAGTTTTAATCATGTATAAATCCCTGAATTTATATAATTTAGGCTTAAGTTGTTTATAGATTAGTATAGTATGTTTAAGATAGCCATGAATATCTCCCGCTCTTGCTTGTGATTTGAATATATTCATGTTGTCGTTATGCTCTTATGTTTCCTGTATGGACTGTGTTATATGCATACATATTTTAATGCAAATAAGTTTCTATTTACACTTTGTCATATAAAATGTGTATCATGTATACCTCAGACTGTTTTGGCTATCTTGTTACTGGTTTTGGCTATTTCTCGAGCTGTTTTGGACTGATTTTGGCTACTGGTTTTGACCATTTTCGGACTGATTTTTAGGCCACTGTAGCTGCTGGTTTTGTTGTGTGGCGGACTGATTTCGACCATTTTTATGACTAATTTTGGCCCCGTTTTGTGTCACGCCCCGAACCACGGGCCCGCGACTGGTACCCTACCTGGGCACCCTTCTATACATACTACATGAGTAACACGCGGAAGATAATAACACTCATTTTTTTTCTTAAAGCAAAGGCAAAGCCGATAAGGCTGTCGTATATATATACCATACCCAACTGGGTCTACACTGTACAACAACGTAAATATAACTCTCACCAGTCCAGCCCACATATGAATACAGACCTCTAGGAATTTGACAACAACTGTGACGGGATAAGGCCCCGTCGTACCCCTGAATCTACCTAGCCATAATGATAAACTCCGAAACATTGGAGCTATCCAAAATGCTGAACAAGGATCCTAAGCTCGCGGATCCACAACTGAGTACCTAGACCTGCGGACATGAACGCAGCCCCCCCGAAGGAGGTCAGTACAACAAGTACTACGTATGGAACTGAAAATAAAGTACAATATTAAAATCATGGATGTGCACAAGAATTACAGGGGCAAGTATGAAAATCAAATACCAGACCCTACCGTGTCACATAACCTAAAAGTCAACTGCACCTCGTGTCACTGTACTATAATAACTCCAAGAGTCGACTGTGCCTTTCAAGGATATAATATCACACAGCCCAAATATAAAGCAGGAGACAAGTATGATAACCACATCAACAGTACACTGAACTTTACAAACAATGAGAGCAATAAAAGTCGATTTCGCCGGGTCGAAAATAGGAACCCGATGATCAAACTAGGGCCATTCACCCGTAGTATCATGGGGAAAGTCCTGTTCCTGGACTCCTAGTCCGCATAGGTCGCGTGGACCCGCATGAGGTACTCCTCGCATCGGGGGGGGTGGGGGGAGCAAACCCGCAAAATGTAACACATAGGACCCTGTCACGCATGAGCCCCTTGGACTCGCATGAGGATGATCCTCGCATAGGACCTCATCCCGCATGAGCCCCTTGGACCCGCATGAGGTACTCCTCGCATCGGGGGGAGCAAACCCGCGGAATATGAACAACGCAAGATGGCCAAGGGGTTGACCCCACAATAAATCATAAAATACAAGCGCAACCGGCTATCGTAAACAACATAGACAAGTTAAGACAAGCTTTGAATCTCATTAGACAAAATGAAGGCACCATCTTTTTGAACAACCAAGGCAATACCATGCCTTCCTTTTAAAACAAATAAGAAAATACCATGTCTTCCTTTCTAAAATAACCAAGACAATACCATGCCTTCCTTTCTAAAACAAACAAGACACTAACAAGTCTTTCATTTTATAACACCAATGTACTATCACACCTTGCATTACTAAGGATTAAAGTCCATTACAATGATATGTGGCGTAGTACATTCACTTTATAAACTAAATTTCCATTTTAGCAAGCCAAAGTACTATCAAGGCAAAAGTAGTATAACTATCATTTACACAAGCCAAAGTACTACGTACGTCCACCGTACATCCGGTTCCTTTATAAAAATCCCAAGGCACTAGCTTTGCAACATCAAGTTACTTACTCATCAACTGAAGCGACCTACACTCTTTGTACTCTAGTTACTTCCTTCATGTACTACAATGAAACCAAGTTCATTTTTATCAACCATTTTAGACTTTTCATAAAGACCGTTATAACCACTCCCCATAAAGTCATTATAACAATTCTTACGAAACTAAGGTACCATCACATCTTTCCTTTTCAATCATCGTTAAGGCGTTATCACATAGTTCATTAAGGATTAAGATCCATTATAAGCATTATTTTGAAACCATCATTTGAAATATTAAGATACTTATCATATCAAGTATCTATTAAAAACATGATTTGGAAAATCAAGGCACTAGTTATCATGTACTATTTTTATAACATCTTTTTAGAAAATCAAAGTGTCGTATATCGCGTAGGATTTAAATCTAAAGAAGCTATGTACCTTTATTCTTTATAAGAAGAATCGTCTCATGAAATATTAGGGTGTTGGACCCAAAAGTTCTACGTACATCTATTTTTTATAAAAGAATCCTTTAAAACAAGTCACTTCTCCTTTTTAAAATCAAGTAACCTATTCCTTTAAATCAAGTTACTTCTCCTTTTTAAAATCAAGTAACCTATTCCTTTAAATCAAGTTACTTCTCTTTTTTTTAAATCAAGTAACCTATTCCTTTAAATCAAGTTACTTCTCCTTTTTAAAATTAAGTAACATATTCCTTTAAATCAAGTTACTTCTCCTTTTTAAAATCAAGTAACCTATTCCTTTAAATCAAGTTACTTCTCCTTTTTAAAATCAAGTCCCATAACTTGAAAATAAAGTCTCATAATTATTTAAATAAAACAAGCCTCATAACATTGAAAATCAAATCTCATAACTTTCAAAATAAATATTCATTGAACCGTGAATAGGTTATACATGTTTATAACGATCTTGTCCATTGAGCCATGATCTAGAAAATGTAATACAATTTTGTCTTATCTTAGTTTCTATGCAGATGGAAGATTCTACTCACTTCAATATAATTGATTACCGATACATTTTCATTAACGCTGCAATGGCTTGTTCGGTCCCTTTTTCATTAGTGTAGTAACTTAGCAAGGTCAACTAGACTCTACTACTTCATAACGACTCTTACCAACACCCCCCATAAGACTTGGTAAGAACTTAGGAATATTCTAGACATGATTTTAGCCTAAAATCTATAACATGAATACTTCCTAATTACAAGGAAAGTACTTCAAGAAGGCAAGTCACGTATACTCCAAATAACTAGGCAAGTATACTTCAAACAACAAGTCATGTATACTCCCAACAACAAGGCAAGTATACTCAAATATCAAGTCATGTATACTCCTAACAACAAGACAAGTATACCATAAAAATACTCATGTATTATAGAAGATGAAGTCCACATACCTCGCGATGACTAACCATTTCGACACGTAGAAAAACGCTCCAAGTACTTCAACTTCATCGGCTATTCCTTAATCCAAGTAGACCATGCTACACGTAGTACTTCAACCTAAAATGGTCATAGTACTTCTATCAAAATTCTACTTACTATTGTAAGACTTATACCAATTAATAGCCCCCTAATTCTACGGAAAATCGGGCAGCACTTCCTTTGTTTCTACGTACTTTTCCACCTTTTCCAAGATCCGTATTTATCCACCAACAAGCCACATTTAAGGTGCAACCAACAGTTATCCAAAGGGGATTACACGCCTAACTAGACGTGTAAAATCCAACCCCTTAATCTACCAAAACTGTCCATTAAAACTAGTCCATAGTCCAATGTAAAAATAGTCCATTAGTCCACTAATACAATCCATTAGTCCAGTCCTTTAGTTGGTGTTCTTGGCGACTCGCAATCAAATCGTCGGTTTTCGGCTAGCATGCCAAAATTGTTTCATTACTTCTTTATAATTCCAACTTATATTCTAATCTTTATATAAGTTATATTAACTTGTTATCAATAAGATTTCTTCATGTCAACAAGTAATAGGTAATGTTTTAACAACTTTAATGGCTAGCATGACAATTTCGGTTTTTACATCTTAATAATGTCCAAATCTTTTCAATCTTCCTTCCACATATCACATACTCATTTATATACTACTATAACATGTAATCTCCAATTACATTAGAAGGACAAAAAATATTACCTCAATAAGCCCAAATTATTCCAAGATCTAAAAGTCGATTCTTAGCAACTTTAACTCCTAATCCTTATGTTCCAATCCACTCCAAGCAACCTTTAGAAGTTCCTAAACAACTTCTCTTCAAGCTTCATCCAAAAATATGAAGATCACCTTAGGGTTTCACGTTGCGACTAACGGATTAACGTAGTATTTCCGGGATTTTTGTGTTGGGATATCCTTAGAACACTACTAGGGACACTTGGTTTAAGTATTGGTATTAATCAACAACAATTGAAGAATTGTTCTTCAAAAAAGGGGGGGGGGGTGTCGAGAGCAACATCAAGGGAGGGAGTATTTTTGTCTTGGAAATTATTCTAAGTGTTGAAGAAGTCTTGCTACTAGTGTGTATATATAACACCACCAAGGGCTAGGATTAAAGCAAGTGTGTGGATGAGAATGGGGACAAGTGTGTGTGGGTCCCATTTGTCCACTTTTCCAACAAATATCTTGAGCCACTTGGCTCTATCATTCTCGCCCAACTTGAGCCCACATGGGGGTGACACGTGTCGCCCTCCTATTGGTCCAAAATATTTTATCACTCCAAAGTCTCCATAATTGGTTAAAATATCAAAAATCTTGTGGGCCCCACATGACCAAATCTGGAAATAAAATTCCACAATTCTTATAAATCCTATAAGTCTTAAATACCAAAATTGAGAATCAAATTCCCAATAATAAACCTTTTTCCTTCACGAGGTTCCGAGATTTCTTTTAAGGAAAAAGCGTATCTTCTATCGTTTCACGATTTAACCCTTATCGTCTTACGTACGTTCTCTTATTCTGTGTTGGAACTACGGGGTGTAACATTGGCTACTGGTTTTGGCCAGTTTTTCGAACTGATTTTTTTGGCCCCTTTTGATACTGATTTTTGGGCCCTTTACTTTACTTAGATCAGTGAGTAATAAGATGCATACATGTTTAGTTTACATGCATATTTTATTTATTTACATATTGCATATGGTTTGCTCCTATAGTGACCCTATACTAATCCTTTTCTTTTATTTTATTTACATGATATGCATCGGGAGCAATAAGGAGTATCACTGCATTCAGGTTCCACAATCATTGATCTTTCCGCCTCAAGATTCCCAAACAAATAGGGTGAGATGATATTGTCGCTCGTCCTAGTCACTTCAATTCTTTAAAATTCCGTCATTTTTCTTCTGGCTGTAATATGTGATTTTATATAAATATTGAAATGTGTAGAGTAGTTAGACTTAGGATTAATAAATTAGAAAGGGTAGTTCTAAAATCGGAAATCCATCGCTAGCTTATTTTAGGCTCGTCATGCATGTTCAAACTTTTGAAATAATTTATCATCTTTTAATCGCCTTACTAAAATAAAGCTTTTGTTTTCATTCAAAATTGCATTATTAATTATGTAAAATTTAGTTTTGATTTTCTAATCACTTTCTTTGCATCATAAATAAATTATTTTCCTCTTTACTTTCAATTGCAAAAAAATAAGTATTTTATAAATAATATAAATGCATACTTATCAACTCTATATGCATTTTATAAATAAGTCTTACAACTCTTCATGTTGTCAAAAAATGCATCTTTTGTTATTAAATACTTGCAACATCTTTTTTACTTAACATTTCTAAAACATGCATTTCTTAGCATGATGATTAAACCTAAGTTTGACCAGATAACCGCAAGTTAACGGATCTTAAATGATGTCTAACCCCTTCCCTTTAGGATAATAAAGAACCCTTGCCTAGAATCTCATAATTTTTGCAGACCTTTAAATGGAGATCATTCGTAGCATTTTATGTTATGTAAAAATGTCCTAGTTGATTATAACAATTAGGTGACGACTCCTTAAAGACGGTGGTTTAATTCACGAATTACCGGAAGCAACGTGTCACACCCCGAACCCCGGGCTCGTGGTGGTGCCTACACGGCACCTTCTACCTTAACAACACCGATCATGCGGAAATTAAATAACACCTCATCTTTTTTTCTTTTAACCAATGCGTGCGAGCAAAGCCGACAAAGCTGCCATATATACACAAACAAAAGGCACTACACCGCATACGCAGTCCAATCCTACATATGAATACAAACCTCAAGAGTTAAATCGAAATATGACGGACAAGGCCCCGTACTCCATAATTGTACAAAAGCACATCTTGAAAGAACTTATACCAAAAAGATAAACTCGGAAACGAAGGAGCTATCCAAAAACTCTGAGCAGGATCCTACACCTGCCGATCACCAAACAGCGTACTTAAACCTGCGGCATGAACGCAGCCCCCCGAAGGAGGTCAGTACGAAGAATGTACCAAGTATGTGAACTGAAAATACTGTAACAAAATCATAAGTCTAACAAAACAGAGACATGTATGATAATCAAATTACGATACAATACATAAATCATATCAAGTCGTGACGCCGCCTCAAAGTCATTACTAAAAACATAACCATGGGTCTCGCCCATAATATCAATCATGCGTGGAATCCTTCCTCTTGGCGATCCGGCGTCTGATACAACATAACACCAATAGGCATACATGAACACCAAGTCCCACCGGTGGTATAGCGTCTTGGGATTTACCCTCACTTATACTCTTACCTGAAGAAGGTGGTAAGCGGTGGTATAGCATCTTGGGGTTTACCCTCACTTATACTCTTACCTCGGAGAAGGTGGTATAACGTCTTGGGGCTTGCCTCATTTATACTCTTACCCTATCTCAACTGGTCAAACAACACATAAAGCGGTGGTGCAGTCTTGGGGGTTTACCCTCACTTATACTCTTACCACGGAGAAGGTGGTACAGCGTCTTGGGGGTTTACCCCTCACTTATACTCTTACCCTATCTCGACCGACCATCAAACAAGACATAAGAACTACCATGTCTTTTATAAAAATCCGGGAATTTAACCCAAGTACTCCAAATAACGGAAGCATACCCGTGGAATCCCACATCACTATCGGTACGTCCAAATAACTTACAACCAGACAGCCGACCCTCCAACCGAGAGTCGCGGCAACATAATAAAACATAATACTTGCCTCAAAGGCTATCACCAGCACACATAGGCTAATTCTCAGTTAACCAAGCCAAAGTACTTATCAGGGAACAATTAGAATAATTCTCATTTAACAAGCCAAAGTACTTATCAGGGCACAATTAGAATAATTCCCATTTAACAAGTCAAAGTACTTATCAGGGCACAAATAGAATAATTCTCATTTAACAAGCCAAAGTACTTATCAGGGCACCAAATAGAAAAAATCTCATTTAACAAGCCAAGTACTTATCAGGGCACAAATAGAATAATTCTCATTTAACAAGCCAAAGTACTTATCAGGGCACCAAATAGAATAATTCTCATTTAACAAGCCAAAATACTTATCAGGGCACAAATAGAATAATTCTCATTTAACAAGCCAAGTACTTATCAGGGCACAAATAGAATAATTCTCATTTAACAAGCCAAAGTACTTATCAGGGCACCAAATAGAATAATTCTCATTTAACAAGCCAAGTACTTATCAGGGCACAAATAGAATAATTCTCATTTAACAAGCCAAAGTACTTATCAGGGCACCAAATAGAATAATTCTCATTTAACAAGCCAAAGTACTTATCAGGGCACAAATAGAATAATTCTCATTTAACAAACCAAGTACTTATCAGGGCACAAATAGAATAATTCTCATTTAACAAGCCAAAGTATTATGTCGTACATTCTTTTCAAAAGACTCCTTTTTATGAAAAACCCCAAGATACTAACACCTGTAGTATCAAGGCATGCCTATTTTTCAAAGTAAGTTACTACACTTTTGGAAAACTCATTGCAAAGTTTGAAATCAAGTAACTTCAAATTTTCACAATCTAGGCAACTTATGCCCATTAATAAAAAATAGACAACTTTCTTAACCTTCCATAAAGCCGTTATAACCAACTTCCCATAAAGCCGTTATAACCCTTTATGGTTTTAGACATATCCATTCCTTTTTATAACCAAGAGACTTATACTTTAAAAACCAATTATCACATACTTGCAAAACAAGTTCTTAACTTTCAAAATTTCTTCAAGTCTCTTAATATATAGAAAACAAGTTTCTTCTCTTAAATCATGTCCTTTCTCCTCTTTTAAATCAAATAAGTAAATCACTCCTTTGACTCCCCTAAAGTCATTATAATGACCTTTAGGTTTTGGAACTAAGGCACTAGTCAAAAGATTTGGAAACCACTTCCTTTTCAAGACTCCATGTACTTTAAGTAAAATACTTTCACTTTTAAGAATCCAAACTTCACTAAGGAAATGGATTATTCAACTTACAATTTAAACATCAAAGTACAATCAAGGGAGTACATAGAACGAATTCTATTTTAGGCAATCCAAATACAACCAAGGAATGGATCATTTAAGGAGTAGGAAAATACTTTCTTTCTCTTAAGGAATCATGCTAGAAGAGGAGATAGTTCACATACCTTTTCGGCTAATCCACAAGCTAAGCCGAATACGCCGTACGTAGAAGTGTCAACCTATAATGGTCACAACAAGACTATCAACTTCTAGTCTCTAACGTAGAATAAAACTAAGTGTACGGTCTCTAATTCTACGGAAAATCGGGCAGCACTTCCTTTGTTTCTACTCACTTTGCCACCTTTTTCAAGGTCGAATACAATAACCAACACGCCACATTTAAGGCTCAAAACAACAACCAAACAAAGGGGATTACACGCCTTACAATACGTGTAAAATTCCGCCCCACAATCATACCAAGTAGTTTAAAACTCCAAGCCCTTCTCGGCCAACTACATACTAACAATTCAAAGTCTTTTCCAATCCTTTTCCAATTCCAAGTTCTAAGGTCTAACATGTTATATAGTTATAAACCATTTCAACAACTACAATTTCCTTCTTACACAACATGCGACGACTTAAACGAATAATCAACTTGAATTGTAGTCTTAAGGCTAACATGCTAGTTTTCGGATTAGGGTTCCAATAGCCAATATAATAATCAAACTTCGTAATATATAACTCATGCTTGCTAATAACCATAGCTACAACAATAAGTAAACCTTAATTGCTAAAACGACAAGATTATACCTTTATAAGCCCTTAATATTTCCAAGAATCAAAGTCGCGCCTTAGCAATTCTTAGCTCCTTTCCTTAAGTTCCAATCCGCTCCAAGCACTCCTTAGAAGCCTATGAGGAACCCACCTTCAAGTTCCAACTTCAAAGTTGAAGAACTTCATTAGTTTCCGCCTTGCGACTAACGTAAAAATGCGTTTTTTCCGAAATCTTTCTATTGAGATATCCTTACAACACTCTTAGGGACATTGGGTTTAAGTCTTGTGGCTAATGGATCAAAATCATAAAATTTTCTCCTTTCTTTTTTAGCAAACCCGAGAGCAATATGGGCACACACAAGCTCTCTCAATTTTTCTAAGTGTTAAATGAGCTAGTCTTGCACTAGTTAGTGAATATAAAACACATTGGAAGGCTTAGATATCAACAAATGTGAGGCTAGGATGAATATCACAAGGATTGAGCCCATGTGGACAAGTTGACTTGGTCAAATATGTCAAGCTTGCAAGACTTATCATCTACATAGGTCAAATGACCATTCTACCCCTTGCATTTTCGTCCAAGACCACATGAGGGGGTGCCACGTGTCGCCCTCTCATTCGTCCACAAAATTCCGTAACCCTCGTGGGCCCCGCAAAACGTAAAATTCCCCGGGTGAGCCCCACGTGACCAAATCCGTAAAAATAAATTTCCATAAATATAATAAGTTCCATACTCTTCAAATAATGCATTTTGAGAATCCAATTCTCAACAACGAACATTTTTCCTTTCCGACGTTCGGAACATTTTCCGTCGGAAAAACAATTCTTTCGTTCGTACCCATTTCCAAGTCTTGATTCCTCACGTGCATTCTCTTTTACATGTCCTGAACTTACGGGGTGTAACACAACGTTGCAACACCGTTCTGGCCTTCAGATGAAAACGAGCACAATATTACCACTAAACATTCTATGTCTGAGGCTTTCAATACTATCCGCAGAAACAACATGTCGTTTTTGAGATTGTGTTGAAGAAAAAGATGACATAGAAGCCGGTTGGTTGCTAGCACTTTCTTGTTGGTAATGCGTATATACTTTTTTTACATTCATCTGATATGCTAGATAACACTTCTTCTCTACTTTTTTCAATAGATGATGGGTCATTTGGATTTTTAGGAGATGGAGGTGAAAGTTTATCTATGCAATCATAAATAGTTTCAATAAGTGTTTTACAACCGTCTATTTTAATTGACGAATTTAATACATCACTAATAATATAAATTGGGGAAATAGAAATAAAATATTTTTTCATTTTTAGAAACGTTTTTTTAATAGGTGCCTTATAAGCTAGTTTATTCATATATTCACTAATTAATATAAATATTAGAGCTATATAAAATAACATTGATGAAATAGTAGGATAATAAATACCGGAATTTGTTTTAGTAGCTACATATAATTTCTCTAAAAATATAATAAGTTCAAAAATTGTATCCCAATCGGAATCTATAAGCATATCAGTAGGATTTGGATGACAAACGTTAAAAAATTGGTTTATAGGTCTTCTATACTCATAAGCAACATGTAGTTGGTTGTATAAAGAATTTCATCTAGTGCATACTTCTTCGGAAATTTTTCTGTAAGGTAGTTGACAATCGTGACAAGTTTTTTTATATTCTTTTATTCGGTGTATTCTATTATTGTTAAAAATATAGTTTATAGCAAATTGTATTTTTCGAAGAATGTCTTCAAAAAGTGATATACCATCCTTTACAACTAAGTTATAAATAGGACATGCACATTGTATATGAAAATGATCTGCAAAAGATGGAGTTAAGACATTTTTTAATAATCTAACAGCAGAAATATTAGAAGAAGTGTTATCTAATATAATAGTCATGATTTTATCAGTTATGCTATAATAATCGCAAACTGAAAAAATATTATCTGAAATAAAAGGACCAGTGTACCTACTATCAATATATCTATATGCTAAAATACGTTTTTGCATAGAAATTTTTTAGTTTATCCAATGACATGTTACAGTTAAATAATCATGGCCGTTAGTACTACAGCCTATATCAAACGTAATAGATACTTTTTCAGGAAAATGATATAATGAATAACGTAAATATTGTTGATATTCGTGTGCAAATTTAAAAATGTATCTCCTAACAGTTGATCTAGTAAACCGTTATAAGCAGGATTATACATTTCTCTTATATAATGAATAAAACCAGGAGATTCAGGAAACGAAAAAGTCAAACCCTCCACTGCAACTAATTTTGATAATGCTTCCCTATTTTTTTTTTATCGTATTTAGGGCCTACAATTGCCACCTTCATAGGGTCAATTTTACCATGTACCTGGTTCAGGACAGTATGTGAATCTTATCCCGACTGAGAGGGCATTGGCCCACCCCCCTTTTTGGCCTTATATTCCTCCCACCTAGTTTTGTGAAATCTATTCAAATGCGTAGTTAAACCTCCCGTCCCACTTTGACCTTTTCCCATTATAAATTTATAAACATTTTTACAAATTGTGCATCTAACATTTATTTTCTACGTCCCTATCAAAAAAATCTCATACATCTAATTTTAATATTCATTGTGGTGGGCCTCGTCTCATACTAGGGGGAATATGATGCGGTTCAGTTTGAGGTGCACTAGTGGACGTTTCATCTAGATTAGTGGGTGTGTCATCTTGATTATCTTCTAAATTAAAATATTGTTGAGTTCCAGAAAATAGCTCCTCGTCTAAATCTAAAGGTACTTCAGGAAATAATTTAGTATCAATAAAATCGTCCTGTCTAGGAGGAATAGAATGACTGGAGAAGTACCCCTGCCCTTGTTACCCCTACTAGAAGGAGTCTGACCCTTACCCTTACCCTTAAACATACCTCTTAATCCTTCCATTTTAATTATGCAAATAAATATTTAAAGATAATGAAATTAAGTGCGCTAAATAAATGGAAAAAACAATAATAATTTAATGAATGAACGAATGTACCAACGCCGACGTAACGTCAACGTGTAATCGAGAGGTTGAAAATTGAAACTTTGCTCGATGGATGATCCTCAAGCTAGTTGTCAATTTCACTCCCAAATGAATAAATAAAATTGAATATTTAGTAGAAAATGTAGAGAGAATGAGAGATTATTAGAGAGATTGTAGGAAGATTTGTGAGAAAGAATGAATAGAAAATGAGGTATTTTTAGTTGAAAAAATTGGGTTAAAATGTAAATATAATAACTTAGGGTTAAAAATAAATATTAATGAGGTAGGGAGGTTAGGAGGATATTTGGTCGTTGCACAATGGCCAAATTGGGCAATTAGCCATTGTGTAACGGGTGCAGGGGGTCGGGGAAGGGTCTGGGTGGGGTCGGGGCGGGGCTCGGTCGGGGAAAATTCCTGACCCGTACCGAAACTGATACCGGTATTCAATCCCGATACCGGGTCATGCGGGGTAGGGTAGGGTCGGGTAGCCCCGCCCGTTGGACAACCCTAGTCTATGGTGAACAAGAAAAGCTAGTAGCTACTGGGTACACTGATGCTAGCTTTCAAACAGATCTTGATGGCTTTAAATCTCAGTCTAGTTATGCCTTCATTTTAAATGGTGGAATAGTGAGTTGGAAAAGTTCCAAACAAGCTACAACTGCTGATTCGACAACTGAAGTCGAGTACATTGCTGGATCGGAAGCTGTCGCGATATCTAAAGAAGTAGGGGTTGTTCCAAGTGTCACTTGTCCAATAACTATTTATTGTGACAACACAGGTGCGATTGCCCAAGCTAAGGAACCAAGGTCAACGAACATAAACAAGCATGTACCAAGGAAATACCACATACTCAGGGAAATGGTGGAAACTGAAGATATAAGATTAGACTACGTTCCCACAGATGAAAATCTAGCTGACCCGTTTACTAAACCATTAAGCTTAGTCAAGCATAATGGTCATTTTGAAAATATGGTCATTAGATACGTTGGTGATTGACTCTATGTCAAGTGGGAGATTGAAAGTATGTATGTCCTAGAAACAATCATTTTATGGATAAATGTACTTGAACGCATTCATATTATTAATGAGATTAATATAATTTGACATTTGCAATTATTGAATTATGATTTTGATTGCTTGTGATTATTCATTAATGTACATCCCTTGAGCTTACGTTGTCATTGATAAAGTGAGTTATTAATGATAGAACATAACCCTCAAAATAGCCTTGACTGATGATCATTGAGAATGGGATATCAATGATATATTATAAGTCAATATGTGGTCTGCATCACATTCTTAGAAAATGTAGTATATCTCACCTACTACTAGTAATGACTACTAGTGATAGACACATGAATACTCTTAGAGGGTATTGGTATACCATGCTGATAAACTATTTGTTATACATGTCTAGAGTATTATCAGCATGTGAGATATAAATGTCTTTTGACTTGAGGTCAATACGCACCTTTACATAGTAATGTACTTTGACCCTGTCCTAAACTTAAATTCTTTATAGGATAAGACATGACTTGTGTTGGGAACATTGCAATGTAAACAAATGTGATAGTTGAGCCAAGAATAGGATTCATTCATCGATTGGATATTCGAGATGAAACACTCAGCTTCTCAGTGATATTAGGTCGATCAAGTCATTGGCCAATACAAGAGACATATTCTGGATATGATTTAGTTGTCGATTAATATAGATGAGATAAAGTGATCAAGCTATTTGGATAGACACATGACAAATCCTAATCTTGATCGAGTGTGTCACGAATGAAAGGAATTTATCATCTCACATAAAGGTCATGTTTACCGGTGTCCTGTAAACGTACTTCACATATTTAGTTTGTTATATGGCGGAGTCTAGGAGTTCTGTATGAACCTTAATTGATTAATGTCGATGTGTGAAGGTCTAAAGGGTCACACTAAGTCGATTGTCCTTTCGGTTTAAGGGTATATATTGAGAGAATGCAAAACATTTGATTTAGAATCAAGATATTTAAACCAATGATAATTATGGGATACTTTCTGTTCGATGGAAATTATTTAATTAAGTCAAAATTGGATTTTGAATTTAATTAAGTTTGATGAAACGCTAAAACAGGATGGAAGCGCCGCGACGCCTGAGAGGCTGAGCCGCGGCGCCTGTACGACAGTGGACCCATTCCGACTGGCCCACTGCATCTTGGAATTTGGGTAAGGTTTTAAGCCTAATCCTAATATGATTTGTAACCTAATATCCCCTATATATTCAGCACTTAACCCCATTATTTGGTTGCTGAAATTGATAACTCAATTCTTACTTTCTGAACTCAGAGTTCAGAGAATAAAATCCTCTCAAACCTCTGCCAAGATTTTCTAGCTTTTCTGACAGAGGAATATACCACAACAAGGCTTGCGGTCGAAAGGATACTCGTGTGCGCTCCCTATAGTAAAGACTCCAGAGATCTTTAACTGTAAGTTTATGTTTCTGTCTTTGCAGATCTCAATTGTAACGTAATCATACCAGACGGAATTGTTGGGGTAAGTAAGTTGAACAAAATTTTAAACTTCCGATGTACCTTACTTACGTGTTTTAGACCCAACAAAACCCTACACCTAACACGCCTATAGTTTCTTGTGTCAATCGATCATGCTCTGCCTTTCTAACCTCCTCGAGAATGTCTCTGCAAGCTTGACTATTTGACTCGTCAACAAGCTCACTAGTTGAATCCAAACTATAGCAAATAGGGCTGCACAAAAAAAGGACCAGACCGAAAAAAAGGATCGGACCCGACCCGATCGAACCGGACTGGACCGATAAATTCGGTCCGATCTTCGGTCCTTTTAATTTGTATTTTTGGGTTTCGGTCCGGTACAGTCCTCAGTCCTTTTAATGTATATTTTCGGGTTTCGGACCGGACCGATATCGGTCCGGTCTTAGATCCGAATTTTCTGAAAACGGTACTCGATCCGGTCCGATTTTAGGATTTTGTGCAGCCGTAATTGCAAAGATACTTTGAAGGATTGAGAACATGATTTGGAACCTTCGACCTACTGCTAATTGATTCATTGTCTTCAAAACTAGAGTTTGTTGATGCAGGAGCTGCCCAAGAAACTTCTAGTTCTGATGCACCTTCAGATTCATCTTTACAACCAGGATCAAACCTGACCTGTTTCAAGCGATCACCAGCGTTCACTCTGCCCTCGGCCACTCTATCATATTCATCTTCGTCCTCCTGCAGAAGCAATCGAGAAGGATCATAAGTCTCAAACAAAAAGAATATATCAATAGCAGTTACTCAAAAAAATAATATTATCCATATCAGTTACTAAAAAAAAAGAGGATTATCCATAGCAGTTGCGTTCTTTTCAGGCTTGCAAAGACACTAAGTACCATGCCTGTAATTACAATTTAGAAAGGGAATGGGTTAAATTACCCTTGAACTATGCGAAATGGTCCAAATTTATCCTCCGCTAATAGCTGGGGTCAAATATATCTTCGGCGTTACCAAAATGAGCTAGATTTGCCCTTATTTCCCAAAGGGCTAGTCTCTGACCCTAATGTTTAGCAACAGAAATTTCCATGTGGCTCAAAATTACGCCATATTTTTTTTTCTTTTATCCTTGCTCCTCTCTCCCCCACCAACATCTCCACCAACCTTCACCCTTCCTCATCCCTACCCACTACCTTTGCCACCTTATGCAAGAAGTAAGTCACAGTTTGGCAGTAAGAATATTTGACATTTTTTTCAACTTTAAAAGAAAATTGGAATTCAAACACATCCAATCAGTAACCCTGACAGAAACATAGAATTTAAAACACCTAGACTTCTCTCTACATAAGACTATGTAGACTTGTATGGAAATAATTTCACAGCAAAAACCCCACTTACCCACCCCCACCCCACACCCCCAAAGAAAAATGACCTCTGAAACCCCACCCAAAAGCCTCCATCCTCCACCATCGGAAACCACCGTGCACCAACCTCTACACTCACAAACAATAGCTGTATCTTAAAAAAAAATTACTTCACAGAAAAATAAAAGTATTCAAAGTTAGCAATTTTAGATTGTGGGGTTTGTGAGAAGTGATAAGCTGTACGTATATTTGAGAGAGCTAAAAAGGGTGTATTGGGTAATGTCTGAAGAAGCTAAAAGGATGAGCCTTTTTTTTTTGTTCGTTGAATTGGAAGGCAAAGTAGGGCATCGTTGTGCAGTGACGAAGATTCACCTCGCCTGATTCTTCTGCGATTCATTCCTTAGTTATTGGTGATCTTACCCCTAATGGTACAATTCTATTCATGGGTATCCCTACTGTCCTTTGTTTGGTTGTAGAGGACTGTAGTTTTAAGTGGTGGCAGTGGTAGGGGGAAAGGAGGAAGGGTGAATGGTTGTGGAGGTAGGAAAAATAAAAAAATTATTATTTTGAGCCACTTGTGTATTGGAAACAACCACTCTACCTAAATATTAGAGTTAGAAATTAAGTGGGGTGTATTCAATTTATATCTGGCTAACGGTTCGGGTTGACACGGAAATGGACCAGCCGACCCGGTACGAAATATGGTCCGGACCGGACCGGTAAGCCTTCTCGGGTGGGGGGTTGGTTTGGCCCCAAATCCAACGGGTTATAAAGAAATCCGGTAAGGACCCATACCGGTTGAATCCAGATAAAATCGGTGACTGACCAGGTGAGGTCAAAAATAAAAACAAAAAATAAACTAAAAAGATCGTGGCAGCTGTAATGTTCCGCAGATTGGGGAGAAATTGGGGTTGCCAACGGTCTAAATGATCGTTTGACTTGTTTTTTTTTATTATTATTTATTAATTATATTTTTATCCTTTAAAAAATCTATAAATACTCTATATTCTTCTCATTTTTATCATACAATTATTTATACAATTCTATCAATTATCATACTCTCTTAATCCTCTCTATTATCAATTCTCAAGTTATTATTATTGTTATTAATTTTCAATGTAACAAGACGCAAGAATTCGAGCTTCGAGTTTCAATTGAATTTTGAATCCCAAAGTTTGGTACACTCGTTTCATTCTCTAATTATTTTATTAAATTATCATATTTATTTGTTGATTATTTAAGTTAAAATTTAAATTAAATATTTTATAATGGATTTCGTAAGAGGATTAGGACGGCGTAAATCTAGTTCAAGGGGTAAAAAATCTATAAGTTCTTCATCATCTAGTCAAAATATAGATTATGATCAAATGCAAGAAGATTTTGGAATAGAAGATAATGAATATGATAACATTCAATTAGATAATATTGTTGAACTTGAAACTGAACCTCCTACACCTACTAGTGTTCCTTCACAACGATGTTAGTGCGCGGTGGTAGTCGTAGACCTACTTTACCAGAACCAGAAGTAAGGAAAAAAAGGAGTAAAGTGTGGCTCTTTTATGATAGAGTTAGGGACACTGATAGAGTTAAATCTAATATTTGTGGGAAAACTTACAAACATAAAAGAGGGGGTGGTGACGGGGGAACGAACACTATAGGTAGACATTTATTAAAAGATCATCCAATACAATGGGGTGTTGTCAGTGATTTAGAACTCGATCAACAACAACTTAATCCATTAACGGGAGGGGGGGGGGGGGTTGGCTAAGTACGATCCAAAGAAGTATCGCATTGAATTAGAAAAAATGATTGTCGGAGGTTGTTTACCTTTTTCTTTTGCTTCTTATTCATATTTAATTACATATATTCAAAGAGTATATAATCCTTTATTTAAAGGTGTTCCTCGTAGTACTTGTAGAGCCAATATTTTTAGACTTCATAATGATTATGTTATTTTTTTGCAATATTTGTTCACTAACTGTTACACCCTGTAATTCCAAGGCAATGATATGAGAATGTACGTAAGAAAATAAGATTTGAACTTTGGAAAGAAAGAAAAATTCCAGAAAATTTGTGAAGGAAAAAGTTAACGACTTGGAATTTGATTCCCAAAAATTGGTATATGGGATTAATATATGATTATGAAGGTTTAAATTTTTAAGTCTCAGATTTGGTCATGTGAGGCCCACGGAAAATTTTACGATTTTGTGGGGCCTATGAGATTTTGAGATATGTTGGCCAATTATAGAATGTTTTTGGGAAGAAATAATTTTGGACCAATCGTAGGGCGACACGTGTCACCCCCACTTGTCTTGGAAGACTTTGACTTGGACTTAGATATTATGGGGACAAGTGGACAAGTGGGTTCCACTCCACTTGTCTTGCTACACTTGTCATGATCTCATACTTAGAGATATATTTATATATACATAGAGGACTTGCTAGACATTCACACTTAGCCACATTTCAAGAAACATTTCTCCCTCTCTCTTCAATGATGCTCTCGGCCAAGGTGGTATTTGAAGACCAAAAATTATAAAATCTTCCAAGCCTAGTTTATTATACAAGATTAAGGTCCCTAATAAAGTGATTAGCCAAGATAATACACCACTAACCTCAAATCCCCTTTTGAGCCGAAAATGTGAGTGAAACCCTAGGGTTGTTCGTCAATATTTTGGAAGAGAAACGTGAAGGAAAGATGAGTATAAGGTTGTAGGGGATACATATTTGGGATTGGAACTTGAAGAAGTGGAGCGAAACGAAAACTGCGGGCCAAATACTCCACGGACTGTTTTAGCGTTTTTGGGCTAAAAATGAGGTAATGATTCTTCTTATTTTAAAGTAATTGGATATTACTTATTGTGTATATGTATAGATGATCTTGTACTAAAAAGAATGAAGATTAAAAAGGATTTGGGCCATTTTTGGAAGTTGGGTCGAGAGTGGACTATGTGAGGCCCTTTGGATTTCGTTGGTTATTGTCGTTGTTATCAACACTTGTTGCATGCTAAAATGAAGTAATATTGTTATTGATATGTGATATGGAATATATATAAGTGTTGGAATGAGAATTGGATTATATAGAATTATGGAAAAGGACTTTGGATTGTTGTAGTGTTGTTGGCCGAAAACTGCCTAAAACTGTTAGACGTTGTCGTGTCATTTTATGGACTGTTTTGGGGTGTTGTTATGCTGGAAAATCAGGCCCCAACATGCATGATTATTGTTGTAAATGGATAATGAAAGTCCTAAGGAATAAGGGTGTTAAAGGCTTCACATTGTACCCTTAATATTGATTAATTGTGGACTATTTTTATGGACTGTTTTGTATACATTGTGGGGCAGAATTTTACACGTCAAGTTGGCGTGTAATCCCCTTGATTTGCTGTTTTGATTGTGCCCCTAGTCGGGGTTTGGATATTGCTGAAATTCGGGTCTTGGAAAAGGTGAAAAAGTACGTAGAAACAAAGGAAGTGCTGCCAAAATTTTCGTAGAATAAGAGGGTCATTACTTGGTATAAGTCTTACACTTGATAGCTTGAAGTTGATAGAAGTGCTATTGTCATTTTAGGTTGAAGAACTACGTGTGACATATTCTACTTGGCATGTGGAATAGCCGATAAGGTTGAAGTACATTGGGGCGTATTCTATTTGTCATGTTGGTTAGTCGTCAATGAGGTATGTGAACTTCTTCCTGCTATCGACATGATTGATTATTAGAGTATACATGACTTGTTTCTTGAAGTATACTTGCCTCGTTTTTAGAGTATTCATGTTATTGATTCTATGCTAAAGTCATGTCTAAATTATTCCTAAGTCCTTACCAAATCTTATGGGAGATGTTGATAAGAGTGTTTAGTAAGCATTGGAGTCGAGTTGATGTTGCTAAGTTACAACACTAATGAGACTTGATTTATTTGAAAGTTATGAGACTAGATTAATTTGAAAGTTATGAGACTTATTTGAAAGTATATGAGACTTTACTTGAAGGTATATGAAACCTTACTAGAAAGTATATGAGATTTGATTAGATGAAGTATAAGAGACTTGATTTATATGAAGTATAAATGACTTGTGTTTGGGAAAAGAGAAGTAACTTGATTTAAAGGTATAAGTTACTTGATTTGAAAAGTGTCACAACCCGACCCCGGGCCCGCGACTGATGCCCTACCTGGGCACCCTTACAGGTGTACATCAGAGATAATCAGCAGAACATACATAAAACTCGTAACATAAATCAACAAGAAATAAACAACAGGTTAGCCGATAAGGCTACCTCCCTGGATATATACATACATAGCCAAAAACAGTTATATCATTTTTTTTTACAAACCGACCCACAAGATATGACTACAGACCTCTAAGAATTTTGACATAACCATTGTGACGGGACAAGGCCCCGCCATACCCCTGAATGTACATAAATCTACAACATCAGGGAAATTGTACCAAAAGACAAGCCTCCGGAGAAATGGAGTTTTCTGACAGCTGATCAGTGATCCTAAGAGTGAGGATCCGCAACCTGTTTACCCCTACCGCAGATTTAACGCAAATTTCGTGGAAAGCGGGGTGAGAAAATATGTACCAAGTATATGAAACTGAAAATACTGAAATTAAATTATATAGTCTAATATAAAGCTGGAGACATGTATGATAACCAAATAACAGTACACCGCACCTTATTAACACTGAGACTAATGAGAGTATCTTTTGTCGTTTAAAAGTAAGAAGGTTATGATTAATTTAGGGCTACCCTCCCGTAATACCATTATGCAATCCTATTCATGGGAATCTAACCCACATGGGAATTGAACCCGCATAGGTCACGTGGACCCGCAATGAGTATATATGGATACCCGCATCGTGGAGAGCTAGCCCACAAAATAGTCATGGGAATTTAACCCGCATGGAAATTGAACCCGTATAGGTCACGTGGACCCGCAATGAGTATATATGGATACCCGTATCGTGGAGAGCTAATCCACGGAATAAAACAATATCAAGGGAATTTAACCCGTAGCATAACACATGATTGCCGACCCTCAAGTGAGGGACGCGGTGATATGGAAATATAATACTTGCACGAATGTCTATTGTGAGCAACATATGCAACTTAAAATCATTTAGGACTCTCATTAGATTAAGGTGAATCACTTATCATTTTATAAGACTCAAGACACTAGCATGTCATGTCAAATCCGGGAATTTAACCCCAAGTACTACACCTTTAGAAATTCAAATCCAAGCTTTTAAAATCAAGCATTTCTACTTTCACAACCTAGGAAACTTATGCCTATAAATCAAGTAGAACACTCTCTTAACTTTCCATAAATCCGTTATAACTAACTTCCCATAAAGTCGTTATAACTCTTTATGTTTTAGACAATTAAGGCATTTTCATACGTTAACATCAAGGAAGCTAATTCTCTACCTCAACCAACTTGGACAATTCAATCAAGGCAATGATATCAAACACAAAGCCGAATCTAGTTAAAGCTCGTACGTCTATCGTACTATATATATATATATATATATATATCAAACATCATGCCCAAGAGATAGGGAAAGTTACATATACCTTCACGGCTTACTCCACCCGCTAGGTTGAATACGCCTCACGTAGACAATCAACCTATAATAACCATAATACGTCTATCAACTTCTAGCATTCAATTGTAGAATAACTCTAAGTATAAAGTCTCTTATTCTACGGAAAATTGGGCAGCACTTCCTTTGTTTCTACGTACTTTTCCATCTTTTTCAAGGCCCGAAATCAATAACCAAACATGCCACATTTAAGGCTCAACAATTTAGCTAACCAAAGGGGATTACACGCCTAACAGGACGTGTAAAATTCTGCCCCACAATTGATATAAAAAATAGTCCAATATTCCATGCCATTCTCGATTATAATGTGCAACCACATAAAGTCTTTTCCAATTCCTTTTCAATCCAAGTTGTTTAGTCTAACATGTTATATAGTCACAACTAATTGTAACAACTATAATCCCTTATTTAGATAACATGCGACGATTATAACTATCGACCAATTTGTATTGCAATCAATGGCTAATAAGATCATTTTTGGGTTTAGGCTCCCAATATTCCATAACACTTATCAATCTTCATTATATAATTCACATGATCAAATATCAACTACTATAACATGTAATCTTTAATTACATAAGTAAGAAGAAGATTATTACCTTGTTAAGCCCAAATACAATCCAAAACCTAAAGTCGATCCTTAGCAACTTTAGCTCATTTCCTTTGCGTTCCAATCCGCTATTCGCAACCTTTAGAAGTTCACAAGCAACTTCCCTTCAATTTCTAAGCAAAACTATGAAAAGCAACTTAGGTTTTCATGTTGCGACTAACGTAAAAACGTAGTTTTTCCGGGATTTTTGTGTTGGGATATCCTTAGGATACCTCTAGGACCCCTTGGTTTAAGTATTGTGATTTATGAACAACAAACTAAAAAATTTCTTGTTCTTTAGAGGGCAAACCCGAGAGCCTCTAGTCTTGCACTAGGTTTCTTGAATTTTTTCTAAGTGTGGAATTAGTCTTGCACTAGTAGGAGATATATACTACAACCAAGGGCCAAGATTAAAACAAATGTGTGGCTTAGATTCAACAAGACTAAAGATCTTGTGTCAAGTTGGCTAGTTGACTTGGTCAATTATATCAAGCCTTGGCTTACAAGACTTGACCACTTTACCCTTGGTCATTCTCGACCAAGTCCATGTTGTTATACCCCGTATTTCGAGAGTATGTACGTGAGGGCGTACGTATAATAATTTGAGCCTTAAGTTAGGCAAGTTTCGAAATTTGTACACAACACCCGATAGGAGTCGTTTTTCGACGAAACGTTTCCATTTTCGTAGGAAAATTCGCTATGGCATTTTTAATTTTTATGGATTTTTCCGAGAGACGAAACATTTTGGACCAACGGGAGGGTGACATGTGTCACCTCACATCGGGAGCAAGTGGACGGCAAGTGGCAAGTCGAGGGCACGTTTTTGTGCCTTTGGTTAGGTAGGATATTTGTGCAAGTTGGTGTGGTAGATGGATAAGGTCCACATGGTTGAAATCTAGCCCTACACTTGCACCACACTTGTCTTCATCTTGGCCATTGGTTGGCCTTTACTTGACCTATAAATACCCCTCTAAGTTGAAGACTTTCTTCATCCAAAACTTGAGCAATCTTTCTAAGTCTCAAATACTCCTCCTCTTGTTTGATCTCGTCCAAAAGCCCTCCCCTTTGAGAAGGCCCTTTGGCCGAGAGCTTCCCTCCCCTTTGTAGTGGTTAATGGGTACCCCTAGCCTAGTTGTTTTCAGATAATACCCCTTTTGTGGTATAGAAATACTCTCCTAGTAATGTTATAATGCCCAAATACCTTGGCCCAAATACCTTGTAGTATTCCAAGGTTACACTTTACAAAAGCCCGTAAAATACTATTATACTTCCTCACCACAAAAACAAAACCCTAAGTAAATCTTCACCCGTAGTTGAAGTTATTAGTAGAAGTTGGTTAGAACTTCTAAGGGTTGGTTGAGCTGGTCTGAGCGCACGAGTAGGAGCTAAACCTTGCTCAGGATCGGCATATAAACTCGGATAATTTTGGGCTTATCGAGGTAAACATTATTAACCTTCTGTGGTAATTGGAAATCACATGTTGTAGGAGTATATAGTTAAGTATACTATATATAGAATTGAACATAGTTGTGCGGCAATGTCTTTTGACTTAAGCCTGAATAATACTTACGCAATGCCTTGACTTAAGCCCGAATTTAAAGAAGAGAATTGAATCGTAATTACATAGGATCAGACAATAGACTTGTGTAGTATTCTCGTGAGTAGAATTGTACACGCCCGTTAGACGTGCAAACCCCCGGTTGGCTTGGTAGCCGACTCGATAGAGAGAGATTTACGCTGTTGTGTGTGGGGAGGTGTCAGAATTTTCGTAGAATATTCTACATTGAGATCTAGGTTATTAATAGGCGCCTTGTGGCCTCTATAGGTCAAATCTGCGTATGGCGTGATCTACTTGGCTTAAGGAGTAGCCGACGGATTGAGGTACTTGGATCACTTTGCTATTAGTCGATAATCGTCGCGAGGTATGTGAACCTCTTCCTATCTGTTCTAGCATGATATGTGTATAACTATGTAGTACGCAGACGCATACGTGTTTAATGTATTTGATTGGTTTGAAACATAAAGTGTTATAACGGCTTTATGGGAAGTTGGTTATAACAGCTTTATGTAGGTAAGAAAATGCTTTGTGGTTTCAAAGGGTAACTAATTTGACTTATAACGGATTTGATGTGTAGTAATAAAGAACTTGAAGTGTTTCAAAAAGACCTTTTTGAAAGAAAAGTAATACTTGGCTTTGAAAACATAAGAGTTGTACTAGCTTTATGGGAAGTTAGGTATAACGTCTTAAGAGTGATAAAAAGAATGGTTTACTGATTTTTTTAAAGATAAGAGACTTGACTTAATGTTATTGATATGAATTTTGTTAAAGGTGTGAAACCTCATTCGTGAGTAATGAGTACTGGGTTTTAAAAGGAATAATGTTTTACTGATTTTGGAAATCAGAATGAGTATCGACAAACCACTGCAGCGTTAATAAAGGAAAATGTATTGAATAATGAAGTATGGTATTAAAACCAGTAGAAACCTCCATCTGCATAGAAGCTAAGATAAGACAAAATGATATTACATTTCCTAGATCATGGCTGCTTAATAAGATTGATTATAAACAAGAATAACCTACTCACATATAAGACATATGTTTCTCAAAACGTTTAAAGGAGAATTATGTTTTAAAGGATTTAAAACTATGAACTACGAAACCTTTTCTAAAATGAGAAACTTGAGCATTTGAAATTAGGCAAACTTGAACGTTTGGAAAATAAGGTTGTTACTTGATTTTACAAAGGAAAGAATTTTGGTTTACTAACAATGTTAGTCACTCTATTTTATACTACGGGTATCGGGTGACCTTCGTAAAAGAAATAGATCTTTAAAAGGAATTTAACGTACGTAGTACTTTAGGGTTAAAACCCAGACTTTGGCATAAAATGAAAGTACTTTGAGTTGTGTATAACTTGCCTATGCTTGTTGTTGTGAAGCTTGCCTATGCTTGTTGTTGTGAAGCTTGCCTATGCTTGTTGTTGTGAAACTGCCTATGCTTGTTGTGATAGCCTTTGTTGTATTTCTGTACCCCCGCATCTCTCAAGGGAGGGCCGGTTGATTTGTTATGAACGATTATACACCGAGTCCCACGAGATGGGCAGGGTCACGTATTTCATCTGATTTTACACCGAGTCCCACGAGATGGCGGTCACGATTTCATCCGATTTACACCGAGTCCCACGAGAGGCGTGGTCACGTATTTCATCCGATTTACACCGAGTCCCACGATGGGCGGGTGGTCACGATTTCATCTGATTTTACACCGAGTCCCACGAGATGGGCAGGGTCACGTATTTCACCTGATTTTACACCGAGTCCCACGAGATGGGCAGGGACACGTATTTCATCTGGTTATCATACATGTCTCCTGCTTTATATAGACTATTATGATTTTATTTACAGTCTTTTATAGTTTCACATACTTGGTACTTGTCATCGACCTCTTCGGGCCGCGTTCATGCCGCAGGTTGAGGTACATCGGTGGTGGATCCTCGCTCATAGGATCACAGTTCAGCGTGTCGTGAAGCCCCATTTTCTTCGGAGGCTTATCTTTTGGTATGTTACCCTGAGTCTGTAGATTCTTATACATTCAGGGGTATGGCGGGGCCCTGTCCCGTCATAGCTGTTGTAAAAATCTTAGAGTGCAGAGTGCAAGTGTGGTTTGTAAAAAGGATAACTGTCGGGTATTTATGTATTTATGATGAAGGCAAATGCTTTGGTTGGCCTGTTTATTTATCTTGTCTCTTAATTCATGTTCATGTTTTTATTTCCGTGATTTTCTCTCGATGTTGTATCACTAGGGTGCCCGGTAAGGCACGATCACGCCCGGTTCGGTCGTGACAAAAGTGGTATCGAGCGATTAATCCTCGGAAAGTGTCTACGACCGTGTCTAGTAGAGTCTTGATTATCGTGTTGTGCACCACATCTATAATCGGGAGGCTATAGGACATTTAGGATTGGTTTCCATTCTTCTCATTACGAGATCGTGCCCTGTAGGCGTGTGATAAGTTGGACCCTCCGACGTATTCCTTTCCTTTACCGATTATGCCTCCGCGTAAGGCAACCTGAGCCCGATTGGCAAGGCGATCGAAGGAGCTGTTAGTGAGATCTGAGGAGTACGAGGCGCAGCCCTGGCCAAGACTGAGATGCTGCTCCGACGGCCGAGTTTCGCGACGCCAAAGACCAAAGAGTTAGAGCGCGGCAGTGGGTGCTGAGACTCTGCACTGAGCCTCGGTCCCACACCGGAGCAGATGAGATGGGTATGAGAGATGGCGCCATCGCCGTGGTCGTGGCCGATATATGAGGATAGGCTAGACGCAGCAGCCCACCCAAGAGCACCCGTAGTTCACCCCCGAGCGGTTGAGGCTACGTGACTTTACGAGTTGTAGCACTTTGTGTTCTATGGATCGAGCCGAGGATGACCTCGAGTTTATCCGACTACTGATCATGAGAGTGATCAGAGTCTCAGAGGCAGAGTCGGTGGTATTGGGTTCGCATCAGCTGCGTGATACTGCAGTTGACTGGTTTGATTCGTGGGAGTTGTCCCGGGAAGAGCATGCACTCCCAGCCGTATGGGACGAGTTCTCAAGGGCTTTTCTTGCACATTTCTTGCCCCACGATGAGGAGGGCTCGGGCCGACAGATTTTTGACGTTGAGGCAGGACGGGCGGACGGTTAGAGAGTACAATGTGGAGTTCGACTCATTAGCTCGGTATGTGCCCGCTGTGGTAGCTGATATGGAGGACAGAGTACACCGCTACGTCACCGGGCCGATGATTACCGCGAGGCTTGTACGGTGTAGCTCTTCACCGCACATGGACATTGCCCGCACGCAAGCTCATGCACTAGATGTGAGGCACGGAGAGGTCGACGGAATGACCAAGATCGTGAAGAGGCGAGCAAAGAGGTCCTTTGGTAACTTTCGAGGCGGACCGCCTCAGCAGCAGTCTAGTTATGTACCTCCACCCGCATGCAGTGGTCCCCGCGCCGCCGACGCTCAGGTATTCGAGCCGGTCGAGCTCCGTGGCTTCGTTCACAGATATACATGGGTTCTAGCCACGTTCGAGTTTTCTCGGTTGCACGATGTGGGCGCACGCCATCCCGGGGAATGTCGTCTTTTTACTGGTGCTTGTTTTTCCTGCGGCCGTCAGGGCCATGTGACGAGAAACTGTCCTAGTAGGAAGTATGCAAACAAAATGACTCAAATTACCGGTCGCGGTGTTCATCGCTTTCTACAATGCATACCGCAGTAAGGCTTATGATTAGAGTGGAGCGGTAGATTCAGGTATATCCTTAACCCTCTAGAGATTTGTATGCATGATATAATGACCTTCTTATTGTGTGCTACGTTCGGATAACGTTATGTTGGTTATGAGTTAGAAAGCATGGTTAGTTGAAAGGTTATGTATGGGGGCATGGAAAGTGTGAACCTTAGAATATTTCGTGTTGAGACCTTAGAGGTAAGGTCATCTTGAATAAAAGATTTTACGGTTAGTCTTTGTTGAAATACTTGGTTTGCGTATAAATGTGTTCTGGGATAATTCCTTGGGTAGTGTAAAATGGAAGTGGTAGCTTTCATGACTTGTATAGGTAAGATCGTCCCGGATCGGGAAACAAGAGCGTGATGCGTTAAGTGGGTCGGGTTGGGGCCATGTTGCGGGCCAACCCGCACTGCTTCGGAGTGGGTCACCGGGTGGTCCCGCCAGGTGGTAGGGTCACGAGGGTGCTAGGCCCAAGTTTAGATGACCATCGTATGAGTTCGTGGATATGTTCGACCAGAAACGGATCGTGAAGGCCGGGAATGGCCTTAAGGAAGATCGAGGCTAGTAAGATGACCAAGTTTGGAGGTAGTGACTCCAAAGTGTTGGAAACTGAAGTATGGTACGTATACTAGAAGAATTCAAGTGTTCGAGAAGAGTACGGCGAGTAAGGGTAGAGGCGAGCATGTATTGCGAGCATAGATATGATCATTTCTTGTGAAGAGAGAAGGTGCGAAGGATGTATATTTTAGACCTCAGGGATCGCATGCAGTCCGGTACCATTTGTTGGGTCGCCAGAGTGACACCAGAACCTCGCGGCAAAGTGACAAAAGTTTGTGATGTTAGAGGTGTTTCCTCGTGGACTTGGATTTGGGTTTTCGCGCGCATGTTATTTTTGTGGCCAGGTGTGGCATGTTTGGTTTCGTAAGTATAGTAGTGAAGGCTATACCGGCACGTGTTTGTTTTGAGACTGAGAAGGAACATTCGGGACGAATGTTTCTAAGGGGGGAAGAATGTTATACCCCGTATTTCCAGAGTATGTACGTGAGGGCGTACGTATAATAATTTGAGCCTTAAGTTAGGCAAGTTTCGAAATTTGTTCACAACACCCGATAGGAGTCGTTTTTCGACAAAACGTTTCCACAGCTTTCGTAGGGAAAATTCCGGCTATGGCATTTTTAATTTTTGCGGATTTTTCCGAGAGACGAAACATTTTGGACCAACGGGAGGGTGACATGTGTCACCCTCACATTAGGAGCAAGTGGACGGCAAGGGCAAGTCAAGGGCACGTTTTTTGTGCCTTTGGTTAGGTAGGATATTTGTGCAAGTTGGTGTGGTAGATGGATAAGGTCCACATGGTTGAAATCTAGCCCTACACTTGCACCACACTTGTCTTCATCTTGGCCATTAGTTGGCCTTTACTTGACCTATAAATACCCCTCTAAGTTGAAGACTTTCTTCATCCAAAAACTTGAGCAATCTTTCTAAGTCTCAAATACTCCCTCCCTCTTGTTTGATCTCGTCAAAAAGCCCCCCTCCCCCTTTGAGAAGGCCCTTTGGCCGAGAGCTTCCCCCTCCCCCTTTGTAGTGGTTAGCCGTGGGGTACCCCCCCCCTAGCCTAGTTGTTTTCGTATAATACCCCCCTTTTTGTGGTATAGAAATACTCTCCTAGTAATGTTATAATGCCCAAATACCTTGGCCCAAATACCTTGTAGTATTCCCAAGGTTACACTTTTACAAAAGCCCAGAAAATACTATTATACTTCCCTCAGTCACAAAAACAAAACTCTAAGTAAATCTTCACCCGTAGTTGAAGTTATTAGTAGAAGTTGGTTAGAACTTCTAAGGGTTGGTTGGAGCGGGTCGGAGCGCACGGAGTAGGAGCTAAACCTTGCTCAGGATCGGCATATAAACTCGGATAATTTTGGGCTTATCGAGGTAAACATTCTTAACCTTCTGTGGTAATTGGAAATCACATGTTGTAGGAGTATATAGTTAAGTATACTATATATAGAATTGAACATAGTTGTGCGGCAATGTCTTTTGACTTAAGCCTGAATAATACTTACGGCAATGCCTTGCGACTTAAGCCTGAATTTAAAGAAGAGAACTGAACTGTAATTACATAGATCAGACATAATGAGACTTGTAGTATTCTCGTGAGTAGAATTGTACACGTCCGGTTAGACGTGCAAACCCCTGGTTGGCTTGGTAGCCTACTCGATAGAGAGGAGATTTACGCTGTGTGGGGAGGTCTGCCGAATTTTACGTAGAATATTCTACATTGAGATCTAGGTTGTTAATAGGCGCCTTATGGCCTCTATAGGTCAAGATCGCGTATGGCGTGATCTACTTGGCTTAAGGAGTAGCCGACGGTTTGAGGTACTTGGATCACTTTGCTATTAGTCGATAATCGTCGCGAGGTATGTGAACCTCTTCCTATCTGTTCTA
Source organism: Przewalskia tangutica (assembly GCA_029844215.1). Taxonomy (NCBI): domain Eukaryota; kingdom Viridiplantae; phylum Streptophyta; class Magnoliopsida; order Solanales; family Solanaceae; genus Przewalskia; species Przewalskia tangutica. The sequence continues at coordinate 75,889,459 of CM056723.1, read as the reverse complement.
GCATGATATGTGTATAACTATGTAGTACGGTAGACGTACATGTGTTTAATGTATTTGATTGGTTTGAAACATAAAGTGTTATAACGGCTTTATGGGAAGTTGGTTATAACAGCTTTATAGGTAAGAAAATGCTTTGTGGTTTCAAAGGGTAACTGATTTGACTTATAACGGATTTGATGTGTAGTAATAAAGAACTTGAAGTGTTTCAAAAAGACCTTTTTGAAAGAAAAGTAATACTTGGCTTTGAAAACATAAGAGTTGTACTAGCTTTATGGGAAGTTAGGTATAACGTCTTAAGAGTGATAAAAAGAATGGTTTACTGATTTTTTTAAAGATAAGAGACTTGACTTAATGGTATTGATATGAATTTTGTTAAAGGTGTGAAACCTAATTCGTGAGTAATGAGTCTTCGGGTTTTAAAAGGAATAATGTTTCCGATTTTGGAAATCGAATGAGTATCGACAAACCACCGCGGCGTTAATAAAGGAAAATGTATTGAATAATGAAGTATGGTATTAAAACCAATAGAAACCTCCATCTGCATAGAAGCTAAGATAAGACAAAATGATATTACATTTCCTAGATCATGGCTGCTTAATAAGATTGATTATAAACAAGAATAACCTACTCACATATAAGACATATGTTTCTCAAAACGTTTAAAGGAGAATTATGTTTTAAAGGATTTAAAACTATGAACTACGAAACCTTTTCTAAAATGAGAAACTTGAGCATTTGAAATTAGGCAAACTTGAACGTTTGGAAAATAAGGTTGTTACTTGATTTTACAAAGGAAAGCATTTTGGTTTACTAACAATGTTAGTCACTCTATTTTATACTACGGGTATCGGGTGACCTTCGTAAAAGAAATGGATCTTTAAAAGGAATTTAACGTACGTAGTACTTTAGGGTTAAAACCCAGACTTTGGCATAAAATGAAAGTACTTTGAGTTGTGTATAACTTGCCTATGCTTGTTGTTGTGAAGCTTGCCTATGCTTGTTGTTGTGAAGCTTGCCTATGCTTGTTGTTGTGAAACTGCCTATGCTTGTTGTGATAGCCTTTGTTGTATTTACCCCGCGTCTCTCGAGGAGGGCGGTTGATTTGTTATGAGCGATTATACACCGAGTCCCACGAGATGGGCGGTGGTCACGATTTCATCCGATTTTACACCGAGTCCCACGAGATGGGCGGTCGCGTATTTCATCCGATTTTACAGAGTCCCACGAGAGGCGGTGGTCACGATTTCATCCGATTTACACCGAGTCCCACGAGATGGGCGTGGTCACGATTTCATCCGATTTTACACCGAGTCGCGAGATGGGCGGTCACGTATTTCACCCGATTTTACACCGAGTCGCGAGATGGGCGAGGACACGTATTTCATCCGTTATCATACATGTCTCCCGCTTTATATAGACTATTATGATTTCATTTACGCCTTTACGATTTCACATACTGGTACTGTTATCGATCTCCTCGTTGCGTTCACGCCGCGAGTTGAGGTACATCGGTGGTGGATCCTCGCTCATGGATCACGATTCGTGTCAGGAAGCCCCATTTTCTTGAGGCTTATCTTTTGGTATGTTACCACAGTCTGTAGATTCTTATACATTCGTGGTATGGCGGCCGTGTCCGTCATAGCCATTGTAAAAATCTTAGAGTGCAGCCGCTGTAAGTGTGGGGGGTTTGTAAAAGGATAACTGTCGGTATTTATGTATTTATGATGAAGGCAATTGCTTTGGTTGCTTTGTTTATTTATCTTGTCTCTTAATTCATGTTCATGTTTTTATTTCGCTGATTTTCTCGATGTTGTATCACTAGGGTGCGGGTAAGACACGATCCACGGGCAGGTTGGTCGTGACACATGTGGGGGGGGGGGGGGGGGACACGTGTCACCCTCCCATTCGTCCATAATATTTCGTTTCCCGAAACTTTCATAATTGGTCAAAATATCGGAAACCTTGTGGGCCCCACAAAAACGTAAGATTTCTCGGGTGGGCCCTACGTGACCTAATCCATAATTAAATTTCCACAATGTTAATAAATTCCTTAAGTCCCAAACAACACGTTTTTAGAATTAATTCTCATTAATGAACATTTTTCCTTTCCGAGGTTTGGAAGATTTTCTTTCGGAAAAACAATTCTTTCTTTCATTCCAATATTAACGTCTTGTTTCCCTACGTACATTATCTTAACCATGGCATGGAACTACGGGGTGTAACATTCTTCCCCCCTTAGAAACATTCATCCCCGAATGTCCTTTCGGAGTCAATCTAATTAGATAGCGACATAGTCTCCTTAAACTACACCCAACATACCAAATATGCCACACATGACCACATAATAATACTTAAGCAATTACATCAATAAAAACTGACAAGTAAGGGAAATGAATTACCTGGAGGTGTAGGGAATAAGTGAGGATACTTCTTCATCATGTCCTCCTCTGCCTACCAAGTCATCTCCTCTCTATTATCATTCCGCCACAAGACTTTGACGGAAGCCACGTCCTTAGTCCGCAGTCGCCTGACCTGGCGATCAAGTATCGCTATGGGACTCTCCTCATACGATAATCCCTCTGTCACTTGGACATCACTAACTGGGAAAACTCTCGATGGATCTCCGATACACTGCCGCAACATAGAAACATGGAAGACCGATGTACTTCCTCCAAGTCGGACGACAGTTCTAACTCATAGGCAACCTGGCTGTCACGACCCGTTCCGGGGCCAGTGACTGGTGTCTTACCTGGGCACCCAAGTAGTCATACATCAAAGAAAATCAGCGGAATATAAAAACAAGACATGAAACAATGTAAATCGAGACACAGTTTATCTGAGAAAAGTCGCCTTTCGGCATATATATATATAACCAAAATCTGGCAGTTACATCCCAACTGTACAATAGACTACTGCACTTACAGAAGATAAGCAACTATGGCGGGACAGGGCCCCACCATACCCTGAATGTACATATATCTACAACATCAGGGAGAACCATACCAAAAGTCGAGCCTCCGGAGAAGATGGAGATCCTGACACCAAAGCAAAAGATCCTAAGGATGCGGATCTAGCACCTGCTTTCCCTTACCTGCGGCATGAACGCTGCCCCCCGAAGGAGGTCAGTACAACATGTACCAAGTATGTGAAACTGTAAAGTACTTAAATGAAATCATATCATTTTAAAACCAATTTTACAAATATGTTCGAAACAATCAATGTAACCGCACATAGTGCCACATCACAAACAAGAGCAATAATAGGTAAGTCAGAATGTGTCTTTTCTAGGTCGCGAATGATCGAGCAAGGCCAATCGCCCATAGTATCATTATGCATGCCTAATCTCGACTCCGTAGTCCGCATAAAGCCACCTAGGCACGCATGAGGTATTCCCGCATCGAGGGTAGCTACTCCCGGCATCGCCCCGACTCGTAGTCCGCGTGGCCACATAGACCGCATGGCCACATGGACCGCACACTAACACGAACTCTCGTAGCTCGCATAGGTCCCTGGACCCGCATGAGGTATTCTCGAATCATAGTCCCGCATCGCACGAGGTATACCCGCATCGGAGGCGACTTAACCCCTAGATATCATGTTATGAGGTGAGTGATGTAATACTATCATAACAGCTTATCGTTAAACAACATAAGCACAAATAAGAATAACCTCTTTACACAAACGTTTACAAAATACTAACACACATAGCATCACAATATGTCTACTCAACAAACCATCTCACTGTACTTTCCAGAAATCAATACAAGTCTTTTATAAACACATAAGTAAACCGTTCCTTTTATCTTTCTTAAGTCGTTATACCTAACTTCCCATAAAGCTAGTATAACTCTTAAGCTTTTGTTTAAAAACCAAGTATTACTCTTCTTTCAAAAATGATTCATAATTCTTTTGAAATACTTCAAGATTCTTGTTATTTAGACTCAAGTCAAAAGACGTCAAGTGAAACCATGTTCAGTTAACACACGTACGTCTACCGTACTATATATATACTTTAAAATATCATGCTCAAGAGTATAGGAAGAATCACATACCTTCTCGGCGAAATCCACCTGCCAAGTCGAATATGTCGAGCGCAGAGTATCAACCTATAATAGTCAAATACGTCTATCAATGTCTAGACTACTCTGTAGGATTAATCTAAGCAGAGGGTTCTCTATTCTACGGAAAATCGGGCAGCACTTCCCTACCCGGTAAACTATACAAATCCATCAGAAATACGATCACATGTAAATCTGATTCAATCTTCTTTAATATTCTTCTGATGTGATTACAGTTCAATTCTTTTCTGTAATACCCTTCTATGTAATTACAGTTCAATTCTCTTCTTTAATATCATTCTATGTATTTTATACCTATTTCTATACATCTACAGTATGTATTCTCCAATTACAATAGAAGGATAGGATTATTATTTACCTCGATAAGCCCAAAATTATCCAAGATATAAGTCGATCCTGAGCAAGGTTTAGCTCCTAATCTGAACGCTCCAATCCGCTCCAAGAAACCCTTAGAAGTTTCTACACAACTTCTACTACTTCAACCAACTATGAAGTTTCTCCTAGGGTTTCGTTTAGTGACTAATGGAAGTATAGTAGTATTTTCCGGGCTCTAAGTATAGAGGTGACTTTGGAATACTACTAGATATACGGCTAGGGTATTTTGGGGATAGTAACAATACTAGGAGAGTATTTTCTACCAAGGAGGGGGGGGGGGGGCTTTGCCGAGACCACTAGGAAGGGGGGGGGGGAAGAGGGGTGTTTCGGCTAAGCTCCTTTCAAGAGGGGGGGGATGGTGTTTGGACGAGAGCTCTTAAGGGAGAAGGGAGATTTTGAGACTTGGAAGATAATTTGTGGATGAAGAAGTCTTCAACTCAAGGGGGGGTATTTATAGGACAACCAATGGTCAAGATGAAGGCAAGTGGAGGGCAAGTGGAGGGTGTGGATTCACCCATGTGTCCTTATCCATCTACTACACAAAAATATCCTACCTAACCTTGACTAATGCAAAAGGCCACAAAAACGTGCCAACCTTGCCCATGTTGCCGTCCACTTGAGGGTGACAAGTGTCACCCTCTCGTTGGTCCAAAATATTTCATCTCTCGGAAAAATCCGCAAAAATTATAAATGACATAGCCGTAATTTTCCCTACGCAAGTTTTGGAAAACATTTCGTCGGAAAACAATTCGTTTCGTGGGTTGTGCACAAATTTCGTCCTATGCCTAACTTTTAAGGCTAAACTTTTGTACGTACGCCCTCACGTACATACTCTGGAAATACGGGGTATAACATTCTCCCCTCCTTAGAAACATTCGTCCCGAATGTTCCTTCCCAAGACAGATAACGATAAGGTTCCTCATAACTTAAACAGTTGCAAATGCCACACATGGCCACAATACAACACTTAAGCAAATATGACAATGAAAATTTACAAGTAGGAAAGTGAGTTACACGGAGGTGGGAATAGGTGAGGATACTTCTGCCTCATGTCCTCCTCGGCTTCCCACGTCATCTCCTCCCTGAGCTCGTTCCGCCACAAGACTTTGACGGAAGCCACGTCCTTGGTCCGCAGACGCCTAACCTGACGATCGATTATCGCTATGGGAATCTCCTCATACGATAACCCCCGGTCACTGGACATCGTCAACTGGTGCACTCTAGATGGATCCGATACATCTCTCAAGATAGAAACATGAAACACGGATGCACCGCCTCCGGACGGACGGCAGATCCAACTCATAGGCAACCTTGCCTACCATGCGACAACTGATACGGCCAAATGTACCGGCCGAAGTTTCCTTCTTTTCGAATCTCATCACACCCTTCATGGGTGACACCTTCAGGAAAACCCAATCATCAACCTCGAACTCCAGATGCCGACGACGATGATCTGCATATGACTTCTGTCGACTCTGAGCTGTCAGTAACCGCTCCTGGATAAGCTTCACCTTATCCATCGCTGCTGTACTCAACCGTCCCACTAACTGCACCTCGCCCACATCAAACCAGCTTATCGGCGATCTGCACTTCCTCCCATACAAGGCCTCATAAGGCGCCATCTGAATACTGAAGTGGTAGCTATTATTATACGCAAACTCAACTAGAGGCAAATGATCCTCCTAGCTACCTCAAATCAATAACACAGCTCGCAAAGATATCCTCAAGAGTGCGGATAGTGCGCTCGCCTGTCCGTCTGCATGCGAGGATGGAATGCAAGACTGTGCTCACCGTCCCCTAGACCCTTCTGGAACGACCTCCAGAAGTTAGCCGTAAACTGGGCTCCTCTGTCAGATATGATCAAAATAGGGACTCCATGCAGTCTCACGATCTCTCGGATGTAAAGTCTGGCATAATCCTCGGCCGAAAAGGTCGTTTTGACTGGAAGAAAGTGGGCTGATTTCGTCAGCCTGTCGACGATGACCCAGATAGAATCGTGCTTTCTCGGAGTGTGAGGTAATCCTGTGATAAAGTACATGTTGATCACCTCCCACTTCCAGGTCGGGATCTCTATCGTCTGCAATAATCCACCAGGCCTCTGGTGCTCTATCTTCACCTGCTGACAACACGGGCACTGAGCTACAAACTCTGCAATGTCCCTCTTCAAGCCATCCCACCAATACACAGATCTAAGGTCGTGGTACATCTTGGTCGACCCTGGATGGATAGAGTAACGTGCGCTGTGTGCTTCCCCTAGAACCTGCTGCCGAAGTCCTGCAATATCTGGAACACACAACCTGCCCTCAAACCTTAGCACCCCATCAGGTGCTACCTCAAAAGGACCCTTCCCCTCACGAAGAGCCGTATCACGGTACCGCGTCAAAACCGGATCCTCAAACTGTTGCCTCTTCACCTCCTCGACGATGGAAGACTCGACAACCTCTCGAACTTGAACCCCACTGCTATCAGAATCAATCAATCGGACTCCAAGGCTCGCTAGCTGATACAACTCGCGGACCATGCCCCTCCTATCTGGCTGCACATCTGATAGACTCCCCATCGACCTACGACTAAGAGCATCTGCCACAACATTGGCCTTCCCCGGGTGGTACAGGATATCGACATCATAATCCTTAAGTAACTCTAACCACCGTCTCTGTCGAAAGTTCAGCTCTCTCTGGCTGAAGATATACTGGAGGCTCTTGTGGTCTGTATAAATATCCACATGAACCCCATACAAATAGTGCCTCCAGATCTTCAAGGCGTGAATCACCGCTGCCAACTCCAAATCATGGGTGGGGTAGTTCCTCTCATGTTTCTTAAGCTGTCGGGATGCGTATGCTATAACCTTGCCCTGCTGCATCAACACACATCCAAGCCCGATGCCTGGCGCATTACAATACACGACATAGCCATCTGGACCCTCTGGAAGAGTAAGAACGGGGGCGGTCATCGCCTCCTTCAAGAATCGAAACTCGCCACAAGCATCACCATCGAAACTTAGCCGCATCCGAGTCAGCCTAGTCAATGGTGTAGAGATAGAAGAAAACTTCTCCACGAACCGCCGATAATAACCTGCGAGGCCCAGAAAGCTGCGCACCTCTGTCGGAGTAGTAGGTCTAGGCCAAGTCCTGACTGCCTCAATCTTGGTCGTATCCACCCGAATACCATCGGCCCCGACAATATGCCCAAGAAAAGCCACCGAAGCCAACCAAAACTCACATTTGGAAAACTTGGCGTATAACTGCTGGTCTGGAGAACTCTCAAAGACAGCCTCAAATGCTCCGCATGCTCTCGCCTCGAGCGAATAAACCAAGATGTCATCAATGAACACTATCACAAACGTGTCCAAAATGGCTTGAACACTCGGTTCATCAAATCCATGAATACCGCGAGCATTGGTCAACCCGAAAGACATGACCTGAACTCATAATGCCCGCACGTCCGAATGCGATCCTAGGGACATCCGCCTCTCGACTCGCACTGATGATAGCCCGATCGCAGATCAATCTTGAGAAACATCTCGCACTCGCAGAATCGGTCGAACAAATCATCAATCACGGGAAGGGTATCTATTCTTAATGGTCACCTTGTTCACCGTCAATCAACACATGCGCAGCGTCCCGTCTTTCTTCTTCACGAACAATACCGGCGCTCCCCAGGGAGAAACACTAGGCCTGATGAATCCCTTCTCCAACAAATCTCTCAGCTGGTCCTTCAACTCTCTCAACTCGGCGGTGCATTCGTATGGCGGAATGGAAATAGGCCGAGTGTCCGCAAAGACATCGATACAAAACTCTATCTCCTCTCGGGAGGGATACCCGAGGTCGCCCGAAACACATCCGGGAACTCTCGACTCTCGAACCGATGAAAATCTGGTACCGCAGCCTCGATCAAACACCCGAATGAGATGGTAGATATACCCTTCGCACCATCTTCCTAGCCTTGAGGTAGGAAATAAACCTACCACCGGCGACACGGTGTTCCTCCCACTCAATAACCGGCCTCAGAAACCGAACCGTACCACTCTCTCCCTGCAGTCTACACTGGCGTAGCAAGAAGCTAACCAATCCATGCCCATGATCACATCGAAATCAGTCATGTCCAACTCTATCAAGTCGGCTAGGGTCTGACGACTGCATAAAGTCACTGGGCAAGCTCTATATACCCGCCGAGCTACCACCGAATCACCCACTGGCGTAGCTACCTCGAAAGGGTCTATGGACTCAGGCTCTATCCCTATCCTACTAGCAACATGGGGAGATATATGTGAGCAGTAGAACCCGGATCTATCAAGGCATACACGTCACAACAAGAACCGATAAAGTACCGTGACGACATCAGCGAGGCCTCACGGTCTGCCGGTGGGCCGACAAGGCATAAATGCGGTTCTGAGGACCGCTAGAACTGGGACCCGCGCCACGACCTCTGCCGCGACCTGCTGGCCCCTGAGTACCCTGCCCTCCGGGGCGAGTAACTGTAGGAGATGAAGAAGACCCGGCGAAAGACCCTGTAGGCTGACCCCTACCCTCTGCGCTGCCCTTGGTCGGACAGGCTCTCGCAAAGTGACCCTGCTGGCCGCAACTGAAACAAACTCCCGGAGCAGTACCACAATTCCCGTAATGGGATCTACCGCATCGGCCACACCGGCGGGGTGGTCCGTCGGTTAGCACCTCTGCTACCGACGTCGAAGTCACGGGCCCCGGTCTTCCTCGAATACCACGCCGTCCCGAGACGGTGTAGGAGTGCTCTGAGCTAGCTGTGGCGCAAATCTAGACTGCTGCTGAGGCCGTCCACCCCGATAGCTACCAAAAGACCCTGCCGTCCTAGCCTTCTTCTGCTGCTGCTGTCTGTCAACCCGTCGACCTCTACGCTCATCGCATCCAAGTGTATGAGCCTGCATACGGGTAATGTACATGCCTGGCTGAAGAGCCACACCCGCACAAGACTCGGCCATATAATCATCTAGCCCGGTGACATAGCGGTGTACCCTGTCCTCCATATCTGCTACCAACGCATGGACATATCGAGCCAACGAATCGAACTCAACGTTGTACTCCCTAATGCGGCGCGTCTCTCGTCTCAAAGAACAAAAATTTGTCGGCCCGTGCCCTCCTCATCTGTGGAGGCAAGAAGTGAGTGAGAAAAGCCTCCGAGAACTCGTCCCAAGTATCTGGGGACGCGTGCTCTCCCTGGGACAACTCCCACGAGTCAAACCAGTCGACTACGGTATCACGCAGCCGATGCGAACCGAAGATCACGGACTCGGTCTCCGAAGCCTTGATCACTCGCATGATCCTCAGAATCGACGGATGAACTCCTGCGGATCATCTCGTGCCTCGACCGTAGAACTCGGCGGCTACAACTCAGAAAATCCCGTAGCCTCAACCTGTCCGATCTCGGGTGAACCATAAATCGCTGAATCGAATCGCTGCATCCAAATTATCCTCGTTCGCCACGATCACGGCGATGGTGGGCCATCTCTTTGTAACCCATCTCATCTCCGGGTTGTGTGGACGAGGTGCAGTATCGTGGTCTCATCACCCACCGCTGCGCCCTAAACCCTGCCGGGCGGCGTCGTGGAACTCACCGCCTCGGTATAGATCGGGCACGAGCCCTCGTGACTCTCGGTATCCTACTAGCGGCTCCTGGCCGCTTGCCTTCCGGCGGGTTGCCTTTACGTGGAGGCATAAGCGTAAAGAAAGGAAATACGTTAAAGGGTCCAACTTATAACACGGCTCTAAGGCACGATCTCGAGTGAGAAGAATGGAAACCAATCCTAAATATCCTATAGCCTCACGATTATTGGTGTGCACAACACACCGATAATCAAGACTTACTAGATACGGTCAGTAGACACTTTCCGAGGATTAATCGCTCGATACCACTTTTGTCACGAATTGCCCGGTGGATCGTGCCTTACCCGCACCCAAGTAGTCATACATCGAGAAAATCGCGGAATATAAAAACAAGACATGAAACAATGTAAATCGAGACACGCTTTATTCGAGAAAAGTCGCTTTTCGGATATATATATATAACCAAAATCGCGATACATCCCAACTGCATAATAGACTACAGACCTCTAAGAAGATAGCAACTATGGCGGGACGGGGCCCGCCATACCTGAATGTATATATATCTACAACATCGTGGAGAACCATACCAAAAGTCGAGCCTCAGGAGAAGATGGAGCTCGACACCAAAGCAAAAGATCCTAAGGATGCGGATCTAGCACTGCTTTTCCCTTACTGCGGCATGAAACGCACCCGCGAGGTCGACAACAGTACCAAGTATGTGAAATCAGAAGTACTTAAATGAAATCATATCATTTTAAAACCAATTTTACAAATATGTTCGAAACAATCAATGTAACCGCACATAGTGCCACATCACAAACAAGAGCGATAATAGGTAAGTCAGAATGTGTCTTTTCTAGGTGCGAATGATCGGGCAAGGCCAATCGCCCATAGTATCATTATGCATGCCTAATCACGACTCCGTAGTCCGTGATAGCCACCTAGGCGGATGAGGTATTCCCACATCGAGGGTAGCTACTCGCCGGCATCGCCTGGACTCGTAGTCCGCATGGCCACATAGACGCATGGCCACATGGACCGCACACTAACACGAACTCGTAGCTCGCATAGGTCCCCGGACCCGCATGAGAGGTATTCTCGAATCATAGTCCTGCATCGCACGAGGTATACCGCGTCGGAGGCGACAACCCCGGTATATCATGTCAAGAGGTGAGTGATGTAATACTAGCATAACGGCTTATCGTTAAACAACATAAGCACAAATAAGAATAACCTCTTTACACAAACGTTTACAAGATACTAACACACATAGCATCACAATATGTCTACTCAACAAACCATCTCACTGTACTTTCCAGAAATCAATACAAGTCTTTTATAAACACATAAGTAAACCGTTCCTTTTATCTTTCTTAAGTCGTTATACCTAACTTCCCATAAAGCTAGTATAACTCTTAAGCTTTTGTTTAAAAACCAAGTATTACTCTTCTTTCAAAAATGATTCATAATTCTTTTGAAATACTTCAAGATTCTTGTTATTTAGACTCAAGTCAAAAGACGTCAAGTAAAACCATGTTCAGTTAACACACGTACGTCTACCGTACTATATATATACTTTAAAATATCATGCTCAAGAGTATAGGAAGAATCACATACCTTCTCGGCGAAATCCACCTGCCAAGTCGAATATGTCGCGCGCAGAGTATCAACCTATAATAGTCAAATACGTCTATCAACGTCTAGACTACTCTGTAGGATTAATCTAAGCGAGGTTCTCTATTCTACGGAAAATCGGGCAGACTTCCCTACCCAGTAAACTATACAAGTTCATCAGAATACAAATTCTATGTAAGTACGATTCAATCTTCTTTAATATTCTTACGATGTGATTAGATTCAATTCTTTTCTCAGAATACCCTTCTATGTAATTACAGTTCAATTCTCTTCTTTAATATCATTCTATGTATTTTATACCTATTTCTATACATCTACAGTATGTATTCTCCAATTACAATAGAAGGATAGGATTATTATTTACCTCGATAAGCCCAAAATTATCCAAGATATAAGTCGATCCTGAGCAAGGTTTAGCTCCTAATCTGAACGCTCCAATCCGCTCCAAGAAACCCTTAGAAGTTTCTACACAACTTCTACTACTTCAACCAACTAGGAAGTTTCTCCTGTGGTTTCGTTTAGTGACTAATGGAAGTATAATAGTTTTTTCCGGGCTCTAAGTTTAGTGGTTACTTTGGAATACTACTAGATATACGGCTAGATTATTTTGGGGATATTAACAATACTCGGCGAGTATTTTCTACCAAGGGGGGGGGGGGCTTTTGCCGAGACCACTAGGAAGGGGAAGAGGGTGTTTGGCTAAGCTCTTTTCAAGAGGGGGGGATGGTGTTTGGACGAGAGCTCTTAAGGGAGAAGGGAGATTTTGAGACTTGGAAGATAATTTGTGGATGAAGAAGTCTTCAACTCAAGGGGGGTATTTATAGGACCACCAATGGTCAAGGTGAAGGCAAGTGGAGGGCAAGTGGAGGGTGTGGATTTACCCATGTGTCCTTATCCATCTACTACACAAAAATATCCTACCTAACCTTGACTAATGCAAAAGGCCACAAAAACGTGCCAACCTTGCCCATGTTGCCGTCCACTTGAGGGTGACAAGTGTCACCCTCTCGTTGGTCCAAAATATTTCATCTCTCGGAAAAATCCGCAAAAATTATAAATGACATAGCCGTAATTTTCCCTACGCAAGTTTTGGAAAACGTTTCGTCGGAAAACAATTCGTTTCGTGGGTTGTGCACAAATTTCGTCCTATGCCTAACTTTTAAGGCTAAACTTTTGTACGTACGCCCTCACGTACATACTCTGGAAATACGGGGTATAACACTGGCCTACTCTACGGACGATCTGATAAGGCCCAATGTACCTTGGGCTATGTTTCCCCTTCCTCCCGAACCTCATCACACCCTTCATGGGTGATACTTTCAAGAAGACCCAATCTGTCACGACCCGAACCCGGGCCCGTGACTGGTGCCTTACCCCGGGCACCCTAGTGATACAACATCAGAGTAATCAGCGGAACATAAGACGATAACATGAAATAACAAGAAGTATGAAACAATAGTCTGAGAAAACTTGCCTTACGGCATATATATATAAATCAATTTAAAACCGAACAGTTACATCCCATTACAACTCTGCCCACAACAGTACTACAGACCTCTAAGAATGATACGACAACAATGGCGGGACAGGGCCCCGCCAAACCCCTGAATGCAAACACCTACTACGACAGGGGACTATACCACTGATAAGCCTCCGGAGAAACGGAGCTTCCCAAACGCTGAACTGTGACCCTGAGAGCTAGGATCAACGACTGGTGTACCTCAACCTGCGGCATGAACGCACCGGGCGAGGTCGATAACAGTACCAAGTATGTGAAACTGAAAATACTGTAAATGAAATCATAGTAGTCTATATAAAGCAGGAGACATGTATGATAACCAAACTACAGTTCACAATAAATAAGCAGTCATGTCAAGTCAGGGACTCACGCCCTCAAGTCATCACTCAAATATAACAATGGGTCTCACGCCCACAACATCAATCATGCCCGTGGCATACCTTCTGCACTGCCGGCAGTCTATGATATAATCACACCAAGAAGTACACATGAACACCAGGTCCCACCTGTGTCATCATAAAAACCGTCCGGTAAGGCGAAGGCATAGCCGACTACTAAAACCCACCGCACAAACAAGGTCGTAAATCGTATCATGAGATCTGTCTGCATCCGTCACATGATCAAAGCCGCCACTCGCGCGCGATATCTAATGTGCGCGCTAGCCACGAACTTCCCATAGCTCGCACGGGCCACTCCAATGGCCCGCATGAGGTATTCCCGCATCGAGGGTAGCTACTCCCCAGCGGCGTCTGGACTCGCCGTCCGCGTAGCCACAAAGACCGCATGACCACGAGGGCCGCAAACTAACACGAACTCTCGTAGCTCCGCGATAGGCCATACATACTGCATAAGGTATTCTCGAATCATATGTCACTAGACTTTGAGTCTACCCCGACGGAGGCGCAACCTCCGTAAACAAGTCAAGGTGAGTGGTATAATACCAACATAACTGCTGATCGTTAAACAACTTTAAGTGCAATCGAGCGAAAACCCCTGTACACAACACCTCACAAGATACTAACACACGTAGCATCCTAGCATGTTTACTTATCAAATCAACAAGAAAGTATTACAAGGCTATCACAAACCAACCCAATCAAGTTAGACACACAAGGTACATTCTAATATATGATTAACTGTGCGGGTATCTATTCCCAAAGTACTTCATACATTATCTTTTAAAAGATACGTTACGTTTACAAAAGGCACACAATACGTAGTATATGAAAATAGAGTGATTATCTTTTGAAGTAAATCAAAACACTTCTCTTCAGAAAATCAAGTAACAACATTCTTTTCCAAATGTTTCAGTTTGCCTAATTTCAATTACTCAAGTTTCTCATTTTGAAAGGTTTCGTAGTTCATAATTTTAATCACTTAATGATATAATTCTCCTTTAAAAGCAATTTGAGAAACATATGTCCGATACGTGAGTAGTTATTCTTGTTTATAACAATCTTATTTAAGCGACCATGATCTAGGAAATGTAACATCATTTTGTCTCATCTTAGTTTCTATGCAGATGGAAGTTTCTAATGGTTTTACTAATACATTATTAGTCAAAACATTTCCTTTATTAGTTGTTGTGGTTTGTTCGATACTTATTCGATTTCAAATCAAGAAACATTATTGCTTTTAAAATCAAGTACTCATTACTCGCGAATGAGGTTTTACAACATTTTTAACAAAATGTTAATTACCAAGTAAAACAAGTTAAGTCTCTTATCTTTAAGATTAAGCCTCTTAACTTTTAAAATCAGTAAACCATTCTCTTTACCTCTCTTAAAACGTTATACCTAACTTCCCATAAAGCTAGTATAACTCTTCTTTATTATCACACATCAAGTCAGTTACCTTTTAAAACCACAAAGCATTTTACACATGTACGTCTACCGTACTACATAGTTATACACATATCATGCTAGAAAAGGTAGGAAGAGGTTCACATACACGCGACGATTATCGACTAATAGCAAAACGCTCCAAGTACCTCAAACCGTCGGCTACTCCTTAAGCCAAGTAGATCGCGCCACGCATGGTACTTCAACCTATAAGGCCACAAGGCGCTTATTAACATCTAGATCATATCGTAGAACATTCTACAGAAAATTCGAAGACCTCCCCGCAACCGCGTAGAAATCTCCTCCTCTATCGAGGCCGGCTATCAAGCCAACCAGGGGGGGGTTTATACATCTAACCGGACGTGTACAATTCTACTTCACAGTAATGCTACACAAGTCTACTGTAATACAGTCCTATGTAATTACAGTTCAGTTCTCTTTCTTTATATTCAGGCTTAAGTCAAAAGACATTGCCGCAAAGCTAGGTTCAGTTCTATATATAGTATACTTCAACTATATAATCTTACAATATGTAATTTCCAATTACAATAAGGGGACAAGATATTACCTCGATAAGCCCAAAATTATCCTAGTTTAATGTCGCTCCTGAGCAACGCTTAGCTCCAACTCCGTGCGCTCCAACCCGCTCCAAACCACCCTTAGAAGTTCTAACCAACTTCTACTTAATACTCCAACTATCTATGGAGATTTTCCTTAGGGTTTCGTTTTTGTGACTGACGGAAAGTATAATAGTATTTCTGGGCTTTTCGTATAAGTGTAACATTGGAATACTACAAGGTATAAGGCTAAGGTAATTTGGGTATAGTAACAATACTTTTGAGAGTATTTCTACCAAGAGGGGGGGTATTTATAGGTCAAGCAAAGACCAACCAATGGCCAAGATCATGCCAAGTAGTAGGCAAGTGTAAGGTCAAGATTTGGACAAGTGTGTGTGGGTCCCACTTTATCAATCAACACACAAAATATCCTACCAACCCCAAAGGTCCAATTCGGCTCACTACCGCCCATAGGTCCACCAATGAGAGGGTGCCAAGTGGCGCCCTCTTGTTGGTCCAACACGTTTCGTCTCTCGCAAAAATACGCAAAAATAAAAAATGACATAGACGGAATTTTCCCATCGCAAGTTATGTAAAGCGTTTAAAAAAACGACTCTAATCGGGTGTTGTGCACAAAGTGAAATCGCCAAGCCACTTTAAAAGCCCAAACTTTTCTACGCACGCCCCACGCATATACTCGAAATACGGTATAACATTCTCCCCTCCTTAGAAACATTCGTCCCGAATGTTCCTTCTAAGTCTCAAAACGAACGCGCGCCAGTATAGCCTTCACTACTATAATTACGAGAACAAACCTGCCACACCTGGCCACGGAAACATCCGCGCAAAATACTTACATCCACGTCCACGAGGAAACACCTCTAACATCACCACAAAACACCTCTCTCCGGGGTCTAGAATATACTTCCTTCGCACCTTCTCTTTACAAAAGAAATGATCACATCTATGCTTGCCATACATGCTCGCTTCTTCCCTTACGTGTCGTACCCTTCTTGTACACTCGAACTCTTTCTCATAACCTACCACATTTCTGATACTGCTTCCGTTTCCAAAACTCGGGGTTACTATCTCTAACGTGGTCATCATTAACCGGGAACACTCTGGATGGATCTCCGATACTTTCCTGAACATAACAATACGAAAGACCGGACGTACTGCCTTCTAAGTCGGACGGCAAAAGCTAATCATATAGGCAACCTGGCCTACTCTTCAAATGACACAAAAGGCCCAAAGTAACTCGGGCTAAGTTTCTCTGTTTTCCAAAGTTCATCGCACCTATCCGGTGGTACCTTCAAGAAGACCGACCGTCAACTGAACTCTAAGCGCCGCCGATAATCCGCACGATTTCCGAGCTGCCAAAAACCTCTTCTAGATAAGCCTCACTTTATCCACATTCTGTTGGAACAAGCACGAACCAACTATCTCAACGCCAACATCAAACCAATCGACCGGCAACTTACACTTCCGCCCTGCAAGGAGTCATAAAGCGACATCCGAATACCGAAATGGTAGCTACTAAAACACTCCCTCAACAGGAGACAACAATCCTTAGAGCTACCCCTGAAATCCACACACTGGCCCGAGGGCGAATACGATCTGAGACTCACCAGTTCCTAATCCCGCTGGTAAAACTTCCGAAAAAGAAGTACCCGTAACTGGCTCCACTGTCGTCATAAGGTAAAGGTAGGCACCGTGCAGCCTTACAACCTTTACGATATAACGCCGCAACATACCACCGAGTACACGGTTTGGACTAAAAGATAAGGCGGCCGACCTCATCGCCCGACCATCGATTGAACGCATCCACGAACTTCAGACGGTTAACTAAACTTGGGCCTAACACCCTCATAACCCTAACACAAAGGACCACCACAACCGACCCCACCACCATACGGGCCGCGGGTTGACCCGCAACGTGGCCTCAACCCGACCCGCAACGCCAAAGACACTAGCTCCCGAACGGAAAACTCTCACTAATCACGTTACGAAAACCTGGCGGTCTTCTTAGCTCAACTACCCTCTTTCATTCCACACTACTCAGGTACTTATCCCACAAACATAGCTTACGTGCACTATGCACTCCGACAAGGGTCAAACATAAAATACTTCTTTACTCGAGATGACCTTTCCTCTAAGGCCTCACGTATAAAGCTCTAAGGCTCACACCTTCTATCCCCAAATCTTACTTGGTTAACTAACCAAGATTTCTAATTACAATTTACACAATGCTATCGAATATAACACTTAAGGTATACTCACCCTATCACACATACTAATCCCAGAGGGTTAAAGATCTATCTCAGATTTATCGCTTCACTCCCTTAGTCGTTCTAATCAAACACGCCTGCAGGCGCATAGCTAAGGAAGGTGACGAACTACCCATCGATCCCGAAGGCTAAGTCCTCCTACTTACAACCTCCTACTAGGTCACCCATTCGACCACATGGCCACGACGCCGATAATACGAGCACCAACAAAAGACGACGTTCCCCGGGATGACGTCTGTCACACTGTGAACACTGGGGAAAAACTGAATCCGGCTGGCTGGAACCTACGTGTAGCTGTGAACCGGAAGCTCTGGAGCTCTGACCAACTCCTGCATACCCCGAACGTCCTGAAACCTGTGGAGGACCTTTCTGCACTGGTGGATGTGCATAATCTAATCTGCTGGTGAGGTGACTCGACTCGAAAGTTGCCAAAGGACCTTTCTGTCCTGGCCCTCTTCGTCGCCGTTAACGATCGATCTCTACGTTTCTTGGCTCGCCGCGCACAAGCCCGCATACGAGCCATGCTCAAGCCTAATCGAAGAATTACTCTCGCGCAACCCTTTCTAAGATATTCATCAAGACTCGCGGTACATCGGTATACTCTCTGGTAGCCAAATCCATAGCTAGTAACAGGGTTGTCTCTTCGCAATCTATATTCTCTGTTTCCGGTCGTGGAACTGAAGGTTCAAATGTCATGGCCGCAGTAGGAACTGCTGCCGCCGTGCTAAACTCTGCTGGGGCTGGTGACGTAGCATAACTCCCCGAACGAAGCACCTAACTCAGGTGATGGTTGGGCCTGTGCCCTCGTAACCCTCTCAGATTTACTCGCAGCCTCCTCGGCCGCTTTGCCTCCTGGCCGGGTTGCCCACGCGAGGCATAACGGTAGGGAAAGAAATACGTGAGAGGGTCCAACTTACAACACAGCTCTAAAGCACGATCTCAGAGTGAGAAGAATAGAAACCAATCCTAAATATCCTATAGCCTCCTGATTATCGGTGTGGTGCACAACACGCCGATAATCAAGACTTTCATCGATACCTGTAGACACTTTCCGAGGATTAATCGCTCGATACCACTTTTGTCACGACCAACCGGGCCGTGGATCGTGCCTTACCTCGGGCACCCTAGTGATACAACATCAGTAATCACGAACATAAGACGATAACATGAAATAACAAGAAGTATGAAACAATAGTCTGAGAAAACTTGCCTTACGGCATATATATATATAAATCAATTTAAAACCGAACAGTTACATCCCATTACAACTCTGCCCACAACAGTACTACAGACCTCTAAGAATGATACGACAACAATGGCGGGACAGGGCCCCGCCAAACCCCTGAATGCAAACTACTACGACAGGGGACTATACCACTGATAAGCCTCCGGAGAAACGGAGCTTCCCAAACGCTGAACTGTGACCCTGAGAGCTAGGATCAACGACTGGTGTACCTCAACCTGCGTCATCAACGCACCGAGGAGGTCGATAACAGTACCAAGTATGTGAAATCAAAATATCGTAAATGAAATCATAGTAGTCTATATAAAGCGGGATACATGTATGATAACCAAACCACGATTCACATAAATAGCGATCATGTCAAGTCGGGACTCACGCCTCAAGTCATCACTCAAATATAACAATGGGTCTCACGCCCACAACATCAATCATGCGTGGCATACCTTCGTGACCGCGATGCATGATATAATCACACCAAGAAGTACACATGAACACCGTGTCCCACTGTGTCATCATAAAAACCGTGACGGTAAATGCGAAGGCATAGCCGACTACTAAAACCCACCGCATAAACAAGGTCAGAATCGTATCATGAGATCTGTCTAGACCGTCACATGATCAAAGCTGGCCACTCGCCCGCAGTATCTAATGTGCGCGTCTAGCCCTGGAACTTCCCATAGCTCCGCATGGGCCACTCCAATGGCCCGCATGAGGTATTCCCCGCATCGAGGGTAGCTACTCCCGGCCGTCCCGACTCGCCGTCCGCATGGCCACAAAGACCGCATGACCACGAGGGCCGCAAACTAACCTGGAACTCTCGTAGCTCCGCATAGGCCATACATACCTGCATAAGGTATTCTCGAATCATAGGTCACTAGACCCGCCTGAGTCTACCCCGCATCGGAGGGCAGCTTAACCTCCAGAAACAAGTCAAGGTGAGTGGTATAATACCAACATAACGGCTGATCGTTAAACAACTTTAAGCGCAATCGAGGAAAAACCCCTTTACACAAAACATCACAAGATACTAACACACGTAGCATCCTAGCATGTTTACTTATCAAATCAACAAGAAAGTATTACAAGGCTATCACAAACCAACACAATCAAGTTATACACACAAGGTACATTCTAATATATGATTAACTGTGCGGGTATCTATTCCCAAAGTACTTCATACATTATCTTTTAAAAGATACGTTACGTTTACAAAAGTCACACAATACGTAGTATATGAAAATAGAGTGATTATCTTTTGAAGTAAATCAAAACACTTCTCTTCAGTAAAATCAAGTAACAACATTCTTTTCCAAATGTTTCAGTTTGCCTAATTTCAATTACTCAAGTTTCTCATTTTGAAAGGTTTCGTAGTTCATAATTTTAATCACTTAATGATATAATTCTCCTTTAAAAGCAATTTGAGAAACATATGTACGATACGTGAGTAGGTTATTCTTGTTTATAACAATCTTATTTAAGCGACATGATCTAGGAAATGTAACATCATTTTGTCTCATCTTAGTTTCTATGCGGATGGAAGTTTCTACTGGTTTTACTAATACATTATTAGTCAAAACATTTCCCTTTATTAGCTAACGTGGTTTGTTCGATACTTATTCGATTCAAATCAAGAAACATTATTGCTTTTAAAATCAAGTACTCATTACTCGCGAATGAGGTTTTACAATATTTTTAACAAAATGTTAATTACCAAGTAAAACAAGTTAAGTCTCTTATCTTTAAGATTAAGCCTCTTAACTTTTAAAATCAGTAAACCATTCTCTTTACCTCTCTTAAAACGTTATACCTAACTTTCCATAAAGCTAGTATAACTCTTCTTTATTATCACACATCAAGTCAGTTACCTTTTAAAACCACAAAGCATTTTACACATGTACGTCTACCGTACTACATAGTTATACACATATCATGCTAGAAAAGGTAGGAAGAGGTTCACATACCTCGCGACGATTATCGACTAATAGCAAAACGCTCCAAGTACCTCAAACCGTCGGCTACTCCTTAAGCCAAGTAGATCGCGCCACGCATGGTACTTCAACCTATAAGGCCACAAGGCGCTTATTAACATCTAGATCATATCGTAGAACATTCTACAGAAAATTCGGCATTTCCCGCAAACCGCAGAAATCTCCTCTATCGAGCGGCTATCAAGCCAACCGGGGGTTATTCATCTAACCGGACGTGTACAATTCTACTTCACGAATGCTACACAAGTCTCATGTCTGATAGCCCTATGTAATTACTGATTCGATTCTCTTTCTTTATATCCAGGCTTAAGTCAAAAGACATTGCCGCAAAGCTAGGTTCAGTTCTATATATAGTATACTTCAACTATATAATCTTACAACATGTAATTTCCAATTACAATAAGGGGACAATATATTACCTCGATAAGCCCAAAATTATCCTAGTTTAATGTCGCTCCTGAGCAACGCTTAGCTCCAACTCCGTGCGCTCCAACCCGCTCCAAACCACCCTTAGAAGTTCTAACCAACTTCTACTTAATACTCCAACTATCTATGGAGATTTTCCTTAGGGTTTCGTTTTTGTGACTGACGGAAAGTATAATAGTATTTCTGGGCTTTTCGTATAAGTGTAACCTTGGAATACTACAAGGTATAAGGCTAAGGTAATTTGGGTATAGTAACAATACTTTTGAGAGTATTTCTACCAAGAGGGGGGGGGGGTATTTATAGGTCAAGCAAAGGCCAACCAATGGCCAAGATCATGCCAAGTAGTAGGCAAGTGTAAGGTCAAGATTTGGACAAGTGTGTGTGGGTCCCACTTTATCAATCAACACACAAAATATCCTACCAACCCTAAAGGTCCAATTCGGCTCACTACCGCCCATAGGTCCACCAATGAGAGGGTGCCAAGTGGCGCCCTCTTGTTGGTCCAACACGTTTCGTCTCTCGGAAAAATCCGCAAAAATTAAAAATGACATAGCCGGAATTTTCCCATCGCAAGTTATGTAAAACGTTTCGTCGAAAAACGACTCTAATCGGGTGTTGTGCACAAAGTGAAATCGGCCAAGCCACTTTAAAAGCCCAAACTTTTCTACGTACGTCCTTACGTACATACTCTGGAAATACGGGGTATAACACAATCGTCAACCTGAAACTCCAAGTGTCGACGCCGATTATCTGCATAAGACTTCTGTCAACTCTGAGCTGCTAACAGTCTCTCCTGGATAAGATTCACCTTATCCACAGCCTGCTAAATCAAGTCTGGGCCAACCAACTGAACCTCGCCCACGTCGAACCAAACAATCGACGACCTACACTTCCTTCCATACATGGCCTCATACGGGGCTATCTGAATACTGGAGTGATAGTTGTTATTATACGCAAACTCAACTAGAGGAAATTGATCCTCCCAGCTACCCATGAAGTCAATAACACATGCCCGTATCATATCCTCAAGTGTCTGGATAGTACGCACTTCCTGTCCATCGGTCTGAGGGTGAAATGTCGTACTGAGATTCACCTGTGTCCCTAACCCTTTCTGGAAAGACCTCCAGAAGTTAATCGTGAACTGGGCTCCTCTGTCTGATATAATAGATGTAGGAACTCCGTGCAGTCTCACAATCTCCCTGATATATAATCTAGCATAATCCTCAGCCGAGTAAGTCATCCTGACCGGAAGAAAATGGACTGATTTCGTCAGCCTGTCCACTATAACCCAAATGGAGTCGCACTTCCTCTGAGTACGAGGTAACCCTGTAACGAAATCCATATTAATCATCTCCCACTTCCAAGTCGGGATCTCAATCGTCTGCAATAGTCCACCGGGCTTCTGATGCTCGACCTTGACCTGCTGACAATTTGGACACTTAGCAACAAACTCTGCTACGTCCCTTTTCAGGCCATCCCACCAATACATACATCTGAGGTCATGGTACATCTTAGTAGACCACGGATGAATATAGTAACGAGCATTGTGTGCCTCCCCTAGAACCTGCTGATGAAGTCCTGCAACATCGGGTACACACAATCTGCCCTCGTATCTTAGCACCCATCTGGCGCTACCTCAAATAAAATCTTCTCCTCTCGAAGAGCCGTATCGCGATACCGTATCAGAACCGGATCCTCACACTATCGCCTCTTCACCTCCTCAACGATGGAAGACTCGGCAACCTCTCGAGCCCGTACCCCACTATCATCGATATCGACCAACCGAACCCCAAGGCTCGCTAGCTGATGGATCTCACGGGCCATGTCCTGTCTATCTGGCTGTACATCTGACAGACTCCCCATAGATCTACGACTCAGATCATCTGCAACCACGTTGGCTTTTCCCGGATGGTATAGGATATCAACATCATAATCCTTAAGCAACTCTAACCACCGTCTCTGTCGCAAGTTCAGCTCCCTCTGTCTGAAGATGTACTGGAGGCTCTTGTGGTCTGTATAAATATCCACATGAACCCTGTATAAATAATGCCTCTAAATCTTCAAGGCATGAATAACTGCGGCCAACTCTAAGTCGTGGGTAGGGTAATTCCTCTCATGCTTCCGTAACTGTCGGGAAGCATAGGCTATAACTTTGTCGTGCTGCATCAATACACACCCTAGCCCGATACCCGAGGCATCACAATAAATCACATAACCCTCTAATCCCTCGGGAAGAGTAAGAACTGGAGCCATCGTCAACTTTTCCTTCAATAACTGAAAGCCCTTCTCACAGGCATCCGTCCACTGAAACTTAGCCGCCTTTTGAGTCAGCCTAGTCAAAGGCGCTGATATCGAAGCGAACTGCTCCACAAATCTACGATAATAACCTGCCAGCCATAAGAAGCTACGCACCTCCGTCGGAGTAGTAGGTCTCGGCCAAGTCTTGACCGTCTCAATCTTCGACGTATCAACTCAAATGCCATCGGCCCCGATAATGTGCCCCAAGAATGCCACTGAGGCCAACCAAAACTCACACTTGGAGAACTTGGCATACAACTGCCGGCTCCGGAGGTCTCCAAGTACCGTCCTCAAGTGAACTGGATGCTCATGCTCGGTGCGAGAATAAACCAGGATGTCATCAATGAATATTATAACAAACGTATCCAGAAATGGCTTGAACACCTAGTTCATCAAATCCATAAATACCGCTGGAGCGTTAGTCAAACCAAAAGACATCACCCTGAACTCATAATGCCCATACCGGGTCCTGAATGCAGTCTTTGGGATATATGCCTCTCTAACTCGCACATACGCAGCGTCCCATCATTCTTTTTTACAAACAAAATCGGCGCTCCCCAGGGAGAAACACTAGGATAAAGCTTTTTTCCAGAAAATATTTCAGCTGGTCCTTCCATTCTTCAACTCTGCAGGTGTCATCCTGTACATCGGAATAGATATAGGCCGAGTATCTGGAAGCACATCAATACAAAACTCTATCTCCCTCTCTGGAGGAATACCTGGGAGATCATCTGGGAATACATTCGGAAACTCTCTAACCACCGGAACTGGCTAAAGAGTTGGCACCTCAGCCTCCTTATCGAATACCCGAACCAGATGATAGATGTACCCTTTCTGAACCATCTTCCTAGCCTTGAGGTAAGAAATAAACCTACCCCTCGACGATGTTGTATTGCCCTTCCACTCAATAACCTGCTCCCCGGGAAACTGGAATCGGACCAATCTGTCTCTACAGTCAACATTGGCATAACAAGAAGCCAACCAATCCATACCCATAATGACATTAAAATCTGTCATCTCCAACTCTATCAAGTCTGCAAGGGTATGACGACTGTATATGAATACCGGGCAGTTTTTATACACCCGCTCAGCTAACACCGAATCACCCACTGGCGTAGCCACCTCAAAAGGTTCAATCAACACATGCTCTATTCCTATTCTACCAACAATAAGAGGGGATATATAGGACAAAGTAGAACCTGGATCTATCAACACATAAACGTCAAAACATGATATCAATAATATACCTGTGATGACATCCGGTGAAGCCTTCAGGTCCTGCCGGCTGGCTAAGAAATATATACGGTTTTGTGGACCGCTAGAACTGGGACCTCTGCCACGGGCTGCTGGCCCGTAAACACCATACCCTCCGGGGCGCATAACCACAGAAGACGAAGACCCGACAACTGACCCTGTAGGCTGAGTTATACCACCCGTGCTGCCCTCATGCGGACACTCCTCACCCGGATGGTCTCTACATCGCCGATGAAAAACAGGATCTCGAAGTAGCATGACACTCCCCAAAATAGGACCTCCCACATCGGACACACTGAGGTAGGGGTGGCCTCGTCCGGCTAGTACCCCTGAACCCCTACGAACCTGCCGCCCTGGAGCCCTGACTTGCTCCCGAATAACCCGGCTGATCAAACCTCCTGCCAGAAGACTGGGAAGGAGCACTCTGTGCCGACTGAACTTGTTATACCACGTGGTTAGGGCCGGGACCTCGGTCAGGGGTCTCAGCGCCGCGGCGCCGGAGGCAGGGCCGCGGCGCCAGGGCAGGTAAATGTAGGGCCGCGGCGCCGGAAAATCTGAGTGGTCGCTGAAGTTTCAGCGCTTTCCGGAAGCAGTGCCGCGGGAAGATCCGAGGTTCGCAGAGCCGCGGCCGCGCCGGAAGGCCGCGCGCCGGCGAAATCAGGCGGAAAAACTTAGGAAAAATCAGATTTGTATTTTGAAAGGGCACGAGTGGGGACAAGTGTCCCCCCATCTGATTTTTACATGCAATAAATTGACCAAGTCTTAAAGACTTGGTCATTTGTCATCTCTCTCTTTGAAAAACCTCTTCCTTCTCTCTAAATATTTCAAGCTCCTCATTCTCTCTAAAAATCCAAGAGGATTCTAGCCTTAAGAAAAATCTGAAAAATTAAAAGACAAGAAATAAGCTTGTGGCTAGCTTGTGAAGGTGGTGGTGGTGGTATTCTTGGTAGAAAGGCTAGCAAATTGTTGGATAAAATTTGGCTAAAGCTCTAAGGTAATGATTCTTCCTCTATTATTAGTTTATAGAGTTGCATGTTATGAAGAAGATACTTATGGTGGTAAATAATGCTCTTAGAGTCATTGCATGCTAGAAATGTGGGTTGAATATGAAGGATCTGGCTAAAGAAATATTATGAGCATGTTGTAGCCTAAAAACCACCTTAGAATTGTTAAGTGTACTATTATAACTTATGGGGCAGAATTTTACACACCCAAGATTAGGTGTGTAATCCCCTTTGTGTTGGTTTGGTTGTTGGGCCTTAATAAGACGTTTGAATGTTGAAAAATCGGCCTTTGAAAAGGTGGCAAAGTGAGTAGAAACAAAGGAAATGCTGCCCAATTTTCCTTAGGAATTGATAACTTGAATTTGGAATTTCTACATTGAAATTAGAGGTTAATAAACACACTATGGTTATTATAGGTTGACATATTACTTGCGGTAGTTGGACTTAGCAAGTGGATTGACCAAGGAGGTATGTAGAGCTTTCCTATCTCTTGAGCATGAGTAGTTGTATCTATGTAGTACGGTATACGTACAAGATTTGATAATCTACACTTGTTTTAAAGTATATGATGCTTGTTTCATTTCAAAAGTATAAGTCCTTTGGATTTAAGGAAAATGTATTTGACAAAGGTATAACGCTAATATAATGACTTTATGGGAAGTTGGTTATATTAGTTTTTTTGGAAAGGTTCACAAAGAATGGTTTACTCTAACTAAAACAAGTACGGGTAAATGATTTGAAACTATGGAAGGTGGATTGATTTTTAGGCATTGGTTGCCTAAGGTTTTAAAGGAAATGAAGTCACTTGATTTAGAAGCCTATTATATTTCTAAAAGGAAATGTGACTTGTTTTGAAAAGAAATTGTAACTTGATACTATGGTGATTAGTATCTTGGAATCTTTGTATAAAAAGAGTTTTTCTTAAAAAGTTAGAAGTACATGGTACTTGGGTTGAATTCCCGGATTTTCTATTAAAAGACATGTTAGTGCCTTAGGATACTAAAATGAGAGGATATATTAATAATGTTAATAAGAAGTTAGGGGATTTCTTAACTTGCTTATGTTATGATAAGCCGGTAGTGCTTGTGTATGACATGATAGACCGGTAGTGCTTATGTATGATACGATAGGCCGGTAGTGCTTATGTTATGTATGATAGCCGGATGAGCTATGTTATATATTTGTATTATTACGGGGTAAACCCCGGGTTATTATCTATGCCATGGATTTGCTACCCATGATGCGAGTGTGGCGCTTGCACTCATGCGGATCCGGACCACAGGATCCATGCGGGTGAAATAGTCCCATGACGAGACGGATGACCTCATGCGGGTCCACAGGACCCATGCGGGTGAAATAGTCCCAGGAGTAGGACTGCTTAACGATACTACGGGCGAGGTACCCTGTTTTGATCGTGAGCCTCCTATTTTTATGCTATAAGTTTTATACTTGTTACTCTCATTGTTAGTAAGGCACAGTGCAAGGAAATTGATTTTTATCTATGACTCCAGCTTATCTTTGACTTGTGATATTACTACTGATTTTCCGCTTTTACATACTGCACGTTGTGCATCGACCCTTCCTAGGGCCGCTCACGCCGCAGGTGGGAAAGCAGTGGTAGATCCTCATTCCTAGGATCTCTTACTGTGTGTCGGAGCTCCATTTCTTCTAAGCTCGACTTTTGGTATGGTTCTCCGGTGTTGTGATATTTTGTACATTCAGGGCATGACGGCCCCGTCCGTCATAGTGTTACTTATTCTTAGAGGCCTGTAGTCTTGTCATAACTTGGGTTGTTTAAGGATATAGCTGTTCAATTTGATGTACTTTTGGGATAGCCATTTTGGGCTAGACTATTTATACCATCATGGTTGTTTTATTTTGAGTTTATATTCCGCTGGTTTTCTCTGATGTTGTGTCACAGGGTGCCGGTCAAGGCACCTGGTCACGATCCGGTCGGTCGTGACAAAAGTGGTATCAGAGCAGTTAATCCTCGGAAAGGGTCTACAGGCCGTATCTAGTAGAGTCTTGATTATCGGTGTGTTGTGCACCACATCTTTAATCAGGAGGCTACAAGATATTTAGGATTGGTTTCCATTTCTTTCACTCTAAGATCGTGCACTAGAGCTGTGTTATAGGTTGAATTTCCTCTGACGTAAACTTTGTGTGTATCAGTTATGCCTCCACGCAAGGCGACCGCGGCCCAGAAGGGCAAGGCAGTGGAGGGAACTACTAGTAGGGCACCGAGGTTACAGGCGCAGCCCGCCCTACCAGATGAGGTGTTTGGACGGCGAAGTTCTACCACGCCGCCAACCCCGCAGAGTTGCGAGGCAGAAGAAGCGCCATCGAGACCGCGGTACCGAGCCTCGATCCGAAATGGGGCGAAGGATATGGGCTACAAGGAGATGGCCCGATTACTAGCCGTGATTGTGGCTGCAACGAGGATAAGTGGAGACAGCAGCTCCATTGACCGTAGTTCGACAGGTGATAGCCGAGACCGAGGACTTTTGAGTTGCAGCCCGCCAGAGTTTTATGGGTCGAGGCCTGAGGATGATCTCGGGAGTTCATCCGACGATTCAGCGATCATGAGGGTGACGGGGCCGAGACCGAGTCGGTGGTACTAGGTTCGCATCGGCCGCGGACACCGCAGCTTGACCGGTATGATTCATGGAAGCGCCCCGGGAGCATGCGCTTCCTGCTTTTGGACGAAGTTCTCGAGGCGCATTTGGCCATTTCTTGCCTCCGCAGATGAGGAGGGCTCGGGCCGATAGGTTTTTGACGCTGAGACAGAATGGGCGGACGGTCCGGGAATACAACATGGAGTTTGATTCATTGGCTAGGTATGTGCCCGCTTTGGTAGCAGACATGGAGGACAGGGTGCACCGCTATGTCACAGGACTCGATGATCACTTGGCCGAGAGTTGCACGGGGGTGGCTCTTCAGCCGGGCATGGACATTGCCCGCATGCAGGCACATGCACTTGGGTGTGAGGAACGCAGGGGCCGACGGATCGACAGGTATCAGCAGAAGAGGGCCAGGACAGCAGGGTCCTCTGGTAGTTTTAGGGGTAGACAACCCCAGCAGCAGACCAGATTTGCACCACAGCCGGTCCAGAGCGCTCCTCCACCATCTTCGGGACGTACAGAGTATTCAGGAGCAGGACAGGGTTCCAGGGCTTCGGGTTTTCAGAGGGACCAGAGTTCCAGTCAGATGAGGCCCCCTATGCCTCGGTGTGGTCGATGTGGTGATTGCCATTATGGGGGGTGTCGTATTCCTCCAGGAGCTTGTTACTCTTGTGGCCAGCAGGGCCATTTGAAGAGAGATTGTCCGTCCAGAGGCGGCGGGAGTGCCATGGCTCAGCCGACAGGTTCAGTTGCGGGGTCTTCATCTTCAGTGGTTGGGCGCCCCGGAGGGCAGGGTGTTCACGGGCCAGCAGGCCGCGGCAGGGGTTCCAGTTCCAGCGGTCCTCAGAACCGCATTTATGCTATGTCCAGCCGCCAGGACCAGGAGGCGTCACCTGATGTCGTCACAGGTACATTGTTGGTCTCTTGCTGTGATGTTTATGCTTTGATAGATCCAGGTTCTACCTTGTCCTATATATCTCCTCATATTGCTGGTAGAATAGGGATAGAGCCCGAGTCCATAGAATCCTTTGAGGTGGCTACGCCGGTAGGTGCTTCGGTAGCCGGTATATAAGGTTTGCCACGTGACTATAGATGGTCGTCGGACTCTAGCCGACTTGATAGAGTTGGACATGGCAGACCGATGTGATTATGGGTATGGATTGGCTGGCGTCTTGCTATGCCAATGTGGACCGCAGAGAGGTTAGTCCGTTCGGTTTCGGGTGAGCCGTTATCGAGTGGAAGGGGAATACTGCATCGCCGAGGGGTAGGTTTATTTCTTACCTCAAGGCTAGGAAGATGGTACGGAAGGGGTATATCTACCATTTGGTTCGGGTATTCGAAATCGAGGTGAGATACCTGACCTTGATCGATTAGTTGTTAGAGAGTTTCCAGACGTATTCCCGCACGAGCTTAGGTATCCTCACGAGAGATTGAGTTTTGCATCGATTTGGCACCAGACACTCGACCGATATCTATTCTGCCATACAGGATGGCACCGACCGAGTTGAAGGAATTGAAGGATCAGCTGAAAGATTTGCTGGAGAAAGGCTTTATTAGGCCAAGTGTTTCTCCTTGGGGGGCGCCAGTGTTATTTGTAAAGAAGAAGGATGGGACGCTGCGTATGTGTATTGATTACAGCAAACAACAAGGTTACTATCAAGAATGTATCCTCCCCAGATTGACGATTTGTTTGACCGATTCGGTGCAAAGTGTTTTTCCAAGATAGACCTGCGGTCTGGTTATCATCAGGTGCGAGTTAGAGAAATAGACATCCCAAAGACTGCATTCAGGACCCGGTATGGGCACTATGAGTTCAGGGTGATGTCTTTCGGGCTGACCAACGCCCCAGCAGTATTCATGGATTTGATGAATAGGGTGTTCAGGCCATTCTTGGATATGTTCGTTATAGTGTTTATTGATGATATTTTGGTGTATTCACGCACAGAGCAGGAACATACAGATCATTTGAGGACGGTATTGGGAGTCCTCCGAGACCGGCAGTTGTATGCCAAGTTCTCGAAATGCGAGTTCTGGTTAGCTTCAGTGGCTTTCTTAGGGCATGTTATCGGGGTCGATGGTATTCGGGTTGATACAGCTAAGATTGAGGCAGTCAAGACTTGGCCTGCACCAGCTACACACCGAGGTGCGCAGCTTTTTGGGCCTTGCAGGCTATTATCGGAGGTTTGTGGAAAAGTTTGCTTCTATTTCAGCACCTTTGACTAAGCTGACTCAGAAGGCAACTATGTTCCGGTGGACGGATACTTGTGAGGAAAGTTTCCAGTTGCTAAAGGAGAGGTTGACAACCGCCCCAGTTCTTACTCTTCCAGAGGGTTTAGGTGGATATGTGGGTTATTATGACGCGTCAGGTGTCGGGCTTGGGTGCATGCTGATGCAGCACGGCAAGGTTATAGCTTATGTATCTCGACAGCTTAGGAAGCATGAGAAGAACTATCCCACACATGACCTGGAGTTGGCAGCTGTGATTCATGCCTTGAAGATCTGGAGGCATTATTTATATGGAGTTCACGTGGACATTTACACAGACCACAAGAGTCTCCAGTACATCTTCAGCCAGAGGGAACTGAACTTGCGGCAGAGACGGTGGTTGGAGCTACTTAAGGATTACGATGTTGATATTTTATACCACCCAGGGAAGGCCAATGTAGTTGCAGATGCCCTTAGTCGCAGATCGATGGGTAGTCCATGCTTGTTCACCAGAGAAAAGGGATATGGTCCGAGAGTTATGTCGCCAAGCGAGCCTTGGGGTTCGCTTTGGTTGATCTGTTGGTGACGGAATTCGGTTCGAGAGGTTGCCGAGTCTTCCATCGTCGGCGAGGTGAAGAGGCGATGCGATGAGGATCCGATTTTGGTACGGCATGCGAGATGTCATTGCTCGTAAAGAGAGGAGTTCTGTTTGAGGTAGCGCGATGAGGTGCTAAGATTCGAGGCGGTTGTGTGTTCCGATGCGTGACAGACTTCGCCAGATTCGGCGAGGCACACGCTTCGTTATTCTATTCATCCGGATCGACTAAAATGTATCGTGACCTCGGATGCGTGTATTGGTGGGATGGCCTAAAGAGGACGTTGAGTTCGTGCACGCGTCGAATTGTCGCGAGTTAAGATTGAGCACCGAAGTTCTGAACATTGCAGGATATTGATATTC
Organism: Przewalskia tangutica; assembly: GCA_029844215.1. Taxonomy (NCBI): domain Eukaryota; kingdom Viridiplantae; phylum Streptophyta; class Magnoliopsida; order Solanales; family Solanaceae; genus Przewalskia; species Przewalskia tangutica. The sequence goes on along the minus strand of CM056723.1, from coordinate 75,857,589 downwards.
CGACTTGGAAGTGGGAGATGATAAATATGGATTTTATTACAGGACTACCTACCACTCAGAGGAAGCATGATTCCATTTGGGTGATTGTCGACAGGCTGACGAAATCAGCCCATTTTCTTCCGGTCGAACGGCGTTTCACCGAGGAATATGCCAGATTATATATTAGAGAGATTGTGAGACTGCACGGAGTCCCGGTGTCGATTATATCAGATAGAGGAGCCCAGTTCTCGACTAACTTCTGGAGGTCCTTTCAGAAGGGATTAGGGACACGGGTGAGTCTCAGTACGGCGTTTCATCCTCAGACCGACGGACAGGCCGAGCGCACTATCCAGACACTTGAGGATATGCCGCGCTTGTGTTATTGATTTCGTGGGTAGGGAGGATCATTTGCCTCTTGTGGAGTTTGCTTACAACAACGGCTACCATTCCGGATTCGATGGCGCGCTTATGATGCCTTATACGGAGGCGCAGATCACCTATAGTTTGGTTCGAGGTGGGAGAAGTCCAGTTGATCGGGCCAGACTTAGTTCAGCAGGCAGTGGATAAGGTGAAGCTTATCCAGGAGCGGTTGTTGGCAGCTCAGAGTCGGCAGAAGTCGTATGCAGATCATCGACGTCGACACTTGGAATTTGAGTTAGGCGATTGGGTCTTTCTAAAGGTATCGCCCATGAAGGGAGTGATGAGATTTGGAAAGAAGGGGAAGCTTAGCCCAAGGTACATTGGGCCTTACCAGATTGTCCGGAGGGTAGGCAAGGTTGCTTATGAGTTGGATCTGTCGTCCGATCTAGAGGCAGTACATCCAGTGTTTCACGTGTCTATGTTGCGGAAATGTATTGGAGACCCATCTAGAGTACATCCGATTCATGAGGTTCAGGTAACAGAGGAGTTATCGTATGAGGAGAGCCCCATAGCGATACTCGATCGTCAGGTTAGACGACTTCGGACGAAAGACGTGGCTTCCGTCAAGGTCCTATGGCGGAATGTGAACAGAGAGGAGATGACGTGGGAAGCAGAGGATGACATGATGAAGAAATATCCTCACTTATTCCCTATACCTCCAGGTAACCCACGTTCTAAAGTGTTGGTCTTTAAATTTAGTATTTATGCTTGAGTTTTGTTGTGGCCGTGTGAAGCGTCTTTATTTGAGTCTATGCCGATATTGTAATTTGAGTAAGCCTAGAGGGAACATTCGGGACGAATGTTTCTAAGGGGGGGAGAATGTTATACCCCGTGGTTAGGGCCGGGACCTCGGTCAGGGGTCTCAGCGCCGCGGCGCCGGAGGCGTGGGCGCGCACGTAGGGCGTAGGCGCGAAGTCGTGGTCGCGCCGCCGAAAAATCTGGCGTGAAGTGTTTCAGCGCCGCTCCCGGAAGCGTGGTCGCGCGGAAGATCCGAGTTCGCGGGAGTTGCGCGCGCCGAGGCGGAAATCAGCGAAAAACTTAGAAAAGTCGATTTTTATTTTGAAAGGGCACGAGTGGGGACAAGTGTCCCCATCTGATTTTTACATGCAATATATTGACCAAGTCTTAAAGACTTGGTCATTTGTCATCTCTCTCTTTGAAAAACCTCTTCCTTCTCTCTAAATATTTCAAGCTTCTCCTTCTCTCTAAAAATCCAAGAGGATTCTAGCCTTAAGAAAAATCTGAAAAATTAAAAGACAAGAAGGAAGCTTGTGGCTAGCTTGTGAAGGTGGTGGTGGTGGTATTCTTGGTAGAAAGGCTAGCAAATTGTTGGATAAAATTTGGCTAAAGCTCTAAGGTAATGATTCTTCCTCTATTATTAGTTTATAGAGTTGCATGTTATGAAGAAGATACTTATGGTGGTAAATAATGCTCTTAGAGTCATTGCATGTTAGAAATGTGGGTTGAATATGAAGGATCTGGCTAAAGAAATATTATGAGCATGTTGTAGCCTAAAAACCACCTTAGAACTGTTAAGTGTACTATTATAACTTATGGGGCAGAATTTTACACACCCAAGATTAGGTGTGTAATCCCCTTTGTGTTGGGTTGGTTGTTGGGCCTTAATAAGGCGTTTGAATGTTGAAAAATCGGCCTTTGAAAAGGTAGAAAAGTGAGTAGAAACAAAGGAAATGCTGCCCAATTTTCCTTAGGAATTGATAACTTGAATTTGGAATTTCTACATTGAAATTAGAGGTTAATAAACACACTATGGTTATTATAGGTTGACATATTACTTGCGGTAGTTGGACTTAGCAAGTGGATTGACCAAGGAGGTATGTAGAGCTTTCCTATCTCTTGAGCATGAGTAGTTGTATCTATGTAGTACGGTATACGTACAAGATTTGATAATCTACACTTGTTTTAAAGTATATGATGCTTGTTTCATTTCAAAAGTATAAGTCCTTTGGATTTAAGGAAAATGTATTTGACAAAGGTATAACGCTAATATAATGACTTTATGGGAAGTTGGTTATATTAGTTTTTTTGGAAAAGTTCACAAAGAATGGTTTACTCTAACTAAAACAAGTACGGGTAAAGGATTTGAAACTATGGAAGGTGGATTGATTTTTAGACATTGGTTGCCTAAGGTTTTAAAGGAAATAAAGTCACTTGATTTAGAAGCCTATTATATTTCTAAAAGGAAATGTGACTTGTTTTGAAAAGAAATTGTAACTTGATACTATGGTGATTAGTATCTTGGAATCTTTGTATAAAAAGAGTTTTTCTTAAAAAGTTAGAAGTACCATGGTACTTGGGTTGAATTCCCGGATTTTCTATTAAAAGACATGTTAGTGCCTTAGGATACTAAAATGAGAGGATATATTAATAATGTTAATAAGAAGTTAGGGGATTTCTTAACTTGCTTATGTTATGATAAGTCGGTAGTGCTTGTGTATGACATGATATGCCGGTAGTGCTTATGTATGATACGATAGGCCGGTAGTGCTTATGTTATGTATGATAGCCGGATGAGCTATGTTATATATTTGTATTATTACGGGGTAAACCCCGGGTTATTATCTATGCCATGGATTTGCTACCCATGATGCGAGTGCGGCGCTTGCACTCATGCGGATCCGGACCACATGATCCATGCGGGTGAAATAGTCCCATGCGAGTACGGCGATGGTAATCATGCGGATCCACAGGATCCATGCGGGTGAAATAGTCCCATGCGGGTGAAATAGTCCCATGACGAGGCGGATGACCTCATGCGGGTCCACAGGACCCATGCGGGTGAAATAGTCCCAGGAGTAGGACTGCTTAACGATACTACGGGCGAGGTACCCTGTTTTGATCGTGAGCCTCCTATTTTTATGCTATAAGTTTTATACTTGTTACTCTCATTGTTAGTAAGGCACAGTGCAAGGAAATTGATTTTTATCTATGACTCCAGCTTATCTTTGACTTGTGATATTACTACGATTTTCCGCTTTACATACTTGGTACGTTGTGTATCGACCCTTCCTGGCTGCGTTCATGCCGCAGGTAAGGGAAAGCAGGTGGTAGATCCTCATTCCTAGGATCTCTTACTCAGGTGTCAGGAGCTCCATTTCTTCGGAAGCTCGACTTTTGGTATGGTTCTCCCCGGTGTTGTGATATTTTGTACATTCAGGGGCATGACGGGGCCCTGTCCCGTCATAGTGTTACTTATTCTTAGAGGCATGTAGTCTTGTCATAACTTGGGTTGTTTAAGGATATAGCTGTTCAATTTGATGTACTTTTGGGATAGCCATTTTGGGCTAGACTATTTATACCATCATGGTTGTTTTATTTTGAGTTTATATTCCGCTGGTTTTCTCTGATGTTGTGTCACAAGGGTGCCCGGGTCAAGGCACCGATCACGGATCTGGGGTCGGGTCGTGACAGAACTGTAGACCTAGCCTGCTGCCGAGGCTGTCCACCTCGAAAGTTACCCTGAAACCCTGTCGTCCTGGCCCTCTTGGGTTGGCCTAGGTTTGGATGGTCCTCTCTCTCTCTGTCTTCAATACCCTATGTGTATGCCTGCATCCTGGCAATATCCATACCTGGCTGAAGGGCCACTCCCAGACATGCAGTAACCATATAGAGGTCTAGCCCCATCACATAGCGATGAACTCTATCAGCCATGTCAGCCACAATAGTGAGCGCATACCTAGCCAATGAGTTAAACTCCAGATTATACTCTCTGATTGTCCTTCCATACTGCCTTAATGTAAAGAACCTATCAACACGGGCTCTCCTCATCTCAGGATGCAAAAAATGATCAAGGAAGGCCTCTGTGAATTCGTCTCAAACAGCTGGAGGAGCATCCACACCCCTAGACAGTTCCCATGACTCAAACCAGATCAACGCAATATCGCGTAACCGGTAAGAAGCTAGCACAACTGACTCGGTCTCCGAGGCCCTAAGTACCTGCATAGTCCACTGTATCTGGTGAATGAACTCCGGAGAATCATCCTCAGATCTCGAACCATAGAACTCGGGTGGATTACAACCTAGAAAATCCCGAATTTTCAAACTGTCGGCTCTAGGGTTAGCTACCTACTCCTGTTGGCGCTGCCCTGCCACTATGCTGGTCAATAACCTGATCTGCTCTCCATAATATTTATACTCGCCTCATTGCGGATGGAGGCTCGGTATCGAACTCCCGAGCCGCGCCGCCTCGGCTCCTCTAGTACCGTCGGGGTAACTGAACTGGCCGTCTGGGACACAACCTCAGGCATAGTCTGGGCCTGAGTCCTAGTAACCCTCTGTGTCCCATTAGCAGCTCCTGCTACTGCCTTGTCCTTCTGGGCCCTGGTCGCCTTCCGTGGAGGCATTGCTGATACATAAAAATATGTCAGAGAGGGTTCAACCTAATAAGACAGCTCTACTGCACGATCTCAGAGAGAGAAGAATGGAAACCAATCCTAAATGTCCTGCAGCCTCCTGGTTATAGATGTGGTGCACAACACACCGATAACCAAGACTACTAGACACGGTCTGTAGACACTTTCCGAGGACTAACCGCTCTGATACCACTTTTGTCACGACCCGACCCCGGGCCCGCGACTGATGCCCTACCTGGGCACCCTTACAGGTGTACATCAGAGATAATCAACGAAACATACATAAAACTCGTAACATAAATCAACAAGAAATAAACAACAGGTTTGCCTATAAGGCTACCTCCCTGGATATATACATACATAGCCAAAAACAGTTACATCCTTTTTCTTTACAAATCGACCCACAAGATATGACTACAGACCTCTAAGAATTTTGACATAAACACTGTGACGGGACAGGGCCCCGCCATACCCCTGAATATACATAAATCTACATCAACAGGGATTCATACCAAAAGATAAGCCTCCGGAGTAAATGAAGCCTTTTCCCAAAAATTGAACAGAGATCCTAAGAGCAAGGATCACCAACCTGTGTACCTAATACCTGCGGGCATGAACGCAGCCTCGGCGGGGTCGACAACAGTGCAGAGTATGGAACGAAAATAAGGTACAGTAAACAAATCATAACTGTACAAAAGAATGACAGAGGCAGGTATAAAAAGTAAATACCAGATCCTACCGTGCCATTACAACTCATGAACTTAATCGCACATTATTATCTTTTCCCATTTTCAATAAGAGTTATAATCAAATTATTACATACATACTTAGGAAAAATCATCAAGTTCATAAACATATAACTTACGTATCTTGCATAACATAATCCGGACCTTTATGGAGTGACGTCTCATTTTGAAGTTCACTCTGATTATCCATACGTGATAACGTAACCCGACCCATTTACGGGACACAGTGAAATCATAAGAAGTCTTCCCACAAAGGTATATTGCCCGACCCATTCTGGGACGCGGTAAAGCCACATAAGTCTGCCCATAAAGGTATACTGCCCGACACATTCTGGGATGTGGTAAAGTGACATAAGTCTGCCCATAAAGGTATACTGCCCGGCCCATTCTGGGACGCGGTAAAGTCACATAAGTCTGCCCATAAAGGTATACTTCCCGGCCCATTCTGGGATGCGGTAAAGTCACATAAGTCTGCCCATAAAGGTATACTGCCCGACCCATTCTAGGACGCGGTAAAGTCACATAAGTCTGCCCATAAAGGTATACTGCCCGGCCCATTCTGGGATGTGGTAAAGTCACATAAGTCTGCCCATAAAGGTATACTGCCCGACCCATTCTGGGACGCGGTAAAGTCAAATAAGTCTGTCGATAAAGGTATACTGCCTGACCCATTCTGGGACGTGATAAAGTCGCATAAGTCTGCCCATAAAGGTATACTGCCCGGCCCATTCTGGGACGCGGTAAAGTCACATAAGTCTGCCCATAAAGGTATACTGCCCAGCCCATTCTGGGACGCGGTAAAGTCACATAAGTCTGCCCATAAAGGTATACTGCCCGACCCATTCTAGGTCGCGATAAAGTCACATAAGTCTGCCCATAAAGGTATACTGCCCGACCCATTCTGGAACGTGGTAAAGTCACATAAGTCTGCCCATAAATATATACTGCCCGACCTATTCTGGGATGCGGTAAAGTCACATAACATAACCCGACATATTTGTAGGCTCGGTGTGTCTCACAACATAACCTGGCCTATTTGTAGGCTCGATGTGATTTTCCTTACATAACATTTTAAACCATCTTTCCACTTCTTCTTAAGTCGTTATAACAACTTCCCATAAAGCTATTATAACAACCTTTCATTTTAGAGAACTTAAGGCACTTTTATTTCTTATTACATTGGGGAAAACTAAATCCAAAAGTACTACGTACATGCATACTTATAAAAGAATCATGTCACGCCTTCTCTTTTAAATCAATAAACTTCTTCTTTTTAAAACTCTAGTTACATTCTTTTTTGAAATCAAGCATCTTAACTTTCGAAATAAATCATGGAAACCATACTTTTTAAATCAAGTCATTCCTTCCTTTAAGAATCATGTCCCATAACTTTGAAAAATAAAGTCTCATAACCTTTTAAGAAATCAAGGTTCATAGTCTTAAAACTTCATAACATAAACTTTTTTAAATTAAGTAACATATACTTTTATGAGTTGTGAATAGGTTATACTCGTTTATAACGATCTTATTAAAGCAGCCACGATCTAGAACATGTAATACAATTTTGGCTTATCTTAGTTTCTATGCATATGGAGAATTATACTTATTTCAATATAATTGTCGTACATTTTTATTAACGCTGCAATGGCTTGTTCGATACCTATTCTCATTAGTGCAGTAAATTGGCAAAGTCACCTCTACTCCACATACTTCCTAACGACTCTTACCAACATCCCTCATAAGACTTGGTAAGAACTTAGGATAACTTAGACATAACTTTTACATAGAGTTAATCAACATACATACCTCTTAACTTCTAAGAGTAGAAGGAATCATGAAATAATACCACATGTATATTTCATACGTAGAATCATGCCAAAAGAAGGAAGGGGTTCACATACCTCGCGACGACTATCGACAAGTAGCAAAATGCTCCAAAGTACTTCAACCTTGATAGCTATTCCACCCTTCAAGTAGAATACGCTATACGTAGTACTTCAACCTATAATAACCATAACATGTCTATCAACTCCTAGATTATTAACGTGGAATAATACTAAGTGCTATGTCTCTTATTCTACAGAAATTTGGGCAGAACTTCCTTTGTTTCTACGCACTTTTCCACCTTTTTCAATGCCCGAAATCAATAACCAACATGCCACATTTAAGGCGCAACAAACCAACAATTCAAAGGGGATTATACGTCTAACATGACGTATAAAATTCTGCCCCACAATTAAAGTAAAATTGTCCAATAACTTGAGCTATTTTCGACAATCACAAGGATAACACCACATCTATTCTTTTCCAATTCCTTTTCAATCCAAGTTGTTAGTCTAACATGTTATATAGTCACAATCAATTATAACAACTATAATCCCTTTCTTATACAACATGCGACGATTATAACTATCGACCAAATTGATTTCCAATTTTAATGGCTAACATGTCAATATCGGATTTTTAACATCTCAACATGATCCAAATCTTTTCAAACTTCATTCTGTATAACACATGCTCATCTATCAACTACTACAATATGAAATCTTGAATTTCAATAGCAAGACGAAGATTATTACCTCTTTAAGCCCAAATACAATCCAAAACCTAAAGTCGATCCTTAGCAACTTTAGCTCATCTTCTCGACGTTCCAATCCACTCTAAGCAACCCTTAGAAGCTTGTGAAGAACTCCTCTTCAAGTTCCAACTTCAAAGTTGAAGAACACCTTAGGTTTTCATGTTGCGACTAACGTAAAAACGTAGTTTTCCGGTATTTTTGTATTGGGATATCCTTAGAATACCTCTAGGGATCTTAGGTTTGAATATTTGGATTTATGAAGCAAGATTGCAAAAATGTTCTCGATCTTGGAAGGGCTTAGCCGAGAGCAACATTGCACTAGTTCACGTTTCTTGAATTTTTCTAAGTGTGGAATTCTAGTCCTGCACTAGTAGTATGTAGATATATATAATACAACCAATGACTAGGATTAAAACATATGGATGGCTAAGATTGGGTCAATTATATCAAGCTCCCACTTGTTTAGTTGACTTGGTCCATTTTTTTTCATCCAACAAGCCCATGTGGAGGGTGACACGTGTCGCCCTCCCATTGGTCTAAAATATTTCATTTCCCAAAATTTTCATAATTGGTCAAAATATCAAAAACCTTGTGGGCCCCACAGAAACATAAAATTTTCCGAGTGGGCCCTACGTGACCAAATCTGTAAATAAAATTCCATAATTCCGATAAATTCCATCAGTCTCAAATAACGAATTTGAGAACCCAATTCTCATTAACAACCATTTTTCCTTCCCGAGGTTCGGAAGGATTTTCCTTAAAAATAACAATTCTTTCATTCGTTCAAATTTTCAAGTCTTGTTTCCTTACGTACATTCTTATATACTCGTCCTGGAATTACGGGGTGTAAAATCCACCCCCCCTTAGAAACATTCATCCCCGAATGTTCTTTCGGAGCTCAATCTAAACATTTCTAGGTATAGTCTCATAAAATTACACTTAATGAAACCTAATTATGCCATATATGGACCTAATACATCGCACATGAATATACATCCATCATAAGCCAAACGAGGAAACAAATCCAAAGTGTGCACCATCACTATTTACTCCCATTCATGGCCTAAAAGGATTATCTTTTCGTACTTCCAAACTTATTCTAGCATACGTACATAATCTCAATATTATTCGTTCATGACACTTAAACATACAACAACCTTATCATGCATACAAGTCTCTAAAGGGTCAAAGATATACCTGAAATCATATAGGCGGTTCAAAGGACCGCTAAAACTGAGAACTTCCACCACGACCTCTGCCACGGCCTGCCGGTGCATGGACATCCTGCCTAGCTATTGAAGGCGAAGAACCCGCAACTGATCCAGTAGACTGTGCTATCCCACCAGTGCCACCTCTATGAGGACACTCTCTTATCCTATGGCCTAGACGACCACAAGAAAAACAAGCACCCGTACCGGAGCGACACATCCCAGAATGGAACCTACCACACTAGGTGCATTGAGGCAAAAGTGACCTCGACTGACTTGAACCCCCATCTCCCTGAGACCCTGAAGCTCTAGAGCTCTGACCGGCCCCTGCATTCCCGGGGTTGTAAAACCCCCCGCCGAAAAATTGTGGAGGAGCACTCGGTGCTGGCTGAAATGTAGACCTAGCTCGCCGAGGCCGTGCGCCGAAAATTACCACGAAACCCCGCGCCCCGGCCCTCTTGGGCTGGCCTCGGTTTGGCTGGTCCTCTCTCTCCCTGCCCTCAATCCCCTGTGCAAATGCCTGCATCCTGGAAATATCCATACCTGGCTGAAGGGCCACTCCCAGGCATGCAGTAACCATGTAGCGGTCTAGCCCCATATAGTGATGAACTCTATCAGCCATGTCAGCCACAATAGTGAGAGCATACCTAGCCAATGAGTCAAACTCCAGGTTATACTCTCTGATGGTCCTTCCATTCTGTCTCAACGTCAAGAAACTATCCACACGGGCTCTCCTCATCTCATGAGGCAAAAAGTGATCAAGAAAGGCCTCTGTGAACTCGTCCCAAACAGCTGGAGGAGCACCCACACCCCTAGACAGTTCCCACGACTCAAACCAGTTCACTGCAATATCACGTAACCGGTAAGAAGCTAGCACAACTGACTCGGTCTCTGAGGCCCTAAGTACCTGCATAGTCCGTTGTATCTGCCGAATGAAATCATGAGGATCATCCTCAGATCTCGAACCATAGAACTAGGGTGGATTACAACCCAGAAAATCCCGAATTCTCAAACTGTCGGCTCTAGGGTTAGGTACTGCTCTCGCTTGCCGCTCGCCACTCTTCTGGTCAATAACCTGATCTGCTCTCCATAATCTCTATACTCTGCCTCTGGCTGCGGGACTGGAGGCTCAGGTATCGGAACTCCTGGAGCTGCGGTTGCTCTCGGCCAAATCGCTGGGTAATCAACTCGCCGCTGGCCATACCTCAGCGTAGATCGGGCTCGAGTCTTAGTAACCCTATGTGTCCCACTAGCGCCTCGCGACGCTTTGCTCTTACGGGCCCCGTGCCGCCTTCCGTGGAGGCATAACTGATACATAAGAATAGGTCAGAGAGGATTCAACCTAATAAGACAGCTCTACTGCACGATCTCAGAGAGAGAAGAATGGAAATCAATCCTAAATGTCCTGCAGCCTCCTGGTTATAGATGTGGTGCACAACACACCGATAACCAAGACTCTACTAGACACGGTCTGTAGACACTTTCCGAGGATTAACTGCTCTGATACCACTTTTGTTTCGACCTGACCCCAGGCCCGCGACTGGTGCCCTACCTGAGCACCCTTACAGGTATACATCAGAAAAAATCAGCGGAACATACATGAAACTCATAACATACCATTATAGGAAATAAACAACAGGCTAGCCGATAAGGCTACCTCCCTGGACATATATATATACAAAGCGAAAAACAGTTACATCATTTTTCTTTACAAACTGACCCACAAGATATGACTACAGACCTCTAAGAATTTTGACATAATCACTGTGACGGGACAGAGCCCTGCCATACCCCTGAATATACATAAATCTACATCAATATGGATCCATACCAAAAGATAAGCCTCCGGAGTAAATTGAGTCTTTTCCCAAACACTGAACAGAGATCCTAAGAGCAAGAATCACCAACTTGTGTACCTAATACCTGCGGGCATGAACGCAAACTCGGGGTCGATTACAGGTACCGAGTATGGAACGGAAATAAGGTACAGTAAACAAATCATAACTGTACAAAAGAATGACAGGGGCAGGTATAAAAAGTAAATACCAGATCCTACCGTGTCATTACAACTCATGAACTTAATCGCACATTATTATCTTTTCCCATTTTCAATAAGAGTTATAATCAAATTCTTACATACATACTTAGGAAAAATCATCAAGTTCATAAACATATAACTTACGTATCTTGCATAACATAATCCGGACCTTTATGGAGTGACGTCTCATTTTGAAGTTCACTCTGATTATCCATACGTGATAACGTAACCCGACCCATTTACGGGACACAGTGAAATCATAAGAAGTCTTCCCACGAAGGTATATTGCCCGGCCCATTCTGGGACGCGGTAAAGTCACATAAGTCTGACCATAAAGGTATACTGCCCGACCCATTCTGGGACGCGGTAAAGTCACATAAGTTTGCCCATAAAGGTATACTACCCGGCCCATTCTAGGACGCGGTAAAGTCACATAAGTCTGCCCATAAAGGTATACCGCCCGGCCCATTCTGGAACGCGGTAAAGTCACATAAGTCTGCCCATAAAGGTATACTGGCCGGCCCATTCTGGGACGCAGTAAAGTCACATAAGTCTGCCCATAAAGGTATACTGCCTGGCCCATTCTGGGACGCGGTAAAATCACATAATTCTGCCCATAAAGGTATACTGCCAGACCCATTCTGGGACGCGGTAAAGTCACATAAGTCTGCCCATAAAGGTATACTGCCCGGCCCATTCTGGGACGCGATAAAGTCACATAAGTCTGCCCATAAAGGTATACTGCCCGACCCATTCTGGGATGCGGTAAAGTCACATAAGTCTGCCCATAAAGGTATACTGCCCGGCCCATTCTAGGACTCGGTAAAGTCACATAAGTCTGCCCATAAAGGTATACTGTCCGACCCATTCTGGGTCGTGGTAAAGTCACATAAGTCTGCCCATAAAGGTATACTGCCCGACCCATTCTGGGATGCGGTAAAGTCACATAAGTCTGCCCATAAAGGTATACTGCCCGGCCCATTCTGGGATGTGGTAAAATCACATAACGTAACCCGGCCTATGTGTAGGCTCGGTGTGTCTCATAACATAACCCGGCCTATTTGTAGGCTCGATGTGTCTCATAACATAACCCGGCCTATTTGTAGGCTCGGTGTGATTTTCCTTACATAACATTTTAAACCATCTTTTCACTTCTTCTTAAGTCGTTATAACAACTTTCCATAAAGCTATTATAACAACCTTTCATTTTAGAGAACTTAAGGCACTTTTATTTCTTATTACATTAGGGAAAACTAAATCCAAAAGTACTACGTACATGCATACTTATAAAAGAATCATGTCACACCTTCTCTTTTAAATCAATAAACTTCTTCTTTTTAAAACTCAAGTTACATTCTCTTTTGAAATCAAGCCTCTTAACTTTTGAAATAAATCATGAAAACCATACTTTTTAAATCAAGTCATTCCTTCCTTTAACAATCATGTCCCATAACTTTGAAAAATAAAATATCATAACCTTTTAAGAAATCAAGGTTCATAGTCTTAAAACTTCATAACATAAACTCTTTTAAATTAAGTAACATATACTTTTATGAGCTGTGAATAGGTTATACTCGTTTATAACGATCTTATTAAAACAGCCATGATCTAGAAAATGTAATACAATTTTGTCTTATCTTAGTTTCTATGCAGATAGAGAATTCTACTTATTTCAATATAATAAATTGTCGATACATTTTTATTAACGCTGCAATGGCTTGTTCGATACCTATTCTCATTAGTGTAGTAAATTGGCAAAGTTACCTCGACTAGCCCACCTGGACCCGCAATGAGTATATATGGATACCCGCATCGTGGAGAGCTAGCCCACGGAATAGTCATGGGAATTTAACCCGCATAGGTCACGTGGACCCGCAATGAGTATATATGGATACCCGCATCGTGGAGAGCTAATCCACGGAATAAAACAATATCAAGGGAATTTAACCCGTAGCATAACACATGATTGCCGGCCCTCAAGTGTGGGACGCGGTGATATGGAAATATAATACTTGCACGAATGTCTATTGTGAGCAACATATGCAACTTAAAATCATTTAGGACTCTCATTAGATTACGGTGAATCACTTATCATTTTATAAGACTCAAGGCACTAGCATGTCATGTCAAATCCGAGAATTTCACCCCAAGTACTACACCTTTAGAAATTCAAATCCAAGCTTTTAAAATCAAGCATTTCTACTTTCACAACCTAGGCAACTTATGCCTATAAATCAAGTAGACCACTCTCTTAACTTTCCATAAAGCCGTTATAACTAACTTCCCATAAAGCCGTTATAACTCTTTATGTTTTAGACAATTAAGGCATTTTCATACGTTAACATCAAGGAAGCTAATTCTCTACCTCAACCAACTTGGACAATTCAATCAAGGCAATGATATCAAACATAAAGCCGAATCTAGTTAAAGCTCGTACGTCTATCGTACTATATATATCAAACATCATGCCCAAGAGATAGGGAAAGTTACACATACCTTCACGACTTACTCCACCCGCTAGGTTGAATACGCCTCACGTAGACTATCAACCTATAATAACCATAATACGTCTATCAACTTCTAGCATTCAATCGTAGAATAACTCTAAGTATAAAGTCTCTTATTCTACGGAAAATTGGGCAGCACTTCCTTTGTTTCTACGTACTTTTCCACCTTTTTCAAGGCCCGAAATCAATAACCAAACATGCCACATTTAAGGCTCAACAATTTAGCTAACCAAAGGGGATTACACGCCTAACAAGACGTGTAAAATTCTGCCCCACAATTGATATAAAAAATAGTCCAATATTCCATGCCATTCTCGATTATAATGTGCAACCACATAAAGTCTTTTCCAATTCCTTTTCAATCCAAGTTGTTTAGTCTAACATGTTATATAGTCACAACTAATTGTAACAACTATAATCCCTTATTTAGATAACATGCGACGATTATAACTATCGACCAATTTGTATTGCAATTTCAATGGCTAATAAGCTCATTTTGTTTAGGCTCCCAATATTCCATAACACTTATCAATTTTCATTATATAATTCACATGATCAAATATCAACTACTATAACATGTAATCTTTAATTACATAAGTAAGATGAAGATTATTACCTTGTTAAGCCCAAATACAATCCAAAACCTAAAGTCGATCCTTAGCAACTTTAGCTCCTTTCCTTTGCATTCCAATTCGCTATTCGCAACCTTTAGAAGTTCACAAGCAACCTCCCTTCAATTTCCAAGCAAAACTATGAAAAGCAACTTAGGTTTTCATGTTGCGACTAACGTAAAAATGTAGTTTTTCCGGGATTTTTGTGTTGGGATATCCTTAGGATACCTCTAGGACCCCTTGGTTTAAGTATTGGGATTTATGAACAACAAACTAAAAAAAATTCTTGTTCTTTAGAGGGAAAACCCGAGAGCCTCTAGTCTTGCACAAGGTTTCTTGAATTTTTTCTAAGTGTGGAATTAGTCTTGCACTAGTAGGAGATATATACTACAACCAAGGGCCAAGATTAAAACAAATGTGTGGCTTAGATTCAACAAGACTAAAGATCTTGTGTCAAGTTGGCTAGTTGACTTGGTCAATTATATCAAGCCTTGGTGTCACGACTCGACCCCGGGCCCGCGACTGGTGCCCTACCTGGGCACCCCTTACAGGTATACATCAGAGAATAGCAGCGAAACATACAAAAACTCATAAAATACTTAGAAAAAATATCCACAGGCTAGCCGATAAGGCCACCTTCCGTGAAATATACATAACCCAAAAAAAAATAGTTACATCTTTGTTCTTACAACCCAATCCACTAGATATGACTACAGACCTCTAAGAATAACAATTGTGACGGGACAGGGCCCCGCCATACCCCTGAATGTACATAAATCTACAATATCAGGGAAACCGTACCAAAAAGACAAGCCTCCACCACCTGCTTACCCCTACCTAAGTCATGAACGCAACCCCCAAGGAAAGGGGGTCAGTACAACAGATGTACCAAGTACGTAAAACTTGAAAGTACTGAAATGAAATCATCGAGTCTAAAATAAAGCTGGAGACAGGTATGATAACTCAAATAACAGTACACTGTGCCTTACTAACAATGAGAGTAATCAAGAGTATACTTTACTGCATAAAAATAGGAGGCTCATGATCAAAGTAAGGCCACCCACCCATAATATCATTAAGCAATCCTACTCCTGGGACTATTTCACCCGCATAGGTCCTGTGCACCCGCAATGAGGCCATCCGCCTCGCATGGGACTATTTCACCCGCATAGGACTATTTCACCCGCATGGGCCCGGTGGGCCCGCAATGAGTACAAACGCCGCACTCGCATCATGGGTAGCAAATCCATGGAATAAGTAGTAATCCGGGGGTTTACTCCGTAAGAATAACATAACCTAGCACAACCGGCTATCATACATAACATAAACACCACCGGCTTATCATACATAACATAAGAACCACCGGCTTATCACACATAACATAAGCACCACCGACTTATCATACATAACATAAGCACCACCGACTTATCATACATAACGTAAGCAAGTTAAGAAATCCCCCTAACTTCTTATTAGCCTTATTCATATACACTCTCATTTTAGTTTACTTAAGGTACTAACATGTCATTATAAAATCTGGGAATTTAACCCAAAGTACTATGTACTTCTATTCTTTTAAAATGACTCTTTTTCATATAAAACTCCAAGATACTAATAACCGTAGTATCAAGTCATATCTACCTTTCAAGACAAGTCACAATACCTTTTAGAAATACATTTATAGGCTTCTAAACCAAGTGACTTTTTACTTTAAAACTTTAAGCAATTGATGCCTCTAAATCAACTTGCCTTTCTTCATTTCAAGTCATTTATCTTTATTTACCTCACTAGAGTAAACCATTCTATTAACTTTCCATAAAGTTATTATAACCAACTTCCCATAAAGCCGTTATACTAACTTTATGCTTTAGACACTTTCATTCTTTTTATTACCAAGAGACTTATACTTTCAAAAAAAACCAAGTATCATATACTTTCAAAATATTTCAAGTCTCTTAACTTTAGTAATCAAGTTTCTTAACTTTTAGAAACTAGGATATCTTTAACCTTTAAAACAAGTGAGTTAATTCTCTAACTCAACCAACTTGGACATTCTTAAAACAAGTCAAGGATATCAAATGAAACTAAATTCATTTAAATCTCGTACGTCTACCGTACTATACATTTACAACTACTCATGCTCAAGAGATAAGAAAGTTTCACATACCTCTTCGACTTAATCCACTTGCCAAGTTGAATACGCCACACGTAGAATGTCAACCTATAATGACCATAATACGTCCATCAACTACTAGCTTTCAACGTAGAATATTCCTAAGTATAAGGATGTCACGACCCGACCCCGGGCCGCGACTGGTGCCCTACCTGGGCACCCCTCTCAGGTATACATTAGAGAATAGTAGCGGAACATACACAACACCTAAACATGTTTAGACCATAAACATCACAGGCCAGTCGATAAGGCCGCCTTTCATAAAATATACATAACCAAAAGTAACACAGTACAACTTCGTTCTTACAGCCCAAGCACAAATGTGACTGCACTTAGAATAATAACAAAAGGACAGGGCCCCTCCATACCCCTGAATGTACATAATATCTACAACATCAGGGAAAACCGTACCAAAAAAGACAAGCCTCCGGAGAAATGGAGCTTCTGACACCTGATCGGTGATCCTAAGAATGAGGATCTGCCACCTGCTTACCCTTACCACCGCGCATTTAACGCAGCCCGGGAAAGCGGGTCGACAACAGATGTACCAAGTATGTAAAACTGGAAAAATACTGTAATTATATCATAAGTCTAAGTAAAGCTGGAGACATGGACGATAATCAAATTACAGTACACTGTGTCTTACTAACAATGAGAGTAACAAGTATAAACTTTACTGCATAAAAATAGGAGGCTCATGATCAAATTAGGGCCACCCGCCCGTAGTATCATTAAGCAATCCTACTCCTGAGACTATTTCACCCGCAAGGGTCGTGTGGACCCGCATGAGGTATTCCTCGCATAGACTGTATCCGCCCGCATAGGTCGTGTAGACCCGCATGAGGTATTCCTCGCATAGGACTGGTCCGCCCCGCATGGGACTATTTCACCCGCATAAGCCATTACGGACACGCATGAGGTATTCCTCACATCATGGGTAGCAAATCCACGGAATATGCAAATGCCACAAACCCGGGGAATGACCCCGTAATGAATAATATACCACTAGCACAAACCGGCTGTCATACATAACATAAGCACTACCGGCTTATCATACAATACATAAACAAGTTAAGAAATCCCCTAACTTCTTATTAGTCTTGTTCATATACACTCTCATTTTAGTTTACTTAAGGCACTAACATGTCTTAATAAGAAGAATCTGAGAATTTAACCCAAAGTACTACATACTTCTACTCTTTTTTTAAAAAAATGACTCATTTTCATATAAAACTTCCAAGATACTAGTAACCATAGCATCAAGTCACAACTACTTTTCAAGAAAAATCACAATACCTTTTACAAATATAATTTGGCTTCTAAATCAAATGACTCATTTTCTTTTAAAACTTTAGGCAATTGATGCCTTAAAATCAATTTGCCTTTCATAAATCAAGTCATTTGTCCTTACTTATCTTACTTAGAGTAAATCTCTCCTTTTAACTTTCCATAAAGCTAATATAACCAACTTCCCATAAAGTCGTTATATTGACCTTATACCTTAGTCAATTACATTTTTCCTATATCCAAGGGACTTATACTTTTAAAACGAAACAAGTATCATATACTTAAAACACTTCAAGTCCCTTAACTTTGAAAACTTAAGACACCCTTAATACTTTTAAAGAAGTGGGTTAATCCCCTAACTCGCCCAACTTGGCCATTCTTAAACAAGTAAAGGATATCAAAGTATTGTACGTCTACCGTACTATATAAGTACAACTATTCATGCTCAAGAGATAGGAAAGTTCCACGTACCTTTTCGGGTCAATCCACTCACAAGTCCAATATACCACACGTAGAGTATCAACCTATAATAATCACATACGTCTATTAACGTCTAGACTTCTTCGTCGAATATTCTAAGTATAAAGTTCCTTATGCTACGGAAAATTGGACAACACTTCCTTTGTTTCTACATACTTTTCCACCTTTTCAAGGATCGAATTCAACTACTAAACGCCACATTTAAGGCCCAACAATTCAGCAATACAAGGGGATTACACGCCTAACTTGGACATGTAAAATTCTGCCCCACAATACAAATTAAATAATCCAATAAGTTTAAGATAGTATCTTGGCTATAACATGCTCACATATCACTCTTATCCCATCCTTTCAAATCCAAATTGTTATTCCTACATGCAATATACCTAAAAGCAATATTGACAACTACAAGTTCTTTCTTCCTCACATGCAACACAATTTTCTTTAAAAGGAGAATGGATTGTTACCTTAGAGTTTACCCAAATTAGGCCAACAAATTTCACTTTCCTTCTTTCCACAATCACCTCCACAAACCTCCTACAAGCTTGTCAACATGTTTCCTTCTTGCCACCTTTCCGAAATTTCTCTAGGCCTTGGTTTCTCCTTGAATTTTTAGAGAGAAGAGAGAGGAAATTTTTAGAGAGAAGGAAGAGGAATTTTTAGAGAGAAGGGTTTTTTTTGAAGAATGACCAAGTCTTCAAGACTTGGTCAATAAATAGCACTTCCACAAAATACGCCACACGTGTCACCCTCTCATTCGTCCATAATATTTCGTTTCCCGAAACTTTCATAATTGGTCAAAATATCGGAAACCTTGTGGGCCCCACAAAAACGTAAGATTTCTCGGGTGGGCCTTACGTGACCATATCCGTAATTAAATTTCCACAATGTTAATAAATTCCTTAAGTCCCAAACAACATGTTTTTAGAATTAATTCTCATTGACGACATTTTTCCTTTCCGAGGTTCGGAATATTTTTTTCGGAAAAACAATTCTTTCTTTCATTCCAATATTAACGTCCTGTTTCCTTACGTACATTATCTTAACCATGGCCTGGAACTACGGGGTGTAACAAAAAGAATAAGTTACTTGAGTTTAAAAGTGTAAGTAACTTGTTTTAAATAGTGAAAGTGCATTGATGCTACAAGTGCTAGTATCATGGGGTTTTATAAAGGAAAGAATAGATGTACATAGTACTTTTGGGTTCAACTCCCTTATATGGAATGATATGATTCTTTTTATAAGATTAGATGTACATAGTACTTTGGGTTAATTTCCCTAATGTTACATGGCATGACAATGCCTTGGTTTTATTAAAAGGAAAGAGGTGATAGTGCCTTGGTTTGTTTAAAGAGAAAGATGTGGTAGTGCTTTAGTTTCTAAAATGAAAGTTTGTTATAATGGCTTTATGTGAAGTTTGTTATAACGGTTTTATGAAAAGTCAAGAGATGGTTTAAAATGTTATATGGTTGAATTGATACACCGAGTCCCATGGTGGGCTGGGACACGTTGCATGTACACATATGAGGGTTATATGAATAGTCATGATTACACCGAGTCCCCTAATGGGTCGGGACACATTATAGGTGCATATGTGAGGAAGATGACCACACCGAGTCCCATAATGGGTCGGGACATGTTATACGACTTATATGACTTTACACCGAGACCCAGAAAGGGCCGGGACATGTTATACCTTATATGACTTTACACCGAGACCCATAAAGGGTCGGGACATGTATACCTTATATGACTTTACACCGAGACCCAGAAAGGGCCGGGACATGTTATACCTTATATGACTTTACACCGAGACCCAGAAATGGCTGGGACATGTTATACCTTATATGACCTTACATCGAGACCCAGAAAGGGCCGGAACATGTTATACCTTATATGACTTTACACCGAGAACCATAAAGGGCTGAGACATGTTATACCTTATATATGACTTCACACCGAGTCCCAGAATGGGTCGGGACATGTTATACCTTATACGACTTTACACCGAGTCCTAATATTATGCTTCATTATATGAAAACAACAACTCTGCTACTAATATTCCTTCTAGTTCTGCTTCTATGTCTACACATGCAGGATTCGATGAAGACGATGATAATGAATCTTTGGACTTATTGTCACGACCCGTTCCGGGGCCCGTGACTGGTGCCTTACCCGGGCACCCAAGCAGTCATACATCAGAGAAAATCAGCGGAAATATAAAACAAGACAAGAAACATTATTAAAAAGGAGAAACAGTTTATCTGAAGAAAAGCTTGCCTTTCGGCATATATATATAAACATAGTTTTGCAGTTACATCCCAACTGTACAATAGACTACTGCACCTCTAAGGAAGTAAACAACTATGGCGGACAGGCCCGCCATACCCCGAATGTACAAAACTATCTACAATACAGGAGATCATACCCAAAAGTAGAGCCTCCTAGAGATGGAGCTCACGACACCAACGCAAAGATCCTAGGATGTGGATTTAGCACTTGCTTGCCCTTACGCGCATGAACGCAGCCCAAGGAGGTCGATAACAGTACTAAGTATGTGAAATCAGAAAGTACTTAAATGAAATCATATCATTTTAAAACCAATTTTATAAATATGCACGAAACAACCAATGTAATCGCATAGTGCCACATCATAAACAAGAGCAACAATAGGTAAATCAGTAATGTGTCTTTTCTAGGTGCGAATGATCGGCAGGCCAATCGCCGTAGTATCACTACGCAAGCCTAATCTCGACTCCGTAGTCCGCATAGGCCACTCACATAGCCCGCATAGGGTATAACCCCGCATCGAGGTAGCTACCTCGGCATCGCCCCGACTCGTAGTCCGCATGGCCACATAGACCGCATGAGGTATAACCCCGCACACTAACACGGAACTCGTAGCTCGCATAGGTCCCCGGACCCGCATGAGGTATTCTCGAATCATGGTCCTGCATCGCCTAAGTCTACCCCGCACGGAGGCGCCAACCCCAGAACATGTCAAGAGGTGAGTGATATAATACTAACATAACGACTTATCGTTAAACAACATAAGCACAACAAGAATACCTCTTATACAAACGTTACAAGTCACTACCACACATAGCATCATATCATGTCTACTTATCAAACCATTTTATTATTCTTTCATAAATCAATATAAGTCCGTTATAAACACATAAGTAAATCGTTCCTTTTATAAATCTTAAGTTGTTATACCTAACTTCCCATAAAGCTAGTATAACTCTTAAGTTTTTTGTTTAAAACCAATTAGTTCTCTTCTCATAAAATGATTCATGATTCTTTTGAAATGCATCAAGACTCATTATTCAGCTTAAGTCAAAAGACATTGCCGTAATTATTATTCGTGCTTAAGTCAAAAGACATTGCCGTAGTTATTATTCAGTTAACACATGTACGTCTACCGTACTATATATATATTTTAAAATATCATGCTTTAGGAAGAATCACATACCTTCTCGGCGAAAACCACCTACCAAGTTGAATATGTCGCGCGCAGAGAATCAACCTATAATAGTCAGACACGTCTATCAACGTCTAGACTACTCTGTAAACAGTTCTAAGCAGAGGGTCCTTTATTCTACGGAAAATCGGGCAACACTTCCCTACCCGGTGAGCTACTCAAGTCTACTGTGAAAACAAATTCTAAGTAAGTATAGTTCAATTATTCTTCTTTTAAACCCTTCTACTGTGATAACAGTTCAATTCTATTATGTAATATCCTTCTAAGTATTTAATACTTATTTCTATACTTCTACTGTATGTATTCTCTAATTACAAAAGAAGGACAAGTTTATTTACCTCGATAAGCCCAATAATATCCTAGATATAAGTCGATCCGGAGCAATACTTAGCTCCTAAGTCAGACGTCCCGATAGCTCCAGAAACCTTAGAAGTTCTTCACAACTTCTACTAAGTACTAAGGGTTTTGGGCTTGGGTATTTTGGGCATTATAACAATACGAGACGGCAACTGTTCTACCAAGGGAGTGGGGTAGGTTTCGGCGAGGCTAGGGGAGGTTGCCTCGCCCAAGCTTCACTCAAAGGGGTGTGTTGGACGAAAAGGATCAAGGGAGAGGAGAGGATTTTCAAGACTTGGAGAAAGATTTGTGGATGAAGAACTCTTCATCTTAAGGGGGGTATTTATAGGTCAAAAAGTGGCCAACCAATGGCCAAGATTAAGCCATGTGCTAGGCAAGTGTAAGGTCAAGATTTGGGCAAGTGTACCTTAGCCAACTTGCACACAAAATATCCTACCAACTACTTGACAAAATTGCCAATCCATTCGGCCCTATTACCGTCCCACATCCATCAATGAGAGGGTGACAAGTGTCGCCCTCTCGTTGGTCCAAAGTGTTACGTCTCTCGGAAAAATCCACAAAAATTAGAAATGACATAGCCGGAATTTACCCTACGCGAGTCTTGTAAAACGTTTCGTCGGAAAACGATTCTTTTAGTGAGTTGTGCCCAAGTATTTTCGTCCAAGGCCTAACCTTTAAGGCTAAACTTTTGTACGTATGCCCTCACGTACATACTCTGGAAATACGGGGTATAACACTTATGGAGCACTTTTACAACACAAGTCGATCTTGTGATGAGATGCAATTCTATTTGCAAAAGCCAACGGAGCCGAAGAAAAACTTTCAACCTTTACAATGGTGGCAGGATAACAAAAGACAATTTACGATACTTGCAGCTATGGCACGGGATGTTCGTAATATGTCTATCTCAACAGTGGCTTCTGAAAGTGCATTCAGCCAAGCACGAGATCAAATAGGAGACACACGTCACTCATTGGGTGGAAGCACATTAGAAGTGTTATTCTGCTTAAGGGATTGGATCATATCAGAGAGAAGAAATCAAGGATTGGTAGACATTGATTATCCGGAAGATGAAGAAATCGACAATATTTTGGAAAGGGAAAGCGGGAGCGCAGACGGGACTGCAATTAATACTCCAAATTTAGAGGCTATAAATGAAGCTATAAATTATGAAGAACTTGTTAAAAGGATGCATAATATGTAAATAAATTTATTATTACTTCATTATGTACTCTTATTAACATTATGAATAATGAAAGTTCGAAAGTTTACCTCTTAATCTCTTATCATTAGTTTTTATTTTATTATCTCTTTAGTTATTATTTGTTAACTTAAGTCTACTAGTTTAATAAATTAATAAAAGTATAACAACAATATAAACTATAAACTATAAAGTTATAAAATAGAAAGTTAACTTTAAATTTTAAAATATAAAATATAAAACAGAAAACTATATTATATTATTTTATTACATATTTAATTTGAATTAAGATAAATTTTTGAAATTAAAAAAAAAAAGAATCCGGTCCGGTAGGCCCGATTCAACCCGGAACCGCACGGGCCGACCGGAAATCCGGTAGGGAACCGGTCTGGTAGACCCGGTAAGCTAGTGAACCGGACCAGTTCAACCCGTTAACGGACTACCGATCCGGTCTGGGTCGATCTGTTAGCCACCTTTAATTCAATTATGATTTTAAAAGACTTTTTTGGGATAAATAAGTCTTATGGATTTTAAAAGACTATTTAGGATTGTTATGATTTTAAAAGACTATTTTGACAATCATGATTTCTTATGTTTGAATTTTTAAGATTTATCATAAGATTTATAAAGATTTGAAAGGACCACATGAATTTTTTCTCCAATCCTTTTGCTCTCATCATCACCACTTTTTTTATAATTTTTCATCACTAGTTTTCAATGTAAAATATATCAAAAGCCGTTATAATACTTCTAAAATAACAATATATAGTACTCCAAGTTCCATTAACTATTCTCTCTCATTAATTGTCTAAAATATTACTTAATTCTATAAATAACAATAAAAAGTTTAACCAAATTACAATAACAATAGTTCAACAAAATTATAACCCAAATAGTTCAACCAAAGTACCAAATAGTTCAACCAAAGTAAAATAAAATAGCACAAACAAATGTAAGGATCTCCCGCTTTCTCCTATTACAGTTGAATTGTTCACATGGCTTGAGGGCTACAGCTAGGGGTGACAGATGGGTCGTTTGGACGGAAGTTGGGTGAGTCAAGATAGGTCAATGGCCAACCCACTCAAAACTTACATGAGCTAAGATGGGCGGATCAAGATGGGCTAAATGATGGAGGTGAGGGTGGAGAGGGTAAGTATGGGTAGGGTGGAGGGGGGTAGGGATAGGTGTGGGTATGGGGTAAGAAAAAAATTCATATTTTTATAAATTATTTATAAAAGTAAAAAAATATAAAATAAAAATTTGAGATTGGGGTAGGGCGGGGTAGGGTGGAGGTAAGATAAAATTTCATATTATAATAATTTTTTTATAAAAGTAAAAAAATATATGAAATATAAATTTGAGGATGGGGTGGGGGGGTAGGTGGGGTTAGAGGAGGAGGAGGTAAAGCGGGGTAATGTGGGTATGGGGGTAATAAAAAAATTCATATTTTTATAAATTATTTATATAAAAAAAAATATAAAATAAAAATTGAAATTGGGGTAGGGCGGGGGGAGGGGGTAAGGGGGAGGTAAGATAAAATTTCATATTTTTAATTTTTTTTTATAAAAGTAACAAAAAATATGAAATAGAAATTTGAGGATGAGGTGAGGGTCGGGGGTAGGTGGGGTTAGGGTGGAGGGGTAGGGGTAGGTGTGGGTATGGGGGTAAGAAAAAAATTCATATTTTTATAAATTATTTATAAAAGTAAAAAAAATATATAAAATAAAAAATTGAGATTGGGGTAGGGCGGGGTAGGGGGGAGGTAAGATAAAATTTCATATTTTTAATAATTTTTTTTTATAAAAGTAACAAAAAATATGAAATAGAAATTTGAGGATGAAGTGGGAGTCGGGGGTAGGTGGGGTTAGGGCGGTAGGGGAGAGGTAAGAAAACAAATCCATATTTTTATAAAAGTAAAAAAAAAATGAAATAGAAATTTGAGAATGAGAAAAAGTCTGATAGGTTAGACTTAGATTATTTATAGGATTTGTTATTTATA
Source organism: Przewalskia tangutica (assembly GCA_029844215.1). Classification (NCBI taxonomy): domain Eukaryota; kingdom Viridiplantae; phylum Streptophyta; class Magnoliopsida; order Solanales; family Solanaceae; genus Przewalskia; species Przewalskia tangutica. The sequence goes on along the minus strand of CM056723.1, from coordinate 75,832,148 downwards.
CCTTCTACTAAACACTCCAAAATCTATATTTTTAAAAAATCTTTCGAAATCTCAAAATTTTGAATACCAAAAGACTTTTTATTAGTCTTTTAAAATCCTAATTGAATAACACTAGATTTGAACATTCTGTTTAAAAAATCCTAATAGTCTTGATTGAATACCACAAGACTTTTTAAAATTGTTTAAAAATCTTAATTGAATACCACATGATTTTTTTATTCCAAAAAAGTCTTTTAAAATCCTAATTGAATACACCCCCTAATTAATCTCAAAGGTGCAACCATTTGAGAGAATGGCAAACCTAGCCCATTTTGATAACTCCCCCGACATATCTAATCCCAACTATTAACGGATTTGGATCGCTTTGCAGAGTTCCGGTGCAGATATAACCCTCTTCCCATTTAGAAAAAGCATATGCACAGACCAAAAAAGTTGGTATATAGAAAATACGACCCAATTGGTGAAGCATGGGCACAAGTTAGGGTCCGAAGCATACGCAAAAGGTAAAAGGAGGCATCACTAGTTGTTAAAAGGGAACAAGCGTGAAATGGGGAAATTGCCCAAAATAATGAGAAATCGGGTATGAGCAATTTCCTTTTATTAACTATCTAAGTTCTAGATATTTTTTTCTGATCATGCTTTTTGTTAGTTTTTTGAATATAAAGAACATGAAAGGGAAATCAGAGGAATTGGAAAAGAGAAGAGAGCAGCGATGAGATATTTAGGAGCAGAGGAAGGTTACATATTTGGGAGCAAAACAACTTTTTCGTAATTCTATTATTCTGCTCAATTATAATTACAATAGGTGTGGTGTATTTATAATACCCACAAAATATCTAATCCTAATTAATCAAAATAACTAATTGGCTTATAACAAAACACTATCCAACTAACCAAACTAATATCCAACTAACTAACCACATATATATACAATGTATATATGTGGTATATCTCAACACCCCCATCAAGCTAGGAACTGAAAACATCGGTTTCAGTCCTAGCTTGGGAGCAATACTAGACAGGAGCACAGTAGCTGCCACACCAGCACACCATTAGCTATTAGATTCTCTCCTGGTGTTCTTGCTGCTGTTTTCCACAGTAAAAATAAAACTTGCCAAATATGATAGAGAATGGCACTATAACATGCTGCTACAACCTCCTCCAGTTCTTCCTTTTCAAGCTGCCCAAGACTGTTTTTACATCAGCTAAGGGTGCCAGCCACAATAGAACTAGACAGTAGCAACAGCTGCAACAACAGTAAAACCAAACCAGCAGATATACTTGCATCAACTTATTCCATCGACATTGGATAGTGCAGTCCTAGAAAAGCTTCCCTTGGAACTCCAGTATTAAATGTCACTTGATATAGTAGAAGATGAACTAACTGGACATTTTCCTTGAATTCAACTATTTCTGCTTTTCTATCTTTCAAATCATGTTCAGGTGAAGAAACTACTCTCTTGATTTCTTTCCCTAAATGCTTGGCAGAAACTTCATTGGGACACGACATGTCAGACATGCCATTCTCTGAGGCATCTCCATCAATTTCAATGTCTTCCCGAGAAACTGTAACCATTTTCTCATCTTCTCGATTATTTCCAATACAAGCACCAATATGCATCTCACAGTCCCTGTTAAATTTCACCTCTTGCTTATCAACATGAACTGAATTCTTTGACATAAGTTCAGTATCCACAGAATCCAGTTCTCAAGGCAATCGATAGAGTTATCATCCTTGATTTCAGATAGGAATACACGCTTCTCGGCAATGAACTGATCATGACTTTTAACATCAGTATCCTTTACATGTGCATCATCCTCGAGATAATAAATCAGTCCATCAACCTCTGATTTCTTTTCTACTGAAACTGAAGTACTTCAGTTGTCTCTTCACTGGTTGTACTTCAGTTTTCTTCTCATTTTCAGCAGCACCATAAGCAACAACGACAACCAATCCTGTCAGTCGCAACAACTGCAGAATCAGTCCTCATAACTGCAGCATTTACCACAAACGCAACAACACTATCTTCAAACAAAAGTGCAGCAGCTACAACAACTAGCAACTTCTGAACCAGCACCAGCACCAGCAGAACTAACAATTTTGATTCTGAACCAGCACCAGCAGAACTACAATTTTGATTCTGAACCAGCACCAGCAGAATTTGATAAGCGGCAAGAACCACTCATTCTCTAGTCTCTCTTGGACTAGAGAATCTCTCGATTCTCATCACGTAAGCTATTCTTTGAATTGAGCTTCAACTCAATCCATATTGTCTTTGACGAAGTATCTCTCGATTCTCAGTCTGTTTGTCACTAAGAACTATTCGATCCGTCAATCAATTCTCATATAGAAATTTATTGCCACATAATAGGGCATCATGTTTCCTGCTGTTTCACAACAGGCTCCTACATACATCTCATATGCTTCAGAACAACACCAACAATACCAACACACGAATAGAAACTAACACAAATCAGCGACAATTTCAGTCACTGACCAACACAACATCGACGAAACTTTTCTCCAATTCGTCAACAAAAATACCAAACATCAGCAACTGACTATCATAGAATAGAAACTAACATAATTCCTCAATCCAGAACCGGTATGAAAATACAACTCGCCAACACAGAACAATACGAAAAAGACTTTTAGATATATTTTCAGCGATGTTCGACGTCGCAATGATAGCCAAAGTCCGAGCGTATCCGCAGAAAACAATAACATCTCCATCCGACTAAAACGACAAATGCGATAATCGAAAATAATAAACAAAATAAGATGAATCGACTTTGATTCTCTGTCGATTATGTTGTCACTCGAAACAAAATCGATCGATATACTATAGAGATTACCTCAATATTCTGATTCCTCGATTTCAATCTGGATGTTTTCCAGAATTTTTCAATTCGGATCACAATTTCGATTTTTCAAAAAAACAAAGAAGAACTCCTTCGATTCCTCGATCTCTCCCTTCGATTTGAATCAATTTGAATCAATCGCTTAATCTCGATCGATCCTCAATCACGTCTTCAATCTCTCTGTTTCTCCTCGACTTTTGTTGCGATTTGATTGTTTTCTACGATTTTTTCTTCTTCTTCTTCAATTTCAAGGTTTATAATCAGATGTGACGTAGAAGATTGATCTCATGGCTTTGATACCATGTTAGTTTTCTGAATATGAAGAACAGGAAAGGGAAATCAGAGAAATTGGAAAAGAGAAGAGAGCAGCGATGAGATATTTAGGAGCAGAGGAAGGTCACGTATTTGGGAGCAAAACAGCTATTCCGTAATTCTATTAATCTGATCAATTGTAATTACAATAGGTGTGGTGTATTTATAATACCCACAAAATATCTAATCCAAAATATCTAATCCTAATTAATCAAAATATCTAATTGGCTTATAAAAAAACACTATCCAACTAACCAAACTAATATCCAACTAACCAACCACATATATATATATATATATATATATATATATATATATATATATACAATGTATCTATGTGGTATATCTCAACACCCCCCTCAAGCTAGGCACTGAAAACATCGATTTCAGTCCTAGCTTGGGAGCAATACTAGACAGAGCACAAGAGTCGCCATACCAAAGACACCACAGCCTATCAAATTCTCTCCGGTGTTCTTCATTGCTTTCCACAAGAAAATAAAACTTGCCAAATATGATAGAGCATGACACTATAACATGCTGCTACAACCTCCTCCAGTGTCATTGCCGTACAGGCGCCGCGGCGCTCCCGCCCTGTTTTAATGTTTCAGCATGTTTTGATTTAATTAAATCCAAAATCCAATTTTGACTTAATTAAATAATTTCCGTCGAATAAATTATCCCATAATTATCATAGGTTTAAATATCTTGATTCTAAATCAAATGTTTTACATTCATTCAATATACCCTTAGACCGAAAAGTCAATCGACTTAGTGTGACCCTTTAGGCCTTTACACATCGACATAAATCAAATTCAGGTTCATACGAACTCCTAGACTGCAGAATATGACGAACTCAATATCCGAAGTACATTTACATGACTCCGGTAAACATAACATTTATGTGAGATGTTCCTTTCATTCGTGACACACTCGATCAAGCTTAGGATTTGCTATATGTCTATCCAAATGTCTTGATCACTTTATCTCATGTATATTAGTCGACAACCAGATTATATCCTAAATATGTCTCTTGCATTGGTCAATGACTTGGTCGACCTAATATCACTGAGAAGCTGAGTGTTCCCTCTCAAATATCCAATCGAGGAATGAATCCTATTCTTGGCTCAACTGCCACCTTAGTTTGCATCGTAATATACCCAATAAAAGTCATGTCTTATTCTATAAGGAATTTAAGCTTAGGACAAGAACAAAGTACATAACTCTGCAAATTAGGTGTGTATTGACCTCAAGTCAAATGACCTCTATCTCCCACATGTTGATAATACTCTAGACATGTATAACAAATATTTTATCAGCAGGGCATACCAATATCCTCTAAGAGTATCCATGTGTCCATCACTAGTAGCAATTACTAGTAGTAAGTGAGACATACTACATTCTCTAAGAATATGATTCAGACCACATATCGACTTATAACATATCATTGATATCACATTCTTAATGATCATCAATCGAGGCTATTTTGAGAGTTACGCTCTATCATTAATATCTCACTTTATCAATGACAATGTAAGATCAAAGAATGCACAGTAATGAATAGTCACAAGCAATCAAAATCGTAATTCAATAATTGCAAATGCCAAAATATATTAATCTCATTAATAATATGAATGTGTTCAAGTACATTTGTCCCTAAAATGACTGTTTCTATGACATACATACTTTCAACTTACGCCTGAAACGCCCGATTGTATGCTCTAAATACACCTAACGGCCAACGCTCGGGGCTCGCCTAGCAATTCTTACACAAACTATATGATAAATTCCTAAATTAAAATCGTTGACCCTCATAATTCTTTAACAAATAAATTATACTTATAGTTTTCATCTATAGAAATTAGAAGATTGAGTGTAACTCAAATAACAATCAGTAGTATTACATATTTACTAGTTGAAAACATCGTGAGAGTGAATATCACTTAATGTATTTTTTAAAATACATAGCCGAATTGTACATTTTCACTTGTCATTGGTCTTTTGTCCTATGTATCAAAATTATCATATTTTATTATTTCGCTATCTGAAAGTAATTTTAGTTTTATTAATGAAGGAGTTATGTTTTAATTATAATACTGATACATTTTATTGATTATTTCCTTATAGGGAGATAATGAATAGTATGATACTAATAATATTTTAAGAAATAGTGATTTTTTCATTGTTTGAAACTTTATATGTTAGATTTTCATACATACACATCTGAGTTTTTTTTTAATGTAATTTTACATATTTAAAATATTTATTATGATTATATTATTTTATGAAATATTAAAAAGTAAATACCCATGGGACTTAGCGCTCGTGCCTCGGGGCTACGCCTCGCCGAGGCATATGTAAAATATACCGCCTTTAAAACACTGATAAGGAGTTAGAAACAAAGGTCCATAACTGGAATCTAACTAATTAGATAAGTTCAAACAAAACTAAGGGTGCATTTTTAGGATTTTTGTTGGGTTCAAAACATATAAGTAAGGCATAACGGAAGTTTAAAATTTTGCTTACTTACCCCAACAATTCATTCTGGAATGGTTATATGACAATCAAACCTGTAAATACTTTAAACAATAATACTTACAGGTTGTTAATCTGGAATCTCTACTAAGGGAGTACACGTAGTTGTCCCTTCGATTGCAGGCACTATGCTGAAGTGTATTCCTCTGTCAAGAAAGCCAGAAAATCTTGACAGAGGTTTGAGAGAGTTTCTCTTCTAAACTCTAAGTCTAGAAATGATTTTGAATTAGTGTATAAACTAATGGGGTAGTGTTGTTTATATAGGAGATATTATGTAAATAATCATATTAGGGCTGGGCTCTAAGCCTGACCCAAAAAACGAGGTGTTGGCGCCACCGACCGGGCCCATCGCTGTGTCAAGACCGCGATTGACTGACCTAGTGGCGCCGCGACGCGGGTCGGCGCCGTGGCTCAGCCTAGTAGGCGCTGCAACTCCTTAGTCCCGTTTCGTTAATATATATTCAGCACGTTTAATTAAATCTATTTTTGACTTATTTAAATAATTGTCATCAAATAGAAATTATCCCTTAGTTATTATCAATTTAAATATCTCGATTCCAAATCAAATATTTAATACTTTCTCAATACACTCTTAGATCGAAGAGACACTCAACATAGTGTGACCCTATAGGCCTTCACATTATTGACACTATCTAATTAATATAATCATTCATTGTTTGAAACTTAATATGTTAGATTTTCACACATACACATCTGAGTTTTTTTTAATGTAATTTTACATATTTAAAATATTTATTATGATTATATTATTTTATGAAATATTAAAAAGTAAATACCCATGGGACTTAGCGCTCGTGCCTCGGGGCTACGCCTCGCCGAGGAATATGTAAAATATACCGCCTTTAAAACACTGATAAGGAGTTAGAAACAAAGGCCCATAACTGGAATCTAACTAATTAGATAAGTTCAAACAAAACTAAGGGTGCATTTTTAGGGTTTTTGTTGGGTTCAAAACATATAAGTAAGGAACAACGGAAGTTTAAAATTTTGCTTACTTACCCCAACAATTCATTCTGGAATGGTTATATGACAATCAAACCTGTAAATACTTTAAACAATAATACTTACAGGTTGTTAATCTGGAATCTCTACTAAGGGAGTGCACGTAGTTGTCCCTTCGATTGCAGGCACTATGCTGAAGTGTATTCCTCTGTCAAGAAAGCCAGAAAATCTTGACAGAGGTTTGAGAGAGTTTCTCTTCTAAACTCTAAGTCTAGAAATGATTTTGAATTAGTGTATAAAACTAATGGGGTAGTGTTGTTTATATAGGAGAGATTATGTAAATAATCATATTAGGGTTGAGCTCTAAGCCTGACCCAAAAAACGAGGTGTTGTGCGCCAGTCTGACTGGGCCCACTGCCAGGTCAGCACCGCGACTTGACCTAGTGGCGCCGCGACGCGGGTCGGCGCCGTGGCTCAGCCTAGTAGGTGCCGCAACTCCTTAGTCCCGTTTCGTTAATATATATTCAACACGTTTAATTAAATCTATTTTTGACTTATTTAAATAATTTCAATCAAATAGAAATTATCTCATAGTTATTATCAATTTTAAATATCTCGATTTCAAATTGAATATTTAATACTTTTTCAATACACCCTTAGATCGAAGAAACAATCGACATAGTGTGACCCTATAGGCCTTCACATATTGACACTATCTAATTAAGTTCAATACGAAACTCCTAGAGTGCGTCGTACGACGAACTCAATATGTGAAGTATGTTTACATGAATCCAACAAACATAACCTTCATGTAGGATGATAAATTCCTTTCATTCGCGACACACTCGATAAAGCTTAGGATTTGCAATGTGTCTATCCATATGGCTCGATCACTTTATCTCATTTATAGTAGTCGGAAACTAGACCATATCGAAATATGTCTCTTGCATTGGCCACTGACTTGGTCGACCAAATATCACTGAGAGGTTGAGTGTTTTCTCGTATATCCAATCGAGGAATAAATCTTATTTTTGGCTCAACTACCACCTTAGTTTACATAATAATGTACCCAACACAAGCCGTATCTTATATACTATAAGGAGTTTAAGCTTAGGACATGGTCAAAGTATATTACTCTCTAAACAAAGTGTGTATTGATCTCAAGTCAAAGGACTTTTATATTCCACACGCTAATAATACTCTAGACATGTATAACAATGTAAATGGCTTCAATGTCTAACATAGCTTCGTTGTAGGTTGTAGGTTCATCGTCATTAGGAATATCTACCCCATTGTGTGTTTCAACTAAGAGATTAAGTCTTTCAGGCGGACGATGAGTCTTAGTTGTCCTACAAAGTTGATTATTATGTGTTTCAGTGTTTGTTGCATTCTGATTGTGAGAAGGTTTTTGTGTGCTGGACAATCCATCACCTTGAGAGCTTTCAGGAATGTCATTTTCATTTATTTCCTGAATGGAATGATGTACAACCATTGTGTCATCTTCCATTGGTTGTGTATGTGAGCCTTTCATTGCAACATTATCTCTCACATCACTCCCACTGGCTGAAGGGCGTACTCTAAGTACCCAATCTTCACCAAATACTCCCACTGAATCCTTATCTAGGTCATTCGACAAGGGTTCAACTTCAGTGTTATTTTGTGGTTGTTGAGTGTATTTTATACACTCTTTTGAGTCCTTTTTAGTTAATATTTTACTCTTTTATTTTGCGTTTAGTATAGTGTTAGGTGTGTTTTTCTTTCGTTTGTGTCACATCGGTCATAAAGGAGAAGATACTACTTTTGAGGATGAAAATTGCACAAGTACAACCCAAGGAATGAAGCCTAAGAAGTGCCAAGAAGAACATAAGAAATCTGGCAGATTCCGGACAAAAATCAAAGAGGCATCGCAGTGCCTGGCCAAGTAGCACCGCGGTGCCATAGAATCGCGATCAGGAAAATTAGCACCGAGGCGTAAAAATTGCCGAAAGTCCGAAACTGAATCACCATCGAAGGCACCTAGGTGCCTGCTAGAGGAATCGGGGTGTCTGACAGAGGAACCGCGGTGCTTCCATTCCAGTAACTTCCAGTGATTTTCAGCCAATTAGCACCTAGGTGCCTCTCAGAGGAATCGCTGTGCCGACGCGTATTTTTCAGGTTTCCTGGGCCGAATTGGAGAGGGTTTTTATGGTCCGAAAGACAACTTTTCTCAAGCATAAAATCCCTAAACCCTGCTCATATACCGGATTATATACCATATTATAAACACAACTTTGGAGAGGACAAAAGGAGGCAAGACACAATTGGAGACATCGCATTGTTCAAGTTATTTTGTTTCCTTTACTTTATTTCAGTTTATGTTGGATTGTAATTTAGTTCTTGACATGAAAATGTTTAGGAGATAAATACTTTAGTAGGGTTTCCATCGAATCTTCTTGAAGCTCTTCCATACAGTTAATGGATTGATTATTGATTTCTTTTTCATCATATTAAGATCTATTCAATATTGTTATGATTTCTTGATAATTAACTAGCTATTAATTATCATCACTTATATGATTTCAATTCAAAAGTCTGAAGGGTGAGATTTGAATATGCTGTAATTATCTATACATAGGTTAAAATCATGGACGAAAGTACCCCGATACTTGTGTGGCATTTAAAGGTTATTGTTCTTAATCCTCCTGTGTGGTAAAACGTATCATAGAAATATAGAAGGTTTCTGCACTAGGTTGAGCTCTTGTATGTCCTAACCGGAATATAATGACATATTAGTTAACCTGCTATCTTAATAAGAAGAAGAATCATTAGCATTGCATTAACACGTGAAAGAGTGGATAGTTGAGGAGATTGGAACCCTATTTCCTTCATAACTGTTATAAACCTAAAGTCTTATAATCTTTAGTTTATTTCCTGCACTTAGTCATAATTCTTAGTTATAATTCTCAAACAAAAGAACGATTGCCAAATAGATACTATAGGATAGATAATCAATACTTAATAAACCAGTCTATGTAGACGATAAACTCGGTCTTACAGATCTTTATTACTTGAACGATACGTACACTTGCGTAAGCACTTAGAAATATCGCAACAAGTTTTTGGCGCCGTTGCCGGGGACTGACGTACTGTTAATATTGATTTATCTATTCTTATTTCTAATTTGATTTTTATTTTCAGTTTTTTTTATTTTTTTTATTTTGCTTTAGTGTTGTTTGCCGTGATTTGTGTTGTTTTTTAGTAGTCTCAGGAACTTGGTTTATGTGAAGTAGGAGAGGAGCTGACATTCCTATCCCTCTGAACCCTGAGATTGAGAGATTGTGCAGACAGAACCGGAAAGAGAAAAGAGCAGCTGATTTCACAGCAATGGGAGATCAGCGGAACAATAATTTGATGGATGATGAGTTACCACCTGTCTTAAGACAAGTCCATATAGAAAGGAACTTGGGGGACTATGTGATGCCAACTATTACAGGGGTGCAGACTTGCATCAGACTTCCAACTGTTGAAGCCAATAATTTCGAACTCAAACCAGCAATCTTGCACATGGTCCAAGGTTCAGTCCAGTTTAGGGGATTACCGTCTGAAGATCCTCATTTGCATCTAGCAAATTTTCTGGAGTTGTGTGCAACCTTTAAATACAACGGTGTCACTGATGATTCCATACGGTTGAGACTCTTCCTATTCTTACTCAGGGATAGAGCAAAGTGCTGACTGAACTCATTACAGGCAACTCCATCACTACATGGCAAGACTTAACCCAAAAGTTTCTTGCCAAGTTCTTCCCTCCATCCAAAGCAGCAAAGCTCAGAGGAGAGCTTAATAATTACTATCAGATGGATGAAGAGTCACTCTATGATGCATGGGAGCGGTTCAAAGATTTGCAGAGGAAGTTCCCACATCATGGGATTGAGAAGTGGATGCTAGTCCACATATTTTACAATGGGTTGAGTGGTACAACTCGTACCATCATTGATGCTGCAGCAGGAGGTACATTCATGAGAAAGGGTGCCAATGAGGTACATGATCTGTTAGAATACATGGCCACAAACAACCATCAGGGGGCAGATGAGAGAGCAATGAACAACAGGAAAGTGGCTGGGATTCATGAGCTAGATGCTATCACAGCATTTACTGCGCAGGTAGCCACTTTGACAAAGCAGAGCAGCAGAGTACCATGGCAGTTAAAGTAGTTCAGACACCAGCTAGATGCAAAATTTGTAGGGGTCCCCATACTTTTGATAGATGCACAATAGTAGACTCAAATAATGTGACCATGGAGCAGGTTCAGGCAGTAGGGAATTTTCAGAGACCCTACAACAATCCATTCTCCAACACATATAGTCCAGGGTGGAGAAATCACCCAAATTTTTCATGGAAAAATAAACAAGGACATTAACCACCATTTCAGGCATCATCCTCACAGCAGTTCAGCCCACCAGACCCACAAGAGAAGCCAAATGACATAAAAGAAGCATTGTTAACCTTGGCCAATTATCAGGCTCAATTCATGGCAGAAACCAGGTCATCAATTTCATCATTGGCCAATACCCAGACACAGTTTATGACAGAGACCAAGTCGTTCATGACAGAAACAAGATCCTCTATTAGGAACTTGGAGACTCAGATGGGGAAGTTGACAGGGAAGTTGAATAACAGACCTCAGAACTCTTCCTAGTGATACAGTGATGAACCCTAGAGAGCAATGCCAAGCAATCAGTTTGAGAAATGGGAAGCAGTTAGAGCAAAGGGCACCCCAAGTAGTGGTTGAAAAAAAGAAGGATGTGGGCAGACAGTTGAAGTAGTAAAGAAGGGGGTTACTGATGATCGCCCTACTTTAGAGAAGGCTCCACCCGCAATGATGAGGGAGTACACAGAAAAAATCCCTTACCCTCAAAGACTGCAGAAGAAGGCTTTGGATAAGCATTTTTCGGAATTTTTGGAGGTATTTAAGAAACTGCACATTAATCTTCCTTTCATTGAAGCCTTGGAGCAAATGCCAGCGTATGCGAAGTTCATAAAAGACATTCTTTTTAAGAAGAGAAAGCTGACAGATTATGAGATAGTGGTACTGACAGAGAAGTGCAGTGCCATATTACAGAAGAAACTTCCCCCAAAGTTGAATGATCCATGGAGTTTCACCCTACCTTGCACCATAGGGAATGTGACATGCAAGTAAGCCTTATGTGATTTGGGGGCAAGTGTCAACCTAATGCCCCTCTCTGTGTTCAAAAGACTTGGTTTGGGGGAGGCAAGGCCAACCGCAGTCACCTTGCAGCTAGTTGATGGCTCAGTTGTGCATCCCCAAAGAATTATTGAAGATGTGTTGGTACAAGTGGGTAAATTCATGCTTTCTGCTGATTTCCTCATTTTATACATGGATGAAGATGAAAATATGTTCATGATCCTTGAGAGACTATTCCTAGCTACAGGGAGAGCCCTCATTGATGTTTAAAAGGGGGAGTTAAAGCTCAGAGTCCAAGGTGAGGAAATGGTGTTTAAAGTTTTCAAGCAGCCCACTGAACCTCAAGTCGATGCTAGATGCTTTGATGTTGGTGTAGTTGATAAAAGACTCCTCATGAAAGTTCCAAGGGTACTGATGCCCTTGATGGTAAGAATTATGCACCCATAAATGATGTGGTGGATAAGAACAAGGGAATGAACCCTCCTGAAATGAGCCCTGTGAAAAAGAAAAGGAGGAGGAAAATGGTGCTAAAGTGGATATGTAGAGGGGACACTCTACCCCCTTGATTTAGTAAGTAACCTGCGTCCGGCTAAAAGACGTTAAAGACAGCGTTACTTGGGAGGCAACCCAATGTTTTAATTATGTTATTTCAATTTTTGTTTCAGTTTGTTTTATTTTATCTTGAACAGTCTCACGATCTGGTATGTAGTGTTTTTGGATGACAGATGATAGGCAGGATTTTTCGTGAATAAGCACCGCGGTGCGTGGAGCAAGAACCGCGGCCCCTCACGGGCAGTGTGCACAGAAAAAATTTCCTTCCTTCCAGACCTCCGTTATGACCGTTGTGTTGTGTCAGTAAGTTGTTTCTTTATTTTTAATCTTCACACATTAGGGACAATGTATCGATTAAGTTTGGGGGGTGTCTTATTTTGTTTTGAGTCTTTTTATTGTTTTATGTGTTCATGAGTCATAATTCTTTTTTAATGGAGCAAGTATGTTATAGTTGCTAAAGATATTGAGTGGATACAGTGGTATAATGTAATGGAATTAAAAGCGACAATCTGTGTGCTTAAGTTAGATATGCCAAAAATTTATGACATCTAATTATTTGGGATATTTGCACTTAGACTGTGTGTGTCAGTTATGGAAAGAAAGATTGAAAATGTCTAGAAAATCTGTTTGCTTGTTATTTGAGGAAAATATTTAAGATGTACATATTTAGGGAGATGATTCAGACATTATTTGTTAGCCCTTCTTACCATTCAGCACCTACCATGACATTAATTGTATCCTTAGTCAGCCCCTTTGAGCCTAAATAATATCTTTGTTTGACACCCTATGATTCTCTGTTGTGCCATAAGTAATAATTGAAAAGTTATTGGAATGAAGAGTGTTGAAGAAAAATAAAAAGAGAGTAAAAATTTGATGCACCCCAATGAAAAATATGCAAAAGCCTAAGTTTGGGGGTACTTTTTATTTATAATGTGTCTCATTCTCTCAAAAGAAAAGAGGAGAAAACAAGTATGAGACTGAAAAGAAAGTCAATAAGAAGGAAAAAGGAGTTGAACAATGTTTATGGTACGTAATTTGAGCCTAAATGCCTATTTTTATCTATCCCTGCCTAAGCCTACATTACAACCCTTGAAAGCCCTGATGATCTTTAATGTGTATGTCTATGATTAGTGGAGAATAACAAGTAAACTGATCTATAGAATTTTGGGAAAGACGGAATGAGATTGACATGCATAGGTTAGGTATTTGTATTGACAATTGATCATGATCTAAGTGAATTTGCGAAATATCTAACTTGAAATTCTAGATTGCTAATTATTCATGTTATGTATGTTCTAACATATTATCTCAACTTTCATCCATGATCTTGAAGAAGCATTACTATAACTACATGATTCATTTCATAGTCTTTGTTTTTATTTTTGTTTTTGTTTTGTGCTTTACTCGAGGGCGAGTAAAGTATAAGTTTGGGGGTGTTTTGTCACGAACCGAACCCCGGGCCCGTGACTGGTGTCCTACCTGGGACCCCCTCTATTACCCTCACATCCCATATAATACACATGCCAAAATAAGGTAAGAAAGATAAAACATTATTTCAACTGGCCAACCAAACATATATATATATATATATATATAACTCTCGCAAGTCCAGCCCACATATGAATACAAACCTCTAAGAGTTTGGACAAAACAACTATGACGGGATAGGGCCCCGCCATACCCCTGAATGTATATAAACCTACAACAACAGGGATCCGTACCAAAAGATAAGCCTCTGAAGTAATGGAGCTTCCCAAAAAGCTGAACAGAGATCCTAAGAGCGAGGATCACCAAACTGTGTATCTACACATGCGGCATGAAACGCAACCCCCCGAGGAAAAAGGGGGTCAGTACAAAAGATGTACCAAGTATGGGAAACTGAAAGTACTGTAATGAAATCATAACAGTCAAAAATAAAGCCGAGACATGTATGATAATCAAAATAACAGTACAACTGTGCCTTGTCAATATGAAAGTAATGAGAATCAACCTTACTTTTTTTTTGAAACACCATTTCATAATATAAACAGTCATGTCAAAGTCAGGGACACCTGCCCTCAGAATCATTATGCAATTCTAACCCTGGGTCTTAGACCCGCGATATCAAAGCATGCCCGTGAAATTCCTTCATCACTGTCGACATGCACAAAGTATAATATATAACATGCCCGTGGAATTCCTGCATCTCGGGAACATGTCATCATGGAGAGGTAGTACATGGAATAATAATATCACCCGGGAATTGAACCCCATCATGGTCGCACGCCCACGGAATTCCTACATCGTGAAAGCATGTCCATGGAACAATATAGTGGAAGTATGACCATGGAATTATTCTATCATGTAAGCACGTCCAAGTAAATAATACAATAAGATGGTCGGTCCTCCAATGAGGGACGCGGTGGTATAAAAATATAACACTTTGCACGAAAGGCTATCATGAGCGAACATATGCAAGTTAAAATACACTTTGACTCTCACTAGAACATGTGAAATGAACTATCACTTTATAAACTCAAGGTAATTTCATTTCAAGTAATATTAAGGACTTGAACCCCAAAAGTACTATCACTCTTAGTATCAAGGCACTTCCTCGTTTAAAGATCAAGTAAACTGGTAACTTCCAAATCAGGTACTATAATGAGTCCGATTTCATTTAAAACTTGTACGTCCACCGTATTACACATTTTTATAAGGTTCATGCTCAAAGAAAGATAGGAAGAGTCCCACATACATTTTCGGCCAATCCACACGCTAAGTAGAATACGCCGCACGTAGAATGTCAACATATAACGACAATAATACGTCTATCAACTTCTAGCTTTTTAAGGTAGAATGATACTAAGTAAAAAGGTCTCTTATTCTACGGATAATCCATAACCAACAGTGTTACACCCCGTAATTCCAGGACATGTGTTTAAGAGAATGTGCGTGAGAAGAAATGACTTTAAGTTTGAAACGAAAAAAAAAGGATTGCTTTTTCCTACGGAAAATGATTTCGAGCCTCGGGAAGGAAAATTGTTTGTTAGTGAGAATTGGGTTCCCGAATTGGTTATTTAAGACTTTTAAGAGTTTATCGAAAGTATGGAATTTTATTTTCAGATTTGAATACGTGGGGTGGGGCCCACCCGAGAAATTTTACGTTTTTGTGGGGCCCACGAGATTTCTGATATTTTGGACAATTATGGAAATTTTGGGAAACGAAATATTTTAGACCAACCGTAGGACGACACGTGTCACCCTCCACATGCCCAAGTAGGACGAAATGTTGACAAGTAAAGCTAGACAAGTGGAGCTTGACATTCTTGACTAAATCCTAGCCCTTCAAGTGTATTAATCTTGGCCCTTAGATGTGTTATATTATAATAGTAGCAAGATAAGCTTCCCACACTTAGAAAAAATTTCAAGAACTAGAGTTCTTGAAATATTGCTCTCGAGTTTGAGCTAAAAGGGAAGAAGAAAATTTTCATTTGTGGTTCATTATTCACAAGACTTTAACCCAAGGTTCCTAGGGGTATTGTAAGGATATCTCAATAAAAAGATATCGGAAAACGACGTTTTTACGTTAGTCGCAAGGCGAAACCCTAAGGTGTTCTTCAACTTTGAAGATGGAACTTGAAGAGGAGTTCTTCATGAGCTTCTAAGGAGTGCTTGGAGCGGATTGGAACATAAGAAGAGGAGCTAAAAGTTGCTAAGGATCGACTTTTACGCTTGGACATTATTAGGGCTTATTGAGGTAAAATCTTCATCTTCTTAATGTAATTGAAGATTACATGTTATAGTAGTTACGAAATGAGCATGTGGTATATAGAATGAAGTTTTAAAAGATTTGGATCATTTCGACATGTTAAAAACCGAAAATGGACAAGTTAGCCATTTATGTTATAATCAATTTGGTCGATAGTTACAATCGTCGCATGTTAAGGAAGAAAGGATTTATAGTTGTTGTAATTGTTATTATGTATATAACATGTTGGAATAACAACTTGTATTGAAAAAGGAATTGAAAGGAAATTGATAATTGTTGTGACAATGCTAGCCGAAAATGGCTTTGGAAGTTGAACTACTTGGTATTGATTGTGGGGCAGAATTTTACACGTATTTTAAGGCGTGTAATTCCCTTTTTATTTCAGAATTGTTGGGCCTTAAATGTGGCATTTGGTTATTGATTTTCGGGCCTTGAAAAAGATGGAAAAGTACGTAGAAACAAAAGAAGTGCTACCCGATTTTCCGTAGAATAAGAGACCCTATACTTAGTATGATTATACGTTAATAAGTGAGGAGTTGATAGACATGTTATGATTAATATAGATTGAAGTACTATGAGTAGCGTATTCTACTTAAAGGATTGAATAGCTATCAAGGTTGAAGTACTTTGGAGCATTTTGCAACTTGTCGATAATCGTCGCGAGGTATGTGAACCTCTTCCTTCTTTTGGCATGATTCTATGTATGAAATATACATGTGGTGTTATTTCATAGTTCCTTCTACTCTTAGAAGTCAAGAGGTATGTATGTTGATTTGCTCTATGTAAAAGTCATGTCTAAGTTATCCTAAGTTCTTACCAAGTCTTATGGGGATGTTGGTAAGAGTCGTTAGAGAGTATTTGGAGTCGAGTTGACTTTGCTAAGTTACTGCACGAATGAGAATAAGTATCGAACAAGCCATTGCAGCGTTAATAAAATAAAATGTATCGACAATCAATTATATTAAAATGAGTAGAATCCTCCATCTGCATAGAAACTAAGATAAGACAAAATTGTATTGCATTTTCTAGATCATGACTGCTTTAATAAGATCGTTATAAATGAGTATAACCAATTCACAACGCATAAAAGTATATGTTACCTAATTTAAAGAGTTTACGTTATGAAGTTTTAAGACTACGAACCTTGAATTCTTAAAAGGTTAAGAGACTTTATTTTTCAAGTTATGGGACTTGATTCTTAAAGGAAGGAATGACTTGATTTAAAAGTATAGAATACTTGATTTGGGAAAAGCATCGATAACTTGATATTTTAAGTTAAGAAACTTGATTTCTTAAAAGTTAAGAGACTTGAAGTATTTTGAAAGCTATGTAACTTGAGTTGAAAGTATAAGTCTCTTGGTTATAAAAAGAATGAATTTGTCTATGACATAAAGAGTTATAACGACTTTATGGGAAGTTGGTTATAACAACTTTATGGAAGGTTAAAAGAATGGTTTTCTCTAGTAATGAAACAAAGAAATGACTTGAAATAAATAAGGGCAATTTGATTTAAAGGGACCAATTGCTTAAAGTTTTAAAGTAAGGGTAACTTGATTTAGAAGCCTAGAAATGTATTTCTAAAAATGTAGTGAGTTGTTTGAAATATAGACATGCATTGATACTACGGGTGTTAGTATCTTGGGGTTTTATATGAAAAAGAGTCTTTGGAAAAGAATGGAAGTACATAGTACCTTGGGTTAAATTCCCGGATTTTTAATGACATGTTAGTGCCTTAAGTTAAATAAAATGAGAATGCTTAATAATTAAGGCTAATAAGAAGTTAAGGGATTTCTTAACTTGCTATGATATTTATGATCAACCGGTGGTGCTTATGTTATGTATGATAAGCCGGTGGTGCTTATGTTATGTATGATAAACCGGTGGTGCTTATGTTATGTATGATAAGCCGGTGGTGCTTATGTGATGTATGATAGCCTACAGTTAGTGGATGTGTTGTTTCATTACGGTCATTCCCGCTTGTCAGATTTGCATATTCCATGGATTTGCTCCCCATGATGCGAGGAATACCTCATGCGAGTCTGTAGGGCTTATGCGGGTGAAATAGTCCTATGCGGGGCGGACCAGTCCTATGCGAGGAGATTACCTCATGCGGGTCTATAGGACCTATGCGGGCGGATACAGTCTATGCGAGGAAATTACCTCATGCGGGTCCATGCGACCTATGCGGGTGAAATAGTCCCAGGAGTAGGATTGTCAAATGATACTATGGGCTGGTAGCCCTAAGTTGATCATAAGCTTCCTATTTTTATGCAGTATACCTTTATGGGCAGACTTATGTGACTTTATCGCGTCCCAGATTGGGCCGGGCAGTGTACCTTTATGGTCAGACTTATGTGACTTTATCGCGTCCCAGATTGGGCCGGGAAGTATAACTTTATGGGCAGATTTATGTGGCTTTACCGTGTCCCAGAATGGGTCGGGCAGTATATCTTCATAGGAAGGCTTTTGTATGACTTCGTCGTGTCCCGCAAATGGGCCGGGTTACGTTATTACGTATGGATAGTCAAAGTGAACTCCAAAATAAGACGTCCCTTCATAAAGGGCCGGATTATGTTATGCAAGATAAGTAAGTTATATGGTAATGAACTTGATGATTTTTCCTAAGTATGTACGTAAGAACTTGACTATAACTCTTATTGAAAAATGGGAAAAGATAATAATGTGCGGTTAAGTTCATGAGTTGTAATGGCATGGTAGGATCTGGTATTTACTTTTTATACTTGCCTCTGTCATTCTTTTGTACAGTTATGATCTGTTTACTGTACCTTATTTCCGTTCCATATTTGGTACTTGTGTACTGACCCCCTTCGGGGGGCTGCGTTCATGGCCGCAGGTTTAGGTACACAGTTGTGGATCCGCAGCTTATGATCTTGGTTCAGCATTTTGAGATGGCTCCAATGTTCTGGAACTTGTCATAATGGCTATGTATATTCAGGGGTACGGCGGGGCCTTGTCCCGTCATAGTATTTTTCCAAAATCTTAGAGGTCTGTATTCATATGTGGGCTGAACTGGCTAGAGTTGTAATTACATTATTGAATAGTGTAGGCCCTTTTGGGTGATTTATATTATGGCAGCCTTATCGGCTTTGCCTTTGTTTTTTAAAATTGTGTTACTTATCTTCTGCAGTTATTTTGCATTGTATGAATAGAAGGGTGCCCAGGTAGGGCACCAGTCGAGGGGCCGGGGTCGGGTCGTGACAAAAGTGGTATCAGAGCAGTTAGTCCTCGGAAAGTGTCTACAGACCGTGTGTAGTAGAGTCTTGATTATCGGTGTATTGTGCACCACATCTATAATCAGGAGGCTGCAGGACATTTAAGATTGGTTTCCATTCTTCTCGCTCTGAGATCGTGCGATAGAGCTGTGTTGTTAGGGTCGTCTCTCCCTAACGAGTTATGTTGATTGCAACTATGAGAAAGACAGTAGTGACCCAGGAAGGGCTATGTGGATTGCATATCCAGGTTGGTAATAATTGTTGTACAGTTGGTATTATGACATACATCTATACGGAGTTATGTATGAGGGTCAGACGTGTGTTGCCTAGAATGATTTTAGATTACCAGGATTTGGTAAGGACTAAATAGATACCGGGAAGGTATGAAGCAGTTAATGAATTCTCGCCAAGGTCTTATGTTTTATTTTGAGATAATTGGGAAATGATGAGCTGTCTGATAGGGTAGCGAACCCTTAAGAAGTCATGTTAAGGAACTTAATGGAATGCCATGTTAATAGATTAAGCTACGTGGTAGGCTTAAGAGAATTGTATGGATGAGATCCGTATGGAGTAAGTAATGGTTGTTGTGATCAAGACAACACGATTATGGTATTATGAGAAGTTATTGTACCCGCTACGGGACCGTAAGGTAGGCTTGGAGCATGGAAATTGCGAGCCTAAGAATATTGATAACCGTCGAGACCTTAGGTATATAAGGCCTTCTCGGGCAATAAGATTTTATACAGACTAAGGGTAAGAGTTAAGTGCGACGGTGGGTCGGGTTGAGGACCTATTACGGGTCGCCCCATAGCCTGAAATGGAGTGGGATCAGTTGGCAGTAGTTCCACTACGTGACAGGGTCAAGAGGGTGCAAGGCCCAAAGTCTAGTTAATTATTTTACGGGTTCGTAGACGCGTTCCACCGGAACCAGGTCGTGAGAGCCGGAAATGGCCTTATATTGTTTAATAGAGTGACTCCAAAGATTGGAGGCCAAAATTGGTATGGAGGTTATGTAAGTATGCTAGTATAAGTGGGAGGTACGAAAAGAATACAACCAGTAAGAAAGTGTAGAATCGCCGATTGGTTGGTTCCACGTAGGCGAGGTTCAGATAATTGGCCCAGACTTGACTTAGCGGGCTGTGGATGAGGCGAAGCTTACCTAGGAAAGATTATTAGTAAAGCTCAGAGTCAGCAAAAGCTTTATGCGGATAACCGACGTCGACACTTGGAGTTCAGGTTGACGTTTTAGTATAAGTATTGTTATGTGACCATGGGTGGCATATTTTGTATGAAGGGTGTAGTAAAAGGAGACTATGTCGCTATCTAATAGATTGGACTCCGAAAGAACATTCGGGGACGAATGTTTCTAAGGGGGGATAATGTTACACCCCGTAATTCCAGGACATGTGTTTAAGAGAATGTGCGTGAGAAGAAACGACTTTAAGTTTGAAACGGAAAAAAAAGGATTGTTTTTTCCTACGGAAAATGATTTCGAGCCTCGGGAAGGAAAATTGTTCGTTAGTAAGAATTGGGTTCCCCAATTGGTTATTTAAGACTTTTAAGAGTTTATCGGAAGTATGGAGTTTTATTTTCAGATTTGGATACGTGGGGCCCACACGAGAAATTTTACGTTTTTGTGGGGCCCACGAGGTTTCTGATATTTTGGCCAATTATGGAAATTTCGGGAAGCGAAATATTTTAGACCAACCGTAGGGCGACACGTGTCACCCTCCACATGCCCAAGTAGGACGAAATGTTGACAAGTCAAGCTAGACAAGTGGAGCTTGACATTCTTGACTAAATCCTAGCCCTTCAAGTGTATTAATCTTGGCCCTTAGATGTGTTATATTATACTAGTATCAAGATAAGCTTCCCACACTTAGAAAAAAAATTCAAGAACTAGAGTTCTTGAAATATTGCTCTCGGGTTTGAGCTAAAAGGGAAGAAGAAAATTTTCATTTGTGGTTCATTATTCACAAGGCTTTAACCCAAGGTTCCTAGGGTATTGTAAGGATATCTCAATAGAAAGATTTCGTAAAAACGACGTTTTTACGTTAGTCGCAAGGCGAAACCCTAAGGTGTTCTTCAACTTTGAAGATGGAACTTGAAGAGGAGTTCTTCATGAGCTTCTAAGGAGTGCTTGGAGCGGATTGGAACATAAGAAGAGGAGCTAAAAGTTGTTAAGGATCGACTTTTACGCTCAGACATTATTAGGGCTTATTAAGGTAAAATCTTCATCTTCTTAATGTAATTGAAGATTACATGTTATAGTAGTTAAGAAATGAGCATGTGGTATATAGAATGAAGTTTTAAAAGATTTGGATCATGTCGACATGTTAAAAACCGAAAATGGACAAGTTAGCCATTTATGTTATAATCAATTTGGTCGATAGTTACAATCGTCGCATGTTAAGGAAGAACGGATTTATAGTTGTTGTAATTGTTATTATGTATATAACATGTTGGAATAACAACTTGGATTGAAAAAGGAATTGAAAGGAAATTGATAATTGTTGTGACAATGCTAGCCGAAAATGGCTTTGGAAGTTGAACTACTTGGTATTGATTGTGGGGCAGAATTTTACACGTATTGTAAGGCGTGTAATCCCCTTTATATTTCAGAATTGTTGGGCCTTAAATGTGGCGTTTGGTTATTGATTTTCGGGCCTTGATAAAGATGGAAAAGTACGTAGAAACAAAGGAAGTGCTGCCCGATTTTCCGTAGAATAAGAGACCTTACACTTAGTATGATTATACGTTAATAAGTGAGGAGTTGATAGACATGTTATGATTAATATAGGTTGAAGTACTACGAGTAGCGTATTCTACTTAGCATGTTCACTTTATCAAGCCAACAAGAAAGTATTACAAGGCTATCACAAAACATAGACAAGTTACTCACACAAGGTACTTTCATTTCATGTCAACCAATCCGGGTTTTAACCCTAAGGTACTACACACTTTAACTCTTTAAAAAGATCCATTTCTTTCACAAAAGTCACACGATACCCGTAGTATCAAAATAGAGTAACTATCTTTTTAAGTGAGCCAAAACAATTTCCATACCTTCTTTTTAAATCAACTTAAGACAAAAGCATGTCTTTCTTTTAAACCAAAACACTTAAAGTTCTCAAATCTCTTTTCTTTTAGAAGACGAGTTCCTTACTTTGGAATTTAAGAAAAATCAATACTTGTTATTAATGACCTTATTAGAGCAACCGTGATCTAGGAAATGTAATACAATTTTGTCTTATCTTAGCTTCTATGCAGATGGAGGTTTCTACTTGTTTTAATAATATTAATTATTTGTCAATATAGTTTCTTTTATTAACAATGCAGTGGGGTGTTCGATATTTATTCTCATTTCCGAAATCAACATAACATTATTATTCAAAACCAAGTACTCATTACTCACGAATGAGGTTTCACAACTTTCCACACAATTCAAGTTCTTCACATATCAAATCAAGTCAAATATAAGTCAAGTCTCTTATCTTTAAAAAAAACAATAAATCATTCCTTTACCTACATAAAGTTGTTATAATTAACTTCCCATAAAGCCATTATAACACTTTATGTTTTAAATAAACCAAATTCATTTTACATACGTACGTCTACCGTACTATATATATTTCGCAAATATCATGCTAGAAGAGATAGGAAGAGGTTCACATACCTCGCGGCGATTATCGACTATTAGCAAAACGCTCCAAAGTACTATAACCTTGCTAGCCCTTTTTCACCCTTCAAGTAGAATACGCTACTCGTAGTACTTCCACCTATAATGGCCATGAAACGTCCATTAACCTCTAGATCTCTTCGTAGGATATTTCTAAGAACAAGGTTCCATATCCTACGGAAAGTTCGACAGCACCTCCCCCGTTTCTACTCAATTTTCCACCTTTTCCAAGGCCCGATAACCGTGATTAACCTACTATAATTAAGGTGCAATAATACTGAAATCTAAAGAAGGGGATAACACGCCCAAACGGAACGCGATTAACAATCTCTCCTTCATAACAATAATAACTAAAGAAGGGGATAACACGCCCAAACGGAATGCGATTAACATTCTCTCCTTCATAATAATAATAAGTAAAGAAGGGGATAACACGCCCAAACGGTAACGCGGTTTACTATCTCCCTTCATAATAACAATAAGTAAAAGAAGGGGATAACACGCCCAAACGGTAACGCGGTTTACTATCTCCCTTCATAATAACAATAAGTAAAAGAAGTCCAAAGTAAAAAGTCCAAAGTAGATACGGTCCTTAAGTTGGGGTCCTTGGCCAACTTTTACAATAATACTTATCCAATTACTTCATTAGTCCTTCAACTTATATTCCAATCTTTATATAAGTTATAGTTTCTTTGTTGTTATCTTCTTAGCAAGATCCAAATCTTTCTTTATATCTTATAGTCCATAATATACTTCCAATATATGCATAATATCCATCTATACATAATAAATCAACTTCACAAAGAGGTTAAGGTTCATTACCTCAAGATAGTCTAAAAACGTGACTGTCCAGATTTTTAGCTACAGCTTCGTCAGCTGAACTTGCAACGTCGATAACTCTCTACTCCAGTGTCCTATCGACGAGTGGTTTGTTGCGTTGGAAACTAGACTGGACGAACTTCATTTTAGGCTTTTGAAACACCCAAAAACTCCTTATATGCTAGGAGATATTCCCTTCCAAATTTGACTAAGAATCTGTCCAAAACAGTCCCGAAAAATCTGCCTACTCTCGGCCAAGGGGAGGTTTTTGAGGCTAGGGGTGTGAAATCTTGTCTAACTCTTGGTTAATAATCTTCCTAACACATTAAGGAAGAACACTTATAAGTTTAAGAATTTTTGGATAACAGTTGGTTAGGGGGAGGGGGGTTTGGACGAAATCAAGATAAGAAGGAGGGAGAGGAAATGTTTTTCAAGTCTTGTAATATGTTAAGTGTGGCTGATTTTCATCCACTAAGGGGGTTTATATAGCACAACCAATGGTTGAGATTAACACATGTGTAAGGTAGAGATCATATGTGAAGGTTCCTTCCCACACTTGTCTTACTAAAGTCATGCAAGACCTTGACCATGCAAGACTTGCCCACTAAACTTAGCCAAATTCGTCCAAGCCAAGACTAGCCATGCAAGACTTTTGGCCACTTGTCTTGCCTACTTGTCCACTCAATTTCGTCCCACATGGCCCAATCTAGGGGTGACACTTGTCGCCCTCCTATTGGTCCAAAATATTTTATCTCTCGGAACAATTCCATAATCGTAAAAATATTATTGAAAACGTAAAATTTCCTTCACAAAGTTCGGAATAATTTTCGTCGGAAAACAATTCTATCAATCTTACCCTAATTAGGGCGTATATATTATACGTACGTCCTCACATATATACTCCGGAACTACGGGGCATAACATTCTCCCCCCCTTAGAAACATTCGTCCCGAATGTTCCTTCTAAGTCTCAAAACATACCTGTGTCGGTATAGTCTTCCCTCTATACTAACGAAACCAATTATGCCACTCATGGACACAATACAACGTACGCGCAAAAACTCATATCCGAGCCGACGAAGAATCATCTCTAAAGCGTATACAACACTATTAGCTTCACCCATGGTCCAAAGGATACTTTCTTCACATCCTTACTTATAAAAAGAATACTTCCATCTGCTTAACACATCTTCGCCTCTTTTCTTACTCATCGTATTTCCTCGCATACACTCGAATCTGTTCCTAATATACGATCACATTTCGTCATTGCTTGAGCTTTTTAACATCTCGGTTACTATCCTCAACTTGGTCGTCATTAATTGGGAACACTGGATGAATTTCCGATACTCTTCCGAATCGTAGCAACATGAAAGACCGGACGTCACGCTCCTAAGTCGGACCAAGGTGCTAACTTATAGGCAACCCGGCCTATTCTACAAACGATCCGAAAAGGCCCAAAGTACCTCGCTAAGTTTCCTTACTTTCCAAATCTCGCCACACCCTTCCGGGTGGTACCTTCAAGGCCCACCGTCAACTCGAACTCAAGTGTTGACGCCGATTATCCGCAAGACTTCGCTGACTCGAGTGCTAATAACCTCCTCTGGATAAGCTTCGCCTTATCCTCATTCTGCTGAATCAAGTATGGACCAACTATCTGAACCTTGCCAACATCGAACCAATCGACCGACAACCTATACTTCCGCCCATACAAGGCTTCGTAAGGCGTCATTCGAACACTGAAATGGTAGCTATTATAATACCTACTCAACACGAGGCAAATAATCCTCACCACTCCCTTGAAATCAAAACACCGGCCCGTAACCTATCCTCAAATATCTGGGTACAACGCGCTGTTTGTCCGTCGGCCCGAGGGTGAATGCAATACTGAGACTCACCTGAGTTCCTATCCCCGCCTGGTAAAACCTCCAAAAAAGAGAAAAAATCATAAACTGGGCTCCACTGCCTGTCATAAAATAAAAGTAGGAACCCCGTGCAGCCTTACAACCTTCCTGATATAAAACATCTTGCATAACCCTCCGCCGAGTAAACAGTCCTGACTGAAAGACAAGATGGGCTGACCCCATCGGCCCGACTACTAGTCGAACGCATCCACGAACTCGTACGATGGTTACCTAAACCTGGGCCTAACACCCTTGTGATCCTATCACCTAGCGGGACTACCTCAAACTGACCCCACCTTAATCCGGGCTGCGGGTTGACCCGCAATCTGGCCTCAACCCGACACATTTTCGCGCCAAACTCTCTCGTTCCCCGATCCAGAACAATCTTACTAATTCACATCATGAAAGCTACCACTTCTATCTCAAA
Source organism: Przewalskia tangutica (assembly GCA_029844215.1). Lineage (NCBI taxonomy): Eukaryota > Viridiplantae > Streptophyta > Magnoliopsida > Solanales > Solanaceae > Przewalskia > Przewalskia tangutica. The sequence goes on along the minus strand of CM056723.1, from coordinate 75,805,939 downwards.
CCACTTATGGACTTATCACCTGAATACTCCCCACGTATACAATGTATCTCGACAAGGATCAAAACGTAAAATCTTTTACTTAAGATGGCCTTACATCTAAAGTCTCAACTGTTATAATTTCTAAGGTTCGCAATTTACATGTCCTCAAACTTACCTTCTTAACTACCCGCGTTTTCCAATCACAATTAACACAATGTTATCCGAACATAACACTTAAAATATAATCATCCTATTACGCATACTAGTCTCTAGAGGGTTAAGGATATACCTGCAACTACTGCTTCACTTCCCTTTGTCGCTCTTAATCAAAATCCTGCTCTGCTGGGCGCATAGTTATAGAAGGTGATGAACCAGCCACTGATCCCGAAGGCTGAGTCGTAACATCCGCGCCACCTCTGGTTGGACAATTTCGCAAAATGGCCTGCTGTCCGCAGCATAACAAACCGTCGAAGTAGCACGACACTCCCACAATGACACCTACCACATCGGCCACACCGAGGTGTGGCCTCTCAGCTAATACCCTTCCTCGGAACCACCGACCAGAATCGACCGGTGGGATGAGTTATCCCACTGTATCCTCCTACTAGGATATTCTCTCTCACGCCACGCCGCCGCAGTAAAACAGGCATTGGTAAAAAGATGACATCTCCCGGGATGACGCCTACCACATCGTAAACACTGAAGGAAAACTGAATCTGGCTGGCTAGAACCTATGTAAATCGTGAACCGAAACCACGGAGCTCGACCAACTCGCATACTCCGAACGCCCCGGCTCGCGGAGGACTACTCAATCGGGCGGAGTAACTAGTTCGCCGCCGAGGCCGCTCGCCGAAAGTCACCAGGACCGCTGTCCCGCCTCTTCGCTGGTCTTGCTTAATTGCCGATCTTTACGTTCCTCGGTCACGCATAAGCTCAGACGCGGCAATGTCCATGCTCGATCAAGAGCTACTCTTGTACACCCCTTTACTAGATAATCGTCTAGACCCGTGATTTATCGACGCACTATATACTCTCTGTTTGCTAAAATCCTAGCTAGTAACTGAGCCATCCCTTTGTAATCCATATTCACTGTTCCCGGTCGTGGAACTGAAGGCTCATATATCATGGCCGCAGAGAATCGCCGCCGCATTAAACTCCGATGGGGCCGGCGACGTCGTGGAACTCGCCGTCTGGGGTATCACCTCGGGTAAAGGTTGGGCTTATGCCCTCGTACTCCTCTGTGTTCTACTCGCAGCTCCCTCGGATGCCTTGCCCTTCTGGGCCCGGGTTGCCTTACGTGGAGGCATAACTGGTAACGAAAGAGACTCGTCAGAGGGGTTCAACTTATAACATAGCTCTAAGGTACGATCTCAGAGTGAGAAGAACGGAAACCAATCCTAAATGTCCTGCAGCCTCCTGATTATAGATGTGGTGCACAACACACCGATAATCAAGACTCTACTAGACACGGTCTGTAGACACTTTTCGAGGATTAACTGCTCTGATACCACTTTTGTCACGACCCGATCCCGGGCCCGTGACTGGTGCCTTACCCGGGCACCCAAGTAGATATACATCAGAGTAACCAGCGGAATATAAAAACAAAGACATGAACAATAAAGAGTAAGAACAGTCTAACCAAGAAAATGTCGCCTTTCGGCATGTATATATAAACCAAAACTTGAGCAAGCATCCTTTACGAACCCCGCCACAACAAGATTACATGCACTTCTAAGAATGTAACCACAACTATGACGGGACAGGGCCCCGCCATACCCCTGAATGTACAAGTACCTACAATGACAGGGGACTATACCAAAGACAAAGCCTCCGGAGAAATGGAGATTTCCAAGAACTGAACAGTGATCCTAAGAGTGCGGATCAACAAGCTACGTACCTCAACCTGCGGCATGAACGCAGCCTCAGAAGGTCAAGACAATATGCAGAGTATGTGAAACTGAAAATACTGTAAGTGAAATCATAATAGTCTATATAAAACAGGAGACATATATGACAATCAAAATGCGTTTCACAAAGCCCGGCAAATCAACAAGAGTAATGAACATCAACATTGTTTCTAAAAAGATACCATTTCACAATCTATAAACAATCGTGGCAAGTCAGGGACTCACGCCCTCAAGGTCATCACTCAAATATAACCATAACATTTTAAAACCAATTCACAAATATGTACGAAACAACCAAGTTAACCGCACATAGTGCCACTTCACAAACAAGAGCAATAATAGATATAATGTCACTGGTCTTTTCTAGGCCGCGAATGATCGAAGCAAGGCCAATCGCCCATAGTATCATTATGCGTGCCTAATCCTGGACTCTTGCAGTCCGCATAGGCCACCTTAGGCCCGCATGAGGTATTCCTCGCATCGAGGGTAGCTAATCCTCATCATCGTCCTGGACTCTCGTAGTCCGCATGGCCACATAGACCGCATGAGGTATTCCTCGCACACAATCCTGGAACTCCCGCAGCTCCGCATAGGTCCCCGGGACCCGCATGAGGTATTCCTCGCATCGGGGGGCAGCTTAACCCCCGGTATCATGTCAAGAGGTGAGTGGTATAATACTATCACAACGGCTTATCGTTAAACAACGTAAGCACAACAAGAATAACCTCCTTATACAAACATCACAAGAATCGAACACAACGGCTTATCGTTAAACAACATAAGCACAACAAGAATAACCTCCTTATACAAACATCACAAGAATCGAACACAACGGCTTATCGTTAAACAACATAAGCACAACAAGGATAACCTCCTTACACAAGCGTCATAAGGCACTAACACACGTAGCATCATAACATGTTCACTTTATCAAGCCAACAAGAAAGTATTACAAGGCTATCACAAAACATAGGCAAGTTACTCACACAAGGTACTTTCATTTCATGTCAACAAATCCGGGTTTTAACCCCAAGGTACTACACACTTTAACTCTTTAAAAAGATCCATTTCTTTCACAAAAGTCACACGATACCCGTAGTATCAAAATAGAGTAACTATCTTTTTAAGTGAGCCAAAACAATTTCCATACCTTCTTTTTAAATCAACTTAAGACAAAAGCATGCCTTTCTTTTAAACCAAAACACTTCAAGTTCTCAAATCTATTTTCTTTTAGAAGACGAGTTCCTTACTTTGGAATTTAAGAAAAATCAATACTTGTTATTAATGACCTTATTAGAGCAACCGTGATCTAGAAAATGTAATACAATTTTGTCTTATCTTAGCTTCTATGCAGATGGAGGTTTCTACTTGTTTTAATAATATTAATTATTTGTCAATATAGTTTCCTTTATTAACACTGCAGTGGGGTGTTCGATATTTATTCTCATTTCCGAAATCAACATAACATTATTATTCAAAACCAAGTACTCATTACTCACGAATGAGGTTTCACAACTTTCCACACAATTCAAGTTCTTCACATATCAAATCAAGTCAAATATAAGTCAAGTCTCTTATCTTTAAAAAAACAATAAATCATTCTTTTACCTACATAAAGTTGTTATAATTAACTTCCCATAAAGCCATTATAACACTTTATGTTTTAAATAAACCAAATTCATTTTACACACGTACGTCTACCGTACTATATATATTTCGCAAATATCATGCTAGAAGAGATAGGAAGAGGTTCACATACCTCGCGGTGATTATCGACTATTAGCAAAACGCTCCAAAGTACTATAAACTTGCTAGCCCTTTTTCACCCTTCAAGTAGAATACGCTACTCGTAGTACTTCCACCTATAATGGCCATGAAACGTCCATTAACCTCTAGATCTCTTCGTAGGATATTTCTAAGAACAAGGTTCCATATCCTACGGAAAGTTCGGCAGCACCTCCCCCGTTTCTACTCAATTTTCCACCTTTTCCAAGGCCTGATAACCGTGATTAACCTACTATAATTAAGGTGCAATAATACTGAAATCTAAAGAAGGGGATAACACGCCCAAACGGAACGCGATTAACAATCTCTCCTTCATAACAATAATAACTAAAGAAGGGGATAACACGCCCAAACGGAACGCGATTAGCAATCTCTCCTTCATAATAATAATAAGTAAAGAAGGGGATAACACGCCCAAACGGTAACGCGGTTTACTATCTCCCTTCATAATAACAATAAGTAAAAGAAGGGGATAACACGCCCAAACGGTAACACGGTTTACTATCTCCCTTCATAATAACAATAAGTAAAAGAAGTCCAAAGTAAAAAGTCCAAAGTAGATACGGTCCTTAAGTTGGGGTCCTTGGCCAACTTTTACAATAATACTTATCCAATTACTTCATTAGTCCTTCAACTTATATTCCAATCTTTATATAAGTTATAGTTTCTTTGTTGTTAACTTTTTAGCAAGATCCAAATCTTTCTTTATATCTTATAGTCCATAATATACTTCCAATATATGCATAATATCTATCTATACATAATAAATCAACTTCACAAAGAGGTTAAGGTTCATTACCTCAAGATAGTCCAAAAACGTGACTGTCCAGATTTTTAGCTACTGCTTCGTCAGCTGAACTTGCAACGTCGATAACTCTCTAATCCAGTGTCCTATCGACGAGTGGTTTATTGCGTTGGAAACTAGACTCGACGAACTTAATTTTAGGATTTTGAAACACCCAAAAACTCCTTATATGCTAGGAGCTATTCCCTTCCAAATTTGACTAAGAATCTGTCCAAAACAGTCCCGAAAAATCTGCCTACTCTCGGCCAAGGGGAGGTTTTTGAGGCTAGGGGTGTGAAATCTTGTCTAACTCTTGGTTAATAATCTTCCTAACACATTAAGGAAGAACACTTATAAGTTTAAGAATTTTTGGATAACATTTGGTTAGGGGGAGGGGGGTTTGGACGAAATCAAGATAAGAAGGAGGGAGAGGAAATGTTTTTCAAGTCTTGTAATATGTTAAGTGTGGCTGATTTTCATCCACTAAGGGGGTTTATATAGCACAACCAAGGGTTGAGATTAACACATGTGTAAGGTAGAGATCATATGTGAAGGTTCCTTCCCACACTTGTCTTACTAAAGCCATGCAAGACCTTGACCATGCAAGACTTGCCCACTAAACTTAGCCAAATTCGTCCAAGCCAAGACTAGCCATGCAAGACTTTTGGCCACTTGTCTTGCCTACTTGTCCACTCAATTTCGTCCCACGTGGCCTAATCTAGGGGTGACACTTGTCGCCCTCCTATTGATCCAAAATATTTTATCTCTCGGAACAATTCCATAATCGTAAAAATATTATTGAAAACGTAAAATTTCCTTCACAAAGTTCGGAATAATTTTCGTCGGAAAACAATTCTATCAATCTTACCCTAATTAGGGCGTATATATTGTACGTACGTGCTCACATACATACTCCGGAACTACGGGGCATAACAGTTAGAGAGTATTTGGAGTCGAGTTGACTTTGCTAAGTTACTGCACGAATGAGAATAAGTATCGAACAAGCCATTGCAGCGTTAATAAAAGAAAATGTATCGACAATCAATTATATTAAAATGAGTAGAATCCTCCATCTGCATAGAAACTAAGATAAGACAAAATGTATTGCATTTTCTAGATCATGGCTGCTTTAATAAGATCGTTATAAACGAGTATAACCAATTCACAACGCATAAAAGTATATGTTACCTAATTTAAAGAGTTTACGTTATGAAGTTTTAAGACTACGAACCTTGAATTCTTAAAAGGTTAAGAGACTTTATTTTTCAAGTTATGGGACTTGATTCTTAAAGGAAGGAATGACTTGATTTAAAAGTATAGAACACTTGATTTGGGAAAAGCATTGATAACTTGATATTCTAAGTTAAGAAACTTGATTTCTTAAAAGTTAAGAGACTTGAAGTGTTTTGAAAGCTATGTAACTTGATTTGAAAGTATAAGTCTCTTGGTTATAAAAAGAATGAATTTGTCCAAGACATAAAGAGTTATAACAGCTTTATGGGAAGTTGGTTATAACAACTTTATGGAAGGTTAAAAGAATGGTTTTCTCTAGTAATGTAAACAAAGAAGTGACTTGAAATAAAGAAGGGCAATTTGATTTAAAGGGACCAATTGCTTAAAGTTTTAAACTAAGGGTCACTTGATTTAGAAGCCTAGAAATGTATTTCTAAAAATGTAGTGACTTGTTTGAAATGTAGACATGCCTTGATACTACGGGTGTTAGTATCTTGGGGTTTTATATGAAAAAGAGTCTTTGGAAAAGAATGGAAGTACATAGTACCTTGGGTTAAATTCCCGGATTTTTAATGACATGTTAGTGCCTTAAGTTAAATAAAATGAGAATGCTTAATAATTAAGGCTCATAAGAAGTTAAGGGATTTCTTAACTTGCTATGATATTTATGATCAGCCGGTGGTGCTTATTTTATGTATGATAAGTCGGTGGTGCTTATGTTATGTATGATAAGCCGGTGGTGCTTATGTGATGTATGATAGCCGGTTGTGCTAGGGATGTGTTGTTTCATTACGGGGTCATTCCCCGGACTTGTTGCATTTGCATATTTCGTGGATTTGCTCCCCATGATGCGAGGAATACCTACGCGCGAGCGTAGGCTTATGCGGTGAAATAGTCCTACGCGGACCATCTATGCGCGGCGAGGTTACCTCACGCGGTCTATACGACCCATGCGCGGATACGCCTATGCGAGAAATTACCTCACGCGGGTCCACGCGACCTACGCGGTGAAATAGTCTCGTGAGTAGGATTGTCAACGATACTACGGGTGGTGGCCCTAAGTTGATCGAAGCTTCCTATTTTTATGCAAAGATACCTTACGGGCAGACTTATGTGACTTTATCGCGTCCCAGATTGGGCCGGGCAGTATACCTTTATGGGCAGACTTATGTGACTTTATCGCGTCCCAAATTGGGTCGGGAAGTATACCTTTATGGGCAGACTTATGTGGCTTTACCGTGTTCCAGAATGGGTCGGGCAGTATATCTTCATGGGAAGGCTTTTGTATGACTTCGCCGTGTCCCGCAAATGGGCCGGGTTACGTTATTACGTATGGATAGTCAAAGTGAACTCCAAAATAAGGCGTCCCTCCATAAAGGGCCAGATTATGTTATGCAAGATAAGTAAGTTATATGGTAATGAACTTGATGATTTTTCCTAAGTATGTACGTAAGAACTTGACTATAACTCTTATTGAAAAATGGGAAAAGATAATAATGTGCGATTAAGTTCATGAGTTGTAATGACATGGTAGGATCTGGTATTTACTTTTTATACTTGCCTCTGTCATTCTTTTGTACAATTATGATTTGTTTACTGTACCCTATTTCCGTTTCATATTCGGTACTTGTGTACTGACCCCCTTCGGGGGGCTGCGTTCATGTCCGCAGGTTTAGGTACACAGTTGTGGATCCGCGGCTTAGGATCCTGGTTCAACATTTTGAGATGGCTCCAATGTTCCGGAGCTTGTCATAATGGCTATGTATATTCAGGGGTACGAAGTTGTGTTGCCCAGATTTTCTGTTTTGAAAATTTGGTGTGATTTTCACCAATAAGGTTCACTTGGGATACCTATATTGCATCATTTCAACATATAATTGAACTTAAATAGGTATAGGATTATGTATTTAAGGTATATATATGTACTCTTGTACAAGCTATGAGCAATTGTTTGAGGAAGTTAGCAAATTTGTTTGGTCTACGGCATAAAAGATTCGAACTCCTCAAGTCATGGTAGAACTTATTATGTGCTAAAACACCAAGGTTTGTGTATAAACTTGAACTTGTACTCTCTTTACTTGATGGAATATTTTGAAGTAGCTTGAGCTTTTGTTTCTTGTCTATTCACTTTATATCATAATATTGGTACTATCTAACCTTGCAAGATATTCGGTAACTCGCCCACTTATACGGATTGTTTTGCATTCTTGTTGGGACTTTGTCCTTCTTGTGGCAATGACTTTGTCACCTTAATGGCATGCCTCTTGATTCGGATCTTTTGTCATTTTGACTTTAAATTTGTGGTTCGTCTTAATTATGGAACTTGTCCATATAAAATACGAAGTAGAAAGTCATTTTTAATAAGGTTCTTGAGTCTCTTGATTATGGGATTTTGACCTTACTTTATTTAGGACTTCGATCCATTTTGATATTTGATTATGTTTGGTGTGATGACATGACATACATATTGGGCGAAATCCATTATTTGACAAACTCTCTGAAATAATTTTGTGAGCTCTCTTGACACTTGAGCCTTTAAATATTGATATTGATATTTGAAAACATTTCAAGGTTTGAAATTTGATACTTTTGATATATTTATTTACTTGATTTATGTTTGTGTCCAATTTAAGCACCTATAATTTAGAAGGGAATTGGAGAATCTAATGGCTCCAAGCCCAAAGTTTATAAATCACTAAGCTTTATGCTTAGTGATACTGTGATAGTTGTTTTCTATTGTAGATGATGTACGGAAGAGATCTGAAGATGGTCATTGGAAGTAGACTTTTTGGAAACTTTTACTAAAATCACATTTGTATATGCTTTTGTGGAGATTTAGGACTTGTACATGATCCTTACACTTATATATGTCATTTGGAGGCTTGTTGGATCATAAAGCCACAAGTTTGTAACTAAAATTTGGTGACTTGTTTGGCTACTTTAGGGTGTGCAAACTCAAATATTCTTGTAATGTACTAAATTTACAATTTGATTTGTAATTATAATACAAATGAGGAGACTAGTTTATCTTTTGATACTCTTATGTTGTATTTTTTCAAGAAGGAATTTTATGAGTTTTATGGTGACAAAATCTTGCACTTGTAAACTCTTTTTTTTTTTTTGCATGGGCCTAATTCCACTACTAAATTATAATAAATGTGTTTTAAATTAGTATTTTCTAAACGTTATAAGTGTAAGATTAGCTTTCTTTTGTAAGTGGCATCCTCCCAACGGGGTTGCTACAACACCGGCTACTACCAATAATTTACAAGCAGACTATGGATGAACATTCACTGAATCCCTAAGCAGGAATGAGGATAAAGAGAGAGAATCTATTAGTGACCCCTGATATTTAAACTACCATTGTTCCAAGGCACATACAAGTTACAGAACTTTAACATGATTGTTAATCCTTCCAAAATTGCTCAAACCCTTTTGACATTCACCAAAGATGATGTCAAAGGAAGTCTAACATGCTTTTCAAGATGATAAGAGTAGCAATTTTGGGCAAGGTTCCCTTTATTACATTTAAATAAATTGCAATTTCTAAGAAAATAAAAAATAGGAGCTCCGGAATGTTCAAGTCTACTATGTCACGTTGAGGAGGAGATTGCAACTAGAGATGTGGGAAGATTGACAGTGACAACAGACGTGGATAGAAAAGGATAGAGGTCCCTCACACTATTGCATTTCGTAAGAAGTCTCCGCGTACGTAGGTCCTTCACAGAAAAAATAAACCGGTCAAAATCAATAGATACAGAATTATCAGTGGTAAATTTCTAATAGAGATTAGGTTCTTTATAATGTTAAGGGCATATAGGACGTGATTAAGGGAGAAGTGGGGGTGCGGTGGTGGAGCTAGCGTGTGGCCAAACTCTTGAATTGGAATGCGATGTCCATTTCCGACCATAATAAATTGAGGAGTATTTAAATTGAAAAGTTGAGGAAGATTACCAGAATTATTGGTGAGGTGAGACGTGGCGTCCGTATCCATATACCACGCATCATCGGGTTGTTGAATATTTAAAGAATCGAAAACTTAGCCCAAATCTGTTAGAGTGAGGTTGGACGTCGGCTGTTGGGCTAATGTGTAGTAGGCGTGATGGCTAGGGCCTGGCTGGCGAGTCGTTGGATGGGCTCCCAGAATGCTGGGCCTCAGCGGTGCCCACTGTTGCTGCAGAGCCTGGCCTGGAAAGGGGTTGGTCGATGGGCCAAGTGCCCGAACAGTTGCCAAGAAAGTGGGTTGGCCCACTGTGTCGGGTACTAGGCATGCAGCTGATTATTTGTGTGGTTGGCCTGTTGTGCTCGGACCTTTCATTTGCCTCCCCGGCCACCTCCACAGCCTTTGCCTGTGCCGCCACTGCGGTTGTGCTATAACTATTGGTAGTCATAATGCGGTGGTTGGCCAGAGGTGGCGGTGGTTGTCGCGGGGGCATCAACCACCAACGTCTTAGAGGTATGATCATGATGTTTCGCTCTTCTCGTCTCCTCTAATAGCAATTGGGATCGTGCTTTATTGAAACTGGGTAGGGGATCAGCCTGTTGAATCATCGTTGCAAGGGTATCGTATTCACCTTTCGCTAAACCATTAATCAACTACAATATCATCTTCGTGTTTGAAATTGGAGTACCAACATTGGATAGTTGATCAGCAAGCAATTTTAATTGTCGCAGTAGTCGACCATATTCGTAAAATTTTCAAGACGTGTGGTGTTGAATTGCTCCTCAAGATATACGGCACATGTATGTTTGTTGTCTTGAAAAATTTCCTCCAACCGTGTCCATAACTCGTGAGCCAAAGGTCTGGTCTTCATAATAGTATGAAGCAAAACCTTGGAGATAGTGCCATAGATTCATTGCTTGATAATGGCGTCAAGTCTTTTCCACGTCGTGTCATCGACGTCAGGTGGGCGGGGATAGGTGGTATCAATGTATCAAGAACAATTTAAGCACATGTATGAATATAGAAGAGTTCAAACCACGACGCGTAGTGTCCATCCTCTTGACCAAGAATCAATAGGACGAAGTTCTTGATATTGGTTATGACGAAAGCCGAATGAAAGGTGTTAGGGGTGGAAGAGGGAGTAGGATTTGTGACAACGTGTGTTGAGGAAAAGGAAGTGAGAGAAGTTATGTGGGTCACGGGTGATGCCATGATGGTATCCGAAATTTAGTAGAGGAATAAAAGGGTGTAGAACTGATGTATATCAGTTGTATACTATGGGTATACGACCTGTTGGAGAGATAGAGAAGGTAAGAAGGTTGTATATCAGTAGTATACTAGAGGTATATGGGGCTGGTTATAGAAGTGGAGGGTTGGGCAGCTATATATCAGCGTATATCAGAGGTATACGGGCGGTTTGACACCGAAAAAATGAAGAGAAGGGCGACCGATATTAGGGTTTAGAGTAGGGATGGATTTTGGCTCTTGATACCATGTAGAATAGTGTAATTCTCTACTTTACATAATTACACTAAAATATTAATTACAGAATATTGCAGAATATATGGTTAGTTAATTTAGGTGCACATTCACAATTCAAAAGGGATGAATGGAGTAAAGTGTGAAATAGTGAGTATAGCATTTAACGTAAAAAAACACTATGGATAAAAGGTATAAAATTCATGACCTACCTAGTAGGATTTAACTCTAAATTTCATTAAATAAAGTGATGAGAAGTTGTAGTCTCAATGACCTACCTAGTAGGAAGAAGGGAATGGACTTTAATCTCAAAGGTTATGTTGTTTTTTTTTTTAGGTAAATGCAAATATTATTACTAATAACGAAAAGAAAAGTGGCTACAATCAGTCGTTGAGGTATCTCAAGCCTCAACGTAAAGTAAACAAGAAGTGAGGGAGGGGAGGGGTGGTCACTCAAATGGTGCCATTACAAGAGGGGATAAAATCATAGAGAACTCTATAAGATGTTGTTTTGATTCTTGCAATGACCTCTTCTGCCGGAAAGCTTGTGCCTTCAAAGAGCAATGTGTTTCTTGCCCTCCAAATCTCAAAGACCACTATGCAAAAAGTAAGCAAAATAGCTTTGGCTCGAATGCTTGTCCCGCGGTGATCTTTCTTAATCCACTTAAGGGAGCTTTCAACAGTTGTCATCGCTCTTCTAATGCCCAACCAATCTTTTATGTGCTTCCAAATCATGTGTGTGTAGGGGCAAGTAAAGAAGAGGTGTTCCCTTGTTTCATTAGCTTGCTTGCAGAACCCGCAAGACTTATCCTCCAAGTTGAGATATGAAAGAGTATCCTTTGTAGCTAGCCGCTTACGCAATTTAGCCACACAAAGGAAAGAGAATTTGGGAGGAATGAAGCCTTTCCAAATTTGTGACATCCAAGGCTTTTTAACTTGCGGAGTGCGCAAGATATCATACACTAGGTTTGAATCAAATTTACCGTTGGTACAACACTTTGTAAAGCCCTCAATAGCATTACCATGGCTACCAAAGATAGAAACAAATTTGTCGCGAATTCCACAAATCTTTTGAGTAAGGGAGTCCCTAGGACGTACCTCATAGTCCCAAATTGTATTACCTCTCAAATAGTGGCTATTGATCCATTGGACCCATAGAGAATCAGCATCCATGTGAGTTTGCCAAATAGTCCTGGATAGCAAGGCATGATTTCATTCCTTGATGTTCATTAGACCCAAGCCACCTTCGCTGAGGCAAGCAAATGATATCCTGCGACTCTTGGTAGTTTCTCCCCATAAGAACCGAATACAAGCAGACTGCACCTTGTTGATAATAGTGGTCGGATAGGAAGTGCCCTAACCAAAAGCTCTCAACCCCTTGGACAACCGACTTGATAAGTTCCAGCTTGCCCGCATAAGAAAGAGTGTGATGTCCCCATTTCTGAATGTAATTCGAAATTGCACTAGTGAATGGAGCAAATTGGTCCACCGAGACTGAAATTGGGGATAAAGGGATCCCCAAGTATCGTACCGGAAAGCTACCATTGGCGAATCCCACTCTGGACAATATCAATTCACGAACAGTAATATGCATTCCCGCTAAGTAGACAGAGGATTTGGACGGGTTAAGAGTTAGCCCAGAGGCAGCTTCCAACTCTTCCAGACAATTCATAAGAATCCCAACTGAAGATATATCTCCTTTGGCAAAGAGCATGAGGTCATCCGCAAAAGCAAGATGAGTAATGCCCAAATTCTTGCACTTTGGAAAATATGAGAAAGCTCTTGCCTCAGCCTTCATTTTAAGCAGCCTTGAGAGGTATTCCATGCATAAGATAAAGAGAGTAGGGGACATAGGATCACCTTGTCTAAGGCCGCGCTTACCTTTGAAGTATCCATGTAGCTCACCGTTGATAGAGAGGGAGAAAGAGGTTGAGCTAACACATTCCATGATCCAACTTATAAATTTGTCTGGAAATTTTAGACTTCTTAGTACCAATTCGAGGAAACTCCAAGAGATCAGACAAATGCTTTCCAAGGTCCACCATAAGCATACATCTTGGTGAGACTGCTCTATTAAATCCTCTCACAAGCTCTTGTGCCACATATACGTTGTCCATCATGTTTCTTCCTTTCACAAAAGCCCTCGGGATTTGTCAATGAGAAGGAAGGATCAATGCCATTATGTTAGCTAGAATCTTTGTGATGATCTTATAGACCACATTAGTCAATCCGATGGGCCTGAAATCATTTACCTTAGGATCATGATCAGTCTTTGGTAGTAGGGTAATGATGGTATGATTCACCCGCTTCAAAAGAACTCCAGAGAAGAACTCTTGACACTTCTTACAACATCACGCCCACATCTCTCCATCTATTCTTGAAGAAGGCAAATTAATAACCATCCGGTCCAGTGCCTTGTCATTGCCTATATATCGAAAGAGCTTCCCAAATCTCCTTTGGGGTGATGAAATGCAAAAGTCAGAATCTCTCCTCTTCACTTAGCTTCGTGCCATAGTTGAACACTTCAGATCAAAGTTGGTAGTGGATCCGGAAGTACCTAATAGATCTTTGTAAAATTCAACAAGCAACTTCTTAACTTCTTCCGAGATGTAGTGATAGTACCATTAGCTTTAACAAGAAAGTTAATCGAGTTCCGACATTACTCCTCTTGATCAAGCTATGAAAGTATTTGGAGCATCTATCACTTCCAATCAAGTGTTTCGTCTTGACTTCCGCCTTATGAAGTGTCTTTACGCTTCGAAGAAGGTGTTTGCTCTAGCTCTTGAGGACTTAACCTTGGCTTTTAGCTCCTCATCAAAGGGATTTTCCATGTGTGCATTGATGGCCTCCTTAAACTCCATGTTTGCCCCTTTTGCTCTTTGTTCAATACCCCCAAAGTCACTTATGTTCAATGCCCTTAATGGTTGCTTTAAGGCTTTCAATTTTGAGGCAAGGACGAATTGAGCGCTCCCAATATGTCTTGTCTCCAACATGAAGTCAATATGTGCTCAAAGGTCAGAAATCCACATATTCATGAACTTGAAAGTGGCGCTTCCCAACATTATAGGATGCAATAACCGTGGCTATTACAGGAAAGTGGTCCGAGACAGGTTCCATAGGCATGAAATTGGCCGTGCATTCCAGGGTCAAATCACTCCAATTTTGATTCATCAACACTCTATCAAGCTTGGACCAAATCGAACTATTTGTCCAAGTGTAGAAGAAACCGGAAGGAGCGTCTTCTAGTCCATGAGAAATCCCGAAATTACCAAGATCCCTAAGTGCATAAGGCGAGAGAGGACCCCCGTCACGACCGAATCTGAGCGGATCGGTGCCTTACCCCGGGCACCCTAGTGATACAACATCAGAGTAATCAGCGGAACATAAAACACATACATGAAACAAATGAAGTACAAAACAAGAATCTGAGGAAAACTTGCCTTTCGGCATATATATAAACAACAACTCCTACAAATGAACAGTTTAATCCTTTTTACAACCCCGCCACAACAAAGATTTGCTGCACTTCTAAGAAATGATCGACAACGATGGCGGATGTGGCCCCGCCATACCCCGAATGTAAATACCTACAACGACAGTGGACTATACCAAGATAAGCCTCCGAGAAACGGAGCTTTCCCAAACGCCGAATCGTGACCCTAAGAGCGAGGATCAACGATCGTGTACTTTTACTGCGCAGCGTGAACGCACTTCCGGGCGAGGTCAAGACAACAGTACCAAGTATGTGAAACGAAAATAAATCAGAAATGAAATCATAGTAGTCTATATAAAGCGGGAGACATGTATGATAACCAAACTACGCCACAATAAATAGCGATATGTCAAGTCGTGACTCACGCCTCAAAGTTATCACAATAAAACCGTGACGGGCAAGTACGAAGGCATAGCCGACTACTAAGACCCACAGTACCAAAAATACCACAAACAGTATCCCGAGGTCTTTCTAGACCGCACCACATGATCGAAGCTGGCCACTCGCCCGCAATATCAATGTGCGCTATCATCCTGGAACTCTCGCAGCCCGCATAGGTCACCCAGCACCCGCGTGAGGTATTCTCGAATCACGGTCCTGCATCGCCGAGGTATACCCCGCATCGGGCGCTAACCTCGGTATCCGCCTAGGCTCCCGCAGCCGCATAGTCTCAAAAGACCGCATAGTCTCAGCGGACCGCATAGGAATCCCCGCATCGGCTAAACACCGGAATGATCAATCCCGAAGCTTACCGCGACTCGCATAGTCACAAGGATCGCAGCCGTAGAGACCGCATCGCGGTGGCAAGCCACAGATAATAAGTCGGGGGTATGTGATACAATAACGATAACTGGCTTAACGCTTGACAACGTAAGCACAACAAGAGTGACCCTTACACAATAATCACAAGATACTAACACACGTAGCATCCTAACATGCTTACTTATCAAATCAACAAGAAAGTATTACAAGGCTATCACAAACCAATACAATCAAGTTATTCACACAAGGTACTTTCTACTAACAAGTTCGGATACCTATCCCCAAAGTACTTCATACATTAAATCTTTAAAAGATCGTTACTTCACAAAACCACACAATACGTAGTATATGAAAATAGAGTGATTATCTTTTAAAGTAAATCAATTACTTCTTTGTAAAATCAAGTAGCAACATTCTTTTCCAATGTTCAAGTTTGCCTAATTTCCAATGTTCAAGTTTGCCTAGTTTCCAATGTTCAAGTTTGCCTAGTTTCCAATGTTCAAGTTTGCCTTTTTAGAAAGGTTCCGTAGTTCATAGTCTTATTCATTTAAGAATATAATTCTCCTTTAAACTATCTGAGAAACATAAGTCTTATATGTGAGTAGGATATTCTTGTTTATAACAATCTTATTACAGCAGCCATGATCTAGGAAATATCATTTTGTCTCATCTTAGCTTCATGCAGATGGAAGTTTCTCGGTTTTAATAATACTTAATTATTAAAACATTTCCTTTATTAACGCCGCAGTTGGTTTGTCGATACACATTACGATTTCCAAAATCAAGAAACATTCTTAAGACGTTATACCTAACTTTCCATAAAGCTAGTATAACTCTTAAGTTTTCAAAACAAATCAAGTATTACTTCTTCTTTCGAAATGATTCAGAAATCTTTTGAAATACTTCAAGTTCTTTATTAACACATAACACGCCGCTTATAGTTCAAATCGATTACCTTTTAAAAATCACAAGTATTTTCTTACCAACATAAAGTCGTTATAACCAACTTCCCATAAAGCCGTTATAACACTTTATGTTTTAAACCAATCAAATACATTTAGCACGTACGACGTCTACCGCACTACATAGTTCACACATATCATGCTAGAAGAGATAGGAAGAGGTTCACATACCTCGCGACGATTATCGACTAATAGCAAAACGCCCAAGTACTTCCAACCGGCTACTCCTTTAAGCCAAGTAGATCGCGCCACACGTAGTACTTCAACCTATAAGGCCACAAGGCGCTTATTAACATTTAGATCCCTTCGTAGAACATTCTACGTAAAATTCGCAAAGACTCCCCCGCAATGGCAGCGTAAATCTCCTCCTCTATCGGCCGCTACCAAGCCAACCGGGGTTATACGTTAATCCGGACGCACAATTCTACCTCACGTAAAAGCTACACAAGTCTACTATAATACACCCTATGTAAATACGACAAGACTCTTCTTTCGAAAAGGTTTCTTATTATTCAGCTTAAGTCAAAATACATCACGATAACAACGTTCAAGACTATATATAGTATACTTCAACTATATAATCTAACAACATGTAATTTCCAATTACAATAGGGGACAAGATATTTACCTCGATAAGCCCATAATTATCCGAGTTTAAATGTCGATCCCGAGCAAGGTTTAGCTCCTACTCAGTGCGCCGACTCCGCTCCAAACAACCCTTAGGAGTTCTAACCAACTTCTACTTAATACTCCAACTAACTATGGAGATTTTCCTTAGGGTTTCGGTTTGTAGGATGAAGGGAAGTATAATAGTATTTACGGCTTTTTGTAGGTATAACCTTAGAATACTACAAGGTATATGGCTAAGGTAATTTGGGCATTATAACAATACTTTGAGAGTATTTCTAACAAGAGTGGGGTATTATACGAAGACAACTAGGCTAGTGGGGTACACTCTGGCTAGCACCCAGAGTGGGGTGCTCGGCCACAAGGGAGGCCTCTACGAACTCAACACAAGTGGGAGGAGAAGGAGAGCTTTCAAGACTTAGGCAATTTTGTGGATGAATTAGTCTTCAAAGGGGTGGGTATTTATAGGTCAGGTGAAGGCCAACCAATGGCCAAGATCTTGCCAAGTGCAAGGCAAGTGTAGGGCCAAGATCTTGCCAAGTGCACCTTATCCATCTACCACCAAAATATCCTACCAACCCTTGACCAAACAATGGCCATTCGCCAACCCCTTTACCGCCTAAGGTGTTCCAATGAGAGGTGACAAGTGTCGCCTCTTGGGTCCAAAACGCTTCGTCTCTCGGAAAAATCCGTGAAAATTAAAAATGACATAGCCGGAAATTCCCTACGAAAGTCGTGGAAAACGCTTTCGTAAAAACGACTCTAATCGTGTTGTGAACAAAAGAATTCGCCAAGCCTAAATCACAAGTTCAAATTTTTCTACGCACGCCCCACGCATACTCTGGAAATACGGTATAACATTCTCCTCCTTAGAAACATTCGTCCCAATGTTCCTTCTAAGTCTCAAAACAAACGCGCCAAGATAGTCTTCACTACTATACTTACGAGGACAAACTCGCACACATGGCCACCAAACAATCACGCAAAAATGCTTACATCCAAGTCCACGGGAAGCACTCTCTAACATCATAAAGCATACCACTTTTGTCACTTTGCGCGAGGTTCTAGTGTCACCCTCGACCCAACAAATGGTACCGGCCGCATGCGATCATCGAAGATGTCGACATTCGAACTCTTACTACATTTACGAAATCGTCGTGATCCAAAACTCGGGTTATCATCTTCAACTTGGTCATCATTAGTCGGGAATACTCGATGGATCTCCGATTTCCTTCTCGAACATAACACGAAGATCGACGACCGCTTCCTAAGTCGGACGGCAAATGCTAACATATAGGCAACCCTGGCCTATTCTTCACATGAACTCAAAGGCCCAAAGTAACTCGCTAAGTTCCTCTGTATTCCAAAACTCGTCACACCCAACCCGGTGGTACTTTCAAGAAGACCGACCACAACTCAACTCTAAGCGCCGCCGATTATCCGCACGATTTCTCCGAGCCGCGAACCTCTTCTAGACAAGCTTTACTCTATCCACGATCTACTGGAACAAGCTCAACCAACTATCTCAATCACGCCAACATCGAACCAATCGGCCGGCGATCACACATCCGCCCTACAAGGCTTCATAAGGCGACATCCAACACCGAAATGGTAGCTTAAACACTCCTTCAACAGAGACAACAATTCTCGCAACTATCCTCAAATTCCAAACACCGCCCGAGGGCGAATGTGATTCTCGAGACTTACTGAGTTCCTAACCTTGCCTCGGTAAAACCTCCGTAAAAGAAACAGCGCAACTGGCTCCACTGCGACATAAGGTGAAGGTAGGCACCTCGCAGCCTTACAACCTTTACGATATATCATCTCGCATAACCTCTCGCGAGTAAACGGTCTTTGCTAAAAGACAACACGGTGACCTCTCGCCAACCATCGGTCGAACGCATCCATGAAATCGCACGTTGGTTAACTAAACTGGGCCTAACACCCTCGGTCCTACCACAAGGCGGACCACCACAACCTGACCCACCACCATACATGCCGCGGTTGACCCGCAACGTGGCCTCAACCCGACCCGCAACGCGCAAAACGCTAGTTCCCTGAAGGAAAACTCTCACTAATCACGTTACGAAAACCTAGCGGTCTTCTTAGCTCAACTACCCTCTTTCATTCCACACTACTCAGGGACTAATCCCACAAACATAACTCACGTGCACTATGCACTCCTATAAGGGTCAAACATAAACAATACATCTTTTTCTCGAGATGGCCTTACCTCTAAGGTCTCTACGTATAAAACTCTAAGGCTCACACCTTCTCTATCCCCAAATCTTACTTGGTTAACTAACCAAGATTTCTAATCACCATTTACACAATGTTATCGAATATAACACTTAAGGTATACTCACCTTATCACACATACTAAACCCAGAGGTTAAAGATCTATCTCAGATTCATCGCTTCACTCCTTAGTCGTTCTAATCAAACCCGCCTGTAGGCGCATAAGGGAAGGTGACGAACTACCCACCGATCCTGAAGGCTAAGTCCTCCTACAAGGACACTCTTCGACACTAGACCCTGACGGTCATAGGTACAACAAGTACCAACCAAAAGACGACATTCTGGATGACGTCACATCGTGAACCGAAACCACGGAGTTCGACCAACTCGCATACCCCGAACGCCCCGAACCCCGCGAGGACCTTTCAGACCTGGTGGATGCGCATAATCTGATTCACGCGAGGCGACTCGCCTCGAAAGTTACCAAAGCGGCCTTGCTGCTCGCCTCTTCTTCGCCCTTCGTTAAGCCGTCGATCTCTACGCTGCTCACGCGCATAAGCCCGCATACGTGCCATGCTCAAGCCTAATCGAAGAACTTACTTTTGCACAACCTTCTCGTTGATATTCATCAAGACTCGCGGACATCGGTATACTGCGGTAGTCAAATCCATAGTTAGTAATGTGGTCGCCCTTGAAATCTATATTCTCTGCTCTGGCCGTGAATCAAGGTTCAAATATCATGGCCGCAGAGGAATCGCCGCTGCGTGCTAAACTCTTTGGGGCTAGTGACGTCGCAGAACTCCCCGAATGAAGCACCACCCAAGGTGATAATTGGGCCTGTGCCCACGTAACCCTCTCAGATTTACTCGCAGCCTCCTCGGCCGCTTGCCCTCCCGGGCGGGTTGCCCTACGCGAGGCATAGCGGTAAGGGAAAGAAATACGTGAGAGGGTCCAACTTACACCACAGCTCTAAGGCACGATCTCAGAGTGAGAAGAATAGAAACCAATCCTAAATATCCTATAGCCTCCTGCTTATTGGTGTGGTGCACAACACACCGATAATCAAGACTACTGGATACGGTCTGTAGACACTTTCCGAGGATTAACTGCTCTGATACCACTTTGTCACGACCCGAATCTGGGCCCGTGACTGGTGCCTTACCCCGGGCACCCTAGTGATACAACATCAGAGTAATCAGCGGAACATAAAACACATACATGAAACAAATGAAGTACAAAACATGTCGAGGAAAACTTGCCTTTCAAGATATATATAAATAACAACTCCTACAAATGAACAGTTTAATCCTTTTTACAACCCGCCACAACAAGATTACATGCACTTAAGAAATGATACGACAACAATGGCGGACAGGTTCCCGCCATACCCTCGAATGTAAATACCTACAACGACGTGGACTATACCAAGATAAGCCTCCGAGAAACGGAGCTTTCCCAAACGCTGAATTGTGACCCTAAGAGCGAGGATCAACGGCGGTGTACCTTTACTGCGGATGAACGCACTTCGGGCGAGGTCAAGACAACAGTACCAAGTATGTGAAATCAAAATAAATATCAGAATGAAATCATAGTAGTCTATATAAAGCAGAGACATGTATGATAACCAAACTACGATCACAATAAATAAGCAAATATGTCAAGTCGTGGACTCACGCCTCAAAGTTATCACAATAAAACCGCACGGCAAGTACGAAGGCATAGCCGACTACTAAGACCCACGCACCAAAAATACCACAAAGCGTATCCCGAGGTCTTTCTAGACCGCACCACATGATCGAAGCCGCCACTCGCCCGCAATATCAATGCGCGCGTCTATCCACGAACTCTCGCAGCTCGCATAGGTCACCCAGCACCCGCATGAGGTATTCTCGAATCATGGTCCTGCATCGCCGAGGTATACCGCGCATCGGGCGCCTAACCCTCGGTATCCGCCTAGGCTCCCGCACCCGCATAGTCTCAAAAGACCGCATAGTCTCAACAGACCGCATGTGGAATCCCGCGTCGCTAAACACCGAATGATCAATCTCGGCTACCGCGACTCGCGATAGTCACAAGGATCGCATAGCCGTAGAGACCGCATCAAGGTGGCAAGCCCTGTATAATAAGTCAAGGGGTATGTGATACAATAACAAGATAACCGCTTAACGCTTGACAACGTAAGCACAACAAGAGTGACCCTTACACAATAATCACAAGATACTAACACACGTAGCATCCTAACATGCTTACTTATCAAATCAACAAGAAAGTATTACAAGGCTATCACAAACCAATACAATCAAGTTATTCACACAAGGTACTTTCTACTAACAAGTTCGGATACCTATCCCCAAAGTACTTGATACATTAAATCTTTAAAAGATCGTTACTTCACAAAAACCACACAATACCGTAGTATATGAAAATAGAGTGATTATTTTTTAAAGTAAATCAATTACTTCTCTTTGTAAAATCAAGTAGCAACATTCTTTTCCAATGTTCAAGTTTGCCTAATTTCCAATGTTCAAGTTTGCCTAGTTTCCAATGTTCAAGTTTGCCTAGTTTCCAATGTTCAAGTTTGCCTTTTTAGAAAGGTTTCGTAGTTCATAGTCTTATTCATTTAAGAATATAATTCTCCTTTAAACTATCTGAGAAACATAAGTCTTATATGTGAGTAGGATATTCTTGTTTATAACAATCTTATTACAGCAGCCATGATCTAGGAAATATCATTTTGTCTCATCTTAGCTTCTATGCAGATGGAAGTTTCTACTGGTTTTAATAATACTTAATTATTAAAAACATTTCCTTTTATTAACGCTGCAGTGGTTTGTCGATACACATTCTGATTTCCAAAATCAGTAAAACATTCTTAAGACGTTATACCTAACTTTCCATAAAGCTAGTATAACTCTTAAGTTTTCAAAACAAATCAAGTATTACTTCTTCTTTCGAAATGATTCAAAAATCTTTTGAAATACTTCAAGTTCTTTATTAACACATAACACGCCAGTTATAGTTCAAATCAGTTACCTTTTAAAACCACAAGTATTTTCTTACCAACATAAAGCTGTTATAACCAACTTCCCATAAAGCCGTTATAACACTTTATGTTTTAAACCAATCAAATACATTTAGCACATGTACGTCTACCGTACTACATAGTTCACACATATCATGCTAGAAGAGATAGGAAGAGGTTCACATACCTCGCGACGATTATCGACTAATAGCAAAACGCTCCAAGTACTTCCAACTGTCGGCTACTCCTTTAAGCCAAGTAGATCGCGCCACACGTAGTACTTCAACCTATAAGGCCACAAGGCGCTTATTAACATTTAGATCCCTTCTTTGAACATTCTACTTAAAATTCGGAAGCACCTCCCCCCCCCGCAACAGCGTAAATCTCCTCCTCTAGCGAGGCCGGCTACCAAGCAAACCAGGGGGGGGTTCTACGTTTAATCCGGACGTACAATTCTACCTCACGGAAAAGCTACACAAGTCATCAGAATACACCTATGTAAATCTGATTCGACTCTTCTTTCGAAAAGGTTTCTTATTATTCAGGCTTAAGTCAAAATACATTGCCGATAACAATGTTCAGTACTATATATAGTATACTTCAACTATATAATCTAACAACATGTAATTTCCAATTACAATAGGGGGACAAGATATTTACCTCGATAAGCCCATAATTATCCGAGTTTAAATGTCGATCCTGAGCAAGGTTTAGCTCCTACTCCGTGCGCTCCGACCCGCTCCAAACAACCCTTGGGAGTTCTAACCAACTTCTACTTAATACTCCAACTAACTATGGAGATTTTCCTTAGGGTTTTGGTTTTGTGACTGAAGGGAAGTATAATAGTATTTCTGGGCTTTTTGTAAAGGTATAACCTTAGAATACTACAAGGTATATGGCTAAGGTAATTTGGGCATTATAACAATACTTTTGAGAGTATTTCTAACAAGAGGGGGGGGGGTATTATACGAAGACAACTAGGCTAGGGGGGGGGGGGTACACTCTCGGCCGAGAAAGTTTAGTTTCCAATAGACAAATCATAGCCGCGTCATGCTGTTTTGTGATACTACACACTATAGCTTGCGTGGCTGCCTTATCCCTTTGTCCGCAAAGACCACGGACATTCCAACAAAGTATTTTCATTAGGAAACAAAGGAGGTTTTGTTAGCACCTCCGCGCTTGGCTGCCTTCGCTTTCCCACTGCTTTTCGGCCCATTCTTTTTTGACAAAACTTCTTTCCATCCATCATCTTTGTTGCTGGAAGTCATAGCATGAGATTCAGCCAAGCTATGTTCCCCGCGCTCAAAGGTAACGTTGTGTGACACAATTTGAGCCTTTTCCGTAGCACCCTTGTATGTATCTCCATCCAATGAAGGTTGCGGCTTCAAAGGCATCTCAGAATCAGAATGTTTTGACTCACAACTTATCCTAACATGTTGTGCACTGCCATGGTGGGAATTAGGCAGTGAGGACCTTGCTTGAGAATCCCGCAAACATGGTGGGCCAGAAAGACCCAAAACCGGAGGACCCGCGTCATGTGATGCTTCTCCCAAACTTCGGTACTGCGAGGTGTTGTGTGCTCACTTTCTTCAATGTCCATCAAGTTATTAGCATCTACGGGATGTTGAGAAGTTGGTGGATGAGGATGAGGGTTAGTTCCAC
Organism: Przewalskia tangutica; assembly: GCA_029844215.1. Taxonomy (NCBI): domain Eukaryota; kingdom Viridiplantae; phylum Streptophyta; class Magnoliopsida; order Solanales; family Solanaceae; genus Przewalskia; species Przewalskia tangutica. The sequence continues at coordinate 75,782,064 of CM056723.1, read as the reverse complement.
CTGCACTCTGTTGACCTCCAAACAAGTAGAATCTTCCTTATTGTTAGGGGGTACCTCAGTATTGCGTTTTTTGGGAGCTTCCTCATTGTTGTCATCATCCCTCAGCTTCCTACACTTCAAATGGTTGTGCCCAAAAGCCGCACAATGATAGCAAAAGTCCGGGTAATTCTCATAGTTTACCCTTTGAGTATACCTACATTATCGGGAGTTTGACGACAAAATCCATTATTGGCTCGCTAACATCCACTTCCACTAGAACTCTTGCATAGTTCATTTTAGACCTTTCCTTAGTATATTGGTCCGTGTAAAGAGGTTTTCCTACACGTGAAACAATCTTACTAAGGCCCGTTGCACTCCAAATAGAAAGGGGAATGTCCGGAAAAGTGACCCAAATATGAATGTCCATGAATAAGTCATCCGTTATTAGAACTCCTTTATTGATAGCCTTGAGCATCATAGTTTTCCCGTAGACCATATAAGGGCCTCCGTGAAGTACATTAGTGCGGTCCTCCTCCGTCATGAATTTGAACACTGTCCAGCCTTTGCCATATGGTATAATACGACATTTAACTCCCCATCCTTTCACAATGGTATTCAATGCTTCTTCCCGAAAGGACAGTGAAGCAACCTATTAGGCAATAGCCCCATGTTTCTATGAAAGGAACTTCATCTTCAACTTCTATATCTACTTCTGCCCCTTGTTGTTCAATAAATTGTAACTTCATACCCTTTGCCTCAATCCTAGTTCCCGCAAAGACTCCAGCATAAGTCTTTTTGGGAGGGAAGGTACCTTTGCCATGGTTTGGGGGAAGATTGTTATGAGTAGTAGCCGCAGCAGGAATATGATGTGGTTTAGAAGATGCATTCGTGTGTAAATCATTGGGAGGTATATCTGGAGGTATAGGCAGAGGGGGTTGAGTAGGAGGAACTGAGCTTGGGCCCGCGATAGGAGAGAGGATTCGCGTACCATTTGGGAGGGTAGGGAATTTGTGTTGGGTTTCAGGAGTAAAAGAAGGAAGAGAAGATAGAAGGGGTGATGTGTTGTGTAATTCAGAGGGTAGTGAAGGGGTATTAGATGAGAGATGAGGTATGTTCAAGACTTTACTCGAATCCAAGGAAGTATTAAAGACGAAAGGTTTGTTGTGATTCTTGACATTGACTCCACTTAGCAAACTATCTAAAGTAGGGAAGACTTCATTAGTGACACTTAAAGAAATCTGGGGTTGTTGTCTTAAAACACGAGAGGACTCTTTGGATCCCGCAACATTCAAGGCTGACCCCTCGTCTCCCGCGTTATTAATGGCCATGGAGTTCCTAGGCTCCTTGGAAATAGAATTAGCTTTGTTTCTCACAACTGACTTAGCTCCTTGCTTTACGGGAATAGTTAATGATCTATGGTTATCCCCGCCTGCCTCTGGAAATCGGACCATCATAAAGACCATTGCATTTAAGTCTAACATATTGGTTCCCGAGATATTAATGTTCATGGTTTGCCGAGGCACCTTGGAATTAGAAGTAACTTCGTGCCCCACAACTGACCTTTGTCCTTGCAATGCGGGAATATCCCTCGACCCTTGGACTCCCTTATGAACCGGTTTAGAATTCTGTCCCACGAAATGGCCCATAATTGATGGAGACTCCTTGATACCCGCAGCATTAAATGGCGATGCCTCGGCTCCCGCGGCATTAATGTTAGGTACCTTGGGGAAATAGAACTCTTCTTTTCCACCAACTGAACTCGATCCAAGCATAATGGGAATGCTCAAAGGCTCAATAACTCCCGTCTGCCCCGCCTTAGCTTTTTGTCCCACGCAATGGCCCGTCATTAAAGGGGGCTCTTCGATATCCACAACATTAAATTGTGACGCCTCGGCTCCCGCAGCATTAATGTTAGGCACTTTGTTTCCACCAACAGAACTCCATCCAAGCATAATGGGAATGCTCAGAGTCTCATGGACTCCCGCCTGCACCGCCTTAGCCTTCTGCCTCACGCCTCGTCCTGTTCTTCGAAGAGGTTCTTTGGTATCCGCGACATTAAATTGAGACACTTTGGCACCCGTGAAAGGTTCTTTGGGATTAGAAGTCTCTTCAATACTCCCAACTGATATAGATCTAAGCATAACGGGATAATTCCTGAACCCATGGGCACCCACCTGACCCTCCCTGAACCGCTGACCCGCGACTTGACCCGTTTTGGACCCGAGTATGCCAGCACTCCTATCATCAACAATTGCAATTCCTAACCCATTTTTTTTCCCTTTCCTTCTTGCCTGAGCAGATTTCCAGGCATTGTGGGGGTACTCATTTCCGGCAGAGTAACAGAAGGGATTAATGCAGGTTGGTTATTGTGAACCACGAAAATTTCCCTTCAAACTCACTATTATCCAAGCCCTCGACTTCTATACTTTTGCCCCATTCATGTATCTTTTGGCAGATAGAATCGTCGCTACATTCTCAAGTGGGATACGGAATCGGTGTGACATGAACTAGCATCTGGGTGCAAACTGACGGGATCAGATTTTCTTCAACAATGATTGGACTTCCGCCATTTTTTTTCTTTTTCTTAGTTCTGGCCTTCATCGAACTTCCTGAGCCTCCTGAATCATTGTTTGAGCGTGTGTAACGTTTAGACCTTTTCATGCTGTGTACATTAAACTTCAAATCGTGGTGAAACAATGGTAGAATATAGGGGGGGAAGATGGGAAAAACCGAAGGAGCAACTAAGGGAAAACGTTGAGAGCGTTTTCCTTAGTGAGAGAAACTTCTCTCTAACTCCTAGAAAGTTACTTATGAGACTTCAAAGGTTATGTTGTGTCCTAAGCACTAAATTTCTATCAATCTTTGAAATTGTAATAGTTGTTGCGCTACTAATCCAATTACTTGCACTTCCATATGAAAGCTACATATTTGTTGTACAAAATTCAAATGCTTAAAGCTCAATTATTTCAATATAGAAAATACATCATCACCTCCGTGAATTTATACCGTATATTCAAGAATACACTTAAATTTTGCGAGGGTCCTATTCCCCAAAACTTTGAACTGATATTAATATGCCCTTTCTCATCCACCTGACATAGTGAGTGTATGTCACTCTCCTGGGGAGAGTGAGGAACAAAAAAAGGATTAAAAGCTATTTTTTTTCATCCACTTGGTACGTTCTTTGTAAATTTACCATCTGTAACAACTATTTTTTTTACAATAAAATATAAATATTACCATAACAAATAAAATTGCATCCACTGGGAGCACCTACTAGCTCAACCACCTTCTAGGAAGGGTGTTTTTTTTTTTCGGGTAAATGGTAATATTTATTACTAAGGAAGAAACTGGAAACTTACAAACAATCATTGAGGGTTCTCAATCCTCAACGTAACAAAAAGCAAGAAATGAAGGAGGGAAGGAGCGTTCACTCAGAGGTGAAGTTACAAGGGGGGATTAAATCATAAAGAACTCTATATGTTGTTGTTTTAACTTTTGCCACAACCTCATCAGTTGTTGAGCTAGTGCCCGCAAATAGAAATTCATTTCTTGTTCTCCAAATCTCATATACCACTATGCAAAAGGCAAGTAGGATGGCTTTGGATCGAATGCTAGTCCCGCGGTGCTCTTTCTTGATCCACTTGAGTGCACTTTCAATTGTTGTCATTTCTCTTCTAATTCCCAACCATTCTTTTGTGTGCTTCCAAATCTTGTGAGTGAAGGGGAAAGAAAAGAAGAGGTGAGCCCTTGTCTCATTGACATGTTTGCAGAATCCGCAAGTCTTGTCTTCCAAGTTTAGGAAGAAGAGAGTGTCTTTGGTAGCAAGACGCTTCCTACAAGAGAGCCAAACCGTGAAAGAGAATTTAGGAGGAATGAAACCTTTCCACATTTTAGACATCCAAAGCTTATGTTCCCGCGGGGTGCGCAAGACATCATACACAAGACCTGAATCAAATCTTTCATTGATGCAACACTTCTCCAAGCCGGCAATAGTGTTTCCTTGATTCCCAAAGATGCTTATAAAAGTGTCACGAATGCAACAAAGCTTCTTGAATAAAGGTGAATCTCTAGTGCGTACCTCATAATCCCAAATGGATTGATTTCTCAAGTAATAACTATTAATCCATTGAACCCATAGTGTATCTGCCTTAGTGTGAGCTTGCCATATGGTCCGAGAGAGTAAGGCGTGATTCCATACTTTGATGTCCATGAGACCTAGCCCTCCTTCAGATTGCGGCACACAAATTTCATCCCAAGCGACTCTTGGTGGCTTTCCTCCCCATAAGAACTGAATGCAAGCAGAGCGAACCTTGTTGAGTACCGAAGAGCTAATCGGTAGAGCTTGAAACCAAAAGCTTTCAACCCTCTAGACCACCGATCTGATTAGTTCCAGCTTACCCGCATATGAGAGAGAGTGGTGTCCCCATTTCTGAATGTACCCCGAGATTGCACTAGTGAAAGGGGCAAACTGATCCACCGAGACAGAAATTGGGGACAAAGGGACCCCTAAGTACCGCACTGGAAAAGCTCCTAAAGGGCAGCCAACTCTTGCCAAGATCAAGTCGCGGATAGACCCTTGCACTCCCGCAATGTAGATGGAAGATTTAGACGGGTTAAGTGTGAGGCCAGAAACCGCCTCTAAATCCTCAAGACAATCCATTAGAACACCAACCGAAGATAAATTCCCTTTGGCAAAAAGCATAAGATCATCCGCAAAGGCAAGATGAGAGATTCCAAGTCTTTTGCACTTTGGATGAAAAGAGAAGGCTTTATCCGAAGTTTTAAGCTTGAGCAATCTTGAAATATATTCAATGCATAGGATGAAGAGCATAGGAGACATAGGATCTCCTTGCCTCAACCACGATTACCCGCAAAATAGCCGTGCAACTCTCCATTGATTGAAAGTGAGAAAGAAGTAGAGCTAACACATTCCATAATCCATCCAACAAATCTGTCCGGGAACTTGAGACCGTTTAGTACCGATTCGAGGAAATTCCAGGAGACTGTGTCAAAAGCTTTCCGAAGATCCACCATGAGCATACACCTTGGCGATATTCTAGTTCTATTATAGCCTCTCACGAGTTCTTGGGCAATGAAGACATTTTCAACCATGTTTCTTTCTTTCACAAAAGCACCTTGGCATTTATCAACTAATGTAGGAAGAAACCTTGTCATCCGGTTAGCTAGGATCTTAGTAATGATCTTGTATACCACATTTGTCAATCCAATAGGTCTAAAGTCACTCACCTTGGGGTCCCGATCTGTTTTGGGAAGAAGGGTGAGTATTGTATGGTTCACTTGCTTCAAGAGCACACCGGAAGAGAAGAATTCTTGTATACTCCTTACTAAATCATGTCCCACATTCCTCCATCATTTCTTGAAGAAGGCGACAGAGAAACCATCCGGGCCAGGTGCTTTGTCATTGCCAATATCTGAGAGAGCATCCCAAACTTCCTTTGGGGAGACAGGATGTACAAGTAGAGAGCCATCTTCCTCCCCATGCTTTGGACCAAAATCAAGAACCGCAACATCAATGTTTGTTGTGGGTATAGAGGAGCCAAGCAATCCTTTATAGAACTCAACAAGCATGTCTATTACTTCCCCGGGAGATGTTGTGGTATCACCGTTGTCCTTCTAGGAAGGGTGTTGATACTATACTACCCGGCCTTAAATGAAATCCAACTAGTTACAAAGTCTCTCAATTAAAGCTACACTTTCTTGCTTTCCTATTCCCTCTAAACATGTTTATTGTATACTCTTTCTCTAATTACATTTTTTTATTTGTTCAACTATAAAATATATATGTACAGGGTATCCTTTGAAAATTTTCCAATTTCTAACAGTCCATGTGTAGCATACCATTGCTCCTAGCACAACTGCAACAATCTCTTTTTTTAAAACTCTTCCAGTGCTTTAACTTGATCTTCTGCAAAGCCTCACTTGGTTTCAGCTGAGGAATTTGCACAAGAGTTCATACCTGCACTGCTTGCCACAATGCCACAGTCCACAAATATATACTTTCTATCTTTAGTAACCTGTAGATCACACAGCACATACTTGTCATCTGAGTACTCAATGCCTATGCTAATTAGTCTGCCTCTAGTTAACAATTTTCTTTGCACAACCAACCAAATGATGAATCTATGCTTAGGTTGTAAACTATGTTCCATATTAATCTGTTACAGTAGGTCCAACTGTTAGTTATACAATGGATGTACGGAAATAATATACAACTATCACTAGTGCTTAAAAAGGGTAAACAATATGATTATAATACAATATGCTTGAAGCCTAACAAGTGTTGTGATAACAACAAGTCTTGTGATCTTGATATTCTGTCTTGAATGCGTTTCAGAGTCTTGGATCTTGAGATCTTCGTTGGAACTTCAGCAAGCCCCTTGATTCCTTTGTAACCTGAAACCAAAGTTAGTTGAAATTGAACAAGGGAAATGGTTTGCTGAGTCGATTGATATTCAATTTTTTCTTAAGGTACTATTGCCCCGTATAATCCTTTAACGGTCTGTTGGAAACTTATCTCCCAATATAAAACAACAATCAAACAAGTGAGCAAATGAGACTCAACTGTTCGCTAGAAAAGATGGATCTTTGAGTGTGTGGAAGATTGCAAGAAAGGAAGATAATTAATGAAGTGTTGAGTGATTTGCATATGAACCCATGGCTTCATTTTATAGTGCGCAGAAGATGACCTTTCACATAGCCAAGTAAAGGCCTACCTTGAATAACCATGTAATGGCCTTGAATGTGGAGTTCCAATTCAGCCAAATAATGGTTGAATTCATGTGGGGTGTAATGGAGGTTTAATGCCTCAAAACCAGCCCAAGAGTTATGTCTTTTCGTCTCCCGTTCGTGACTTCTGGAAGCCAAGCGCCGCGACCCTAACTGGGGGCGCCGCGGTGCTTCACGTCCAGTAGCTACTGGAACTTAGGTCCCGAATTCCAGTAACCAAATCCGTCATAGGCTCTGCGGCCTTGACGAAGTTGTGTCGCGGCCCTTCTCAGGCTCCGCAGCGATTCATGACTCGGATCATCTTTAAACACATTGTACACTTCTTCCTCCATTTACCAACGTGAAACCAATATCTTTTGGCCAATAACCTTCTATCATCTTATGTCTCAAATATTTTGTATACGTACCAATATCTCTTTCACTAAGGAAATTTACGATTTTTGGTACAATGTGTGCACGTGTGTGGAAATGACGTTTCTGACGTGCGGGGCCCCAATTGTTCGAGTCATAATTAATAGGATTAAGTTTATTTCACGTTTAATAAATTTCCAGCAATCCCCTCTTGGAAGAGATTTTGGCGCACGTTCATGGTGCCTTTCTAGCAATCGTCTGGCGGATCGGTGTTACATCTGGATAGGTAGCCGTAGCTTTGAACCTTCCATAGTAGAATACCATCGGACTTACTTACTGTGCGGTGAACGTGATGTCTTGAACCGTCAGTGTTTAGTGTAAGCCAAGACAATGGTACCAACACAACACTTTTCCTTACTCTATCCTTCTTTAAGGTTTGTCTGTCGTGGGTCATGGACACTCTTGGATTCTTAAGTGCGTTCATTTGAGGCGGTCTGTCCTCGCACATAAATAGGTGGTCTCCTTCAAGGTATCCTGCAATACCCCACTACACAAGTGTTATGAACCATTAAAAGTTTCCTCAAACCTAACCTCAACCGATGAGGATCATGAAAGGTTTTGGAAACATAACATTGACCCACCATGCAGGTAGCACTATAATGTCTATCGCGAGAAAGACTTTGGATTTATGTTTCTTTACAAAAATCATCATCCAAAGTGCTCTTGCTTCCACCGAAGCGCTCAACTGAACCTTTACGACTTAGTTTTCCCATTGAACCAAATTCCTGGGATCTCCAGTCAGTAAGGTTGGGAATCCACCGTATCAGTTCGTATTGTTTGGGTTTTAAGTCAATTCCCCTAGACAGACAAAAATCTTGATCTTTGGGTAATCCCTTATTTAAAGGGTCCGGTATATCCTTTGATTCAGTAATCAAGGATGTGTCACCCGATCAACTGCCATACGGTCTCATGTATGCGACAGATATGTCCAGACGCCGTTATCCGTGCTTCTACATTATACAACTGACGAAGGCACATGTTACTCCTAATAAGAGACATCCTCTAAGAGGTTGTAAAGTTACTTCAACTTCCCATCATGCTTTGTACAAAGCGATAAACTCTGATTCCATCACGAATCGGCCGATACAACATTTACTTAGAGGATTTTCCAAAGACACCCCATGCATATCCACTTAGCATTGGTGTTCTTCAAGTATGATGTCCAGTTTGCATCAATGAGTTCCCCCAGAACCGATGGACATCCAGAATACCATAATCCATAGATAAGCAAATAGCTCAGATGTCATCACATCCGATTTAACGCCTTCTAGTGATCATTACCAGTGAACCTTAGTTCAACCGATCTTCTTTATGAGCCGATACGAGGTCAGTTGTAGTGTGTAAGATACATTGAACTACATGTGACCTATATCTATCGCTCCTGATATAATTGGTGCACAATGATATCAATTATATGATTCATATCCATTGGTGACTTCAACGAGACGGTCAAAACACCTCACAAATGAGTTTGGTTTAGACCAGTCCGTTAGATGTCTTGGAATTACCAATTCCTAAGATGTCATTTGTACTACCCATATCATTCATGTTGAAACATTATTTCAACATGCTTCTAGGATCAAACTAGTATTACTCTTTGTGATCAACATGTCATCTACATAAAAGCATATTTAGAGCTACCTTTCGTGTAGACACATTTGTCACACTCTTTAATAGCGAAGCCCTTCGATAGTAGAGTACTATCAAGGTTTTCGTGCCACTGTTTAGGGAATTATTTCAGCCGGCATAGAGATTTGACAAGTCAACATACTTTTTTCTCTTCCCTGGAACCTCATACCCCTCGGGTTGTTCCGTATTACTTTCTTCTTCCACTTTCGGACTTTTGGTTTTCCAACTGTTGGCTTTCTCACTCCAGAGTCAATGTTTTTGCAGTCAGATTCATTGTTTCTATTTTATCTGAAACTTCCAGGACCAAAAATGTAAACATTTCAGGGACCAAAGTGGAAGTTTAGGAAGAAGCCCAACAGTCCACAAAACCAACTCTCCGGTTAGGAAGGTTGTCTCAACATCCATGTCACGCAGGACTGCGGTGACCCTGGATGCTAAGATATTCACATAGGAGCACATGTCCAAGTAGCCGAGGTCTTATACTTGTAAATAGATCCATCTACTTTATACTTAATTTGAGTATCCACTTTTACAACCTAAATGTTCTTTTCCTAGAGGAAGATCAACTATCATACAAGTGTGGTTCTATCTGATTGAGTCTATTTTTCTCTTTTAGCTACTTTTCAAAGCAGCGCTTCTAGAGATGAAAATTCTCAATTGTCCATGGTTAATTATCAACCATATAAGCTAGAAGGCCTGGAACAAGTCTTTGTCTCCTCTTTTTGCTCAGTCTTGGTTCAACATCCAGAATTCCTGAGTTCTGTAGATCTGGAGCATTGGGCTCCGGATAGTCAGCAACTTTTGAGTCCTATAGATATGGAAAGTATAGATCCGGACAATCAGGCACTCGTGGGTTCTTGTTAACCTTGAGCAATTATTTCTATTCCTTCTTAAGGAAAGTTACCTTCAAAGAATTCAGCTTTCTTTGGCACCAGGATGCGATAAGCACTACTGTTCTTTGCAAATCCAGTGGATACACAATCTACAATCTTAGGTCCGACTTGACCTATTTTGGCTTAGGTATTTCAACCCTTGCCACACTACTCCATATCACAACATTTATATATATAATTCTTTCCATGTTTCGCACGAGGGATTATCCTTATCCTTATGCGGAGTTCTATTGAGAATCGCATTAGCGGTAAGGATCTCCTTGCCCTAAATATCTTAATCATATAGATCTGCGCTTAGAAAACACCATTGGTCTGAGGTGATTAAGGAGCATTCATTTGATAAACAATGCTTCATATCCCCCCCCCCCCCTATCCCTACGAAGTCCTTAATCCGTAGGTTTTCAACTTCTGCTTCTGAAGCGCCCCGGCCCTGCTTGGGAGGCGCTGCAACGCCTGAATTCCAGTAGCCAACCAGGCTTCAAGAACTGCGGTTCTTAGTGGAGGTGTCGCGACGCTCTGACATCCATCCACTTCAATAGATTCATCTTTGTTCTTCAACAAAGGAAGAAATACGTTGTACCATCATTTGATGAAGATCACAACGTTCTTGTCTCCCCCCTCTATTTGTACAAGCGTCAAATCACCCACGTAGGCGTGACTATGTTATAGAGGAGCGATGCTTCTTTCACTATTCCTTTGATGGAATGGAAATGTGATTTTGCCTCTTCGCCCACCTCACGCTCATTTTGAGGGATTATGTCGATAGATGACAACAATCTCAGTTTAGTTAGCCTTTGAATGACTTTTTATTCAACGTGTCTTAATTTATGATGACATATATGCACAGATTACAAATATATCATCCATTTGACTACAGTTTTACTGTACCACTCTTAGTTATTATCGACCTGCGGGACATGAGGTGAATACTCAAGCCATATTGCCCAATAGCATCCTTGAAACCAAGTTTAGGACATGTATCACCTCTTTTAAGAGTGATCTCATTCCCTTAAGTCCTTTTGAGGACAACCTCTTCAATTTCTTCTACTTTGAGGTAGTGTTGCTTCACATGAACAACCTCTTGCCCGTGGTTAGGGCGTAACCGGATCATATGTGATGCAGATACTCTGGCCCACTACAGTTGCCTTAGCAGTCTGAGCATCCTATTTCTTTTCTCCCATTCTTTTGGCCTTCAGATAATCCAAGATCTGGAGATTATGGCCCACTCCAGTCACCCGTAGGCTTTGTATGACTGAGTGTCCAATACTATCTTGTCAAAAGACAGATCTTCTGTCGGAAACGGTGACATGTTTGTCTCTATTCCTTGTCTATAGTCCTCTTTCCTTGCTTAGGATTGTCCATAAATCCAGTTTATTACAATCTAAGTCACATCTTTTAGGCTGTTGTTTATAACAGTTCAATTATAAACGAGAAGGAGAGTGAGATTAAACTTCTTAATTTAAAGTGTATGGAATATATCTTTTAATGAAAAACACTTCATATTCCTAGCCTTACTTTATTCACTTTTATTCAGAAATTATCTTTTAATCTCATTTTAGACAAGGAAGAATAATTGATTCATACCTTTGAAATCTGACCCACGTCAGTCACGTGTCCAAATCCTCCTTACCATAAGATGGAGGCTTCTTCTTAGAAGATGGAACAACACTTTTAGCCTTCTCTTCATGTCCCAGTTGATATCTTCAACCTCTTGTGGACACTTATTTCCACCACTCTCGGGAGCGGTGACAGCAACTCTTCGTTGACCATTAGCCTTGCTGGCATGACTATCAGCAGTATCTTCAAGTTCATCATCAGATACATAGATCTCTTCTTTGACGGAAACAAATAAGTAACTACCGTCAAAGAGAGCCCAAACATAGAACCAAATCTATTACATTTGTTGTTAACAGAGACAGTGTTAGAACTGTTAACAAAACTGTCACATAACTGGTTTCAACAAGAAACCCACAGCCAGATCTGGGATCATATCTACTGGCATACATCTTTCTAGCACTAGTAAAGATATTATCTTAAGATTATGAGTTACACAATGAATGTACGGGAATAGTATACAACTATCACTAGCGCTTAAAAGGGTAAACAATATGATTACAATACAATAGGCTTGACCTAACAAGTGTTGTGATAACAACAAGTCTTGTGATCTTGATCTTCTGTATTGAATACGTCTTAGAGTCTTGGATATTTAGATCTTCGTTGGAAATGCAGTAAGCCTCTTGATTCATTTGTAACCTGAAACCAAAGTTAGTTGAAATAGAACAAGGAAAATGGCTTGATGAGTCATTGATATTCAATCTTTCCTTAAGATACCATTTCCCCGTATAATCCTTTAATGGTGTGTTGACAACTTATCTGTAAAGATAAAACAACAATCAAACAAGTGAGCAAAGGAGACTCAAGTGTTCGCTAGAAAAGATGGATCTTTGAGTGTGTGGAAGATTGCAAGAGGGGAAGATAATTTCTGAAGTGTTGAGTAATTTGCAAATGAACCCATGACTTCATTTTATAGTGTGGGGAAGATGACCTTCCACATAGCCAAGTAAAGGCCTTGAATGATCATGTAATGGCCTTGAATATGGAGTTACAATTCAGCCAAATAATGGTTGAATTCATGTGGGATGTAATGGAGGTTTAATGTCTCAAAACCAGCCCAAGAGTCATGTCTTTTCATCTCTCGTTCGTGACTTCTGGAAGCCAAGTGTCGCGGTGCTTCATGTCCAGTAAATCACTGGAACACAAAACGTCATTTAGAGTCACGACCCTTCAGGGAGGCACCGCGGTGCTTCACATCCAGTAGCTACTGGAACTTAGGTCCCAAATTCTAGTAACCAAACCCGTCGTAGGCACCGCGGCCCAAGGGAGGAGACGTTGTGGCTCTTGGAGTATCTCGGCCCTTCTCAGGCTCCGCGGCTTTTAGTGACTCATATCATCTTTTAACACATTGTACACTTATTCCTTTATTTACCAACGTGAAACTAATGTCATTTGGCCAATAACCGTCTATCATCTTATGTCTCAAACATTTTATATATGTACAAATATCTCTTCCACTAAGGAAATTTATGATCGTTGGTACAACGTGTATGAAAATGATGTTTCCAACGTGCGGAGCTCCAATTGTTCGAGTCATAATTAATAGGATTAACTTTATTTCACGTTTAATAAATTTCCAACACCAACATCTACCATGGCTAAGTAACTCTGAGTAATAGTGTATTTGCCAGTAGAGGTCTGCATATAGGCATCAAAATTGTACCAATTTCTCATTCCCAATTTTAGCTTATTAAGTCTTTTCCAGTACCAGCTGCAATCATTAGGTGTAGTGTAGTCCCAGAAACTAACATCCTCTTTCACATAGATACCATGGATCCACTTCACCCATAAAAGCTCTTTATTTATTACCAACACCCATATAAGTTTACATGTAACTGTCATGTTCCAGATCTTGCAACACTTAATTTTTAGTCCCCCTTGTCTCTTGGTGTTACACCCGTAGTTCCAGGACATGTATATGAGGACGTACGTGAGAAATACGACTTTAAGTTTGAAACGAAAGAAATATTACTTTTTCCTACGGAAAATATACCGAACCTCATAAAGGAAAAAGGTTTATAAATTGGAATTGGATTCTCAAATTTGGTATTTGAGACTTATAGAAATTATTGGAATTATGGAATTTTATTTTCAAATTTGGTCTTGTGGGGCCCACCCGGGAAATTTTACGATTTTGTGGGGCCCACAAGGTTTTTGATATTTTGACCAATTATTGACATTTTGGGAAGATAAAATATTTTGGACCAATAGGAGGGTGACACGTGTCACCCCCACATGGCCCATGTTGGGCGAGAAAGAGAGGGACAAGTGGGCAAGCTTGTATTCAAGATAATTATAGGACAAGTGGACTAGAGGGACCCACACACACTTGTCCCCAATCTCAACCTTACACTTATTTTAATCATCTCCCTTGGTTACATTATATATACACACATAGAGTAGCAAGGCTCAACACTTAGAAAATTTCAAGAAAACTTATGCACACACAAGAGGGTTCTCGACCAAGCTTGCTCAAGAACAAGAATTTCTTTAATCCTTGTTGATAAATCCCCATATTCAAACCAAAGATCCCTAGTGGTATACTAAGCATAAACAAACCCTTAAACCCCTGAAGTACTACGTTAATCTGTTAGTCGCACCTTGAAACCATAAGGTGATCTACAACTTTTGAGTTGAAACTTGAAGAGAAGTTGGTTGTGAGCTTCCAAGGGTCGTTTATTGTGGATTGGAACGTGGAGAAAAGGAGCTAAAGTTGCTAAGGATCGACTTTTAATCTTGGAATATTTTGGGTTTATTGAGGTAAAGATCTTTGTCTTCCAAATGTAATTGAAGATTACATGTTATAGTAGTGCATAAATGAACTTGTGATATAAGGAATGAAGATTAATAAGGTTATGATATTTGGAGGGTTACAATCGAGACATGACATGTTAGCCATTGAAGTTGTTAATCAATTTGGTTGTTAGTTATAATCGTTACATGTTATATAAGAAAAGGGAATGTAGTTGTTATAATTGTTATGACTTATGTAACATGTTAGAGTAACAACTTGAATTAAAGAATTGAAAAAGCGTTATATGTTGTCATTCATTATGGCCGAGATTGGCCTTAAAATGATTGGACTTATATATGAATTGTGGGGAAAAATTTTACACGTCCAGTTAGGCGTGTAAATCCCATTTGGTTAGTTGTTGGCTATGCCTTAAATGTGGCGTATTGGTTATTGATTTCGGGCTTTGAAAAAGGTGGAAAAGTACGTAGAAACAGGGGAAGTGCTGCCCAATTTTCCGTAGAATAAGAGACCTTATAATAAGTATTATTCTACCTTAGAAAACTAGAAGTTGATAGACATATTATGGTCATTATAGGTTGACATTCTACGTGTGGCGTATTCAACTTAGCGGGTGGATTAAGCCGAAGAGGTATGTGGAACTTTCCCTATCTTCTTGAGCATGAGTTTTGTAAATGTATAGTAAGGTTGACATACAAGTATTAAATGAATTCAGTTTCATTTTGCTACTATTGATTTGATTTAAAATGTACAAGTTTAGTTGAGTTGGAAAGTTAAACTCACTTGGTTTAAAAGGATAAATACCTTAGTTTTCTAAAGCATAAAGTTGTTATAATGGCTTTATGAGAAGTTAGTTATAACGACTTTATGGGAAGTTAAAAGAGTGGTTTACTTGAATGATTTAAAAGAGAATAAATGATTTTATTTTGAAAGTATACGATACTTGATTTAAAGAGTATAAGTAACTTGATTTAAAGGTATAAGTTACTTGAGTTTGGAAAGTAGAAGTTACTTGATTTCAAAGCCTTGAAAATTTCTAAAGGTGTAGTAACTTGATTTGAAAAATAGACATGCCTTGATACTACGGGTGTTAATATCTTGTGGCTTTTATATGAAAATTGTCTTATTTAAAGGAATAGAAGTACGTAGTACTTTGGGGTTAAATTCCCGAATTTTACATGATAGTGCCTTAAGTTTAATTAATGAGAGGTAAAGATTGCTAACTTGCATATGTTGTTCATGATGGCCGTTAGTTCTAGTGTTATATTATTGATTACGGGGTCAATCCCCGGGTCATATTGCATTTTGCATTTCCATGGATTTGCTCCCCACGATGCGAGTATGGCGTATATACTCATTGCGGGCCCACAGGGTCCATGCAGATGAAATAGTCCTATGTGGGTGAAATAGTCCCATGCGGGGCAAATTGCCCTATGCGGGTCCACATGATTTATGCGGGTGAAATAGTCCCAGGAGTAGGATTGCCTAATGATACTACCGGCGGGTGGCCCTAAATTGATCATAAGCTTCCTATTTTTAAAACGGTAAAGTTTACTCTTAGTTACTCTCATTATTAATAAGGCACAGTTGTACTGTTATTTTGGTTATCATACATGTCTCCTGCTTCATTTTGGACTGTTATGATTTCATTACAGTACTTTCAGTTTCACATACTTGGTACATCTTTCGTACTGACCCCCTTTCCTCGAGGGGCTGCGTTCATGCCGCAGGTAGAGGTAAACAGGTTGCTGATCCTCACTCTTAGGATCACTGTTCAGCTTTTGGGAAGCTCCATTACTCCAAAGGCTTATCTTTTGATACGGATCCCTGTTGTTGTAGATTTATGTACATTCAGGGGTATGGCGGGGCCCTGTCCCGTCATAGATAGGATCCAAACTCTTAGAGGTCTGTACTCATGTATATGGGTTGGACTTGTAATAGATGTAGCTCTTTTGTTTATGTATAGATATAGAAAGGTGGCTTTATCGGATAGCATGTTTCTTATTTCACATTGATGCATGTCTATGAGCTTTATTTATATTCCGATGGTTATCTCTGATGTATACTGTAGCGGTGCCTGAGTAGGGCACGATGCCGCGGCTTGGTCGTGACAAAAGTGGTATCAGAGCAGTTAGTCCTCGGAAAGTGTCTACAGACCGTGTCTATTGATTATCGGTGTGTTGTGCACCACATTATAATCAGAAGGCTACAGGATATTTAGGATTGGTTTCCATTCCTCTCATTATGAAATCGTGCAGTAGAGCTGTGTTATTAGGTTGATCTCTCTCTAACGTAATCTTGTGTCAGTTATGCCTCAAATAAGGCAACAGCGGCCCAGAAGGGCAAGTCAACAGTAGGACGCAGAGAGTCACTAGGGCTCAGGCACAGACTATGCCTGAGGTTGTGGCCCAGTCGGCAAGTTCGATTACACCGATAGTACCAAAGGAGCTTAGAACAGCTGCAGCTCCATAGGTTCTGATAACCGAGTCTCCAGTCCCTCAGTCAGGGGCAGAGAATAGAGACTACGGAGATATAGTGCGTTCTTGGCGAGATAGTGGCAAAGACAGACGATGGCGTAACGAACCCTGTGGCAGTTTGAGGGTTCGGGATTTTCTGGGTTGCAATCCGCCAGAGTTCTATGGGTCGAGACCTGAGGATGATCCTTAGGAGTTCATTCAGCAGATGCAGCGGACTATGCGGGTGATTAAGGCCTCGGAGGCCAAATCAGTTCTACTAGCTTCTTACAGGTTACGCGATGTTGCAGTGAACTGGTTTGAGTCATGGGAACTATCCAGAGGCGTGGGTGCTCCTCCAGCCGTTTGGGATGATTTCACGGAGGCCTTCCTAGATCACTTTTTGCCTCTTAAGATGAGGAGAGCCCGGATTGATAGGTTTCTGACATTGCAGCAGGGTGGCAGGACCATCAGAGAGTATAGGCTAGAGTTCGACTCATTGGCTCGGTACACGCTCACTATAGTAGAAGACATGGCGAATAGGGTGCACCGCTGCATGATGGGACTAGATCCTTATTTTATTGATGGGTGCATGGTTGTAGCTCTTCAGTCGGGCATGGAAATTTCCCGTATTCAGGCGTACGCACAGGGAGTCGAGGATCGACATAGAGGTCGACAGCTTGATAGGGATCAGCCCAAGAGGGCCAGGACGACAGGATTTTTTGGTGACTTTTGAGGTGGACAACTTCGGAAGTAGGCTAGGTCTGCATCTCAGCCAGCACAGAGTGCTCCTCTCTAGTCTTCTGGCAGACAGTTTGATCAGTCGGGTTATTCGGGAGCAGGTAGGGCTCCAGGGCTTCGGTTTCCAGGGGAATAGGGGTACTAGCCAGATGAGGCCACCTTTACCTCGGTGTGGTCGATGCGGTAGGTCCTATCATGGGGAGTGTCGTATTGCTTCAGGAGTCTGTTTCTCTTGCGGCCAGCAGGGACATTTGAAGAGGGATTGTCCGACCAGAGGCGACACGGGTAGTATGGCTCAGCCTACAGGGTCAGTTGTCGTGTCATCATCTTCTGTGGTTATGCGCACCGGAGGGCAGGGTGTTCACGGGCCAGCAGGTCGCGGCAGAGGTCGTGGCAGAGATCCTAGTTCTAGCGGTCCTCCGAACCGCATCTATGCCTTAGCCAGTCGACATGATCAGGAGGCTTCGCCGGATGTCGTCACAGGTATATTATTGATTTCATGCTGTGACGTTTATGATTTGATAGATCCGGGTTCTACCTTGTCCTATATATCTCCTCTTATTGCTGGTAGAATAGGAATAGAACCGGTGTCGATAGAACCTTTTGAGGTAGCTACGCTTATGGGTGATTCGGTGGTAGCTGAGCGGGTATATAAGAATTGCCCGGTGATTATACACAGTCGTTAGATCCTAGCACACTTGATAGAGCTGGATATGATAGATTTTGATGTCATTATGGGCATGGACTGGTTGGCTTCTTGTTATGCCAATGTTGACTGTAGAGACAGATTGGTCCGATTCCAGTTTCCCGGTGAGCCAGTTATTTAGTGGAAAGGGGATATTGCATCGCCGAGGGGTAGGTTTATTTCTTACCTCAAGGCTAGAAACATGGTTCAGAAAGGGTATATTTATCATCTGATTCGGGTATTCGTCTGAGGCCGAGGTGCGATTCTTGATCGCCCGGTGGTTAGAGAATTTTTGGATGTTTTTCCAGATGATCTCCCAGGTATTCCTCCAGAGCGGCAGATAGAGTTCTGTATTGATGTTCTGCCAGATACTCGGCCTATATCTATTCCTCCGTACAGAATGACACCTGCTGAGTTGAAGGAGTTGAAGGACCAGCTGAAAGACTTGCTGGAGAAAGGCTTTATTAAGCCTAGTACTTCACCTTGGGGAGCGTCGGTATTGTTTGTGAAGAAAACGGATGGGACGCTGCGTATGTGTATTGACTACAGGCAGCTAAACAAGGTAACCATCAAGAATAGGTACCCCCTTCCCAGGATTGATGATTTGTTTGATCAGTTGCAGGGTGCGAAGTGTTTCTCCAAGATCGACCTGCGATCCGGTTATCATCAGGTACGAGTTAGAGAGACAGATATCCCAAAGACTGCATTCAGGACCCGGTACGGGCATTATGAGTTCAGGGTGATGTCGTTCGGATTGACTAATGCTCCGACGGTATTTATGGATTTGATGAACCAGGTGTTCAAGCCATTTCTGGATACGTTTGTTATAGTATTCATTGATGACATCCTGGTTTACTCGCACGAGCAGAGCACGCGGATCATTTGGCGACGGTACTTGTAGTCCTCGGTCGGGATTGTATGCCAAGTTCTCCAAGTGTGAGTTCTGGTTGGCCTCAGTGGCATTCTTGGGGAACATTATCGGGGCCGATGGTATTCGTGTTGATACGACGAAGATTGAGGCAGTAAAGACGTGGCCTAGACCTACTACACCGACTGAGGTGCGCAGCTTTTTAGGCCTTGCGGGTTATTACCGGTGATTTGTGGAAAAGTTCGCTTCGATCTCAGCGCCTTTGACTAGGATGACTCAGAAGGGAGCTACGTTCTAGTGGACGGATGCTTGTGAGAAGGGCTTCCAGTTATTGAAGGAGAAGTTGACGACGGCTCCAGTTCTTACTCTTCCCGAGGGATTAGAGGGTTATGTGGTTTATTGTGATGCTTCAGGTGTCGGACTTGGTTGTGTGTTGATGCAGCATGGTAAGGTTATAGCTTACGCGTCCCGACAACTCAGGAAGCATGAGAGGAACTACCCTACTCATGATTTGGAGTTAGCGGCAGTGATACATGCTTTGAAGATTTGGAGGCATTACTTATATGGGGTTCATGTGGATATTTATACAGACCACAAGAGCTTCCAGTATATCTTCAGACAGAGGGAGCTGAACTTGCGACAGAGACGGTGGTTAGAGTTGCTTAAGGACTATGATGTTGATATCCTGTACCACCCGGGGAAAGCCAATGTGGTTGCAGATGCTCTTAGTCGTAGATCTATCGGTAGTCTATCAGACGTGCAGCCAGATAGAAGGTACATGGTTTGTGAGATTCATCAGTTAGCGAGCCTTGGAGTTCGGTTGGTTGATTCCGATGATAGTAGAGTTTGGGTTCGAGAAGTTGCCGAGTCTTCCATTGTTGAGGAGGTGAAGAGCGACAGTATGAGGATCCAGTTCTGATACGGTATAGAGATGTGGCTCTTCTAGAAGAGAAGAGTCTATTCGAGGTAGCACCTGATGGGGTGCTCAGGTACGATGGTAGATTGTGTGTACCCGATGTTGCAGGACTTCGTCAGCGGGTTCTAGGGGAGGCACACAGTGCTAGTTATTCGGTTCATCCGGGGTCGACTAAGATGTATCATGACCTCAGATGTGTTTATTGGTGGGATATCCTAAAGAGGGACGTAGCAGAGTTCGTTGCTCAGTGTCCGAATTGTCAGCATGTCAAGGTTGAGCACCAAAAGCCTGGTGGGATACTACAGACGATTGAGATTTCGACGTGGAAGTGGGAGGTGATCAACATGAATTTTGTTACAGGGTTTGTTGACACCCAATTTTGACCCTCCCGTCCAGTCATTAACTATAAAATTACAATAATTTTCCACAATAATTCTAATAATTTTAAAATAATAAAATGCAGCAATAAAACATTAATACAGGCATAAATAAACAATTTAATAATAAATAATAAATACATAAAATAATAATCTAACACACGCGTTTTAATAATAGCATTCATAAAAAATTAAGAAGTCCTAATTTTTATTTAATAAGTCTTAATAATGACATCACATTATAAACATTAAACACTAATTAAATAGCACACCCGTCTTTACTTTTTAATCTCAACTTAGACTAACAAAGCACCTAAAATAATCTAATCATTTATTAATTTACTTTACCACTAATTAACTAATTAAATACCTAAAACTAATACCTATTTAAATAATTTACCCCTAATTAATACCTAATACTTAACACCTAAAATTTTACCCAACCCAACGCAGCCGTGCCTTTACCTGCACGCCCAAACCCGCAAGGCCAGTCCTTAGTTTCTTATCGGATAACACGCCACCGCAACAAAAAAAAAACACCTAATTAAATATACTACCCTTCGCCCAGCCCAACACCCGCGGCCCATTACCCAGCCCTTTATTTCCCATCGACAGCACTCAGCAGCCCTTCACGAAGACAACCTTTCCATCGTCCCTTTCCCCCTAAACCCTAATAAAGAAACCACCATTGCCGCCTCCATACACGCAAAACCTTCCAAGAATCTCGCCATAACCTAAATCAGTTCGACTTACCATAAAATCCCTCAAGTACGAATCAACCAAATCAGTAACCGTCCTCAAAATCTCCCTAAAATCAAATCCAAAACACCCAAATATAACACCAAATTCGTGTAAAAAAATCAGTCCAAATCTCCTTCAAATCAGCCCAAAATTACCATCGAAGGTTTACCAAGTTTAGAACCCGAGATTGAGTATTTTACACATGCAAAATCGACAGGCATTCGGGGGAAGAAGGGAGAAAGCTCCTAAATCCGTCACTCCTCATCCGCAAAATAAAAAATCAATCTAGGAAAACAGCAGTCAAGCAGCAAGAACAAAAATTCTCAAGCCCTGTTTCTTCCTCACAATATCAGTCAAGAACCAGCAACCATCCTCGAAGCAAAAGCTTCGTCCCTTTTTATTCGCATTACAAAAACCAAAACCCGAGCGGATCGACGACTTGATACGCTGCTTCGGTTCGCTGCCCGGAGAAGGTAAATTCATTTCCTCTCAGTTCTACTCTTTAATTTATGCTGTGGGTTTTATTGTGGATTAATTACGTGTTAAAAACATTTAGTTTAAGTTTTAGTTCCAGTTTTAGACCCGCTAATACATATCCCTTTCCAGGCTTATGTTTATATATGTTGTTTGATTATCTGGCATTAAGGGATGGTTGTTTGAATATTTAATTTGGATGTATTCTGTTTAATAGATAATACGGGGCTTACATATGTCTGTTAGCCTCTGAAAGTGGATGGATAGAATAATTGAAAAGCTAGGAATCATAACAGTTATAACCTGCAACTGAAATTATATCCATGTCCGTACAAAATGAAAGAACCTGTGAACATTGTCTTTTTGGCTGCCTTTTATGTCTAGTTCTGCACGAATCCATGGGTAATGCATTCGGTACCATTGAAATCTGTCTTGAGATTGATCCTATAGGTAAATAATTAGATGTTAAGTAGTTAGCAACGTGAAAATCTCCTGTCGAACCTGTTTGAAGTTTTGAATGCTATGTAGTATCTATTTAGGATGTATAGGTCTAAAAAACGATTAAAACATCTGCGATCATTAGTCCTCGAGGTGTAATGATCCACCCAGCCCCCTGATCGACATCCGCATCTGGTTGAAGAACCTTCAAGCCAAATACTGAAATCTGGAGTAGTTTATCCATGTTATAATTCTGTTATTAAGTCTATCTGAGTCCATATTGTGTTCCTCATGCACCTGTAGGAATTCCTCTGGATTTGTATATAAATATGCAATCATATTTGTGTCCTTTGTGTCAGGTCATGAGATATATTCCAAATTGCCCCGCCATGGATTAAGTTGACAATACATAGATCTGTTACAATATTCTTGATTTAATAGTCTGAATGTTTTAATCATACGTATTACTCTTCCTCTCCCTTGATCAAAACTGGATCTGTCCATTTGCCGGCCATTTCGATCTCATGTGATTCCCTCTAAGTCATCTTTGTGATGGTTCGTATTTAACCCCATATGGTTATTTTGTTTGGCTCCCTGTTACTAATAGGCCTGCCTGACTTTATATTTATCCATATGCATGCTTTAAGACTTTTACCTTAATGAAAACTTTCTTGTCTGCTGGAAAATATATGTCATGGTGTCTTGATTGCTGAAGCGGTGCATGATAAATCTGTTAATTCACTGGTATTGAGCAATGTCCTGTTATCACTATGATTTTACCCTCAACTTCCCTTAGATGGGCATGTGTGAATGCCTCTGAATTAACTATCTTACGACCCACTGCTCAGTTTCAAATTATTTGCTGTTTTCGGGCCTCTTTTCCCTTTTAATTGCCGAAGTAAAATGACTCATATATGTTTAAATTGTTCATGAGTGTTAATTATGTCTAATATTATTTGGGTGGATGCTAATCCTCATTGTTTTTCTTACTTTCACATGTAATACCTCGGAGCAAAAAGAAGAGTCTCAATACGAGACTCGTCGCAACAAACGAGGACCTACATCTAATTGCATTCTCTATCCGCATCGGAAATTCCAAGCCACCGGCGAAAGGACATCACCATTCTTCGAGTCATCTTTATTTAATTCATATCCTTTCCTCATTCATTTGTTGTAATTATTTGCCTAACATTTACTCTAACATTAATACATTTAGAATAGTTCGAGCTTGGGTCGTCCTTAGTAAGGAGTTTAACATTAGAAATTTACGTGCCTCTCTAAGTAAATCTTTTTAACTTAACCATTTAGTCACATAATTACTCATGTAGTCTAGACATTACTTTTGTCATTAAATCTTAACTTGCATAATTAATCATATGTAGCTATGATATTATTTTCAAGATTCCTAACCCATTTGCTATAACATCCATATAGAAATCTTATTTTTATACTAAGAAACCCCCTTTAGCATGTGGTATACTAATCAAGGCAGGCAAATGAATACATTTAGTCAATTAATCTATTCTGCATTATATATATTTTTTAAGGCATGCTTTAAACCTTATATATGTTTTATAGCACTAAACTTATTTATCTTTGAACAAAATACCTCCTATCAAATATCTTTCGAACATGCATTTTTTTAGCATAAATAATTAACCTTAGGTTTGAACGGACAACCGCAAGTTAGCGGATCCTTTAGGGTGCCTAACCCCTTCCCTTTAGGATAATAAAGAACCCTTACCCAGAATCTCATTAAGTTTAGCAGACCATTAAAATGGAGTTAATGTTTTACTTTAAACTAGTTAAACATTTAGGTGTCCTAATTCACCCAAAATAATTAGGTGGCGACTCCGCGAACCCTTTTCAAACATTTTAAACATTTTAGCATTCTTTTTAAACATTTAGCTCTTTTATTTATTTTCTAACATTTTTACTTAAGCAGGGTTCGCTTTTATAAAGTCGCGGTCGAAATCGGGCGCGACAGAATGGCGACTCTGTTGGGGAACGAACCCAGAATCTCTGGTTTCGCAGACCATTAAAATGGAGTTAATGTTTTACTTTAAACTAGTTAAACATTTAGGTATCCTAATTCACCCAAAATAATTAGGTGGCGACTCCGCGAACCCTTTTCAAACATTTTAAACATTTTAGCATTCTTTTTAAACATTTAGCTCTTTTATTTATTTTCTAACATTTTTACTTAAGCAGGGTTCGCTTTTATAAAGTCGCGGTCGAAATCGGGCGCGACAGAATGGCGACTCCACTGGGGTAGGTGAGAGGGTGACGGGAGAGGGTTTGTGCGGGAGAGGGTGTGAGAGAGTGGGGGAGGGGCTGGTTAAAAGGGGGCTTCGCCGGAGCTTGATAGAACTCCGGCGAAGGGCGGCGGCGGCGGCGACGAGAAAGGAGAAGAGGGAGAGAGGAAGGTGAGGGAGAGAAAGACACTAATTAAATAGCACACCCGTCTTTACGTTTTAATCTCAACTTAGACTAACAAAGCACCTAAAATAATCTAATCATTTATTAATTTACTTTACCACTAATTAACTAATTAAATACCTAAAACTAATACCTATTTAAATAATTTACCCCTAATTAATACCTAATACTTAACACCTAAAATTTTACCCAACCCAACGCAGCCCAGGCCCTTTACCCGTCGCCCTGGCCCAAACCCGCAAGGCCCAGTCCCTTAGTTTCCCTTATCAGCATAACACGCCCCAGCTGCCAACAAAAAAAAACACCTAATTAAATATACTACCCTTCGCCCAGCCCAACACCCGCGGCCCATTACCCAGCCCTTTATTTCCCATCGACAGCACTCAGCAGCCCTTCACGAAGACAACCTTTCCATCGTCCCTTTCCCCCTAAACCCTAATAAAGAAACCACCATTGCCGCCTCCATACACGCAAAACCTTCCAAGAATCTCGCCATAACCTAAATCAGTTCGACTTACCATAAAATCCCTCAAGTACGAATCAACCAAATCAGTAACCGTCCTCAAAATCTCCCTAAAATCAAATCCAAAACACCCAAATATAGCACCAAATCCGTGTAAAAAATCAGTCCAAATCTCCTTCAAATCAGCCCAAAATTACCATCGAAGGTTTACCAAGTTTAGAACCCGAGATTGAGACTATAAATTGAGTATTTTACACATGCAAAATCGACAGGCATCCGGGGGAAGAAGGGAGAAAGCTCCTAAATCCGTCACTTCTCATCCGCAAAATAAAAAATCAATCTAGGAAAACAGCAGTCAAGCAACAAGAACAAAAATTCTCAAGCCCTGTTTCTTCCTTACAATATCAGTCAAGAACCAGCAACCATCCTCGAAGCAAAAGCTTCATGCCTTTTTATTCGCATTACAAAAACCAAAACCCGAGCGGATCGACGACTTGATACGCTGCTTCGGTTCGCTGCCCGGAGAAGGTAAATTCATTTCCTCTCAGTGGAGTCGCCATTCTGTCGCGCCCGATTTCGACCGCAACTTTATAAAAGCGAACCCTGCTTAAGTAAAAATGTTAGAAAATAAATAAACGAGCTAAATGTTTAAAAAAAATGCTAAAATGTTTAAAATGTTTGAAAAGGGTTCGCGGAGTCGCCACCTAATTATTTTGGGTGAATTAGGACACCTAAATGTTTAACTAGTTTAAAGTAAAACATTAACTCCATTTTAATGGTCTGCTAAACTTAATGAGATTCTGGGTAAGGGTTCTTTATTATCCTAAAGGGAAGGGGTTAGGCACCCTAAAGGATCCGCTAACTTGCGGTTGTCCGTTCAAACCTAGGGTTAATTATTTATGCTAAAAAAATGCATGTTCGAAAGATATTTGATAGGAGGTATTTTGTTCAAAGATAAATAAGTTTAGTGCTATAAAACATATATAAGGTTTAAAGCATGCCTTAAAAAATATATATAATGCAGAATAGATTAATTGACTAAATGTATTCATTTGCCTGCCTTGATTAGTATACCACATGCTAAAGGGGGTTTCTTAGTATAAAAATAAGATTTCTATATGGATGTTATAGCAAATGGGTTAGGAATCTTGAAAATAATATCATAGCTACATATGATTAATTATGCAAGTTAAGATTTAATGACAAAAGTAATGTCTAGACTACATGAGTAATTATGTGACTAAATGGTTAAGTTAAAAAGATTTACTTAGAGAGGCACGTAAATTTCTAATGTTAAACTCCTTACTAAGGACGACCCAAGCTCGAACTATTCTAAATGTATTAATGTTAGAGTAAATGTTAGGCAAATAATTACAACAAATGAATGAGGAAAGGATATGAATTAAATAAAGATGACTCGAAGAATGGCGATGTCCTTTCGTTGGTGGCTTGGAATTTCCGATGCGGATAGAGAATGCACTTAGATGTAGGTCCTCGTTTGTTGCGACGAGTCTCGTATTGAGACTATTCTTTTATTATTTAAGAATTATTGAAAATTAGTGTAATTTTATAGTTAATGACTGGACGGGAGGGTCAAAATTGGGTGTCAACAGTTGTCCCTCTTTGTATGGAGATGATGGAAGAATCTTCGGACAAAGACGTTGACTCATAGCCAATTTTGTCTCGACCCTCAGAATTAAAATGTTGGGCAATTGGGCAAGGCCGACGCGGACTCAAAAATTGTCCCAGTGTCGAGTTATGACGACACTGGGCTACCATGGTCAAAACACCAAGGCGGGCTAACGCGGACTCAAAATTGTCCCAGTGTCGAGTTATGATGACACTGGGCTATGGTGCAAAAAGAAAAGAAATAAAAATAACTGGCTTGAACCTGGGGTGTACTGCTATGGCTTATGGTGCTGTGGAATGAGTGGTGATGTGGAACGAGTGGACCGACGCTCGAGGCCGCTTCTGCCATTCATTGGGAAGGGAGTGTATTCCTCATCTAAGGAGCCAAGACGTTGACTCATAGCCAAGGCGGAATGGGGCAGACTCCTTCAGCTGAATTACCCCTTCTCTGATCAACGCCTCGATTCTGTCCCCAGTGGAGTCGCCATTCTGTCGCGGTATTTGGGCGAGGTGTTCTATCGGATCTATGCTGCTTTTCTCTTCTGAGACCCCTGCTTTGCCTATAGGAACCAAGACAGGTTCCGACTCGTTCCGCTCAGATGCCCTTGAATCAGTCATGTCGCTGGACCGTGCCTTTGATCTTGTGAGATATCGATGTTCTGCCATTGCTTAGTCAAATACAAATCGACCTTTGGGGGAGATGATAAATCCTTTAGACAACATGTAGCAAACTGTGTTAGTGTAAAACACGTGATTTTGCTAAAGTGTAAATAGCATTTAGCAAGTACATGTTGCACATAAATTGTTACATTGCACGCGAGTCCTAACATGCACGGGGATCCCTTTATGCCAGAGGTAGGCCTAAACGTCACATATGCGAGGTCATGATGGATTTGTCCAAGCCGTCCAACTGTAATGCTTTTGTTGGAAATGGCGACCAAATGACGGTGCACTTTTTCCAATTTCAGCATGACATGATTAGGTTTGGATTTGTCTATCATTGCCACGCTACACATAATATGCTGATTGGTCGTTGGGTCGTGAAAAACCCGTCGACAAGTTTGGTGTTTTCCTAATTGTGGTGTCGATGCCAAGGACCGACCCACCTAAGGTAAATGCATGCATGCCCTAAAATAAGGGTGGTATAGCTCTATCTTAAGTTTCTAAGATTTGGCTTTTCTAGACGCAAGGTTCCCGAGCGGACAACTCGAGTGAGAAGGCTACGCGACCACCGGTTGGACCGGATTCTCCGCGCAAAATACCAACTCTCTTAAATGTGGGTGTTTGAAAGAAATTTGCAGGTGCGCAAAGCACACCCGCGTGTGAGTGTGTGATTGTGTGAATTTTCCAGAGTGGAAGAAATATGAGCGGAATGCCAGTTTAAGGAAAGCAGTAAATCAGGTAGCAATTAAAATAAACAAAATATAGCACACAAAATTAAATGCAAAAAAAAAAAATAATGCCAAATAATAACCCTAGGTCTGTTATGGTTAAGAACCTTAAATCCCCAGCGGAGTCGCCATTCTGTCGCGCCCGATTTCGACCGCGACTTTATAAAAGCGAACCCTGCTTAAGTAAAAATGTTAGAAAATAAATAAAAGAGCTAAATGTTTAAAAAGAATGCTAAAATGTTTAAAATGTTTGAAAATGGTTCGCGGAGTCGCCACCTAATTATTTTGGGTGAATTAGGACACCTAAATGTTTAACTAGTTTAAAGTAAAACATTAACTCCATTTTAATGGTCTGCTAAATTTAATGAGATTCTGGGTAAGGGTTCTTTATTATCCTAAAGGGAAGGGGTTAGGCACCCTAAAGGATCCGCTAACTTGCGGTTGTCCGTTCAAACCTAGGGTTAATTATTTATGCTAAAAAAATGCATGTTCGAAAGATATTTGATAGGAGGTATTTTGTTCAAAGATAAATAAGTTTAGTGCTATAAAACATATATAAGGTTTAAAGCATGCCTTAAAAAATATATATAATGCAGAATAGATTAATTGACTAAATGTATTCATTTGCCTGCCTTGATTAGTATACCACATGCTAAAGGGGGTTTCTTAGTATAAAAATAAGATTTCTATATGGATGTTATAGCAAATGGGTTAGGAATCTTGAAAATAATATCATAGCTACATATGATTAATTATGCAAGTTAAGATTTAATGACAAAAGTAATGTCTAGACTACATGAGTAATTATGTGACTAAATGGTTAAGTTAAAAAGATTTACTTAGAGAGGCACGTAAATTTCTAATGTTAAACTCCTTACTAAGGACGACCCAAGCTCGAACTATTCTAAATGTATTAATGTTAGAGTAAATGTTAGGCAAATAATTACAACAAATGAATGAGGAAAGGATATGAATTAAATAAAGATGACTCGAAGAATGGCGATGTCCTTTCGTCGGTGGCTTGGAATTTCCGATGCGGATAGAGAATGCACTTAGATGTAGGTCCTCGTTTGTTGCGACGAGTCTCGTATTGAGACTCTTCTTTTTGCTCCGAGGTATTACATGTGAAAGTAAGAAAAACAATGAGGATTAGCATCCACCCAAATAATATTAGACATAATTAACACTCATGAACAATTTAAACATATATGAGTCATTTTACTTCGGCAATTAAAAGGGAAAAGAGGCCCGAAAACAGCAAATAATTTGAAACTGAGCAGTGGGTCGTAAGATAGTTAATTCAGAGGCATTCACACATGCCCATCTAAGGGAAGTTGAGGGTAAAATCATAGTGAGAATAGGACATTGCTCAATACCAGTGAATTAACAGATTTATCATGCACCGCTTCAGCAATCAAGACACCATGACATATATTTTCCAGCAGACAAGAAAGTTTTCATTAAGGTAAAAGTCTTAAAGCATGCATATGGATAAATATAAAGTCAGGCAGGCCTATTAGTAACAGGGAGCCAAACAAAATAACCATATGGGGTTAAATACGAACCATCACAAAGATGACTTAGAGGGAATCACATGAGATCGAAATGGCCGGCAAATGGACAGATCCAGTTTTGATCAAGGGAGAGGAAGAGTAATACGTATGATTAAAACATTCAGACTATTAAATCAAGAATATTGTAACAGATCTATGTATTGTCAACTTAATCCATGGCGAGGCAATTTGGAATATATCTCATGACCTGACACAAAGGACACAAATATGATTGCATATTTATATACAAATCGGAGGAATTCCTACAGGTGCATGAGGAACACAATATGGACTCAGATAGACTTAATAACAGAATTATAACATGGATAAACTACTCCAGATTTCAGTATTTGGCTTGAAGGTTCTTCAACCAGATGCGGATGTCGATCAGGGGGCTGGGTGGATCATTACACCTCGAGGACTAATGATCGCAGATGTTTTAATCGTTTTTTAGACCTATACATCCTAAATAGATACTACATAGCATTCAAAACTTCAAACAGGTTCGACAGGAGATTTTCACGTTGCTAACTACTTAACATCTAATTATTTACCTATAGGATCAATCTCAAGACAGATTGCAATGGTACCGAATGCATTACCCATGGATTCGTGCAGAACTAGACATAAAAGGCAGCCAAAAAGACAATGTTCACAGGTTCTTTCATTTTGTACGGACATGGATATAATTTCAGTTGCAGGTTATAACTGTTATGATTCCCAGCTTTTCAATTATTCTATCCATCCACTTTCAGAGGCTAACAGACATATGTAAGCCCCGTATTATCTATTAAACAGAATACATCCAAATTAAATATTCAAACAACCATCCCTTAATGCCAGATAATCAAACAACATATATAAACATAAGCCTGGAAAGGGATATGTATTAGCGGGTCTAAAACTGGAACTAAAACTTAAGCTAAATGTTTTTAACACGTAATTAATCCACAATAAAACCCACAGCATAAATTAAAGAGTAGAACTGAGAGGAAATGAATTTACCTTCTCCGGGCAGCGAACCGAAGCAGCGTATCAAGTCGTCGATCCGCTCGGGTTTTGGTTTTTGTAATGCAAATAAAAAGGGACGAAGCTTTTGCTTCGAGGATGGTTGCTGGTTCTTGACTGATATTGTGAGGAAGAAACAGGGCTTGAGAATTTTTGTTCTTGCTGCTTGACTGCTGTTTTCCTAGATTGATTTTTTATTTTGCGGATGAGGAGTGACGGATTTAGGAGCTTTCTCCCTTCTTCCCCCCGGATGCCTTTGTTCTATTGCATGTGCTTTTTATATAGCCCTCCTTTGGGTTCTAAGTTTGGTGAGTATTTCGTGAGATTTGGGTCTTTGTTTCTTACCATTTGTGGCGCGATTTGGTTATGATAAACGAATAATTTGGTACTGATTTGAAGCTATTCTGTTATGGTAAATTGATATTGCATACCACTCCGGTGTCGAGGGGCACGACATCGAAAATTGCTACTCCTCGGGACGAATCGGCGTTGATCGAGAAGGGTAATTCACCAAGGAGTGCGCCCATTTCCCTTGCCAAACCACGGCCACGTCAATGTGCACCTGACAACCTTAGATGAGGAATACACTCCCTTGCCTAGGCCCATTCCGCCTGAATAAATCATTTATCCGAGCATGCACCACGCAGAAGCCAAGAGAAGAAAAAAAAAAAAATAAAAAAAAAAATATGAAGAATATACCGCAACAAATGGCAAACCTGATTGCCGAAATCAGAAGGCTCAGAAACATCACTGAAGTACTCGTCACTGCAAATAACCAAAACAGTCAAAATCCTCCAAATTACTACCAGTACCCTCTTACTACATATCCCATTCAGCCAATATATAATGCACCCATACATCCCACACAAAACCAAATGCCTATTATGCTTCAGCCAAACACAAACCAAAGGCCACCACAAACCTACTTTTGCAATGCATACGACAACCCCTTACGATACCCATCCGCATACGCCACACCAAATGCCCGTTCACTAAACACCTTCAAACCCCGTAGGTGCTAAGAGAAAACCAACGTAACCTATACACCTTTAACCAAACCCATAACCCAAGTGTATGAGAGTGAAAGCCGCGAGAATACTCCACAATTCCTAAATATCCCGGGCCTACTTCCCGAGGGCACGATAAAACCAAACATTGTGCATACCACTCCGGTGTCGAGGGGCACGACATCGAAAATTGCTACTCCTCGGGGACGAATCGGCGTTGATCGAGAAGCGGTAATTCGGTGAGTGCGCCCAAATCCCTTGCCAAACCCGAGTGGACCGACGCTTGAGGCCGCTTCTGCCATTCATTGGGGAAGGTTGGCCCCCCAACAAATTGCCCCGGTTCGCTGTAAGAGAAAATCCACGTTGTGCTCCTGCTCCTGCATGCTAAGACTTAAGCAAACGGTTAGTGCATAACTGTTAAGGCAAAACAATGTAAGAATGTGAATTTGTGCTGTGGTTGTAGTCAGATTGTATATACTATAAAATGAAATGATGTGATGATACGCTGTCTTGTATAGACGAGATGCAGATGACGTCGTTGTATGGACGAAATGCAGATGTTCGTCGTTGTATAGACGAGATGCAGATGTTCGTCGTTGTATGGACGAGATGCAGATGTTCGTCGTTGTATGGACGAAATGCAGATGTTCGTCGTTGTATGGACGAAATGCAGATATTCGTCGTTGTATGGACGAAATGCTGATGTTCGTCGTTGTATGGACGAAATGCATGTGTTCGTCGTTGTATGGACGAGATGTAGATGTTCGTCGTTGTATGGACGAAATGTAGATGTTCGTCGTTGTATGGACGAAATGCAGATGTTCGTCGTTGTATGGACGAAATGCAGATGTTCGTCGTTGTATGGACGAAATGCAGATGTTCGTCGTTGTATGGACGAAATGTAGATGTTCGTCGTTGTATGGACGAAATGCAGATGTTCGTCGTTGTATGGACGAGATGTAGATGTTCGTCGTTGTATGGACGAGATGTAGATGTTCGTCGTTGTATGGACGACATGCAGATGTTCGTCGTTGTATGGACGAGATGCAGATGTTCGTCGTTGTATGGACGAGATGTAGATGTTCGTCGTTGTATGGACGAAATGTAGATGTTCGTCGTTGTATGGACGAAATGCAGATGTTCGTCGTTGTATGGACGAGATGTAGATGTTCGTCGTTGTATGGACGAAATGCAGATGTTCGTCGTTGTATGGACGAAATGCAGATGTTCGTCGTTGTATGGACGAGATGCAGATGTTCGTCGTTGTATGGACGAGATGCAGATGTTCGTCGTTGTATGGACGAAATGTAGATGTTCGTCGTTGTATGGACGAGATGTAGATGTTCGTCGTTGTATGGACGAAATGCAGATGTTCGTCGTTGTATGGACGAAATGCAGATGTTCGTCGTTGTATGGACGAGATGTAGATGTTCGTCGTTGTATGGACGAAATGTAGATGTTCGTCGTTGTATGGACGAGATGTAGATGTTCGTCGTTGTATGGACGAAATGTAGATGTTGTATTGGAATGTTATTGTCCTCCTTGTTCCTGTTGACTCTTGGTGCTCCGCTGCCGTCAGGCTCCCTCTTTTAAAATTTGTCCCAGTTCATGTCGATCTTTCGAGCATATGGAATCATATTTGTCGGTGTCCTTTCGTGGCGAAGTCCTTAAAAATTATCCCAGTTTTGACTGACGAAACTGAGTCGGATATATGTCGTCGCCTGGACATAATGCTGATAACGTCGTTGCCTGGACGTGTTGCTGCTGCTCCTGTAGAATAAATGCTCCTGCAATCTAAGCTTGAGAAAAAGTTAGTGTATAACTGTTTAAACATAATGATAAATATTTGAGAAAGACAATTATGTGGGTAGAGATGTCGTCCCTGAGATGTTTCCTTGCAACTGACGAATTGCCATGATGCTTTTGTTGTGTGCTTTATGCCCGAGCTGATGCGCTAGACTTTGTTGCAGACTTTTGAATTCTGACTGTTGATTGTCGGTGCCTCTCTCCGCTTATGTTGTTTCTTTCTGCTTTTGATAATATGAAGAACTTTTGTTGTATCTTCTGCTAATATGAAGGACCTGCGCTCAAAGAAAAATTTTGTGAGTTTTGGGGGTGGTCGATTCGTATTTGACTTCGCCGCCTTGTTCCTTGACATCTGCGTGCCTGGCTTGTTTGGACTTGCAACCCCTGTCTGGTTTCCTACACTGTCCCAGTTTTGAAAAGGGTGTTTGGCCTAAGGGGGTCTCAATGGAGTTGCTTGTATGTTATGTGTATTCTTGTTATTTTCAGAACGAAGGGAAAGTTTCCTAATGGTGTGACCGAAGCCGATTTAGGCCGCCTACGTATCCCCATGAGGGAATCAGGTCATGACGTAGTTCATATTATAAGCAAAAGAGAAATTGGGATTCTCTAAAAGGTGGGACCGAAGCCGATGTGGCCGCCTACGTATCCGCCAAGGGAATCAGGTCACACGTAGTTCCAAACTGTTTTGCCTATAGGGACCAAGACGGGTTCCGACTTGTTCTGCTCAAATGCCCTTGGATCAGTCATGTCGCTGGACCGTGCCTTTGATCTTGTGGGATATCGATGCTCTGCCATTGCTTAGTCAAATACAAATCGACCTTTGGGGGAGATGATAAATCCTTTAGACAACATGTAGCAAACTGTGTTAGTGGAAAACACGTGATTTTGCTAAAGTGTAAATAGCATTTAGCAAGTACATGTTGCACATAAATTATCGCATTGCAAGCGAGTCCTAACATGCATGAGGACCCTTTTATGCCAGATGTAGGCCTAAACGTCACATATGCGAGGTCATGATGGATTTGTCCAAGCCGTCCAACTGTGATGCTTTTGTTGGAAATGGCGACCAAATGACGGTGCACTTTTTCCAATTTCAACATGACAAGATTAGGTTTTAGATTTGTCCATTATTGTCACGCTACACATAATATGCTGGTTGGTCGTTGGGTTGGGAAACCCGTCGACAAGTTTGGTGTCTTCCTAATTGTGGTGTCGATGCCAAGGACCGACCCACCTAAGGTAAATGCATGCATGCCCTAAAATAAAGGGTGGTATAGCTCTATCTTAAGTTTCTAAGATTTGGCTTTTCTGGACGCAAGGTTCCCGAGCGGACAACTCGAGTGAGAAGGCTACGCGACCACTGGTTGGACTGGATTCTCCGCGCAAAATACCAACTCTCTTAAATGTGGGTGTTTGAAAGAAATTTGCAGGTGCGCAAAGCACACCCGCGTGTGAGTGTGTGATTGTGTGAATTTTCCAGAGCGGAAGAAATATGAGCGGAATGCCAGTTTAAGGAAAGCAGTAAAGCAAGTAGCAATTAAAATAAACAAAATATAGCACACAAAATTAAATGCAAAAAAATAAAATAATGCCAAATAATAACCCTAGGTGTGTTATGGTTAAGAACTTTAAATCCCCAGCAGAGTCGACATTCTGTCGCGCCCTTTTTCGACCGCGACTTTATTCTAGCGAACCCTGCTTGATAAAAGATGTTAGAAAATAAATAATAAAATGTTAAGGGAGTCGCCACCTAATTAATTTTGGTGAATTAGGACACCTAAATGTTAACTAGTTTAAAGTAAACATTAACTCCATTTAATGGTCTGCTAAACTTAATGAGATTCTGGGTAAGGATTCTTTATTATCCTAAAGGAAAGGGGTTAGGCACCCTAAAGGATCCGCTAACTTGCGGTTGTCCGTTCAAACCTAGGTTAATTATTGTATTAGAAAAATGCATGTTTAGAGATATTTAAGTCAAAAGATATTGCAAGTATATAAAAAATGTATTTTTTGACAAACATAAGGGAGTTATAAGATTTGTTTTCAAAAAATACATTTTTTATATACTTGCAATATCTTTTGACTTAAATATGTCTAAACATGCATTTTTCTAATACAATAATTAACCTAGGTTTGAACGGACAACCGCAAGTTAGCGGATCCTTTAGGGTGCCTAACCCCTTCCCTTTAGGATAATAAAGAATCCTTACCCAGAATCTCATTAAGTTTAGCAGACCATTAAATGGAGTTAATGTTTACTTTAAACTAGTTAACATTTAGGTGTCCTAATTCATCCAAATTAATTAGGTGGCGACTCCCTTAACATTTTATTATTTATTTTCTAACATCTTTTATCAAGCAGGGTTCGCTAGAATAAAGTCGCGGTCGAAAAAGGGCGCGACAGAATATCTTTTGACTTAAATATCTCTAAACATGCATTTAGTCAATAAATCTACTTTGCATCACCTATTTTTCATAAGTAATATAGGGCATATTTCAAACTTTACATGTGTTTTATAGCACTAATTTTATCAATCTTTTGCCAAAAATACTTTCTATTAAATATCTTTTAAACATGCATTCTTAGCAATAATAATTAACCATAGGTTTGAACGGACAACCGCAAGTTAGCGGATCCTTTAGGGTGCCTAACCCCTTCCCTTTAGGATAATAAAGAACCCTTAACCAGAATCTCATTAAGTTTAGCAGACCATTAAATGAAGTTAATGTTTACTTTAAACTAGTTAACATTCAGGTGTCCTAATTCACCCAAATTAATTAGGTGGCGACTCCCGAACCCTTTTATTTTTTAAATTAACCTTTAAACACCCTCTTAAACCATTTTATTATTTATTTTCTAACATAATTCTTAAGCAGGGTTGCCCAATTGCCCAACATTTTAATTCTGAGGGTCGAGACAAAATTGGCTATGAGTCAACGTCTTTGTCCGAAGATTCTTCCATCATCTCCATACAAAGAGGGACAACTGTTGACACCCAATTTTGACCCTCCCGTCCAGTCATTAACTATAAAATTACACTAATTTTCAATAATTCTTAAATAATAAAATGCAGCAATAAAACATTAATACAGGCATAAATAAACAATTTAATAATAAATAATAAATACATAAAATAATAATCTAACACATGCGTTTTAATAATATCATTCATAAAAGAATTAAGAAGTCCTCATTTTTATTTAATAAGTCTTAATAACGACATCACATTATAAACATTAAACACTAATTAGATAGCACACCCGCATTTATTATTATAATAATTTAGGCTAATAAAGCACCTAAATAATTTAATCACAATTTATTAATCTGATTTACCACTAATTAATTTTACCTAAACTAACAATTAAAACTAACCTAAAACTAATACCCCTAATTTAATACCTAAACTCTACCCAACCCAAAATGCAGCCCAGCAGCCCACTTCACCAGCCCAAACCCGTCACCCGTCCAGCCCACTACCTACCCGGTCCGCGACCCGCAAGCCCACATCCCCTCAGCTTTATTCACCCTACCCGTCGTCCCTCTCTAAAGAAAAACGAAAGAACTGAAGACGAAAAAATAGAACCCTAAAACCTTCTGCTTTCGTCGCCGCCATGCCCGGATTTCTCGCCGGAGAATCCGGGGTTTCCTTTTACATACACACCCCAGCCAGCTCTGCTTACCATAAACTACCACCAAAATCAAATCGATAACTTACCATAACAAGAACGATTGAATCCGGCGAATCGAACCAAATCCATCCATAATCTTACATTACAAATCAATATCAATTTACCATAACT
Source organism: Przewalskia tangutica (assembly GCA_029844215.1). Classification (NCBI taxonomy): domain Eukaryota; kingdom Viridiplantae; phylum Streptophyta; class Magnoliopsida; order Solanales; family Solanaceae; genus Przewalskia; species Przewalskia tangutica. The sequence goes on along the minus strand of CM056723.1, from coordinate 75,745,240 downwards.
GAATAGCTTCAAATCAGTACCAAATTATTCGTTTATCATAACCAAATCGCGCCACAAATGGTAAGAAACAAAGACCCAAATCTCACGAAATACTCACCAAACTTAGAACCCAAAGGAGGGCTATATAAAAAGCACATGCAATAGAACAAAGGCATCCGGGGGAAGAAGGGAGAAAGCTCCTAAATCCGTCACTCCTCATCCGCAAAATAAAAAATCAATCTAGGAAAACAAAGATCAAAGAAGAACAAAATTCTCAAGCCTGCTTTCTTCCTCACAATATCGATCCAAGAACCAAGACCATCCTCGAAGCAAAAGCTTCGTCCCTTTTTATTCGCATTACAAAAACCAAAACCCGAGCGGATCGACGACTTGATACGCTGCTTCGGTTCGCTACCCGGAGAAGGTAAATTCATTTCCTCTCAGTTCTACTCTTTAATTTATGCTGTGGGTTTTATTGTGGATTAATTACGTGTTAAAAACATTTAGTTTAAGTTTTAGTTCCAGTTTTAGACCCGCTAATACATATCCCTTTCCAGGCTTATGTTTATATATGTTGTTTGATTATCTGGCATTAAGGGATGGTTGTTTGAATATTTAATTTGGATGTATTCTGTTTAATAGATAATACGGGGCTTACATATGTCTGTTAGCCTCTGAAAGTGGATGGATAGAATAATTGAAAAGTTGGGAATCATAACAGTTATAACCTGCAACTGAAATTATATCCATGTCCGTACAAAATGAAAGAACATGTGAACATTGTCTCTTTGGCTGCCTTTTATGTCTAGTTCTGCACGAATCCATGGGTAATGCATTCGGTACCATTGAAATCTGTCTTGAGATTGATCCTATAGGTAAATAATTAGATGTTAAGTAGTTAGCAACGTGAAAATCTCCTGTCGAACCTGTTTGAAATTTTGAATGCTATGTAGTATCTATTTAGGATGTATAGGTCTAAAAAACGATTAAAACATCTGCGATCATTAGTCCTTGAGGTGTAATGATCCACCCACATCTCGATCGACATCCACATCTGGTTGAAGAACCTTCAAGCCAAATACTGAAATCTGGAGTAGTTTATCCATGTTATAATTCTGTTATTAAGTCTATCTGAGTCCATATTGTGTTCCTCATGCACCTGTAGGAATTCCTCTGGATTTGTATGTAAATATGCAATCATATTTGTGTCCTTTGTGTCAGGTCATGAGATATATTCCAAATTGCCTCGCCATGGATTAAGTTGACAATACATAGATCTGTTACAATATTCTTGATTTAATAGTGCAATGTTTTAATCATACGTATTACTCTTCCTCTCCCTTGAACAAAACTGGATCTGTCCATTTGCCGGCCATTTCGATCTCATGTGATTCCCTCTAAGTCATCTTTGTGATGGTTCGTATTTAACCCCATATGGTTATTTTGTTTGGCTCCCTGTTACTAATAGGCCTGCCTGACTTTATATTTATCCATATGCATGCTTTAAGACTTTTACCTTAATGAAAACTTTCTTGTCTGCTGGAAAATATATGTCATGGTGTCTTGATTGCTGAAGCGGTGCATGATAAATCTGTTAATTCACTGGTATTGAGCAATGTCCTGTTCTCACTATGATTTTACCCTCAACTTCCCTTAGATGGGCATGTGTGAATGCCTCTGAATTAACTATCTTACGACCCACTGCTCAGTTTCAAATTATTTGCTGTTTTCGGGCCTCTTTTCCCTTTTAATTGCCGAAGTAAAATGACTCATATATGTTTAAATTGTTGATGAGTGTTAATTATGTCTAATATTATTTGGGTGGATGCTAATCCTCATTGTTTTTCTTACTTTCACATGTAATACCTCGGAGCAAAAAGAAGAGTCTCAATACGAGACTCGTCGCAACAAACGAGGACCTACATCTAAGTGCATTCTCTATCCGCATCGGAAATTCCAAGCCACCGGCGAAAGGACATCGCCATTCTTCGAGTCATCTTTATTTAATTCATATCCTTTCCTCATTCATTTGTTGTAATTATTTGCCTAACATTTACTCTAACATTAATACATTTAGAATAGTTCGAGCTTGGGTCGTCCTTAGTAAGGAGTTTAACATTAGAAATTTATGTGCCTCTCTAAGTAAATCTTTTTAACTTAACCATTTAGTCACATAATTACTCATGTAGTTTAGACATTACTTTTGTCATTAAATCTTAACTTGCATAATTAATCATATGTAGCTATGATATTATTTTCAAGATTCCTAACCCATTTGCTATAACATCCATATAGAAATCTTATTTTTATACTAAGAAACCCCCTTTAGCATGTGGTATACTAATCAAGGCAGGCAAATGAATACATTTAGTCAATTAATCTATTCTGCATTATATATATTTTTTAAGGCATGCTTTAAACCTTATATATGTTTTATAGCACTAAACTTATTTATCTTTGAACAAAATACCTCCTATCAAATATCTTTCGAACATGCATTTTTTTAGCATAAATAATTAACCCTAGGTTTGAACGGACAACCGCAAGTTAGCGGATCCTTTAGGGTGCCTAACCCCTTCCCTTTAGGATAATAAAGAACCCTTACCCAGAATCTCATTAAGTTTAGCAGACCATTAAAATGGAGTTAATGTTTTACTTTAAACTAGTTAAACATTTAGGTGTCCTAATTCACCCAAAATAATTAGGTGGCGACTCCGCGAACCCTTTTCAAACATTTTAAACATTTTAGCATTCTTTTTAAACATTTAGCTCTTTTATTTATTTTCTAACATTTTTACTTAAGCATGGTTCGCTTTTATAAAGTCGCGGTCGAAATCGGGCGCGAATGTGACTCATTTGGGATTTAAGGTTCTTAACCATAACAGACCTAGGGTTATTATTTGGCATTTTCTTTTTTTGCATTTAATTTTGTGTGCTATATTTTGTTTATTTTAATTGCTACCTGATTTACTGCTCTCCTTAAACTGGCATTCCGCTCATATTTCTTCCACTCTGGAAAATTCACACAATCACACACTCACACACGGGTGTGCTTTGCGTACCTGCAAATTTCTTTCAAACACCCACATTTAAGAGAGTTGGTATTTTGCGCGGAGAATCCGGTCCAACCGGTGGTCGCGTAGCCTTCTCACTCGAGTTGTCCGCTCGGGAACCTTGCGTCTAGAAAAGCCAAATCTTAGAAACTTAAGATAGAGCTATACCACCCTTATTTTAGGGCATGCATGCAAATACCTTAGGTGGGTCGGTCCTTGGCATCGACACCACAATTAGGAAAACACCAAACTTGTCGACGGGTTTTTCACGACCCAACGACCAATCAACATATTATGTGTAGCGTGGCAATGATAGACAAATCCAAACCTAATCATGTCATGCTGAAATTGGAAAAAGTGCACCGTCATTTGGTCGCCATTTCCAACAAAAGCATTACAGTTGGACGGCTTGGACAAATCCATCATGACCTCGCATATGTGACGTTTAGGCCTACCTCTGGCATAAAGGGATCCCCGTGCATGTTAGGACTCGCGTGCAATGTAAAAATTTATGTGCAACATGTACTTGCTAAATGCTATTTACACTTTAGCAAAATCACGTGTTTTACACTAACACAGTTTGCTACATGTTGTCTAAAGGATTTATCATCTCCCCCAAAGGTCGATTTGTATTTGACTAAGCAATGGCAGAACATCGATATCTCACAAGATCAAAGGCACGGTCCAGCGACATGACTGATTCAAGGGCATCTGAGCGGAACGAGTCGGAACCTGTCTTGGTTCCTATAGGCAAAGCAGGGGTCTCAGAAGAGAAAAGCAGCATAGATCCGATAGAACACCTCGCCCAAATACCGCGACAGAATGGCGACTCCACTGGGGACAGAATCGAGGCGTTGATCAGAGAAGGGGTAATTCAGCTGAAGGAGTCTGCCCCATTCCGCCTTGGCTATGAGTCAACGTCTTGGCTCCTTAGATGAGGAATACACTCCCTTCCCAATGAATGACAGAAGCGGCCTCGAGCGTCGGTCCACTCGTTCCACATCACCACTCATTCCACAGCACCATAAGCCATAGCAGTACACCCCAGGTTCAAGCCAGTTATTCTTATTTCTTTTCTTTTTGCACCATAGCCCAGTGTCATCATAACTCGACACTGGGACAATTTTGAGTCTGCGTTAGCCCGCCTTGGTGTTTTGACCATGGTAGCCCAGTGTCGTCATAACTCGACACTGGGACAATTTTTGAGTCCGCGTCGGCCTTGCCCAATTGCCCAACATTTTAATTCTGAGGGTCGAGACAAAATTGGCTATGAGTCAACGTCTTTGTCCGAAGATTCTTCCATCATCTCCATACAAAGAGGACAAATGCTGACACCCAATTTTGACCCTCCGTCGATCATTAACTATAAAATTACACTAATTTTCAATAATTCTTAAATAATAAAATGCAGCAATAAAACATTAATACAGGCATAAATAAACAATTTAATAATAAATAATAAATACATAAAATAATAATCTAACACATGCGTTTTAATAATAGCATTCATAAAAGAATTAAGAAGTCCTAATTTTTATTTAATAAGTCTTAATAACGACATCACATTATAAACATTAAACACTAATTAGATAGCACACCCGCATTTATTATTATAATAATTTAGGCTAATAAAGCACCTAAATAATTTAATCACAATTTATTAATCTGATTTACCACTAATTAATTTTACCTAAACTAACAATTAAAACTAACCTAAAACTAATACCCCTAATTTAATACCTAAACTCTACCCAACCCAAAATGCAGCCCGAAATTTACTTCACCACCAAACTCACAATCCGCCCAAATTTCACTACCTACCCGGTACGCGACCCGCAAGTCCACATCCCCTCAGCTTTATTCACCCTACACGTCGTCCCTCTCTAAAGAAAAACGAAAGAACTGAAGACGAAAAAATAGAACCCTAAAACCTTCTACTTTCGTCGCCGCCATGCCCGGATTTCTCGCCAGAGAATCCGGGGTTTCCTTTTACATACACACCCCAGCCAGCTCTGCTTACCATAAACTACCACCAAAATCAAATCGATAACTTACCATAACAAGAACGATTGAATCCGGCGAATCGAACCAAATCCATCCATAATCTTACATTACAAATCAATATCAATTTACCATAACTGAATAGCTTCAAATCAGTACCAAATTATTCGTTTATCATAACCAAATCGCGCCACAAATGGTAAGAAACAAAGACCCAAATCTCACGAAATACTCACCAAACTTAGAACCCAAATGAGGGCTATATAAAAAGCACATGCAATAGAACAAAGCCATCCGGGGGAAGAAGGGAGAAAGCTCTTATATCCGTCACTCCTCATCCGTAAAAATAAAAAGTCAATCTAGGAAAACAGTAGTCAAGCAGCAAGAACAAAAAATTCTCAAGCCCTGTTTCTTCCTCATAATATCGATCGTCCAGAGCTCAGGGAGGAGTGCAGTTCAATAGCAAGAATCGACGAGCCTAGGAAGTTAGGGGGCTCAGCACCTAGGCTATAGCATCACAGGAACCGAAAATTCAAAACCCTTTTCTCTCGATTTCTGCCAGGAAATCAGCAAACCAGCTTTACCCTTTTATTCACATTGCAAAACCAAAATCCGAGCGGACCGACGACTTGATACGCTGCCTCGGTTCGCTGCCCGGAGAAGGTAATCCATTTCCCTTTTAATTTCCAGTTTAATACGCCTGATATAATCTGTATTATATATTTATATGTCCATAAATTGTTGTTTGAATCAATTAGATTAGTTATTAACTGTTTATGTCGTTCATATCAATGTTGGTTTGATTGTGTGTATCGTAGCTATCTTTGTTAAACCAGCGAGTCTGCGGTCTTGAGCAGAGACTGCGGATTTTGGTTAAAGAAGAGTTATGTAGAATGTGCGACTATGTGATAACTTGGTCATTCATCTAAATCTGTTTCTAAATGGTTTGAGTGTTTATTTTATTGAAGTTCCTTACTAAAATTAGCATGTAAAAGGTTAACGTAAAACACCTTATGTGACTAGCCTTACCTCTCATCTAAATTGCATTCCAGCATCGATGACCCCACTGTTAAAAGCAGTATACTCTCATGTTGGTAAAATATCTCTCATATGTTTTAAATTAGAATTCGAGATAAACATGAAATCTCTTCCTAGACCAGCAACTAATTGGATTCGATCATCAATGAGTCCATCAGGAGATTATATTTTATTAGCTATGCTTTTGTTCCGAACAAGTTGGTACATTATTTAATTTGTGGAAAGACTGTTTGGTTATGTTTTCCTATATATATATGTATCTATATATGAGTCCTGATTCATAATAATAATAATCCTCAGAAGTTGAGACTGTCCAGAAAATGGTTCATTTAACAAGTCATGTGCCTGCATAGAGTTCTGTTTTGAGTCTATTGCGATGTTTTAAGTTTGTTGTGAAGTTTGAGTTAATTTTCCAAGTTTAGTTCATTTCTTATTGCTCATATTCAGCCCACTGATCTGGTTCCCTGTGGGTACACAAGTCAGTTTTAAGATAAGGTATTCGTTAAGAATTATTGGCTAAATTAGTTATGTATATCATCATATATGTTCACTGTTAGGTTTATGTTATTCTTATCTTATTTGGTTGTGTTGTGATATATGCCCATTATGCTCCAATCCTTAGTTGGTATTCTTTATGAACATGTTTCCTTCAAATCCGTAGAACTTACCTGAATGCCTTCATATGCCTTGACCCGGTTCAGATGAACCATGCTATTGTTACTCATTTGATAATCTACATAACCTAGTTAAATGCATACTTAGATAAGGGATAAAAGGGTTCAGGAGTTTATGTGATATCTGCCATTTTGTCAACTATTTTTCATTAGTAAACTAGGCCATGGTGTTGACATACTAGTTTAAGTGATCTAAATATTTGTATATTGATCTCTGAACTTGTTTGCCCACTGTCTCTAGTTTAGATTGTTATAAATGTTTGATTTGGTTTTACTTACTGTTGAGGTATACGTCAAAGCTATATGCTTTTGTACATCTCTGATTGTATCATATCCTTGTTTTGCATGAATGTTCTTCTTTTGAAAAGTTAATAAAACCAAGCCAATCTCCATGTGTCTTCTTAAAGTGTTGCATTAAATGTGGGCTTATGTACGTACACATGTGAATATTTGATTATTGGGCCTGGCAAGTATAGTGGACTGATTTGTTTCTTCCTTTGAATTTAAAATTTTCATTCTTGTTGGGCCTGCCTTATACTTCATGTCATGTTGGAATCCCATGCCCATTGTCTTGGCTGGTCCGTTTCTTTGTTTGGCTGGGATGACAATCATGGGCTTGCTATTCTGCAAATATTCAAAATAAACTGATCTATATGTGTTAAATTTATATCAACATTTGTTTATTATTGATAAAGGTTAAACATTTCCTAATCCTTTTTTTTTTTACATGAAATGCATCGGAGCTAAACGAAGAGTCTCATTGCGAGACTCCTCATAGGTTACAACAAACGAGGACCTACACCTATGTGCATCTTCACCTCTGTCTCGAAAAACTCCAAGCCACCGGCGGATGTTGTCGCCATCCCTTGGAGTCACTATTATCTCTTTTATCTTGCCCATTTATTTATTGTAAATTAATTGTCTAACATTACGTTATTGGTAGAACTCTTAGAATGCCAAATCTTAAGTCAATAGATTAGAAAGTAGCTAATTAGTAATTTATTTCCCTTTGAATTAAATTTTTTAGATTATTACTCATACATAGTTTAAGCTATATTAAACCATCTAATAATCTTAACTTGCATAATTAATTATGTAGCTAGGATATTATTTTCAAAACTCTTAATCCATTGGCTACCAAAATCTATATAGAAATCTTATTTTTATGTATATTAAGGAACCCCCTTAAGCATGTGGGATACTAATTAAGGTAGGAAAATATATACATTTAGTCAATAAATCTACTTTGCATCACCTATTTTTCATAAGTAATATAGGGCATGTTTCAAACTTTACATGTGTTTTATAGCACTAATTTTATCAATCTTTTGCCAAAAATACTTTCTATTAAATATCTTTTAAACATGCATTCTTAGCAATAATAATTAACCCTAGGTTTGAACGGACAACCGCAAGTTAGCGGATCCTTTAGGGTGCCTAACCCCTTCCCTTTAGGATAATAAAGAACCCTTAACCAGAATCTCATTAAGTTTAGCAGACCATTAAATGGAGTTAATGTTTACTTTAAACTAGTTAACATTCATGTGTCCTAATTCACCCAAATTAATTAGGTGGCGACTCCCGAACCCTTTTATTTTTTAAATTAACCTTTAAACACCCTCTTAAACCATTTTATTATTTATTTTCTAACATAATTCTTAAGCAGGGTTCGCTAGAATAAAGTCGCGGTCGAAACGGGCGCGACAGAATGGCGACTTCATTGGGGATTTAAGGTTCTTAACCATAACAGACCTAGGGTTATTATTTGGCTTTTTTTTGTTTTTTTGCATTTAATTTTGTGTGCTATATTTTGTTTATTTTAATTGCTACCTGATTTACTGCTTTCCTTAAACTGGCATTCCGCTCATATTTCTTCCACTTTGGAAAATTCACACAATCACACACTCACACGCGGGTGTGCTTTGCGCACCTGCAAATTTCTTTCAAACACCCACATTTAAGAGAGTTGGTATTTTGCGCGGAGAATCCGGTCCAACCGGTGGTCGCGTAGCCTTCTCACTCGAGTTTTCCGCTCGGGAACCTTGCGTATAGAAAAGACAAATCTTAGAAACTTAAGATAGAGCTATACCACCCTTATTTTAGGGCATGCATGCATTTACCTTAGGTGGGTCGGTCCTTGTCATCGACACCACAATTAGGAAAACACCAAACTTGTCGACGGGTTTTTCACGACCCAACGACCAATCAGCATATTATGTGTAGCGTGACAATGATAGACAAATCCAAACCTAATCATGTCATGCTGAAATTGAAAAAAGTGCACCGTCATTTGGTCGCCATTTCCAACAAAAGCATTACAGTTGGACGGCTTGGACAAATCCATCATGACCTCGCATATGTGACGTTTAGGCCTACCTCTGGCATAAAGGGATCCCCGTGCATGTTAGGACTCGCGTGCAATGTAACAATTTATGTGCAACATGTACTTGTTAAATGCTATTTACACTTTAGCAAAATCACGTGTTTTACACTAACACAGTTTGCTACATGTTGTCTAAAGGATTTATCATCTCCCCCCAAAGGTCGATTTGTATTTGACTAAGCAATGACAGAACATCGATATCTCACAAGATCAAAGGCACGGTCCAGCGACATGACTGGTTCAAGGGCATCTGAGCGGAACGAGTCGGAACTTGTCTTGGTTCCTATAGGCAAAGCAGGGGTCTCAGAAGAGAAAAGCAGCATAGATCCGATAGAACACCTCGCCCAAATACCGCAACAAATGGCAAACCTGCAGGCCGAAATCAGAAGGCTCAGAAACATCACTGAAGTACTCACATCGCAAATAACCAAAACAGTCAAAATCCTCCAAATTACTACCAGTACCCTCTTACTACATATCCCATTCAGCCAATATACAATGCACCCACACATCCCACACAAAACCAAATGCCTATTATGCTTGACCAAACACAAACCAAAGGCCACCACAAACCTACTTTTGCAATGCATACGACAACCCCTTACGATACCCATCCGTGCATACGCCACAGCCAAATGCCCGTTCACTAAACACCTTCAAACCCCGCATAGGTGCTAAGAGAAAACCAACCAGAACCTATACACCTTTAGCCGAACCCATAACCCAAGTGTATGAGGAGCTGAAAGCCGCAGGAATACTCCAGCCAATTCCCAGAAATATCCCCAGGCCTACTTCCCGAGGGCACGATAAAACCAAACATTGTGCATACCACTCCGGTGTCGAGGGGCACGACATCGAAAATTGCTACTCCCTCAGAGACAGAATCGAGGCGTTGATCAAAGAAGGGGTAATTCAGCGGAAGGAGTCTGCCCCAAATCCCTTGCCAAACCACGACCACGTCAATGTGCACCTGACAACCTTAGATGAGGAATACACTCACTTGCCTATGCCCATTCCGCCTGAATCAATCATTTATCCGAGCATGCACCACACAGAAGCCAAGAGAAGAAGATATTGATAGCGAGCATGAAGACCAACCACCATGACGCAGCAGAAGCGCGTATTGGTTGATTTGCACTTGTTACGTCCGCCTAGAGCCCGGATAAGAAAGAACAATTTAGTTTAGCAGAATAATTCAAGACTCATATTTAAGCTTTAATAATGTTTTCCTTTGTTTTTCTTGTAATTGGAACTACGTTAGACCTGATTCCCTTGGCGGATACGTAGGCGGCCACTCCGGCTTCGGTCCCACCTTTTAGAAAATCCCAATTTCTCTTTTGCTTGTAATTGGAACTACGTTCGACCTGATTCCCTTGGCGGATACGTAGGCGGCCACATCGGCCTCGGTCCCACCTTTAGAATTTTACCCAATATTCGCTTGTAATGAACTACGTCATGACCTGATTCCCGTGGGGATACGTGGCGCCTAAATCGCTTCGGCCACACCATTAGGAAACTTTCCGCCGCTCGAAAATAACAAGAATACACATAACATACAAGCAACTCCATTGAGACCCTTAGCCAAACACCCTTTTCAAAGCGGGACAATGTAGGAAACTGCAGGGGTTGCAAGTCCAAGCAGCGCACGCAGATATCAAGGAACAAGGCGGCGAAGTCAAATACGAATCGACCACCCCCCCAAAACTCACAAAAATTTTCTTTGAGCGCAGGTCCTTCATATTAGCAGAAGATACAACAAAGTTCTTCATATTAGCAAAAGAAGAAAGAAACAACATAAGCAGAGAGGGGCACCGACAATCAACAGTCAGAATTCAAAAGTCCGCAACAAAATCTAGCGCATCAGCTCGGGCATAAAGCACACAACAAAGGCATCATGGCAATTCGTCAGTTGCAAGGAAACATCTCAGGGACGACATCTCTACCCACATAATTGCCTTTCTCAAATATTTATCATTCTGTTTTAACAGTTATACACTAACTTTTTCTCAAGCTAAGATTGCAGGAGCATTTTTTCTACAGGAGCAAAGAACAAGACGTCCGAGCAACGGCGTTATCAAGATTATGTCGAGCGACGACATATATCCGGCTGGCCATTAATCAAAACTGGGACAATTTTTAAGGATTTCGCCACAAAAAGACACCGACAAATATGATTCCATATGCTCGAAAGATCGACGTAAACTGGGACAAATTTTAAAAGAGAGCCTGACGGCAGCGGAGCACCAAGAGTCAACAGGAACAAGGAGGACAATAACATTCCAATACAACATCTACATTTCGTCCATACAACGATGAACATCTACATCTCGTCCATACAACGACGAACATCTACATCTCGTCCATACAACGACGAACATCTACATTTCGTCCATACAACGACGAACATCTACATTTCGTCCATACAACGATGAACATCTACATCTCGTCCATACAACGACGAACATCTGCATTTCGTCCATACAACGACGAACATCTGCATCTCGTCCATACAACGACGAACATCTGCATTTCGTCCATATAAAGACGAACATCTGCATTTCGTCCATACAACGACGAACATCTACATCTCATCCATACAACGACGAACATCTACATCTGCCCATACAACCATTTAACATCTACATTTCGTCCATACAACGAAACATCTACATCTCGTCCATACAACGTCTGCATCTCGTCCATACAACGGCGAACATCTGCATTTCGTCCCATACAACGAAACATCTCCATCTCGTTCATACAACGATTAACATCTGCATCTCGTCCATACAACGCGAACATCTGCATTTCGTCCATACAACGATTTAACATCTACATCTCGTCCATACAACGGCGAACACTACATCGTCGTCCATACAACGATTTAACACTGCATTCGTCCATACAACGATTTAACACTGCATTTCGTCCATACAACGAACACTGCATTTCGTCCATACAACGAACACTGCATTTCGTTCATACAACGATTTAACACTGCATCTCGTCCATACAACGATTTAACATCTGCGATCTCGTCCATACAACGACGAACATCTGCATCTCGTTCATATAATGACGAACATCTGCATCTCGTCCATACAACGAACATCTGCATCTCGTCCATACAACGACGAACATCTGCATCTCGTCCATACAACGACGAACATCTGCATCTCGTCCATACAACGACGAACATCTGCATCTCGTCCATACAACGACGAACATCTGCATTTCGTCCATACAACGACGTCATCTGCATCTCGTCTATACAAGACAGCGTATCATCACATCATTTCATTTTATAGTATATACAATCTGACTACAACCACAGCACAAATTCACATTCTTACATTGTTTTGCCTTAACAGTTATGCACTAACCGTTTGCTTAAGTCTTAGCATGCAGGAGCAGGAGCACAACGTGGATTTTCTCTTACAGCGAACCGGGGCAATTTGTTGGGGGGCCAACCTTCCCGATGAATGGCAGAAGCGGCCTCAAGCGTCGGTCCACTCGTTCCACATCACCATAAAACCCAGTACCATAAGCCATAGCGGTACACCCCAGGTTCAAGCCCGTTTATTTTATTTTTTATTCTTTACACCACAGCCCAGTGTCGTCATAACTCGACACTGGGACAATTTTTGAGTCCGCGTCAGCCTTGCCTAAATTGCCCAACATTCTAATTCTGAGGGTCGAGACAAAATTGGCTATGAGTCAACGTCTTTGTCCGAAGATTCTTCCATCATCTCCATACAAAGAGGGACAACTGTTGACACCCAATTTTGACCCTCCCGTCCAGTCATTAACTATAAAATTACACTAATTTTCCACAATAATTCTAATAATTTTAAAATAATAAAATGCAGCAATAAAACATTAATACAGGCATAAATAAACAATTTAATAATAAATAATAAATACATAAAATAATAATCTAACACACGCGTTTTAATAATAGCATTCATAAAAAAATTAAGAAGTCCTAATTTTTATTTAATAAGTCTTAATAATGACATCACATTATAAACATTAAACACTAATTAAATAGCACACCCGTCTTTACTTTTTAATCTCAACTTAGACTAACAAAGCACCTAAAATAATCTAATCATTTATTAATTTACTTTACCACTAATTAACTAATTAAATACCTAAAACTAATACCTATTTAAATAATTTACCCCTAATTAATACCTAATACTTAACACCTAAAATTTTACCCAACCCAACGTGACCAGGCCCTTTACGTCGCCAGCCCCAAACCCATGAGCCAGTCCCCTTAGCTTCCCTTATCGGATAACACGCCCATGCCAACAAAAATAAATACCTAATTAAATATACTACCGCCGCCCATGACACCCATGACCCATTACCCACCGCTTTATTTCCCATCGACATCACTCATGACCGCCCGAAGACAACCTTTCCATCGTCCCTTTCCTAAACCCTAATAAAGAAACCACCATTGCCGCCCATACACGAAAACCTTCCAAGAATCTCGCCATAACCTAAATCGATTCGACTTACCATAAAATCCCTCAAATGCGAATCAACCAAATCGAGAAGTCCTCAAAATCTCCTAAAATCAAATCCAAAACACCCCGAATATAGCACCAAATTCGTGTAAAAATCGGTCAAATCTCCTTCAAATCAGCCCAAAATTACCATCGAAGGTTTACCAAGTTTAGAACCGAGATTGAGACTATAAATTGAGTATTTTACACATGCAAAATCGACAGGCATCCGGGGGAAGAAGGGAGAAAGCTCCTAAATCCGTCACTCCTCATCCGCAAAATAAAAAATCAATCTAGGAAAGCAGCGATCAGCGGAAGAACAAAAATTCTCAAGCCCTGTTTCTTCCTCACAATATCAGTCAAGAACCAGCAACCATCCTCGAAGCAAAAGCTTCGTCCCTTTTTATTCGCATTACAAAAACCAAAACCCGGCGGATCGGCGACTTGATCTGGCTGCTTGGTTCATTGCCGGACAAGGTAAAGTCATTTCCTCTCAGTTCTACTCTTTAATTTATGCTGTGGGTTTTATTGTGGATTAATTACGTGTTAAAAACATTTAGTTTAAGTTTTAGTTCCAGCTTTAGACCCGCTAATACATATCCCTTTCCAGGCTTATGTTTATATATGTTGTTTGATTATCTGGCATTAAGGGATGGTTGTTTGAATATTTAATTTGGATGTATTACATTTAATAGATAATCTGGGGCTTACATATATGCATTAGCCTCTGAAAGTGGATGGATAGAATAATTGAAAAGCTGGGAATCATAACAGTTATAACTTGCAACTGAAATTATATCCATGTCCGTACAAAATGAAAGAACCTGTGAACATTGTCTCTTTGGCTGCCTTTTATGTCTAGTTCTGCACGAATCCATGGGTAATGCATTCGGTACCATTGAAATTTGTCTTGAGATTGATCCTATAGGTAAATAATTAGATGTTAAGTAGTTAGCAACGTGAAAATCTCCTGTCGAACCTGTTTGAAATTTTGAATGCTATGTAGTATCTATTTAGGATGTATAGGTCTAAAAACGATTAAAACATCTGCGATCATTAGTCCTTGAGGTGTAATGATCCACCCAGCCCCCTGATCGACATCCGCATCTGGTTGAAGAACCTTCAAGCCAAATACTGAAATCTGGAGTAGTTTATCCATGTTATAATTCTGTTATTAAGTCTATCTGAGTCCATATTGTGTTCCTCATGCACCTGTAGGAATTCCTCTGGATTTGTATGTAAATATGCAATCATATTTGTGTCCTTTGTGTCAGGTCATGAGATATATTCCAAATTGCCTCGCCATGGATTAAGTTGACAATACATAGATCTGTTACAATATTCTTGATTTAATAGTCTGAATGTTTTAATCATACGTATTACTCTTCCTCTCCCTTGATCAAAACTGGATCTGTCCATTTGCCGGCCATTTCGATCTCATGTGATTCCCTCTAAGTCATCTTTGTGATGGTTCGTATTTAACCCCATATGGTTATTTTGTTTGGCTCCCTGTTACTAATAGGCCTGCCTGACTTTATATTTATCCATATGCATGCTTTAAGACTTTTACCTTAATGAAAACTTTCTTGTCTGCTGGAAAATATATGTCATGGTGTCTTGATTGCTGAAGCGGTGCATGATAAATCTGTTAATTCACTGGTATTGAGCAATGTCCTGTTCTCACTATGATTTTACCCTCAACTTCCCTTAGATGGGCATGTGTGAATGCCTCTGAATGAACTATCTTACGACCCACTGCTCAGTTTCAAATTATTTGCTGTTTTCGGGCCTCTTTTCCCTTTTAATTGCCGAAGTAAAATGACTCATATATGTTTAAATTGTTGATGAGTGTTAATTATGTCTAATATTATTTGGGTGGATGCTAATCCTCATTGTTTTTCTTACTTTCACATGTAATACCTCGGAGCAAAAAGAAGAGTCTCAATCTGAGACTCGTCGCAATAACGAGGACCTACATCTAAGTGCATTCTCATCCGCATCGGAAATTCCAAGCCACCGTGAAAGGACATCGCCATTCTTCGAGTCATCTTTATTTAATTCATATCCTTTCCTCATTCATTTGTTGTAATTATTTGCCTAACATTTACTCTAACATTAATACATTTAGAATAGTTCGAGCTTGGGTCGTCCTTAGTAAGGAGTTTAACATTAGAAATTTACGTGCCTCTCTAAGTAAATCTTTTTAACTTAACCATTTAGTCACATAATTACTCATGTAGTCTAGACATTACTTTTGTCATTAAATCTTAACTTGCATAATTAATCATATGTAGCTATGATATTATTTTCAAGATTCCTAACCCATTTGCTATAACATCCATATAGAAATCTTATTTTTATACTAAGAAACCCCCTTTAGCATGTGGTATACTAATCAAGGCAGGCAAATGAATACATTTAGTCAATTAATCTATTCTGCATTATATATATTTTTTAAGGCATGCTTTAAACCTTATATATGTTTTATAGCACTAAACTTATTTATCTTTGAACAAAATACCTCCTATCAAATATCTTTCGAACATGCATTTTTTTAGCATAAATAATTAACCCTAGGTTTGAACGGACAACCGCAAGTTAGCGGATCCTTTAGGGTGCCTAACCCCTTCCCTTTAGGATAATAAAAAACCCTTACCCAGAATCTCATTAAGTTTAGCAGACCATTAAAATGGAGTTAATGTTTTACTTTAAACTAGTTAAACATTTAGGTGTCCTAATTCATCCAAAATAATTAGGTGGCGACTCCGCGAACCCTTTTCAAACATTTTAAACATTTTAGCATTCTTTTTAAACATTTAGCTCTTTTATTTATTTTCTAATATTTTTACTTAAGCAGGGTTCGCTTTTATAAAGTCGCGGTCGAAATCGGGCGCGACAGAATGGCGACTCCGCTGGGGATTTAAGGTTCTTAACCATAACAGACCTAGGGTTATTATTTGGCATTATTTTTTTTTTTTGCATTTAATTTTGTGTGCTATATTTTGTTTATTTTAATTGCTACCTGATTTACTGCTTTCCTTAAACTGGCATTCCGCTCATATTTCTTCCACTCTGGAAAATTCACACAATCACACACTCACACGCGGGTGTGCTTTGCGCACCTGCAAATTTCTTTCAAACACCCACATTTAAGAGAGTTGGTATTTTGCGCGGAGAATCCGGTCGGCCAATGGTCGCGTAGCCTTCTCACTCGAGTTGTCCGCTCAGAACCTTGTCTAGAAAAGCCAAATCTTAGAAACTTAAGATAGAGCTATACCACCCTTATTTTAGGGCATGCATGCATTTACCTTAGGTGGGTCGGTCCTTGGCATCGACACCACAATTAGGAAAACACCAAACTTGTCGACGGGTTTTTCACGACCCAACGACCAA
Source organism: Przewalskia tangutica (assembly GCA_029844215.1). NCBI lineage: Eukaryota > Viridiplantae > Streptophyta > Magnoliopsida > Solanales > Solanaceae > Przewalskia > Przewalskia tangutica. The sequence goes on along the minus strand of CM056723.1, from coordinate 75,728,202 downwards.
TCAGCATATTATGTGTAGCGTGGCAATGATAGACAAATCCAAACCTAATCATGTCATGCTGAAATTGGAAAAAGTGCACCGTCATTTGGTCGCCATTTCCAACAAAAGCATTACAGTTGGACGGCTTGGACAAATCCATCATGACCTCGCATATGTGACGTTTAGGCCTACCTCTGGCATAAAGGGATCCCCGTGCATGTTAGGACTCACGTGCAATGTAACAATTTATGTGCAACATGTACTTGCTAAATGCTATTTACACATTAGCAAAATCACGTGTTTTACACTAACACAGTTTGCTACATGTTGTCTAAAGGATTTATCATCTCCCCCCAAAGGTCGATTTGTATTTGACTAAGCAATGGCAGAACATCGATATCTCACAAGATCAAAGGCACGTCCAGCGACATGACTGATTCAAGGGCATCTGAGCGGAACGAGTCGGAACCTGTCTTGGTTCCTATAGGCAAAGCAGGGGTCTCAGAAGAGAAAAGCAGCATAGATCCGATAGAACACCTCGCCCAAATACCGCGACAGAATGGCGACTCCACTGGGGACAGAATCGAGGCGTTGATCAGAGAAGGGGTAATTCAGCTGAAGGAGTCTACCCCATTCCGCCTTGGCTATGAGTCAACGTCTTGGCTCCTTAGATGAGGAATACACTCCCTTCCCAATGAATGGCAGAAGCGGCCTCGAGCGTCGGTCCACTCGTTCCACATCACCACTCATTCCACAGCACCATAAGCCATAGCAGTACACCCCAGGTTCAAGCCAGTTATTCTTATTTCTTTTCTTTTTGCACCATAGCCCAGTGTCATCATAACTCGACACTGGGACAATTTTGAGTCCGTGTTAGCCCGCCTTGGTGTTTTGACCATGGTAGCCCAGTGTCGTCATAACTCGACACTGGGACAATTTTTGAGTCCGCGTCGGCCTTGCCCAATTGCCCAACATTTTAATTTTGAGGGTCGAGACAAAATTGGCTATGAGTCAACGTCTTTGTCCGAAGATTCTTCCATCATCTCCATACAAAGAGGGACAACTGTTGACACCCAATTTTGACCCTCCCGTCCAGTCATTAACTATAAAATTACACTAATTTTCAATAATTCTTAAATAATAAAATGCAGCAATAAAACATTAATACAGGCATAAATAAACAATTTAATAATAAATAATAAATACATAAAATAATAATCTAACACATGCGTTTTAATAATAGCATTCATAAAAGAATTAAGAAGTCCTAATTTTTATTTAATAAATCCTAATAACGACATCACATTATAAACATCAAACACTAATTAGATAGCACACCCGCATTTATTATTATAATAATTTAGGCTAATAAAGCACCTAAATAATTTAATCACAATTTATTAATCTGATTTACCACTAATTAATTTTACCTAAACTAACAATTAAAACTAACCTAAAACTAATACCCCTAATTTAATACCTAAACTCTACCCAACCCAAAATGCACTTCACTTCACCAACCGCAGGCACCCGCCAGTCCCAGGCTACCTACTGCAGACGCGACCCGCAAGCCCACATCCCCTCAGCTTTATTCACCCTACCCGTCGTCCCTCTCTAAAGAAAAACGAAAGAACTGAAGACGAAAAAATAGAACCCTAAAACCTTCTGCTTTCGTCGCCGCCATGCCCGGATTTCTCGCCAGAGAATCCGGGGTTTCCTTTTACATACACACCCCAGCCAGCTCTGCTTACCATAAACTACCACCAAAATCAAATCGATAACTTACCATAACAAGAACGATTGAATCCGGCGAATCGAACCAAATCCATCCATAATCTTACATTACAAATCAATATCAATTTACCATAACTGAATAGCTTCAAATCAGTACCAAATTATTCGTTTATCATAACCAAATCGCGCCACAAATGGTAAGAAACAAAGACCCAAATCTCACGAAATACTCACCAAACTTCGAACCCAAAGGAGGGCTATATAAAAAGCACATGCAATAGAACAAAGCCATCCGGGAGAAGAAGGGAGAAAGCTCTTATATCCGTCACTCCTTATCCGTAAAAATAAAAAGTCAATCTAGGAAAACAGTAGTCAAGCAGCAAGAACAAAAAATTCTCAAGCCCTGTTTCTTCCTCATAATATCGATCGTCCAGAGCTCAGGGAGGAGTGCAGTTCAATAGCAAGAATCGACGAGCCTAGGAAGTTAGGGGGCTCAACACCTAGGCTATAGCATCACAGGAACCGAAAATTCAAAACCCTTTTCTCTCGATTTCTGCCAGGAAATCAGCAAACCAGCTTTACCCTTTTATTCACATTGCAAAACCAAAATCCGAGCGGACCGACGACTTGATACGCTGCCTCGGTTATTTGCGGAGAAGGTAATCCATTTCCCTTTTAATTTCCAGTTTAATACGCCTGATATAATCTGTATTATATATTTATATGTCCATAAATTGTTGTTTGAATCAATTAGATTAGTTATTAACTGTTTATGTCGTTCATATCAATGTTGGTTTGATTGTGTGTATCGTAGCTATCTTTGTTAAACCAGCGAGTCTGCGGTCTTGAGCAGAGACTGCGGATTTTGGTTAAAGAAGAGTTATGTAGAATGTGCGACTATGTGATAACTTGGTCATTCTTCTAAATCTGTTTCTAAAGCCCTGTTTCTTCCTCACAATATCAGTCAAGAACCAGCAACCATCCTCGAAGCAAAAGCTTCGTCCCTTTTTATTCGCATTACAAAAACCAAAACCCGAGCGGATCGACGACTTGATACGCTGCTTCGGTTCGGTGCCCGGAGAAGGTAAATTCATTTCCTCTCAGTTCTACTCTTTAATTTATGCTGTGGGTTTTATTGTGGATTAATTACGTGTTAAAAACATTTAGTTTAAGTTTTAGTTCCAGTTTTAGACCCGCTAATACATATCCCTTTCCAGGCTTATGTTTATATATGTTGTTTGATTATCTGGCATTAAGGGATGGTTGTTTGAATATTTAATTTGGATGTATTTTGTTTAATAGATAATACGGGGCTTACATATGTCTGTTAGCCTCTGAAAGTGGATGGATAGAATAATTGAAAAGCTGGGAATCATAACAGTTATAACCTGCAACTGAAATTATATCCATGTCCGTACAAAATGAAAGAACCTGTGAACATTGTCTTTTTGGCTGCCTTTTATGTCTAGTTCGGCACGAATCCATGGGTAATGCATTCGGTACCATTGAAATCTGTCTTGAGATTGATCCTATAGGTAAATAATTAGATGTTAAGTAGTTAGCAACGTGAAAATCTCCTGTCGAACCTGTTTGAAATTTTGAATGCTATGTAGTATCTATTTAGGATGTATAGGTCTAAAAAACGATTAAAACATCTGCGATCATTAGTCCTCGAGGTGTAATGATCCACCCAGCCCCCTGATCGACATCCGCATCTGGTTGAAGAACCTTCAAGCCAAATACTGAAATCTGGAGTAGTTTATCCATGTTATAATTCTGTTATTAAGTCTATCTGAGTCCATATTGTGTTCCTCATGCACCTGTAGGAATTCCTCTGGATTTGTATGTAAATATGCAATCATATTTGTGTCCTTTGTGTCAGGTCATGAGATATATTCCAAATTGCCTCGCCATGGATTAAGTTGACAATACATAGATCTGTTACAATATTCTTGATTTAATAGTCTGAATGTTTTAATCATACGTATTACTCTTCCTCTCCCTTGATCAAAACTGGATCTGTCCATTTGCCGGCCATTTCGATCTCATGTGATTCCCTCTAAGTCATCTTTGTGATGGTTCGTATTTAACCCCATATGGTTATTTTGTTTGGCTCCCTGTTACTAATAGGCCTGCCTGACTTTATATTTATCCATATGCATGCTTTAAGACTTTTACCTTAATGAAAACTTTCTTGTCTGCTGGAAAATATATGTCATGGTGTCTTGATTGCTGAAGCGGTGCATGATAAATCTGTTAATTCACTGGTATTGAGCAATGTCCTGTTCTCACTATGATTTTACCCTCAACTTCCCTTAGATGGGCATGTGTGAATGCCTCTGAATTAACTATCTTACGACCCACTGCTCAGTTTCAAATTATTTGCTGTTTTCGGGCCTCTTTTCCCTTTTAATTGCCGAAGTAAAATGACTCATATATGTTTAAATTGTTGATGAGTGTTAATTATGTCTAATATTATTTGGGTGGATGCTAATCCTCATTGTTTTTCTTACTTTCACATGTAATACCTCGGAGCAAAAAGAAGAGTCTCAATACGAGACTCGTCGCAACAAACGAGGACTACGTCTAAGTGCATTCTCTATCGCATCGGAAATTCCAAGCCACCGACGAAAGGACATCGCCATTCTTCGAGTCATCTTTATTTAATTCATATCCTTTCCTCATTCATTTGTTGTAATTATTTGCCTAACATTTACTCTAACATTAATACATTTAGAATAGTTCGAGCTTGGGTGATCTTAGTAAGGAGTTTAAAATTAGAAATTTACGTGCCTCTCTAAGTAAATCTTTTTAACTTAACCATTTAGTCACATAATTACTCATGTAGTCTAGACATTACTTTTGTCATTAAATCTTAACTTGCATAATTAATCATATGTAGCTATGATATTATTTTCAAGATTCCTAACCCATTTGCTATAACATCCATATAGAAATCTTATTTTTATACTAAGAAACCCCCTTTAGCATGTGGTATACTAATCAAAGCGAGCAAATGAATACATTTAGTCAATTAATCTATTCTGCATTATATATATTTTTTTAAGGCATGCTTTAAACCTTATATATGTTTTATAGCACTAAACTTATTTATCTTTGAACAAAATACCTCTATCAAATATCTTTCGAACATGCATTTTTAGCATAAATAATTAACCCTAGGTTTGAGCGGACAACATGAGTTAGCGGATCCTTTAGGGTGCCTAACCCCTTCCCTTTAGGATAATAAAGAACCCTTACCCAGAATCTCATTAAGTTTAGCAGACCATTAAAATGGAGTTAATGTTTTACTTTAAACTAGTTAAACATTTAGGTGTCCTAATTCACCCAAAATAATTAGGTGGCGACTCCGCGAACCCTTTTCAAACATTTTAAACATTTTAGCATTCTTTTTAAACATTTAGCTCTTTTATTTATTTTCTAACATTTTTACTTAAGCAGGGTTCGCTTTTTATAAAGTTGCGGTCGAAATCGGGCGCGACAGGGTTAACTCGTACTCAGAGGAAGTGTGATTCCATCTGGGTTATAGTAGACAGGCTGACGAAATCAACCTATTTTCTTCCAGTCAGGACTATTTACTCGACTGAGGATTATGCTAGACTGTATATCAGGGAGATTGTGAGACTGCACGGAGTTCCTACATCTATCATATCAGACAGAGGGGCTCAGTTTATGGCTAACTTCTGGAGGACTTTCCAGAAGGGATTAGGGACATAGGTGAGTCTCAGTACTACATTTCACCCTCAGACCGATGGACAGGCAGAACGTACTATCCAGACACTTGAGGATATGCTGAGGGCCTGCATTATTGATTTCAGGGGTAGTTGGGAGGATCATTTGCCTCTTGTTGAGTTTGCATATAACAACAACTACCATTCCAGTATTCAGATAGCCCCGTATGAGGCCTTATATGGCAGGAAGTGTAGGTCGCCGATTGGTTGGTTCGATGTTGGCGAGGTTCAGTTAGTTGGCCCAGACTTGATTCAGCAGGCTGTGGATAAGGTGAAGCTTATCTAGGAGAGGTTATTAGCAGCTCAAAGTCCACAGAAGTTGTATGCAGATAATCGACGTCAACACTTGGAGTTTCAGCTTGACGATTGGGTTTTCTTAAAGGTATCACCCATGAAGGGTGTGATGAGGTATAGTAAGAAGGGGAAACTTAGCCCGAGGTACATTGGGCCATACCAGATTGTTCGTAGAGTATGCAAGGTTGCCTATAAGTTAGATCTGCCATCCGATTTGGAAGCAGTACATTCGATCTTCCATGTTTCTATTTTACGGAAGTGTATCGGAGATCCATCTAGAGTTTTCCCGGTTAGTGATGTCCAGGTGACAGAGGGGTTATCGTATGAGGAGAGTCCTATAGCGATACTTGATCGCCAGGTCAGACGATTATGGACTAAGGACGTGGATTACGTCAAAGTCTTGTGTCGGAATGATAATAGGGAGAAGATGACTTGGGAAGCAGAAGAGGACATGATGAAGAAGTATCCTCACTTATTCCCTACACCTACAGGTAATTCATTTCCCTACTTGTTGATTTGAATTAACGTATATGCATAAGTGTTATATTGTGGCCATGTGTGGCATATTTGATTGTGTTGGATATAGTTAAAGGGGACTATGCCGATATCGGTTTAGATTAAACTTAGTAAGAACATTTGGGACGAATGTTTCTAAGGGGGAAGAATGTTACACCCCGTAATTCCAGGACATGTATATGAGGACGTACGTGGAAATGCGACTTTAAGTTTGAAACGAAAGAAATATTACTTTTTCCTACGAAAAATATTCCGAACCTCGTAAAGGAAAAAGGTTTATAAATTGGAATTGAGTTCTCAAATTTGGTATTTGAGACTTATAGAATTTATTGGAATTATGGAATTTTATTTTCAAATTTGGTCATGTGGGGCCCACCCGGGAAATTTTATGATTTTGTGGGGCCCACAAGGTTTTCGATATTTTGATCAATTATTGAGATTTTGGGGAGATAAAATATTTTGGACCAATAGGAGGGTGACACGTGTCACCCCCACATGACCCATGTTGGGCGAGAAAGAGATGGACAAGTGGGCAAGCTTGTATTCAAGATAATTATGGGACAAGTGGACTAGTGCGACCCACACACTTTATCACGACCGACCGGGGCGGCGGTGCACTACACAGGCACCCCGTTCAGGTATACATCAGAGAATAGCAGCGGAACATACACAACATACAACATGTTTAGACAAAATACCACAGGCTAGCTGATAAGGCCGCCTTCCATAAAATATGCATAATCAAAATAAAAAATGTACAACTCGGTTCTTACATCCCCAAACCACAACATGTGACTACAGACCTCTAAGAATAACAACTGTGGCGGGACAGGGCCCCGCCATACCCCTAAATGTACATAAATCTACAACATCAGGGAAAAACTGTACCAAAAGACAAGCCTCCGGAGAAATGGAGCTTCTGACGTCTGATAAGTGATCCTAAGAATGAGGATCCACTACCTGCTTACCCCTACTTGCGGCATGAACGCAGCCCCCGAGGAAGGGGGTCAGTACACAATATGTACTAAGTATGTAAAACTGGAAAATACTGTAATTACATCATAAGTTTAAAATAAAGTCGGAGACATGTATGATAATAAAATTACAGTACACAGTGCCTTACTAACAATGAGAGTAACTAACAGTATACGTACAACACAAAAATAGGAAGCTCACGATCAAAGCAGGACCATTCGCCCACAGTATCATTAAGCAATCCTACTCCTGGGACTATTTCACCCGCATAGGTCGTGTGGACCCGCATGAGGTATTCTCGCGTAGTACACTACCGCGCATGGGACTATTTCACCCTCATAAGCCCATAGGACTCGCATGAGGTATTCCTCGCATCGTGGGTAGCAAATCCACGGAACAGGTGGTATAACGATCTTGGGGATTCACCCCTCATTTATACTCTTACCCTGAAGAAGGTGGTATGACAATCTTGGGGCTTGCCCCTCATTCATACTTTTACCCTGGAGAAGGTGGTATAACGATCTTGGGGCTTGCCCCTCATTTATACTCTTACCCTATCTCAACCGGCCAACATACATAACATAAGCACTACCGGCTTATTATACAATAAATAAACAAGTTAAGAAATTTCCCTAACTTCTTATTAGCCTTATTCATATACACTCTCATTTTAGTTTACTTAATAAGGCACTAGCATATCTTTTATAAAAATCCGGGAATTTAACCCAAGTACTACATACTTCCACTCTTTTAAAAATGACTCTTTTTCGTATAAAACTTCCAAGATACTATTAACCGTAGTATCAAGTCAAAATTACGTTTCAAGACAAGTCACAATACCTTTAGAAGTAAAGTTAGGTTTCTAAATCAAGTGACTCATTTTCTTATAAAACCTTAGGCAATTGATGCCTTAAAATCAAATTGCCTTTCATTAAATCAAGTCATTTATCTTTCCATAAAGTTAATATAACCAACTTCCCATAAAGTCGTTATAATCACTTTATACCTTAGCCAAATACAATTTCCTATCCAAGGGACTTATACGTTTAAAACGAAACAAGTATCACATACTTTAAAACTCTTCAAGTCCCTTAACTTTAATAAAACTTAAGACATCCTTAATACTTTCAAAGAAGTGAGTTAATCTCCTAACTCACCCGACTTGACTATTCATAAAACTAGTAAAGGATATCAAGGTCTTGTACGTCTACCGTACTATATACGTGCAACTAGTCATGCTCAAAAGATAGGAAAGTTCTACATACCTCTTCGGGTCAAACCACTTGCCAAGTACAAAATCCCGCCCGTAGTATGTCAACCTATAATATCCACAATACGTCTATTAATGCCTTACTTCAAACGTAGAATATTATAAGTGTAAAGTCTCTAAATTCTACGGAAAATCGGACAACACCTCCATTGTTTCTACTTACTTTGCCACCTTTTTCAAGGCCGAATTCAATAACCAAACACGCCACATTTAAGGCCCAAACAATGCAATTAATCAATAGGGGATTACACGCCTACTAGACATGTAAAATTCCGCCCCACAAACGATATCAAACTAATACAAACTACTAGTCCAATTCGGCCACATTGAGTACAATAACACCAATTCTTATCCAATTTCATTTCAATCCAAGTTGTTAGCATAACATGATATCAAGTCGCAATCGATATACTACTATAATCTTCAAGTAAGTAACATGCGACGATTCTACTAAACGGCCAATTTGTAATCCAACTTCACATGGCTTAAATGACATTTCGGATTTTAAGGCTACAATCAATCCATAATACTTATAAACTTCAACACATACTTCATGCTAGCAAACATGTAAATCTAAAAACAATATATATAATCTTGTAACACTTTTAAGAGACAAGATTATTACCTCAACGAATCTTAATCCAACTCCAAATCCGAAGTCGCTCCTTAGCACTTAGAGCCTGTTCTAGACACTTCAATCCGCTACTTGAGACCCTTAGAACAACACCAACAAATTTCCTTCAATCTTCCAAACAAAACCTAGAAAAGTAACTAGGTTTTCACCTTGCGACTAATACGAAAACTATCTTTTTCCGGGATTTTTCTATTGAGATACACTTACAATACACCCATGAACCTTGGTTTAAAGTGTGGAGCTTAATGAACAAGAAACAAAAAAATTTCTTTTCTTCCTTGAGTGAACCCGAGAGCAACTATTGTTGTTCTTGAAATTCTTGAATTTTTTTCTAAGTGTTGGACTTAGTCTTGCTACTAGTAGTATTATATAGCACAATGGAGGGTCAAGATGTACCCAAATGTGAGGCTTGGATGAGTTTCAATTAAATATCAAGACTTGTAGACCCTTTGACTAAGTCAATTTTGTCAAGCTCTTCAAGTTGCAAGACTTAGTCATCCTACAAAGGTCAAATGACCCTTGTGCCCATGCTACATTTCGTCCAAGACAACATAAGGGGGGGTGACACGTGTCTCCCTCCCATTCGTCACAATATTCGTTTTCGACAATTTCATAATTCCGATAAATTTTTACAAGTCTCAAATCTTAACACTTGTGAGTTCTTACGTACGTTCTTAAAACATGTCTTGTAAATACGGGGTGTAACATTCTTCCCCCCTTAGAAACATTCGTCCCCGAATGTTCTTTCGGAGTCAAACTTATAATTAGCAACATAGTTTCCTTTCACAACCCCGACATACCAATAATGCCACACATGGCCACATAATAGCATTTAAGCAAAAGAAATACTTCAATTAAAACTTGACAAGTAAGGGAAATGCATTACCTGAAGGTGTAAGGAAAAGTGAGGATACTTCCTCAACATGTCATCCACCGCTTCCCAAGTCATCTCCTCCCGGTTATCATTCCTCCACAAGACTTTGACGGAAGCCACATCCTTAGTCCGCAGTCGCATGACCTGGCGATCGAGTATCGCTATGGGACTCTCCTCATACGATAACCCCTCTGTCACCTGTACCTCACTAGCAGGGAAAACTCTCGCTGGATCTCCGATACACTTCCGCAACATAGAAATATGGAAGACCGGATGTACCGCCTCTAACTCTGATGGCAGATCCAACTCATAGGCAACCTTTCCTACTCGACGGACGATCTGGTAGGGCCCAATGTACCTTGGGTTGAGTTTCCCCTTCTTACCGAATCTCATCACACCCTTCATGGGTGACACCTTTAAGAAGACCCAATCGTCTACCTGAAACTCCAAATGCCGACGCCGATTATCCACATATGACTTCTGCCGACTCTGAGCTGCTAACAGTCTCTCCTGGATAAGCTTCACCTTATCCACAGCCTGCTGAACCAAGTCTGGGCCAACTAACTGCACCTCGCCCACGTCGAACCAACCAATCGGCGATCTACATTTCCGCCCATATAAAGCCTCGTATGGCGCCATTTGTATACTGGAATGGTAGATGTTGTTATAAGCAAACTACACAAGAGGCAAATGATCCTCCCAGCTACCCCTGAAATCAATCACGCAGGCTCGCAGCATATCCTCAAGTGTATGCGGATAAGACGCTCTGCTGCCGTCGATCGAGGATGAAATCTTTGTCGAGACTCACATGTGTCCCTAATCCTTTCTGGAAAGACCTCCAGAAGTTAGCCGTAAATTGGGCTCCCCTATCATATATAATCGACACCAGGACACCGTGCAACCTCACAATCTCTCTGATGTACAATCTGGCATTGTCCTCAGCCGAAAACGTCGTCCTGACTGGAAGGAAATGGGCTGATTTCGTCAGCCAGTCAACAATAACCCAAATGGAGTCGTACTTCCTCTGAGTACGAGGTAACCCTGTAACAAAGTCCATGTTGATCACCTCCCACTTCCAAGTCGGAATCTCAATAGCCTGCAATAATCCACTAGGCCTCTGGTGCTCGACCTTGACCTGCTGGAAATTAGGACACTGTGCAACAAAACACCGCCACGTCCTCTTGTGCCGTCCCACCAATACAAACATCGAGGTCATGGTACATCTTGGTCGACCGGATGAATAGAATAACGAGCATGTGCCTCCCGAGAATCTGTGGCGAAGTCTGTCACATCGGGAACACTGGCCGGCCCTCAAATCTTAGCACCCAAGCGGTATCTCGAATAGACTCTTCTCATCCCGAAGAGTCAGTAACTCGATCTTGTGCAACATCGGGTCCTCAGCGTCGCCTCTTCACCTCATCAACGATGGAAGACTCGGCAACCTCACGAACCCGTACCCTACTATCGTTGGTATCGATCAAACGAACCCCAAGGCTCGCTAGCTGGTGGATCTGACGGACCATGTCCTGCCTCTGCGCGTACCTCTGACAGACTCCCCATCGATCTACGGCTCAAGGCATCAGCAACTACGTTGGCTTTCCCCGGACGGTATAGAATATCAACATCATAATCTTTCAACAACTCTAACCACCGTCTCTGTCGCAAGTTCATCTCTCTCTGCCTGAAGATATACTGGAGGCTCTTGTGGTCTGTATAAATATCCACATGAACCCCATACAAATAATGTCTCCAAATCTTCAAGGCATGAATAACTGCGGTCAACTCTAAGTCGTGGGTAGGGTAATTCCTCTCATGCTTCCATAACTGCCGGGAAGCATAGGCTATAACCTTGTCGTGCTGCATCAAAACATACCCTAGCCTGAGACCCGAGGCATCACAATAGATCACGTACCCGTCTAACCCTTCAGGAAGAGTAAGAACTGGAGCCGTAGTCAACCTTTCGCAAAGAATGGAAACCGCTTCGCAAGCCTCGTCGGCTGGAACTTGGCCGCATACGAGTCGACTAGTCAGCGGTCTTGAAATCGAGCAAAGCGCTCCACAGCCTACGATAATAACTCCGCGATCTAAGCTGCGCACCTCGGTCGGAGTAGTAGGTCTCGGCCAAGACTTGACTGCCTCAATCTTTGCCGTATCCACCCGAACACCATCAGCCCCAATAATGTGCCCCAGGAATGCCACTGAGGCCAACCAAAACTCACACTTGGAGAACTTGGCGAATAACTGCCGGCTCCGGAGGACCCCAAGTACCGTCCTCAAGTGATCTGCATGCTCCTGCTCTGTACGCGAATAAACCAGGATGTCATCAATGAATACTATCACAAATGTATCCAAAAATGGCTTGAACACCCGGTTCATCAAATCCATAAATACCGCTGGAGCGTTGGTCAAACCGAAAGACATAACCCTGAACTCATAGTGCCCATACCGGGTCACGAATGCGATGTTTGGGATATCGCCTCTCGAACTTCGCTTTGATGATAACCAGACCGCATGTCTATCTTGGAGAAACACCTCGCACCCTGCAACTGGTCCAACAAATCATCAATCCTGGGGAGGGGGTACCTATTCTTGATGGTTACCTTATTCAGCTGTCTGTAATCAACACACATGCGCAGCGTCCTATCCTTCTTCTTCACAAACAAAACCGGCACTCCCCAGGGAGAAACACTAGGCCTGATAAAGCCTTTTCCAAGAAATCTTTGGTGGTCCTTGACTCCTCAACTCGGCAGGTGCCATCATGTATGGCGGAATGGAAATAGGTCGAGTGTCTGGCAACGTGTCAATACAAAACTCAATCTCCTCTCGGGAGGATACGGAAGGTCATGCAGGAACACATCCGAAACTCCTAACCATCGCATCGATCAAGAAGCGGCACCTCGGCCTGCGTATCAAATACTCGAACGGATGATAAATGTACCCTTCGCACCATCTTCCTAGCCTTGAGGTAAGAAATAAACCTACCCCTCGGCGACGCTGTGTTGCCCTTCCACTCGATAACCGGCTCACCAGGAAACTGGAACCGAACCAACCTGTCTCTAAAGTCAACGTTGGCATAACAAGAAGCCAACCAGTCCATACCCATAATGACATCAAAATCTATCATCTCCAACTCTATCAAGTCCGCGAGTCCGGCGTAAATAAATCTGGGACAACTGTATACACGCTCGGCTAACACCGATCACCAGCTGGCGTAGCTACCTCAAAAGGCTCTATCGACACCGGCTCTATCCCGATTCTACCCATGATAAAGGGGACACATAGGACAAGGTAGAACACGGATCTATCAAGCATAAACGTCGCGACATGAAATCAATAATGTACTGTGGACGGCGTCGAAGCCTCACGATCTGGCGGTGGCTAAGGAATAAATGCGGTTCTGTGGACCGCTAGAACTGGAACCACCACCACGACCTCTACGCGGCTGCTGTCGTGAGTACCACGCCTCGGGCGCATAACCACGAAGGAGAGAAGACCCGACAAATGATCACATCGGTGCACGTACCACCCATGCCGCCTCTAGACGGACAATCTCTCCTCAAATGGCCCTGCTGGCCATAAGAGTAGCAAGCTCTCGGAGCCATGCGACACTCGCCCTGGTGAGACCTACCGCATCGAGCACACTGAGATGTGGGTGGTCTCGATCGGTGATGGTTTCTGCCTCCATGAAACCCCGAAGTCTGGAGCCACGACGCTCTGAATGACTGCTGATCGGACCTCCCGCGGAAAACTGTGAAGGAGCACTCTGTGCTGGCTGGAATGTGGACCTAGTCTGCTGCTGAGGCTGTCCGCCTCGAAAACTGCCCTGAGACCCTGCTGTCCTGGCCCTCTTGGGCTGGCCTGAGTCGATCTGATCCTCCCTCTCTCTATCCTCTATCCCCTGCGCATACGCCTGCATCCTGGCAATGTCCATACCGGGCTGAAGAGCCACCCCCAAGCATGCAGTAATCATATGACGGTCTAGCCCCATCACATAACGATGAACTCTATCCGCCGTACGCATTACAATAGTGCGCGTATGCGGCCAAGGAGTCAAACTCCAGGTTGTACTCCCTGATAGTCCTCCCATTCTGCCTCAAGGTCAAGAATCTATCTACACGGGCTCTCCTCATCTCAGGAGGCAAAAAGTGATCCATAAAGGCCTTTGTGAAATCCTCCCAAACAGTTGGAAGAGCATCCTCACCTCTCGACAGCTCCCATGACTCAAACCAGTTCAACGCAATATCGCGTAATAGGTAAGAGGCTAGCATAACAGACTCTGTCTCCGAAGCCCTAAGAACCTGCATAGTCATTAGGCCGAATGAACTCCTGCGGATCCTCTTGGACCTCGAACCATAAAACTTCGGGCGGATGACAACCGAGAAAATCCCGAATCATAAGCCATCGGCTCTGGGTTAGGCTGCCGCTCTGTCGTGGCCACCTGCTACTATACTGGTCAATAACTGGATCTGCTCCCCATAGTCTCTATACTCAGCTCCTGACTGTGGGACTGGAGGCTCTGGTACCGGAACCTCTGGAGCTACTGTCGCTCTCGGCTCCTCTAATACTGCCGGCGTGGCTGAACTCGCCGACCCGCCTACTACCTCAGGCATAGTCTGTGCCTGAGTCCGTGTAACCCTCTGAGTACCGCTAGCAGCTCCTGCTGCTGCCTTGCCCTTCTGGGCCTTGGTCGCGCCAGTGGAGGCATAAGCATTTCATAAGAATAGGTCGAGAGGATTCAACCTAATAAGACTCTCTTTGGGCGATCTCGGAGAGAAGAATGGAAACCAATCCTAAATGTCCTGCTGCCTCCTGATTATAGATGTGGTGCACAACACACATATAATCAAGACTCTACTAGACACGGTCTGTAGACACTTTCTGAGGACTAACTGCTCTGATACCACTTTTGTCACGACCCGACCGGGGCGCGGCGGTGCCCTACAGGCACCCGTTCTGTATACATCAGAGAATAGCAGCGGAACATACACAACATACAACATGTTTAGACAAAATTCCACAGGCTAGCCGATAGGGCCGCCTTCCATAAATTATGCATAATCAAAATCAAAACTGTACAACTCGGTTCTTACATCCCCAAACCACAACATGTGACTACAGACCTCTAAGAATAACAACTGTGGCGGGACAGGGCCCCGCCATACCCCTGAATGTACATAAATCTACAACATCAGAGAAAAACTGTACCAAAAGACAAGCCTCCGGAGAAATGGAGCTTCTGACGTCTGATAAGTGATCCTAAGAATGAGGATCCACCACCTGCTTACCCCTACCTGCGGCATGAACGCAGCCCCCGAGGAAGGGGGTCAGTACACAATATGTACTAAGTATGTAAAACTGGAAAATACTGTAATTACATCATAAGTTTAAAACAAAGCCGGAGACATGTATGATAATAAAATTACAGTACACAGTGCCTTACTAATAATGAGAGTAACTAAGAGTATACGTACAACACAAAAATAGGAAGCTCACGATCAAAGCTGGACCATTCGCCCACAGTATCATTAAGCAATCCTACTCCTGGGACTATTTCACCCGCATAGGTCGTGTGGACCCGCATGAGGTATTCCTCGCATAGGCTGTACCCGCCCGCATGGGACTATTTCACCCGCATAAGCCCATAGGACTCGCATGAGGAATTCCTCGCATCGTGGGAGCAAATCCACGGAACAGGTGGTATAATGATCTTAGGGATTCACCCCTCATTTATACTTTTACCCTGAAGAAGGTGGTATGACGATCTTGGGGCTTGCCCCTCATTCATACTCTTACCCTGGAGAAGGTGGTATAACGATCTTGGGGCTTGCCCCTCATTTATACTCTTACCCTATCTCAACCGGCCAACATACATAACATAAGCACTACCGGCTTATTATACAATAAATAAACAAGTTAAGAAATTCCCCTAACTTCTTATTAGTCTTATTCATATACACTCTCATTTTAGTTTACTTAAGGCACTAGCATATCTTTTATAAAAATCCGGGAATTTAACCCAAGTACTACATACTTCCACTCTTTTAAAAATGACTCTTTTTCGTATAAAACTTCCAAGATACTATTAACCGTAGTATCAAGTCAAAATTACGTTTCAAGACAAGTCACAATACCTTTAGAAATAAAGTTAGGTTTCTAAATCAAGTGACTCCTTTTCTTATAAAACCTTAGGCAATTGATTCCTTAAAATCAAATTGCCTTTCATTAAATCAAGTCATTTATCTTTCCATAAAGTTAATATAACCAACTTCTCATAAAGTCGTTATAATCACTTTATACCTTAGCCAAATACAATTTCCTATCCAAGGGACTTATACGTTTAAAACGAAACAAGTATCACATACTTTAAAACTCTTCAAGTCCCTTAACTTTAATAAAACTTAAGACATCCTTAATACTTTCAAAGAAGTGAGTTAATCTCCTAACTCACCCGACTTGGCTATTCATAAAACTAGTAAAGGATATCAAGGTCTTGACGTCTCAAGTACTATATACGTGCAAATAGTCATGCTCAAAAGATAGGAAAGTTCTACATACCTCTTCGGGTCAAACCACTTGCCAAGTACAAAATCCCGCCCGTAGTATGTCAACCTATAATATCCACAATACGTCTATTAACGCCTTACTTCAAACGTAGAATATTATAAGTGTAAAGTCTCTAAATTCTACGGAAAATCGGACAGCACCTCCTTTGTTTCTACTTACTTTGCCACCTTTTCCAAGGCCGAATTCAATAACCAAACATGCCACATTTAAGGCCCAAACAATGCAATTAATCAATAGGGGATTACACGCCTACTAGACGTGTAAAATTCTGCCCCACAAACGATATCAAACTAATACAAACACTAGTCCAATTCGGCCACATTGAGTACAATAACACCAATTCTTATCCAATTTCATTTCAATCCAAGTTGTTAGCATAACATGATATCAAGTCGCAATCGATATACTACTATAATCTTCAAGTAAGTAACATGCGACGATTCTACTAAACGACCAATTTGTAATCCAACTTCACATGGCTTAAATGACATTTCAGATTTTAAGGCTACAATCAATCCATAATACTTATAAACTTCAACACATACTTCATGCTAACAAACATGTAAAGCTAACAACAATATATATAATCTTGTAACACTTTTAAGAGACAAGATTATTACCTCAACGAATCTTAATCCAACTTCAAATCCGAAGTCGCTCCTTAGCACTTAGAGCCTCTTCTAGACACTTCAATCCGCTACTTGAGACCCTTAGAACAACACCAACAAATTTCCTTCAATCTTCCAAACAAAACCTAGAAAAGTAACTAGGTTTTTACCTTGCGACTAATACGAAAACTATCTTTTTCCGGGATTTTTCTATTGAGATACACTTACAATACACCCATGAACCTTGGTTTAAAGTGTGGAGCTTAATGAACAAGAAACAAAAAAATTTCTTTTCTTCCTTGAGTGAACCCGAGAGCAACTATTGTTGTTCTTGAAATTCTTGAAATTTTTTCTAAGTGTTGGACTTAGTCTTGCTACTAGTAGTATTATATAGCACAATGGAGGGTCAAGATGTGCCCAAATGTGAGGCTTGGATGAGTTTCAATTAAATATCAAGACTTGTGGACCCTTTGACTAAGTCAATTTTGTCAAGCTCTTCAAGTTGCAAGACTTAGTCATCCTACAAAGGTCAAATGACCCTTGTGCCCATGCTACATTTCGTCCAAGACAACATAAGGGGGGGTGACACGTGTCGCCCTCCCATTCATCACAATATTCGTTTTCCGACAATTTCATAATTTCGATAAATTTTTACAAGTCTCAAATCTTAACACTTGTGAGTTCTTACGTACGTTCTTAAAACATGTCTTGTAAATACGGGGTGTAACACACACACTGTCCCCAATCTCAACCTTACACTTGTTTTAATCCTCTCCCTTGGTTACATTATATATACACACATAGAGTAGCAAGACTCAACACTTAGAAAATTTCAAGAAAACTTATGCACACACAAGAGGGTTCTCGGCCAAGCTTGCTCAAGAACAAGAAATTTCTTCAATTCTTGTTGATAAATCCTCATATTCAAACCAAAGATCCCTAGTGGTATACTAAGCATAAAGAAACCCTTAAACCCCAGAATTAGTACGTTAATTTGTTAGTCGCACCGTGAAACCCTAAGGTGATCTTCAACTTTTGAGTTGAAACTTGAAGAGAAGTTGGTTGTGAGCTTCTAAGGGTCGTTTATTGTGGATTGGAACGTGGAGAAGATGAGCTAAAGTTGCTAAGGATCGACTTTTAATCTTGGAATATTTTGGGCTTATTGAGGTAAAGATCTTTGTCTTCCAAATGTAATTGAAGATTACATGTTATAGTAGTGCATAAATTAACTTGTGATATAAGGAATGAAGGTTAATAAGGTTAGGATATTTGGATGGTTAAAATCGAGACATGGCATGTTAGCCATTGAAGTTGTTAATCAATTTGATTGTTAGTTATAATCGTTACATGTTATATAAGAAAAGGGAATGTAGTTGTTATAATTGTTATGACTTATGTAACTTTTTAGAGTAACGACTTGAATTAAATAATTGAAAAAGGGTTATATGTTGTCATTGCTTATGGTCGAGATTGGCCTTAAAATGATTGGACTTATATATGAATTGTGGGGCAAAATTTTACACGTCCAGTTAGGCGTGTAATCCCCTTTGGTTAGATGTTGGCTGTGCCTTAAATGTGGCATATTGGTTATTAATTTCAGGCCTTGAAAATGGTGGAAAAGTACGTAGAAACAGGGGAAGTGTGGCCCAATTTTCCATAGAATAAGAGACCTTATAATTAGTATTATTCCACCTTAGAAAGCTAGAAGTTGATAGACGTATTATGGTCATTATAGGTTGACATTCTACGTGCGGCGTATTCAACTTAGCGGGTGGATTAAGCCGAAGAGGTATGTGGAACTTTCCCTATCTTCTTGAGCATGAGTTTTGTAAATATATAGTACGGTTGACGTACATGTTTTAAATTAATTCAGTTTCATTTTGGTACTACTGATTTGATTTAAAATGTACAAGTTTAGTTGAGTTGGAAAGTTAAACTCACTTGGTTTAAAAGG
Source organism: Przewalskia tangutica (assembly GCA_029844215.1). Lineage (NCBI taxonomy): Eukaryota > Viridiplantae > Streptophyta > Magnoliopsida > Solanales > Solanaceae > Przewalskia > Przewalskia tangutica. The sequence continues at coordinate 75,709,048 of CM056723.1, read as the reverse complement.
ATAGATACCTTAGTTTCTAAAGCATAAAGTTGTTATAATGGCTTTATGGGAAGTTAGATATAACGACTTTATGGAAAGTTAAAAGAGTGGTTTACTTGAATGATTTAAAAGAGAATAAATGATTTGATTTTGAAAGTATACGATACTTGATTTAAAGAGTATAAGTAACTTGATTTAAAGGTATAAGTTACTTGAGTTTGGAAAGTAGAAGTTACTTGATTTCAAAGCCTTGAAATGAATTTCTAAAGGTGTAGTAACTTGATTTGAAAAATAGACATGCCTTGATACTACGGGTGTTAGTATCTTATGGCTTTTATGTTACACCCCGTAGTTTCAGGGTATGTATATGAGGGTGTGCGCAAGAGAATGCGACTCTAGGGTTGTATAGAAAGAAAGATTTCTTTTTCCTACGGAAAATATTCCGAACCTCGTGAAGAAAAAATGATTATTATTGGGAATTGGATTCTCAATTTTGGTATTTGAGACTTATAGAATTTATAAGAATTATGTATTTTATTTTCCGGAATTGGTCACGTGGGGCCCACGGGAGAAATTTACGGTTTTGTGGGGCCCACATTATTTTCGAGATTTTGGCCATTATAAATATTTTCGGGAGATGAAATATTTTGGACAAATAGGAGGGCGACACGTTTCGCCCCCATGTGGCCATGTTGGCCGAAATAGGTGTGCCATGTGGCTTGTTGGCCGATTTTGGGAGACATGTGGCAAGACACATGTCTCAAGTTTTTGTGGGACATGTGGTTTGTGGGACCCACACACACATGTCGCCAATCTAAACCACACACTTGCTTGCATCCTAGCCTTTGGTTGCCCTATAAATACCCCCCTTAAGCTTGCAAGACTTCATCAAACACTTAGAGTTTTTCCAAGACAAAAATAATACTCCCTCCCTTGTTCAGCTCTCGGCCAAACGCCCTCTTGTGAAGAATTTTTTTCAATTGTTGTTGTTAATCCCAAATACCTTAGCCAAGTGCCCCTAGTAGTGTTCTAAAGTTATCTCAACACAAAGATCCCGGAAATACTACGTCATTTCAATAGTCGCAAAAATGATACCCTAGGGTAATCTTCATATTAAAGTTGGTTAGGAACTTCTAAGGGTTGCTTGGAGTGGATTGGAGCGTAAGGAATAGGAGCTAACGTTGCTAAGGATCGACTTATAAATCTTGGATAATTTTGGACTTATCGAGGTAATGATCTTTGTCCTTCTATTGTAATTGGAGATTACATATTGTAGTAGTTTATAATTGAGTATATGATATGTGGAAGGAAGATTAAAAAGAAATAGACTGTTTAGATTTATTGTGGGGCAGAATTTTACACGTCCAGTTAGACGTGTAATCCCCTTTGAGTTGTTGGCTATTGATATCGGGCCTTGAAAAAGGTGGAAAAAGTACGTAGATACGGGGGAAGTGCTGCCCAATTTTCCGTAGAATAAGGAACTTTATACTTAGAATATTCTACGAAGAAGTCTAGACGTTGATAGACGTATTTGATTATTATAGGTTGATACTCTACGCGTGGCATATTCGACTTGACAAGTGGATTTAGCCGAGGAGGTATGTGATTCTTCCTATCCTCTTGAGCATGATTGTTGTGAAATATATAGTACGATAGACGTACGTGTGTTAAATAAATTTGGTTTCACTTTGATATCCTTGACTTGAGTTCTAAATGTTAAAAACCTTGAAATATTTCAAAAGGAGTTATGGATCATTATTCGGAAGGAAATTGATACTTGGTTTTAAAAAGAATAGGTTCTCTTGGTTTTCCAAACGAATATGGTTGTTTTGAATTATTAGAAAGTATAAGTGTTATGATAGCTTTATGGGAAGTTAGTTATAACGACTTAAGGAAGATAAAAAGAACGGTTTACTTACTTGTTTATAAAAGCCTTGTTATGATTTATGAAGGTGTGGTATGTTGGTTTGATAAGTAAACATGCTATGATACTACGGGCGTTAGTGTCTTGAGACTTTTGTGTTAAGGGGGTTTTCTTGTTGGGCTTATGTTGTTTACGATAAGCCGGTTGTGCTTACATTATATCACTTACCCCCCTAACAAGTTACGTGGTTCATATGCCGCGGGTTAGCTACCCCCGATGCGAGAAATACCTCATGCGGGTCCATGTGGCCTATGCGGACTGCGGGAGTCCAGGAATCACTCCGGGTGTGTTACCCCGATGCGAGGAATACCTCATGCGGGTCCATGTGACCTATGCGGATTGCGGGAGTCCAGGAATGCCGCGACTTAGCTACCCCCGATGCGAGGAGTACCTCATGCGGGTCCACGTGACCTATGCAGATTACGGGAGTCCAGGATTAGGACTCGCACAATGATACTAAGGGTGAATGGCCCTACTCCGATCATTGGCGGTCTAGAAAGAACCGGTTGGGTTACACCTATTTGCTCTTGTATATACTATGGCACTATGTACTGTTAATTGTTTTTCTATACATGTCTGTGGATTTGTTTTGAGAATGTTATGATTTCATTACAGTACTTTCAGTTTCACATACTTGGTACCTGTTGTACTGACCTCCTTCGGGGGGCTGCGTTCATGCCGCAGGTAGAGGTACATCGGTTGTTGATCCTCGCTCATAGGATCACCGTTCTGCTTTTGGGAAGCTCCGTTTCTCCGGAGGCTTATCTTTTGGTATGATTCCCTGTCATTGTAGGTTCATGTACATTCAGGGGTATGGCGGGGCCCTGTCCCGTCATAGTTGTTATAAACTCTTAGAGGTCTGTAGTCCTGTTGTAAATTGGGTTTGTAAAGGATGTAACGGCCAGGCTTTGATTTTTATATATATACATGTTGAAAGGCAACCTTAGCGGTTAGCATGTTTTCTTATCTTACATTGTTCCATGTTTTTAAGTTTATTTCCGCTGGTTTCTCTGATGTGTATCTACTAGGGTGCCCGGGTAAGGCACCAGTCGCGGGCCCGGGGTCGGGTCGTGACATTTTATATGAAAAAAAAGGTCTTTTTTAAAGGAATAGAAGTATGTAGTACTTTGGGGTTAAATTCCCGGATTTTACATGATAGTGCCTTAAGTTTAATTAATGAGAGGTAAAGATTGCTAACTTGCATATGTTGTTCATGATGGCTGTTAGTGCTAGTGTTATATTATTTATTACCTTGATACTACGGGTGTTAGTATCTTGTGGCTTTTATATGAAAAAAGTCTTTTTTAAAGGAATAGAAGTATGTAGTACTTTGGGGTTAAATTCCCGGATTTTACATGATAGTGCCTTAAGTTTAATTAATGAGAGGTAAAGATTGCTAACTTGCATATGTTGTTCATGATGGTCGTTAGTGCTAGTGTTATATTATTTATTACGGGGTCAATTCCCGGGTCATATTGCATTTTGCATTTCTGTGGATTTTCTCCCCACGATGCGAGTATGGCGTATATACTCATTGCGGGTCCACAGGGTCTATGTGGGTGAAATAGTCCTATGAGGATGAAATAGTCCCATGCGGGGCAAATTATCCTATGCGGGTCCACATGACCTATGCGGGTGAAATAGTCCCAGGAGTAGGATTGCCTAATGATACTACGGGCGGGTGGCCCTAAATTGATCATAAGATTTCTATTTTTAAAACGGTAAAGTTTACTCTTAGTTACTCTCATTATTAATAAGGCACAATGTACTGTTAATTTGGTTATCACTCTCCAGCTTTATTTTAGACTATATGATTTCATTACAGTACTTTCAGTTTCACATACTTGGTACATATTTTGTACTGAACCCCTTTTCTCGGGAGGCTGCGTTCATGCCGCAGGTAGAGGTAAACAGGTTGCTGATCCTCACTCTTAGGATCACTGTTCAGCTTTTGGGAAGCTCCATTACTCCGGAGGCTTATCTTTTGGTACGGATCCCTGTTGTTGTAGATTTATATGCATTCAGGGGTATGGCGGGGCCCTGTCCCGTCATAGATAGGATCCAAACTATTAGAGGTTTGTAGTCATGTATGTGGGTTGGACTTGTAATAGATGTAGCTCTTTTGTTTATGTATAGATACAGAAAGGTGACCTAATCGGCTAGTCTATTTCTTGTTTCACATTGACGCATGTCTATGAGCTTTATTTATATTCCGCTGGTTATCTCTGATGTATACCTGTAAGGGTGCCAAGATAGGGCACCAGTCGCGGGCCCGGGGTCGGGTCATGACACTTGGGTAGACAGACATTTTCCCATGATACTAAGGTCACCTTCTTCTTCTCCTCACTATTTCCCCATAAGAAGGCCCTACATCCTTTATCAATTTCCCTCACAACACTTTGGGGAAAAATAAACACTGCACCCCAAAAGTTATGAAGTGAAAACAAAATGAAATTAATCACTTGTAATCACCCAGCATAAGACAAATGTCTAACTGAGATAGATCTTATCCTCTCAGTAACCTTCAAACAAAGTTGTTGACAATCAAGTTTGTTCCATTTCTTTAGGGACAAAAAATCCAAATAGGAAAGGTCCCATGTAAAAACCAGTGACCCCCAACAGTCTCAACCTCATAGATTCAGTAACCCCAGTTGCATACAAACTAGACTTGTCATTATTAGCCTCCAGCCCAGTTGCCTTAGAAACATGTTGCAGTGCTTCCATTACACTTCTCACATTCTACTCATTTCCTTTGTAGAAAATCATTAGATCATCTGCAAAGGTAAGATGAGTTAACTGTTGCTCCTTACACATAGGATGATATCTAAAATCAGGTAATGACTCATCTTCTTTAGCACCTTGACAAATACTCCATAATCAATACAAAGAGCATGAGTCAAATAGGGTCACCCTGCCTCAGATCCCTCTTCCCTTTAAAATATCCATAAGCTTCCCTATTCACCATAACTAAAAAGCTTGAAGTAATCACACACACCATAATCAGTTTAATGAATTTATCAGGAAAAATCATACCCTACAAACATTTATTGAACAAACTCACATTTGATCATGTCACAAGCCTGAGGATATCACACATTAGCACATTATATACTTGGGACCTGCCTTTCACAAATGCAGCCTTGGTAACATTGACAATTCTTGGCAAAACTGCAGTTAATCTGACACATAGCATATTTGAAATACATTTGAATAACACATTACAGCAAGAAATTGGCTTGAACTGACTTGCTTGCTCAGGCTCAATGACAAAGAATTTTATGTCGTAAGATCATTGGTCCAATAGGGGCAATATTTGAAGTCAAAACCTTTTGTATTGTATTCGGATCCTTTCTACAAGGTGGAACCTCCAGACGAATATGGAAGTATTAGTTCAACGTTTGATGTTGGAAACTTATCACCATACATATATGATAATAATTTGAGGCCAAATTCTGTTAAAGAAGGGCAGATTGATGAAAAAGACTGTGAACTTAAAGTTCTCACGTGATCCGCGAGACGATATGCTCGGAGTGCCAAAGATTGTCGATTGTCCTATGATAATTTGCTTATTATTTCATAGAATATTGTCATGACCCAACCTAGGGCCATGACGAGTAACCGAGCTTAACCTGCCCGATAACCCAACTTATGTTACCTGTACTCACACATGGAATTCAATAGGGTCTTTGTAATTAAGTTTGGAAGCTGTAAATAGAATACCAAAGTCCAACTGTAACTCAAAACATCTCAAAACATACTTATATATACATAATATGTCACAAGGTAAGCCAACGAGGTTGTCGATACTTCTGTACAACAAAACAATGGCCGACAAGGCCAAACAGTACCCATGACACCTACGTTGTCCGCAGACTACTAGAAGAGTATGTCGTACATAAGTGACGGGACATGGTCCCGTCGGACCCAGGATGTATACAAACAAAACTATACCAAAACAAGAACAATCTTCGAAGCAAGTAGAGTTGTCTGACTCCCAATGCTGACTCCTCATAGATGGTTGGATCGTGTAACCGCATCCCTGAACCTGTGGGCATGAAACGTAGCCCTCCGAAGAAAGGGGGTCAGTACGGAATATGTACTGAATATGTAAGGCAATACTGAATCATAAAACAAGAAAAAGCGTAACAATAAGCAAGTTTAGAAAGCAACCTGAGAGTAACCTGGAACAACACTTTGAACTATGTCATATGGTCTCTTACACAAATTCTAGCATACTCAATATAAATATAGAATATCCTACTCGTAGCCACTTCCGGCTAATAACACAATAGTCCCTTCGGACGGCCGTTTCCGGCGTAGTCATGATGGCCCCTTCGGGCAGCCGCTTCCGGCTTAAGAATATAATAATCCAGCTGATCAGGTGGAATAATAACAATACACATTATATACAATATGAATATGTAATGAAGTTACAAAACGTTACACCCCTTTCATAGTGGTTTCTATTACAACTCCCTTTGGAGAGATTTTGAGAACAAGTTTTACAGTTTCCTTCATTTACCATTTGCTTTGTAGTGAACGTGTAAGTATAATGTATCGCAGAAGCTTCCTTCAAATTATCAACAAGAGTATAACATGAACGAAACAAGACATTGGATATCGACTCCACATCCAACTAAGAATAGAGTACTTATGTTTTACATTCTTTAGGTGTCATATAAAAGGGATCATGCCAAAATATGAAAGAAGGGTTAGCCTTACATACCTTATTTATGCCTCAAGCTAATCGCCGAGTCCCTTCCCAAGATTAATCAACTAAAATACCATCAACAATATAGGGATTAAGACTAAGCCAACAAGATTATTCTAACTAATCATTTATTATGTCGCCTAACGGGATTTGGACAACATCTCCCCTATAATCCTACCAACCCAACAATTCCAAATTAAGCTAATAACCAACAACAACAACAAATCTAATAATTTACAACAATAATATGACTAAACTCATCTTACCATTCTATCCAAAACAGCCCCCAAAACCGCAACGCCTTAATATTCGGTATACGATAATTATAACTATATTTTTAACACTTTAATCCTTTAAATCACTACGTAATCATCTCAATAACAATGATGAGAAAATAACACATACCTTAGCAGCAGTTCAACCACGAAAATATCATCCCCCAAGTTCAATATTTAGCTTGAAATGACAACGACAACTCGTATTACACTTTATCCTTCACGAGCCTCGGGATTCGGGGCCTCGAATTTGATCGAACCCTTGATTTATCTCTATAACTCTAATCACTTTCTCTCTCTAAAATATTCTAGATCTTTTGGCATGCAATGAGGAAGATAATGGGTGAAAATTATCCTTAAATAGCCAAGGAAGTGGGCCTGACCCGACTTGGAGTCGGGTTGGGCCGAGCCCACTGCCAGTATGACATTTCCTCCTTAAAACGTCCATACCTTTGTATACCTAGGTCACATGAAGGCCTGCGAACTATGGTAGCAAAGGTATTTCAATTATATACAACTTCCATTTTTTGTATTGGCACAAATTCTCAACTTAAAATGGTGTGTTGGCCTCGTAAAGCTAGACCACCCGAAAACATATCCTTAAATCATCCTTTTGGAGTGCTTTTACTCATATTTGGCTTAAGTGTCCCCCTTAAGACTTTCTAAACTTTCTATGTACTATTCATATAACTTTTCATATGACCTTTATAAAATCCTGACATGTGGGCCCCACCTTAACTTACGGTTACAAGGGCTATTTGTCAAGTTATATATTAACCAACTTACACCATATGCCCTCCACTATCGTCTATATGTTATTCTTATACATATATAACAGAATCTTCATCCCTAATCCTTGTATATCTTTACCCTTCCCTGAGCCCATACTAAGTCGTTTGCAATCTCGGTAACACGAAAAATTTTCCGGGGTGTAACTTCCTCCCCCCCCCCCTTAGGAACATTCGTCCTCGAATGTTGGAAATATGTAACTTATAGAAGTTTTATGGATAGTTACACAATAGAGTAAAACATGACGGTACTATTTAAGATTTAAGGTCAAATTAATCGTATCTAATACCGCCAGTATCATGTTATAATAACTAAAAGGTTACATATCAAGAGTAGTCTTTTATTCGTTTACCCTAGTCCCGATTTATAACTATGGTCTTGCTATGCTATAGGCACTTCCCCCCTTAAGGTTTCAACTAAGTTTTTCACTAAGTCTTTTGTCTCGATATTTACCCCATTAACTCCTATGCTTGTATCCTAACTTATGTTGTAATACATCATGTCATAGTGGTAAGGGACAGTTCGTATAAATCTTAAACCTATCAATAAATAATCTGAAGAAGGGTATACCTGACAGTGCATCATGCGGTGTATCTGGACCCGGTCTCCCACCTAGAGCGTAGATACGATGCGGCCCAGTACTGGAGCTAGATGCTCCAGCTCTGCCCCTACCTCTGCCGGAAGAAGTCTTGATCCTATCTCTGGGGATCTTACTGAGGGTGACGATGCTGCTACCGAATTCTCAGGAATAATACTACCCACTATTTGTGGAAAATCTCTAGCATAGTGCCCCAGATCACCACAAGTATAGCATACACCCTGATGACACCGTCCTATATGACATTTTCCACAAGTCGCACATCGAGGAGGGCATCACCTCCTTCCCTGACCCCGCCTGTTGCTGAGAACCCGATGCATAAGAACTCTGTCTCTACCTAAGGGAAGTCTTCCTACCCCGCTGAGATCCTTAAAACTGCAGAGGTGCACTATACTGGGGTCTACTCTCGCTAGTGGAAACTCTATACTGACCTTCTGACCTAGCCTTCTTGGGCTGACTACTACTATCCTCTGAGATAGCCTCTCGCTGGCGCCTACAATCCTCTGACCCTTGATCATAAGCCTGAATATGAGCTATATCTATACATGGTTGCATCGGTACTTCCATACAAGCCTCATGCAACCCTGGTTCTAATACCATCACGTATCGGTGAACTCTATCTTCCATTTCCTGCACAATAGAAGGGGCATATCTGGCTAAAGAATCAAACTCCACACTATACTCTCTAACAGACATACTACCTTGCTGCAGGTTAAAGAACCTATCATCCCTTTCCTGCCTTAACTCGGGTGGCATATAATGGCGCAAGAAGGCATATGAGAATTCCTGCCAAGTCAGCGGAAGAGCATCCATACCCCTTGATAATCTCCATGACTGAAACCAATTAATCGATATACCCTGCAATCTATAAGCAGATAACTCAACAAATTCTGTAGTTGACGCCTTCATCACATTTAAAGTACGCTGCATATTATCTATGAACTCCCGAGGATCAGCATTAGGGTCCATGCACTTAAACTCTGGGGGATCTAATGTAAGAAAATCTCGGGCCCTGGCACTAGCAGCTCTATCTGGATACTCATGACCCCTATCCTGTCGTCCAGCCTGGGTAGCAAGTAGTTGAGTCAACAAATGGATAGCATCTCTCATCTCTCTCATGTCCTGACCCTGAGCATCCGGCTGAGGGATTGGAGGTACAGGTACCGGTGCTGGAGCTGGGGATGGATCAGGTGCCCCTCTAAGCTCCTCCGGAAGTGGGGATGTAGGAGAACTCTGGGACTGAATATGTATCCCAGTATAAGTCTGAGCTCTGGTAGACCTGGGGCTTGGCTAACTGTCTCACCCTCAACTGATTTGCCCTTCTGGGCTGCTGTCGTTTTTCTCTTCATAGTCATCGCTGAAATCATACAAGATTATTAGATTAAGGACCTCACTTATGACACAACTCTATTCGCATGATCTCTAACATGAAAGAAGGAATGACACCCTATTAATGTCTCGTAGCTTCATGTTTATAGATGTGGTGCACAACACACCGATAAATAAGACTCTACTAGACACCGTCTGCGAACATGCCGAGGACTGAACTGCTCTGATACCACTTTTGTCAGGACCCAACCTAGGGCCATGACGAGTGACCGAGCTTAACCTGCCTGATAACCCAACTTATGTTACATGTACTCACGCATGGCATTCAATAGGATCTTTGTAACTAAGTTTGGAAGTTGTAAATAGAATACCAAAGTCCAACTATAACTCAAAACATACTTATATATACGTAACATGTCATAAGGTAAGCCAACGAGGCTGCCGATACTTTTGTACAACAAAATAATGGTTGGCAAGGTCAAACAGTACCTATGACACCCACGATGTCCGTAGACTACTAGAAGAGTATGCCGTACATAAGTGACGGGACAAAGCTGTCACGACCCGACCCCGGGCCCGCGACTGGTGCCCTACCTGGACACCCCTTACAGGTATATATCAGAGAATAGCAGCGGAACATACATAAACTTATTAAAATACTAGACATTAAATATCACTATGCTAGCCGATAAGGCCATCTTCCGAAAAACATACACAACCCAAATGAACAGTTACATCTTTGTTTTTACAACCCAATCCACAAGATATGACTACAGACCTCTAAGAATTTTTACATAACAACTGTGACGGGACAGGGCCCCGCCATACCCCTGAATGTACATAAATCTACAATATCAGGGAAACCGTACCAAAAGACAAGCCTCCGGAGAAATGGAGCTTCTGACAACTGATCAGTGATCCTAAGAGTGAGGATCCACAACCTGCTTACCCCTACCTGCGGCATGAACACAGCCCCCGAGTAAGGGGATCAGTACAACAGATGTACCAAGTATGTAAAACTGAAAGTACTGAAATGAAATCATATAGTCTAAAATAAAGCTGGAGACATGTATGATAACCAAATAATGGCACACTGTGCCTTACTAATAATGAGAGTAACCAAGAGTATACTTTACTGAGTAAAAATAGGAAGCTCATGATTAAAGTAGGGCCACCTGCCCGTAGTATCATTAAACAATCCTACTCCTTGGACTATTTCACCCGCATAGGTCTTGTGGATCCGCAATGGAGCAAGTTGCTCCGCATGGGACTATTTCACCCGCACAGGACTATTTCACCCGCTTAGGCCCGGTGGACCGGCAATGAGTACAAATGCCGCACTCGCATCATGGGTAGCAAAACCATGGAATAAGTAGTAACCCGAGGGTTTACCCCGCAAGAATAATATAACACTAGCACAACCGGCTATCATACATAACATAAGCACCACCGGCCTATCATAAATATCATAAGCAAGTTAAGAAATCCCCTAACTTCTTATTAGCCTTAATTATCATGCACTCTCATTTTATTTTACTTAAGACACTAACATGTCATTAAAAATACAGGAATTTAACCCAAAGTACTAGGTACCTTATCCTTTCAAAAATGACTCTTTCTTGTATAAAATCCCCAAGATACTAACGCCCGTAGTATCAAGGCTTGTCTACATTTCAAAATAAGTCATTACACCTTTAGACATACATTTTAGGTTTCGAAATCAATAACCAATATGCCACATTTAAGGCTCAACACATCAACTAATCAAAGGGGATTACACGTCGAACAGGACGTGTAAAATTCTGCCCCCACAATCGATATCCAAATAGTCCAACATTTCAATACCATTTTCGGCTACAATGCAACAACAATGTAAAGTCTTTTCCAATTCCTTTTTAATCCAAGTTGTTTAGTCTAACATGTTATATAGCCGCAATCGATTATAACAACTACAATCTTCTATTTTGATAACATGCGACGACTAAACTAATAACTAAATTGAATTACAATCTTAAAGGCTAAATCATGCTAGTTTCGGATTTTTCTTCCAAATATTCCATAACACTTATCAATATTCATAATGTAATTCACATGATCAATTACCAATCTACTACAACATGTAGTCTTTAATTACAAAGAGGACAAGACTGTTACCTTGATTAGCCCAACAATAACTCCAAGATTCAAAGTCGCTCCTTAGCAACTTAGTTCCTTTCCTTCCCGCTCCAATCCGCTATTTGAAGCCCTTAGAAGTTCATAAACAACTTTCCTTCAATTTCCAATCAAAACTTATGAAGACAACTTAGGTTTTCACCTTGCGACTAACGTGAAAACGTAGTTTTCCCGGGATTTTTCTATTGAGATATCCTTACAATACCCTTAGGAACCTTGGGTTGAAGTATTGTGAATTATGAACCACAAACGGAAAAAAAATTGTGTGGAGGAATGGTGAACCCGAGAGCTTCTCAATGCTAGATCAAGTTCTCTAAAATTTCTCTAAGTGTTGAGACAAGTCTTGCTACTTGGATGAATATATAATTAAATGGAGGGTTAAGATTAGAACACTTGTGGGGTTAGGATGAAGAGGATTTAAATATCTCAAGTCAAGTGGATCATTGACTTAGTCAATTATATCAAGCTTGGGCTTTCAAGACTTGATCATCTAAGCTTTGGTCATTTGACCTCTTTGCCCTAGGTCTAATTCGATCAAGACCATCCAAGGGGGGGGGGGGGGGGTGACACGTGCCACCCTCTCATTCGTCGTAATATTTCATTTCCCGACATTTCCATAATTCCGATAAATTCTACAAGTCTCAAATCTAATGTCCTGATTTCATACGTACGTTCTTATATATATGTCCTGGAATTACGGGGTGTAACATTCTTCCCCCCTTAGAAACATTCGTCCCCGAATGTTCTTTCGGGGTCAATCTAATTAGATAGTGACATAGTCTCCTTTTACAATCCCTACATACCTATTATGCCACATCTGGCCACATAATAACACTTAAGTAAATACGTCAATTAAAACTGATAAGTAAAGGAAAAGAATTACCTGAAGGTGTAGGGAATAAGTGAGGATACTTATTCGTCATGTCCTCCTCTGCCTCCCAAGTCATCTCCTCTCTATTATCATTCCGCCACAAGACTTTGACGGAAGCCACATCCTTGGTCCGCAGTCGCCTGACCTGGCGATCGAGTATCGATATGGGACTCTCCTCATACGATAATCCTTCCGTCACCTGGATATCACTAGCTAGGAAAACTCTCGATGGATCTCTGATACACTTCCGCAACATAGAAACATGGAAGACCGGATGTACTGCCTCCAAGTCGGACGGCAGTTCCAACTCAAAGGCAACCTTGCCTACTCTACGGATGATATGATAAGGCCCAATGTACCTTGGGCTAAGTTTTCCCTTCTTTCCGAACCTCATCACACCCTTTGTGGGTGATATCTTCAAGAAAACCCAATCATCAACCTGAAACTCCAAGTGTCGACGCCGATTGTCTGTATAAGACTTCTACCGACTCTGAGCTGCTAAAGGTCTCTCCTGGATAAGCTTCACCTTATCCACAGTCAACTGAATCAAGTCTGGGCCGACTAACTGGACCTCACCCACGTCGAACCAACCAATCGGCGACCTACACTTCCGCCCATACAAAGCCTCATATGGCGCCATCTGAATGCTAGAATGGTAGTTGTTGTTATAAGAAAACTCCACAAGAGGCAAATAATCCTCCCAACTACCCCTGAAATCAATAACATAGGCCCGACATATTCTCGAGTGTATCGGATGATGCGCTCTGCCCATCCGTGATGCGAGGATGAAATGCGATCGAGACTCACCTGTGTCCCTAACCCCTTCTGGAAAGACCTCCAGAAGTTAGCCGTAAATTGGGCTCCTCTGTCTGATATAATAGATATAGGGACTTCGTGCAGTCTCACAATCTCCCTGATATAAAGTCTAGCATAATCCTCAACCGAATACGTAGTCCTGACTGGAAGAAAGTGGAATGATTTCGTCAACCTGTCTATAATAACCCAAATGGAATCACACTTCCTCTGAGTACGACGTAACCCTATAACAAAATCCATATTGATCACCTCCCACTTCCATGTCGGAATATCAATCGCCTGCAATAGCCCACCGGGCTTCTGGTGCTCAACTTTGACCTGCTGACAATTCGGACACTGAGCAACAAACTCTGTTACGTCCCTCTTCAAGCCATCACACCAATACATACATCTGAGGTCATGGTACATTAGTTGACCCCGGATGAATAGAGTAACGAGCACTGTGTGCCTCCCCCAGAATCTGCTGACGAAGTCCTGCAACATCGGGAACACACAATCTGCCCTCGCATCTTAGCACCCCATCAGGAGCTACCTCAAATAAACTTTTCTCCCCTCGAAAAGCCGTATCACGATACCGTATCAGAACTGGATCCTCATATTGTCGCCTCTTTACCTCCTCGACGATGGAAGACTCGGCAACCTCTCGAACCCGTACCCCACTATCATCGGTATCGACCAATCGAACCTCAAGGCTCGCCAGCTGATGGATCTCACGGACCATGTCCTGTCTATCTGGCTGTACCTCTGACAGACTCCCCATAGACCTACGACTCAGAGCATCTGCAACCACGTTGGCCTTTTCCGGATGGTATAGGATATCGACATCATAATCCTTCAGCAACTCTAACCACCGTCTCTGCCGCAAGTTCAGCTCCCTCTGCCTGAAGATGTACTGGAGGCTCTTGTGGTCTGTATAAATATCCACATGAACCCCGTATAAATAATGTCTCCAAATCTTCAAGGCATGAATAACTGCGGCCAACTCTAAGTCGTGAGTAGGGTAATTTCTCTCACGCTTCCGTAGCTGCCGGGAAGTATAGGCTATAACCTTTTCATGCTGCATCAATATGCACCCTAGCCCGATACCCGAGGCATCACAATAAATCACATAGCCCTCTAACACCTCGGGAAGAGTAAGAACTGGAGCCGTCGTCAACTTTTCCTTGATGGCGGAAGCCCTTCTCCTGACTTTTGTCCACTAGAACTTAGCCGTTTTCTGAGTCAGCCTAGTCAATGGTGCTGATATCGAAGCGAATTGCTCCACAAACCTACGATAATAACCCGCCAGCCCTAAGAAGCTGCGCACCTCCGTCAGAGTAGTAGGTCTCAGCCAAGTCTTGACTACCTCAATCTTTGCCGTATCAACCTGAACACCGTCGACCCCGATAATGTGCCCCAAGAATGCCACTGAGGCCAACCAAAACTCACACTTGGAGAACTTGGCGTACAACTGTCGGCTCCGGAGGACCCCAAGTACCGTCCTCAAGTGATCTGCATGCTCCTGCTCTATGCGAGAATAAACCAGGATGTCATCAATGTATACTATAACGTATCCAAAAATGGTTTGAACACCCGGTTCATCAAATCCATAAATACCGCTGGAGCATTAGTCAAACCGAAAGACATCACCCTGAACTCATAATGCCCATAGGGTCTGAATGCGATCTTGGGATGTCTGCCTCTCAAACTCGCACCTGATGATAATCAGACCGCAGGTCTATTTTGGAGAAACACCTCGCACCCTGCAACTGGTCAAACAAATCATCAATCCTGGGGAGGGGGTATCTATTTTTTATGGTTACCTTATTCAGCTGCTTGTAGTCAACACACATACACAGTGTCCCATCCTTCTTTTTTACAAACAAAACCGGCGCTCCCCAGGGAGAAATACTAAACCTAATAAAGCATTTTTCCAGCAAATCTTTCAGTTTGTCCTTCAACTCCCTCAACTCAGCAGGTGACATCCTGTACGGCAGAATATATATAGGTCGGGTGTCTGGAAACGTATCAATACAGAACTCTATCTCCCTCTCTGGAGGAATACCTAGGAGATCATCTAGGAATACATTCGGAAACTCTCTAACCACCGGAACTGACTGAAGAATTGACACCTCACCCTCTGTATCAAATACCCAAACTAGATGATAGATGTACCCCTTTTGAACCATCTTCCTAGCATTGAGATAAGAAATAAACCTACCCCTCGGCGATGCTGTATTGCCCTTCCACTCGATAACCGGCTCACCGGGAAACTGGAATCGGACCAACCTGTCTCTACAGTCAACGTTGGCATAATAAGAAGCCAACCAGTCCATACCCATAATGACGTCAAAATCTGTCATCTCCAACTCTATCAAGTCTGCTAGGGTCTGACAACTTTATATGAACACCGGGAAATTTTTGTACACCCGCTCAGCTAACACTGAATCACCCACTGGCGTAGCTACCTCAAAAGGCTCTATCTCCACCGGCTTTATCCCTATTCTACCAGCAATAAGAGGGGATACATAGGACAAGGTAGAACCTGGATCTATCAAAGCATAAACATCACAGCATGAAATAAATAATGTACCTGTGACGACATCCGAGGAAGCCTTCTGATCTTGCCGGCTGGCTAGGGAATATATGCGGTTTTGTGGACCGCTAGAACTAGGACCTCCACCACGACCTCTGTCGCGGCTTGTCGGTCTGTGAAAACCCTGCCCTCCGGGGCGCATAACCATAGAAGATGAAGACCCGGTAACTGACCCTGTAGGCTGAAACATACCACCCATGCTGCCTCTGGTCGGACAATCTCTCTTCAAATGGCCCTGCTGGCCACAAGAGTAATAAGCTCCTGGAGAAATATGACACTCCCCACGATGGGACCTACCACATCGACCACACCGAGGTAAAGGTGGCCTCATATGACTAGAACCCCGGTTCCCTTGGGAACCCGAAGCCCTGGAGCCCTGACATGCTCCCGAATAACCCGGCTGATCAAACCTCCTGCCAGAAAACCAGGAAGGAGCACTCTGTGCTGGCTTAAATGTAGACTGGCTTTCTTCTTGGTATCCACCTCGAAAGTTACCACGAAACCACGCCGTCCCGGCCTCTTGGTGGCACGTCTGGTTATCTCTCTCTCTGTCATCGATCTCCTGTGCATAAGCCTGCATCTTGGCAATATCCATACCTGGCTGAAGGGCCACTCCCAGGCATGCAGTAACCATATAACGGTCTAGCCCCATCACATAGCGGTGAACTTTGTCCGCCATGTCAGTCACAATAGTGAGCGCATGCCTGGCCAATGAGTCAAACTCCAGGTTGTACTCTCTAATAGTCCTCCCATTCTGTCTCAATGTCAAGAACCTATCCACGGGGGCTCTCCTCATCTCAGGAGGCAAAAAGTGATCAAGGAAGGTCTCTGTTAACTCATCCCAAACAGCTGGAAGAGCACTCACACCTCTGGACAGCTCCCATGACTCAAACTAGTTCAACGCAATATCGCGTAACCGGTAAGAATCTAGCACAACTGACTCTGTCTCTGAGGCCCTAAGCACCTGCATAGTCCGTTGTACCTGCCGAATGAACTCCTGAGGATCATCCTCAGATCTCGAACCATAGAACTCGGGTGGATTACAACCCAGAAAATCCTGAATCCTCAAACTGTCGGCTCTAGGGTTAGCTACCTGCTCCTGCCATTTGCCACTTGCTATGCTAGTCAATAACCTGATATGCTCTCCATAATCTCTATACTCTTCCCCTGGCTGCGGAACTGGAGGCTCAGGTATCAGAACCTCTGGAGCTACGGCCGCTCTCGGCTCCTCTAATACTGTCGGCGTGGCTGAACTCGCCGACCGGCCCACATCCTCAGGCATAGTCTGGGCCTGAGTCCTAGTAACCCTATGTGAACCACTTGCAGCTCCTGCTGTTGTCTTGCCCTTCTGGACCCTGGTCGCCTTCCGTGGAGGCATAACTGATACATAAGAATAGGTCAGAGAGGATTCAACCTAATAAGACAGCTCTACTGCACGATCTCAGAGAGAGAAGAATGGAAACCAATCCTAAATGTCCTGCAGCCTCCTGATTATAGATGTGGTGCACAACACACCGATAATCAAGACTCTACTAGACACAGTCTGTAGACACTTTCCGAGGACTAACTGCTCTGATACCACTTTTGTCACGACCCGACCTCGGGCCCGCGACTGGTGCCCTACCTGGGCACCACTTACAGGTATACATCAGAGAATAGCAGCGGAACATACATAAACTCATTAAAATACTAGACATTAAAATATCAACAGGCTAGCCGATAAGGCCACCTTCCGAAAAACATACACAACCCAAATGAACAGTTACATCTTTGTTTTTACAATCCAATCCACAAGATATGACTACAGACCTCTAAGAATTTTTACATAACAATTGTGACGGACAGGGCCCCGCCATACCCCTGAATGTACATAAATCTACAACATCAGGGAAATCGTACCAAAAGACAAACCTCCGGAGAAATGAAGCTTCTGACAACTGATCAGTGATCCTAAGAGTGAGGATCCACAACCTTATTACCCCTACCTGCGGCATGAACGCAGCCCGCGAGGAAGGGGGTCAGTACAACAGATGTATCAAGTATGTAAAACTGAAAGTACTGAAATGAAATCATATAGTCTAAAATAAAGCTGGAGACATGTATGATAACCAAATAATAGTACTATGTGCCTTACTAATAATAAGAGTAACCAAGAGTATACTTTACTGCGTAAAAATAGGAAGCTCATGATCAAAGTAGGGCCACCTGCCCGTAATATCATTAAGGAATCTTACTCCTGGGACTATTTCACCCGCATAGGTCATGTGGACCCGCAATGGAGCAATTTGCTCTGCATGGGACTATTTCACCCGCACAGGACTATTTCACCCGCTTAGGCCCGGTGGACCCGCAATGAATACAAACTCCGCACTCGCATCATGGGTAGCAAAACCATGGAATAAGTAGTAACCTGGGGTTTACCCCGCAAGAATAACATAACACTAGCACAACCGGCTATCATACATAACATAAGCACCACCGGCTTATCATAAATATCATAAGCAAGTTAAGAAATCCCCTAACTTCTTATTAGCCTTAATTATCATGCACTCTCATTTTATTTTATTTAAGGCACTAACATGTCATTAAAAATCCGGAAATTTAACCCAAAGTACTAGGTACCTTATCCTTTCAAAAATGACTCTTTCTTGTATAAAATCCCCAAGATACTAATGCCCGTAGTATCAAGGCTTGTCTACATTTCAAAACAAGTCACTACACATTTAGACATACATTTTAGGTTTCGAAATCAAGTGACTTTTTACTTTAAAACGTTAAACAATTGATACCTTTAAATCAATTTTCCCTTCTTCATTTCAAGTCATTTATCTTTGTTTACATCACTAGAGTAAACCATTATTTTAACTTTCCATAAAGTTATTATAACCAACTTCCCATAAAGCCGTTATACTAACTTTATGCTTTAGAAACTAAGGCATTTTTATCCTTTAAAAATAAGTCCAATATGCCGCACGTAGTATGTCAACCTATAATGACCATAATACGTCTATCAACTTCTAGCTTCAAACTTAGAATATTCTATGTGTAATGTCACTTGTTCTACGGAAAATTGGGCAGCACTTCCTTTGTTTCTACATACTTTTCCATCTTTTTCAAGGCCCAAAATCAATAACCAATATGCCACATTTAAGGCTCAACATATCAACCAATCAAAGGGGATTACACGCCGCACAGGACGTGTAAAATTCTGCCCCACAATCGATATCCAAATAGTCCAACATTTCAATGCCATTTTCGGCTACAATGCAACAACAATGTAAAGTCTTTTCCAATTCCTTTTTAATCCAGGTTGTTTATTCTAACATGTTATATAGCCGCAATCGATTATAACAACTACAATCTTCTCTTTGGACAACATGCGACGACTAAACTAATAACTAAATTGAATTACAATCTTAAAGGCTAAATCATTCTAGTTTCAGATTTTTCTTCCAAATTGTTATACCCCGTAGTTCCAGGGTATGTATGCGAGGACGTACGTACGAGAATACGACATTAAAAATTGGAAAGGAAGAAAGATGTGATTTTTCGACGGAAAAGTTTCCGGATTTCGTGAAGGAAAAAGGTTCGTTAATGGGAATTGGATTCCCAGATTTGGTATTCGAACTTCTTGGAATATTTGAGAATTATGGAATTTTATTTCCGGAATTGGTCACGTGGGGCCCACGGGAGAAATTTACGGTTTTGTGGGGCCCACTTTGTTTTCGAAATTTTGGCCATTATGGATATTTTCGGGAGTTGAAATATTTTGGACGAGTAGGAGGGCGACACGTGTCACCCCCCTAGGTGGCCTTGTGGCCGAAATTATGTGCCAAGTGGCAAGACAAGTGGCCTTGTCTTGCAAGATATTTTAGTGTGGACAAGTGGCTTGTGGGACCCACACACACTTGTCCCCAATCTCAACCACACACTTGCCTTCATCCTAGCCCTTGGTTGTCCTATATATACACTACTAGTTGATGAAATATTCCACACTTAACCATTTCAAGACTTGAAAAACCCTCCCTCTCCCTTCATTGTTGCTCACGTTTTTGGGCCCTCATCTTGACCTAAATTTGTCCAACAATTCTTAAACTCTCAAGTGTTCTTCCCTAAGGTGTTAGGAAGATTGTGTACCAAGAGTTGGAAAAGATTTCACACCCCTAACCTCTATTTGTTGCCTTGGCCGAAAGTTGTCATCTTTGAAACCTAAGTGTTCTTCACTTTTTGGAGTTGGTTCTTGAAGAGAAGTTGGTTAGGAGATTCTATGGGTTGCTTGTAGCGGATTGGAACGTAAAGATTTGGAGCTAAGACTTGCTTGGAGCGACTTTAAGAACTTGGATATTCTTGGGCTTTTTGAGGTAGTGAAACTTAAACCTCTTTGTGAATTGGTTATTATACATATATTAAAAGTATATTATGGATTATATAATATATGGAGTAAAGTTTGGAAGGATTTGGATCTTGTTAAGTTGCTAAAATGGAAATTGGCAAGAAAGCCACAAAATGGTAAAAACGTATCTTACTTTGCAATCCATACTCCCTGTTCCCTGTCGTGGAACTGAAGGCTCATACCTCTCGCCGCATGAGAAGGCCGCTTCTATGTTAAACTCATTTGAAATTTGGTGGCGTCATGAGAACTCCCCGAATGAAGCACTCCCTCCGGTGATGATTGGGTCTGTGCCCTCGTAACCCTCTATACTCCACTCGCAGCTCCCTCGGCTGCCTTGCCCTTCTGGGCCCGGGTTTCCTTGCGCGGAGGCATAACTGGTAAAGGAAAGGAATACGTTAGAGGGGTCCAACTTATAACACAGCTCTAAGGCACGATCTCAGAGTGAGAAGAATGGAAACCAATCCTAAATATCTTATAGCCTCCTGATTATTGGTGTGGTGCACAACACACCGATAATCAAGACTCTCTTGATACGGATGCGTAGACACTTTCCGAGATTAAGCGCTCACGATACCACTTTTGTCACGACCGAACCGGGCGTGGATAGTGCCTACCCGGCACCCAAGTAGACATACATCAGAGAAATCAGCGGAATATAAAACAAGACATGACATAATATAAATGAGACCACGGTTTAGGGAAAAGTTGCCTTCGGCATATATATAAATACCCAAAATGAGCGATTTACATCGACTTTACAACGGGACTACAGGACCTCAGAGTTTATAACAACAATGGCGGGACGGGGCCCGCCATACCCTGAATGCAAATACCTACAACGAGGGACCATACTAAATGCTAAGCCTCGGAGAAGCGGAGCTTTCCCAACGCTCAAACGGTGATCCTAAGAACGGGGATCAACGGTAGGAGTACCTCTACTGCGGCATGAACGGCCCCGAAGGAGTCGATCATAACAGTACCAAGTATGTGAAGCGTAAAGTACTTTAAATGAAATCAAAGTATTTAAAACCATTTGCAAATACAATTAGTTCAATTTGCACATAGTGCCATATCACAAACAAGAGCAATAATAGGTAAGCTATGCAGTCTTTCCTAGGCGCGAATGATCGAAGCAAGGCCATTGCCCATAGTATCATTATGCATGCCTAACCACGGACTCCGCGATCGCGCATAGGTCACACATAGACCGCGTGAGGTATTCCTCGCATCGGGGTAGCTAGCCGGTACCTCCCGGACTCCGCGATCGCATAGTCTCAATAGACCGCATAGTCACACGGACCGCATAGGGCATCCCCGTCGGGATAAAACACCGGAATGATCAACCTGGAACTCCGCGACTCGCATAGTCACGCGAACCGCATAGGCGTATAGACGCGTCAAGGGTGTGAAGCCCTCGGTATATCAAGTCGAGGGTATGTGATATAATAACATAACGACTTATCGTTAAACAACATAAGCACAACAAAGGAACCCCTTTACACAAACATCACGGATACTAACACACGTAGCATCCTAACATGTTTACTTATCAAATCAACAAGAAAGTATTACAAGGCTATCACAAACCAACACAATCAAGTTATTCACGAGGTACTTTCTACTTTATGTTAACAATTTGGGTTTATCCCCAAGTACTTCATACATTAACTCTTTTTAAAAGATCCGTTTCTTTCAAAAAGTCACACAATACGTAGTATAAAAATAGAGTGACTATCCTTTTAAGTAAACCAAAACACTTCCTTTGTAAATCAAGTAACAACATTATTTTCCAAGCGTTCAAGTTTGCCTAATTCCAAATGCTTAAGTTTCTCATTTTGAAAGGTTTAGTAGTTCATAGTTTTAATCACTTAATGATATAATTCTCCTTTAAAACAATTTGAGATACATATGCCTTATATGTGAGTAGGTTATTCTTGTTCATAATCAATCTTATTTAAGCGACCATGATCTAGGAAATGTAATATCATTTTGTCTCATCTTAGCTTCATGAAGATGGAGGTTTCTCTTGGTTTTAGTAATACTTTATTAGTCAATACATTTCCCTTTATTAGCGACTACGTGGTTCGTTCGATACTTATTCTCATTTCCGAAATCAGTAAAACATTATTCCTTTTTACAAACCAAGTACTCATTACTCACGAATGAGGTTTCACACAAAAACTCATATTAATTACTTAAGTCAAGTCTCTTATCTTTTAAGATCAAGTCTCTTAACTTCTTAAATTAATAAACCATTCTTTTTATCTCTCTTAAGTCGTTATACCTAACTTCCCATAAAGCTAGTATAACTCTTAAGCTTTTAAAACCAAGTATTACTCTTCATTCAAAAAGGTTTCTTAATCCTCTTGAAATACTTCAAGATTCTTATTATTCAGGCTTAAATCAAAAGACATTGCCGTAATTATTATTCAGTTAACACACGTACGTCTACCGTACTATATATATATTTTAAAATATCATGCTCAAGAGTATAGGATGAACCACATACCTCGCGACGATTATCGACTATTAGCAAAACGCTCCACGGCTATAACCCGACTAGCCTCGTCCACCTTTCAAGTAGTACATGCTACTCGCAGAACATTCAACCTATAAAGGTTATATAGGTCTATCAACTTCTACATTAATAATCTTCTGATGTGATTTCAATTCAAGTCTTTTCTGTAATATCCTTCTATTACAGTTCAAATCTCTTCTATGAATCTTATATTCATTTCTAAACAACTACAGTATGTAATTTCCAATTACAATAGAAGGATAGGATTATTTACCTCGGTAAGCCCAAAATTATCCAAGTTTAATGTCGATCCTGAGCAACGTTTAGCTCTACTCGGTGCTCCACCGCTCCAAATAACCCTTAGAAGTTCTACGAAACTTCTTCCTAATACTTGACCAAGCGTGAAGATTTTCCTTAGGGTTTCGTTTAGTAGTGAAGGAAGTATAATAGTATTTACGGGCTTTTAGTATAAGTGTAACCTTGGAATACTACAAGGTATATGGGCCAAGGTATTTTGGAATAGTAATACTTGGAGAGTATTTCTACCAAGAGGGGTGTATTTCTGAAAACAACTCAATGTGAGGTACCTCGGCGAGAGCCACTAGGAGGGTGTACCCTCGGCGAGGAGCCTTCTCGAAGGGGAGGGTGCTCTCGGCTAAATCTCGAGAGGGGAAGGGTTTTCAAGACTTAGAACAATTTGTAGATGAAGAAGATCTTCAACTAAGGGGGGTATTTATAGGACAACGATGGCGAGATCAAGACAAGTGGTAGGCAAGTGTAAGGTCAAGATTTGGACAAGTGTGTGTGGGTCCCACTTGCTCAACAACTAAACAAAATATCCTACCAACTCTCACTCTCCAATCGTCCAAAATGACGCCCTCAAGTCCACCAATTAGAGGGTGACAAGTGTCGCCCTCTTGTTGGTTCAAAATATTTCGTCTCTCGGAAAAATCCGCAAAAATTATAAATGACATAGCCGGAATTTTCCGCCGCAGTTTTGGAAGACGTTTCGTCGGAAAACGATTCTTTTCGTGTGGTGTGCACAAAATTTCGGTCCTAGCCTAACTTTAAGGCTTAAACTTTTATACGTACGCCCTCACGTACATACTCTGGAAATACGGGGTATAACATTCTCCCCTCATTAGAAACATTCGTCCCGAATGTTCCTTCTAAGTCTCAAAACAAACATGCGCGATATAGTCTTCTTCGCTATACTTACGAAAACAATCATGCCACACCTGGCCACAGAAAATCACCCGCGCAAATACTTAATCCAAGTCTACGAGGAATCACCTCCATTACTACAAAAACTCCCACCCAAGGGCTAAAAGATACTCCCTTCGCACCCTTTCCTTACAAACGAAATGATCACTTCTATGTTCTCAACACATGCTCGCTTCTTCCCTTACTCGTCGTACACTTCTCGTACACTCGAACTCTTTCTCATAACCTACCACATTTCTGTTACTGCTTCATTTTCAAAAATCTCTGGGTTACTATCTCCAACTTGGTCATCATTAACCGGGATCACTCTGGATGGATCTCTGACACTTTCTCGAACATAACAACACGAAAGACTGGACGCACTGCCTCCAGCGTTGGACGGCAATGCCAACTATAGGCAACCTGGCCTATTCTTCACATGACCTGAAAAGGCCCAAAGTAACTCGGGCTAAGTTTCCTCTGTTTTCCAAAACTCGTCACACCCTTTCCGGGGTGGTACCTTCAAGAAGACCCACCGTCAACCTAAACTCCAAGCGTCGGCCGTCGACACGTTGACTACGAGCGCGATAGCCTCTCTGGATAAGCTTCACCCTATCCACGTCCCGCCAAACAAGTATGAACCAACTATCGAACTTTGCCAACATCGAACGATCGACCGTGACTTACACTTCCGCCCCTGAGGCTTAGGCGATATCCGAATCTGATAATGGTAGTTATAAAACACTCCCTCAGCGGGAGGCAACAATCCTAACACTACCACGAAATCCAAACAACGGCCGAGGGCGAATGCGTGCGAGACTCACTAAGTTCCTAACCCCGCTGGTAAAATCTCGAGAAAAGAACGGTAGTAAGCGGGCTCCATGCATGTCATAAGGTGAAAGTAGGCACCTCGTGCAGCCTTACAACCTTCACGATGTAACATCTCGCATAACCTCTGCGAGTAAGCGGTCTGGTGAAAGACAAGATGGGCTGACCTCATCGGCCCGACTACTGGTCGAATTCACCCACGAACTCGTACGATGGTTAACTAAACTTGGGCCTAACACCCTCATGATCCTACCACCTGGCTGGACCACCCCAAGCTGACCCAACCTCAAACCGAGCTATGGGTTGACCCGCAACGTGGCCTCAACCCGACCCACTTCTCGCGCCAAGCTCTTGTTCCCCGATCCGGAACAATCTTAATAACCAAGTCATGAAAACCTAGTGGTCATTCTTAGCTCAACTACCCTCTTTCATT
Organism: Przewalskia tangutica; assembly: GCA_029844215.1. Lineage (NCBI taxonomy): Eukaryota > Viridiplantae > Streptophyta > Magnoliopsida > Solanales > Solanaceae > Przewalskia > Przewalskia tangutica. The sequence continues at coordinate 75,683,634 of CM056723.1, read as the reverse complement.
TCACACTACTCAGGGACTTATTATACAACTATATCTCACGTGCACTATGCACTCCGATAAGGGTCAAACACATAAAAATAAAAAAAAATATACATCTTTTACTCGAGATGGCCTTACCTCTAAGGTCCCTACGTATAAAACTCTAAGGCTCACACTTTCTCTGCCCCACAATCTTACCCGGTTAACTAACCATGATTTCTAATCACAATTAACACAATGCTATCCGAAAATAATACTTAAGATATTCGCATCTAATCATACATACAAATCTCTAGAGGGTTAAGGATATACCTGTATCTCCTGCTTCACTCTCCTTTGTCGTTCTAATCAAACCTGCCGTGTTGGACGCATAGCTGGGGAAGGTGATGAACTAGTCACTGATCCCGACGGCTGAGTCTCCACATCCGCACCACCCTTGGTCGGACAATTCCTCGCAAAATGGCCTGGCGTCATGGCATAACAAGTTTGTCGAATTAGTACGACACTTCGAATAATACCTACCACAACGGCTCTGCAGCGGTGGGGTGGTCTCCTCAGCTAACACCCTTCTACGCACCTGAATCATGGCCCGATCGGTAGGTGAGTCCTCCTTCGCACATTCTTTCGTCATATGGCCTCGACGCCAAGTAAAACAAGCACGGTAAAAATATGACATTCCGGGATGGCGCTGCCACAGCTGTGAACACCGAGGAAGCGAACGGTGGCTAGAACCTACGTATAACTGTGAACCAGAAGCCCTGGAGTTCTGACCAACTCTGGCATACCCCGAACGTCCTGAACCCTATGGAGGAACACTCTGCACTGGCGGAGGCGCATATCTAATCTGCTGCTGAGGCGGTTCGCCTCGAACGTAACCAAAGTGTCACACCCCGAATTCGGGCCCGTGACTGGTGCCTTACCCCGGGCACCCTAGTGATACATATATCAGAGAAAATCAGCGGAACATAACACATGAGTCAAGAAACAAGAGATATAATAATAAACAGGCCAAAGCGGTTGCCTTCGGTATATACATAAAACACGAGCAGTTTAATCCTTTTACAACCACGCCACTGATTCTCTGCACCTCTAAGATTTACAACACTATGACGGACGGGGCCCCGCCATACCACGAATGTTCAAGAACCTACAACTCGGGGAACACATACCAAAAGATAAGCCTCGGAGAAACGGAGCTTCGATATCTTTGGCTGTGATCCTAAGAGCGAGGATCCACGGCCGATGTACCTCTACTGCGGCATGAACGGCCGAAGAAGTCGATCTGCAAGTACCAAGTATGTGGCGTAAAAATCGTAAATGAAATCATACTAGTCTATATAAAGCGGGAGACATGTATGATAACCAAACTCTGATTCACAACATAAAAGCGATCATGTCGATCGAGGACTCACGTCCTCAGTCATCACTCAAATATAACTATGGGTCTCACGCCCACAACATCAATCATGTTCGCGTCATGGCGCGTGCCGGAATTACGCCTCGGTGTAGGCATGTCCATGATGCAACAATAATACCAATGCCCGGCCACGTGCCCGGAATTCTACCTCGGTGTAGACACGTCCGTGTGACATCATCAACAATATCTTTGGGTGATCAACCTGCGCGCCACGTGCCGCGGAATTCTACCTCGGTGTAGACATGTCTATGTAACATCGACAACAAGACGATAATTAAAATGGAAACATACGGTGGAATTCTCGTCACTTTGCCAAAGACGTCCAAGTAAGTTCTCAACAAGTCAACCGGCCTCTATCGAGAGACGGTAACGTAAATACAACACTTGTACAACAAAGGCTATCATCACAAGCATAGGCAAGTTTCACACAACTCAAAGTACTTTCACATAAGTCACACAATACAGTAGTATAAAAATCGTGACTATCTTTTTAAGTAAACAAGACACTTCCCTTTTGTAAAATCAAGTAACAACATTATTTTCCAAGCGTTCAAATTTGCCTAATTTCAAATGCTCAAGTCACTTATTTTAGAAAGGTTTCATAACTCATAGTCTTAATCTCTTTTAAAACAATTGAGTAACATATGTCATATATGTGAGTAGTTTATTCTTGTTTATAACGATCTTATTCTGACCGTGATCTAGAAAATGTAATATCATTTTGTCTCATCTTAGCTTCATGCGGATGGAGGTTTCTCTTGGTTTTAATACAACATCATTATTCAATACATTTTCCTTTATTAGCTTATGCGGTGGTGCTGTCGATACGTTACGATTTCGAAATCGGTAAAACATTATCCCTTTAAAACCAAGTACTCATTACTCACGAATGAGGTTTCACACAACATACACATTAAAACAAATAAGTTAAGTCTCTTATCTTATAAGATCAAGTCTCTTAACTTCTAACATCAGTAAACCATTTTAAAAACCACAAAGTATTTCCTTCCCTACATAAAGCTGTTATAACCAACTTCCATAAAGCCGTTATAACACTTTATGTTTTAAGAACCATCAAACACGGTTAACACGTATGCGTCACCGTACTACATAGTTCACATATCATCATGCTAGAAGAGATAGGAAGAGGTTCACATACCTCGCGACGAGTATCGACAATAAGCAAAATGCTCCAAGTACTACAACCCTGCTAGCCCTTTCCACTCCTCAAGTAGAATACGCTACTCTTAGTACTTTCACCTAAAAAGGTCACAAACGTCTATTAACTTCAAAACACAAGGTTCCATTTCTCTACAGAAAATTCGGCAGCACCTCCCCCCCCGCAACAGCGTAAATCTCCTCCTCTATCGAGGCCGGCTACCAAGCCACGAGGGGTTTACACGCCTAACCGGACGTGTACCATTCTACTACACAACAATGCTACAAGTCTCATGTCTGATCACATGTAATTCTGATTCGATTCTCTTCTTTAAATTCAGGCTTAAGTCAAAAGACATTGCCGCACAAATAATGTTCAGTTCTATATATAGTATACCTCAACTATATATTCCTACTACATGTAATCTCCAATTACAATAAGGGGACAAGAATATTTACCTCGACAAGCCCAAAATTATCCAAGTTATAATGTCGATCCTGAGCAAGGTTTAGCTCTGCTCGTGCGCTCCAATCCGCTCCAAACAACCCTTAGAAGTTCTAACCAACTTCTACTCAAATACTTCAACCAACTATGAAGATTTACTTAGGGTTTCGGTTTGAGACTAAAAGGACAAAAGGTAGTATTTCCGGGCGCTACGTATAGAGGTAACTTTTGCAATACAACAAGGTAAAGGATAAGGTATTTTGGGCATTATAACAATACTCGGAGTATTTCTACCAAGAGGGTGTATTATACGAAACAACTAGGCTAGGGGTACCCAGGCTAGCACCACAAAGGGGAGGAGGCTCTCGGCCACAAGGCCACTCAAGGGGAGGGAAGGCTTAGGGCGAGAACACACTCGAAGGGAGGAGAGGGACTCAAGACTTGGAAGATTTTTGGATGAAGAAGTCTTGAAGCTTAGGGGTATTTATAGCAAAACCAAAGGCCAACCAATGGCCAAGATCAAGCCATGTGCAAGGCAAGTGTAAGGCCAAGATCAAGCCAAGTGCACCCTAGTCCCTACTCCACAAAACAAGCCACAAAACATTGCACAAAACATTGCACAAAACAATGCCGCAACCAGGCACCAATCGGCGAGCGAACCGCCTAAGGCGTCCACTGAGAGTCACCTCTTGTTGGCCCAAAATGTTCGCGCTCGGAAAAATCCGCAAAAATACAAAGCGACATAGCGGAATTTTCCTTCGCAAGTTCTGTAAGCGTTTAGTCGAAAACGACTCTAGCAGGTGTTGTGCACAAAGGTAACCGGCCAAGCCACTAGGCGGGGTGACACGTGTCACCCACCTATTGGCCCTCATAAAACGTCTTAGAAAAATATCCACAATGGCCAAAATCTCGAAAACAAAGTGGGCCCACAAAGCGTAAATTTCTCAGTGGGCCCAGCGTGACCATTTCCGAAAATAAAATCTCAAAATTCTAATATAATTTAAGAAGCCCATATTCCAAATCTGGGAACCCAATTCCCATCAACGAACATTTTTCTTTACAAAAACCGGAAACTTTTTCCGTGGAAAAAAATCACCTCTTTCTTCCTTTCCAATTTTCTGTCGTGCTCTCGTACGTACGTCCTCGCATACATACCCTGAGAATACGGGGTATAACATTCTCCCCTCCTTAGAAACATTCGTCCCGAATGTTCCTTCTCAAGCGGATATCGATGAAGTTCCTCTAACAAGTTGCGATGCCGCGGCGAAATAACACACGTCCTCTTCTTTCCTTACTCGTCGTGCCTCTCGAACACTTGAACTCTCGGTCGTACCATACTTCAGTCATTACTTCCAGTTCGAAAATCTGCGAGTCACTACCTCCAAACTTGGTCATCTTACTAACCTCAAACTTCCTTAAGGCCATTCCGGCCTTTACGAACCGCTACGGTCGAACGCGTCCACGAACTCATACGATGATCATACTAACTTGGGCCTAGCATCCTCGTGACCCTACCACCGGCGACCACCCGAACGACCCCACCTTAATCCGGACTACGGGTTGACCGTATGGCGTCCTCAACCCGACCACAATCGCGTCAAGCCCTCGTTCCCCGACACGGAATAATCCTGATAAATCACATCATGAAAGCTACCACTTCCATCTCACACTACCCATGGACTTATCACACAAATAAAACCCACGTATACTACGCACTCTGATAAAGGTCAAACATAAAACAAATCTTTTACTCAAGACGACCTTACCTCTAAGGTCTCAATCGTGATGATCTGGGTTCACACTTACCATGCCCCCATACTTACCCTCTACAATAACGGTGTCTAAATCACATTTAGCACAAAGCTATCGAACATAACACTAAAACACATGATAAACAAAACTCTAGAGGTTAAGGGATATACTGTCTCTACCGCTTTCTAATCACGATCACTGCCTGCAGTATACGGTAGTGAAGGTGATGAACCAGCCGCGATCTGAAGGTTGAGTCGTAACATCCGTACTACCCAGTGGACGATTCCTCGCAAAATGGCCCACTGCCGCAAAAATAGCAAGCTCCCTTGGCACTACGACACTCCCCGAAATGCGGTCTACCACATCGACCACACCGAGGTAGGGGTGACCGCGTCAGCAACACCCGCCTTCGGAAACACGAACCGCGGAGCCACGACCGCTCTCGAATACTCTGGATGCTATGAAGGTTGTGGAGGACCACTCTGCACTGGCGGAGGTACAAAACTAGTACGCTGTTGAGGTGTTCCGCCTCGAAAGTCACCAAAGGACCCTGTTGTTCTGGCCCTCTTCTGCTGATCTTGGTCATTCCGTCGACCTCTCGTGCCTCGCATCCGGTCGTGAGCTGCGTGCGGGCAATGTCCATGCGGTGAAGAGCTACACTCGAACAAGCCTCGTCAAGCAATCATCTAATCCGGTGGCGTGGCGGTGCACTCTATCCTCCATGGTTGCCACTAAAGCGGGGACATACCGAGCCAACGAGTCAAACTCCACGTTGTACTCCCGGCTGTCGCCTCTCTGTCTCGGCATCACAAATCGCCGGCCCGTGCCCTCCATCTGCGGAGGCAAGAAGTGAGTGAGGAATGCCTCGAGAACTCGTCCCATCTGCTGGGGCGCATGCTCTCCCGGGACAACTCCGCGAATCAAACGATCGGCTGCGGTATCACGCGGCCGATGCGAACCTAAGACCACCGACTCGGTCTCGAAGCCTTGATCACTCGCGACCATTGTGAAGCTGCCGGATGAACTCCTGCGGATCATCCTCGTGGCCTCGACCCATAAAACTCTGGCGGGCTCTGACTCGAAAAGTCCGTAGCCTCAAACTATACGCTCGGGGCGAACCCTGGTGCTATTGGGCCCAGGCTGCTGCATCCGGCCTATCCTCATATCGGCCACGACCACGGCGGCAATCGAACCATCTCGCGTAACCCGTCTCCTGCGCCCCGGTGTGGGGTGGAGGCTCAGTATGCGGTCTCGGCGGCCATTCGCGGCTCTAACCTCTGCTGGGGTGGCGGCGTCCACAAAACCCGCCGTGCGAAGCCTGACCTCAGTCTTATGCGGGCTGCGCCCTCGTACTCTCTGTATCTCACTAGCGCGCCGGCACCTGCCTTGCCGCCACGGGCTCACGGTTGCCTTGCAGCGGAGGCATAAGCGGTAAAACGAGATCGTCGGAGGGTCGAACTTACAACTGATTCTAAGGCACGATCTCGGAATGAGAAGAATGGAAACCAATCCTAAATGTCCTATAGCCTCACGATTATAGATGTGGTGCCTGACACCGATAATCAAGACTTCTACTAGAACGGTGCGTAGACACTTTCCAGAGACTAATCGCTCATACCACTTTGTCACACCCCGGTCGGGCGTGGTCGTGCCTTACCGGGCACCCTAGTGATACATATATCGAGAGAAAATCAGCGAACATAACACATGAGTCAAGAAACAAGAGATATAATAATAAGCAGGCCAACCAAAGCGGTTGCCTTGATATACATAAAACACGAGCAGTTTAATCCTTTTACAACCACGCCACAACTTGATTCTCTGGACCTCTAAGATTTACAACACTATGACGGGAGGCCCCGCCATACCACAGATGTTCAGAACCTACAACTCAGGGAACACATACCAAAAGATAAGCCTCGGAGAAACGGAGCTTCCCGATATCTTTGGCTGTGATCCTAAGGCGAGGATCCACGGCCGATGTACCTCTACTGCGGCATGAACGCGGCCGAAGGAGGTCGATCTGAGTACCAAGTATGTGAAGCGTAAAATCAGTAAATGAAATCATACTAGTCTATATAAAGCGGGAGACATGTATGATAACCAAACTCTGATTCACAACATAAGCGATCATGTCGATCGAGGACTCGCGTCCTCAGTCATCACTCAAATATAACTATGGGTCTCACGCCCACAACATCAATCATGTTCGCGTCGTGGCGCGTGCCGGGTACGCCTCGGTGTAGACATGTCCATGATGCAACAATAATACCAATGCCCCATGGCCACGTGCCGGAATTCTACCTCGGTGTAGAACGCGTCCGTATGACATCATCAACAATATCTTTGGGTGATCAACCTGCCGCGTAGCGCGTGCCCGAATTCTACCTCGGTGTAGACGTCTATGTAACATCGACAACAAGACGATAATTAAAATGGAAACATACGTGGAATTCTCGTCACTTTGCCCGACGCGTCAAGTAAGTTCTCGACAAGTCAACGGCCTCCATCGAGACGCGGTAACCGAAATACAACACTTGTACAACAAAGGCTATCATCACAAGCATAGGCAAGTTTCACACAACTCAAAGTACTTTCACATAAGTCACACAATACCGTAGTATAAAAATCGTGACTATCTTTTTAAGTAAACAAGACACTTCCCTTTTGTAAAATCAAGTAACAACATTATTTTCCAAGCGTTCAAATTTGCCTAATTTCAAATGCTCAGTCACTTATTTTAGAAAGGTTTCATAACTCATAGTCTTAATCTCTTTTAAAACAATTGAGTAACATATGTCATATATGTGAGTAGTTTATTCTTGTTTATAACGATCTTATTCTGTGACCGTGATCTAGAAAATGTAATATCATTTTGTCTCATCTTAGCTTACATGCGGATGGAGGTTTCTGGTTTTAATACAACACATCATTATTCAATACATTTTCCTTTATTAGCATTTGCGGTGGTGCTGTCGATACACGTTCGATTTAGAAATCAGTAAAACATTATCCCTTTAAAAACCAAGTACTCATTACTCACGAATGAGGTTTCACACAACATCCACATTAAAACAAATAAGTTAAGTCTCTTATCTTATAAGATCAAGTCTCTTAACTTCTAACATCAGTAAACCATTTTAAAAACCACAAAGTATTTCCTTACCTACATAAAGCTGTTATAACCAACTTCCTAAAGCCGTTATAACACTTTATGTTTTAAACTCATCAAACACAGTTAACACGTATGCGTCACCGTACTACATAGTTCACACATATCATGCTAGAAGAGATAGGAAGAGGTTCACATACCTCGCGAGTATCGACAATAAGCAAAATGCTCCAAATCTTACAACGCACTAGCCACTTTCCACTCAAGTAGAATACGCTACTCTTGTACTTTCACCTAAAAGGTCACAAACGTCTATTAACTTCAAAACACAAGGTTCCATTTCTACGAGAAAATTGGCAGCACCTCACACACATGGCAGCGTAAATCTCTCCTCTATCGAGTAGGCTACAAGCCAACCGGGGGTTTACATCTAAGGGCGTGTACCATTCTACTACACAATGCTACACAAGTCTCATGTCTGAGTCTATGTAATTACGGTATATATAGTATACCTCAACTATATATTCTACTACATGTAATCTCCAATTACAATAAGGGACAAGAATATTTACCTCGACAAGCCCAAAATTATCCAAGTTATAATGTCGATCTGAGCAAGGTTTAGCTCTACTCAGTGCGCTCAATCCGCTCCAAACAACCCAGAAGTTCTAACCAACTTCTACTCAAATACTTGACCAACTATGAAGATTTCCTTAGGGTTTCGGTTTGAGACTAAAAGGACAAAGGTAGTATTTAGGCGCTACGTATAGAGGTAACTTTTGGAATACAACAAGGTAAAGGCTAAGGTATTTTGGGCATTATAACAATACTCGGAGTATTTCTACCAAGAGGGGTGTATTATACGAAACAACTAGGCTGGGGTACCACGGCTAGCACCATGAAGAGGAGGAGGCTCTCGGCCTGAAGGCCACTCGAGGGGAGGGAAGGCTTAGGGCGAGAACACACTCGAAGGGAGGAGAGGACTCAAGACTTGGAAGATTTTTGGATGAAGAAGTCTTGAAGCTTAGGGGTATTTATAGCAAAACCAAAGGCCAACCATGGCCAAGATCAAGCCATGTGCAAGGCAAGTGTAAGGCGATATCAAGCCAAGTGCACCCTAGTCCCTACTCCACAAAACAAGCCCTGAAACATTGCACAAAACATTGCACAAAACAATGCCACAACAAGGCACGATCGGCGAGCGAAGCAGCCTGGCGTCGGCGAGGTGACAAGTGTCACCTCTTGTTAACCCAAAATGTTCGCGCTCGGAAAAATCCATAAAAATACAAAGCGACATAGCGGAATTTTCCTTCGCAAGTTCTGAAAGCGTTTAGTCGAAAACGACTCTGGCAAGGTGTTGTGCACAAAGGTAACCGGCCCAAGCCACCTAGGCGGGGTGACACGTGTCACCCACCTATTGGCCCTCATAAAGCGTCTTACGAAAAATATCCACAATGGCCAAAATCTGAAAACAAAGTGGGCCCCAAAGGCAGTAAATTTCTCAGTGGGCCCAGCGTGACCATTTCCGAAAATAAAATCTCAAAATTCTAATATAATTTAAGAAGCCCATATTCCAAATCTGGGAACCCAATTCCCATCAACGAACATTTTTCTTTACAAAAACCGGAAACTTTTTCCGTGGAAAAAAAAAATCACCTCTTTCTTCCTTTCCAATTTTCTGTCGTGCTCTCGTACGTACGTCCTCGCATACATACCCTGAGAATACGGGGTATAACACAAAGGACTCTGCTGATCTGGCCCTCTTCTGCTGCCCGATTAACTGCTCCGAACTCTACGTTTCTCGACACATTGCACATAAGCTGAGCGGGCCGTGCTCGTTCACGATGAAGAGCTACTTCTTCACAACCCTCTCTTAGATAGTCATCAAGACCCGTGATAAATCGGTACATAATATGTTCTCTGATTGCTATATCCATAGCTCGTAACAGGGTCGTCTCTTTGCAATCTATACTCCCTGTTCCCTGTCGTGGGCGAAGGCTCATACCTCGTAGCGCGATGAAGGCTGCTTCTTCTTTGTGTTAAACTCATTGAAATTTGGTGGCGTCATGAGAACTCCCGAATGAAGCACTCCCTCCGGTGATGATTGGGCCTGTGCCCTCGTAACCCTCTGTACTCCACTCGCGGCTCCCTTTGCCTTGCCACTCTGGGCGGGTTTCGCTGCGCGAGGCATAGCGGTAAAGGAAAGGAATACGTTAGAGGTCCAACTTATAACACGACTCTAAGGCACGATCTCGAGTGAGAAGAATGGAAACCAATCCTAAATATCTTATAGCCTCACGATTATTGGTGTGGTGCACACCGATAATCAAGACTCTTGGATCTGATGCGTAGACACTTTCAGAGATTAAGCGCTCTGATACCACTTTTGTCACGACCGAACCGGGCGTGGTAGTGCCTACGGGCACCAGTAGACATACATCGGAGAAATCAGCGGAATATAAAACAAGACATGACATAATATAAATGAGACACGGTTTACGGGGAAAAGTTGCCTTCGGCATATATATAAATACCCAAAATGAGCGATTACATCCCAACTTTACAACGGGACTACGGACCTCTAGAGTTTATAACAACAATGGCGGGACGGGGCCCGCCATACCCTGAATGCAAATACCTACAACGGCGAGGACCGTACCAAAATGCTAAGCCTCGGAGAAGCGGAGCTTTCCCAAAGCTGAACGGTGATCCTAAGAGCGGGGATCAACGGTAGGAGTACCTCTACTGCGGCGTGACGCGGCCCGAAGGAGGTCGATCTAACAGTACCAAGTATGTGAAGCGTAAAGTACTTTAAATGAAATCAAAGTATTTAAAACCATTTGCAAATACAATTAGTTCAATTTACACATAGTGCCATATAACAAACAAGAGCAATAATAGGTAAACTGTAACAGTTCTTTCATAGGTCGCGAATGATCGAAGCAAGGCCAATCGCCCATAGTATCATTATGCATGCCTAACCACGGACTCCGCGATCGCGCATAGGTCACACATAGACCGCGTGAGGTATTCCTCGCATCGGGGTAGCTAACCCCGTACCATACGGACTCCGCGGTCGCATAGTCTCGATAGACCGCGTAGTCACGAGACCGCATAGGGCATCCGCGTCGGGATAAAACACCGGAATGATCAACCTGGAACTCCGCGACTCGCGTAGTCACGCAGACCGCATAGGCCGTATAGACGCGTCAGGGTGGCAAGCCCTCGGTATAACAAGTCGAGGGTATGTGATATAATAACATAACGACTTATCGTTAAACAACATAAGCCAACAAGGGAACCCCTTTACACAAACATCACGGATACTAACACGTAGCATCCTAACATGTTTACTTATCAAATCAACAAGAAATTATTACAAGGCTATCACAAACCAACACAATCAAGTTATTCACACAGGTACTTTCTACTTTATGTTAACAATTTGGGTTTTATCCCCAAAGTACTTCATACATTAACTATTTTTAAAAGATCCGTTTCTTTCAAAAAGTCACACAATACGTAGTATAAAAATAGAGTGACTATCCTTTTAAGTAAACCAAAACACTTCCCTTTGTAAATCAAGTAACAACATTATTTTCCAAGCGTTCAAGTTTGCCTAATTCCAAATGCTTAAGTTTCTCATTTTGAAAGGTTTCGTAGTTCATAGTTTTAATCACTTAATGATATAATTCTCCTTTAAAACAATTTGAGATACATATGCCTTATATGGGAGTAGGTTATTCTTGTTCATCATCAATCTTATTTAAGCAGCCATGATCTAGGAAATGTAATATCATTTTGTCTCATCTTAGCTTATGCGGATGGAGGTTTCTCTTGGTTTTAGTAATACTTTATTAGTCAATACATTTCCCTTTATTAAGCATTGCTGTGGTTAGATTCGATACTTATTCTCATTTCTGAAATCAGTAAAACATTATTCCTTTTTACAAACCAAGTACTCATTACTCACGAATGAGGTTTCACACAAAAACTCATATTAATTACTTAAGTCAAGTCTCTTATCTTTTAAGATCAAGTCTCTTAACTTCTAAAATTAATAAACCATTCTTTTTATCTCTCTTAAGTCGTTATACCTAACTTCCCATAAAGCTAGTATAACTCTTAAGCTTTTAAAACCAAGTATTACTCTTCTTTCAAAAAGGTTTCTTAATCCTCTTAAAATACTTCAAGATTCTTATTATTCAGGCTTAAGTCAAAAGACATTGCCGTAATTATTATTCAGTTAACACACGTACGTCTACCGTACTATATATATATTTTAAAATATCATGCTCAAGAGTATAGGAAGAATCACATACCTCGCGACGATTATCGACTATTAGCAAAACGCTCCACGGCTATAACCCGGCTAGCCTCGTCCACCTTTCAAGTAGTACATGCTACTCGCAGAACATTCAACCTATAAAGGTTATATAGGTCTATCAACTTCTACATTAATAATCTTCTGATGTGATTTGATTCAAGTCTTTTACGTAATATCCTTCATTACGGTTCAAATCTCTTATGAATCTTATATTCATTTCTAAACAACTACGTATGTAATTTCCAATTACAATAGAAGGATAGGATTATTTACCTCAGTAAGCCCAAAATTATCCAAGTTTAATGTCGATCTGAGCAACGTTTAGCTCTACTCGGGTGCTCAACCGCTCCAAATAACCCTTAGAAGTTCTACGAAACTTCTTCCTAATACTTCAACCAACTGTGAAGATTTTCTTTAGGGTTTCGTTTAGTGACTGAAGGGAAGTATAATAGTATTTCTGGGCTTTTAGTATAAGTGTAACCTTGGAATACTACAAGGTATATGTGCCAAGGTATTTTGGAATAGTAACAATACTTGGAGAGTATTTCTACCAAGAGGGGGGTATATTTTACGAAAACAACTCAAGGTAGGGGGTACCTCGGCGAGGCCACTAGGAGGGGGTGTACCACTCGGCGAGCCTTCTCAAATGGGAGGGTGCTCTGGCCAAATCTCTCAAGAGAGGGGGGGAAGGGTTTTCAAGACTTAGAACAATTTGTAGATGAAGAAGATCTTCAACTAAGGGGGGTATTTATAGGCCAACCAATGGCCAAGATCAAGACAAGTGGTAGGCAAGTGTAAGGTCAAGATTTGGACAAGTGTGTGTGGGTCCCACTTGCTCAACAACTAAACAAAATATACTACCAACTCCCACTCTCCAATCGTCCAAAATGACGCCCTCAAGTCCACCAATTAGAGGGTGACAAGTGTCGCCCTCTTGTTGGTCCAAAATATTTCGTCTCTCGGAAAAATCCGCAAAAATTATAAATGACATTGCCGGAATTTTCCCTTCGCAAGTTTTGGAAGACGTTTCGTCGGAAAACGATTCTTTTCGTGTGGTGTGCACAAAATTTCGGTCCTAGCCTAACTTTAAGGCTTAAACTTTTATACGTACGCCCTCACGTACATACTCTGGAAATACGGGGTATAACAATAAGTAAAATGGAAAAAGTAGGCCAAGGACCCCAACTTAAGGACTGTATTTACTTTGGACTGTATTTACATTGGACTGTATTTACATTTCTGTTAAGGGGAAGATTGTTCAATCGCGTTCCGTTTGGGCGTGTGATCCCCTTTTTAATTATTGTATTGTTATGAAGGCGTGATAGTAAACCGTGTTACCGGTTGGGCGCGTAATCCCCTTCTTTTACTTATTGTTATTATGAAGGCGTGATAGTAAACCGCGTTACCATTTGGGCGTGTAATCCCCTTCTTTATGTTGTTTAAATTATTACGCCTTATATATGGCATATAATTAAGGTTATTCGGGCCTTGGAGAAAGATGGAAAAGTAAGTAAAAACGGGGGAAGTCTTGCGATTTTCAAGTAGAATTAGAGGTTTTTATTGGTATAAGTCTTCAATGGTAAGAAAGGTTTGATAGAAGTACTATGACCATTTTAGGGTGGAGTACTCGTGTGGTGTGATCTACTTGGCTTAGGAGTAGAAGCGGGTTGAAGTACTTGGGCGTTTTGCTATTTGTCGATAATCGTCGCGAGGTATGTGAACCTCTTCCTATCTTTTCTAGCATGATTGTTGTGAACTATGTAGTGCGGTGAGCGTCGTGTGCTAAACGAGTTTTGGTTGGTTTAAAACATAAGGTGTTATTAGCTTTATGGGAAGTTAGTTATAACGACTTTATGTAGGTAAAAGAATGGTTTATTGATTTTAGAAGTTAAGAGACTTGATCTTAAAAGATAAGAGACTTAACTTATAATTGATGTTTTATGAAATGTTAAGGACTATGAATTTTGTTAAAAAGTTGTGAAACCTCATTCGTGAGTAATGAGTACTTGGCTTTTAAAGAATAATGTTTTACTGATTTCGGAAATGAGAATAAGTATCGAACAAACCATTGCAGCATTAATAAATGAAATGTATTGACTACTTAATTATATTAAAACCAGTAGAAACCTCCATCTGCATAGAAGCTAAGATAAGACAAAATTGTATTACATTTCCTAGATCATGGATGCTTTAATAAGATGGTTATAAACAAGAACAAGCTACTCACACATAAGGCATATGTTACTCAATTGTTTTAAAAGGAGATTACATTAAGTGATTAAGACTATGATCTATGGAATCTTTCGAAAATAAGAGACTTGAGCATTTGAAATTAGGCAAACTTGAACTTTTGGAAAAGAATGTTGTTACTTGATTTTAATAAGGAAAGTGTTTTGGTTTACTTATAAATGTTAGTCACTCTATGTTAATACTACGGGTATCGGGTGACCTTTGTAAAGGAAATGGATCTTTTAAAAGAATTTAACTTATGTAGTACTTTGGGGTTAAAACCCGGACTTTGACATAAAATGAAAGTACCTTGAGTTGTGTGTAACTTGCCTATGTTTGCGTGTGATAGCCTTGTTGTGCAAATGTATTATTTATTATACCGGCGTCTTCGATGGAGTAGGGTGATTGGTTGTGAACGATTCCTATCGAGTCCCATGAGATGGGCCGAGACATATATTCCATACGATTCTTATCGAGTCCCATGAGATGGGCCGAGACATGTATTCCATACGATTCCTATCGAGTCCCATGAGATGGGCCGAGACATGTATTCCATACGATTCCTATCGAGTCCCATGAGATGAGCCGAGACATGTATTCCATACGATTCCTATCGAGTCCCATGAGATGGGCCGAGACATGTATTCCATACGATTCCTATCGGGTCCCATGAGATGGTCCGAGACATGTATTCCATACGATTCCTATCGAGTCCCATGAGATGGGCCGAGACATGTATTCCACACGATTCTTATCGAGTCCTATGGGATGGGCCGAGACATGTATTCCACACGATTCCACCTCGAGTCCCATGGGATAGGCCGAGACATGTTATACGTATCATACGATTTATACCTAGACTGCCGACAGTGAGGAAGGAGTTCCACGCGTGAGGATGACTTCAGTGCGAGTCACGACTTGACATGACTACTTTTATGTTGTAAAGCGTAGTTTGGCTATCATACATGTCTCTGCTTTATATAATTGTCATGATTTCATTCTGATATTTGAGCCACATACTTAGTACTGTTATCGACCTCCTTCGGAGTGCGTTCATGCCGCAGTAAGGTACACGGTTGTGGATCCTCGCTCATAGGATCATAGTTCGGCGTAGGAAGCCCCATTTCTCGGAGGCTTATCTTGTGGTATGTTACCCGAGTCTGTAGGTTCTTGTACATCTGAGGGTATGGGCCACTGTCCCGTCATAGTTGTTGTCACTTTCTTAGAGGTGCAGTAATCTTGTGGGCGGGGTTATAAAGGATGTAGCTGTTCGGATTCTGTATATATGCAAAGGCAAATATTTTGGTTGCTTTGGTTTTTATCATATCTCTTGTTTCATGTTCATGTTTTTATTTCTTGATTTTCTACGATGTTGTATCACTAGTGTGCAGGGTAAGGCACGATCATGGGCCGGTTCGGTCGTGACAAAAGTGGTATCGAGCGATTAATCCTCGGAAAGTGTCTGACCGTGTCTAGTAGTCTTGATTATCAGTGTGTTGTGCACCACATCTATAATCAGGAGGCTGCAGGATATTTAGGATTGGTTTCTATTCTTCTCACTCTGAGATCGTGCCTTAGAGCTGTGTTGTAAGTTGGACTCCCTCTGACGTATTCTTATGTGCCAGTTATGCCTCTACGCAAGGCAGTCAGGGCCCAGGAGGGCAAGGCAGCAGAGGGAGCTACGAGTAGAGTAGCGGCGGTCTCATCGAGGCCACGCGATCGAGGCGTCGACCCCGGCGAGAGCAGAGGAGATGGGTTACAAGTAGATGGCCCGATTATTGGCGGAGATAGTGGCAAGGCACGAGGATAGGTGGATCAACAATTCCGTGCCGTAGTACCGCAGATTCACCGCGATCGGATAGTTTGATACTGCGGGACTTTCTGAGTTGCAGCCCGCCAGAGTTTTATGGGTCGAGGCCTGAGGATGATCTGTAGGAGTTCATCAAGCGATTCTGGATCGTGAGAGTGATCGAGGCTTCGAGACCGAGTCGGTGGTCTTACGTTCGCGTCGGTGCGTGATCTGCGATCGGTTTGATTAGTGGGAGCTGTCCCGTGGGGAGCATGCAACTCCAGCTATTTTGGACGAGTTCTCGGAGGCATTTCTCAGCCACTTCTTGCCTCCGCATATGAGGAGGACGCGGGCGGCGATTTACGATCTTTGACGAGGCGTGCGGTTCGGGAATACAACGTGAGTTCGACTCATTGGCTCGGTATGTCCTGCGTTAGTAGCCGATATGGAGGGCGAGTGCACCGCCACGCCACCGCTCGATGACTACTTGGCGAGGCTTGTTCGGTGTAGCTCTTCACCGGGCATGGACATTGCCCGCACGCAGCTTATGCACTCGGATGTGAGGAGCGGATGGGTCGGCGGAATGGCGAGATCGGATAAGAGGCGAGCAGCGAGGTCCTTTGGTAACTTTCGAGGCGGGCGCCTCGAAAGTTAGTTATGCACCTCCGCCAAGTCAGTGGTCCTCCGCGCCTTCGGGGCGTTAGGGTATTCGGAGCTGTCGAGCTCCGGGCTTAGTTCACGGTATACATGGGTTCTAGCGATCGGGTTCATGTTTCCCTCGGTGTGCACGATCGACAAGCGTCATCCCGGAGTGTCGTCTTTCTCGGTGCTTGTTTAACTGCGCCGTGGCCATGTGACGATGACATTGTCTAGGAAGAGAGATACAAGTAGAATGGCGCAGCTACGGTGGCGTGTTCTCGCTTCTATAGCTATGCGCTGAGCGAGGGGATTATGATTAGAGCGGCGAAGGAAATGGCGATTGATCTGGTATATTCTTACCCTCAGAGAGTGGTATCGTTGTTGATATGATGATGTGCTAAGTATTATGTTAGATAGCGTTTTGTTAAATTATGATTTAGAGGCCTGGTTAGTAAAGGGGAAGTTGGGTAAAAGATTTTGTTTACGATTGACCTTTGTTGGAGAGCATAGTATACGAGGGGTAAAATTATGTGATAAGTCCCTGAGTGGTGTGAATTATAAGAGGGTAGTTGAGCTAAGAAGACCACTAGGTTTTCGTGACTTGATTAGTGAGATTGCTCCGGATCGGGGGAAACAAGAGTTTGGCGCGGTTATGGGTTGGGTTGAGGACCATTCGCGGTCAACCGTGGCCGGAATGTGGTGGGGTCAGTTCGAGGTGGTCCCGCCAGTGGTAGGTCACGAGGAGCTAGGCCCGAGTTTAGGTAACCATCGTGCGGGTTCGTGGATGCGTTCGACCAGTCCGGATCATGAAGGCCGGGGATGGCCTTTGTGGGAATTGAAACTAGTGAGATGACCAAGTTTGGAGGTAGTGACTCCAAGGTTTTGGAAACTGAAGCGATGGCGAAGTGTGAGTGCGTTCGGAAAGAGTTCGGGTGTTCGAGAAGTGTACGACAAGTAAGGAAAGAAGTGAACGTGTGCTAAGAGATGGAAGTGATCATTTTTGTGAAGTGAAGGTGCGAAGGAAGTATCCTTTGGACCAGGAGCGAGAGTTGGTGTTGTTTTTACATCGTCGAGGTGATTCCTCGTTGGCTTGGATTTGAGATTTGCGCACATGTTATATTTTGGCCATTGGTGGCATGATCGGTTTTGTAAGTATAGTAGTGGAGACTATACCGACGCAAGTACGTTTGGAGACTTAGAAGGAACTTCGGGACGAATGTTTCTAAGGGGGGAAGAATGTTATACCCCGTAGTTCCAGGGTATGTATGCGAGGGCGTCACGAGAATCTGACATTAAAAATTGGAAAGGAAGAAAGATGTGATTTTTCGACGGAAAAGTTTCGGATTTCGTGAAGGAAAAAGGTTCGTTAATGGGAATCGATTCCCGATTTGGTATTCGGACTTCTTGGAATATTTGAGAATTATGGAATTTTATTTAGGAATTGGTCACGTGGGGCCACGGAGAAATTCTGATTTGTGGGGCCCACTTTGTTTTGAGATTTTGGCCATTATGGATATTTTCGGAGATGAAATATTTTGACGAGTAGGAGGCGACACGTGTAATCCCTTAGGTGGCCTTGTGGCCGAAATTATGTGCAGTGGCAAGACAAGTGGCCTTGTCTTGCAAGATATTTTAGTGTGGACAAGTGGCTTGTGGGACCCACACACTCTTGTCCCCAATCTCAACCACACACTTGCCTTCATCCTAGCCCTTGGTTGTCCTATATATACACTACTAGTTGATGAAATCTTCCACACTTAACCATTTGAAGACTTGAAAAACCCTCCCTCTCCCTTCATTGTTGCTCACGTTTTTGGGCCCTCATCTTGACCTAAATTTGTCCAACAATTCTTAAACTCTCAAGTGTTCTTCCCTAAGGTGTTAGGAAGATTGTGTACCAAGAGTTGGAAAAGATTTCACACCTAACCTCTATTTGTTGCCTTGGCGAAAGTTGTCATCTTTGAAACCTAAGTGTTCTTCACTTTGAGTTAGTTCTTGAAGAGAAGTTGGTTAGGAGCTTACATGGGTTGCTTGTAGCATTGGGCGTAAAGATTTGGAGCTAAGACTTGCTTGGAGCGACTTTAAGAACTTGGATATTCTTGGGCTTTTTGAGGTAGTGAAACTTAAACCTCTTTGAGAATTGGTTATTATACATATATTAAAAGTATATTATGGATTATATAATATATGGAGTAAAGTTTGGAAGGATTTGGATCTTGTTAAGTTGCTAAAATGGAAATTGGCAAGAAAGCCACAAAATGGTAAAAACGTATCTTACTTGCTAAGAAGCTAATAACAAAGTAACTATAACTTATATTAAGATGGAATATAAGTTGGATGACTAATAAAGTAAGTGGATAAGTAAAATGGAAAAAGTTGGCCAAGGACCCCAACTTAAGGATCAGATTTACTTTGGTGTATTTACTTTGGGTATTTACATTGAATGTATTTACATTTACATTAAGGGAAGATTGTTCAATCGCGTTCGTTTGGGCGTGTGATCCCTTTTTAATTATTGTATTGTTATGAAGGCGTGATAGTAAACCGCAGCACGGTTGGCGCGTAATCCCCTTCTTTTACTTATTGTTATTATGAAGGCGTGATAGTAAACCGTGTTACCATTTGGGCGTGTAATCCCCTTCTTTATGTTGTTTAAATTATTACGCCTTATATATGGCATATAATTACGTTATTCGCCTTGGAGAAAGATGGAAAAGTAAGTAAAAGCGGAAGTCGCTTGATTTTCCGTAGAATTAGAGGGTTTTTTATTGGTATAAGTCTTCAATGGTAAGAAAGGTTTGATAGAAGTACTATGACCATTTTAGGAGTGGAGTACTACGTGTGGCGTGATCTACTTGGCTTAAGGAGTAGCCGACGGGTTGAAGTACTTTGAGCGTTTTGCTATTTGTCGATAATCGTCGCGAGGTATGTGAACCTCTTCCTATCTTTTCTAGCATGATTGTTGTGAACTATGTAGTACGGTAGACGTACGTGTGCTAAATGAGTTTTGGTTGGTTTAAAACATAAGGTGTTATAATAGCTTTATGGGAAGTTAGTTATAACGACTTTATGTAGGTAAAAGAATGGTTTATTGATTTTAGAAGTTAAGAGACTTGATCTTAAAAGATAAGAGACTTAACTTATAAATGACGTTTTATGAAATGTTAAGGACTGTGAATTTTGTTAAAAAGTTGTGAAACCTCATTCGTGAGTAATGAGTACTTGGATTTTAAAGAATAATGTTTCTTGATTTGGAAATTAGAATAAGTATCGAACAAACCATTTCAGCGTTAATAAAGGAAATGTATTGACTAATTAATTATATTAAAACCAGTAGAAACCTCCATCTGCATAGAAGCTAAGATAAGACAAAATTGTATTACATTTCCTAGATCATGGCTACTTTAATAAGATGGTTATAAACAAGAACAAGCTACTCACACATAAGGCATATGTTACTCAATTGTTTTAAAAGGAGATTACGTTAAGTGATTAAGACTATGATCTATGGAATCTTTCTAAAATAAGAGACTTGAGCATTTGAAATTAGGCAAACTTGAACTTTTGGAAAAGAATGTTGTTACTTGATTTTAATAAGGAAAGTGTTTTGGTTTACTTATAAATGTTAGTCACTCTATGTTAATACTACGGGTATCGGGTGACCTTTGTAAAAGAAATGGATCTTTTAAAAGAATTTAACGTATGTAGTACTTTGGGGTTAAAACCCGGACTTTGACATAAAATGAAAGTACCTTGAGTTGTGTGTAACTTGCCTATGTTTACGTGTGATAGCCTTGTTGTGCAAATCTTGTATTTATACCGCCGCGTCTACCTCGATGGAGGGCTGATTGGTTGTGAGCGATTCCTATCGAGTCCCATGAGATGGGCGAGACATGTATTCCATACGATTCCTATCGAGTCCCATGAGATGGGCCGAGACATGTATTCCATACGATTCTATCGAGTCCCGTGAGATGGGCGAGATGTATTCCATACGATTCTATCGAGTCCCACGAGATGGGCGAGACATGTATTCCATACGATTCTATCGAGTCCGTGAGATGGGCCGAGACATGTATTCCATACGATTCTATCGAGTCCCGTGAGATGGGCCGAGACATGTATTCCATACGATTCCTATCGAGTCCCATGAGATGGGCCGAGACATGTATTCCACACGATTCTTATCGAGTCCTATGGGATGGGCCGAGACATGTATTCCATACGATTCCTATCGAGTCCCATGAGATGGGCCGAGACATGTATTCCATACGATTCCTATCGAGTCCCATGAGATGGGCCGAGACATGTATTCCACACGATTCTTATCGAGTCCTATGGGATGGGCCGAGACATGTATTCCACACGATTCAACCTCGAGTCTCATGGGATATGCCGAGACATGTTATACGTATCATACGATTTATACCTAGACTGCCGGCAGTGAGGAAGGAGTTCCACGCGTGAGGATGACTTGAGGTGTGAGTCCACGACTTGACATGACTACTTTTATGTTGTAAAGCTGTAGTTTGCTATCATACATGTCTCTGCTTTATATAGTATCATCATGATTTCATTCTGATATTCGCCACATACTTGGTACCTGTTGTTCTGACCTCCTTCGGGGGGCTGTGTTCATGCCGCAGGTAGAGGTACATCGGTTGTGGATCCTCGCTCATAGGATCATAGTTCAGCGTATTGGGAAGCCCCGTTTCTCCGGAGGCTTATCTTGTGGTATGTTACCACAGTGCAGCAGGTTCTTGTACATTCAGGGGTATGGCGGGACCCTGTCCCGTCATAGTTGTTGTCACTTTCTTAGAGGTCTGTAGTACTGTTGTGGGCAGGGTTATAAAGGATGTAACTGTTCAGATTCTGTATATATGCAAGAAGGCAACTGTTTTGGTTGGCCTGGTTTTTTATCATATCTCTTGTTTCATGTTCATGTTTTTATTTCCGCTGATTTTCTCTGATGTTGTATCACTAGGGTGCACGGGGTAAGGCACTAGTCACGGGCCCCGGTTCGGGTCGTGACATAAATATTCCATAACACTTATCAATCTTCATAATGTAATTCACATGATCAATTACCAATCTACTACAACATGTAGTCTTTAATTACAAAGAGGACAAGATTGTTACCTTGATTAGCCCAACAATAACTCCAAGATTCAAAGTCGCTCCTTAGCAACTTAGCTCCTTTCCTTCCCGCTCCAATCCTCTATTTGAAGCCCTTAGAAGTTCATAAAAAACTTTCCTTCAATTTCCAATCAAAACTTATGAAGACAACTTAGGTTTTCACCTTGCGACTAACGTGAAAACGTAGTTTTTCCGGGATCTTTCTATTGAGATATCCTTACAATACCCTTAGGAACCTTGGGTTGAAGTATTGTGAATTATGAACCACAAACGAAAAAAAAATTGTGTGGAGGAATGGTGAACCCGATAGCTTCTTAATGCTAACTCAAGTTCTCTAAAATTTCTCTAAGTGTTGAGACAAGTCTTGCTACTTGGATGAATATATAATTAAATGGAGGGTTAAGATTAGAACACTTGTGGGTTTAGGATGAAGAGGATTTAAATATCTCAAGTCAAGTGGCTCATTGACTTAGTCAATTATATCAAGCTTAGGCTTTCAAGACTTGATCATCTAAGCTTTGGTCATTTGACCTCTTTGCCCTTGGTCTAATTCGACCAAGACCATCCAAGTGGGGGTGACACGTGTCACCCTCCCATTCGTCGTAATATTTCATTTCCCGACATTTCCATAATTCCGATAAATTCTACAAGTCTCAAATCTAATGTCCTGATTTCATACGTACGTTCTTATATACATGTCCTGGAATTATGGGGTGTAACAAAGGCCCCGTCGGACCCAGGATGTATAAAAACAAAATTATACCAAAACAGGAACAGTCTCTGAAGCAAGTGGAGTTGTCTGATTCCCAATGCTGACTCCTCATATGTGGCTGGATCGTGTAACCGCATCCCTGAACATGCGGGCATGAAACGCAGCCCCCCGAAGAAAGGGGGTCAGTACGGAATATATACCGAATATGTAAGGCAATACTGAATCATAAAACAAGGAAAAACGTAACAGTAAGCAAGTTTAGAAAGAAACATGGGAGTAACCTGGAACAACACTTTGAACCATATCATATGATCCCTTACACAAATTTTAGCATACTCAATATAAATATAGAATATCCTACTCGTAGCCGCTTCCGGCTAATAACACAATAGTCCCTTCGGACGGCCGCTTCCGGCGTAGTCATGATGGCCCCTTCGGGCAGTCGCTTCCGGCTTATCTAGGGTGGCCCCTTCGGCAACCACTTCCGGCTTAAGAATATCATAATCCAGCTGATCAGGTGGAACAATAATAATACACATGATATAAAGTGTGAATATGTAATGAAGTTACAAAATGTTGCACCCCTTTCAGAGTGGTTTCTATTACAACTCCCTTTGGAGATATTTTGAGAACAAGTTTTAGAGTTTCCTTCATTTACCATTTGCTTTGTAGTGAACGTGTAAGTATAATGTATCGCAGAAGCTTCCTTCGAATTATCAACAAGAGTATAATATTGTCACGACCCGAACCCCGGGCCTGCGACTGGTGCCCTACCTGGGTACCCTTCTATTTATACAACACAAGTAACCTGCGGAAGCTAAATAACACTTTTTTTTTCCGAACTAAGGCAAAGCCGGCAAGGCTGCCATCGCATATATAACAACCATAAAGAAACCATATATGTACATAAGTCCATCCCACATATAAATACAGACCTCTAATAGTTTGGACACATAATTGTGATGGGATAAGGCCCCGCCGTACCCATGAATGTACATAAAACCATAATACAACTCCGTACCAACATGGAAAACTCCGGAATAGTGGAGCTACCTCCCTGAAAGCTGAGTGGAGATCCTAAGCTCGCGGATCACCTAATTGAGTACCTAATACCTGCGGGCATGAATGCAGCCCCCCGAAGGGGATCAGTACAACAAGGTACCAAGTATGTAAACATGAAGTACAGTAGACATGATCATAACTGTACAAAGAATGACAGGGACAAGTATGAAAATCAAATACCAGATCCAACCGTGCCATAATAAATAAGATCCAACTGTACCTTTTAAAATATGCCTTTTTAAAAGTGAGACCAACCTTGTCATTTCAAATTATGAAATCAATACTATTTCAAAATATGAAATCAATCGTACCTTTTCAATTCGAGTCATATCAACATCATGAATGCTTACTCAGAGAATCATCAAGTTCATATACATATAGATAACGTATCTCATATAACATAAACCGGCCCTTTATTGAGGGACTCGATGGAATCATCAATATAACGTAACGCGACCCATTTTGGGGCTCGATGTAATTATCAATATGTGTGACGTAACCCGGCCCATTTGCGGGACTTGGTGTATTCTTCAACATGTGATGTAACCCGGCCCATTTGTGGGACTCGGTGTAATGATTCAATATGTGACATAACCCGGCCCATATGTGGAACTCAGTGTGATGATGTAATATGACGTAACCCGGCCCATTTGTGGGACTCGGTGTGATGATGCAATATGGCGTAACCCGACCCATTTGTGGGACTCAGTGTGATGATGCAATATGACGTAACCCGACTCATTTTTGGGACTCGGTGTATGCAGCAATATAACGTAACCCAGCCCATGATGGGACTCGGTGTATGCATCTACATGACATAACCCGGCTCATTGTGGGGCTCGGTGTAATCTTTTGTATAACGTAACCCGACCCATCTGTGGGACTCGGTGTAATGATCTTTATATGATGTAACCTGACTCATTTGCGGGACTCGGTGCATTGCATCTATAACATAACTCGGCCCGTTGTGGGACTCGGTGTATCAATGCAATCGAATGAAATTTAAAAACATTTTTTGACTCTCCATATAATAAAATGAATGAACTATCATTTTAGAAAACTCAAGGCATTATCATGTCATGTAAAATTAGGGAAATTGAACCCAAAGAACTATGTACATCCATTCTTATAGAAAGAATCATATCATTCAATATAAGGGAGTTGAACCCAAAAGTTCTACGTATGTTCACCATACCTTCTTTCCTTTATAAAACCCCGAGATACTAGCACTTGTAGCACACATAGGCAATCCTCAATTAACAAGCCAAAGTACTTATCAAGGCACACATGGAGTAATTCCCAATTAAACAAGCCAAAGTACTTATCAAGGCACACATGGAATAATTCTCAATTAAACAAGCCAAAGTATTTATCAAGGCACACTTAGAATAATTCTCAATTAATCAAGCCAAAGTACTTATTAGGGCACACTTAGAATAATTCTCAATTAATCAAGCCAAAGTACTTATCAGGGCACACTTAGAATAATTCTCAATTAATCAAGCCAAAGTACTTATCAGGGCACACTTAGAATAATTCTCAATTAATCAAGCCAAAGTACTACGTACGTACATTCTTTTCAAAAGACTCCTTTTTATGTAATACCCCAAGATACTAACACCCGTAGTATCAAGGTGTGTCTATTTTTCAAAGTAAGTTACTACACTCTTAGAAAACTCATTTCAAAGCTTGAAATCGAGTAACTTCAAATTTTCACAATCAAGGCAACTTATGCCCATTAATCAAAATAGACAACTTTCTAAACCTTCCATAAAGCCGTTATAACCAACTTCCCATAAAGCCGTTATAACCCTTTATGGTTTTTAGACAATTTCATTCTTTTTATAACCAAGAGACTTATACTTAAAACCAAGTATCTGTTATACCCCGTATTTCCAGAGTATGTACGTAAGGACGTACGTAGAAAAGTTTGGGCTTTTAAAGTGGCTTGGCCGAATTATTTTGTGCACAACACCCGGTTAGAGTCGTTTTTCGACGAAACGTTTCCACAACTTTCGTAGGGAAAATTCCGGCTATGTCATTTTTAATTTTTGCGGATTTTTCCGAGAGACTAAACATTTTGGACCAACAAGAGGGCGACACTTGTCACCCTCTCATTGGAGCACGTTGTGGGCGGTACAAGTGGGACGAATTGGCCTTGTTTGGTCAAGGGGTTGGTAGGATATTTTTGTAGTAGATGGATAAGGTGCACTTGGCAAGATCTTGGCCCTACACTTGCCTTGCACTTGGCAAGATCTTGGCCATTGGTTGGCCTTGGCTTGTCCTATAAATACCCCCCTTTGGAAGACTTCTTCATCCATTCCTAAATTTCCTAAAGTGTTAAAATCCTCCCTCCCATTGTGTGGTGTTTCGTCCAACACCCCCTCCTCTTTGAGAAGGCCACTTTGGTAGAGTCCTCCCCGCCGGCCGAGAGTACCCCTAGTGGGTAGGCCGAGGGGTATACACCCCCCCCCCTTGTGGTGTTGTCTCGTATAAATACCCCCCCTCTTGGTAGAAATACTCTCAAAAGTATTGTTATAATGCCCAAATTACCTTAGCCATATACCTTGTAGTATTCTAAGGTTATACCTATACTAAAAGCCCAGTTATACTATTATACTTCCCGTCGATACGTAAACGAAACCACAAGAAAAATCTCCATAGTTAGTTGGAGTAGTATGTAGAAGTTGGTTAGAACTTCTAAGGGTGGTTTAGGCGGGTTAGTGCGCCACGAGTTGGAGCTAAACGTTGCTCAGGATCGACTTTATACTTGGATAATTATGGGCTTATCGAGGTAAATATCTTGTCCCTCTATTGTAATTAGAAATTACATGATTGTTAGACTATATAGTTGAAGTATACTATATATAGAACTGAGCGTTGTTATCGCAATGTCTTTGGACTTAAGCTGAATAATAAGAAACTTTTGAAAGAAGAGTCTGAATTGTAATTACATAGATCAGACATTACGAGACTTGTGTAGTTTTTACGTGAGGAAGAATTGTACACGTCCGATTAGGCGTATAACCCCCGTTGGCTTGGTAGCCCCGAGAGAGGAGATTTACGCATTGCGGGGGAGGTCTTGAATTTTACGTAGAATGTTCTACGAAGAGATCTAAATGTTAATAAGCGCCTTGTGGCCTTATAGGTGGAAGTACTATGCGTGGCACGATCTACTTGGCTTAAGGAGTAGCCGACGGTTTGAGGTACTTGGAGCGTTTTGCTATTAGTCGATAATCGTCGCGAGGTATGTGAACCTCTTCCTACCTTTTCTAGCATGATATGTGTATAACTATGTAGTACGGTAGACGCATACGTTAAACGTATTTGATTGGTTTGAAACATAAAGTGTTATAACGGCTTTATGGGAAGTTGGTTATAACAGCTTTATGTAAGTAAGAAAATGCTTTGTGGTTTTAAAAGGTAACTGATTTGACTTATAACTGACTTGATGTGTAATAATAAAGAATCTTGAAGTATTTCAAAAGAATGCTGAATCATTTTTAACAGAAGAATAATACTTGGTTTTGAAAACATAAGAGTTATACTAGCTTTATGGGAAGTTAGGTATAACGTCTTAAGAATGGTAAAATGAATGGTTTATTGATTTTTAAAAGTTAAGAGATTTGATCTTAAAAGATAAGAGACTTGACTTGAATGAATTAATATGAGTTTTGTGTGAAACCTCATTCGTGAGTAATGAGTACTTGGTTTTTTTTTTAAAGGAATAATGTTTTACTGATTCGGAAATCAGAATGTGTATCGACAAACCACTGCAGCGTTAATAAAGGAAAATGTATTGAATAAATGAAGTATTATATTTAAACCAGTAGAAACCTCCATCTGCATAGAAGCTAAGATGAGACAAAATGATATTACATTTCCTAGATCATGGCTGCTTAATAAGATTGATTATAAACAAGAATAACCTACTCACATATAAGACATATGTTTCTCAAATCCTTTAAAAGAGAATTATGTTTTAAAGGATTAAGACTATGAACAATGAAATCTTTCAAAAATGGGACTTGAGTAACTGAAACTAGGCAAACTGGAACTTTAGGAAAAAGGAATGTTGTTACTTGGCTTTAAAAGAACGTGGGTTGGTTTACTTAAACAGGTGGGTCACTCTATTCTTATACTACGGGTATCGGGTGACTTTTGAAAAAGGAATGGATCTTTTAAAAGGATTTAACGTACGTAGTACTTTAGGGTTAAAACTCGGACCTTGTCATAAAATGAAAGTACTTTAAGTTATGTGTAACTTACCTATGTTTGCGTGTGATATACTTGTTGTGCAAGGAATGTATTTCACTCGACTACCGGTTCATCCGGGAATGTATTTCAATCGACTACCGGTTCATCCGGGAATGTATTTCACTCGACTACCGGTTCATCCGGGAATGTATTTCACTCGACCACGGTTCATCCGGAATGTATTTCACTCGACTACGGTTCATCCGGAATGTATTTCACTCGACTATCGGTCATCCGGAATGTATTTCACTCGACTACGGTTCATCCAGAATGTATTTCACTCGACTACGGTTCGTAGGATGAGCAGGAATGTATCCACACGTTTCTATACTTGACATGATCGCTTTTATGTTGGAATCGTAGTTTGGTTATCATACATGTCTCTGCTTTATATAGACTATTATGATTTCATTTACGATTTTTCTGATTTCACATACTTGGTACTGTTAGATCGACCTCCTTGGGGCTGCGTTCACGCCGCAGTAAAGGTACACCGCCGTTGATCCTCGCTCTTAGGAGTCACGATTCAGCGTTGGGAAAGCTCCGTTTCTCGGAGGCTTATCTTCGTATAGCCTCCGCTGTTGTAGGTGCTTACATTCAGGTATGACGGCCCTATCCGTCGTTGTTATCATATCATTCGTAAGTGCAGAGTACCGTTGTGGGCGAGTTGTAGAAAGGGATGTAATCGTTCAAATTGTTATTTATATATACCGACTGAACCGCTTTTGGTTAGCTTGCTTCTTATTTCACCGCTTTCTTACATTGGTTTCATGTATGCGTTTTATGTTCGCTGATTACTCGGTGTTGTATCACCAGGGTGCCCGGTAAGGCACGATCACGCCCGGTTCGGTCGTGACAAAAGTGGTATCGAGCGATTAATCCTCGGAAAGTGTCTGAGCCGTATCGATAGAGTCTTGATTATCGGTGTGCGCACCACACCAATAATCGTGAGGCTATAGGATATTTAGGATTGGTTTCTATTCTTCTCACTCGAGATCGTGCCTTAGAGTTGTGTTGAAAGTTGGACCTCTAACGTATTTCTTTCCTTACCGTTATGCCTCCGCGTAGGCAACCCGCCCGGGAGGCTAGGCGGCCGAGGAGCTGCGAGTAGAGTTCGAGGGTTACGAGGGCACAGCCCAATCATCACTGGGTAGTGCTTCATTCGGGAGTTCTGCGGCGTCACTAGCCCTGCAGGAGTTTAGCACGGCGGCGGCAGCTCCTCTGCGGCCATGACATTTGAACCTTCGCCCACGACCGTGACGAGAGAATATAGATTGCAAAGGCGACCGTTACATTAGCTATGGATTTGGCTACGAGAGCATACCGATGTAGCGAGTCTTGATGACTATCTAAGAGAGGTTGTGCAAAGAGTAATTCTTGATTAGGCTTGAGCATGGCACGTATGCGGGCTTATGCGCAGCGTGAAGCGCGTAGATCGACGGGTTAACGGCGAAGGCAGCGAAGAAGCGAGCAGCAGGTCCTTGGTAACTTTCGAGGCAAGTCGCCTCACCGCCAGATTAGATATGCACCTCCGCCCGATGCAGTGGTCTTCCACGAGTTCGGGACGTTCGGGGTCGCAGGAGTTGGTCGAACTCCGGGCTTCCGTTCACACGCATGCACGTCATCCCGGGAATGTCGTCTTTAGTTGGTACTTGTTGTACCTACGGCCGTCAGGGTCTGATGTCGAAAGAGTGTCCTTGTAGGAGGACTTAGCCTTCAGGATCGATGGGTAGTCGTCACCTTCCTTAGCTATGCGCCCTACGGGGAAGGTTTGATTAGAACGACTTGGGAGTGGAGCAAGAGATCTGAGTTTATCCTTAACCTCTGCAGAGATTAGTACGTATGAGGAGATGAGTATATCTTAAGTGCTATGTTACGATGGCGGTGTAATTTGTGATTAGAAATCATGGTTAGTAACCGGGGAAGATTGGGGGATAGAGAAAGTGTGAGCCTTAGAGTGTTATACGTGGAAACCTTAGAGGTAAGGCCATCTCGAGTAAAAGATGTATTGTTTATGTTTGACCCTTATAGGAGTGCATAGTGCACGTGAGTTATGTTTGTGGGATAAGTCCCTGAGTAGTGTGGAATGAAAGAGGGTAGTTGAGCTAAGAAGACCGCTAGGTTTTCGTAACGTGATTAGTGAGAGTTTTCCTTCGGGGAGCTAGCGTTTTGCGCGTTGCCGGGTCGGGTTGAGGCCACGTTGCAGGTCAACCCGCGGCATGTATGGTGGTGGGGTCAGTTTGTGGTGGTCCCGCCTTGTGGTAGGGTCACGAGGGTGTTAGGCCCAAGTTTAGTTAACCAGCGTACAAATTCGTGGACGTTCGACCGATGGTCGGGCGAGGTCACCGCCTTGTCTTCAGCAAAGACCGTTTACTCGGCGGTTGATTTTATCGTAAAGGTTGTAAGGCTGCAGGGTGCCTACCTTCACCTTATGACGCAGTGGAGCCAGTGCGGCTGTTTTTGTTTGGAAGTTTTACCAAGCAGGTTAAGGACTCGGTGAGTCTCGACCGCATTCGCCCGCCGGGCGGTGTGGATTTCATGGGTAGTTGTGGGGATTGTTGTCTCTGTGGAGGAGTGTTTAAGCTACCATTTCGGTGTTCGGATGTCGCCTTATGAAGCCTTGTAGGGCGGATGTGTAAGTCGGCCGATTGGTTCGATGTTGGCAAGATTCAGATAGTTGGTTGAGCTTGTTCCAGCAGACTGTGGATAGGGTAAAGCTTGTCTAGAAGAGGTTCTGGCAGCTCAGAGGATTCGTGCGGATAATCGGCGACGACGCTTAGAGTTCAGGTTGACGGTCGGTCTTCTTGAAAGTACCACCCCGGGTTGGGTGTGACGAGTTTTGGAAAACAGAGGGAACTTAGCCCGAGTTACTTTGGGCCCTTTTGAGTTCATGTGAAGAATAGGCCAGGTTGCCTATATGTTAGCTTTTGTCGTCCGACTTAGGAGGCAGTACGTCCGGTCTTTCGTATTGTTATGATCGGGAAAGTATCGGAGATCCATCCAGAGTGTTTCCAGTTGATGATGACCACGTTAGAGATAGTAACCCCGAGTTTTGGAAACTGAAGCAGTATCAGAAATGTGGTAAGAGTTCGAGTGTACGACAACCTCAGGGATCGCGCAGCCCGGTACCATTTGTTGGGTCGCCGGAGTGACACTAGAACCTCGCGGCAAAGTGACAAAAGTGGTATCACGACGAGTAAAGGGAGAAGCGAGCATGTATGGCAAGCATAGATTTGATCATTTCTTTTGTAAAGAGAAGGTGCGAAGGAAGTATATTTTAGACCCCGGAGAGAGGTGTTTGTGGTAATGTTAGAGGTGTTTCCTCGTGGACTTGGATGGAGGTATTTGCGCGGGTGTTTCTGTGGCCATGTGTGGCAGGATTGTTCTCGTAAGTATAGTAGTGAAGACTATACTGGCTCACGTTTGTTTTGAGACTTAGAAGGAACATTCGGGACGAATGTTTCTAAGGAGGGGAGAATGTTATACCCCGTATTTTCAGAGTATGTACGTAAGGACGTACGTAGAAAAGTTTGGGCTTTTAAAGTGGCTTGGCCGAATTATTTTGTGCACAACACCCGGTTAGAGTCGTTTTCGAAAACGTTTCCACGACTTTCGTAGGAAAATTCCGCTATGTCATTTTTAATTTTTGCGGATTTTTCCGAGAGGCGAAACATTTTGGACCAACAAGAGGCGACACTTGTCACCCTCTCATTGGAGCACGCGTTGTGGGGCGTACAAGTGGGACGAATTGGCCTTGTTTGGTCGGGGTTGGTAGGATATTTTGTGGTAGATGGATAAGGTGCACTTGGCAAGATCTTGGCCTACACTTGCCTTGCACTTGGCAAGATCTTGCCGTTGGTTGGCCTTGGCTTGTCCTATAAATCCCCCCCCTTTGGAAGACTACTTCATCCATTCCTAAAGGTCCGAAAGTGGTAAAATCCTCCCGCCCCTTGTGTGTTGTTTCGTCCAACACCCCCCCTCCCCCAGTGAGAAGGCCCTTTGGCCGAGAGTCCTCCACGGCCAAGAGTACCCCCAGTGGGGTAGGCCGAGGGGTATACACCCCCCCTTGTGGTGTTGTCTCGTATAAATACCCCCCCTCTTGGTAGAAATACTCTCAAAAGTATTGTTATAATGCCCAAATTACCTTAGCCGTATACCTTGTAGTATTCTAAGGTTATACCTATACTAAAAGTCCAGTTATACTATTATACTTCCCGTCAGTCACAGAAACGAAACCCTAAGAAAAATCTCCATAGTTAGTTGGAGTAGTATGTAGAAGTTGGTTAGAACTTCTAAGGGTGGTTTAGAGCGGGTTGGAGCGCACGGAGTTGGAGCTAAACGTTGCTCAGGATCGACTTTATACTTGGATAATTATGGGCTTATCGAGGTAAATATCTTGTCCCTCTATTGTAATTGGAAATTACATGATTGTTATACTATATAGTTGAAGTATACTATATATAGAACTGAACGTTGTTATCGGCAATGTCTTTGGACTTAAGCATGTATAATAAGAAACTTTTTCGAAAGAAGAGTGTTGAATCAGAATTACATAGGATCAGACATGAGACTTGTGTAGTTTTTCTGTGAGGAAGAATTGTACACGTCCGGATTAGACGTATAACCCCCCCCTGGTTGGCTTGATAGCCGGCCCCAATAGAGGAGGAGATTTACGCTGTTGCGGGGGGGAGGTGCTGCCGAATTTTTTGTAGAATGTTCTACGAAGAGATCTAAATGTTAATAAGCGCCTTGTGGCCTTATAGGTGGAAGTACTATGCGTGGCGCGATCTACTTGGCTTAAGGAGTAGCCGGCGGTTTGAGGTACTTGGAGCGTTTTGCTATTAGTCGATAATCGTCGCGAGGTATGTGAACCTCTTCCTACCTTTTCTAGCATGATATGTGTATAACTATGTAGTACGGTGACGCATACGTGTTAAACGTATTTGATTGGTTTGAAACATAAAGTGTTATAACGGCTTTATGGGAAGTTGGTTATAACAGCTTTATGTAAGTAAGAAAATGCTTTGTGGTTTTAAAAGGTAACGATTTGACTTATAAGCGACTTGATGTGTAATAATAAAGAATCTTGAAGTATTTCAAAAGAATCTTGAATCATTTTTAATGTAAGAATAATACTTGGTTTTGAAAACATAAGAGTTATACTAGCTTTATGGGAAGTTAAGTATAACGTCTTAAGAATGGTAAAATGAATGGTTTATTGATTTTTAAAAGTTAAGAGACTTGACTTGAATGAATTAATATGAGTTTTGTGTGAAACCTCATTCGTGAGTAATGAGTACTTGGTTTTTAAAAGGAATAATGTTTCTTGATTCGAAATCGAATGTGTATCGACAAACCAACGCAGCGTTAATAAAGGAAAATGTATTGAATAAATGAAGTATTATATTTAAACCAGTAGAAACCTCCATCTGCATAGAAGCTAAGATGAGACAAAATGATATTACATTTCCTAGATCATGGCTGCTTAATAAGATTGATTATAAACAAGAATAACCTACTCACATATAAGACATATGTTTCTCAAATCCTTTAAAAGAGAATTATGTTTTAAAGGATTAAGACTATGAACAATGAAATCTTTCAAAATGGGACTTGAGTAATCAAACTAGGCAACCGAACTTTAGGAAAAGGAATGTTGTTACTTGGCTTTAAAAGAACGTGGGTTGGTTTACTTAAGCAGTGGTCACTCTATTCTTATACTACGGTATCGGGTGACTTTTGAAAAAGGAATGGATCTTTTAAAAGGATTTAACGTACGTAGTACTTTAGGGTTAAAACTCGGACCTTGTCATAAAATGAAAGTACTTTAAGTTATGTGTAACTTACCTATGTTTGCGTGTGATAGACTTGTTGTGCAAGGAATGTATTTCACTCGACTACGGTTCATCAGGAATGTATTTCACTCGACTCACGGTTCATCCGGAATGTATTTCACTCGACTACCGGTTCATCCGAATGTATTTCACTCGACTACCGGCTCATCCGGAATGTATTTCACTCGACCACGGTTCATCCGGAATGTATTTCACTCGACTACCGTTCGGATGAACAGGAATGTATCCTACACGTTTATACTTGACATGATCGCTTTTATGTTGTGAATCGTAGTTTGGTTATCATACATGTCTCCCGCTTTATATAGACTATTATGATTTCATTTCTGATTTTCTGATTTCACATACTTGGTACTGTTCTTGACCTCCTTCGGGGGGCTGCGTTCATGCCGCAGGTAAAGGTACACCAGTCGTTGATCCTCGCTCTTAGGGTCACAGTTCCGCGTTTGGGAAAGCTCCGTTTCTCCGGAGGCTTATCTTGGTATAGTCCCCTGTTGTTGTAGGTGCTTACATTCAGGGGTATGACGGGGCCCTGTCCCGTCGTTGTTATCATCTCATTCGGAGAAGTGCAGTAAATCTTGTGTGGCAGAGTTGTAGAAAGGGATGTAATCGCTTCAAATTGTTATTTATATATACACAGAACCGTTTTTAGTTAGCCGTCTTCTTATTTCATTGTCTTACATTGGTTTCATGTATGCGTTTTATGTTCCGATTACTCGATGTTGTATCATTAGGGTGCCCGGTAGGCACGATCACGCCCGGTTCGGTCGTGACAAAAGTGGTATCGAGCGATTAATCCTCGGAAAGTGTCTACGCATCGTATCCAAGAAGTCTTGATTATCGGTGTGTTGTGCACCACACCAATAATCGTGAGGCTATAGGATATTTAGGATTGGTTTCTATTCTTCTCACTCGAGATCGTGCCTTAGAGTCGTGTTGAAAGTTGGACCTCTAACGTATTTCTTTCCTTACCGCTATGCCTCCGCGTAGGCAACCCGGCCCGGAGGGCTAGCATGGCGGAGCTGCGAGTAGTTCGAGGGTTACGAGGGCACATGCCCAATCATCACCGAGGTAGTGCTTCATTCGGGAGTTCTGCGACGTCACTAGCCCCACAGAGTTTAGCACGGCGGCGCGATTCCATCTGCGGCTATGACATTTGAACCTTTCACGACCGGGGCAGAGAATATAGATTGCAAAGAGGCGACCACATTAGCTATGGATTTGGCTACCGAGAGCATACCGATGTAGCGAGTCTTGATGACTATCTAAGAGGTTGTGCAAAGAGTAATTCTTGATTAGGCTTGAGCATGGCTGTATGGGCTTATGCGCGGCGAGAAACGTAGAGATCGGCGGGTTAAGGGCGACAAAAGAGGCGGAGCGGCAGGGTCCTGGTAACTTCGAG
This sequence comes from Przewalskia tangutica, assembly GCA_029844215.1. Taxonomy (NCBI): domain Eukaryota; kingdom Viridiplantae; phylum Streptophyta; class Magnoliopsida; order Solanales; family Solanaceae; genus Przewalskia; species Przewalskia tangutica. The sequence continues at coordinate 75,648,363 of CM056723.1, read as the reverse complement.
GCAAGTCGCCACCAGATTAGATATGCACCTCCGCCCGGCAGAGTGGTCCTCCACAGGGTTCAGGACGTTCGGGGTGCGCAGGAGTGGTCAGAACTCCAGGGCTTCCGGTTCACAGTGTGACAGACGTCATCCCGGGGAATGTCGTCTTTTTAGTTGGTACTTGTTGTACCTATGACCGTCAGGGTCTGATGTGGAAAGAGTGTCCTTGCGGGAGGACTTAGCCTTCAGGATCGGTGGGTAGTCGTCACCTTCCTTAGCTATGCGCCTGCAGGCGAGTTTGATTAGAAACGACTTAAGGAGTGGAGCGAAGAGATCTGAGTTTATCCTTAACCCTCAGAGATTAGTACGTATGAGGAGATGAGTATATCTTAAGTGCTATGTTACGATAGTGTAATTTGTGATTAGAAATCATGGTTAGTAAGGGAAGATTGGGGATAGAGAAAGTGAGCCTTAGAGTGTTATACGTGGAAACCTTAGAGGTAAGGCCATCTCGAGTAAAAGATGTATTGTCATGTTTGACTTTATAGGAGTGCATAGTGCACGCGTGAGTTATGTTTGTGGGATAAGTCCCCGAGTAGTGTGGAATGAAAGAGGTAGTTGAGCTAAGAAGACCGCTAGGTTTTCGTAACGTGATTAGTGAGAGTTTTCCTTCGGGAGCTAGCGTTTTCGCGGCCGAAGGTCGGGTTGAGGCCACGTTGCGGGTCAACCCGCGGCATGTATGGTGGTGGGTCAGTTTGGTGGTCCCGCCTTGTGGTAGGTCACGAGGGTGTTAGGCCCAAGTTTAGTTAACTAGCGTACAAATTCGTGGACGATTCGACGATGGTCGGGCCGAGGAGGTCACCGCCCCGTCTTCTAGCAAAGACCGCTTTACTCGGCGGTTGTTGATTTTATCGTAAAGGTTGTAAGGCTGCACGGTGCCTACCTTCACCTTATGATGCAGTGGAGCCAGTGGTACGCTGTTTTTGTTTGGAAGTTTTACAGCGAGGTTAAGGACTGGTGAGTCTCGGACCGCATTCGCCGCCGGGCGGTGTGGATTTCGGGGGTAGTTGTGGGATTGTTGTCTCTGTGGAGGAGTGTTTAAGCTACCATTTAAGTGTTCGGATGTCGCCTTATGAAGCCTTGTAGGGCGGATGTGTAAGTCGCCGATCGATTGGTTCGATGTTGGCAAGATTCGAGATAGTTGGTTGAGCTTGTTCCACAGATCGTGGATAGGGTAAAGCTTGTCTAGAAGAGGTTACGCGGCTCGGAGGATTCGCGGATAATCGGCGACGACGCTTAGAGTTCAGTCGACGGTCTTTGAAAGTACCACCGGTTGGGTGTGACGAGTTTTGGAAAACAGAGGAACTTAGCCCGAGTTACTTGGGCCCTTTGAGTTCATGTGAAGAATAGGCCGTTGCCTATATGTTAGCTTTTGTCATCCGACTTAGGAGGCAAGACGTCCGGTCTTTCGTATTGTTATGATCGGAAAGTATCGAGATCCATCCAGTGTTTCGATTGATGATGACCACGTTAGAGATAGTAACCAGTTTTGAAATCAAGCGATATCGAAATGGTAAGAGTTCGAGTGTACGACACCTCGGGGATCGCATGCGGCCGGTACCATTTGTTGGGTCGCGGAGTGACACTAGAACCTCGCGCAAAGTGACAAAAGTGGTATCACGACGAGTAAAGGGAGAAGCGAGCATGTATGGCAAGCATAGATGTGATCATTTCTTTTGTAAAGAGAAGGTCTAGGAAGTATATTTTAGACCCAGAGAGGTCTTTGTGGTAATGTTAGAGGTGTTTCCTCGTGGACTTGGATGGAGGTATTTGCGCGGGTGTTTCGTGGCCATGTGTGGCGATTGTTCTCGTAAGTATAGTAGTGAAGACTATCTTGGCTCACGCTTGTTTTGAGACTTAGAAGGAACATTCGGACGAATGTTTCTGCGAGGAGAATGTTATACCGTATTTCCAGTATGTACGTGGACGACGTAGAAAAGTTTGGGCTTTTAAGTGGCTTGGCGATTTTATTTTTGTGCACAACACGGTTTGAGTCGTTTTTCGACGAAACGTTTTACACAACTTGCGAAGGGAAAATTCCGGCAATGTCATTTTTATTTTTTGCGGATTTTTCCGAGAGACGAAACATTTTGGACCAACGAGAGGGCGACACTTGGCACCCTCTCATTGGTGGAGTGTGGGGCGGTAAAAGGGGACGAATTCCTTGGCTTTTTGTCAAGTAGTTGGTAGGATATTTTTGTGGTAGATGGATAAGGTGCACTTGGCAAGATCTTGGCCCTACACTTGCCTTGCACTTGGCAAGATCTTGGCCATTGGTTGGCCTTGGCTTGTCCTATAAATACCCCCCTTTGGAAGACTTCTTCATCCATTCCTAAATTTCCTAAAGTGTTAAAATCCTCCCTCCCCTTGTGTGGTGTTTCGTCCAACACCCCCTCCCCTTTGAGAAGGCCCTTTGGCGAGAGTCCTCCCTGGCCGAGAGTACCCCACTGGGTAGGCCGAGGGGTATACACCCCCCCTTGTGGTGTTGTCTCGTATAAATACCCCCACCCTCTTGGTAGAAATACTCTCAAAAGTATTGTTATAATGCCCAAATTACCTTAGCCGTATACCTTGTAGTATTCTAAGGTTATACCTATACTAAAAGCCCAGTTATACTATTATACTTCCCGTCGATCCACGAAACGAAACCCTAAGAAAAATCTCCATAGTTAGTTGGAGTAGTATGTAGAAGTTGGTTAGAACTTCTAAGGGTGGTTTAGAGCGGGTTGGAGCGCACGGAGTTGGAGCTAAACGTTGCTCAGGATCGACTTTATACTTGGATAATTATGGGCTTATCGAGGAAAATATCTTGTCCCTCTATTGTATTGGAAATTACATGATTGTTAGACTATATAGTTGAAGTATACTATATATAGAACTGAACGTTGTTATCGGCAATGTCTTTGGACTTAAGCCTGAATAATAAGAAACCTTTTCGAAAGAAGAGTGCTGAACTGTAATTACATAGTACTGTATTACAATAGACTTGTGTAGTTTTTCTGTGAGGAAGAATTGTACACGTCCGGATTAGACGTATAACCCCCCCTGGTTGGCTTGGTAGCCGGCCCCAATAGAGGAGGAGATTTACGCTGTTGCGGGGGGGAGGTGCTGCCGAATTTTCTGTAGAATGTTCTACGAAGAGATCTAAATGTTAATAAGCGCCTTGTGGCCTTATAGGTGGAAGTACTATGCGTGGCGCGATCTACTTGGCTTAAGGAGTAGCCGGCGGTTTGAGGTACTTGGAGCGTTTTGCTATTAGTCGATAATCGTCGCGAGGTATGTGAACCTCTTCCTACCTTTTCTAGCATGATATGTGTATAACTATGTAGTACGGTGACGATACGTGTTAACCGTACTTGCTTGGTTTGAAACATAAAGTGTTATAACGGCTTTATGGGAAGTTGGTTATAACAGCTTTATGTAAGTAAGAAAATGCTTTGTGGTTTTAAAAGGTAACTGATTTGACTTATAACTGACTTGATGTGTAATAATAAAGAATCTTGAAGTATTTCAAAAGAATGCTGAATCATTTTTAACAGAAGAATAATACTTGGTTTTGAAAACATAAGAGTTATACTAGCTTTATGAGAAGTTAGGTATAACGTCTTAAGAATGGTAAAATGAATGGTTTATTGATTTTTAAAAGTTAAGAGACTTGATCTTAAAAGATAAGAGACTTGACTTGAATGAATTAATATGAGTTTTGTGTGAAACCTCATTCGTGAGTAATGAGTACTTGGTTTTTTTTTTAAATGAATAATGTTTTACTGATTCGGAAATCAGAATGTGTATCGACAAACCACTGCAGCGTTAATAAAGGAAAATGTATTGAATAAATGAAGTATTATATTTAAACTAGTAGAAACCTCCATCTGCATAGAAGCTAAGATGAGACAAAATGATATTACATTTCCTAGATCATGGCTGCTTAATAAGATTGATTATAAACAAGAATAACCTACTCACATATAAGACATATGTTTCTCAAATCCTTTAAAAGAGAATTATGTTTTAAAGGATTAAGACTATGAACAATGAAATCTTTCAAAAATGGGACTTGAGTAATCAAAACTAGGCAACTGGAACTTTAGGAAAAAGGAATGTTACTTGGCTTTAAAAGAACGTGGGTTGGTTTACTTAAGCAGTGGGTCACTCTATTCTTATACTACGGGTATCGGGTGACTTTTGAAAAGGAATGGATCTTTTAAAAGGATTTAACGACGTAGTACTTTAGGTTAAAACTCAGACCTTGTCATAAAATGAAAGTACTTTAAGTTATGTGTAACTTACCTATGTTTGCGTGTGATAGACTTGTTGTGCAAGGAATGTATTTCACTCGACTACCGGTTCATCCGAGAATGTATTTCACTCGACTACGGTTCATCCGGAATGTATTTCACTCGACTACCGGTTCATCCGGAATGTATTTCACTCGACTCACGGTTCATCCGGAATGTATTTCACTCGACTACCGGTTCGTGGGATGAACCGGGAATGTATCCCACACGTTTCTATACTTGACATGACTGCTTTTATGTTGTGAACTGTAGTTTGGTTATCATACATGTCTCCTGCTTTATATAGACTATTATGATTTCATTTACAGTATTTTACAGTTTCACATACTTGGTACTCAGATCGACCTCCTTGGGGCTGCTCACGCCGCAGGTAAAGGTACACCAGTCGTTGATCCTCGCTCTTAGGGTCACAGTTCAGCGTTTGGGAAAGCTCCGTTTCTCCGGAGGCTTATCTTGGTATAGCCTCCTGCTGTTGTAGGTGCTTACATTCAGGGGTATGACGGGGCCCTGTCCCGTCGTTGTTATCATATCATTCGTAGAGGTCTGTAGTACTGTTGTGGGCAGAGTTGTAGAAAGGGATGTAACTGTTCAAATTGTTATTTATATATACCGACGGTAACCGTTTTTGGTTAGCCTGTCTTCTTATTTCACTGTCTTCTTACATTGGTTTCATGTATGCGTTTTATGTTCCGCTGATTACTCTGTCACTAGGGTGCCCGGGGTAAGGCACCAGTCACGGGCCCGGGTTCGGGTCGTGACAGTATCACAAACTTTCAAATCAAGTTTCTTAACTTTCAAAAATACTTCGAGTCTCTTAATATATAGAAAACAAGTTTCTTCTACTTTTAAACCCTAAGTAACTCACACCTTTAAAACAAGTTACTTCTCTTAAATCATGTCATTTCTCCTCTTTTAAAACAATTAAGTAAATCACTCCTTTGACTCCCCTAAAGTCATTATAATGACCCTTAGGTTTTGGAACTAAGACACTAGCCAAAAGGTTTAGAAACCACTTCCTTTTCAAGACTCCATGTACATTAAGTAAAAATACTTTCACTTTTAAGAATCCAAACTTCACTAAGGCAATGGATTATACAACTTATAAGTTAAACATCAAAGTACAATCAAGGAAGTACATAAAACAATTTCTACTTTAGGCAATCCAAATACAACCAAGGAATGGATCATTTAAGGAGTAGGAAATACTTTCTTTATCTTAAGGAATCATGCTGGAAGAGGAGATAGTTCACATACCTTTTCGGCTAAATCCACAAGCTAAGCCGAATACGCCGTACGTAGAAGTGTCAACCTATAATGGTCACAACAAGACTATAAACTTCTAGTCTCTAACGTAGAATAATACTAAGTATACGGTCTCTAATTCTACGGAAGATCGGGAAGCACTTCCTTTGTTTCTACTCACTTTGCCACCTTTTTCAAGGCCGAATACAATAACCAACACGCCACATTTAAGGCTCAAAACAACAACCCAACAAAGGGGATTACACGCCTTACAATACGTGTAAAATTCCGCCCCACAATTAATAAGAAGTAGTTCCATATTCAAGCCATTCTCGGCCAACAACAACCAACAATTCAAAGTCTTTTCCAATTCTTTTCCAATTCCAAGTTCTAAGGTATAACATGTTATATAGTCATAAACAACTTCAACAACTACCATATCCTTCTTTATACAACATGCGACGACTTAAACTAATAATCGACTTGAATTGTAATCTTAAGGCTAAACATGCTAGTTTTCGGATTAGGGTTCCAATAGCCGATAAACTTATCAAACCTTATACTAAATAACTCATGCTTTCTAATATCCATAGCTACAATAATAAGTAAATCTTAATTACCAAAACGACAAGATTTATACCTTTATAAGCCCTTAAAATTTCCAAGATTCAAAGTCGCGCCTTAGAAATTCTTAGCTCCTTTCCTTATGTTCAAATCCGCTCCAAGCACTCCTTAGAAGCCTATGAAGAATCCATCTTCAAGTTCCCACTTCAAAGTTGAAGAACTCCTTAAGTTTCCGCCTTGCGACTAATACGAAAACGCCGTTTTTCCGAAATCTTTCTATTGAGATAACCTTATAATATTCTTAGGAACCTTGGGTTAAAGTCTTGTGAATAAAGGATCAAAACTACAAATTTTTCTTGTGGAAAGTGTGGTGAACCCGAGAGCAATATCACATGAACAAGGCCTCTCTAATTTTTCTAAGTGTAAAAATGCCAAGTCTTGCACTAGTATGATATATAAAACACATTGGAGGGTCTAGATTATCACAAATGTGTGGCTAGGATGAGTTTCACTAGGATTAAGCCCAAGTGGAAAGTTGACTTTGGTCAAATATATCAAGCTTGCAAGACTTATCTTCCAAGATGGTCAATGACCATTTTACCCTCCCACAAATTCGTCCAAGACCATATGTGGGGGTGCCACGTGTCGCCCTCTCATTCGTCCATAAAATTCTGTAACCCTCGTGGGCCCCACAAAGCGTAAAATTCCTCGGGTGGGTCCCACGTGACCAAATCCGTAAAAATAAATTTCCATAAGGTTAAGAGTTTCATACTCTTCAAATAATGCATTTTGAGAATCCAATTCTCAACAACGAACATTTTTCCTTTCCGACGTTCGGAAGATTTTCCGCCGGAAAAACAATTCTTCCTTTCGTACAATTTCCAAGTCTCGATTCCTTACGTACATTCTCTTATACAAGTCCTGTACTTACGGGGTGTAACATTCTTCCCCCTTAGAAACATTCGTCCCCGAATGTTCTTAGTCGGTTGTCACACTTAACAAACTCCGACATAAACTCTATACTATGCCTATCAATCAATACACCACAAGACCAACGATGCCATACATGACCACCACATAACATACGTAAACATAACAATGGACCTTCCGTCCGTGGTCCCTTCTCACAAAACTCGAAGGTTACAGTCTTCTCAAACACGGGATCCTTAGAGGTTCCTTTCTTTTCTTACTTGTCATAATTTCTCGTACTTTCAAACTTATCTAGTACACGTACAAAATCTCAAATATTGCTTATATTCTCCAATCCTTGGAGTTACTATCCAAACTTGGCCATATTGTTACTGACTTTCCCGTTAAGGCTCTTCTCGGTCCTTACGACCTAGTTCCGGTGGAACGCATCCACGAACTCGTACAACAATTAACTAAACTTGGGCCTGACATCCTCGGGACCCTACCACATAACGGGACCATTTCTAACTGACATCACCCCATTCCATACTACCGGCTGACCCAAAATGAGTCCACAACCCGACCCAGCGTCACACTTAACTTCTCATTCTTAGTCTGAAATAAATCTCTCTCTTATCTCAAGGTACTTCTTACCCTATCCCCTATTCACTAGAGGTTCGTCACATAAGCCAAAGTATTCCTACTGTACATTCTTCCCTATCGGTCTTACTCTTATTATGGGGTAACTACAACTTGTGCACTCTACACAACTATAGTCTCAGTTCACTTAATCATTCTTGTCAATATTCTTAACTTCTCACTTTACTAATCAAGGTATCCCTACCTCTGGGGTACTATCACTTTACAACTCTTAGCAACAAAGGGAAAACATATATGCTAGGTCGAAATCTGAATCTATCAATGCACGTATGATTCAAAAGAATCGAAATATACCTGTAACCCCGTGCGATGTCGCCTCCTGATCCTGCCCAGTAGTCACGTCATCTCCGCGTTCAAGGACCGCTAAAACTATAAACTCCACTCGACTCTACCACTACCGGGCCGACATCCGAACACCTCGCTCGGGGATGCACAGCTGTGGAGGAAAGGGAACCAACTACCGGCCTCATAGGCTGATTCACTTCACCGGTGCTCCTTCTAAAAGGACATACCCTCAGAATATGGCCCGGATGGCCACAATAAAAACAAACACTCGTGCCATAACGGCATTCCCCCAAATGACGCTTACTACATCGGAAACACTGAGGAAAAAGTGGCCTCGACTGAGAAAATCCTCTGCTCCTCTAAGAACCTCGACCCCTGGAGCTTGGACCGGCTCCTAAATACCTTGTGGGGTCTAATATCCCACCTGTGAACTGCGGGGGTATGTAATGGGTAGGCTGGGATGAATATTTCACTCGCCGAGCGCCGCTCGCCCAAAACTCACCGGGATAACCAACCGGTCTAGCCCTCTTACGCTGATCTCCACGTTGGCCCTCTACCCTCTGTACACCTGTCTGTACTGGCCAAATAACCTCCTGCTGATGAAACTGTAGCACCGCTATCTTGGTCAACAATATAACTTCTTCCCTCATGACCATATAGTCTTCTCCTAACTGAGAAACTGGAGGCGCTGGTGTTGGGGCCCCAAAACCTGGCGCAGAAGAACTCGCCGACTGCGGAACAACATCCGGTATACCCTGGGCATAAGCCCTATCAACTCTCTGAGACTAGTAGCTCCTGCTACTGCTTTGCCCTTCTTGGCGGCTGTTGCCCTCTTTGGAGGCATAACTGTAACACAAAATTACGTCAGAGAGGAATTATCTTACTAACACAGCTCTATGGCACGATCTTAGAGTGAGAAGAATAGAAACCAACTTCTAAATGTCATGTAGCCTCCTGTTTATGGGTGTGGCGCGCAACACACCGATAATCAAGACTCTACTAGACACGGTCTGTAAACATTCCGAGGACTGACTGCTCTGATACCACTCTATCACACCCCGAACCCCGGGCCCGTGACTGGTGCCCTACCTGGGCACCCTTCTACCTTGACAACTAAGTAAACTGTGGAAATTTAAATAACACCTCATTTTTTATTTTTTTTTAAAAACCAACGTACGTGCAAGGCAAAGCCGACAAGGCTGCCATATAATATACATAAACAAAAGACACTACAATGTACATGAGTCCAATCCCACATATGAATAAGGACCTCTAAGAGTTTTACTGAAATATGACGGGACAAGGCCCCGCCGTACCCATAACCGTACAAAAGCCTGTACTGAAGGAACTATACCAAAAAGATAAACTCACGAGCAGGAGCTATCCAAAACTCGAAAGGTGGTCCTACACTGCCGATCACTAAATCGCAGACCTAAACTCATGCAGATGAACGCAGCCTCTCCCGAAGGAGGTCAAGACAAGAATGTACCAAGTATGTGAAACAAGAAATATCAGAATGAAATCATATGCCTAGCAAAACAGGAGACATGTATGATAGCCAACCTACAGTACACAACACATAAGCAGTCATATCAAGTCAGGGACATATGCCCTCAAAGTCATTACTCAAATATATCCATGGGTCTCACGCCCATAATATCAATCATGCCCGTGGAATCCTTCCTCACTGCCGGCAGTCCATGATATAATACAACATCAGTAAGCACACTGAACCTTGCAATCATGAGAGTAAATAGTAGTATACTTACAATATAAACTAGGAAGCTCACGATCAAAGCAGGACCACCCGCCCGCAGTATCATTAAGCAATCCTACTCCTGGGACTATTTCACCCGCATAGGTCGCGTGGACCCGCGTGAGGTATTCCTCGCATGGGACTATTTCACCCGCATAAGCCCTTACAGACTCGCATGAGGTATTCCTCGCATAGGCTGGACCCTCCCGCATGGGACTATTTCACCCGCATAAGCCCTTGCGGACTCACATGAGGTATTCCTCGCATCGTGGGTAGCAAATCCACGGAATATGCAAATGCCACAAACCCGGGGAATGACCCCGAAATGAATGATATACCACCAACACACAAGCGGCTAGTACCAGCACACATAGGCAATCCTCAATTAACAAGCCAAAGTACTTATCAAGGCACACATGGAGTAATTCCCAATTAAACAAGCCAAAGTACTTATCAAGGCACACATGGAATAATTCTCAATTAAACAAGACAAAGTACTTATCAAGGCACACTTAGACTAATTCTCAATTAATCAAGCCAAAGTACTTATCAAGGCACACTTAGAATAATTCTCAATTAATCAAGCCAAAGTACTTATCAGGGCACACTTAGAATAATTCTCAATTAATCAAGCCAAAGTACTTATCAGGGCACACTTAGAATAATTCTCAATTAATCAAGCCAAAGTACTTATCAGGGCACACTTAGAATAATTCTCAATTAATCAAGCCAAAGTACTTATCATGGCACACTTAGAATAATTCTCAATTAATCAAGCCAAAGTACTTATCAGGGCACACTTAGAATAATTCTCAATTAATCAAGCCAAAGTACTTATCAGGGCACACTTAGAATAATTCTCAATTAATCAAGACAAAGTACTTATCAGGGCACACTTAGAATAATTCTCAATTAATCAAGCCAAAGTACTACGTACGTACATTCTTTTCAAAAGACTCCTTTTTATGTAATACCCCAAGATACTAACACCCGTAGTATCAAGGTGTGTCTATTTTTCAAAGTAAGTTACTACACTCTTAGAAAACTCATTTCAAAGCTTGAAATCGAGTAAATTCAAATTTTCACAATCAAGGCAACTTAGGCCCATTAATCAAAATAGACAACTTTCTAAACCTTCCATAAAGTCGTTATAACCAACTTCCCATAAAGCCGTTATAACCCTTTATGGTTTTTTGACAATTTCATTCTTTTTATAACCAAGAGACTTATACTTAAAACCAAGTATCACAAACTTTCAAATCAAGTTTCTTAACTTTCAAAAATACTTCGAGTCTCTTAATATATAGAAAACAAGTTTCTTCTACTTTTAAACCCTAAGTAACTCACACCTTTAAAACAAGTTACTTCTCTTAAATCATGTCATTTCTCCTCTTTTAAAACAATTAAGTAAATCACTCCTTTGACTCCCCTAAAGTCATTATAATGACCCTTAGGTTTTGGAACTAAGGCACTAGCCAAAAGGTTTAGAAACCACTTCCTTTTCAAGACTTCATGTACATTAAGTAAAAATACTTTCACTTTTAAGAATCCAAACTTCACTAAGGCAATGGATTATACAACTTATAAGTTAAACATCAAAGTACAATCAAGGAAGTACATAGAACAATTTCTACTTTAGGCAATCCAAATACAACCAAGGAATGGATCATTTAAGGAGTAGGAAATACTTTCTTTATCTTAAGGAATCATGCTGGAAGAGGAGATAGTTCACATACCTTTTCGGCTAAATCCACAAGCTAAGCCGAATACGCCGTACGTAGAAGTGTCAACCTATAATGATCACAACAAGACTATCAACTTCTAGTCTCTAACGTAGAATAATACTAAGTATACGGTCTCTAATTCTACGGAAGATCGGGCAGCACTTCCTTTGTTTCTACTCACTTTGCCACCTTTTTCAAGGCCGAATACAATAACCAACATGCCACATTTAAGGCTCAAAACAACAACCAAACAAAGGGGATTACACGCCTTACAATACGTGTAAAATTCTTCTCCACAATTAATACGAAGTAGTTCCATATTCAAGCCATTCTCGGCCAACAACAACCAACAAATCAAAGTCTTTTCCAATTCTTTTCCAATTCCAAGTTCTAAGGTCTAACATGTTATATAGTCTTAAACAACTTCAACAACTACCATATCCTTCTTTATACAACATGCGACGACTTAAACTAATAATCGACTTGAATTGTAATCTTAAGGCTAAACATGCTAGTTTTCGGATTAGGGTTCCAATAGCCGATAAACTTATCAAACCTTATACTAAATAACTCATGCTTTCTAATATCCATAGCTACAACAATAAGTAAATCTTAATTACCAAAACGACAAGATTTATACCTTTATAAGCCCTTAAAATTTCCAAGATTCAAAGTCGCGCCTTAGAAATTCTTAGCTCCTTTCCTTATGTTCAAATCCGCTCCAAGCACTCCTTAGAAGCCTATGAAGAACCCATCTTCAAGTTCCAACTTCAAAGTTGAAGAACTCCTTAAGTTTCCGCCTTGCGACTAATACGAAAACGCCGTTTTTCCGAAATCTTTCTATTGAGATAACCTTATAATACTCTTAGGAACCTTGGGTTAAAGTCTTGTGAATAAAGGATCAAAACTACAAATTTTTCTTGTGGAAAGTGTGGTGAACCCGAGAGCAATATCACATGAACAAGGCCTCTCTAATTTTTCTAAGTGTAAAAATGCCAAGTCTTGCACTAGTATGATATATAAAATACATTGGAGGGTCTAGATTATCACAAATGTGTGGCTAGGATGAGTTTCACTAGGATTAAGCCCAAGTGGCAAGTTGACTTTGGTCAAATATATCAAGCTTGCAAGACTTATCTTCCAAGATGGTCAATGACCATTTTACCCTCCCACAAATTCGTCCAAGACCATATGTGGGGGTGCCACGTGTCTCCTTCACATTCGTCCATAAAATTCCGTAACCCTCGTAGGCCCCACAAAACGTAAAATTCCTCGGGTGGGCCCCACGTGACCAAATCCGTAAAAATAAATTTCCATAAGGTTAAGAGTTCCATACTCTTCAAATAATGCATTTTGAGAATCCAATTCTCAACAACGAACATTTTTCCTTTCCGACGTTCGGAAGATTTTCCGCCGGAAAAACAATTCTTCCTTTCGTACAATTTCCAAGTCTCGATTCCTTACGTACATTCTCTTATACAAGTCCTGGACTTACGGGGTGTAACACTTTCCTTTTAAAACAACATCAAGTATACTCTTTAAAACCCAAATAACTTACTCTTTTCAAAACAAGTAACCTATACTTAAATCAAGTTACTTCTCCTTTTCCGAAATCAAGAATTTAGCTTTCAAAATCAAATCTTTCTTTTATCTTCATAAAGTCGTTATAACTAACTTCCCATAAAGCCATTATAACACTTTATGTTTTAAACAAACAAAATTTATTTCACACACGTACGTCTACCGTACTATATAGTTCACAACAATCATGCTCAAGAGTATAGGAAGAATCACATACCTCTTCGGCTTAATCCACAAGCCAAGTCGAGTATGCCGCGCGTAGAAGATCCACCTATAATATTCACAATACATCTATCAACTTCTAGTTCTCTTAGTAGCATATTCTAAGTAAACAGTTCCTTATTCTACGGAAAATTCGGCAGCACCTCCCCCTAACAAGGCCTGCTACCAAGCCAACAACTCCAAGGGGATTACACGTCTAACCGAACGTGTTCAATTCTGCTTCACAATAATACTACACAAGTCTACTGTAAATACAGTTCAATGTAAATACAATTCATTCCTTTATAATCATCATTCCAATATATCTTATACTCAATTCTAAACTACTACAATATGCAATATCCAATTACAATAGGGGGACATAGATCATTACCTCGATAAGCCCAAAATTATCCAAGATTATAAGTCGATCCTGAGCAACGTTTAGCTCCAATTCCTACGCTCCAACCTGCTCCAAGCGACCCTTAGAAGTTTCTAAACAACTTCTCTTAACACAGCTATGAAGATTTTTCTAGGGTTTCATTTGCGACTATTGGAATAAAGTGGTATTTCCGGGCTCCTAGTATTGAAATAACTTTGGAATACAACTAGAGATACTAGGCTAAGGTATTTGGGATTATACTACAATACTTGAAGTATTTTCTACACAAGTGGGGGGGAGGGGACGAGAACACCACAAAGGGGAGGGGATATTTTTGCCTTGGAAGACTTAAGTGAGGGATGAAATTATGTCTTGCACTAAGGGGGTATTTATAGAGGAATCAAGGGTCAAGATCTTAGCAAGTGTGTGGTCAAGATTGGGCCATGTGTGTGTGGGTCCCACCACACCACATGGCCAACGAAAACTAGTGCCATGGCCATTTCGGCCAAGGGGACAAGTGGCAAGACACTTGTCCCACCATTTCGGCCAAGGTGCCACATGGGGGTGACACGTGTCGCCCCCTACTCGTCCAAAATATTTCGTCTTCCGAAAATCTCAAAAACAAAGTGGGCCCCACAAAACCGTAAATTTCTCCCGTGGGTCCCACGTGACCATTTCCGAAAATAAAATCTCATAATTCTAATATAATCCAAGAAGCCCAAATACCAAATCTGGGAATCCAATTCCCATCAACGAACCTTTTTCCTTCACAAAACCCGGAAACTTTTCCGTCGAAAAATCACATCTTTCTTTCTTTCCAACATTATTGTCGTATTCTCGTACGTACATCCTCATATACATACCCTGGAACTACGGGGTGTAACAGAAGCACTTCCTTTGTTTCTACGTACTTTTCCACCTTTTCCAAGGCCCAATTTCAACAACCAACAAGCCCGACTAAGGGAACAATTCATACAACAACCAAACGGGATTACACGCCTACTAGACGTGTAAAATTATACCCCACAATCATATATAAACAGTCCATAAAAATAGTCCGCAATTAATCAACATTAAGGGTACAATGTGAAGCTTTTTAACACCCTTTTATACCCTTAATCTCTTAGGACTTTCATTAGAAATTTCCATAATTAAACATACATAATGAGGGCTGAATTTCCAGAATTCCAACGCCCTAAAACAGTCCCCAAAAACTGTATAATAACGTCCAATAGTTTTATAGAAAATGCGGCCAACAACTACAATCTGATAACTCTTTCCTTAATCCATTTTATTCCAATTCAAGTTCCAACACTTCTATATATGATATATCAACTTATCAACAACCATATTACTTCATTTTAACATGCGAAAAATGTAATTAACAACAATAATATCCAACGAATCCAACGACGCCAAAATGGCCTAGTCTCGGCCTCACTTCCAAATATTGTCCAAACATTTTTTTAATCTTCATTCTTTTTCGTACAAGTTCATCCATACATATCAACAATAAGTAATATCCAATTATTTTAAAAGAATAAGAGCCATTACCTTATTTTTGGCTCCAAAATAGGTAAAAACAGTCTAGGTAAGATTGGCCCGCAGTTTTCGTTTCGCTCCACTTCCTCAAGTCAATCACATATATGTATCTCCTACAACCTTGTAACCAACTTCCCTTCACGTTTTACCTCCAAAAAGTCGACGAATCAAGCTAGGGTTTCACCGTCATTTTCGGCCAACACAAGATTTGGAGGGTTTGGAGAGTTAACTTGTTTTAGCACTTGGTTTAGGAGCTAATCTTAGAGAAAGAAACTTGTCAACACTTGTTGATCTTTGGCTATGGAAATTTTCGAAAATGAAGCTCAAAGGGAGAAGATGAAAGCTAAATTGAGAAGTGTAAGACTTGGATATTTATCCAAGTGTAATGCCAAGTGGAGTGGGACCCATGTCCACTTGTCCTCAAGTCTAAAAATATCTAATGTGAGTCAAAGTCTTGCAAGACAAGTGGGGGTGACACGTGTCACCCTCCTATTGGTCCAAAATAATTCTATACTTGGCAAAAATATCACAAAATCTCGTGGGCCCCACAACATCGTAAAATTTCCCGTGGGCCCCACATGAACAAATCCGAGACTTCAAAATCCAAAACTAATTCCGTGACTCCAATTAGAAGAATTGAACTCCGAATAATCAAATTATCGTATTCATATTTTCGAATTAATTCCTTAAGAAAATATAGCTATATTATCTTCCGACGTTCAAGTCTTATTTCCTTACTTACGTTCTCAAATACATGTCTTGGAACTACGGGGTGTAATAAATATGAACGAAACAAGACATTGGATATCGACTCCACATCCAACTAAGAATAGAGTACTTATGTTTTACATTCTTTAGGTGTCATATAAAAGGGATCATGCCAAAATATGAAAGAAAGGTTAGCCTTACATACCTTATTTATGCCTCAAACTAATCCTCGAGTCCCTTCCCGAGCTTAATCAACTAAAATACCATCAAAAATATAGGGATTAAGACTAGGCCAGCAAGATTATTCTAACTAATCATTTATTATGTCGCCTAACGGGATTTGGACAACATCTCCCATATAATCCTACCAACCCAACAATTCCAAATTAAGCTAATAACCAACAACAACAACATATCTAACAATTTACAACAATAATATGACTAAACTCATCTTACCATTCTATCCAAAACATCCCCTAAACAGCAACGCCTTAATATTCGGTATACGATAATTATAACTATATTTCTAACACTTTAATCCGTTAAATCTCCACGTAATAATCTCAATAACAATGATGAGAAAATAATACATACCTTAGCAGCAGATCAACCACGAAAATATCATCCCCCAAGTTCAATATTTAGCTTGAAACGACGACGACAACTCGTATTACACTTTATCCTTCACGAGCCTCGGGATTCGGGGCCTCGAACTTGATCGAACTCTTGTTTTATCTCTATAACTCTCCTCACTCTCTCTCTCTAAACTATTATAGATCTTTTTGCATGCAATGAGGAAGATAATGGGTGAAAATTTTCCTTAAATAGCCAAGGAAGTGGGCCTGACCCGACTTGGAGTCGGGTTGGGCCGATCCTACTGCCAGTATGACCTTTCCTCCTTAAGACGTCCATAAATATTTATCCCTAGGTCGCATGAAGAACCACGACATATTGTTGGAAAGGTATTTCAATTATCTACAACTTTCATATTTTGTGTTTTCCCAAATTTTGCAATGTATAATGGTGTGTTGGCCTCGTAAAGCTAGATCACCCGAAAGCGTATCCTTAAATCATCCTTTTGGAGTGCTTATACTCATATTTGGCTTAAGTGTCCCTCTTAATACTTTCTAAACTTCCTATGTACTATTCATATAACTTGTCATATGCCCTTTATAAAATTCCGGCATTTGGGCCCCACCTTAACTTACGATTACGAGGGCTATTTGTCAAGTAACGTATTAACCAACTTACACCATATGGCCTCCACTGTCGTCTAAATGTTATTCTTATACATATATAACAAAATCTTCATCCCTAATCCTTGTATATCTCTACCCTCCCCTGAGCCCATACTAAGTCGTCTGCAGTCTCGGTAACACGAAAAAATTTCCGGGGTGTAACATCTTCCCCCTCTTAGGAACATTCGTCTTCGAATGTTGGAAATATGTAACTTATAGAAGTTTTATGGATAGTTAAACAATAGAGTAAAACATGACGGTACTATTTAAGATCAAATTAATCGTATCTAATACCGTCAGTATCATTATATAATAACTAAAAGGTTACATATCAAGGGTATTCTTCTATTCGTTTACCCTAGTTCCGATTTATAGCTATGGTCTTGCTATGCTATGGGCACTTCCCCCCTTAAGGTTTCAACTAAGTTTTTCACTAAGTCTTTTGTATCAATTTACCCCATTAACTCTTATGCTTGTATCCTAACTTATGTTGTAATACACCATGTCATAGTAGTAAGGGACAATTTGTATATAGCTTAAACCCATCAATAAATAATCTGAAGAAGGGTATACCTGATGGTGCATCATGCGGTGTCTCTGGACCCGGTCTCCCACCTAGAGCGTAGATACGATGCGGCCCAGTACTGAATCTAGATGCTCCACCTCTGCCCCTACCTCGACCGAAAGAAGTCTGGATCCTATCTCTGGGGCTCTTACTGATGGTGACGATGCTGCTACCGAAATCTCAGGAACAATACTACCCACTCTTTGTGGACAATCTGTTACACCCCGTAGTTCCAGGGTACGTATGTGAGGACGTACGTACGAGAATACGACATTAAGATTGGAAAGGAAGAAAGATTTGATTTTCCGACGAAAAATTTTCCGGATTTTGTGAAGGAAAAAAGTTCGTTAATGGGAATTGGATTCCCAGATTTGGTATTCGGACTTCTGGGAATATAATAGAATTATGGAAATTTATTTCCGGATTTGGTCACGTGGGGCCCACGGGGAAAATTTACGGTTTTGTGGGGCCCACTTTATTTTCGAGATTTTGGATATTGTGGATATTTTCGGGAGATGAAATATTTTTGATGAGTAGGATGGCGACACGTGTCACCCCCATGTGGCCATGTTGGCCGAATTTGTGGTGCCATGTGGCTCATGGCAGAAATGGCTTGCCAAGTGTCTAGCCATTTGTCCCAAGCTTTGTGTAGACATGTGGTGGGTGGGACCCACACACACTTGTCCCCCAATCTCACCACACACTTGTTTTAATCCTAGCCTTTGATTTCTCTATAAATACCCCCCTTGAGTGCAAGACTTCTTCATCCACACTTGAGATTTTCCAAGGCAAAATTCCCTACTTTCCCTTGTTGTTGTGCTCTCGGCCATGGGCTGAAATTCTTGAGCAAAAGTTGTCCAAAAATTCTTAAACTTTTAAGTGTTCTTTCTTAAGGTGTTAGGAAGGTTGTAAACCAAGAGTTGAAAAAGATTTCACACCCCTAGCCTAAATACACCCCCTTGGCCGAAAGTTGGTAGTGTTGGAACCTAAGTGTTCTTCACTTTTTGGAGTTTGATCTTGAAGATGAGTTGGTTAGGAGCTTCTAAGGGTTTCTTGGAGTGGGTTGGAACGTAAGGATTTGGAGCTAAACGTTGCTAAGGATCGACTTATAATCTTGGATAATTTTGGGCTTATCTTTTGGTATGATTCCCTGAGATTGTAGGTTCTTGTACATTCAGGGGTATGGCGGGGCCCTGTCCCGTCATTGTTGTTATAAAATTCTTAGAGGTCTGTAGTATTGTTGTGGGCAGGGTTTGTAAAGGATGTAACTGTTCAAGTTTCTATATATATGCATGAAGATGACCGTTTTGGTTAGCCTGTTTTCTTATATTTCATTGTTTCAAGTTTTTATTTCCGCTGATTTTTCTCTGATGTATTATCACTAGGGTGCCCGGGGTAAGGCACCAGTCGCGGGCCCGAGGTCGGGTCATGACAAAAGTGGTATCAGAGCAGTTAATCCTCGAAAAGTGTCTACAGACCGTATCTAGTAGAGTCTTGATTATCGGCGTGTTGTGCACCACACCTATAATCAGGAGGCTGCAGGATATTTAAGATTGGTTTCCATCCTTCTCATTATGAGATCGTGCGTTAGAGCTGTGTTATAAGTTGGACTCCCTCTGACGTATTCTTTTATACCAGTTATGCCTCTACGCAAGGCAACCAGGGCCCAGAAGGGCAAGGCAATAGAGGGAGCAGCGAGTAGAGCACAGAGGTTACTGTGGCACAGCCCGCCTTTACACGAGGTGGTGCTACAGACGGCGACTTACGACGCCGCCAAATTTCAAAGAGTTTAGAGCAAAGAATAAAGAGCTACGAGGCCACAATACCTGAGCCTCCAGTCCCACGGCCAGGAACAGAGGATATGGGTTTCAAGGAGATGGCCCAGTTACTAGCTAGGCTTATGGCGAGACATGAGGACAGACGGGAGCCGGTGGTACCGATAGTGCACCCCAGAGCCGATAGTTGGAGACTTCGGGACTTCTTGAGTTGTAGTCCACCAGAGTTCTATGGATCGAGAGCTAAGGATGACCCTCAGGAGTTTATTCGACAGTTGCAGCGGATCATGAAAGTGATCATGTCACGACCGCCCGAGTCACATCGGTGCCCTACCCGGCACCTTCTATTCATACAACATAATAAACTGCGGAAGATAAATAACACTCCTTTTTTTTTAAACTAAGGCCAAGCCGATAAGGCTGCCATAACATAAAAATTACCCGAAAGGGTCTACACTGTTTAACAATGTAAAAAAAACTCTAGCCACCCAAATTTACGATGAATACATGCACTCTAAGATTTGGACCAATGCTATGACGGGACAAGGCCCCGCCGTACCCCTGAATATACATAACCATGACGACAAGCTCCGGAACATTGGAGCCATCTCAAAATTCTGAACCAGGATCCTAAGCCCATGGATCCACAACTGTGTACCTAAACCTGCGGACATGAACGCACCTCGGGGTCAAGACATCAGTACCAATATGGAACGGAAAATAAGGTACAGTAAACAAATCATAACTGTACAAAAGAATGACAGGGGCAAGTATAAAGAAAGGGTAAATACCAGATCCTACCGTGTCATTTCCATCTCATGAACTTAATCGTACCTTATTATCTTTTCCCATTTTCCATAAGAGTATAGTCAAATTCTTACATACATACTTAAGAAAACTCATCAAGTTCATAAACATATAACTTACGTATCTTGCATAACCTAATCCGTCCCTTTATGGAGGAACGCCTATACTGTCGGCCCAATCTGGGACGCGATAAAATCACATAAGTCTGCCCATAAAGGTATACTGCATAAAAATAGGAGGCTCATGATCAAAGCAGGGTCCCTCGCCCGTAGTATCGATGAGCAATCCTACTCTTGGGACTATTTCACCCGCATAGGTCCTGTGGACCCGCATGAGGTATTCCTCGCATAGTCAGACTACCGCACGGGACTATTTCACCCGCATAAGCCCATAAGGACTCGCATGAGGTATTCCTCGCATCATGGGTAGCAAATCCACTAACAGTGGTATAACGTCTTGGGTTTACCCTCATTTATACTCTTACCCCAAACAGTGGTATAACGTCTTGGGGGTTTACCCCTCATTTATACTCTTACCCTGGAGAAGGTGGTATAACGTCTTGGGGGTTTACCCCTCATTTATACTCTTACCCTAACTCAACCGGCCATCATACATAACATAAGCCTTACCGACTTATCATACATAACATAAGCACTACCGACTTATCATACATAACATAAGCACTACCGACTTATCATACATAACATAAGCACCACCGACTTACCATACATAACATAAGCACCACCGGCTTATCATACATTACATAAGCAAGTTAAGAAATCCCCTAACTTCTTATTAGCTTGTTCATATACACTCTCATTTTTGTTTACTTAAGGCACTAACATGTCATTATAAAATCCGGGAATTTAACCCAACGT
This sequence comes from Przewalskia tangutica, assembly GCA_029844215.1. Classification (NCBI taxonomy): domain Eukaryota; kingdom Viridiplantae; phylum Streptophyta; class Magnoliopsida; order Solanales; family Solanaceae; genus Przewalskia; species Przewalskia tangutica. The sequence goes on along the minus strand of CM056723.1, from coordinate 75,627,209 downwards.
ACTACATGCCTCTACTCCTTTAAAATGATTCTCTTTCAAATAAAACTTCCAAGATACTAATAACCGTAGTATCAAGTCATATCTACTTTTCAAGACAAGTCACAATACTTTTTAGAAATACATTTATAGGCTTCTAAATCAAGTGACTTCTTTTTTTAAAACCTTAAGCAATTGGTACCTTTAAAACAATTTGCCCTTCTTTATTTCAAATCATTTCTTTGCATACATTACTGAAGAAAACCATTCTTTTAATCTTCCATAAAGTTGTTATAACCAACTTCCCATAAAGCCGTTATAACTCTTTATGTCTTAGACAAATTCATTCCTTTTTTAACCAAGAGACTTATACTTTCAAATCGAATTACATAGCTTTCAAAATACTTCAAGTCTCTTAACTTTTAAGAAAACAAGTTTCTTAACTTAGAATATCAAGCTTCTTAACTTTAGAAATCAAGCTTCTTAACTTTAGAAATCAAGCTTCTTAACTTTAGAAATCAAGCTTCTTAACTTTTAGAAATCAAGCTTCTTAACTTTAGAAATCAAGTCTTTCCAAATCAAGTATTCTATACTTGTAAATCAATTCATTTCTTCCTTTAAGAATCAAGTCCCATAACTTGAAAAATAAAGTCTCTTAACCTTTTAGGAATTTGAGATTCATAGTCTTAAAACTTCATATGTAAACTCTTTTAAATTAAGTAACATATACTTTGGTGTGTTGTGACTAAGTTATACTTATTTATAACGATCTTATTCAAGTAGCCATGATCTAGAAAATGTAATACAATTTTGTCTTATCTTAGCTTCTATGCAGATGGAGAATTCTACTCATTTTAACTTAATTGATTGTCATTACATTTTCCTTTATTAACGCTGCAGTGGCTTGTTCGATACTTATTCTCATTTGTGCTGTAACTTAGCCAAGTCAACTTGGCTCCAAATATGTTACACCCCGTAGTTCAAGGACATGTTTAAGAGAAGGTATGTAAGGAACACAAGACTTGAAAAGGGTACGAAAGGAAGAATTGTTTTTCCGACGGAAAAATCTTTCGAACGTCGGAAAGGAAAAATGTTCGTTGAAGAGAATTGGATTCTCAAAATGCATTAATTGAGGATTATGGAATGTATTATCATTATGGAAATTTATTTGTACGGATTTGGTCATGTGGGGCCCACCAGATGAATTTTACGTTTTGTGGGACCCACGAGGGTTACAGAATTTTATGGATGAATGGGAGGGCGACACGTGGCACCCCTCCCACATGGCTTGGTCGAATTAATGCAAGGGCAAAAGGGTCATTTGACAATTGTAAAGATGAGAAAGTCTTGCTAAGCTAGAGCTTGACATTGTTGACCAAGTCAAGAGCCACTTGGCTTGATCCCATTTATCCAATTTTAACATGTGTTGTAATCTAGATCCTCCAATGTGTTATATATCATCCTAAGTAGCAAGACTTGGCATTTTACACTTAGAAAAATTTGAGAGACTTGTGTGTGCCTTGAGAGGCTCTCGGCTTTGAGGAATTTTGAACAAGAGAAATTTTCAATTGTTGTCCATTAGCCACAAGACTTTAACCCAAGGTCCCTAAGGGTATTGTAAGGATATCTCAATAGAAAGATTTCGGAAAAACGGCGTTTTCACGTTAGTCGCAAGGCGAAAACCTAAGGCATTTTCATAGGTTTTGATTGGAAATGGAAGAGAAGTTGGTTGTGAGCTTCTAAAGGCTTCAAATAGCGGATTGGAGCGTAAAGGAAAGGAGCTAAGAATTGCTAAGGAGCGACTTTGAATCTTGGAAATTATAAGGGCTTGTAAAGGTATAATTCTTGTCGTTTTAGTAATTAAGATTACTTATTGTTGTAGCTATGGATATTAGCAAGTATGAGATATATATTATGAAGTTGATAAGTGTATTGGCTATTAGAACTCTAATCCGAAAACTAGTATGTTTATGTCACGACCCGACCCCGGGCCCGCGACTGGTGCCCTACCTGACACCCTTACAGGTAAACATCAGAGATAATCAGCGGAACATACATGAAACTTATAAAATAAAACAACGAGAATTTAAACAACAGGTTAGCCGATAAGGCTACCTCCCTGGACACATATACATATACATAAACAACAGCAGTTATATCCCTTTTTTTTCAAACTGACCCACAACATGTGACTACTGCACTTAAGAATTACAATCGTGGACAGGTTCGCCATACCCCTGAATGTACATAAATCTACAACATCAGGGAAACCGTACCAAAAAGATAAGCCTCCGGAGTGAATGGAGCTTCTTCCCAAAAACTGAACAGAGATCCTAAGAGCAAGGATCACCAACCTGTGTACCTAACACTGCGGCATTTAACGCACTTCCGCGGGTCGCATAACAAAAATTTGTATGGAACAGAAATAAGGTGCAACAACCAAATCATAACTGTATAAAAGAATGCCATTTTAACTCCTGAAATCAATCGTATATTAATCGTTCCTTTCCTTCTTTCAATAAGAATTAACATCATATTCTTACATACATACTTAAGAATTTAATCAAGTTTTTCCACATAACTTACATATCTTACATAACATAATCCGGCCCTTTATGGAGGGACTTCTTATTTGGAAGCTAACTTTGATTATTCATACGTGATAATGTAATCCGGCCCATTTGCGGGACACGGTGTACTGATAAATCATGTGACATAATCCGGCCCGCCTGTGGATCTCGGTGTACTGTGGAATCATGTAGCATAATCCGGCCCGCCTGTGGAGCTCGGTGTACTGTGGAATCATGTAGCATAATCCGGCCCGCCTGTGGAGCTCGGTGTACTGTGGAATCATGTAGCATAATTCGGCCCGCCTGTGGAGCTCGATGTAAGATGACGTAACCCGGCCTATGTGTAGGCTCGGGGTAATATGGCGTAATCCGGCCTATGTGTAGGCTTGGTGTATCTCATAACGTAATCCGGCTGTTACACCTCGTAAGTCCAGGACATGTTTAAGAGAATGTACGTAAGGAACACAATACTGGAAATTAGTACGAAAGGAAGAATTGTTTTTCCGACGGAAAATCTTCCGAACGTCGGAAAGGAAAAATGTTTGTTGAAGAGAATTGGATTCTCAAAATGCATTATTTGAAGAGTATGGAACTTATTATCATTATGGAAATTTATTTTTTTACGGATTTGGTCACGTGGGGCCCACCCGAGGAATTTTACGTTTTGTGGGGCCCATGAGGGTTACAAAATTTTATGGACGAATGGGAGGGCGACACGTGGCACCCCCCTAATGGTCTTGGATGAATTTTAGTAAGGGTAAAATGGTCATTTGACCAATGTGTAGATGACAAAGTCTTGCTAATTAAGAGCTTGACATTGTTGACCAAGTCAAGAGCCACTTGGCTTGATCTCCTTCATCCAAAACCTAACAAGTGTTATTATCTAAGCCCATCCATTGTGTTATAAATACTACCCTAGTGCAAGACTAAGTCTCCAACACTTAGAAAATTTCACACTTGTCTTGTGCTTTGAGATTGCTCTCGGGTTTGAGCATAAATCCACACAAATTTTTTTTAGTTTGTGATCCATTATTCATAAGACTTTAACCCAAGGTCCCTAAGGGTATTGTAAGGATATCTCAATAGAAAGATTTCGGAAAAACGGCGTTTTCACGTTAGTCGCAAGGCGGAAACTTAAGGGGTTCTTCAACTTTGAAGTTGGGACTTGAAGATGGGTTCTTCATAGGCTTCTAAGGAGTTCTTGGAGCGGATTGGAACATAAGGAAAGGAGCTAAGAATTGCTAAGGAGCGACTTTGAATCTTGGAAAGATTAAGGGCTTGTAAAGGTATAATTCTTGTCGTTTTAGTAATTAAGATTACTTATTGTTGTAGCTATGGATATTAGCAAGCATGAGGTATTTAGTACGAAGTTTGATAATTGTATTTATTGTTGGAACCCTAATCCGAAAACTAGTATGTTAGCCCTTAAGATTTTAATTCAAGTTGGTTACTAGTTAAGTTGTCATATGTTATATAAAGAAGGAAATTGTAGTTGTTGAAGTTGTTTTGACTATATAACATGTGGACCTAAGAACTTGGATTGGAAAAGAATTGGAAGACTTTGAGTTGTTGTTATGTTAGCCGAGAATGGCTTTAATTATGGAACTAGTTTCGTATTAAATTGTGGGGCAGAATTTTACACGTCCTGTTAAGGCGTGTAATCCCCTTTGGTTAGCTGAATTGTTGGGCCTTAAATGTGGCATGTTTGGTTATTGATTTCGGCCTTGAAAAAGGTGGCAAAGTATGTAGAAACAAAGGAAGTGCTGTCCGATTTTCCGTAGAATTTAGTGACTTTGCACTTAGAATATTCTACGTTTGAAGCTAGAGGTTTAATGGACGTATTATGGCTATTATAGGTTGAAGTACTAAGAATAGCGTATTCTACTTGAAGGTTGGAATAGCTATCAAGGTTGAAGTACTTTGGAGCATTTTGCTATTTGTCGATAATCGTCGCGAGGTATGTGAACTTCTTCCTTCTTTTGACATGATTTTATGTATGGAATATACATGTGGTATTATTTCATGATTCCTTCTACTCTTAGAAGTTAAGAAATATGTATGTTGATTTACTCTACGTAAGGGTTACGTCTAAGTTATCCTAAGTTCTTACCAAGTCTTATGTGGGATGTTGGTAAGAGTCGTTAGGAGGTATTTGGAGCCAAGTTGGCTTGGCTAAGTTACGACACAAATGAGAATAAGTATCGAACAAGCCATTGCAGCGTTAATAAAGGAAAATGTAATGACGATAAATTATATTAAAACAAGTAGAATTCTCCATCTGCATAGAAGCTAAGATAAGACAAAATTGTATTACATTTTCTAGATCATGGCTGCTTTAATAAGATCGTTATAAACAAGTATAATCTACTCACACACATAAGGCATATGTACTTCACTTAAAGAATTTACGTTATGAAGTTTTTAAGACTATGAACCTTTGACTCCTAAAAGGTTGAGAGACTTTATTTTCAAGTAATGAAACTTGATTCTTAAAGGAAGAAATGCCATCATTTAAGGGAAGTAACTTGTTTTAAAAGGTGTGAGTTACTTGAGATTTAAAAGTTAAGAAACTTGATTTCTAAAGTTAAAGAGACTTGAAGTATTTTGGAAGTTAAGAATATTGATTTGAAAGTATTTGATACTTGGTTTTAAAAGTATAAGTCTCTTAGTTGAAAAAGGAATGAAATTGTCTAAAACCATAAAGGGTTATAACGACTTTATGGGAAGTTGGTTATAACGGCTTTATGAAAGGTTAAGAGAATGGTTTCCTCTAATAAGGTAAGTAAAGGAGTAACTTGCAATAAGGAAGGGTATTTTAATTTAAAGGTATCACTTGCTTAAAGTTTTAAAATAAGGGTCACTTGATTTAGAAGCCGAGAAACGTATTTCTAAAAGTGTAGTGACTTATGTGAAATGTAAACAAGTTTTGATACTACGGGTGTTAGTATCTTGGGGTTTTATATGAAAAGGAACCTTTTTAAAAGAATGGAAGTACGTAGTACTTTGGGTTAAATTCCCGGATTTTTATGTGTGAAACGAAAGTGCCATGAGTTTATAAAAATGGAGGTCTAAAGGTTTAATGAACTTGCTTATGTTTGCTTGTGATAGCTTTGAGTGCAAGTATTATATGGTTACATTGTCGTGACTCTCAGTTGGAGGGCCGGCTGTCTTGTTGTAAGTTTGCTTGGATGTACCGACAGTGATGTGGGATTTCACGGGTATGCTTCCATTATGATTGATCCTTGGACATGCTTATACGATGTGGGATTCCGGGGCATGTGACCAGGAGGCGGGTTAGATTCCCGGATTTGTTTTATTACCCATGGCCATGCTTATACGATGAGGGATTCCGGGGCATGCGACCATGCTATGTACGATTATTACTCCATGGGCTAGCTCCCCATGAAGACATGTACCCACGATGAGGGATTCCGGGGGCATGTTATATTATTACTCCATGGGCTAGCTTTTGTCACGACTGACTCGCTCGCGATCGTGCCCTACCCGGGCACTCCTCAGATACATCGAGAATAACAATGGAACATACACAATCGATAAAATTTAAAACACAAAAATAACAACAAAGAAGCCGATAAGCCACCTTCCGTAAAATATACAAATAAAACAAGACATTTTTCTCTTTACAACCCAAACCACAATGTGACTACAGCACTTAAGAATAACAACTCAAGGACAGGGCCCCGCCATACCCCGAATGTAAAACAACCTACAATACTGAGGATAAGCCTCGGAATAAAGGTGCTTCTCAACAAATGAACAGTGATCCAAGAGCGAGGATCAGCAACTCACTCTACTGCGGCATGTAACGCGCCCTCTCGAGGTCAAGACAATATGTACCAAATATGTGAAATCAACCATCAGAATGAAATCATAAGTCTATAATAAAACTGCAGACAGGCATGATAACTCAATTTACAGTACACAGTGCCTTACTAACAATGAGAGTAATCTAAGAGTATACGTACCACATAAAAATAGGAGACTCACGATCAAATCACGGGTAGCGAACCCATAGAAACAGGTGGTATAATGTCTTGGGGGTTTTCCCCTCATTTATACTCTTACCCTGAGGCAGGTGGTATAACGTCTTGGGGGTTCACCCCTCATTTATACTCTTATCCTGGAGAAGGTGGTAAAGCAGGTGGTATAATGTCTTGGGGGTTTACCCCTCATTTATACTCTTACCCTAGAGAAGGTGGTATAGCGTCTTGGGGGTTTTCCCCTCACTTATACTCTTACCCTATCTCAACCAGCCGTCACACAATAAATAAGCAAGTTAAGAAATCCCCCTAACTTCTTAGTAGTCTTATGCATATACACTCTCATTTTAGCTTACTTAAGGCACTAACATGACAATATAAATCCGGGAATCTAACCCGCCTCCTGGTCACATGCCCCGGAATCCCACATCGCAAGCATGTCCAAGGAGTAACACAAATAATGGAAGCATACCCGTGGAATCCCACATCACTGTCGGTACGTCCAAGTAAACTTACAACAAGACAGCCGACCCTCCAACCGAGAGTCGTGACAACGTAATAAAACATAACACTTGCACTCAAAGGCTATCACCAGCACACATAGGAAAGTTCATAAAATCTATAGACTTTCATTTTATAAACTCAAGTACTACATACTTCTACTCTTTTAAAATGACTATTTTCCATACAGAACTTCCAAGACACTAATAACCATAGTATCAAGTCATAACTATTTTTCTGTCACGACCCGAACCCGGGCCCGTGACTGGTGCCTTACCCCGGGCACCCTAGTGATACAACATCAGAGTAATCAGCGGAATATAAAACACAACATGAAACAATGTAAAGGAGACACATGTTTATCTGAAGAAAAGTTGCCTTTCGGCGTATATATATAAACTTTAAAACCGAACAGTTACATCCCATTTACAACTCTGCCCACAACAGTACTACAAACCTCTACGAATGATATGACAACAACGGCGGGACAGGGCCCCGTCATACCCCTGAATGTAAGCACCTACAACAACAGGGGATTATACCAAAGATAAGCCTCCGGAGAAACGGAGCTTCCCAAACGCTGTGACCACATGGCGAGGATCAACACTGTACCTCTACCGCGCAGATGAACGCAGCCCCGGAGGTCGATAACAGTACCAAGTATGTGAAATCAGAAAGTACTTTAAATGAAATCAAAGTATTTAAAACCATTTGCAAATACAATTAGTTCAATTTGCACATAGTGTCATATCACAAACAAGAGCAATAATAGGTAAATCAGAATGTGTCTTTCCTAGGCCGCGAATGATCGGGCAAGGCCAATCGCCCATAGTATCATTATGCATGCCTAACCTCGACTCGCACCGCATAGGTCACACATAGACCCGCATGAGGTATTCCTCGACGGTAGCTAACCCCTGTACTCTCCCGACTCCGCAGTCCGCATAGTCTCAATAGACCGCATAGTCACACGCATCGCATAGGGCATCCCCGTGACGGATAAAACACCGAATGATCAACTCGAACTCCCGCAGCTCCGCATAGTCACGCAGACCGCATAGCCGTAGAGACCGCATCAAGGGTGGCAAGCCCTGGTATAACAAGTCAAGGGTATGTGATATAATAACATAACAACATCGTTAAACAACATAAGCACAACAAGTGGGAACCCCTTTACACAAACATCACGGATACTAACACACGTAGCATCCTAACATGTTTACTTATCAAATCAACAAGAAAGTATTTACAAGGCTATCACAAACCAACACAATCAAGTTATTCACACAAGGTACTTTCTACTTTATGTTAACAATTTCGGTTTTTATCCCCAAAGTACTTCATACCTTAACTCTTTTAAAAGATCCGCTTTCTTTCAAAAAGTCACACAATACGTAGTATAAAAATAGAGTGACTATCCTTTTAAGTAAACCAAAACACTTCCTTTGTAAATCAAGTAACAACATTATTTTCCAAACGTTCAAGTTTGCCTAATTCCAAATGCTTAAGTTCTCATTTTCGAAAGGTTTCGTAGTTCATAGTTTTAATCACTTAATGATATAGTTCTCCTTTAAAACAATTTGAGATATATATGTCTTATATGTGAGTAGGTTATTCTTGTTCATAATCAATCTTATTTAAGCAGCCATGATCTAGGAAATGTAATATCATTTTGTCTCATCTTAGCTTCTATGCAGATGGAGGTTTCTACTGGTTTTAATAATACTTAATTAGTCAATACATTTCCCTTATTAACGCTGCAGTGGTTTGTTCGATACTTCTTCTGATTTCCGAAATCAGTAAAACATTATTCCTTTTAAAAACCAAGTACTCATTACTCACGAATGAGGTTTCACACTTTTTAACAAAATTCAGATTAATTCAATTAAGTCAAATCTCTTATCTTTTAAGATCAAGCCTCTTAACTTCTTAAATCAATAAACCATTCTTTTTACCATCCTTAAGTCGTTATACCTAACTTCCCATAAAGCTAGTATAACTTTTAAGTTTAAAAACCAAGTATTACTCTTCCTTCAAAAAGGTTTCTTAATCCTCTTGAAATACTTCAAGATTCTTATTATTCAGGCTTAAGTCAAAAGACATTGCCGTAACTATTATTCAGTTAACACACGTACGTCTACCGTACTATATATATATTCTTTTAAAATACTTCCAGATTCTTATTATTCAGGCTTAAGTCAAAAGACATTGCCGTACAACTACGTTTAGTTAACACACGTACGTCTACCGTACTATATATATTCTTTTAAAATATCATGCTCAAGAGGATAGGAAGAATCACATACCTCGCGATGATTATCGACTATTAGCAAAACGCTCCACGGCTATAACCCGGCTAGCCTCGTCCACCCTTCAAGTAGTACATGCTACCCGCAGAACATTCAACCTATAAAGGTTATATAGGTCTATCAACTTCTACATTAATAATCTTCGATTTGGTTCAAGTCTTTCTCGTAATATCCTTCTATTACGATTCAACTCTCTTCTATGAATCTTATATTCATTTCTATACAACTACAGTATGTAATTTCCAATTACAATAGAAGGATAGGATTATTTACCTCGGTAAGCCCAAAATTATCCAAGTTTAATGTCGATCCTGAGCAACGTTTAGCTCCTACTCCGGGCGCTCCAACCCGCTCCAAACAACCCTTAGAAGTTCTACGCAACTTCATCTTAATACTTCAACCAACAGTGAAGATCTTCCTTAGGGTTTCGTTTAGTGACTGAAGGGAAGTATAATAGTATTTCTGGGCTTTTAGTATAAGTGTAACCTTGGAATACTACAAGGTATATGGGCCAAGGTATTTTGGAATTGTAACAATACTTGGAGAGTATTTCTACCAAGAGGGGGGGGTGTATTTTATGAAAACAACTCAATGTAGGGGGGGTACCCCACGACCAAGGCCACTAGGAGGGGGGGTGTACCCCTCGGCCAAGGGCTTACTTCGAGGGGGAGGGGGAGGGCTTGGATGAACCATAGAGAGGGAGGGAGAGGGACTTCAAGACTTAGAGATTTTTGTGGATGAAGAAGTCTTCACAAAGGGGGGGTATTTATAGGACAACCAAGGGCCAAGATCAAGCCAAGTGGTAGGCAAGTGTAGGGTGAGGATTTACCCATGTGTACCTTATCCATCTACCACACCAACTATCACAAATATCCTACCTAACCCAAGACCTCCAAATCGTCCACTTTGACGCCCAAGAAGACGTCCACTATGAGGGTGACACATGTCACCCTCCCTGTTACACCCCGTATTTGCAAGATATGTTTTAAGAACGTACGTAAGAACTCATAATGTTAAGATTTTGAGACTTGTAAAAAGTTATCGGAATTATGAATTTGTCGGAAAACGTAATATTGTGACGAATGGAAGGGCGACACGTGTCACCCCCCTTAGAATGCCTTGGACGAATTTAGGCATGCCCATAATGGTCTTTTACCATAAGTCTTTGATGAACAAGTCTTGCAAGAGTAGCTTGACAATATTGACTAAGTCAATGGACCCACTAAGGCTTGATATTTGCTTAGACCTCATCCTAGCCACCCAATTGTGCACATCTTGACCCTCCATGTCCCTATATAATACTACTAGTAGTGAGACAAGCTTCCATACTTAGCAAAATTTCAAGAGAATTGGAGGAACAAGCAAATGTGCTCTCGGGTTCCTTGCATTTAAAAAGGAAAAAGATTGGTTCCTTGTCCATTCAACTCCACACTTTAAACCAAGGTTCATGAGTGTTATGTAAGTGTATCTCAATAGAAAAATCCTAAAAGAGAGTTTTCTTATTAGTCGCAAAGTGAAAACCTAGTGGCTTTCTAGGTTTTGGAGGGGAAGTTTGAAGGAAAGTTGTTGGTATGGTTCTAAGGGTCTCAACTAGCGGATTGAAGTGTCTTGGAGAGGTTCTAAACAACTAGGGAACGACTTCGGATTTGGAAGTTAGATTGAGATTCGTGGAGGTATAATCTTGTTCTTTGAAAGTGTTACAAGATTATTTATTTTGTTGTTAGCTTTACATGTTGCTAGTATGTAGTATACGTGTTGAAGTTTATAAGGATTTTGGATTGATTGTAGCCTTGGAAAATTCGAAATGTATGTAAGCCATGTTAAGTTGGATTACAATTTAGTCGTTACTAAAATCGTCGCATGTTACTTACTTAAAGATTATGGTTATTATTATCAAATACGACTTGATATCGTGTTATGCTACCAATTTGGATTGAAATGGAAATTGATAAGAATTGGTAAGGTTGAACTCAAGGTGGCCGAATTTGGACTTTTAGTTTGTTTTTCATTTGTATTGGACTACTTTCTAAATTGTGAGCCAATTAGGGCTGTTTAGTTTTTATTTGTATTGGAGTACCTTATAGAAATTGTGAGCCAATTGGGGCTGTTTGGTTATTGTATTCGGCCTTGAAAAAGGTGGCAAAGTAAGTAAAAACAAAGGAGGTGCTGTCCGATTTTCCGTAGAATTTAGCGACTTAGCACCTAGAATATTCTACGTATGAAGTAAGAGGTTAATGGACATATTGTGACCATTTTAGGTTGAAGTACTAAGTATAGCGTATCCTACTTGGAAAGTGGAATAGCTATCAAGATTGAAGTACTTTGGAGCATTTTGCTACGTGTCGATAATCGTCGCGAGGTATGTGAACCTCTTCCTTCCTTTGGCATGATTCTATGTATGGAATATACTTGTGGTATCCTTTCATGTTTCCTTCTACTCTTAGAAGTTAAGAGGTAGTTATGTGATTTACCCTATGTAGAACTTTTCCTATCTTTTGAGCATGACTAGTTGCATGTAGTACGGTAGACGTACAAGACTATGACATTCTTTACTTGTTGTATGTGATGCCAAGTCGGGTGGGTTAGGAGATTAACTCACTTCTTTGAAAATAGTAAGGATGTCTTAAGTTGATTTTAAAGTTAAGGGACTTGAAGAGTTTTAAAGTATGTGATACTTGTCCCGTTTTAAACGTATAAGTCCCTTGGATAGGAAATTGTTTATGGCTAAGGTATAAAGTGAATATAACGGCTTTATGGGAAGTTAGTTATATTTGCCTTATGGAAAGATAAATGACTTGACTATGTAAAAAGGCAACTTGATTTTACGGCATCAATTGCCTAAGGTTTTATATAAAAAGGAGTCGAGTTGATTTGGCTAATTTACGACACAAATGAGAATAAGTATCGAACAAGCCACTGCAGCGTTAATAAAGGAAAATGTAATGACAATCCATTATGTTAAAACAAGTAGAAATCCTCCATCTGCATAGAAGCTAAGATAAGACAAAATTGTATTACATTTTCTAGATCATGGCTACTTGAATAAGATCGTTATAAATAAGTATAACTTATTCACGACGCACCAAAGATTTGTTACAAATTTTAAAAGAGTTTACGTATGAAGCTTTTAAGACTTTGAAACTTGTTTTCTAAAAAGTTAAGAGACTTGACGTATTTTGAAAGCTATGTGATTTGATTTGAAAGTATAAATCTCTTAGTTATAAAAGGAATGAGTTTGTCTAAAACCATAAAGGGTTATAACGGCTTTATGGGAAGTTGGTTATAACGGCTTTATGGAAGGATAAGAGAATGGTTTTCTCTAATAACGCAATCAAAGGAATAACTAGTATTAAGGAAGGGCAAATTGTTTTAAAGGTACCAATTGCTTAAGGTTCTGTTTTTATAAAGAAGTCACGTGATTTAGAAGCCGGTAATTGTATTTCTAAAAAGTATTGTGACTGGTCGTGAAAAGTAGATATGACTTGATACTACGGTTATTAGTATCTTGGAAGTTTTATTTAAAAGAGAATCATTTTAAAGGACTAGAGGCACGTAGTACGTTGGGTTAAATTCCCGGATTTTATAATGACATGATTAGTGCCTTCAGTAAACAAAAATGAGAGTATATATGAACAAGCTAATAAGAAGTTAGGGGATTTCTTAACTTGCTTATGTTATGTATGGTAAGCCGGTGGTGCTTATGTTATGTATGATAAGCCGGTGGTGCTTATGTTATGTATGATGAGCCGGTAGGGCTTATGTTATGCATGATGGCCGGTTGAGTTAGGGTAAGAGTATAAATGAGGGGTAAACCCCCAAGACGTTGTACCACCTTCTCCAGGGTAAGAGTATAAGTGAGGGGTAAACCCCCAAGACGCTGTACCACCTGCTTTATGTGTTGATTGTCGGCCGTTTGAGATAGGGTAAGAGTATAAATGAGGGGCAAGCCCCAAGACGTTGTACCACCTTCTCCAGGGTAAGAGTATAAATGAGGGGCAAGCCCCAAGACGTTATACCCCCTGCTTTACCACCTTCTCCAGGGTAAGAGTATAAATGAGGGGCAAGCCCCAAGACGTTATACCACATGTTTGATTGATATTATGGGCGTGAGACCCACGGTTATGTTTTACACTTTTAGCTGTCGACAGTGATGGGGGATTCCACGGGCATGCTTTGATATTGGTGTGACTTGATCGCCCCCACCGGGTCGGTAAGATATGTGTCCCTCCGTAGTGGGCCGGACTATGTTATGAAAGATAAGTAAGTTAGATAAAAATGAACTTAATGACTTCTCCTAAGTAAGTACGTATGATATGGCTATAACTCTTAATGGAATGGAAAAAGATATTGATGTGAAATTAAGTTCATGTTGGTAATGACACGCAGGATCCGTATGTATTTTTATACTTGTCCTTGTCATTCTTTGTACGATTATGATCCGCTTATCAGACGTTATTTCATTCCATATTCGCACTGTTGTTATCGACTTCTTCGGGGCTGCGTTCATGTCCGCAGGTTTAGGTACACAGTTATGGATCCGCGAGCTTAGGATCCTGGTTCAACATTTTGAGATGGCTCCAATGTTCCGGAGTTGTCATGGCTATGTATATTCAGGGGTACGACGGGGCCTTGTCCCGCCACAGTGGTTATGTTAACACTCTTAGAGGTCTGTAGTCACATATTGTGGGTCAGTTTGTAAAAGAAAGGAGGCAACTGCTTCGGTTGTTTTTATATATGTTCGGAAGGTAGCCACTTCGGCTAACTTGTTGTATTAATTCGATGTTTTATTTATAAGTTTCATGTATGTTCCGCTGATTTTTCTCCGATGTTTACCGTAGGTGCCTGTGTAGGGCACGCCGCGTCCCGGTCGGGTCGTGACAAAAGTGGTATCGAGCGATTAGTCCTCGGAAAGTGTCTACGCACCGTGTCTAGTAGAGTCTTGATTATCGGTGTGTTGTGCACCACATCTATAATCGTGAGGTCGCAGGACATTTAGGATTGGTTTCCATTCTTCTCACTCGAGATCGTGCGATAGAGTCGTGTTGTTAGGTCGTCCCTCCCTAACGAGTTATGTTGATTGCAGCTACGAAAGCGCAAAGATGACCGGGAATGACTATGTGGATTACGTATCCAGGTTGGTAATGATTATAGTATAGTTGGTATTGTGACATACATCTATACGGAGTTATGTATGAGGGTCAGACACGTGTTGCCTAGAATAATTTTAAATTACCAGGAATTGGTAAAGACTAACTAGGTACCGGGAAGGTATGGAAGTTATGTATGTATGCTAGTATGAGTTGGAAGTACGAAAGGATAATCTCTTTTGGGCTTATGATGGACAGTTATACGTGTGCGAGATATTAGGGCCATGTGTGGCATTGTTGGTATGTCGGGATTGTGACAGGAAACTATGTCGGTAATTATAAGTTGACTCCGAAAGAACATTCGAGGACGAATGTTTCTAAGGGGGGAAGAATGTTACACCCCGTATTTGCAAGATATGTTTTAAGAACGTACGTAAGAACTCATAATGTTAAGATTTTGAGACTTGTAAAAAGTTATCGGAATTATGAATTTGTCGGAAAACGTAATATTGTGACGAATGGAAGGGCGACACGTGTCACCCCCCTTAGAATGCCTTGGACGAATTTAGGCATGCCCATAATGGTCTTTTACCATAAGTCTTTGATGAACAAGTCTTGCAAGAGTAGCTTGACAATATTGACTAAGTCAATGGACCCACTAAGGCTTGATATTTGCTTAGACCTCATCCTAGCCACCCAATTGTGCACATCTTGACCCTCCATGTCCCTATATAATACTACTAGTAGTGAGACAAGCTTCCATACTTAGCAAAATTTCAAGAGAATTGGAGGAACAAGCAAATGTGCTCTCGGGTTCCTTGCATTTAAAAAGGAAAAAGATTGGTTCCTTGTCCATTCAACTCCACACTTTAAACCAAGGTTCATGAGTGTTATGTAAGTGTATCTCAATAGAAAAATCCCGGAAAAAGAGAGTTTTCGTATTAGTCGCAAAGTGAAAACCTAGTGTCTTTCTAGGTTTTGGAGGGGAAGTTTGAAGGAAGTTGTTGGTATGGTTCTAAGGGTCTCAACTAGCGGATTGAAGTGTCTTGGAGAGGTTCTAAACAACTAGGGAGCGACTTCGGATTTGGAAGTTAGATTGAGATTCGTGGAGGTATAATCTTGTTCTTTGAAAGTGTTACAAGATTATTTATTTTGTTGTTAGCTTTACATGTTGCTAGTATGTAGTATACGTGTTGAAGTTTATAAGGATTTTGGATTGATTGTAGCCTTGGAAAATTCGAAATGTATGTAAGCCATGTTAAGTTGGATTACAATTTAGTCGTTACTAAAATCGTCGCATGTTACTTACTTAAAGATTATGGTTATTATTATCAAATACGACTTGATATCGTGTTATGCTACCAATTTGGATTGAAATGGAAATTGATAAGAATTGGTAAGGTTGAACTCAAGGTGGCCGAATTTGGACTTTTAGTTTGTTTTTCATTTGTATTGGACTACTTTCTAAATTGTGAGCCAATTGGGTCATTTAGTTTTATTTGTATTGAGTACCTTATAGAAATTGTGAGCCAATTGGGGCTGTTTGGTTATTGTATTCGGCCTTGAAAAAGGTGGCAAAGTAAGTAAAAACAAAGGAGGTGCTGTCCGATTTTCCGTAGAATTTAGCGACTTAGCACCTAGAATATTCTACGTATGAAGTAAGAGGTTAATGGACATATTGTGACCATTTTAGGTTGAAGTACTAAGTATAGCGTATCCTACTTGGAAAGTGGAATAGCTATCAAGATTGAAGTACTTTGGAGCATTTTGCCACGTGTCGATAATCGTCGCGAGGTATGTGAACCTCTTCCTTCCTTTGGCATGATTCTATGTATGGAATATACTTGTGGTATCCTTTCATGTTTCCTTCTACTCTTAGAAGTTAAGAGGTAGTTATGTGATTTACCCTATGTAGAACTTTTCCTATCTTTTGAGCATGACTAGTTGCACGTATGTAGTACGGTGAGCGACAAGACTATGACATTCTTTACTTGTTTTATGTGATGCCAAGTCGGGTGGTTAGGAGATTAACTCACTTCTTTGAAAATAGTAAGGATGTCTTAAGTTGATTTTAAAGTTAAGGGACTTGAAGAGTTTTAAAGTATGTGATACTTGTCCCGTTTTAAACGTATAAGTCCCTTGAATAGGAAATTGTTTATGGCTAAGGTATAAAGTGAATATAACGGCTTTATGGGAAGTTAGTTATATTTGCCTTATGGAAAGATAAATGACTTGACTATGTAAAAGGCAACTTGATTTTACGGCATCAATTGCCTAAGGTTTTATATAAAAAGGAGTCGAGTTGATTTGGCTAATTTACGGCACAAATGAGAATAAGTATCGAACAAGCCACTGCAGCGTTAATAAAGGAAAATGTAATGACAATCCATTATGTTAAAACAAGTAGAAATCCTCCATCTGCATAGAAGCTAAGATAAGACAAAATTGTATTACATTTTCTAGATCATGGCTACTTGAATAAGATCGTTATAAATAAGTATAACTTATTCACGACGCACCAAAGATTTGTTACAAATTTTAAAAGAGTTTACGTATGAAGCTTTTAAGACTTTGAAACTTGTTTTCTAAAAAGTTAAGAGACTTGACGTATTTTGAAAGCTATGTGATTTGATTTGAATGTATAAATCTCTTAGTTATAAAAGGAATGAGTTTGTCTAAAACCATAAAGGGTTATAACGGCTTTATGGGAAGTTGGTTATAACGGCTTTATGGAAGGATAAGAGAATGGTTTTCTCTAATAACGCAATCAAAGGAATAACTAGTATTAAGGAAGGGCAAATTGTTTTAAAGGTACCAATTGCTTAAGGTTCTGTTTTTATAAAGAAGTCACGTGATTTAGAAGCCGGCAATTGTATTTCTAAAAAGTATTGTGACTGGTCGTGAAAAGTAGATATGACTTGATACTACGGTTATTAGTATCTTGGAAGTTTTATTTAAAAGAGAATCATTTTAAAGGACTAGAGGCACGTAGTACGTTGGGTTAAATTCCCGGATTTTATAATGACATGATTAGTGCCTTAAGTAAACAAAAATGAGAGTATATATGAACAAGCTAATAAGAAGTTAGGGGATTTCTTAACTTGCTTATGTTATGTATGCCGGTGGTGCTTATGTTATGTATGATAAGCCGGTGGTGCTTATGTTATGTATGATGAGCCGGTAGGGCTTATGTTATGTATGATGGCCGGTTGAGTTAGGGTAAGAGTATAAATGAGGGGTAAACCCCCAAGACGTTGTACCACCTTCTCCAGGGTAAGAGTATAAGTGAGGGGTAAACCCCCAAGACGCTGTACCACCTGCTTTATGTGTTGATTGTCGGCCGTTTGAGATAGGGTAAGAGTATAAATGAGGGGCAAGCCCCAAGACGTTGTACCACCTTCTCCAGGGTAAGAGTATAAATGAGGGGCAAGCCCCAAGACGTTATACCCCCTGCTTTACCACCTTCTCCAGGGTAAGAGTATAAATGAGGGGCAAGCCCCAAGACGTTATACCACCTATTTGATTGATATTATGGGCGAGAGACCCATGGTTATGTTATACACTTTTAGCTGTCGACAGTGATGGGGGATTCCAAGGCCATGCTTTGATATTGGTGTGACTTGATCGCGTCCCAGTCTGGGCCGGGTAGTATATGTGTCCCTCCGTAGTGGGCCGGACTATGTTATGACAGATAAGTAAGTTAGATAAAAATGAACTTAATGACTTCTCCTAAGTAAGTACGTATGATATGGCTATAACTCTTAATGGAATGGAAAAAGATATTGATGTGAAATTAAGTTCATAAGTGGTAATGACACGGCAGGATCTGGTATGTATTTTTATACTTGTCCTTGTCATTCTTTTGTACAGTTATGATCTGCATCAGACGTTATTTCGTTTCCATATTCGGTACTGTTATCGACTTCTTCGGGCCGCGTTATGTCCGCAGTTTAGGTATTACGATTATGGATCCGCGAGCTTAGGATCTGGTTCAAGATTTTGAGATGGCTCCAATGTTCGGAGTTGTCATGGCTATGTATATTCAGTGTACGGCGGGCCTTGTCCCGCCACGTGGTTATGTTAACACTCTTAGAGGTCCGTAGTCACATATTGTGGGTCGCTTTGTAAAAGAAAGGAGGCAAATCGCTTCGTTGTTTTTATATATGTTCGTGAAGGTAGCACATCGGCTAACTGTTGTATTAATTCCGATGTTTTATTTATAAGTTTCATGTATGTTCCGCTGATTTTTCTCTGATGTTTACCTGTAAGGGTGCCCAGGTAGGGCACCAGTCGCGGTCCCGGGGTCGGGTCGTGACACTCCCGTTGGTCCAAAATATTTCGTCTCTAGGAAAAATCCGCAAAAATTATAAATGACATAGCCGGAATTTTCCCTTCGCAAGTTTTGTAAAACGTTTCGTCGAAAAACGATTCCTTTCGGTAGTTGTGAACAAAATTTTTCGGCCCTTGCTTAATTTAAGGCTCAAACTATTCTACGTACATCCTCACGTACATACTCTGGAAATACGGGGTATAACATTCTCCCCTCCTTAGAAACATTCGTCCCGAATGTTCCTTCTCACGACAGATAACGATCAAGTTCCTCATAGCTTAACCAGTTTGCCAATGCCACACATGGCCACAGAAAACACCCGCGCAAATACTTACATCCAAGTCCACGAGGAATCACCTCTAACATCACAAAAACTCCCACCCAAGGGCTAAAAGATACTCCCTTCGCACCTTCACTTTACAAACGAAATGATCACTTCTATGTTCTTAACACATGCTCGCTTCTTCCCTTACTCGTCGTACCCTTCTCGTACACTCGAACTCTTTTCCATAACTTACTACATTTCTGTTACTGCTTCAGTTTCCAAAATTTCGGGTTACTACCTCCAACTTGGTCATCATTACTGGGAACATTATGGATGGATCTCCGATACTTTCTCGAACATAACAACACGAAAGTCTGGACGCACTGCCTCCCGCGTTGGACGGCAATGCCAACTATAGGCAACCTGGCCTATCCTCCAAAGGATCTGAAAAGGCCCAAAGTAACTCGGGCTAAGTTTCCTCTGTTTTCCAAAACTCGTCACACCCTTTCCGGGGTGGTACCTTCAAGAAGACCCACCGTCAACTCAACCTGCGCCGCCGCACGACTTCGCTGACTCTGAGCTGCCAATAGCCTCTCCTGGATAAGCTTCACCCTATCCACATCCTGCCGAAACAAGTATGAACCAACTATCTGAACTTTGCCAACATCGAACCAATCGACCGGCAACTTACACTTCCGCCCCTATAAGGCTTCGTAAGGCGATATCCAAGTACCGAAATGGTAGTTATAAAAACACTCCCTCAACAGGAGGCAACAATCCTCACAGCTACCCCTGAAATCCAAACACTGGCCCGAGGCGAATGCGATACTGAGACTCACCTGAGTTCCTAATCCTGCCTGGTAAAACCTCCAGAAAAGAAACAGCCATAACCTGGGCTCCACTGTCTGTCATAAGGTGAAGGTAGGCACCTCGTGCAGCCTTACAACCTTCCTGATATAACATCTCGCATAACCCTCTGCCGAGTAAAACGATCTTGACTGAAAGACAAGAGGGGCTGACCTCATCGGCCCGACTACTGGTCGAATGCATCCATGAACTCGTACGATGGTTAACTAAACTTGGGCCTAACACCCTCATGACCCCACCACCGGGACCACCACAACCGACTTTACCACCAAACAGGCTGCGGGTTGACCCGCGACATGGCCTCAACCCGACCCACTTTTGCGCCAAACACTTGCTCCCCGATCCGGCACAATCTCACTAATCAAGTCACGAAAACCTAGTGGTCTTCTTAGTTCAACTACCCTTTTTCATTCCACACTACTCAGGGACTTATCACACGAACGCATGAACGCAGCCCCCCGAAGGAGGTCAGTACAACAGGTACCAAGTATGTGAAACTGTAAAGTACTTTAAATGAAATCAAAGTATTTAAAACCATTTGCAAATACAATTAGTTCAATTTGCACATAGTGCCATATCACAAACAAGAGCAATAATAGGTAAATTGTAACAGGTCTTTCCTAGGCCGCGAATGATCGAAGCAAGGCCAATCGCCCATAGTATCATTATGCATGCCTAACCCTGGACTCCCGCAGTCCGCATAGGTCACACATAGACCCGCATGAGGTATTCCTCGCATCGGGGGTAGCTAACCCCGGTACCCTCCTGGACTCCCGCAGTCCGCATAGTCTCAATAGACCGCATAGTCACACGCACCACATGTGGCATCCCCGTGACGGATAAAACACCGGAATGATCAACTCGAACTCCCGCACTCTGCATAGTCACGCAGACCGCATAGCCGTAGAGACCCGCATCGTGGCAAGCCTCGGTATAACAAGTCGAGGGTATGTGATATAATAACATAACACTTATCGTTAAACAACATAAGCACAACAAGGGAACCCTTTACACAAACATCACGGATACTAACACACGTAGCATCCTAACATGTTTACTTATCAAATCAACAAGAAAGTATTTACAAGGCTATCACAAACCAACACAATCAAGTTATTCACACAAGGTACTTTCTACTTTATGTTAACAATTTCGGTTTTTATCCCCAAAGTACTTCATACCTTAACTCTTTTAAAAGATCCGCTTTCTCAAAAAGTCACACAATACCCGTAGTATAAAAATAGAGTGACTATCCTTTTAAGTAAACCAAAACACTTCCCTTTGTAAATCAAGTAACAACATTATTTTCCAAACGTTCAAGTTTGCCTAATTCCAAATGCTTAAGTTCTCATTTTCGAAAGGTTTCGTAGTTCATAGTTTTAATCACTTAATGATATAGTTCTCCTTTAAAACAATTTGAGATACATATGCCTTATATGTGAGTAGGTTATTCTTGTTCATAATCAATCTTATTTAAGCAGCCATGATCTAGGAAATGTAATATCATTTTGTCTCATCTTAGCTTCTATGCAGATGGAGGTTTCTACTGGTTTTAATAATACTTAATTAGTCAATACATTTCCCTTATTAACGCTGCAGTGGTTTGTTCGATACTTCTTCTGATTTCCGAAATCAGTAAAACATTATTCCTTTTAAAAACCAAGTACTCATTACTCACGAATGAGGTTTCACACTTTTTAACAAAATTCAGATTAATTCAATTAAGTCAAATCTCTTATCTTTTAAGATCAAGCCTCTTAACTTCTTAAATCAATAAACCATTCTTTTTACCATCCTTAAGTCGTTATACCTAACTTCCCATAAAGCCTGTATAACTTTTAAGTGTTAAAACCAAGTATTACTCTTCCTTCAAAAAGGTTTCTTAATCCTCTTGAAATACTTCAAGATTCTTATTATTCAGGCTTAAGTCAAAAGACATTGCCGTAACTATTATTCAGTTAACACACGTACGTCTACCGTACTATATATATATTCTTTTAAAATACTTCCAGATTCTTATTATTCAGGCTTAAGTCAAAAGACATTGCCGTACAACTACGTTCAGTTAACACACGTACGTCTACCGTACTATATATATTCTTTTAAAATATCATGCTCAAGAGGATAGGAAGAATCACATACCTCGCGACGATTATCGACTATTAGCAAAACGCTCCACGGCTATAACCCGGCTAGCCTCGTCCACCCTTCAAGTAGTACATGCTACCCGCAGAACATTCAACCTATAAAGGTTATATAGGTCTATCAACTTCTACATTAATAATCTTCTGATTTCAGTTCAAGTCTTTTCTGTAATATCCTTCTATTTCAGTTCAACTCTCTTCTATGAATCTTATATTCATTTCTATACAACTACAGTATGTAATTTCCAATTACAATAGAAGGATAGGATTATTTACCTCGGTAAGCCCAAAATTATCCAAGTTTAATGTCGATCATGAGCAACGTTTAGCTCCTACTCCGGGCGCTCCAACCCGCTCCAAACAACCCTTAGAAGTTCTACGCAACTTCATCTTAATACTTCAACCAACAGTGAAGATTTTCCTTAGGGTTTCGTTTAGTGACTGAAGGGAAGTATAATAGTATTTCTGTGCTTTTAGTATAAGTGTAACCTTGGAATACTACAAGGTATATGGGCCAAGGTATTTTGGAATAGTAACAATACTTGGAGAGTATTTCTACCAAGAGGGGGGTGTATTTTACGAAAACAACTCAAGGTAGGGGGGGTACCCCTCGGCCAAGGCCACTAGGAGGGGGGGTGTACCCCTCGGCCAAGGGCTTACTCCAAGGGGGAGGGGGAGGGCTTGGACGAACCATAGAGAGGGAGGGAGAGGGACTTCAAGACTTAGAGATTTTTGTGGATGAAGAAGTCTTCACAAAGGGGGGGTATTTATAGGACAACCAAGGGCCAAGATCAAGCCAAGTAGTAGGCAAGTGTAGGGTGAGGATTTACCCATGTGTACCTTATCCATCTACCACACCAACTATCACAAATATCCTACCTAACCCAAGACCTCCAAATCGTCCACTTTGACGCCCAAGAAGACGTCCACTATGAGGGTGACACATGTCACCCTCCCGTTGGTCCAAAATATTTTGTCTCTCGAAAAAATCCGCAAAAATTATAAATGACATAGCCGGAATTTTCCCTTCGCAAGTTTTGTAAAACGTTTCGTCGAAAAACGATTCCTTTCGGTAGTTGTGAACAAAATTTTTCGGCCCTTGCTTACTTTAAGGCTCAAACTATTCTACGTACGTCCTCACGTACATACTCTGGAAATACGGGGTATAACATTTTCAAGACAAGTCACAATATCTTTTAGAAATAAAATTATAGGCTTCTAAATCAAGTGACTTCTTTCTTTCAAAACCTTAAGCAATTGATGCCTTTAAATCAATTTGCCTTTCGTTATTTCAAGTCATTTAACATACTTAAATTACTTAGAGTAAACCACTCTTTTTAACCTTCCATAAAGCTATTATAACCAACTTCCCATAAAGCCGTTATACTAGCTTTATACATTAGCAACTTACATACTTCTTTATAACCAAGAGACTTAAACTTCCAACAAAACAAGTATCAATAATACTTTCAACATACTTAAAGTCTCTTAACTTTTGAAAACCAAGATATCCTTAATATTTAAACAAGTGAGTTAATTCCCTAACTCAATCAACTTGGACATTCTTAAAATAAGCCAAGGATATCGAATAGGCCTAGATTGTCAAAATTTTGTACGTCTACCGTACTATACATTTACAACTTATTCATGCTCAAGAGATAAGAAAGTTCCACATACATATTCGGTTTAATCCACTTGCTAAGTCCAATTCGCCGTACGTAGTATGTCAACCTATAATGACCATAGTACGTCTATTAAATTCTAGTTTCAATCGTAGAATATTCCAAGTGCAAAGTCACTAAATTCTACGGAAAATCGGACAGCACTTCCTTTGTTTCTACTCACTTTGCCACCTTTTTCAAGGCCGAATACAATAACCAAATACGCCACATTTAAGGCCCAAACAATGCAATCAACAATAGGGGATTACACACCTACTAGACGTGTAAAATTCCGCCCCACAAACGATATCAAATTAAAACAACTTACTAGGCCAATTCGGCAAACGTGAAGTACTACAACATCATTTCTTATCCAATTTCCATTTTGATCCAAGTTATTAGCCTAACATGATATCAAGTCGCAATCGATTATAACTACTATAATCTCCAAGTAATTAACATGCGACGATTCTAATAACGACCAATTTGTAATCCAACTTCACATGGCTTACATTACATTTCGGATTCTAAGGCTACAAGCAATCCATAATACTTATAAACTTCAACACATATCACATGATCACTAATAACTTATCATAACATGAAATCTTCAATTACAAAAGTAAAATGAAGGTTATACCTCAATTAGCCCAAATATGATCCAAGATCACAAGTCGCTCCTTAGCAACTTTAGCTCCTCCTTTTGACGTTCCAATCCGCTCCAAGCAACCCTTAGAAGCTCATGAATAACTCATCTTCAAGTTCCAACTTCAAAGTTGAAGAACTCCTTAACTTTCTGCCTTGCGACTAATACGAAAACGCCATTTTTCCGGAATCTTTCTATTGAGATACACTTATAATACCCTTAGGTACCTTGGTTTAAAGTGGGGAGATTATTGGACAACAATTGAAAAAATTTCCTTTGAAACCCTAGCTTGGCCGAGAGCTTCACTAGTGTTCATCAAGTTTTCTTGAAAAAATTTGCTAAGTGTAGAACCTTGTCTTGCACTAGTAAGCTTATATAAATATATGGAGGGTCAAGATTAGAACAAATGGGTGGTTAGGATGCTTTTCACAAGGATCAAGCCAAGTGACATTTGACTTAGTCAACAATGTCAAGCTCTTGCCTTTGCAAGACTTGGTCTTTTTAAATTATGGTCAAATGACCATTTCCTCCATGTCATTTTCATCCAAGACAACAAAAGGGGGTGACACGTGTCGCCCTCCCGTTCGTCGCAATATTTCATTTTCCGACAAATTCCAAAATTCTGATAAATTTTTACTCGTCTCAAATCTTAACATTTGAGTTCTTACGTACGTTCTTATAAACCTATCCTGGAAATTTCCGGGGTGTAACATTCTTCCCCCCTTAGAAACATTCGTCCCCGAATGTTCTTCTGGGTGTCAAACTTAAAGATAGCGACATAGTCTCCTTACAACCTGTTATACCCCGTATTTCCAGATTATGTATGTGAGGACGTACGTACAAAAGTTTAGCCTTAGTTAGGCACTTTGGACGAAATGTTTGTGCACAACACTCGAAAAGAATCGTTTTCCGACGAAACGTTTTCCAAATCTTGCGTAGGGAAAATTCCGGCTATGTCATTTCTAATTTTTGCGGATTTTTCCGAGAGACAAAATATTTTAGACCAACGAGAGGGTGACACTTGTCACCCTCAAGTGGCGGGATTGGGACGACCTTGGGCACGTTTTTTGTGCCTTCTCCCTTAGTCAAGGAGTTGGTAGGATATTTGTGTAGTAGATGGATAAGGACACTTGCCTAAATCTCCACCTTACACTTTCCTAGCACTTGGCCATTGGTTGGCCATTGCTTGACCTATAAATACCCCCCTAACTTGAAGGTTTTCTTCATCCACAAATCAATTCTCCAAGTCTTGAAAAAAAATCCCTCCCCTCTCTTATAAGCTTTTCGTCCAAGGCTCTCCCCCCCTTCCTTGAGCCCTTAGCCGAAACCTACCCCCCTTCCCTTGGTAGAAAAGTTGTCTTCTAAGTATAGTTACTATTCCAAAATACCCTAGCCCAAATCCCTTGTAGTATTTTAGTAGAAGTTGTGTAGAACTTCTAAGGGTTTCTTGGAGCTATCGGAGCGTACAAATTAGGAGCTAAACCTTGCTCAGGAGCGACATTTAACTTGGATAATTTTGGGCTTATCGAGGTAAACACTCTTGTTCTTCTATTGTAATTAGGATACTACATATAAGAATAGTTAAGACTTGAGTATAAGATATGAAAGAATAGTAATGAATAGAATTGAATCACATCACAGAGAAGGGTATAAAAGAAGAATAATTGAATCATTTACATAGACTGCTTTTCACAGAGACTTGAGTAGCTTACGGTAGGGAAGTGTCGCCGATTTTCCGTAGAATAGAGGACCCTCTCGCTAGAATCACATGAGTAGTCTAGACATTGATAGGCGTGTCGACTATTATAGGTTGATTCTCTCGCGACATATTCGACTTGGCGGTGGTTTTCGCGAGAAGGTATGTGATTCTTCCTATACTCTTGAGCATGATATTTTAAATATATATATAGTACGGTAGACGTACGTGTGTTAACTGAATAATAAATACGGCAATGTCTTTTGACTTAAGCCTAATAATAATTACAGCAATGTCTTTTGACTTAATCCTGAATAATAAAGATCTTTAAGCATTTCAAAAGAATATCAATCATTTTTAATGTAAGAGAAACAGTTGGTTTTTAAACAAAAGCTTAAGAGTTATACTAGCTTTATGGGAAGTTAGGTATAACAACTTAAGAAAGATAAAAAGAACTGTTTACTTATTTGCTTATAAAAACCTTGTATTGATTTCTGTAAGGTGTAGTAAGATTGATTGATAAATAGACATATTATGATGCTACGTGTGTTAGTGTCTTGTGATGTTGTGAAAGGGGGTCATTCTTGTTGTGCTTACGTTGCTAAACGGTAAGTCAGTTGTACTGTTATTATATCACCTACCCCATTGACTTGTTATACCGAGGGCTTGCCACCCTTGATGCGGGTCTATACGGCCTATGCGGTCTGTGAGACTATGCGGAGCTGCGGGAGTTCCAGGATTGATCATTCCGGGTGTTTTAGCCCGATGCGGGGGATGCCCTATGCGGTCTGTGTGACTATGCGGTCTATTGAGACTATGCGGACTGCGGGAGTCCAGGAGGGTACCGGGGTTAGCTACCCCCGATGCGAGGAATACCTCATGCGGGTCTGTGTGTGACCTATGCGGACTGCGGAAGTCCAGGATTAGGCACGCATAATGATACTATGGGCGATCGGCCTTGCTTCGATCATTCGCGGCCTAGGAAAGACCAGTTACATTATATCTATTTTGCTCTTGTTTATGTTGTGGCACTATGTGCAGTTAAACTGGTTGTATTTACAAATGGCTTTAAATACTTTGATTTTACTTCAGTACTTTACAGTTTCACATACTTAGTACCTGTTGTACTGACCTCCTTCGGGGGGCTGCGTTCATGCCGCAGGTAAGGGCAAGCAGGTGCTAGATCCACATCCTTAGGATATTTTTTCTTGGGTGTCAGGAGCTTCATCTTCTCCGGAGGCTCGACTTTTGAGTATGATCTCCCTGTTGTTGTATATAGTTTTGTACATTCAGGGTATGGCGGGGCCTTGTCCCGCCATAGTTGTTTATCTTCTTAGAGGTCTGTAGTCCTATTGTACAGTTGGGATGTAACTTCAAAACTATGTTTATATATATATGCCGAAAGGCGACATTTTCTCACATAAAACTGTGTCTCATTTTACAACTGTTTCATGTTTTTTTTTATATTCCGCTGATTTCTCTGATGTATGACTACTTGGGTGCCCGGGTAAGGCACCAGTCACGGGCCCCGGAACGGGTCGTGACAAAAGTGGTATCAGAGCAGTTAATCCTCGGAAAGTGTCTCAGCATCGTATCTAGTAGAGTCTTGATTATCGGTGTGTTGCACCACACCAATAATCGTGAGGCTATAGGATATTTAGGATTGGTTTCATTCTTCTCACTCGAGATCTTGCCTTAGTGTGTTATAAGTTGGACCTCTAACGTATTCCTTTTCGTAATGATTATGCCTCCACGTAAGGCAACCCGCCCGATGGCAAGGCAAAGCCGAGGAGCCGCTAGTAGGACACCGAGAGTTACGCGGCTCGTGCCAGTCTATACCCGAGACGGCGAGTTCCATGACGCCACGCCCCGAGAGGCCACAAGACTGCACTCCATCCCCACACCGGAGCGGATGAGATGGGTTACCGAGATGGCCCGCCATCGCCGAGATCGTGGCGACATGAGATAGTGGATGTTGCGGTTCCAGTTCAAAGAAGACCGTAGTTCACCCGAGATCAGACAGTTTGCGGCTACGAGATTTTCTTAGCTGTAGCCCGCCAGAGTTCTACGGGTCGAGACCTGAGGATGATCCGCAGGAGTTCATCCGTCAGTTGCAGAGGATCATGCGAGTGGTCAAAGCTTCAGAGACCGAGTCCGTGATCTTTTCGTTCGCATCGGCTGCGTGATACCGCAGTCGATTGGTTTGATTCATGGGAGTTATCCCGGGGAGAGCACGCGTCCCCAACTACTTGGGATGAGTTCTCGGAGGCTTTTCTCACTCACTTCTTGCCTCCACAGATGAGGGCACGGCCGGCGATTTTCTGCTTGAGACAGAGGCGCATTACGGGAGTACAATGTCGAGTTCGATTATTTGGCTCGATATGTCCCACGCATTGTAGCGGATATGGAGGATGTGGTGCATCGCCACGCCACCGGCTAGATGATTATATGGCCGAGTTCTTGCGCGTGTGGCTCTTCACCGTAATGAACATTACCCGTATGAAGGCTCATGCACTTGGATGCGAGGAGCGTAGAGACCGACGGGTCGACAAATATCAGCATCAGAAGAAGGCCAAAACGGCAGGATCTTTTGGTAGTTCTCGGGGTGGACGGCCTCAGCAGCAGTCTAGATTTGCACCCCAGCCAGCTCAGAGCACTCCCACATCATTGTCGATGCAAGTCGGGCCCCAGACTTCGGATTTGTGGTAGTGCGGTGCTAACCGATCGAGGTCCGCTCGGTGTCCGTTGTGGTAGATTCCATTCGTGAGGCGTAGTACTACTCAGGAGCTTGCTATACTTGTGGCAGCAGGTCATTTCGAGGGCTTGTTCGACCGGGGCAGCGCGGTGGTAGGCTCACCTACGGTGGTCTGCTGCGGTTCATCCTCTCCTACGATTACTCGCCGGAGGCGGTGGTACTCGGGCGGCCAGGTCGCGGCAGAGGTCGTGGCGCGGGTCCCAGTTCTAGCATTCCTCAGAACCGCATTTATGCCTTGTCCAGCCGGCAGGACCAGGAGGCCTCACCTAATGTCGTCACAGGTACCTTATCAGTCTCCGATTATGATGTGTATGCCTTGATAGATCCGGTTCTACTGCCCTATATATCTCCCTTGTTGCTAGTAGGATAGGGATAGAGCACGAGTCCATAGACCCTTTCGAGGTAGCTACGCGATGGTGATTCGATGGTAGCTCGGCGGTATTTAGAGCTTGTCCGGACTTTATGCGCCGGACCCTAGCAGACTTGATAGAGTGGACATGACCGATTTCGACGTGATCATGGGCATGGATTGGCTAGCTTGCTATGCCAATGTAGACCGCAGGAGAGAGTGGTACGGTTCGATTTCTGGGAGCCGTTATTGAGTGGGAGGAACATCAGACGCCGGTGGTAGGTTTATTTCCTACCTCGAGGCTAGGAAGATGGTGCGAGGGGTATATCTACCATCTCGTTCGGGTGTTTGATCTCGAGGCCGCGTACCAGATTTTCGATCGATTCGAGTCAGAGTTCTCGGGCGTGTTTCACGACCTCCCGTATCCTCCGCAGCGGAGATAGAGTTTTGTATTGATGTCTTGCGGACACTCGCCTATTTCCATTCCGCCATACGAATGGCACCGCCAAGTTGAGAGATTTGAAGGACCACCGCGAGATTTCCGGAGAAGCGGCTTCATCAGCCTAGTGTTTCTCCCCGGGAGCGCCAGATTGTTCGTGAAGAAGGACGGACGCCTGCGCATGTGTGTTGATTGACGGTGAACAAGGTGACCATTAAGAACGAATACCCCTTCCCGTGATTGATGATTTGTTTGACCACCGCAGGTGCGAGATGTTTCTCCAAGATTGATCTGCGATCGGGCTATCATCAGTGCGAGTCGAGAGGTGGATGTCCCAGATCGCATTCGGACCAGACGCACTATGAGTTCAGGGTTATGTCGTTCGGTTTGACCAATGCTCCGGCAGTTTTTATGGATTTGATGAACCGAGTGTTCAAACCATTTTTGGACACGTTTGTGATAGTGTTCATTGATGATATCTTAGTTTATTCTCGTTCAGAGAAGAGCACGCGAGCATTTGGCGATTGTCGAGAGTTCTCCAGGACCAGCAGTTATACGCCAAGTTTTCCAAATGTGAGTTTTGGTTAGCTTCGGTGACTTTTCTTGGGCATATTGTCGGGGCTGATGGTATTCAGGTGGATACGGCCAAGATCGAGGCAGTCAGGAGTTGGCCTAGACCTACTACTCCGACAGAGGTTCGCAGTTTTCTGGGCCTTGCAGGTTATTATCGGCGGTTCGTAGAGAAGTTTGCTTCTATATCTGCACCATTGACTAGGCTGACTCAGAAGGCAGCTAAGTTTCAGTGGACTGATGCGTGTGAGCAGAGTTTCCAGTTACTAAAGGAGAGACTTTCGACCGCCCCCGTTCTTACTCTTCCGTTGTTATGACTATCAAGGTTGAAGTACTTTGGAGCATTTTGCTATTTGTCGATAATCGTCGCGAGGTATGTGAACTTCTTCCTTCTTTTGACATGATTTTATGTATGGAATATACATGTGGTATTATTTCATGATTCCTTCTACTCTTAGAAGTTAAGAAATATGTATGTTGATTTACTCTACGTAAGGGTTACGTCTAAGTTATCCTAAGTTCTTACCAAGTCTTATGGGGGATGTTGGTAAGAGTCGTTAGGAGGTATTTGGAGCCAAGTTGACTTGGCTAAGTTACGACACAAATGAGAATAAGTATCGAACAAGCCATTGCAGCGTTAATAAAGGAAAATGTAATGACGATAAATTATATTAAAACAAGTAGAATTCTCCATCTGCATAGAAGCTAAGATAAGACAAAATTGTATTACATTTTCTAGATCATGGCTGCTTTAATAAGATCGTTATAAACAAGTATAATCTACTCACACACATAAGGCATATGTACTTCACTTAAAGAATTTACGTTATGAAGTTTTTAAGACTATGAACCTTTGACTCCTAAAAGGTTGAGAGACTTTATTTTCAAGTAATGAAACTTGATTCTTAAAGGAAGAAATGCCATCATTTAAGGGAAGTAACTTGTTTTAAAAGGTGTGAGTTACTTGAGATTTAAAAGTTAAGAAACTTGATTTCTAAAGTTAAATTGACTTGAAGTATTTTGGAAGTTAAGAATATTGATTTGAAAGTATTTGATACTTGGTTTTAAAAGTATAAGTCTCTTAGTTGAAAAAGGAATGAAATTGTCTAAAACCATAAAGGGTTATAACGACTTTATGGGAAGTTGGTTATAACGGCTTTATGAAAGGTTAAGAGAATGGTTTCCTCTAATAAGGTAAGTAAAGGAGTAACTTGCAATAAGGAAGGGTATTTTAATTTAAAGGTATCACTTGCTTAAAGTTTTAAAATAAGGGTCACTTGATTTAGAAGCCGAGAAACGTATTTCTAAAAGTGTAGTGACTTATGTGAAATGTAAACAAGTCTTGATACTACGGGTGTTAGTATCTTGGGGTTTTATATGAAAAGGAACCTTTTTAAAAGAATGGAAGTACGTAGTACTTTGGGTTAAATTCCCGAATTTTTATGTGTGAAACGAAAGTGCCATGAGTTTATAAAAATGGAGGTCTAAAGGTTTAATGAACTTGCTTATGTTTGCTTGTGATATCTTTGACTGCAAGTATTATATGGTTACGTTGTCGTGACTCTCAGTTGTAGGGCCGGCTGTCTTGTTGTAAGTTTGCTTGGACGTACCGACAGTGATGTGGGATTCCACGGGTATGCTTCCATTATGATTGATCCTTGGACATGCTTATACGATGTGGGATTCCGGGGCATGTGACCAGGAGGCGGGTTAGATTCCCGGATTTGTTTTATTACCCATGGCCATGCTTATACGATGAGGGATTCCGGGGCATGCGACCATGCTATGTACGATTATTACTCCATGGGCTAGCTCCCCATGAAGACATGTACCCACGATGAGGGATTCCGGGGGCATGTTATATTATTACTCCATGGGCTAGCTCCCCATGAAGACCTGCACCTACGATGAGGGATGCCGAGGGCACGTTATGGCCATGCTTATACGATGAGGGATTCGGGGCATGCGGCCACGTTATATATATATATATATATATATATATATATATATATATATATATATATATATATATATGTGTGTGTGTGTGTTGTATATGTTACACCTACGTTTACAGTGATATGGGATTCCACGGGCAGGAGATATATATATATGTATTGTGTATGTGTACGGCGACAGTGAGGTGGGATGCCACGGGCGCGTCACATGGTTATATTTTACACTTATAGCTGTCGGAAGTGATGGGGGATTCCACGGGCACACTTTGATATTTGTGTGACTTGATCGCGTCCTAGATTGGGCCGGGTAGTATATGCGTCCCTCCATAAAGGGCCGGATTATGTTATGAAAGATAAGTAAGTTTTATGGTAATGAACTTAATGACTTCTCCTAAGTATGTACGTAAGATATGGCTATAACTCTTAATGGAATGGAAAAGATAATGATGTGCAATTAATTTCATAAGTGGTAATGACACGGCAGGATCTGGTATGTACTTTTTATACTTGCCCCTGTCATTCTTTTGTAAAATTATGATCTCACATCGTACTTTATTTCCGTTCCATATTCGCACTGTTGTATCGACTTCGAAGGCTGCGTTAAATGTCCGCAGTTTAGGTACGATTGTGGATCCGCGAGCTTAGGATCCTGGTTCAGCATTTTGAGATGGCTCCAATGTTCCGGAGTTGTCATGGCTATGTATATTCAGGGGTACGGCGGGGCCTTGTCCCATCATAGTATGTGTTTAAATCTTAGAGGTTTGTATTCACATGTGGGCTGGGCTGGTTAGAGTTGTAATTACATTTTTGGATAGTGTAAGCCCTTTTTGGGTGATTTATATTATGGCAGCCTTATCGGCTTTGCCTTGGTTTTTTAAAAAAAATGTGTTACTTATTTTCCGCAGTTGTTTTGGTGTTGTATGTTTGGAAGGATGCCCAGGTAGGGCACCAGTCGCGGCCTGGGTCAGGTCGTGACACCGGCCTATTTGTAGGCTCGGTGTATTTCATAACGTAATTCGGCCTATTTGTAGGCTCGGTGTGATTTTTCCTTACATAGCATTTTTAAACCATCTTTTCACTTCTTCTTAAGTCGTCATAACAACTTCCCATAAAGCTATTATAACAACCATTCATTTTAGAGAACTTAAGACACTTTTATTCTTACAACATTAGGAAAACTAGACCCAAAAAAAATACTACGTACATACATACTTAAAAAGAATCATAAAACTCCTTTCTTTTTAAAGCTCAAGTCACATACTCTTTTGGAAACCATCTTCTTAACTTTTGATATAAATTAAGAAGCCATACTTTTTAAAGTTTAGTCATTTCCACTCATAAAATCAAGGCTTATAATATTAACACCTCGTAGCATACCCTCTTTAAAATCATGTCGCTTATACTTATAAAAAAATATAAAGTTCCATACACTTCCAAAACCAAATAACTTATTCTCTTAAAATCATATAACTTCCACTTTTAAAATCAATCCCCTTTTCACATATAAATTCAACTTATTTTCGAACATAAAATCCACTTACTTACTTTAAATAAATCAAGACACATAGCTTTAAATCAAATCTCATAATTTCCTAACCATTCTTACCAACATCTCCCATAAGACTTGGTAAGGACTTAGGACAATTTAACATACTTTTAACTTAGAGTCAACAATGTGAATACTTCTTAACTTCTAAGAGTAGAAGGAATCATGGAATACTATCACATGGATATTTCATACGTACGATCATGCCAAAGAAAGAAGAGGTTCACATACCTCGCGACGACTAGCGACAAGTTGCAAAATGCTCCAAAGTACTATAACCTTGCTAGAATTTCCACCCTTCAAGTAGAATACACTACTCGTAGTACTTCAACCTATAATAGTCATAACACGTCCATTAACCTCTAGCTTCCATCGTAGAATATTCTAAGTGTAAAGTCACTAAATCCTACGGAAAATCGGGCAGCACTTCCTTTGTTTCTACATACTTTGCCACCTTTTTCAAGGCCGAATACAATAACCAAACATGCCACATTTAAGGCTCAACATACCAACCAATCAAAGGGGATTACACGCCTTACAATACGTGTAAAATTCCGCCCCACAATTCATACCAAGTAAGTTTAATATCCAAGCCATTCTCGGCCAACTTATAACCAATCCTAAGTCTTTTCCAATTCTTTTTCAATCCAAGTTCTTAGGTCTAACATGTTGTATAGTCATCAACAACTACAATTCCTTCTTTATATAACATGTGACGACTAAACTAGTAACCAACTTGAATTAAAATCTTAAGGGCTAACATACTAGTTTTCGGGTTAGGGTTCCAATATCCATAACACTTATCAACTTCATAATATAAACACCTCATGCTTGCTAATATCCAAAGCTACAACAATAAGTAATCTTAATTACTAAAACGACAAGAATTATACCTTTACAAGCCCTTAATATTTCCAAGTTTCAAAGTCGCTTCTTAGAAATTCTTAGCTCCTTTCCTTATGTTCCAATCCGCTCCAAGCACTCCTTAGAAGCCTATGAAGAACTCATCTTCAAGTTCCAACTTCAAAGTTGAAGAACTCCTTAAGTTTCCGCTTTGCGACTAATACAAAAATGCCACTTTTCCGGGATCTTTCTATTGAGATAACCTTACAATACTCTTAGGAACCTTGGGTTAAAGTCTTGTGAATATTGGACAATAAACTAAAAAAAAAATTGTGCACAAATGGCCAAACCCGTGAGCCTCAATGAAGAACAAGAAAGTGTGAAAATAATTCTAAGTGTTGGAAGAGCTTGTCTTGCACTAGTGTGTATATATAAAACAATGGAGGGTCAAGATTATAACAAATATGTGGCTAGAATAAAGAACACATGGATAATAGCCAAGTGGACAAGTTGACTTGGTCAATAATATCAAGCTTGAAGACTTATCATCCACAATGGTCAAATGACCATCCAACCCTTGCAATTTTCGTCCAACACCAAGTGGGGGGGAGGTGCCACGTGTCGCCCTTCCATTCGTCCATAAAATTTTGTAACCCTCGTGGGCCCCACAAAACGTAAAATTCCTCGGGTGGGCCCCACATGACCAAATCCGTAAAAATAGATTCCATAATTCTTATAAGTTCTTAAAGTCTTAAATACCAAAGTTGAGAATCCAATTCTCAATAATAAACCTTTTTCCTTCACGAAGTTCGGAAACTTTTCCGTCGTAAAAAATCACATATTTCTTCCTTTTAAATTTTAATGTCGTATTCTCGTACGTACGTCCTCATATACATACCCTGGAACTACGGGGTGTAACAGTTTAGCCCTTGAGATTTCAATTCAATTGGATTATTAGTTTAATCGTCACATGTTATATAAGGAAGGAATTATAATTGTTAAGTTGTTTATGACAATATAACATGTTAGACCTAAGAAGTTGGATTGAAAAAGAATTGGAAAAAAGACTTTGTGTTGTTGTTTATGTTTAGTCAAGAATGGCTTTAAATATGGAACTAGTTTCGTATTAATTTGTGGGGCGGAATTTTACACGTCCTGTTAAGGCGTGTAATCCCCTTTGGTTAGCTGAATTGTTGGGCCTTAAATGTGGCGTGTTTGGTTATTGAATTCGGCCTTGAAAAAGGTGGCAAAGTATGTAGAAACAAAGGAAGTGTTGTCCGATTTTCCGTAAAATTTAGTGACTTTGCACTTAGAATATTCTACGTTTGAAGCTAGAGGTTTAATGGACGTATTATGGCCATTATAGGTTGAAGTACTAAGTATAGCGTATTCTACTTGAAGGATGGAATAGCTATCAAGGTTGAAGTACTTTGGAGCATTTTGCTATTTGTCGATAATCGTCGTGAGGTATGTGAACCTCTTCCTTCTTTTGACATGATTCTATGTATTGAATATACATGTAGTACTATTTCATGATTCCTTCTACTCTTAGAAGTTAAGAGGTATGTATGTCGATTTACTCTACGTAAAGGTTATGTCTAAGTTATCCTAAGTTCTTACCAAGTCTTATGGGGGATGTTGGTAAGAGTCGTAAGGAGGTATTTTGGAGCCAAGTTGACTTGGCTAAGTTTCGGCACAAATGAGAATAAGTATCGAACAAGCCACCGCGTTAATAAAGGAAAATGTAATGACAATCAATTAAGTTAAAACAAGTAGAATTCTCCATCTGCATAGAAGCTAAGATAAGACAAAATTGTATTACATTTTCTAGATCATGGCTACTTGATTAAGATCGTTATAAATAAGTATAACTTATTCACAACGCACCAAAGTATATGTTACTTAATTTATAAGAATTTACGTATGAGGTTTTAAGATTATGAACCTCAAATTCTTAAAAGGTTAAGAGACTTTATTTTTCAAGTTATGGGACTTGATTCTTAAAGGAAGAAATGAATTGATTTAAAAGCATAGAATACTTGATTTGGAAAGTATTGATTTCTTGCCATTCTAAAGTTAAGAAACTGGTTTTCTTAAAAGTTAAAAGACTTGAAGTATTTTGAAAGCTATGTAATTCGATTTGAAAGTATAAGTCTCTTGGTTATAAAAGGAATGAAATTGTCTAAGACATAAAGAGTTATAATGGCTTTATGGGAAGTTGGTTATAACAACTTTATGGAAGATTAAAAGAATGGTTTTATTCAGTAATGTAAGCAAAAAGATGACTTGAAATAAAGAAGGGCAAATTGTTTTAAAGGTACCAATTGCTTAAGGTTTTAAAGAAAGAAGTCACGTGATTTAGAAGCCTATAATTGTATTTCTAAAAGGTATTGTGACTTGTCTTGAAAAGTATATATGACTTGATACTACGGTTATTAGTATCTTGGAAGTTTTATTTGAAAAAGAGTCATTTTAAAGGAGTAGAGGTGCGTAGTACTTTGGGTTAAATTCCCGGATTTTTATGTGTGAAACGAAAGTGCCATGAGTTTTTAAAAATGGAAGTCTAAAGGTTTAATGAACTTTCCTATGTTTGCTTGTGATAGCTTTGAGTGCAAGTATTATATGTTTACGTTGTCGTGACTCTCAGTTGGAGGGTCGGCTGTCTTGTTGTAAGTTTACTTGACGCGTCGACAGTGATGTGGGATTCCACGAGTATGCTTCCATTATGATTGATCCTTGGACATGCTTATACGATGTGGGATTCCGGGGCATGTGACCAGGAGGCGGGTTAGATTCCCGGATTTGTTTTATTACCCATGGCCATGCTTATACGATGAGGGATTCCGGGGCATGCGACCATGCTAAGTACGACTATTACTCCATGGGCTAGCTCCCCATGAAGACATGTACCCACGATAAGGGATTCCGGGGGCATGTTATATTCTTATTCCATGGGTTAGCTCCCCATGAAGACCTGCACCTACGATGAGGGATGCCGAGGGCACGTTATGGCCATGCTTATACGATGAGGGATTTCGGGGCATGCAGCCGCGTTATATATATATATATATATATATATATATATATATATATATATATATTTATTGTATACGTGTACGCTGACAGTGAGGTAGGATGCCACGGGCGTGTCACCTGGTTATATGTTACACCTACGGCTGCCGGTAGTGATGAAGGATTCCACGGGCAGGAGGTATATATATATGTATTGTATATGTGTACACCGACAGTGAGGTAGGATGCCATGGGCGCGTCACATGAGTATGATTTATGTCATAGACTGCCGGCAGTGAGGAAGGAATTCCACGGGCACGCTTTGATATTTGTGTGACTTGATCGCGTCCCAGATTGGGCCGGGTAGTATATGCGTCCCTCCATAAAGGGCTGGATTATGTTATGAAAGATAAGTAAGTTATATGGTAATGAACTTGACAATTTTTCCTAAGTATGTACGTA
Organism: Przewalskia tangutica; assembly: GCA_029844215.1. Taxonomy (NCBI): domain Eukaryota; kingdom Viridiplantae; phylum Streptophyta; class Magnoliopsida; order Solanales; family Solanaceae; genus Przewalskia; species Przewalskia tangutica. The sequence continues at coordinate 75,589,225 of CM056723.1, read as the reverse complement.
AGAAAGTGACTATAACTTTTATTGAAATGGGAAAAGATAATAAGGTACGATTAAGTTCACGAGATGATAATGACACGGTAGGATCTGGTATGTACCCTTTTTATACTTGCCCATGTCATTCTTTTGTACAGTTATGATTTGTTTACTGTACCTTATTTTTCGTTCCATATTCGGTACCTGTTGTATCGAATTCTTCGGGCCGCTCATGTCCGCAGGTTTAGGTACATAGTTGTGGATCCGCGAGGTAAGGATCCTGGTTCAGCATTTTGAGATGGTTCCGATGTTCCGGAGTTGTCATGGCTATGTATATTCAGGGGTACGGCGGGGCCTTGTCCCGTCATAGTATTTGTTCAAATCTTAGAGGTCTGTATTCATCTGTGGGCTGGACTGGCTAGAGTTGTTTTTACATTGTTAAACAGTGTAGCCCCTTTCGGGAAATTTTTATGTTATGGCAGCCTTATCGGCTTGGCCTTGGTTTAAAAAAAAAGAGTGTTATTTATCTTCCGCAGTTTATTATGTTGTATGATTAGAAGGGTGCCTGTGTAGGCACCGGGCCGCCCGGTCGGTCGTGACAAAAGTGGTATCGAGCGCTTAGTCCTCGGAAAGTGTCTACAGACCGTGTCTAGTAGAGTCTTGATTATCGGTGTGTTGTGCACCACATCTATAATCAGGAGGCTGCAGGACATTTAGGATTGGTTTCCATTCTTCTCACTCTGAGATCGTGCGATAGAGCTGTGTTGTTAGGGTCGTCTCTCCCTAACGAGTTATGTTGATTGCAGCTATGAGAAAGGCAGCAGTGACCCAGGAAGGACTATGTGGATTGCGTATCCAGGTTGGTAATGGTTATAGTATAGTTGGCATTGTGTCATACAGCTATACAGAGTTATGTATGAGGGTCAGACGCGTGTTGCCTAGAATGATTTTAGATTACCAGGAGTTGGTAAAGACTAACTAGATACCGGGAATGTATGGAACAGTTAATGAATTCTCACCAAGGTCTTATGTTTTATTTTGGGATAACTGGGAAAGGATGAAATGTCTGATAGGGCAGTGAACCCTTAAGAAGTCATGTTAAGAAACCTAATGGAATACCATGTTAATATATTAAGCTACGTGGTAGGCTTAAGAGAATTGTACGGATGAGGTCCGTATAGAGTAAGTAATGGTTGTGACCGAGACAACATGATTATGGTATTATAAGAATTTATTGTACCCGTTTGCGGGGGTACTGGTAAGGTAGGCTTGGAGCATGGGAATTGCGAGCCTAAGAATATTGATAACTGCCGAGACTTTAGATATATAAGGCTTTCTCGGGCCATAAGATTTTAAGTCAGACCAAGGATAAGAGTTAAGTGCGACGGCGGGTCGGGGTGAGGACCTGTTACGGGTCTCCCCATAGCCGGGAATAGAGTGGGATCAGTTGGTAGTAGTTCCGCTACGTGACAGGGTCACGAGGGTGCAAGGCCCAAGTCTAGTTAATTGTTTTACGGGTTCGTGGACGCGTTCCACCGGAACCAGGTCGTGGGAGTCGGAAATGGCCTTATGTTGTTTAAAAGAGTGACTCCAAAAGATTGGAGGCCAGCATCGGTATGGAAGTTATGTATGTATACTAGTATGAGTTGGAAATACGGAAAGAGTACGACCAGTAAGAAAGATAACAACCAAGTGTAAAGGAATAGAGCCTGAATCCATAAGAACCTTTCGAGGTAACTACACCCGTGAGTGTGTGGGGTGGTAGCTGAGCGGGAATATGAGGTTTTCCCGGTGATGATACAGTCGTCAGACCCTAGTAGACCTAGTAGAGATGATTATGACGGACTTTGAGGTCATTATGAGTATGGGCTAGTTGGCTTCGTGAGTGCCAAGGTTGACATTTTAGTATAAGTATTGTTATGTGGCCATGGGTGGCATATGTTGTAAGAAGGGTGTAGTAAAAGGAGACTATGTCGCGCTCTAATTAGATTGGACTCCGAAAGAACATTCGAGGACGAATGTTTCTAAGGGGGGAAGAATGTTACACCCCGTAGTTCAAGGACATGTTTAAGAGAAGGTATGTAAGGAACACAAGACTTGAAAAGGGTATGAAAGGAAGAATTGTTTTCCCGACGGAAAAATCTTTCGAACGTCGGAAAGGAAAAATGTTCGTTGAAGAGAATTGGATTCTCAAAATGCATTAATTGAGGATTATGGAATGTATTATCATTATGGAAATTTATTCGTACGGATTTGGTCATGTGGGGCCCACCCGAGGAATTTTACGTTTTGTGGGGCCCACGAGGGTTACGGAATTTTATGGACGAATGGGAGGGCGACACGTGGCACCCCTCCCACATGGCTTGGTCGAATTAATGCAAGGGCAAAAGGGTCATTTGACAATTGTAAAGATGAGAAAGTCTTGCTAAGCTAGAGCTTGACATTGTTGACCAAGTCAAGAGCCACTTGGCTTGATCCCATTCATCCAATTTTAACATGTCTTCTAATCTAGACCCTCCAATGTGTTATATATCATCCTAAGTAGCAAGACTTGGCATTTTACACTTAGAAAAATTTGAGAGACTTGTGTGTGCCTTGAGAGGCTCTCGGCTTTGAGGAATTTTGAACAAGAGAAATTTTCAATTGTTGTCCATTAGCCACAAGACTTTAACCCAAGGTCCCTAAGGGTATTGTAAGGATATCTCAATAGAAATATTTCGGAAAAACGGCGTTTTCACGTTAGTCGCAAGGAGAAAACCTAAGGAATTTTCATAGGTTTTGATTGGAAATGGAAGAGAAGTTGGTTGTGAGCTTCTAAAGGCTTCAAATAGCGGATTGGAGCGTAAAGGAAAGGAGCTAAGAATTGCTAAGGAGCGACTTTGAATCTTGGAAATTATAAGGGCTTGTAAAGGTATAATTCTTGTCGTTTTAGTAATTAAGATTACTTATTGTCGTACCTATGGATATTAGCAAGTATGAGATATATATTATGAAGTTGATAAGTGTATTGGCTATTAGAACTCTAATCCGAAAACTAGTATGTTTAGCCCTTGAGATTTCAATTCAATTGGATTATTAGTTTAATCGTCACATGTTATATAAGGAAGGAATTATAATTGTTAAGTTGTTTATGACAATATAACATGTTAGACCTAAGAAGTTGGATTGAAAAAGAATTGGAAAAAAGACTTTGTGTTGTTGTTTATTGTCACGACCCGTTCCGGGGCCCGTGACTGGTGCCTTACCCGGGCACCCAAGTAGACATACATCAGAGTAATCAGCGGAATATAAAACAAAACATGAAACAAAATGAAGTGTGAAAGCTTTATCTCATAAAAGTTGTCTTTCGGCATATATAAACATACACTTGAACAGTTACATCCCTTTTTACAACTCTGCCCACAACAGTACTACATACCTCTAAGAGTTTTATAATAACAACGACGGGACAGGGCCCCGCCATACCCCTGAATGTAAGTACCTACAATGACAGGAGACTATACCAAAGATAAGCCTCCGGAGAAACGGAGCTTCCCAAAACGCTGAACTGTGATCCTAAGAGCGAGGATCAACAACTGGAGTACCTCTACTGCGCAGATGAACGCCCCAAGGCGAGGTCAGTACAACAGGTACCAAGTATGTGAAACTGAAAATACTGTAAATGAAATCATAGTAGTCTATATAAAGCAGGAGACATGTATGATAACCAAACTACAGTTCACAAAAAAATAAGCAGTCAGGGACTCACGCCCTCAAGGTCATCACTCAAATATAACTATGGGTCTCACGCCCACAACATCAATCATGCCCGTGGAATACCTTCCTCACTGCCGGCAGTCTATGATATAAAAGCACCAAGGAATACACATGAACACCAGGTCCCACCTGTGTCATAATAAAACCGTACGGGGTAAGTACGAAGGCATAGCCGACTACTAAAACCCACAGCACCAATAATGTCATAAAACTGTATCACAAGGTCTTTCTAGACCGCCACATGATCGAAGCTGGCCACTCGCCCGCAGTATCAAATGTGCGCGTCTAATCCTGGAACTTCCCGCAGCTCCGCATAGGCCACACACATAGGCCCGCATGAGGTATTCCCCGCATCGAGGGTAGCTACTCCCCGACATCGTCCTGGACCCGTGGTCCGCATGGCCACATAGACCGCATGGCCATATAGACCGCACACTAACCTGGAACTCTCGTAGCTCCGCATAGGCCACCTGGACCCGCATGAGGTATCTCGAATCATAGTCACAAAGACCGCCTGAGGTATACCCCGCATCGGAGGGCAGCTTAACCCCCGGTATCATGTATAGAGGTGAGTGGTACAATACTATCATAACGGCTTATCGTTAAACAACATAAGCACAACAAGGGAAACCCCCTTACACAAACATCACAAGACACTAACACACGTAGAATCCTAACATGCTTACTTATCAAATCAACAAGAAAGTATTACAAGGCTATCACAAACCAACATAGTCAAGTTATTCACACAAGGTACTTTCTACTTTATGTCAACAAGTTCGGGTTTTTATCCCCAAAGTAATTCATACATTAACTCTTTAAAAGATCCGTTTCTTTCACAAAAGTCACACAATACCCGTAGTATAAAAATAGAGTGACTATCTTTTTAAGTAAACCAAAACACTTCTTTTTGTAAAATCAAGTAACAACATTCTTTTCCAAACGTTCAAGTTTGCCTAATTTCAAATGCTCAAGTTTCTCATTTTCGAAAGGTTTCGTAGTTCATAGTCTTAATCACTTAATAATATAATTCTCTTTTAAAACAATTTGAGAAACATATGCCTTATGTGTGAGTAGGTTATTCTTGTTCATAACAATCTTATTAAAGCAGCCATGATCTAGGAAATGTAATATCATTTTGTCTCATCTTAGCTTCGTAGATGGAGTTTCTACCGTTTTAATAATACTTAATTAGTCAATACATTTCCCTTTATTAGCGCCTGATGGTTTGTCTTGTACTTATTCTCATTTCTGAAATCAATACAAGGCTTTTATAAAACAATTAAGTAAACCGTTCCATTTATCACTCTTAAGTCGTTATACCTAACTTTCCATAAAGCTAGTATAACTCTTAAGCTTTTAAAACCAAGTATTACTCTTCTTTCAAAAACGATTCTTAATTATTTGAAATACTTCAAGATTCTTATTATTTAGACTTAAGTCAAAAGACATCGCAGTAAAACCACGTTCAGTTAACACACGTACGTCTATCGTACTATAATATATTTTAAAATATCATGCTCAAGAGGATAGGAAGAATCACATACCTCGCGACGATTATCGACAAATAGCAAAACGCTCCACCTCTATAATCCGGCTAGCCTTGTCCACCTTTCAAGTAGAACACGCTACTCGCAGTACTTCAACCTATAACGGTTATATAAGTCTATCAATGTCTAGACTACTATGTAGAATAAATCTAGATACAAGATTCTACGGAAAATTGGGCAGCACTTCCTACCCACAAACTACACAAGTTCATCAGAATACAAATCCTATGTACGTACAGTTCAATTCCCTTCTTATATACCTTCCTTGTATATAACTTATACTTAATTCTTATACTTCAACAATATGCAAACTCTAATTACAATAGGGGGACAAGATATTTACCTCGATAAGCCCAAAATTATCCAAGATTTAATGTCGATCCTGAGCAACGTTTAGCTCCTACTCTGGGCGCTCCAACCCGCTCCAAACAACCCTTAGAAGTTCCCAAACAACTTCTACTTAGCACTTCAACCAACTATGAAGATTTTCCTTAGGGTTTCATTTTGAGACTAAAAGGACATAAGGTAGTATTTCCGTGCTATAATTATAGAGGTAACTTTGGAATACTACAAGGTATAAGGCTAAGGTATTTTGGAATTGTAACAATACTTGAGAGTATTTTTCTACCAAAAGGGGTGTTTCACGAGAACAACACTCGAGGAGGGTACTTTGGCTAGCACCACTAGGAAAGGGGTGTGTTTCACGAGAACAACACTCAAGGGAGGGGGGGGTAATTTCGGCTAGCACCGCTAGGAAAGGGGGGGGGGGGGTACTTCTCGGCCAAGGGCCTCTCAAAGGGGGAGGGGGAGCTCTTGGAAGAGAGCTACACTAAGGGGGAGAGGGATTTTCAAGACTTAGAAAGTGTGGAGTGGATGAAGAAGTCTTCAACTAAGGGGGGTATTTATAGGACTTTCAATGGCCAAGATTAAGGCAAGTGGAGGGCAAGTGGAGGGTGTGGATTTGCCCAAGTGCACCCTAGCCATCTACTCCATAAATCACTCCAAACATTGACCCATGGTTTAGGCCACAAAATCATGCCAAGATCGGCCATGGTTCCGCCCACTTGAGGGTGACAAGTGTCGCCCTCTCGTTGGTCCAAAATATTTTATCTCTCGGAAAAATCCGCAAAAATAATAAATGTCGCAACCGTAATTTTCCCTTCGCAAGTTTTGGAAAACGTTTCGTCGGAAAACAATTCTTTTCGGGGGTTGTGCACAAATTTCGTCCATTGCCTAACTTAAGGCTTAAACTTTTGTACGTACGTCCTCACGTACATACTCTGAAAATACGGGGTATAACATTTATGTTTAGTCAAGAATGGCTTTAAATATGGAACTAGTTTCGTATTAATTTGTGGGGCGGAATTTTACACGTCCTGTTAAGGCGTGTAATCCCCTTTGGTTAGCTGAATTGTTGGGCCTTAAATGTGGCGTGTTTGGTTATTGAATTCGGCCTTGAAAAATGTGGCAAAGTATGTAGAAACAAAGGAAGTGCTGTCCGATTTTCCGTAGAATTTAGTGACTTTGCACTTAGAATATTCTACGTTTGAAGCTAGAGGTTTAATGGACGTATTATGACCATTATAGGTTGAAGTACTAAGTATAGCGTATTTTACTTGAAGGATGTAATAGCTATCAAGGTTGAAGTACTTTGGAGCATTTTGCTATTTGTCGATAATCATCGCGAGGTATGTGAACCTCTTCCTTCTTTTGACATGATTCTATGTATTGAATATACATGTAGTACTATTTCATGATTCCTTCTACTCTTAGAAGTTAAGAGGTATGTATGTCGATTTACTCTACGTAAAGGTTATGTCTAAGTTATCCTAAGTTCTTACCAAGTCTTATGGGGGATGTTGGTAAGAGTCGTTAGGAGGTATTTTGGAGCCAAGTTGACTTGGCTATGTTTCGGCACAAATGAGAATAAGTATCGAACAAGCCACTGCAGCGTTAATAAAGGAAAATGTAATGACAATCAATTAAGTTAAAACAAGTAAAATTCTCCATCTGCATAGAAGCTAAGATAAGACAAAATTGTATTACATTTTCTAGATCATGGCTACTTGATTAAGATCGTTATAAATAAGTATAACTTATTCACAACACACCAAAGTATATGTTACTTAATTTATAAGAATTTACGTATGAGGTTTTAAGATTATGAACCTCAAATTCTTAAAAGGTTAAGAGACTTTATTTTTCAAGTTATGGGACTTGATTCTTAAAGGAAGAAATGAATTGATTTAAAAGCATATAATACTTGATTTGGAAAGTATTGATTTCTTGCCATTCTAAAGTTAAGAAACTGATTTTCTTAAAAGTTAAGAGACTTGAAGTATTTTGAAAGCTATGTAATTCGATTTGAAAGTATAAGTCTCTTGGTTATAAAAGGAATGAAATTGTCTAAGACATAAAAAGTTATAACGGCTTTATGGAAAGTTGGTTATAACAACTTTATGGAAGATTAAAAGAATGGTTTTCTTCAGTAATGTAAGCAAAGAGATGACTTGAAATAAAGAAGGGCAAATTGTTTTAAAGGTACCAATTGCTTAAGGTTTTAAAGAAAGAAGTCACGTGATTTAGAAGCCTATAATTGTATTTCTAAAAGGTATTGTGACTTGTCTTGAAAAGTATATATGACTTGATACTACGGTTATTAGTATCTTGGAAGTTTTATTTGAAAAAAAGTCATTTTAAAGGAGTAGATGTGCGTAGTACTTTGGGTTAAATTCCCGGATTTTTATGTGTGAAACGAAAGTGCCATGAGTTTTTAAAAATGGAAGTCTAAAGGTTTAATGAACTTGCCTATGTTTGCTTGTGATAGCTTTGAGTGCAAGTATTATATGTTTACGTTGTCGTGACTCTCAGTTGGAGGGCCGGCTGTCTTGTTGTAAGTTTACTTGGACGTACCGATAGTGATGTGGGATTCCACGGGTATGCTTCCATTATGATTGATCCTTGGACATGCTTATACGATATGGGATTCCGGGGCATGTGACCAGGAGGCGGGTTAGATTCCCGGATTTGTTTTATTACCCATGGCCATGCTTATACGATGAGGGATTCCGGGGCATGCGACCATGCTAAGTACGACTATTACTCCATGGTCTAGCTCCTCATGAAGACATGTACCCACGATAAGGGATTCCGGGGGCATGTTATATTCTTATTCCATGGGCTAGCTCCCCATGAAGACTTGCACCTACGATGAGGGATGCCGAGGGCACGTTATGGCCATGCTTATACGATGAGGGATTCCGGGGCATGCGGCCGCGTTATATATATATATGTATTGTATACGTGTACGCTGACAGTGAGGTAGGATGCCACGGGCGTGTCACCTGGTTATATGTTACACCTACGGCTGCCGGCATTGATGGAGGATTCCACGGGCAGGAGGTATATATATATGTATTGTATATGTGTACGCCGACAGTGAGGTAGGATGCCACGGGCGCGTCACATGAGTATGATTTATGTCATAGACTGCCGGCAGTGAGGAAGGAATTCCACGGGCACGCTTTGATATTTGTGTGACTTGATCGCGTCCCAGATTGGGCCGGGTAGTATATGCGTCCCTCCATAAAAGGGCCGGATTATGTTATGAAAGATAAGTAAGTTATATGGTAATGAACTTGACGATTTTTCCTAAGTATGTACGTAAGAAAGTGACTATAACTTTTATTGAAATGGGAAAAGATAATAAGGTACGATTAAGTTCACGAGATGGTAATGACACGGTAGGATCTGGTATGTACCCTTTTTATACTTTCCCATGTCATTCTTTTGTACAGTTATGATTTGTTTATCGCACTTATTTTCCGCTCCATATTCTGCACTGTTGTTATCGACTTCTTCGGGGCTGCGTTCATGTCCGCAAGTTTAGGTACACAGTTGTGGATCCGCGAGCTTAGGATCATGGTTCAGCATTTTAAGATGGCTCCGATGTTCCGGAGTTGTCATGACTATGTATATTCAGGGGTACGGAGGGGCCTTGTCCCGTCATAGTATTTGTTCAAATCTTAGAGGTCTGTATTCATCTATGGGCTGGACTGGCTAGAATTGTTTTTTTACATTGTTAAACAGTGTAGCCTCTTTCGGGAAATTTTTATGTTATGGCAGCCTTATCGGCTTGGCCTTGGTTAAAAAAAAGTGTTATTTATCTTCTGCAGTTTATTATGTTGTATGATTAGAAGCGTGCCCAGGTAGGGCACCGCGCGTCCTGGTCGGTCGTGACAAAATACCTCCTAACGACTCTTACCAACATCCCCCATAAGACTTGGTAAGAACTTAGGATAACTTAGACATAACCTTTACGTAGAGTAAATCAACATACATACTTCTTAACTTCTAAGAGTAGAAGGAATCATGAAATAGTACTACATGTATATTCCATACATAGAATCATGTCAAAAGAAGGGAGAGGTTCACATACCTCGCGACGATTATCGACAATTAGCAAAATGCTCCAAAGTACTTCAACATTGATAGCTATTCCATCCTTCAAGTAGAATACGCTATACTTAGTACTTCAACCTATAATGGCCATAATACGTCCATTAAACCTCTAGCTTCAAACGTAGAATATTCTAAGTGCAAAGTCACTAAATTCTACGGAAAATCTGACAAAGACTTCCTTTGTTTCTACATACTTTGCCGCTTTTCAAGGCCGAATTCAATAACCAAACACGCTACATTTAAGGCTCAATACAACAACCAATCAAAGGGGATTACACGCCTTACAATACGTGTAAAATTCCGCCCCACAATTAATACCAACTAAGTCCTTAATCAAGGTCATTCTCGGCTAACTTCTTCAATAACACTAAGTTCTTTCCAATTCTTTTTCAATCCAACTTCTTAGGTCTAACATGTTATATAGTCATAAACAACTTAACAATTATAATTCCTTCTTTATATAACATGTGACGACTTAAACTAATAACTAAATTGAATTACAAACTTAAAGGCTAAATCATGCAACTTTCGGATTCCATCCAAATATTCCATAACACATATCATTCTTCATAATGTAATCCACATGATCATTTCTAACTACTACAACATGAAATCTTGAATTATAATTGCAAGACGGAGATTATTACCTCCTTAAGCTCAAAATGATCCAAAACCCTAAGTCGATCCTTAGCAACTCCAACCCCTTTTCTTGACGTTCCAATCCGCTATTTGCAACCCTTAGAAGCTTGTGAAAAACTCCTCTTCTATTTCCAACTTCAAAGTTGAAGAACACCTTGGGTTTCCGCCTTGCGACTAACGTAAAAATTCGGGTTTTCCGAAATCTTTCTATTGAGATATCCTTACAATACCCTTAGGGACATTGGGTTAAAGTCTTGTGGCTAAAGAACCACAAACGAAAATATTTTCTTGTTCATATGGAGCAAACCCGAGAGCTTCCATGGCACACACAAGTTCTCTCAATTTTTTTCTAAGTGTTGGAAGACTTTCTTGCTACTAGTGTGCTTATATAATACATTGGAGGGTCTAGATTACAACACATGTTAAATTTGGATGAAAGGGATCAAGCCAAGTGGCTCTTGACTTAGTCAACAATGTCAAGCTCTTAGCTTGCAAGACTTTGTCATCTAAACATTGGTCAAATGACCATTATACCCTTGTCTCAATTCAACCAAGACATGAGGGGGGTGCCACGTGTCACCCTCTCATTCGTCCATAAAATTTTGTAACCCTCGTGGGCCCCACAAAACGTAAAATTCCTCGGGTGGGCCCCACGTGACCAAATCCGTAAAAAATAAATTTCCATAATGATAATAAGTTCCATACTCTTCAATTAATGCATTTTGAGAATCTAATTCTCACCAACGAACATTTCTCCTTTCCGACGTTCGGTAGATTTTCCGTCGGAAAAACAATTCTTCCTTTCGTACCCTTTTCAAGTCTTGTGTTCCTTACATACATTCTCTTAAACATGTCCTTGAATTACGGGGTGTAACATATCAAAGCCTCAGAGATAGAGTCGGTGGTATTGGGTTCACATCGGTTGCGTGATACTGCAGTCGACTGGTTTGATTCATGGGAACTTTCCCGGGGGGAGCATGCGCTTCCAGCTGTTTGGGATGAGTTCTCAGAGGCATTTCTTAGCCATTTCTTGCCTTCACAGATGAGGAGAGCTCGGGCAGATAGATTTATGATGTTGAGACAGAATCCGCGCGTGCGGTTGAGTACTGCAGAGTTTGACTCATTGGCTCGGTATGTCCCCGCTTTAGTGGCAGACATAGAGGATAGAGTGCACCGCTATGTCACAGGGCTCGATGATTATTTAGCGGAGGGTTGCATAGGAGTAGCTCTTCAGTCGGGCATGGACATTGCCGGCATCCAGGCTTATGCGCAGCAGACTGATGAACGTAGAGACTGACGTAGGGACCAGGATCAGCATAAGAGGGCCAAGACAGCAGGGTCCTTTGGTAACTTTCGAGGCGGACCGCCTCAGCAGCAGGCTAGTTATGCGCCTCCGCTAGTACAGAGTGGTCCTCCATAATCTTCAAGAAGTCCAGTATTCGTGCAGCAGTCGTGGCTCGAGGTTCGTTTTACGGGAGCGGGTGTTAGCCAGATGAAGCCACCCCTACCTCGTTGTGGCCATTGTGGTAGGCTCTATTGTGGGGAGTGTCATGCTAGTTTGGGAGTTTGTTTTACATGCGGCCAGCAGGGCCATTTTGTGAGAAATTGTTCGACCAGAGGTATCGCGGATGTTAAGACTCATCCTTCGGGATCGGTGGTTGGTTCATCACCTTCTATAGCTATGCGCCCAGCAGGGCAGGATTTCGATTAGAGCGACAAAGGGAAAGTGAAACAATAGTTACAGGTATATCCTTAACCCTCTAGAGATTAGTATGCGTTATATGATGATTACATGTTGAGTGCTATGTACGGATAGCATTGTGTATATTGTGATTTAGAAAACATGGTTAGTTGAAAAGGTAAGTTTGGGGACAGGTAAATTGTGAACCTTTGAAAATTATAAACAATTGAGACCTTAGATGTAAGGCCGTCTTGAGTAAAAGATTTTACGGTTAGTCTTTGTCGAAGTACTTGGTATGCGTGAAATGTATTGTGGGATAATTCCATGGGTTGTGTAAGATGAAAGTGGTAGCTTTCATGACGAGAATAGTAAGATTGTCCCGGACGGGAACAAGAGTTTGGCGCGATGGTGGGTCGGGTTGAGGCCATATCGCAGGTCAACCCGCAGACCGGAATGAGGTGGGGTCAGTTTGAGGTGGTCCCGCTAGGTGGTAGGGTCACGAGGGTGCTAGGCCCAAGTTTAGGTAACCATCGTACGAGTTCGTGGATGCGTTCGACCAGAATCGGATCGTGAAGGCCGGGAATGGCCTTAAAGGAAATTGAACCTAGCGTAATGACCAAGTTTGGAGGTGGTAACTCCAAGGTGTTGAAAACTGAAGCAATGACGGAAGTGTGGTACGTGTACTAGAAAGAGTTCGGTGTTCGAGAAGGTACGACGAGTAAGGAAGAAGTGAACTGTGTTAAGAGGCGGAAGTGATCATTTTAAGTAAAGATGTGAAGGGAGTATCCTTTAGACCATGAGTGGAGCTAATAGTGTTGTTATACGCTTTAGAGGTGATTCCTCGTTGGCTTGAATTTGAGTTTTGCGCATGTGTTATATTATGGCCATTGGTGGCATGATTGGTTTTGTAAGTGTAGTAGTGAAGACTATACCGGCGCATGTGTGTTTGGAGACTTAGAAGGAACATTCGGGACGAATGTTTCTAAGGGGGGAAGAATGTTACACCCCGTAGTTCCAGGGTACGTATATGGGGACGTACGTACGAGAATACGACATTAATATTGGAAAGGAAAAAAGATTTGATTTTCCGACGGAAATTTTTTCGAATTTTGTGAAGGAAAAAGGTTCGTTAATGGGAATTGGATTCCTAGATTTGGTATTAGGACTTCAGGGAATATAATATAATTATGGAAATTTATTTCCGGATTTGGTCACGTGGGGCACACGGGGAAAATTTACGGTTTTGTGGGGCCCACTTTGTTTTCGAGATTTTGGATATTGTGGATATTTTCGGGAGATGAAATATTTTGGACGAGTAGGAGGGCGACACGGGTCACCCCCATGTGTCCATGTTGGCTGAATTTTTGGTGCCATGTGGCTCATGGCCGAAATGGCTTGCCAAGTGTCTAGCCATTTGTCCCAAGCTTTGTGTAGACATGTGGTGGGTGGGACCCACACACACTTGTCCCCCAATATCACCACACACTTATTTTAATCCTAGCCTTTGATTTCTCTATATATACCCCCCTTGAGTGCAAGAGTTCTTCATCCACACTTGAGATTTTCCAAGGCAAAACTCCCTCCCTTCCCTTGTTGTTGTGCTCTCGGCCATGGGCTGAAATTCTTGAGCAAAAGTTGTTCAAAAATTCTTAAACTTTTAAGTGTTCTTCCTTAAGGTGTTAGGAAGGTTGTAAACCAAGAGTTGGAAAATATTTCACACCCCTAGCCTAAATACACCCCCTTGGCCGAAAGTTGGTAGTGTTGGAACCTAAGTGTTCTTCACTTTCTGGAGTTTGATCTTGAAGAGGAGTTGGTTAGGAGCTTCTAAGGGCTGCTTGGAGTTGGTTGGAACGTAAGGATTTGGAGCTAAACGTTGCTAAGGATCGACTTATAATCTTGGATAATTTTGGGCTTATCTTTTGGTATGATTCCCTGAGATTGTAGGTTCTTGTACATTCAGGGGTATGGCGGGGCCCTGTCCCGTCATTGTTGTTATAAAATTCTTAGAGGTCTGTAGTACTGTTGTGGGCAGGGTTTGTAAAGGATGTAACTGTTCAAGTTTCTATATACATGCAGGAAGGTGACCGTTTTGGTTAGCCTGTTTTCTTATATTTCATTGTTTCATATCTGTAAGTTTTTAGTTCAGCTGATTTTTCTCTGATGTATTATCACTAGGGTGCCCGGGGTAAGGCACCAGTCGCGGGCCTGAGGTCGGGTCGTGACACAATCTCTAGCATAGTGCCCCGGATCACCACAAGTATATTATACACCCTGACGACACCGTCCTACATGACGTTTCCCACAAGTCGCACATCGAGGATGGGGCATCACCTCCTGCCACGACCCGCTGGCTTTGAAACCGATGCATAAGAACTCTGTCTCTGCCTAAGGTAAGTCTCCCTACCCCGCTGAGATCCTTGAAACTGCAGAGGTACACTATATTGGGGTCTGCTCTCGCTAGTGGAACCTCTATACTGACCTTCTGACCTAGCCCTCTTGGGCTGACTACTACTCTGCTCCGAGATAGCCTCTCGATGGCGCCTACGATCCTCTGACCCTTGAGCATAAGCCTGAATACGAGCTATATTCATACCTGGCTGCATCGCTACTTCCATACAAGCCTCATGCAACCCTGGCTCTAATACCATCACATATCGGTGAACTCTATCTTCTGTTTCCTGCACAATAGAAGGGGCATATCAGGCTAAAGAATCAAACTCCACACTATACTCTATAACAGACATACTATCTTGTTGCAGGTTAAGGAACCTATTAACCCTTGCCCGCCTCAACTCGAGTGGCATATAATGGCGCAAGAAGGCATCTGAGAAATCCTGCCAAGTCGGCGGAGGAGCATTCCTACCCCTTGATAATCTCCATAACTGCAACCAATTAATCTATATACCCTGCAATCTATAAGCATCTAACTCAATAGATTCTGTAGCTGACGCTTTCATCACATTTAAAGTAAGATGCATATTATCTATGAACTCCTGAGGATCAGCGTTAGGGTCCATGCCCTTAAATTCTTGGGGATCTAATGTAAGAAAATCTTGGGCCCTGGCACTAGCAGCCCTATTTGGATACTCATGACCCATATCATGTCGTCCGCCCTGGGTAGCAAGTATCTGAGTCAACAAACGAAAAGCATCTCTCATATCTCTCATCTCCTGACCCGAGCATCGGTGAGGACTGAGGTCTGTGCATCTTGCCGAGCTGGGCTGGATCAGCGCCTCTAGCTCCCGAGGTAGGAAGTAGGAGAACTCTGGGAATGAATGTATCCCAAGATATGTTTGAGTTCGTAGACACTGGGCTTGCTAACTGCTCACTCAACCGACGGTTCTTCGCCGTCATTGCCGCTTTACTTTTCAGAACGACCCGTTCGCCCCGCATCGTGCCTTACCCCGGGCACCCTAGTGATACAACATCAGAGAAAACCAGCGGAAAATAAAACATGAGTCATGAAACAAGAGATATAATTATAAACAAAGCAACCAAAACGGTTTTCAAGATATACATAAAACACGAGCAGTTTAATCCTTTACAACCCCGCCACAACAAGATTACTGCACTTAAGATTTACAACGACTATGACGGACAGGGCCCCGCCATACCACGAATGTACAAGAACCTACAACTCAGTGGAACACATACTAAAAGATAAGCCTCCAAGAAACGGAGCTTCCCAATACGCTGAATCGTGATCCTAAGAGCGGGATCCACGATCGATGTACCTCTACTGCGCAGATGAACGCAGCCCCGGGCGAGGTCAAGATAACAGTACCAAGTATGTGAAATCGTAAAAATCAGAATGAAATCATACTAGTCTATATAAAGCAGAGACATGTATGATAACCAAACTACGATTCACAACATAAAAGCGATCATATCGATCGTGACTCACGCCTCAAGTCATCACTCAAATATAACTATGGGTCTCACGCCCACAACATCAATCATGTTCGCATCACGGCGCATGCCCCGGAATGCCAGATCGGTGTAGACATGTCCATGATGCAACAATAATACCAATGCCCCACGGCCACATGCCCCGAATTCTACCTCGGTAGACACGCCCATGTGACATCAACAATAATATACCGGGTGATCAACTCGCCGCACGCCACATGCCCCTGAATTCTACCTCGGTGTAGACATGTCCATGTAACCACAATAACAATATATCGGGTAATCAACCCGACCGCATGGCCGCGATGCCGGAATCTCAGACGGCAGTAGACATGTCCATGTGACATCAACAACAAGACAAGAATCAAAATGGAAACATACCCGTGGAATTCTCCATCACCGCCAAAGACGCCCAAGTAAGTTCTCAACATGTCGACCGCCTCTATCGAGAGACGCAGAATACGTAAATACCACACTTGCACAACAAAGGCTATCATCACAAGCATAGGCAAGTTTCACAACAACAAGCATAGGCAAGTTTCACAACAACAAGCATAGGCAAGTTTCACACCAACAAGCATAGGCAAGTTTCACACAACTCAAAGTACTTTCATTTTATGCCAAAGTCCGGTTTTAATCCCAAAGTACTACATACATTAAGTTCTTTTAAAAGAGATCCATTACTTTTATAAAAGTCACCCGATACCGTAGTATTAGAATGACCAACCCACATTCCTTTTCAAAATCAAGTAACAACATTCTTTTCCTAAGTTCCGCTTTGCCTAGTTTCAATTACTCAAGCTTCTCATTTTCAAATGCTCAAGTCACTTATTTTAGAAAGGTTTCATAACTCATAGTCTTAATCTCTTTTAAAACAATTGAGTAACATATGTCATATATATGAGTAGTTTATTCTTGTTTATAACGATCTTATTACAAGACCATGATCTAGAAAATGTAATATCATTTTGTCTCATCTTAGCTTCTATGCGGATGGAGGTTTCTACCGGGTTTTAATACATCATTATTCAATACATTTTCCTTTATTAACGCTGCAATGGTCCTGCCGATACACATTCGATTCCCAAATCAAGAAACATTATCCCTTTAAAAACCAAGTACTCATTACTCACGAATGAGGTTTCACACAAACATCCACATTAAAACAAATAAGTTAAGTCTCTTATCTTATAAGATCAAGTCTCTTAACTTCTAACATCAAGAAACCATTTTCACTTACATAAGGTCGTTATAACTAACTTCCCATAAAGCTATTATAACACCCTATGTTTTAAACCAACCAAATCACTTAGCACATGACGTCACCGCACTACATAGTTCACAACAATCATGCTAGAAAAGATAGGAAGAGGTTCACATACCTCGCGGCGATTTATCGACAATAAGCAAAATGCTCCAAGTACTACAACCTTGCTAGCCCTTTCCACTCCTCGAGTAGAATACGCTACTCTTAGCACTTTCACCTATAAAGGTCACAAACGTCTATTAACCCCAAAACACAAGTTACCATTTTTCTACGTAAAATTCAAGAAGACCTCCCCGCCACAACAGAAATCTCCTCCTCTATAGCGGCCGGCTACCAACCCAACCGGGGGGGGGGGGGTTTACACGTCTAACCGGACGTGTACAATTCTAAACAGTAATACTACACAAGTCTACTGCAATACACCCTATGTAAATACGATTGCTTTTATTCTTCAGCTTAAGTCAAAAGACATTGCCACAATAATGTTGATTTCTATATATAGTATACTTCAACTATATAATCCTACAACATGTAATCTCCAATTACAATAGAGGACAAGATAATTACCTCGATAAGCCCAAAATTATCCAAGTTATAATGTCGATCCCGAGCAAGGTTTAGCTCCTACTCCGTGCGCTCCAATCCGCTCCAAACAACCCTTAGAAGTTCTAACCAACTTCTACTCAAATACTTCAACCAACCATGAAGATTTCCTTAGGGTTTCGGTTTGAGACTAAAAGGACAAAAGGTAGTATTTCCGGGCTCTACGTATAGAGGTATCTTTGGAATACTACAAGGTACAAGGCTAAGGTATTTTGGGCATTATAACAATACTAGGAGAAGTATTTCAATACCACAAGGGAGGGGTATTATACGAAAACAACTAGGCTAGGGGGGGTACCCCACGGCTAGCACCACAAAAGGGGAGGAACCCTCTGGCCAACGCCCACACGAAACGGGGGAGGGGCAAGGCTCTCGGCTAAGAGCTCACAAAGGGGGAGGAGAGTTTTCAAGGCTTAGACAAGTGAAGAGTGGATGAAGAAGTTCATCCCTGGGTATTTATAGAAACCAAAAGCCAACCAATGGCCAAGATCAAGCCATGTGCAAGGCAAGTGTATGGCCTTGATCAAGCCAAGTGCACCCTAACCCCTACTCCACAAAACAAGGCACAAAACATGGCACCAAACAAGCCACAAAACAAGGCCAAAACAAGGAGCCAATAGGCCTCCAACCCGTGACCAACCGGCCAACCCACATCGCCCAAATGAGGGTGACAAATGTCACCCTCCCGTTGGTCCAAAACATTTCGTTGCTCGGAAAAATCCGCAAAAATACTAAATGACATAGCCGGAATTTTCCCAACGTAAGCTGTGGAAACGTTTCGTCAAAAAACGACTCCAATCGGCACTTGTGCCCAAAATTCGGTCCTTTGCCTAACTTAAGGCTCAAATTCTCTACGTACGTCCTTACGTACATACTCTGGAAATGCGGGGTATAACATTTTCCTAGTCATCGCTGAAATCATACGAGATTATTAGATTAAGGACCTCACTTATGACACAGCTCTATTCGCACGATCTCTAACATGAAAGAAGGAATGACACCCTATTATTGTCTCGTAGCCTCCTATTTATAGATGTGGTGTACAATATACCGATAAACAAGACTCTACTAGACACCGTCTGCGAACATGCCGAAGACTGGACTGCTCTGATACCACTTTTGTCACGACCTAACCTAGGTCCATGACGAGTGATCGAGCTTAACCTGCCCGATAACCCAACTTATGTTACATGTACTCACACATGACATTCAATAGGGTCTTTATAACTAAGTTTGGAAGCTGTAAATAGAATACCAAAGTCCAACTGTAACTCAAAACATCTCAATACATACTTATATATACTTAACATGTCACAAGGTAAGCCAACGAGGCGGTCGATACTTCTGTACAACAAAACAATGGCCGGCAAGGCCAAACAGTACCCATGACACCCACGATGTCCGTAGACTACTGTAAGAGTATGGCCGTGCATAAGTGATGGACAGGCCCCGCTGCACCCGTGATGTATACAAACAAAATTATACCAACACAGAAGTCTGCGAAGCAAGTGGAGTTGTCGACTCCCAATGTTGACTCTCATAGCGGCCGGATCGTAACCGCATCCACGAACTGCGTGCATGAAATGTAGTCGCACGACCGAACCGGCCCGTGATAGTGCCTTACCCGCACCCAAGTAGACATACATCGAGTAATCACGGAACATAAAGACAATACATGAAACCAAAGGTAATAAGACGGTGAAATAAGAAGACAAAGCAACCAAAAGCGGTTACCTTCCGGTATAAATATAAATAGCAACTTTTTCAACATGAACGCTTTAATCCTTTTACAAACCCCGCCACAACAGATTACATGCACTTAAGAATGATATGACAACAATGGCGGACAGGCCCCGCCAAACCCCCGAATGTAAACACTTACGACGCAGGGGACTATACCATCGATAAGCCTCGGAGAAACGGAGCTTCCCAAACGCTGAAACTGCGGACTCGAGAGCTAGGATCAACGATCGGTGTACCTCAACTGCGGCATGAACGCAGCCCCGGCGAGGTCGATAACAGTGCAGAGTATGTGAACGAAAATACATCGTAAATGAAATCATAGCGATCATATAAAGCGGGAGACATGTATGATAACCAAACTACGCTTACAACAAAGCGATCATGTCAAGTCGTGGACTCACGCCTCAAGTCATCACTCAAATATAACAATGGGTCTCGGGCCCACAACATCAATCATGCGTGGAATACCTTCCTCACCGCGGCAGCCTATGATATAAAAGCACCAAGGAACACACATGAACACGGTCCCACTGTGTCATAATAAAATCAGACGGTAAATGCGAAGGCATAGCCGACTACTAAAAACCCACAAGACCAACAAGGTCATGAATCAGATCATAAGATGCAGAACGACCTGCCCGGCCCGCATCGGTGCCTTACCGGCACCCTAGTGATACATACATCGTAGAAAATCAGCGAACATAAAGCATGAGTCATTTAACAAGAGATATAATAAATAAACAGCAACCAAAACAGCTTGCCTTCGGATATACATAAAACACGAGCAGCTTTAATCCTTTTACAACCCCGCCACAACAAGATTACTGCACTTAAGATATACAATGACTATGACGGGACAGGGCCCCGCCATACCCCTGAATGTACAAGAACCTACAACTCAGAGAACACCTACCAAAAGATAAGCCTCCGGAGAAACGGAGCTTCAAATGTGCTGAACTGTGATCCTATGAGCGAGGAACCACGATCGACCTTCTACTGCGGATGAACGCAGCCAAGGAGGTCAAGCAATAGGTACCAAGTATGTGAAACTGCATAATATCGTAAATGAAATCATACTAGTCTATATAAAGGTGAGACATGTATGATAACCAAACTACGATTCACAACATAAAACGATCATCACTCCAATATAACTATGGGTCTCACGCCCACCACATCAATCGTTCGCATTATGGCGCATGCCCGAATCAGACGGCAGGTAGACATGTCCATGATGCAACAATAATACCAATGTCCCACGGCCACATGCCCCGGACCGTGACGGTGTAGACATGTCCATGTGACCTCAACAACAAGACAAAGAATCCAAATGGAAGCATACCCGCGCGCACGATCGTGGTCGATGTCCAAAGGGAAAAATAAGACAACATTCCAAATGGACGATACCCGCGGCGCTACGATCGTGTCGGTATGTCCAAAGGGAAATATAAGACAACATTCCAAATGGACGATACCCGCGCGCTACGATCGTGTCGGTATGTCCAAAGGGAAACAACAAGGCGGTAATCTAAATGGAAGCATACCCGCGGCGCTACACATCGTGTCGGTATGTCCATAGCGATGCACAACAATAATACTATCAGCAGAACGCATCTGCGGAATTTCTCCGCCATCACGCAGACGCCCAAGTAAGTTCTCAACTACCAACCGACTCCATCGAGACGCAGAACACGTAAATACAACGCTTTGCACAACAAAGGTTATCACAATAAGCATAGTCAAGCTTCACAACAACAAGCATAGGCAAGTTTCACAACAACACAAAGTACTTTCATTTTATACCAAAGTCCGGTTTTAGCCTAAAGTACTACGACGTTAAATTTTGTAAAAGAGATCCATTACTTTTATCAAAGTCACCCGATACCCGTAGTATTAGAATGACCAACCCACATTTTTAAGTAAACCGAACACTTTCCTTTAAAATCAAGTACCAACATTCTTTTCCTAAGTTCGGTTTGCCTAGTTTCAATTACTCCAACTTCTCATTTTCAAAAGGTTTCATAGTTCCCAAACTTAATCACTTGATTCCTTTTAGAACAATTGAGTAACATATGTCATATATGTGAGTAGTTTATTCTTGTTTATAACGATCTTATTACAAAGACCATGATCTAGAAAATGTAATATCATTTTGTCTCATCTTAGCTTCTATGCGGATGGAGGTTTCTACTGGTTTTAATACAACACATCATTATTCAATACATTTTCCTTTTATTAACGCCGCAGTTGGTCTGTCGATACACATTCGATTCCCAAATCAAGAAACATTATCCCTTTAAAAACCAAGTACTCATTACTCACGAATGAGGTTTCACACAAACATCCACATTAAAACAAATAAGTTAAGTCTCTTATCTTATAAGATCAAGTCTCTTAACTTCTAACATCAGTAAACCATTTTCACTTACATAAGGTCGTTATAACTAACTTCCCATAAAGCTATTATAACACCCTATGTTTTAAACCAACCAAATCACTTAGCACATGACGTCTACCGTACTACATAGTTCACAACAATCATGCTAGAAAAGATAGGAAGAGGTTCACATACCTCGCGACGATTTATCGACAATAAGCAAAATGCTCCAAGTACTACAACCTTGCTAGCCCTTTCCACTCCTCGAGTAGAATACGCTACTCTTAGTACTTTCACCTATAAAGGTCACAAACGTCTATTAACCCCAAAACACAAGTTTCTATCTTTCTATAGAAAATTGGCAAAGACTCTCCCATGCAACAGCGTAAATCTCCTCCTCTATCGAGGCCGGCTACCAAGCCAACCAGGGGGGGTTTACACGTCTAACCGGACGTGTACAATTCTACACAAGTCTCTCGCAATACACCCCTATGTAAATACAGTCGATTGGGCTTTATTCTTCAGCTTAAGTCAAAAGACATTGCGAATACTAAGTATAGTTCCATATATAGTATACTTCAACTATATATCCTAACAAACATGTAATTTCCAATTACAATAGAGGACAAGATAATTACCTCGATAAGCCCAAAATTATCCAAGTTATAATGTCGATCCCGAGCAAGGTTTAGCTCACTCCGTGCGCTCCAAACCACTCCAAACAACCCTTAGAAGTTCTAACCAACTTCTACTCAAATACTTCAACCAACTATGAAGATTTCCTTAGGGTTTGGTTTGAGACTAAAAGGACAAAAGGTAGTATTTCCTGACTCTACGTAAAGAGGTATCTTTGGAATACTACAAGGTACAAGGCTAAGGTATTTTGGGCATTATAACAATACTAGGAGTATTTCTATACCACAACAAGGGTATTATACGAAAACAACTAGGCAGTGGGGTACCCACGCCAAGACACCACAAAGGGGAGGAGGAGGCCCTCGCCAAGACTCTCAAAAGAGGGGGATGAGTTGTACGAACTCAACACTAGAGTAGGGAGGGATTTTAGGCTTGGAAGGTTTCATTTGTGGATGAAGAGTTCATCAACATAAGGGGGGTATTTATAGCAAAACCAAAGGCCAACCAATGGCCAAGATCAAGCCATGTGCAAGGCAAGTGTAAGGCCAAGATCAAGCCAAGTGCACCCTAAACCCTACTCCACAAAACACTCCACAAAACAATGCACCAAACAAGGCACAAAACAAGGGAGGAAGACGTCCCCCCCTTGCCTACCCAAACCGTCACTTGAGGGTGACAAGTGTCACCCTCTCGTTGGCCCAAAGATGTTCCGTCGGAAAAATCCGCAAAAATACAAAACGACATAGTCGGAATTTTCCCCTCGCAAGTTATGCAAAACGTTTCGTCGAAAAACGACTCTAATCGGGTGTTGTGCACAAAGGTAAATTCGGCCAAGGGTGCCACATGGGGGTGACACGTGTCGCCCCCCGATTCGCCCAGAATATTCCGTCTTCCGAAAATATCCAAAATACCGGAAATCTCAAAAACAAAGCGGGCCTACAAAACAGAATTTCTCCCGTCGGCCCCACGTGACCATTTCCGAAAATAAAATCTCAAAATTCTAATATAATCTATGAAGTCCAAATACCAAATCTGGGAATCCAATTCCCATTAACGAACCTTTTTCTTCACAAATAACCGGAAACTTTTCCGTCGAAAACTCACATCTTTCTTTCTTTTCAAAATTTCTGCCGTACTCTCGTACGTACGTCCTCACATACATACCCTGCAACTACGGGGTATAACAAGATCTGTCTAGACCGTCACATGATCAAAGCTGGCCACTTGCCCGCAGTATCAATGTACGCGTCTAACCCTGGAACTCCCGCAGCTCCGCATAGGCCAATCTCATCGGCCCGCATGAGGTATTCCCCGCATCGAGGGTAGCTACTCCCAAGATCGTCCCGACTTCGCACCGCATGGCCACATGGACCGCATGCCCATAAAGGACGACACTAACACGGAACTCTTGTAGCTCGCATAGGCCCCGGGACTGCGTGAGGTATTCTCGAATCATAGGTCCATCGACCCGCTGAAGTCTACCCCGCACGGAGGCGCTTAACCCGGAATCATCTCAAGAGATGAGTGATGTAAAATACTAACACAACAGCTTATCGTTAAGCAACATAAGCACAACAAAGGAAACCCCTTTACTCAACATCACAAGATACTAACACACGTAGCATCCTAACATGTTTACTTATCAATCAACAAGAAAGTATTACTGTGCTATCACAAACCAACACAATCAAGTTATACACACAAGGTACTTTCTACTATATGCCAACAAGTTCGGGTTTTATCCCCAAAGTACTTCATACATTAACTCTTTAAAAGATACGTTACTTTCACAATGTCACACAATACCCGTAGTATAAAAATAGAGTGACTATCCTTTTAAAGTAAATCGATTACTTCTCTTTGTAAAATCAAGTAGCAACATTCTTTTCCAATGATCAAGTTTGCCTAATTTCCAATGTTCAAGTTTCTCATTTTAGAAAGGTTTCGTAGTTCATAGTCTTATTCATTTAAGAATATAATTCTCCTTTAAACTATCTGAGAAACATAAGTCTTATATGTGAGTAGGATATTCTCGTTTATAACAATCTTATTACAGCAGCCATGATCTAGAAAATGTAATATCATTTTGTCTCATCTTAGCTTCTATGCAGATGGAGGTTTCTACTGGTTTTAATAATACTTACTTATTCAAAACATTTTCCTTTATTAACGCCGCAGTTGGTTTGTCGATACACATTCGATTTCAAATCAAGAAACATTCTTAAGCCGTTATACCTAACTTCCCATAAAGTTAGTATAACTCTTAAGTTCTCAAAACCAAGTATTACTTCAAGTTCTCTATTAATCACATAACAAGCCGCTTATAGTTCAAATCGATTACCTTTAAAACCACAAGTATTTTCTTACCAACATAAAGTCGTTTATAACCGACTTCCCATAAAGCCGTTATAACACTTTATGTTTTAAATCAACTAAATACATTTAGCACATGACGTCTCACCGTACTACATAGTTCACACATATCATGCTAGAAGAGATAGGAAGAGGTTCACATACCTCGCGGCGAGTATCGACTAATAGCAAAACGCTCAAGTACCTCAAACCGTCGGCTACTCCTTAGCCTCGGTAGATCGCGCCACACGTAGTACTTCAACCTATAAGGCCACAAGGCGCTTATTAACATTTAGGTCTAACCGTAGAACATTCTACGTAAAATTCGGAAGACTCTCCCCGCAACAACAGAAATCTCCTCCTCTATCGAGGCCGGCCACCAAGCCAACCAGTGGGGTTATACATCTAACCCTAACGGTACAATTCTACTCCACTACTACTACACAAGTCTCATCTGAATACAGCCCTAAGTAAAAAGTTTAGTACTCTTCTTGAAAAGGTTTCTTATTATTCAGCTTAAGTCCAAAGACATTGCCAACAACAACGTTGATTCTATATATATAGTATACTTCAACTATATAGTCTAACAATATGTAATTTCCAATTACAACAGAGGAACAAGATAATTACCTCGATAAGCCCATAATTATCCTAGTTAAAGTCGATCCTGGGCAATCGTTTAGCTCCAACTCCGAGCGCTCCAACCCGCTCTAAACCACCCTTAGAAGTTCTAACCAACTTCTACACAATACTCCAACGGATTATGGAGATTTTCCTAGGATTTCGGTTTTTGTGACGGAAGGGAAGTATAATAGTATTTCTGGGCTTTTCGTATAGGTATAACCTTAGAATACAACAAGGTATACGGCTAAGGTAATTTGGGCATTATAACAATACTTTTGAGAGTATTTCTACCAAGAGGGGGGGTATTATACGAAAACAACTAGGCTAGGGGGGGGGTGTATACCCCTCGGCCTACCCCACTAGGGGGGGAACTCTCGGCCAAGGGGAGGAAGGCTTTTGGACGAGAACCACAAGAAGGGAGAGGGAGGGATTTTAACACTTAGAAGATTTTAGGATGAAGAAAGTCTTCAACATAGGGTGGTATTTATAGGCCAACCAATGGCCAACCAATGGCCAAGATCTTGCCAAGTGCAAGGCAAGTGTAGGGCCAAGATCTTGCCAAGTGCCCCTTAACCAACTAACACACAAATATCCTACCAACTAAAGCCATTTCAATCGCCACAACCGAAGCTCTCACGCCCGCCAATGGGAGGTGCCAAGTGGCGCCTCTTGTTGGCCCAACACGCTTCGCCTCTCGGAAAAATCCGCAAAATTTAAAAATGACATAGCCGAAATTCCCTTACGAAAGTCGTGGAAAACGCTTTCGCCAAAAACGACTCTAAACGGGTGTTGTGAACAAAATTAATTCGGCCAAGCCTTAGTACAAGTTTCAAATTTTTCTACGTACGTCCTTACGTACATACTCTGGAAATACGGGGTATAACATTCTCCCCTCCTTAGAAACATTCGTCCCGAATGTTCCTTATAAGTCTCAAAACAAACGCGCGCCAATATAGTCTTCACTACTATACTTACGAGAACAATCCTGCCACAGCTGCACCTGCGTAAATACTTACGTCAAAGTCCACGAGGAAACACCTCTAATCATCACCACAAAACACTCCTCACCGGGGTCTAAAATATACTTCTTCCACACTTTTCCAAACAAAAGAAATGGTCACATCAATTCTTGCCATACATGCTCGCTTCTTCCCGATACCACTTTTGTCACTTTGCCGCGAGGTTCTAGTGTCACTCCGGCGACCCAACAAATGGTACCGGACTACATGCGATCCCTGAGGCTGTCGTACACTCGAACTCTTACCACATTTCCGATCATCGCCGCTTCAAAACTCGGGTTACTATCCCTAACGTGGTCATCATTAATCGGGAACACTCGATGGATCTCCGATACTTTCCGAACATAACAATACGAAGACCGGACGCATCGCCTCCTAAGTCGGATGGCAAAAGCTATCATATAGGCAACCCGCCTATCCTTCACATGAACTCAAAGGCCCAAAGTAACTCGCTAAGTTCCTCTCGTATTCCAAAACTCGTCACACCCACCCCGGTGGTACTTTCAAGAAGACCGACCAACTCGAACTCTGCCGTCGCCGATTATCCGCACGATTTCTCCGAGCCGCCGTAACCTCTTCTAGACAAGCTTTACTCTATCCACAATTACCGGAACAAGCTCAACCAACTATCCGAATCTTGCCAACGCCGAACCAATCAACCGCAACTTACACTTCCGCCCCTACAAGGCGCCACAAAGCGATATCCGAACACTGAAATGGTAGCTTAAACACTTCCTCCACAGGAGACAACAATCCCCCACGACTACCTCTGAGATACACACACTGGCCCGAGGGCGAATGCGATTCTGAGATTCACCTGAGTTCTTAACACATGCTTGGCAAAACTTCCAGAACAACAATTTCTACCTGGCTCCACTGTCATAAGGTGAAGGTAGGCACCCCGTGCAGCCTTACAACCTTTCAGATAACTCAACACAGCCGAGTAAACGGTCCTGACCGAAGAACACGATGGGCTGCCCCCATCGACCCGACCACTGGTCGAATGCATCCACGAACTCGTGACGGTTAACTAAACTTGGGCCTAACACCTCACAACCCTAACACGCGGGACCACCACAACCTGGCCCCACCACCAAACCTACCGCGGGTTGACCCGCAACGTGGCCTCAACCCGACCCAACGCGCACAATACTAGCTCCCCGATTCGGAACAATCTCACAAATCACGTTTCGAAAACCTAGCGGTCTTCTTACCTCAACTACCCCCTTTCATTCCACACTACTAGGGACCTATCCCAAACATAACTCACGTGCACTAAGCACTTCCGATAAGGGTCAAACATAACACTACACCTTTTCTCGAGATGGCCTCACCTCTAAGGTCTCTACGTAAAAAGCTCTAAGGCTCACACCTTCTATCCCCAAAATCTTACTCGGTTAAACAACCATGATCTAATCACGACTAACACACTGTTATCAGAACATAGCACTTAAGGTATACTCACCTTATCACACATACTGATCTCTAGAGGGTTAAAGATATATTTATATCTACCGCTTCACTCCCTTAGTCGCTCAAATCAAACACGCCTGCAGGCGCATAGCTAGGAAGATGACGAACTACCCACCGATCTGAAGGCTAAGTCCTCCTACAAGGACACTCTATCGACATCGACCGACGGTCGTAGTACAACAAGTACCAACTAAAAGACGACATTCCGGGATGACGTCACATCGCGAACACCGAGGAAAATCAATCCGGTGGCCGGAACCTACGCAGCCGTGAACCGGAAGCTCGAGCTCGACCAACCATCGTGATACCGAACGCCCCGAACCCCGCGAGGACCACTCAGACCGTGGATGCGCATATTCAATCTGGCCGCGAGGTGACTCGCCGAAAGTTACCAAAGGACTCGCCGCTCGCCCTCTTCTCGCCCTTTAACCCGCTGATCTCTACGCTTTGGCTCGCTGCGCATAAGCCCGTACACAGGCCATGCTCAAGCCTAACTGAAGAATTACTCTTGCACAACCCTCTCTTAGATAGTCATCAAGACCCGTGGTACATCGGTATACTCTCTGGTAGCCACATCCATAGCTAGTAACAGGGTCGTCTTCTTTGCACTCTATATTCACTGTTCCCGGTCGTGGAACTGATGGTTCAAATATCATGGCCGCAGTGGGAACTGCCGCTGCCGTGCCAAACTCTGCTGGGGCTAGTGACGTCGCAAAACTCCCCGAATGAAGCACTACCCTAGGTAATGATTGGGCTTGTGCCTCGCCACCCTCGAACTCTACTCGCAGCCTCCGCCGCTTCTTGCCCTCGGGCCCGGCGTTTCACGCGAGGCATAACGGTAAGGGAAAGAAATACGTCAGAGGGTCCAACTTACAACACAGCTCTAAGGCACGATCTCAGAGTGAGAAGAATAGAAACCAATCCTAAAATATCCTATAGCCTCCTGATTATTGGTGCACAACACACCGATAATCAAGACTTCATCGATACGATGCAGTAGACACTTTCCGAGGATTAATCGCTCGATACCACTTTTGTCACGACCGAACCCGGCCCGTGATCGTGCCTTACCCCGCACCCAAGTAGACATACATCGAGTAATCACGAACATAAAGACAATACATGAAACCAAAGGTAATAAGACAGTGAAATAAGAAGACAAAGCACCAAAAACGGTTACCTTCGGATAAATATAAATAGCAACTTTTTCAACATGAATGCTTTAATCCTTTTTACAAACCCCGACCACAACAAGATTACTGCACCTCTAAGAATGATATGACAACAATGGCGGACAGTGGCCCGCCAAACCCCGAATGTAAACACTTACGACGGCAGGACTATACCACCGATAAGCCTCCGAGAAACGAGCTTCCCAAACGCTGAAATCGCGGACCGAGAGCTAGGATCAACGATCGTGTACCTCAACACGCGGCATGAACGCAGCCGGGCGAGGTCAAGATAACAAAAATTTAGTATGTGAAATCAAAATACATATCGTAAATGAAATCATAGCGATCATATAAAGCAGAGACATGTATGATAACCAAACTACGCTTACAACAAAGCGGTCATGTCAAGTCGTGACTCACGCCTCAAGTCATCACTCAAATATAACAATGGGTCTCGTGCCCACAACATCAATCATGCCCGTGGAATACCTTCCTCACCGCCAGCCTATGATATAAAAGCACCAAGGAACACACATGAACACCGGTCCCACCTGTGTCATAATAAAACAGACGGTAAGTGCGAAGGCATAGCCGACTACTAAAAACCCACGCATCAACAAGGTCAGCGAATCAGATCATAAGATCTGTCAGACCGTCACATGATCAAAGCCGCCACTTGCCCGCAGATCAATGTACGCGCGTCAACCCCGAACTCCCGCGACCCGCATAGGCCAATCTCATCGCCCGCATGAGGTATTCCCGCATCGGTGGTAGCTACTCCTAAGATCGCCCCGACTTCGCACCGCACGGCCACATGGACCGCATGCCCATAAAGGACGACACTAACACGAACTCTCGTAGCTCCGCGATAGCCCTCGGGACTGCATGAGGTATTCTCGAATCATAGGTCCATCGACCGCTGAGTCTACCCCCGTCGGAGGCGGCTTAACCCCTAATCATCTCAAGAGATGAGTGATGTAAAATACTAACACAACAACTTATCGTTAAGCAACATAAGCACAAAGGAAACCCTTTACTCAACATCACAAGATACTAACACACGTAGCATCCTAACATGTTTACTTATCAATCAACAAGAAAGTATTACTGTGCTATCACAAACCAACACAATCAAGTTATACACACAAGGTACTTTCTACTATATGCCAACAAGTTCGGTTTTATCCCCAAAGTACTTCATACATTAACTCTTTAAAAGATCGTTACTTTCACAATGTCACACAATACCCGTAGTATAAAAATAGAGTGACTATCCTTTTAAAGTAAATCGATTACTTCTCTTTGTAAAATCAAGTAGCAACATTCTTTTCCAATGATCAAGTTTGCCTAATTTCCAATGTTCAAGTTTCTCATTTTAGAAAGGTTTAGTAGTTCATAGTCTTATTCATTTAAGAATATAATTCTCCTTTAAACTATCGAGAAACATAAGTCTTATATGTGAGTAGGATATTCTCGTTTATAACAATCTTATTACAACCATGATCTAGGAAATATCATTTTGTCTCATCTTAGCTTCTATGCGGATGGAAGTTTCTCTGGTTTTAATAATACTTACTTATTCAAAACATTTTCCTTTATTAACGCTATGATGGTTTGTCGATACACATTACGATTTCGAAATCAAGAAAACATTCTTAAGCGTTATACCTAACTTCCCATAAAGTTAGTATAACTCTTAAGTTCTCAAAACCAAGTATTACTTCAAGTTCTCTATTAATCACATAACAAGCCAGTTATAGTTCAAATCAGTTACCTTTAAAAAACCACAAGTATTTTCTTACCAACATAAAGCTGTTTATAACCGACTTCCCATAAAGCCGTTATAACACTTTATGTTTTAAATCAACTAAATACATTTAGCACGTATGCGTCACCGTACTACATAGTTCACACATATCATGCTAGAAGAGATAGGAAGAGGTTCACATACCTCGCGACGAGTATCGACTAATAGCAAAACGCTCCAAGTACCTCAAACCGTCGGCTACTCCTTAGCCTGGTAGATCGCGCCACACGTAGTACTTCAACCTATAAGGCCACAAGGCGCTTATTAACATTTAGGTCTAACCGTAGAACATTCTACAGAAAATTCGGCATCTCCCGCACAACAGCGTAAATCTCTCCTCTATCGAGGCCGCTACCAAGCCAACCGAGGGTTATACATCTAACCCTACGGTACAATTCTACTCCACGGTACTACTACACAAGTCTCATGTCTGACATTCTAAGTAAAAGCAGTTTAGTACTCTTCTTGAAAAAGGTTTCTTATTATTCAGCTTAAGTCCAAAGACATTGCCAACAACAACGTTCAGTTCTATATATATAGTATACTTCAACTATATAGTCTAACAATATGTAATTTCCAATTACAACAGAGGAACAAGATAATTACCTCGATAAGCCCATAATTATCCTAGTTAAAGTCGATCTGGGCAATCGTTTAGCTCCACTCAGCGCTCCAACCCGCTCTAAACCACCCTTAGAAGTTCTAACCAACTTCTACACAATACTCCAACGGACTATGGAGATTTTCCTAGGGGTTCGGTTGTTGTGACGGACGGGCAGTATAATAGTATTTCAGGCATTTTTGTATAGGTATAACCTTAGAATACAACAAGGTATACTGGCTAAGGTAATTTGGGCATTATAACAATACTTTTGAGAGTATTTCTACCAAGAGGGGGTATTATACGAAAACAACTAGGCTAGGGGTGTATACCCTCGGCCTACCCACTAGGGGAACTCTGGCCAAGGGGGAGGAAGGCTTTTGGACGAGAACCACAAGAAGGGAGAGGGAGGTATTTTAACACTTAGAAGATTTTAGGATGAAGAAAGTCTTCAACATAGGGTGGTATTTATAGGCCAACCAATGGCCAACCAATGGCCAAGATCTTGCCAAGTGCAAGGCAAGTGTAGGGCCAAGATCTTGCCAAGTGCCCCTTAACCAACTAACACACAAATATCCTACCAACTAAAGCCATTCCAATCGGCCACAACCGAGCTCTCACGTCCGCCAATGGGAGGGTGCCAAGTGGCGCCCTCTTGTTGGCCCAACACGTTTCGTCTCTCGGAAAAATCTGCAAAAATTAAAAATGACATAGCCGGAAATTCCCTTACGAAAGCTGTGAAAACGTTTCGTCGAAAAACGACTCTAAACGGGTGTTGTGAACAAAATTAATTCGGCCAAGCCTTAGTACAAGTTTCAAATTTTTCTACGTACGTCCTTACGTACATACTCTGGAAATACGGGGTATAACAGTAGCCCTCCCACGAAAGGGGTCAGTACGGAATATGTACTGAATAAGTAAGGCAATACTGAATCATAAAACAAGGAAAATCGTAACAGTAAGCAAGTTTAGAAAGAAACCTAGGAGTATCCTGG
This sequence comes from Przewalskia tangutica, assembly GCA_029844215.1. NCBI lineage: Eukaryota > Viridiplantae > Streptophyta > Magnoliopsida > Solanales > Solanaceae > Przewalskia > Przewalskia tangutica. Next base: position 75,556,587 of record CM056723.1, on the reverse strand, counting down.
AACAGCACTTTGAACCATGTCATAATGTCCCTTACACAAATTCTAGCATACTCAATATAAATATAGAATATCCTACTCGTAGCTGCTTCCGGCTATTAACACAATAGTCCCTTCGGACGGCCGCTTCCGGCGTAGTCATGATGGCCCCTTCGGGCAGCCTGTTACACCCCGTATTTCCAAGAAAATGATATGAGAACGGACTTAAGGAAATAAGATTTGAATATTGAAAGGAAAGTATAATTTCATTTTTCTTAAGGAAAACTCTTGGGAAAATGTGACGACGGTAATATTATTAACTTGGAGTTTAATACTTCTAATTGGATTTATGGGATTAGTATTGAATTAGGAAGAATTGGAATTGATAATATGGGGTCCGTCGAGAATTTCACAATTTCGCGGGGCCCTTCGATTTTAAGTTATTTTGGACAATTATTTAGATATTTGTGAAGAGGAAATTTTGGACCAATGGGAGGGTGACATGTGTCCCATCCACTTGTCTTGCAAAGGGAAATATCTATATAGTGAAGTAGAGAGCAAGACTTAGAATCATTTTCTATATTTCATCTTCCAAACTCTCTCATCTCTTGCTTGAGTTCGAAATCCCCAAGAAAAATTCCAAGAACAAAAGTGATTATTTTCCAAGATTAAGAACACTAACCTAGTTCTAAACCAACTTAACTCTTCAAGATCTCCAAAAAATCCATTTGGGCCGTGACTTTGCTATGGAACCCTAGGCTTGTTCATCGACTTTTTGGAGGTAAAACGTGAAGGGAAGTTGGTTATAAGCTTGTAGAGGATACATGGAAGTGATTGGAACTTGAAGAAGTGGAGCAAAACGAAAATTGTGGACAAATAACGCGTGGACTGTTTTGACGTTTTTGGGAAAGATTTGAGGTAAGATTGCGTCCTCCTCTTGAAGTAATTAGATATTACATGTTATTATGGTTAGTATATGAACGTATTAAGAATAATGAAGATTAAAAAGTGTTTGGATCAATTTTGGTGGTTGGGCCGAGAATAGCCCATTTTCGGGTCTTTAGAGTTTGTTGGTTATTGTTGTTGTTAAATTCACCTATTGCATGTTAAAATGAATTAATATGGTTGTTGATAAGTTGATATGTCATATATAGAAGTGTTGGAACTTTAATTGGAATAAAAAGGATTAAGGAAAGAGTTATCGGATTGTAGTTGTTGGCCGTAGAATCTATAAAACTATTGGATATTGTTATGCAGTTTTAGGGACTGTTTTGTGGTGTTGAAATGCTGGAAAATCAGCCACCAATATGCATGTTTAAATGTAGTAGTTTCTAATGAAAGTCCTAAGGATTAAGGGTGTAGAAAGGAGTTGAAAGGATTCACATTTTACCCTTATTGTTGATGGAATTGTAGACTGTTTTTATGGACTGTTTTGTATAGATTAAGGGTCCGAATTTTACACGTCAAGTAGGCATATAATCCCCTTTGGTTAACTGTTGGTTGTGCCCTTAATTGTGGCTTGTTTGTTGATGAAATTGGGCCTTGGAAAAGGTGGAAAAGTACGTATAAACGGGGGAAGTGTTGCCCAGATTTTCGTAGAAAAAGAGAACCTATACTTGGTATTAGTCTACCTTAGAAATCATGAAGTTGATAGAAGTGTTATTGTATTTATAGTTTGAAGTACTACATTGAGACGTATACTAGTTATCAAGCTGGAATAAGCGGATAAGGTATGTGAACTATCCTTTCTTCTTCTAGCATGATTACTTGTTATAAAGTGAGTGGATCCTACTCCTTAATGATCTATTTTCTTGATAGTACTTGGGGTTTCTAAAATGAAAGATTGTTATATCTATTCTCTTGATAGTACTTGGGGTTTCTAAAATGGAAGATTGTTATATTTATTCTCTTGATAGTACTTTGGTTTTTTCTAAAAGGAAGTTGTCATATATATTCCATTGATAGTACTTTGAGTTTCTAAAGAGAAGTTGTTCTATCCATTTTATTAATAGTACTTTGGGGTTACTAAAAGGAGAGAGGTGGTAGTGCCTTGGTTTTTCTAAAAGGAAAGAGGTGGTAGTGCCTTGGTTTTACTAAAAGGAAAGAGATAGGAAGTGTTATACCCCGTATTCTCAGGGTATGTATGCGAGGACGTACGTACGAGAGCACGACAGAAAAATTGGAAAGGAAGAAAGAGGTGATTCTTCCACGGAAAAAGTTTCCGGTTTTTGTAAGGAAAAATGTTCGTTGAAGGGAATTGGGTTCCCAGATTTGGAATTTGGGCTTCTTAGATTATATTAGAATTTTGAGATTTTATTTTCGGGAATGGTCACGTGGGGCCCACGGGAGAAATTCTGATTTTGTGGGCCACTTTGTTTCGAGATTTTGGCCATTGTGGATATTTTTTTCGGAAGACGTTGTTTGCGGGCCAATAGGAGGGTGACACGTGTCACCCCGCTTTAGTGGCAGTAGAATGACATTTGTGCACAACACCCGGTTAGAGTCGTCTTTTGACGAAACGTTTTACATAACTTGCGAGGGGAAAATTCCGGCTATGTCTTTTCTTATTTTTGCGGATTTTTCCGAGAGACGAAACATTTTGGACCAACGGGAGGGTGACATGTGTCACCCTCACAATGGAAGCAAGTGGGGCGGCACTTGGCCGATTGAGGGGGCAAGTTGTGGTAGATATTTGTGTAGATATTTGTGAGGGTTTTAAGGAGTAGGGTCTAGGGTGCACTTGGCTTGATCTTGGCCTTACACTTGCCTTGCACATGGCTTGATCTTGGCCGTTGGTTGGCTTTTGGCTTTCTTATAAATACCCTTGGCAGAAGACTTCATTCGTCCAAATATGTTCCAAGTCTTGCTATCCTTCCTCTCCTCTTGTTTGACTCTCGTCCAAGAGCCCCCTCCCTAGTAAAGGCCCTTGGCAGAAACCCTCCCCTTTGAGGTGCTAGCGGTAGGGTACCCACTAGCCTAGTTGTTTCGTATAATACCCCTTTTTGTGGTATAGAAATACTCTCTAGTATTGTTATAATGCCCAAAATACCTTAGCCTTTACCTAGTAGTATTTCAAAAGTTCTTGTTATACCAGTAGTTCCAGGTATGTATGCGAGGGCGTCTATACGAGAATCTGACAGAAAGATTGGAAAGGAGGAAGAGGTGATTTTTCCACGGAAAAGTTTAGGTTTTGTAAAGGAAAAAGGTTCGTTAATGGAATTGGATTCCCAGTTTGGTATTCGGACTTCTGGAATATTAGAGAATTATGGAATTTTATTTTGGAAATGGTCACGTGGGGCCTGGGTGAAATTTCTGGTTTTGTGGGGCCACTTTGTTTTGAGATTTTGGCCATTGTGGATATTTTGGAAGATGTTTTATTTTGGGCCATTAGGAGGGTGACACGTGTCACCCCTAGGTGGCTTGGTAGAATGACGTTTGGGCGCAGTGCGGAATTAGAGTCGTTTTTAAATGACGTTTTACATAACTTGCGAGGAAAATTCGGCTATGTCTTTTCTTATTTTTGCGGATTTTTCAGAGATGAAATGTTTTGGACCAACGAGAGGCGACACTTGTCACCTCGAGTTGGTGGAGTCGACGGCCACCCTGGGCGTTTGAAGGGTCAAGTTGGTGAGATATTTTGTGAGGATTTGTGGAGTAGGGACTAGGGGCACTTGGGCACATCTTGGCCTACACTTGCATAGCACTTGGCTAGATCTTGGCCCTTGGTTGGCCTTTGCTTACCTATAAATACCACTCCTTTGAAGACTTCTTCATCCTCAAATCTCTAAGTCTTGAGAACCCTCTCCTCCTCTTGTTGACTCTCGTCCAGAGCCTCCCCTCCCCTTTCATGTGGCCTTGTGGCCGAGAGCACCCTCTCCCTTCCTAGTAGGCCCTTGGAGAGCACCCCACTGCAGGGTGTTCTCGTGGGTACCATGGTTGAGAAATACTCTCAAAAGTATTGTTATAATGCCCAAATACCTTAGCCTTATACCTTGTAGTATTCTAAGGTTATATCTATACGAAAAGCCCAGAAATACTATCATACTTCCCGTCAGTCACAAACCGAAACCCTAAGGAAAATCTCCATGGTTAGTTGGAGTGCTTTGTAGAAGTTGGTTAGAACTTCTAAGGGTTGTTTGGAGCGGGACGGAGCACCCGGTGTAGGAGCGAAACATTGCTAAGGATCGACTTTAAACTCGGATAATTATGGGCTTATCGAGGTAATTATCTTGTCCCCCTATTGTAATTGGATATTACATGTTGTTAGAATATATAGTTGAAGTATACTATATATAGAACTGAACGTAGTTGTTGGCAATGTCTTTTGACTTAAGCCTGAAGAATAAGGAACTGAACTGAACTGTAATTACATAGGACTGTATTACAGTAGACTTGTGTAGTATTACGGTATAGTAGAATTGTACCCGTTCGGGTTAGATGTATAACCCCCCCCTGGTTGGCTTGGTAGCCGGCCTCGATAGAGGAGGAGATTTACGCTGTGGCGGGGGGGGGGAGGTGCTGCCGAATTTTCTGTAGAATGTTCTACGATGTTAATAAGCGCCTTGTGGCCTTATAGGTTGAAGTGCTACGTGTGGAATGATCCACTTGGCTTAAGGAGTAGCCGTTGTTTGGGCGTTTTGCTATTAGTCGATACTCGTCACGAGGTATGTGAACCTCTTCCTATCTCTCCTAGCATGATATGTGTGAACTATGTAGTACGGTGAGCGTCATGTGTTTGATTGTTGTAAAACATAAAGTGTTATAACGGCTTTATGGGAAGTTGGTTATAACGACTTTATGTAGGTAAGAAAAATGGGTTGTGGTTTTGAAAGGTAGCGATTTGATTATAAGCGACTTGTTATGTGTTAATGAAGAACTTGAAGTATTTCAAAAGGTTTATAAATCATTTTGAAAGAATATGTGGAGTAATGTATTTTTGAAAACTTAAGAGTTATACTAGCTTTATGGGAAGTTAGGTATAACGGCTTAAGAATGTTTCTTGATTTTGGAAATCGGGATGTGTATCGACAAACCAACTGCGGCGTTAACAAAGGAAATGTTTTGAATAATTAAGTATGATTAAAACGGTAGAAACTTCCATCTGCATAGAAGCTAAGATAAGACAAAATGATATTTCCTAGATCATGGTTCTTTGTAATAAGATTGTTATAAATAAGAATAACCTACTTACATGTAAGGCTTATGTTTCTCAATTGGTTAATAAAAGGATTATATTCTTGAATGAATAAGACTATGAACTACGAAACCTTTTAAAATAAGAACTGGAACATTTGAAATTAGGCAAACTCGAGCGTTTGGAAAATAATGTTGTTACTTGATTTTACAAAGGTAAGTGTTTTAGTTTACTTAAAAAATGATCACTCTATTTTATACTACGGGTATTGTGTGACTTATGTGATAGGAGCGGATCTTTTAAAGATTTAATGTATGAAATGCGTTGGGGTTAGATACTCGAACTTGTTAGTAGAAAGTACCTTGTGTGAACAACTTGATTGTATTGGTTTGTGATAGCCTTGTAATACTTTCTTGTTGATTTGATAAGTAAACATGTTAGGATGCTACTTGTGTTAGTATCTTGTGATTGTTATGTAAGGGTCATTCTTCTTTGTGCTTACATTATTAAAAGGTAAGTCCATTATCTTTGTTATTATATCACCTACCCTTGTGTATCACAGGGCTTGCCACCCTTGATGCGGTCTATACGGCTATCACGGTCCTTGAGACTATGCGGAGCGCGGTATGCTCGAGATTGGTGATCATTCGGGTGTTTAGCTGATCGAGGGATTCCTATCACGGTCTCCGAGGACTATCACGGTCGCGAGGGGCTATGCGAGTGCGGAAGTCGGGGCGGATACCGAGGTTAGGCGCCGATGCGGGGTATACCTCGGGTGGTCTAGGACCGAGATTCGAGAATACCTTATGCGGGTGCGTGTGTGACCTATGCGGAGGCTGCGAGTTCGAGGAATAGACGCGCATTGATCTGCGGGCGATGGCGGCCGATCTGTGGTGCGGTCTAGAGACCTCGTGATCTGATTTGTGGCATTTGTGGTGCTTGGGGTCTTAGTAGTCGGCTATGCCTTCGTACTTACCGTCACGGTCTTATTGTGATGACTTTGAGGCGTGAGTCACGACTTGACATATTCGCTTAGTTGTTGTGAGCGTAGTTTGGTTATCATACATGTCTCTGCTTTATATAGACTACTATGATTTGATTCTGATGTTACTTCTGATTTCACATACTTGGTACATGTTATCTTGACCTCGCCGGGCTGCGTTCATGCCGAGAAAAGGTACACGATCGATGATCCTCGCTCTTAGGAGTCACGATTCGGCATTTGGGAAAGCTCCGTTTCTCGGAAGCTTGTCGGTGGTATAGTCCTGTCGTTGTAGGTATTTACATTCGGTATGGCGGGGCCTGTCCGTCATAGTTATTGCAAATCTTAAGTGCATGAATCTTGTTGTGGCGGGGTTTGTAAAAGGATTAAAGCGTTCTCTTTAAAAGATTGTTTATATATGCGAAAGGCAAGTTTTCCTGATTATTGTTTTATATACATTTGTCTCATGTTATGTTTTTATGTTCACTGATTACTACGATGTTGTATCACTAAGGTGCGAGGTAAGGCACGATCCACGGGCAGGTTTGGGCGTGACAGTGGTATCGAAGCGATTAATCCTCGGAAAGTGTCTACGAGCCGTATCGGTAGAGTCTTGATTATCGGTGTGTTGTGCACCACGCCAATGTCGAGGCTATAGGATATTTAGGATGGTTTCTATTCTTCTCACTCGAGATCGTGCCTTAGAGCGGTGTTGAAAGTTGGACCCTCGGCGAAATTCTTTCCCTTATCGTTATGCCTCCGCGTAGGCAACCGGGCCGGGAGGCAAAGCGGCAAGGAGGCTGCGAGTTGAGTTCGGAGGGTTGCGTGGGCACAGGCCCAATTACCACACAGGGCGGTGTTTTGTTAGGGAGTTATGCTCGTCACTAGCTTGTGAGTTTAGCTGCGGCGGCGATTCCTGCTGCGGCCATGATATTTGAACCTTGATTCCACGATTGGGAGCAGAGAATATAGATTGCGAGAGAGCGACCTGTTACTAGCTATGGATGTGGCTACGGAGAATATACCGATGTCTGCGCGAGTCTTGATGACTATCTAAAGAGAGGTTGTACAAGAGTAATTCTTGACTAGGCGTGAGCATGGCCTATGAGCGGGCTTATACTGCGGTAGAAAGCGTAGAGATCGACGGGTTAACGAGGGACATCGAGAAGGGCGGGCGGCTAGGTCCTTTGGTAACCGAGGCAAGTCGCCTCGCGGCCAGATTAGATTATGCACATCCGCCCGGTGCAAAGAGGTCCCCACGGGATTGATGCGTTCGGGGTATGCGGGAGTTGAGTCGGGACTCGGGGTTTTCGATTCATCATGTGTGACGTCATCGGGAATGTCGTCTTTTAGATTGATACTTGTTGTACTGTGGCGTCGAGGCCATATGTCGAATAGGTGACCTAGTAGAAGGATTTTGTCTTGATGTCGGTGGGTAGTTCGTCACCTTCCTTAACTATCGCCCTGCAGGCGAGTTCGATTAAACGACATAGAGTGAAGCGATAGATGCGAGCATATCCTAAACCCTACAGAATTTTGTTTATGTGATAAGGTGAGTATACCTTAAGTGCTATGTTCTGGTAGCAGTATGTTAGTTGTGATTAGAAATCATGGTTGTTTAACCGAGTAAGATGTTGGGGGATAGAGAAGGCGTGAGCCTTAGAGTTTCTGGCGTAGAGACCTTAGAGGTAAGGCCATCTCGAGTAAGAGGCGTATGTTGATGTTTGACCATATAGGAGTGCATTGTGCACGTGAGCTATGTTTTTGGGATAAGTCACGAGTAGCGTAAAATGAGAGAGGGTAGTTGAGCTCGAGAAGACCGCTAGGTTTCGTAGCGTGATTAGTGAGAGTTTTCCTCGGGAAGCTGGTGTGTTGCGCGTTGCGGGTCGGGTTGAGGCCACGTTGCGGGTCAACCCGCGGCTTTGTATGGTGGTGGGGTCGGTTTGTGGTGGTCGCCTTGTGATAAGTCATGAGGGTGTTAGGCCCAAATTTAGTTAACCAGTGTCTGAGTTCGTGGATGCGTTCGACCGATGGTCGGGCGATGGGGGTAAATTGTGAGATCGTTGTCTCGGTTGAAGTGTTTAAGCTACCATTTGGTGATCGGATGTCGTCTTATGAAGCCTTGTAGGGAAGAAATGCAAGTTGCGGTCGATTGGTTCGATGTTGGCAAGGCTCGGTAGTTAGTTGAGTTTGTTCAGTGAGACGGTGGTTAGGGTGTGACGAGTTTTGAGAGCAGAGGAACTTAGCCCGAGTTACATTGGGCCTTTTGAGTTCATGTGAAGAATAGGCGGGTTGCCTATAGGTTAGCATTTGCCGTCCGACTTAGGAGGCGATGCGTCCGATCGCCGTATTGTTATGTTCGGGAAGTATCGAAGATCCATCGAGTGTTCGATAATAATGACCACGTTAGAGATAGTAACCGAGTTTTGGATCTGGCGATGTCGAAATGTGGTAAGAGTTCGAGTGTCGCGGCGATACGTGATCGCATGCGATCGGTACCATTTGTTGGGTCGCTTTGAGAAGGTTAATGCCTCGCAAAGTGACAAAAGTGGTATCATTTTGGTGATGTTAGAGGTGTTTCCCGTGGACTTGGAGGTAAGCATTTTTTTGCGATTGTTTAAAGTCGGGTATGGCGAGATTGTTCTCGTAAGTATAGTAGTGAAGACTACATCGGTATGCGGTTGTTTTGAGACTTAGAAGGAACATTCGGGACGAATGTTTCTAAGGAGGAGAATGTTATACCCGTAGTTCGGGGTATGTATGCGAGGGCGTGCGTGCGAGAATACGTGAAAGATTGGAAAGGAGGAAGAGGTGATTTTTCCACGGAAAAGTTTCGGTTTTGTAAAGGAAAAAGGTTCATTAATGGGAATTGGATTCCCAGTTTGGTATTCGGACTTCTGGAATATTAGAGAATTATGGAATTTTATTTTGGAAATGGTCACGTGGGGCCACGGGTGAAATTCTACGTTTTGTAGAGCCCACTTTGTTTTGAGATTTTGGCCATTGTGGATATTTTGGAAGATGTTTTATTTTGGGCCATTAGGAGGGTGACACGTGTCACCCCCAAATGGCTTGGCCGAATGACATTTGGGCGCAGTGCGGAATTAAGTCGTTTTTTCGATGACGTTTTACATAACTTGCGAGGAAAATTCCGGCTATGTCTTTTCTTATTTTTGCGGATTTTCCGAGAGATGAAATGTTTTGGACCAACGAGAGGCGACACTTGTCACCCTCGAGTTGGTGGAGTTAGACGGCCACCCTTGGGCGTTTGAAGGTCAGTTGGTGAGATATTTTGTGAGGATTTGTGGAGTAGGGACTAGGGGCACTTGGGCACATCTTGGCCTACACTTGCATAACACTTGGCTAGATCTTGGCCCTTGGTTGGCCTTTGCTTACCTATAAATACCCACTCCCTTTGAAGACTTCTTCCGTCCTCAAATCTCTAAGTCTTGAGAACCCCTCTCCTCCTCTTGTTGACTCTCGTCCAAGAGCCTCCCTCCCCTTTCATGTGGCCTTGTGGCGAGAGCACCTCTCCCTTCCTAGTAGGCCTTGGCCGAGAGCACCCCCACTGCCAGGGTGTTCTCGTAAAGTACCACCTTGGTTGTGAAATACTCTCAAAGTATTGTTATAATGCCCAAATACCTTAGCCTTATACCTTGTAGTATTCTAAGGTTATATCTATCTGAAAAGCCGAAATACTATCATACTTCCGTCGGTCCACAAAACCGAAACCCAGGAAAATCTCCATGGTTAGTTGGAGTGCTTTGTAGAAGTTGGTTAGAACTTCTAAGGGTTGTTTGGAGCGGGACGGAGCACCGGTGTAGGAGCGAAACATTGCTAAGATCGACTTTAAACTCGGATAATTATGGGCTTATCGAGGTAATTATCTTGTCCCCTATTGTAATTGGATATTACATGTTGTTAGAATATATAGTTGAAGTATACTATATATAGAATCGAACGTAGTTGTTGGCAATGTCTTTTGACTTAAGCTGAAGAATAAGGAAGAATCGAATGTAATTACATGGGTGTATTCTGATGACTTGTGTAGTATTACGGTATAGTAGAATTGTACCCGTTCGGGTTAGATGTATAACCCCTGGTTGGCTTGGTAGCGGCCTCGATGGAGGAGGAGATTTCTGTGTGGCGGGGAGAGTCTTTGCGAATTTTACGTAGAATGTTCTACGATGTTAATAAAGCGCGCGTGGCCTTATAGGTTGAAGTGCTACGTGTGGAATGATCCACTTGGCAGGAGTAGCCATTTGTTTGGAGCGTTTTGCTATTAGTCGATACTCGTCGCGAGGTATGTGAACCTCTTCCTATCTCTCCTAGCATGATATGTGTGAACTATGTAGTACGGTGAGCGTACGTATGTTTGATTGTTGTAAAACATAAAGTGTTATAACGGCTTTATGGGAAGTTGGTTATAACGACTTTATGTAGGTAAAAAATGGGTTGTGGTTTTGAAAGGTAAGCGATTTGATTATAAGCGACTTGTTATGTGTTAATGAAGAACTTGAAGTATTTCAAAAGGTTTATAAATCATTTTGAAAGAATATGTGTAGTAATGTATTTTTGAAAACTTAAGAGTTATACTAGCTTTATGGGAAGTTAGGTATAACGGCTTAAGAATGTTTTACTGATTTTGGAAATCAGGATGTGTATCGACCAACCAACTGCGGCGTTAACAAAGGAAATGTTTTGAATAATTAAGTATGATTAAAACCGGTAGAAACTTCCATCTGCATAGAAGCTAAGATAAGACAAAATGATATTTCCTAGATCACGCATTTGTAATAAGATTGTTATAAATAAGAATAACCTACTTACATGTAAGGCTTATGTTTCTCAATTGGTTAATAAAAAGGATTATATTCTTGAATGAATAAGACTATGAACTACGAAACCTTTTTAAAATAAGAAACTGGAACATTTGAAATTAGGCAAACTCGAACGTTTGGAAAATAATGTTGTTACTTGATTTTACAAAGGTAAGTGTTTTGGTTTACTTAAAAAGCGATCACTCTATTTTATACTACGGGTATTGTGTGACTTATGTGATAGGAACGGATCTTTTAAAGATTTAATGTATGAAGTACGTTGGGGTTAGATACTCGAACTTGTTAGTAGAAAGTACCTTGTGTGAACAACTTGATTGTATTGGTTTGTGATAGCCTTGTAATACTTTCTTGTTGATTTGATAAGTAAACATGTTAGGATGCTACTTGTGTTAGTATCTTGTGATTGTTATGTAAGGGGGTCATTCTTGCTGTGCTTACATTATTAAAGGTAAGTCCATTTATCTTGTTATTATATCACCTACCCTTGTGTATACAGGGCTTGCCACCCTTGATGCGGTCTATCGGCTATCACGGTCCTTGAGACTATGCGGAGCCGCGGTATGCTCGAGGATTGGTGATCATTCGGGTGTTTAGCACGATGCGGGGATTCCTATCGCGGTCTCACGAGGACTATCACGGTCGCGAGGGCTATGCGAGTGCGAAGTCGGGGCGGATCCGAGGTTAGGTGCCTTCGATGCGGGGTATACCTCGGGTGGTCTAGGACCGGATTCGAGAATACCTTATGCGGGTGCGTGTGTGACCTATGCGGAGCTGCGAGAGTTCGAGAATAGACGCAAGACATTGATCTGCGGGCGATGGCGGCCGATCTGTGGTGCGGTCTAGAGAGACCTCGTGATCTGATTTGTGGCATTTGTGGTGCGGGGTCTTAGTAGTCGGCTATGCCTTCGTACTTACCGCACGGTCTTATTGTGATGACTTTGAGGCGTGAGTCACGACTTGACATATTTGCTTAGTTGTTGTGAGCGTAGTTTGGTTATCATACATGTCTCTGCTTTATATAGACTACTATGATTTGATTCTGATATTACTTCTGATTTCACATACTTGGTACATGTTATCGACCTCGCCGGGGCTGCGTTCATGCCGCAGGAAAAGGTACACCAGTCGATGATCCTCGCTCTTAGGGTCCGAGTTCAGCATTTGGGACAGCTCCGTTTCTCCGGAAGCTTGTCGGTGGGATAGTCCCTGTCGTTGTAGGTATTTACATTCGGGGTATGGCGGGGCCACTGTCCGTCATAGTTGTTGCAAATCTTAGAAGTGCATGTAATCTTTATTGTGGCGGGGTTTGTAAAAGGATTAAAGCTATTCTCTTTAAAAGATTGTTTATATATGCGAAAGGCAAGTTTTCCTGATTATTGTTTTATATACATTTGTCTCATGTTATGTTTTATGTTCGTGATTACTCGATGTTGTATCACTAAGGTGCGGGTAAGGCACGATCCACGGGCCGGGTTTGGGCGTGTGATTACCTCTATACGTAGAGCCCGGAAATACTACCTTGTGTCCTTTTAGTCTCAAACCGAAACCCTAAGGAAATCTTCATAATTGGTTGAAGGATTTTGTGTAGAAGTTGGTTAGAACTTCTAAGGGTTGTTTGGAGGCGGATTGGAGCGCATGGAGTAGGAGCTAAACCTTGCTCGGGATCGACATTATAACTTGGATAATTTTGGGCTTATCGAGGTAAATATTCTTGTCCTTATTGTAATTGGAGATTACATGTAGTAGGAATATATAGTTGAAGTATACTATATGTAGAACTGAACTTTGTATTTGGCAATGTCTTTTGACTTAAGCCTGAAGAATAAAGAAAAGAATCTGATTGTATTTACATAGGGTGTATTGCGATAGACTTGTGTAGCATTGTTGTGTAGTAGAATGGTACACGTCCGGTTAGACGTGTAAACCCCACGGTTGGCTTGGTAGCGGCCTCGATAGAGGAGGAGATTTCTGTTGTTGCGGGGAAGTCTTTGCCAATTTTACGTAGAACATGGAACGTGCGGTTAGAAGTTAATAGGCGTTTGTGGCCTTATAGGTGGAAATCGCGAGTAGCGTATTCTACTTGAAGAGTGGAAGCGGCTAGCGATTCTGATCTTGTGGGGCATTTTGCTTATTGTCGATACTCGTCGCGGTATGTGAACCTCTTCCTATCTTTTCTAGCATGATTGTTGTGAACTATGTAAATGCGGTGAGCGTCATGTGCTAAGTGATTTGGTTGGTTTAAAACATAGGGTGTTATAATAGCTTTATGGGAAGTTAGTTATAACGACTTTATGTAGGTAAAAGAATGGTTTCTTGATGTTAGAAGTTAAGAGACTTGATCTTATAAGATAAGAGACTTAACTTATTTGTTTTAATGTGGATGTTGTGTGAAACCTCATTCGTGAGTAATGAGTACTTGGTTTTTAAAGGGATAATGTTTTACTGATTTCGGAAATCAGAATGTGTATCGACAGACCAACTGCGGCGTTAATAAAGGAAAATGTATTGAATAATGATGTGTTGTATTAAAACGGTAGAAACCTCCATCTGCATAGAAGCTAAGATGAGACAAAATGATATTACATTTTCTAGATCATGATTCTTTGTAATAAGATCGTTATAAACAAGAATAAACTACTCACATATATGACATATGTTACTCAATTGTTCTAAAAAGGAATCAAGTGATTAAGTTTGGGAACTATGAAATCATTTGAAAATGAGAAGCTTGAGTAATTGAAACTAGGCAAAGCTGGAACTTAGGAAAGAATGTTGTTACTTGATTTTGAACAGGAATGTGGGTTGGTCATTCTAATACTACGGGTATCGGGTGACTTTTATAAAAGTAATGGATCTCTTTTAAAAGAACTTAACGTATGTAGTACCTTGGGGTTAAAAACCCGGACTTTGGCATAAAATGAAAGTACTTTGAGTTGTGTGAAACTTGCCTATGCTTGTTGTTGTGAAACTTGCCTATGCTTGTTGTTGTGAAACTTGCCTATGCTTGTGATGATAGCCTTTGTTGTGCAAGTGTGGTATTTACGTATTCTGGCGTCTCGATAGAGGCGGTCGACTTATTGAGAACTTACTTGGGCGTCTTTGGCGGTGATGGAGAATTCCACGGGTATGTTTCCATTTTGATTCTTGTCTTGTTGTTGATGTCACATGGACATGTCTACACCGTCACGATTCGGGCATCGCGGCCATGCGGCGGGTTGATTACCGATATATTGTTATTGTGGTTACATGGACATGTCTACACCGAGTAGAATTAGGGGCATGTGGCCATGCGGCGGTTGATCACCCGATATATTATTGTTGATGTCACATGGGCGTGTCTACACCGAGGTAGAATTCAGGGCATGTGGCCATGGGGCATTGGTATTATTGTTGCATCATGGACATGTCTACACCGATCTGCAGTCGGGGGCATGCGGCCGTGATCTGAACATGATTGATGTTGTGGGCGTGAGACCCGTAGTTATATTTGAGTGATGACTTGAGGCGTGAGTCCACATTGGACATATTTGCTTTTATGTTGTGAGCAGTAGTTTGGTTATCATACATGTCTCTCGCTTTATATAGACTAGTATGATTTCATTCTGATATTTCTGATTTCACATACTTGGTACTGTTATCGACCTCCTTGGGGGCTGCGTTCATCTGCAGTAGAGGTACATCGATCGTGGATCCTCGCTCTTAGGATCTCGTTCAGCGTTTTGGGAAGCTCCGTTTCTCGGAGGCTTATCTTTTGGTATGTGTTCCCGAGTTGTAGGTTCTTGTACATTGAGGGTATGGCGGCCACTGTCCGTCATAGTTGTTGTAAATCTTAGAAGTGCATGAATCTTGTTGTGGGCGGGGTTTGTAAAAAGGATTAAAGCTATTCGTTTTGAAAGAGTTGTATTTATTTATGTTATTGGAAGGTAACCGTTGGGTTGCTTTGTTTATGTTCATATATCTTGTTTCTTGTTTAAAGTTTTATTTTCCGCTGGTTTTCTCGATGATTGTATCACTAGGGTGCGGGATAAGGCACGATCACGGGCGAATTTGAGTGTGACAAAGTGGTATCGAAGCGATTAATCCTCGGAAAGTGTCTGACCGTGTCTAGTAGAGTCTTGATTATCGGTGTGTTGTGCACCACATCTATAATCGAGGAGGCTATAGGACATTTAGGATTGGTTTCCATTCTTCTCATTACGAGATCGTGCCTTAGAGGCATGTTGTAAGTTGGACCCTCCGGCGTATCTCGTTTTTACGATTATGCCTCGCGCAAAGCAGCGAGCCCAGAGAAGGGCAAAGCAGCCAGTCTTGCTAGTGAGATCTGAGAGATCTGGCGCAGTCGGGACGATGCACGAGTTGTGCTTGACGGCGGGTTTTGTAGCGCCGCCCGGCCCAGCGAGTTTAGAGCCGCAGCGATGCTGCTGAGACCACGATACACGAGCCTCGTCCCACGATGCAGAGGCGGAGGAGATGGGTTACAAGAGAGATGGCCCGATTCTTGGCGAGTCGTGGCGAATATGAGGATAAATTTGGATCTGGATTCGATTCGATGCACGATGGTTCACCCCGGCGAGATAGTTTGAGGCTACGGGACTTTACGAGTTGTAGCCCGCGAGTTTTATGGGTCGAGGCACGAGGATGATCGCGAGGAGTTCATCCGGCGATTCTGACGGATCACGCGGGTGATCAAGGCTTGAGAGACCGAGTGCGTGACCTTTGGTTCGCGTCGGTGCGTGATACATGATCGATTGGTTTGATTCATAGGAGCTTTCGGGAGAGCATGCACCTCCAGCGGTATGGGATGAGTTTTGGGGCTTTCCTCACTCACTTCTTGCCTCCGCGGATGAGGAGGGCGCGGTAAACAGTTTTTGATGCTTAGACAGAGCGGGCGTGCGGTTGGGAGTACAATGTGGAGTTCGACTCATTGGCGATGCGTCGGCGTTGGTAGCTAGTATGGAGGATCGAGTGCACCGATATGTTTGAGGCTCGATGATTACATGTCGAGGCATGTTCGGGAGTAGCTCTTGGTAGGCATGGACATTGCCCGCATGCGAGCTCATCTGGCAGGATGTGAGGCACGGAGAGGTCGGCGGAATGACGAATCGGCGAGAAGGGCGAGAACAACGGTCCTTTGGTGACTTTCGAGGCGGACGCCTCGGCCATACTAGTTTTGTACCTCCGCCGGTCGAGTGGTCCTCCGACCTTGAGTATTGGGGTAGGTCGGGGCTCGAGGTTGAGTTTCGAGGAAGTAAGTGTTGGCGGATCGGTCACCCTACCTCGGTGTGGTCGATGTGGTAGACCGCATTTGGGAAGTGTCGTGGTGCGGGGAGCTTGTTATTTTGCGGCCAGCGGGGCCATTTGCGGAACTGTCCGGCCAAAGGGTAGCACGGATGTTACGACTCGGCTCTAGGATCGATGTGGTTCATCGCCGCGCCTACGATTATCGCCTGCGAGTGGCCTATGATTAGAGTGGGCGGTAGCCGGGTATATCCTTAACCCTAGAGTTTTGGTATGTTTGTTATGATGGTCTCATTATTATGTGCTATGTACGAATAGCGTTGTGTTAATTGTGAGTTAGAAAACATGCTTAGTTGGGAGGATACGTATGGGGGCATGGTAAGTGTGAACCTTAGACTATGTCACGGCCCGAGACCTTAGGGGTAAGGTCGTCTTGAGTTAAAGATTTATTTTTGACCCTTATCGAGTAGTAGTATCATTGGGATTTATTTGTGTGATAAGTCCGTGGGTAGTGTGAGATGGAAGTGGTAGCTTTCATGATGTGAATTAGTAAGATTGTTCCGGATCGGGGAACAAGAGTTTGGCGCGGTTGGGGGTCGGGTTGAGGACCATTTGCGGGTCAACCCGTAACCCGGTTTGGGGTGGGGTCAGTTCTGGGTGGTCCCGCCAGGTGGTAGGGTCACGAGGATGCTAGGCCCAAGTTTGTGCGACCAACGTATGAGTTCGTGGACGCGTTCGACCAGGAGCGGTTCGTAAAGGCCGGGAATGGCCTTAAGGAAGTTTGAGGTTAGTAAGATGACCAAGTTTGGAGGTAGTGACTCCAGAGATTTTCGAGAGCAAGTAATGGTGAAGTATGGTGCGTCTTGGGAGAGTTCAAGTGTTCGAGAAGGGCACGTCGAGTAAGAAAAGAAGAGGACGTGTGTTATTTCGTGGCCAAGCTGTGGCGTTGGCAACTTGTTAGAGGAACTTCATCGATATCCGTCTTGAGAAGGAACATTCGGGACGAATGTTTCTAAGGAGGGGAGAATGTTATACCCCGTATTCTCAGGGTATGTATGCGAGGACGTACGTACGAGAGCCACGAGAAAAATTGGAAAGGAAGAAAGAGGTGATTCTTCCACGGAAAAAGTTCCGGTTTTGTAAGGAAAAATGTTCGTTGAAGGAATTGGGTTCCCAGTTTGGAATTTGGGCTTCTTAGATTATATTAGAATTTTGAGATTTTATTTTGGGAATGGTCACGTGGGGCCACGGGAGAAATTCTGTTTTGTGGGGACCAATTTGTTTTCGAGATTTTGGCCATTGTGGATATTTTTTTCGGAAGACGTTTTTTGAGGGCCAATAGTAGGGTGACACGTGTCACCCCCGCCTAGGTGGCTTGGCCGAATGGCATTTGTGCACAACACCCGATTAGAGTCGTCTTTTGTGAAGCGTTTTACATAACTTGCGAGGGGAAAATTCCGGCTATGTCTTTTCTTATTTTTGCGGATTTTTCCGAGAGACGAAACATTTTGGACCAACGGAAGGGTGACATGTGTCACCCTCACAATGGAAGCAAGTGGGGCGGCACTTGGCCGATTGAGGGGGGCAAGTTGTGGTAGATATTTGTGTAGATATTTGTGAGGGTTTTAAGGAGTAGGTTCTAGGGTGCACTTGGCTTGATCTTGGCCTTACACTTGCCTTGCACATGGCTTGATCTTGGCCATTGGTTGGCTTTTGGCTTTGCTATAAATACCCCCCTTGGCTTGAAGACTTCATTCATCCAAATATGTTCCAAGTCTTGCTATCCTTCCCCTCTCCTCTTGTTTGACTCTCGTCCAAGAGCCCCCCCTCCCTAGTAAAGGCCCTTGGCCGAGAAACCCCTCCCCCCTTTGAGGTGCTAGCCGTGGGGTACCCCCCCCACTAGCCTAGTTGTTTTCGTATAATACCCCCCTTTTTGTGGTATAGAAATACTCTCCTAGTATTGTTATAATGCCCAAAATACCTTAGCCTTTACCTAGTAGTATTTCAAAAGTTACCTCTATACGTAGAGCCCGGAAATACTACCTTTTGTCCTTTTAGTCTCAAACCGAAACCCTAAGGAAATCTTCATAGTTGGTTGAAGTATTTTGAGTAGAAGTTGGTTAGAACTTCTAAGGGTTGTTTGGAGCGGATTGGAGCGCATGGAGTAGGAGCTAAACCTTGCTCAGGATCGACATTATAACTTGGATAATTTTGGGCTTATCGAGGTAAATATTCTTGTCCCCTTATTGTAATTGGAGATTACATGTAGTAGGAATATATAGTTGAAGTATACTATATGTAGAACTGAACTTTGTATTTGGCAATGTCTTTTGACTTAAGCCTGAAGAATAAAGAAAAGAACTGAACTGTATTTACATAGGACTGTATTGCAGTAGACTTGTGTAGCATTGTTGTGTAGTAGAATGGTACACGTCCGGTTAGACGTGTAAACCCCCCCCCCCTGGTTGGCTTGGTAGCCGGCCTCGATAGAGGAGGAGATTTACGCTGTTGCGGGGGGGGGGAGGTGCTGCCGAATTTTCTGTAGAACATGGAACCGTACGGTTAGAAGTTAATAGACGTTTGTGGCCTTATAGGTGGAAGTACTGCGAGTAGCGTATTCTACTTGAAGAGTGGAAACGGCTAGCCAGGTTACAGTACTGTGGGGCATTTTGCTTATTGTCGATACTCGTCGCGAGGTATGTGAACCTCTTCCTATCTTTTCTAGCATGATTGTTGTGAACTATGTAGTACGGTAGACGTACATGTGCTAAGTGATTTGGTTGGTTTAAAACATAGGGTGTTATAATAGCTTTATGGGAAGTTAGTTATAACGACTTTATGTAGGTAAAAGAATGGTTTACTGATGTTAGAAGTTAAGAGACTTGATCTTATAAGATAAGAGACTTAACTTATTTGTTTTAATGTGGATGTTGTGTGAAACCTCATTCGTGAGTAATGAGTACTTGGTTTTTAAAGGGATAATGTTTTACTGATTTCGGAAATCAGAATGTGTATCGACAGACCACTGCAGCGTTAATAAAGGAAAATGTATTGAATAATGATGTGTTGTATTAAAACCAGTAGAAACCTCCATCTGCATAGAAGCTAAGATGAGACAAAATGATATTACATTTTCTAGATCATGGCTGCTGTAATAAGATCGTTATAAACAAGAATAAACTACTCACATATATGACATATGTTACTCAATTGTTCTAAAAAGGAATCAAGTGATTAAGTTTGGGAACTATGAAATCATTTGAAAATGAGAAGCTTGAGTAATTGAAACTAGGCAAACTGGAACTTAGGAAAAGAATGTTGTTACTTGATTTTGAAAAGGAATGTGGGTTGGTCATTCTAATACTACGGGTATCGGGTGACTTTTATAAAAGTAATGGATCTCTTTTAAAAGAACTTAACGTATGTAGTACCTTGGGGTTAAAAACCCGGACTTTTGCATAAAATGAAAGTACTTTGAGTTGTGTGAAACTTGCCTATGCTTGTTGTTGTGAAACTTGCCTATGCTTGTTGTTGTGAAACTTGCCTATGCTTGTTGTTGTTAAAATTTCCTATTCTTGTGATTATAGCCTTTTTTGTGCAAGTGTGGTATTTACGTTACCGCGTCTCGATAGAGGGTCGTCGACTTGTTGAGAACTTACTTGGACGTGCTGGCAGTGATGGAGAATTCCACGGGTATGTTTCCATTTTGATTACTGTCTTGTTGTTGATGTCACATGGACATGTCTACACCGTCAGATTCAGAGCACGCGGCCACGCGGTAGTTGATTACCGATATATTGTTATTGTGGTTACATGGACATGTCTACACCGAGGTAGAATTCGGGGCATGTGGCGTGCGGCGGGGTTGATCACCAGATATTATTGTTGATGTCACGTGGGCGTGTCTACGAGGTAGAATTCGGGGCGTGTGGCCGGGCATTGGTATTATTGTTGCATCATGGACATGTCTACACCGATCTGACTCGGGGCATGCGGCCGTGATGCGAACATGATTGATGTTGTGGGCGTGAGACCCATAGTTATATTTGAGTGATGACTTGAGGCGTGAGTCACGATCGACATATTCGCTTTTATGTTGTGAATCGTAGTTTGGTTATCATACATGTCTCACTTTATATAGACTAGTATGATTTCATTCTGATATTTCTGATTTCACATACTTGGTACTGTTGTCTTGACCTCGCCTTGGGGCTGCGTTCATGCCGCAGTAGAGTACATCGGCCGTGGATCCTCGCTCTTAGGATCTCGGTTGGCGTTTTGGGAAGCTCCGTTTCTCGGAGGCTTATCTTTTAGTATGTGTTCCCGAGTTGTAGGTTCTTGTACATTCGGGGTATGGCGGGCCTGTCCCGTCATAGTTGTTGTAAATCTTAAGTGCAGAAATGCTGTTGTGTGGCGGGGTTTGTAAAAAGGATTAAACTGTTCGTTTTGAAAGAGTTGTATTTATTTATGTTATTGGAAGGTAACCGTTGGGTTGGCCTGTTTTATGTTCATATATCTTGTTTCTTGTTTAAAGTTTTATTTTCCGCTGGTTTTCTCTGATGATTGTATCACTAGGGTGCCCGGGATAAGGCACCAGTCACGGGCCCGAATTTCGGGGTGTGACAGGAAGTGCCTTTATTTTATAGTTTTATTGGATCTTAATCCATAATGATAGGTACATGATATGTTGGTACCTAGGTTTTTAAATTAGATTATTGGGTGCATGATATTTTGGTGCCCAAATTTTCTAAAAAGAGGTTAATTAGATTATTGGGTGCATGATATTTTGGTGCCCAAATTTTCTAAAAAGAGGTTAATTAGATTATTGGGTGCATGACATTTTGGTGCCCAGATTTTCTAAAAAGAGGTTAATTAGATTATTGGGTGCATGATATTTTGGTGCCCAGATTTTCTAAAAAAAGGTTAATTAAATTATTGGGTGCATGATATTTTGGTGCCCAGGTTTTCTAAAAAATATAGTTCATTAATGATGGGTGCATGATGTTTTGGTGCCCATATTTTCTAAAAAGATGTTAATTAGATTATTGGGTGCATGATATTTTGGTGCCCAAATTTTCTAAAAAGAGGTTAATTAGATTATTGGGTGCATGATATTTTTGTGCCCAGATTTTCTAAAAAAGAGGTTAATTAGATTATTGGGTGCATGATATTTTGGTGCCCAAATTTGCTAAAAAGAGGTTAATTAGATTATTGGGTGCATGATATTTTGGTGCTCGGGTTTTCTAAAAAAGATAGTTCATTAATAATGGGTGCATGATGTTTTGGTGCCTAGGTTTTTATAAAAAGAGAGTTCATTTTAATGACTGGTACACGACTGTCACGACCCGTTCCCGGGCCCGTGACTGGTGCCTTACCCGGGCACCCAAGTAGACATACATCAGAGTAACCAGCGGAATATAAACTTGCAACCATGAAACAGTGTAAAATAAGAACAGTATATCCAAAGAAAAGTTGCCTTTCGGCATGTATATAAATACCAAAAGTGAACAGTTACATCCCAACTTTACAACAGGACTACAGACCTCTAAGAAGGTGTAAACACTATGACGGGACAGGGCCCCGTCATACCCCTGAATGTACAAAACATCTACAACACCAGGGAGAACCGTACCAAAAGTCGAGCCTCGGAGAAATGGAGCTCACGACACTGAGTAAAGATCCTAAGAATGAGGATCCACCACCTGCTTTCCCTTACCTGTGGCATGAACGCAGCCCCCCGAAGGAGGTCAGTACAACAGGTACCAAGTATGTGAAACTGTAAAGTACTGATATATATAATTATAACACTTTAAAACCAATTCACAATTATGTACGAAACAACCAAGTTAACCGCACATAGTGCCACATCATAAACAAGAGCAAAAATAGATATAATGTAACTGGTCTTTTCTAGGCCGTTAATGATCGAAGCAAGGCCAATCACCCATAGTATCATTATGCGAGCCTAATCCTGGAACTCCCGCAGTCCGCATAGGCCCCTTAAGCCCGCATGAGTTATTCCTCGCATCGGGGGTAGCTAACCCGCGGCATCGTCCTGGACTCCGCGATCGCATGGCCACGTAGGCCGTATGAGGTATTCTCCGCATCGGCGTACACACACAGGTGATCATCCCGGAACTCCGCGACTCGCATAGGTCCCATGGACCCGCATGAGGTATTCCTCGCATCGGGGGCGGCTAACCCACGGCATCGTAACAAGTCAGGAGGGTGAGTTATATAATACTAACACAACGGCTTATCGTTAAACAACATAAGCACAACAAGAATAACCTCCTTACACAAGCGTCACAAGATACTAACACACGTAGCATCATAACATGTTTATCAAACCAACTTACTGTTACACCCCGTATTTTTTTAGGACATGTTTTAAGAATGTACGTAAGAACTCACAAGTGTTAAGATTTGAGACTTGTAAATTTATCGGAATTATGAAATTGTCGGAAAACGTAATATTGTGGCGAATGGGAGGGTGACACGTGTCACCCCCCCTTATGGTTGCCTTGGACGAATTAGGCAAGGGCTAAAGGGTCATTTGACCTTTGTAGGATGACTAAGTCTTGCAAGTAGTGAGCTTGAGAATATTGACTAAGTCAAAGGGTCCACAAAGGCTTGATATTTAATAAGAGCTCATCCAAGCCACCCATTTGATCACATCTTGACCCTCCATTGTGCTATATAACACTACTAGTAGCAAGACATTGTCCAACACTTAGAAAAAATTTCAAGAATTTGAAGATTTCACATTGTTGCTCTCGGGTTCAAGCCCTTTAGAAAAGAAAAAAATTTGTTTCTTGTCCATTAAGCTCCACACTTTAAACCAAGGTTCTTGAGTGTATTGTAAGTGTATCTCAATAGAAAAATTTCGGAAAAAGATAGTTTTTGTATTAGTCGCAAGGTGAAAACCTAGTTGTTTTTCTAGGTTTTGTTTGGAAGTTTGAAGGAAAGTTGTTGGTATGGTTCTAAGGGTCTCAAGTAGCGTATTGAAGCGTCTTGAAGGGGCTCTAAGTTGCTAGGGAGCGACTTCGGATTTGGAGTTGGATTAAGATTCGTTGAGGTAATAATCTTGCCTCTTAAGTGTTACAACATTTCATATTGTTGTTAGCCTTACATTTTACTAGCATGAAGTATGTGTTGAAGTTTTATAAGTGTTATGGATTGTTGTAGCCTAAAATCCGAAATGACATATTAGCCATTTGAAGTTGGATTACAATTTGGTCGTATTTAGAATCGTCGCATGTTACTTACTTGAAGATTATAGTGGTTTTAATTGATTGTGAATTGATATCATGTCATGCTAACAACTTGGATTGAAAAGGAATTGGATAAGAATTGGTATTGTTGTATCCCAAGATTGCCGGATTTACACTTGTTGTTGTATTAGTTTGATATCAATTGCGGGGCGGAATTTTACACGTCTAGTAGGCGTGTAATCCCCTATTGTTAATTGCATTGTTGGGCCTTAAATGTGGCGTGTTTGGTTATTTAATTCGGCCTTGAAAAAGGTGGCAAAGTATGTAGAAACAAAGAAAGTGCTGTCCGATTTTCCGTAGAATTTAGTGACTTTGCACTTAGAATATTCTACATCTAAAGCTAGAGGTTAATGGACATGTTATGGCCATTATAGGTTGAAGTACTAAGTATAGCGTATCCTACTTGAAGAATGG
Organism: Przewalskia tangutica; assembly: GCA_029844215.1. Taxonomy (NCBI): domain Eukaryota; kingdom Viridiplantae; phylum Streptophyta; class Magnoliopsida; order Solanales; family Solanaceae; genus Przewalskia; species Przewalskia tangutica. The sequence continues at coordinate 75,532,728 of CM056723.1, read as the reverse complement.
AATAGCTCAAGGTTGAAGTACTTTGGAGCATTTTGCTACTTGTCGACAATCGTCGCGAGGTATGTGAACCTCTTCCTTCCTTTGGCATGATTCTATGTATGAAATATACATGTAGTAGTATTTCATGATTCCGTCTACTCTTAGAAGTTAAGAGGTAGTTATGTTGATTTACTCTATGTAAAAGCTACATCTAAGAAATCCTAAGTTCATACCAAGTCTTATGGGGGATGTTGGTAAGAGTCGTTAGGAAGTATTTGGAGTCGAGTTGACTTGGCTAATTTATGGCACGAATGAGAATAAGTATCGAACAAGCCATTGCAGCGTTAATAAAGGAAAATGTAATGACAATTAATTATATTAAAACAAGTAGAATTCTCCATCTGCATAGAAGCTAAGATAAGACAAAATTGTATTACATTTTCTAGATCATGGCTACTTGAATAAGATCGTTATAAATAAGTATAACTTATTCACAACGCACCAAAGTATATGTTACTTAATTTAAAAGAGTTTACGTATGAAGTTTTTAAGACTTTGAAACTTGTTTTCTTAAAAGTTAAGAGACTTGAAGTATTTTGAAAGCTATGTGATTTGATTTGAAAGTATAAGTCTCTTGGTTATAAAAGGAATGATTTTGTCTAAGACATAAAGAGTTATAACGGCTTTATGGGAAGTTGGTTATAACAACTTTATGGAAGATTAAAAGAATGGTTTTCTTCAGTAATGTAAGCAAAGAAATGATTTGAAATAAAGGAGGGCAAATTGTTTTAAAGGTACCAATTGCTTAAGGTTTTTAAGAAAGAAGTCACTTGATTTAGAAGCCGGTAAATGTATTTCTAAAAAGGTATTGTGACTTGTCTTGAAAGGTAGATATGACTTGATACTACGGTTGTTAGTATCTGGGAAGTTTTATTTGAAAAAGAGTCTTTCTAAAGGAGTAGAGGTGCGTAGTACGTTGGGTTAAATTCCCGGATTTTATATGACATTATCGCGTCCCAGAAATGGGCCGGGCAGTATACCTTTATGGGCAGACTATATGACATTATCGCGTCCCAGAAATGGGCCGGGCAGTATACCTTTATGGGCAGACTATATGACATTATTGCGTCCCAGAAATGGGCCGGATAGTATACCTTTATGGGCAGACTATATGACATTATCGCGTTCCAGAAATGGGCCGGGCAGTATACCTTTATGGGCAGACTATGTGACTTTATCGCGTCCCAGGAATGGGCCGGGCAGTATACCTCTATGGGCAGACTTATGTGACTTTATCGCGTCCCAGATTGGGCCGGGCAGTATAGGCGTCCCTCCATAAAGGGCCGGATTATGTTATGCAAGGTAAGTAAGTTATATGGTAACGAACTTGATGATTTTCCTAAGTATGTACGTAAGAAAGTGACTATAACTTTTATTGAAAAATGGGAAAAGATAATAAGGTACGATTAAGTTCACGAGATGGTAATGACACGGTAGGATCTGGTATGTACTCTTTTTATACTTGCCTCTGTCATTCTTTTATACAGATATGATTTGTTTACTGTACCTTATTTCTGTTCCATATTCAAATTGTTATCGACTTCTTTGGGCTGCGTTCATGCCCGCAGGTATTAGGTACACAGGGTGGTGATCCTTGCTCTTAGGATCTCGGTTCAGTTTTGGGAATAAGCTCCATTTACTCCGGAGGCTTATCATTTGGTACGGTTTCCCCTGAGGTTGTAGATTCATGTATATTCAGGGGTATGGCGGGGCCCTGTCCCGCCACTGTTGTTATGTTAAAACTCTTAGAGGTCTGTAGTCACATATTGTGGGTCAGTTTGTAAAGGAAATGAGGCGACTGCTTCGGTTGTTTATGTATGTCCAGGAAGGTAGCCTCATCGGCTAACCTGTTGTTTCATTTCTGTTGAGTTACTTTATAAGTTTCATGTATGTTCATTGATTATCTCGATGTATACTGGCAGGGTGCCTGGTAGGGCACCGATCGCGCCGGTCGGGTCATGACAAAAGTTGTATCAGAGCAGTTAGTCCTCGGAAAGTGTCTACAGACCGTGTCTAGTAGAGTCTTGATTATCGGTGTGTTGTGCACCACATCTATAATCAGGAGGCTGCAGGACATTTAGGATTGGTTTCCATTCATCTCTCTCTGAGATCGTGCAGTAGAGCTGTATTATTAGGTTGAATCATCTTTGACCTATTCTCATGTAACAATTATGTCTCCACGGAAGGCGACCAGGGCCCAGAAGAGCTAGGCAGCAGCAGGAGCTGCTAGCGGTACTCAGAGGTTACGGACTCGAGCACGCACTATGCACGAGGTGGTAAGCGGGTCGGCGAGTTCACCACGCCGCGATATTAAAGTGGCGAGGCGGCGTAGCTGCAGGTTCGGTACGAGCCTCGATTCCGCCCGGGCGGAGTTTAGAGATTATGGAGAGCAGATAAGGCTATTGACAAGCATAGTGGTAGGCGGCACGAGCGTGAGCGGCTAACCCAGAGCCGGCGGTTTGCGGATTCGGGATTTTACGGTTGTAGTCCACCCGAGTTTTATGGTTCGAGGTCTGAGGAGGATCCGCAGGAGTTCATTCGGCAGCTACAGCGGACTATGCAGGTTCTTAGGGCTTCAGAGACTGAGTCTGTTATGCTAGCCTCTTACCAGTTACACGATATTGCGTTGAACTGGTTTGAGTCTTGGGAGTTGTCGAGAGGTGTGGGGGCTCGTCCAGCAGTTTGGGATGAGTTCACTGAGGCCTTTCTTGATCACTTTTGCCTCACGAAATGAGGAGAGCCCGTGTTGATAGGTTCTTGACATTGAGGCGAATGGGAGGACCATCGTGAGTCTGACCAGAGTTTGACTCCTTGGCGAGTACGCGCACACCATTGTAGGCGACATGGCGGATAGAGTTCATCGTTATGTGATGGGGCTAGACCGTCATGATTCTTGCATGCTTGGGGTGGCTCTTCACCCGGTATGGACATTGCTAGGATGCAGCCTATGCGCGAGGATAGAGGATAGAGAGGAGGATCATATTGACTCGAGCCACCAAGAGGGCAGCGTGAGTCTCGGGGCAATTTTCGAGGCGGACGGCCTCGGCCAGACTAGGTCTACATTACAGCCAGCACCGAGTGCTCCTCCACAGTTTTCCAGCGGGGGGTTTTACAACCCCGGGAATGCAGGGGCCGGTCAGGTCTCTAGAGCTTCAGGGTCTCAGGGAGATGGGGGTTCCAGTCAGTCGAGGCCACCTTTGCCTGTCGCCCGATGTGGTAGGTTACATTCTGGGGTATGTCGCGCCGGTACGGGTGCTTGTTTTTCTTGTGGTCGTCTAGGCCATTTAAGAGAGTGTCCTTATAGAGGGGGTCCTGGTGGGACAACACCATCTACTGGATCAGTTGCGGGTTCTTCGCCTTCAATAGCTAGGCAGGAGGTTCATGCACCGAGCGTGCGCAGTCGTGGTGGAAGTTCCCAGTTTTAGCGGTCCTTTGAACCGCCTATATGATTTCAGGTATGTCTTTGGCCCTTTAGAAACTTGTATGCATGATAAATTTGTGGTATGTTTAAGTGTCATGAACAGATTATATTGAGACTATGTATATGCTAGAAGGAGTTGGAAGTACGAAAAGATAATCTCCTTTGGGCTTATGATGGACAGATATGCGTGTGCGAGGTATTAGGGCCATGTGTGGCATTATTGGTATGTCGGGGTGGTAAAAAGGAAACTATGTCGCTAATTATAAGTTTGACTCCGAAAGAACATTCGGGGACGAATGTTTCTAAGGGGGGAAGAATGTTACACCCCGTATTTTTTTAGGACATGTTTTAAGAATGTACGTAAGAACTCACAAGTGTTAAGATTTGAGACTTGTAAATTTATCGGAATTATGAAATTGTCGGAAAACGTAATATTGTGGCGAATGGGAGGGCGACACGTGTCACCCCCCTTATGGTTGCCTTGGACGAATTAGGCAAGGGCTAAAGGGTCATTTGACCTTTGTAGGATGACTAAGTCTTGCAAGTAGTGAGCTTGAGAATATTGACTAAGTCAAAGGGTCCACAAAGGCTTGATATTTAATAAGAGCTCATCCAAGCCACCCATTTGTTCACATCTTGACCCTCCATTGTGCTATATAACACTACTAGTAGCAAGACATTGTCCAACACTTAGAAAAAATTTCAAGAATTTGAAGACTTCACATTGTTGCTCTCGGGTTCTAGCACTTTAGAAAAGAAAAAAATTTGTTTCTTGTCCATTAAGCTCCACACTTTAAACCAAGGTTCTTGAGTGTATTGTAAATGTATCTCAATAGAAAAATCTCGGAAAAAGATAGTTTTCGTATTAGTCGCAAGGTGAAAACCTAGTTGCTTTTCTAGGTTTTGTTTGGAAGTTTGAAGAAAAGTTGTTGGTATGGTTCTAAGGGTCTCAAGTAGCGTATTGAAGCATCTTGAAGGGGCTCTAAGTTGCTAGGGAGCGACTTCGGATTTGGAGTTGGATTAAGATTCTGTCACAACCCGACCCCGGGCATGGCGGTGCCCTACCCGGCACCCCGTCAGTATACATCGAGAGAATAGCGTGGAACATACATAACATACAAAAACTTAAGCGGTAACCAACAAGGCTGGCGATAAGGCCACCTCAGTAAAATATACTCAATCGAGAAATAGAGCAAGACATTTTCTTTCTTTCTGTTGATCCACAATGTGACTACAGACCTCTAAGAATAACAACTCTGGCGGGACAGGGCCCCGCCATACCCCTGAATGTACAACAACCGACAATACCAGGGATAAGCCTCCGAAATGAAGGAGCTTCTCAACAGCTGAACAGTGATCCTAAGAGCGAGGATCAGCAACCTGTACTTTACCTGCGGCATGAACGCAGCCCCCCGAAGGAGGTCAGTACAACATGTACCAAATATGTGGCCAGAAATCGTAATGAAATCATAAGTCTAAAATAAAACCGGAGACATGTATGATTACTCAATTAACAGTACACTGTGCCTTACTAACAATGAGAGTAAATATGAGTATACTTACAATATAAAGTAGGAGGCTCACGATCAAAGCAGGACCGCATTCGCGATGTCATTAAGCAATCCTATTCACGGGAGTATTTCACCGCATAGATCGCGTGGACCCGTAGGTATTTCTCGCATAGGTGTACCGCCGCGTGGGACTATTTCACCGCGTAAGCCCATAAGGACTCGCGTGAGGTATTCCTCGCATCATGGGTAGCAAATCCACTAAACGGTGGTATAACGTCTTGGGGTTTACCCTCATTTATACTCTTACCAAGGCGGTGGTATAACGTCTTGGGGGTTTACCCCTCATTTATACTCTTACCCTAGCTCAACCGGCCATCATACATAACATAAGCCCTTCCGGCTTATCATACAATAAATAAGCAAGTTAAGAAATACATTCTCATTAGCCTTATTCATATACATTCTCATTTTAGTTTACTTAAGGCACTAACATGTCATTATAAAATCCGGGAATTTAACCCAAAGTACTACGTATTTCTATTCTTTTAAAATGACTCTTTTCATATATAACTTCCAAGATACTAATAACCGTAGTATCAAGTCATAACTACTTTTCAAGACAAGTCACGATACCTTTTAGAAATACATTTAGGCTTCTAAATCAAGTGACTTCTTTCCTTTAAAACCTTAGGCAATTGATGCCTTAAATCAAATTGCCTTTCAATAAATCAAGCCATTTATCTTTCCATAAAGCCAATATAACCAACTCCCCATAAAGTCGTTATATTCACTTTATGCATTAGTCAAGTACAATTTCCTATCCAAGGGACTTATACGTTTAAAACGAAACAAGTATCGCATACTTTAAAACTCTTCAAGTCCCTTAACATACTTAAATTACTTAGAGTAAACCACTCTTTAAACTTTCCATAAAAACAAGTATCAAAATACTTTCAACATACTTAAAGTCTCTTAACTTTGAAAACCAAGATATCCTTAACATTTAAACAAGTGAGTTAATTCCTAACTCAATCAACTTGACATTCCTAAAATAATCCAAGGATGTCAAATGGACTAGATTGTCAAAATCTCAGACGTCTACTGCACTATATACGTGAAACTAGTCATGCTCAAAAGATAGGAAAAGTTCCACATACCTCTTCTGTCAAACCACTTGTCAAGTACAAATTCCCGCCGTAGTATGTCAACCTATAATATTCACAATACGTCCATTAAGGCCTTACTTCAAACGTAGAATATTATAAGTGTTAAGTCTCTAAATTCTACGAAAATCGGACAAAGACCTCCTTTGTTTTTACTAACTTTGCCACCTTTTCCAAGGTCGAAATACAATAATCAAACAGCCCCAATTGGCTCACAACAATATAGAAGGTAATCCAATGCCAATGAATAACCAAACAGCCCCAATTGGCTCACAATAATATAGAAGGTAATCCAATGCAAATGAATAACCAAACAACCCCAATTGGCTCACAATAATATAGAAGGTAATCCAATGCAAATGAATAACCAAACAAATTTCAATCGCTCACAATAATATAACAATACCAATTCTTATTCAATTTCCATTTCAATCCAAATGGTTTAGTATAACATGATATCAAGCCGCAATCGACATAACTACTTCAATTCTCAAGTAGGTAAACATGAGACGATTCTAAATTAAAGACCAAAATTGCATTTCAATTTCAAAAGGCTAATCATGTCATTTTCGGTTCTAGGCTTCTACAATCCATGTCACTTATCAAACTTCATAACACGAATCACATGATCACTTCTAACTTATAATAACGTGGAATCTTCAATTACAAAAGTAAAATGAAGATTATACCTCAATTAGCCCAATTATGATCCAAGATCACAAGTCGCTCCTTAGAAACTTTAGCTCCTCCTTTCGACGTTCCAATCCACTCCAAGCAACCCTTAGAAGCTTAAGAATAACTCATCTTCAAGTTCCAACTTCAAAGTTGAATAACCCTTTAGGTTCTCGCCTTGACTAATACGAAAACGCCTCTTTTCCAAATCTTTCTTTTGAGAAAACCTTACAATACTCTTAGGAACCTTGGTTTAAAGTGGGAATTATTGACAAGAATTGGAAATTTTCCTCTTGAAACTTGTCAAAACCGTGAGCTTCCATAGTGAGCAAGACAAGATTTCAATTTTTTTCTAAGTGTAGAGAATGACAAAGTCTTGCTACTAGTAAGCTTATATAACAAAATGGAAGGTCTAGATTAGTACATATGGATGGCTCGGATGTGTTTCACATGGATCTTGCCTGCCGCCCTGGACTTTTAGTCAACAATGTCAAGCTAAGTCATTTGCAAGACTTGTCTTCCTAACAATGGTCAAATGACCCTTTTGTCCTTGATAAATTTCGTCCAAGACAACATAAGGGGGTGACATGTGTCGCCTCCCATTCAATCACAATATTTCGCTTTCCGACAAATCCAAAATTCGATAAATTTTACTCGTCTCAAACCTTAACATTTGAGTTCTTACGCACGTTCTAAAAACATATCACGGAATTTCGGGTGTAACATTCTTCCCCTTAGAAACATTCGTCCCGAATGTTCTTTCTGAGTCCAACTTAAAGATAGCGACATAGTCTCCTTACAACCCCTACATACCAATAATGCCACGGTGGCCACATACTAAAATGCCAACTGAACCCCATGTGTCAACGCTTGTTATCTGCATAAAGCTTCACGACTCTAAGCTTACAAATAATCTTTCCGGATAAGCTTCGCTTATCCACACTCACGAATCAAGTTGGACCAAATAATCGAACCTCGCCATGCCGAACCCACCAACCGGCGATCTACACTTTCTACATACAAGGCCTCATACAGTGGTCATCCGAATCGGAAGGGTATCTCATATTGTACTCAACACAACAAGAGACAATTAACCCTCCAGCTATTTCAAATCAAGAACACAGCCCGCATCCTATCCTCGTGTGCCTCGATAGTACGCCTTGCTCGTCCGCTTGGCCCGAGGGTGTAATGCAACACCGAGACTCACCTGTGTCCCTAATCCTCCCGAAAAACCTCCGAAGTTATCCAGAATCGAGCTCATCCGTCGGCCATCATAAAAGTAGGAACCCTGCTAGCCTCACAATCTCTCCGCTATACAAGCAAGCATAATCCTCACCGAGTAAGGGTCCCAACCTGAAAGAACACGGCTGGTTTCGCCACACTAATTACCATGACCCCTGTGGAGTCGCACTTCCTACGAGCACGATGCCACCAGTAACAAGATCTATATTAATTACCTCTCATATCTAGGTTGGGATTTCAATCGCTCGCAATAGCCCACTGGCTTCGTGCTCAACCATGACTGCTACTATCTCGGACACTAGCAAGAACTCCGCTATGTCCCTTTTCCTGGTCATCTTACCCATACATACTTCGAGGTCACGACACGACTTAGTCGGCCCCAAACAATTAGGAATAAGCATCGCGTGCCTCCCTAAAACTGGCGACTAGTCCTGCAAAGACCGGTACACGCAATCTATCCTCATCTCACAAGACCTCATCCGGTGCTACTCAACCAGCTCTTCTCTCCTGAGAGTCGTATCTCGATCCGATCATAAGCTGGATCTCATCTGTCGCCTCTTTACTTCCTCAACGATGGAAGACTCGGCAACCTCTCGGATCTGAACTTCATTAACCTTGAAACCAATAATCGAACCCCAGGCTCGATGGCGAAGAATCTTACGGACTACATCCTGCCTATTTGGCTGCCTATCCGCACTACCCTTAGGTCCACCACAAAGAGTATCTGTAACTGTCTTGGCTTTCCCCGGATGGTATAGGATATCAATATCACAATCCTTGAGTAACTCTAACCACCATCGGTGTCGCAAATTCTCTACCGCCTCGATCTGCAGATATACGCAGGCTTTTGTGGTCCGCATAAGTATCCACATGAAGTGCAGATATACGTCATGCCCCCAAATCTTCAAGGCATGATTTAACCGCCGCCAACTCTAAATCGTGAGTGGCGCAATTTCCTTCCGCTTCCTAACTACCGGAAAACATAGGTTCTAACCTTATCGGGTTGCGTCAAGACACGACCTAGCCCAACACCCAACGTGTTATCATCAAACCTAACCTCTAGTCTTTCAGGAGGAGTTAGAACTGTAGTCGTGGTCAACTTGTCTTCCAATAACTGAAAGTCTTTCTCATTCCTGCGAAATATTCGGGTATCCTTAATCTCAGGTATGGTTCCTGTTTCCCTGTTTGGTGCAACCAATCTTGGTCTCTATACTGAGACTTAATTCCTTTGCTTGCGTCATGGCTAAGACTTCATCACAATCACAATTTAGGGGGGGAGGTTTCCTTGATCTCGTCAAGTAGTAACCCGGTTTTCCTTTCCCAGTTTGTAGAGCCTATAACTAGGTGTTACCACATTTTCTCGAAATGTTCTTACCTCCCATTATTTACTAATGGTCTTTACACTAGTCTGGGGTAAACATATCTCGTGCAACCTATTTTTTACCATAGTCGTATTCTCCTTTATTATTCTGGTCATATCCTGCGTCTAACAACATGGGTACATGCAGCCCATGTCATAAGCTGTCCTTTTTAGTGGGGAAGAGAACTTATCTCCCTATCTTGAACTTTCCTTGGAGTCACAACCCTACTCATTGGGTCCTCTTGCGGTCCAGTAATTAGCTAATCATCACGCCCCGCCTTTAAGTTTGTGTAGATTTTTCCAACCTACGAAAGATGCCCTCAGCTTTCCGCCGGCAGCACTCGTACTTATTTTAATTCTTGCCTTGTACATTTTCCTGAAATTATCCGGAAGGTCGTGGCCCTGACCGCCACACCAAACCAACTCCAAGTACCTCCAAGGGCACTTAAAATAACTTCCTCCAAATTCAATTATTACATACTTCCTGCGTCAATTTACCCCAAGTAAACAAGTCACACAGACTTAAAAAGAAAACAATGTCAAAGAAGGAAGGATAATTCACTGGTTACCACCACTTCTCTTCCTTTCCACTCGATAACCGGCTTACCGGGAAACTGGTACCGAATCAATCTCTCTTATGTAGTCCACGTTGGCATAACAAGAGGCCAACTAGCCCGAACTCATAATGACCTCAATGTCTGTCATAACAGCTCTGCTGGGTCCAACGACTTTATCGTTACCGTCAATTATTATCTAACCGCTCAGCTACCACCCAACACTCACGGGTGTAGTCACCTCGAAAGGTCCTCATGGATTCAGGTTCCATTTCCTTATTCTTGGTTGCTCTCTTTCTTACTGGTCGTACTCTTCCCGTACTCCCAAACTTATTCTAGCGTACGTCATAGCCTTCATAATCGTTTCGCCTCAAATCTGGAGTTACTAAATTAAACAATACAAGGCCCATTCCGGCTCTCACAACCTGGTTCCGGTGGAACACGTCCACGAACCCGTAAAATGACTAACTAAACTTGGGCCTTGCACCCTCGTGACCCTGTCACATAGCGGGACTACTACTAACTGATCCCATTTCCTTTCAAGTTATGGGCGACCTAAATAGATCTGACCGACTCAAGGCGTCGTACTTAACTCTTTTCCTAGGTGCTGTCTTAACTTTTACTACGAGAAGGCCTTATATACCTAAGGTCTCGGTGGTTATCAACATTTTAGGCTCGCAATTTCCATGCTCCAAGCCTATCTTATCACTCAGAAATGCAAGAACTTCTCGTAATATCATAATCGTGTTGTCTTGACCACAACAACCATACTTTCTTCGTCCGGATCTCGCCCGTACAATTCCCTTAAGCATACCACGTAGCTTAAGTTGCTAACATAGTCTTCCACTTAGTCTCTTAATTAACTTCTTAAGGGTCCATTACCTTTTCCGATAACTCATCATTTCCTAATTATCTCAAATTAGCACGTAAAACCTTGATGAGAATTCATTAAACTGTTTCATACCTTCCCGGTATTTATTTAGTCCCTTCCAAATCCTGGTAATCTAAATCATTCTAGGCAACACGTGTCTGACCCTCATACATAAATTCGCATAGTTGTATGTCACAATACCAACTACAACCATTACCAACCTGGATACGCAATCCACGTAATCCTTCCTGGGTCACTGCTGCCTTTCTCGTAGCTGCAAACAATCATAACTTGTTAGGGAGAGACGACCCTAACCATACAGCTCTATCGCACGATCTTAGAGTGAGAAGAATGGAAACCAATCCTAAATGTCCTGCAGCCTCCTGATTATAGATGTGGTGCACAACACACCGATAATCAAGACTCTACTAGACACGGTCTGTAGACACTTTCCGAGGACTAACTGCTCTGATACCACTTTGTCACAACCCGACCCCCGGCATGTGGTGCCTGCACTGGCACCCATCGGTATACATCGAGAGAATAGCGGTGGAACATACACAACATACAAAAAACTTAGACGATAACCAACAAAGCTGGCCGATAAGGCCATCTTCCGTTAATTATACTGAATCCTGAAATAGAAACGACATTTTTCTTTTCTTTCTGACCTCAATCCACAATGTGACTACAGACCTCTAAGAATAACAACTCTGGCGGGACAGGGCCCCGCCATACCCCTGAATGTACAACAACCGACAATACCAGGGATAAGCCTCCGAAATGAAGGAGCTTCTCAACAGCTGAACAGTGATCCTAAGAGCGAGGATCAGCAACCTGTACTTTACCTGCGGCATGAACGCAGCCCCCCGAAGGAGGTCAGTACAACATGTACCAAATATGTGGCGAAAATGCGTCAGAATGAAATCATAAGTCTAAAATAAAGCGGAGACATGTATGATTACTCAATCAACGATAATCGTGCCTTACTAACAATGAGAGTAAATAGGAGTATACTTACAATATAAAGTAGAGGCTCACGATCAAAGCAGGACCACCGCCGCGATGTCATTAAGCAATTCTATTCATGGGACTATTTCACCCGCATAGATCGCGTGGACCCGCATGAGGTATTCCTCGCATAGGCTGTACCCGCCCGCATGGGACTATTTCACCCGCATAAGCCCATAAGGACTCGCATGAGGTATTCCTCGCATCATGGGTAGCAAATCCACGGAAACAGGTGGTATAACGTCTTGGGGGTTTACCCCTCATTTATACTCTTACCCTGAAGCAGGTGGTATAACGTCTTGGGGGTTTACCCCTCATTTATACTCTTACCCTAGCTCAACCGGCCATCATACATAACATAAGCCCTACCAGCTTATCATACAATAAATAAGCAAGTTAAGAAATCCCCCTAACTTCTTATTAGCCTTATTCATATACATTCTCATTTTAGTTTACTTAAGGCACTAACATGTCATTATAAAATCCGGGAATTTAACCCAAAGTACTACGTATTTCTATTCTTTTAAAAATGACTCTTTTTCATATATAACTTCCAAGATACTAATAACCGTAGTATCAAGTCATAACTACTTTTCAAGACAAGTCACGATACCTTTTAGAAATACATTTAGGCTTCTAAATCAAGTGACTTCTTTCCTTTAAAACCTTAGGCAATTGATGCCTTAAATCAAATTGCCTTTCAATAAATCAAGCCATTTATCTTTCCATAAAGCCAATATAACCAACTCCCATAAAGTCGTTATATTCACTTTATGCATTAGTCAGTACAATTTCTATCCAGGTACTTATACGTTTAAAACGAAACAAGTATCGCATACTTTAAAACTCTTCAAGTCCCTTAACATACTTAAATTACTTAGAGTAAACCACTCTTTAAACTTTCCATAAAAACAAGTATCAAAATACTTTCAACATACTTAAAGTCTCTTAACTTTGAAAACCAAGATATCCTTAACATTTAAACAAGTGAGTTAATTCCTAACTCAATCAACTTGACATTCCTAAAATAAGCCAAGGATGTCAAATGGACTAGATTGTCAAAATCTTGACGTCTACTGTACTATATCGTGAAACTAGTCATGCTCAAAAGATAGGAAAAGTTCCACATACCTCTTGGGTCAAACCACTTGTCAAGTACAAATTCCCGCCGTAGTATGTCAACCTATAATATTCACAATACGTCCATTAAGGCCTTACTTCAAACGTAGAATATTATAAGTGTTAAGTCTCTAAATTCTACGGAAAATCGGACAGCACCTCCTTTGTTTTTACTAACTTTGCCACCTTTTCCAAGGTCGAAATACAATAACCAAACAGCCCAATTGGCTCACAACAATATAGAAGGTAATCCAATGCCAATGAATAACCAAACAGCCCCAATTGGCTCACAATAATATAGAAGGTAATCCAATGCAAATGAATAACCAAACAGCCCCAATTGGCTCACAATAATATAGAAGGTAATCCAATGCAAATGAATAACCAAACAGCCCCAATTGGCTCACAATAATATAACAATACCAATTCTTATTCAATTTCCATTTCAATCCAAATGGTTTAGTATAACATGATATCAAGCCGCAATCGATTACAACTACTACAATTCTCAAGTAGGTAAACATGCGACGATTCTAAATTAACGACCAAAATTGCATTTCAATTTCAAAAGGCTAATCATGTCATTTTCGGTTCTAGGCTTCTACAATCCATGTCACTTATCAAACTTCATAACACGAATCACATGATCACTTCTAACTTATAATAACGTGGAATCTTCAATTACAAAAGTAAAATGAAGATTATACCTCAATTAGCCCAATTATGATCCAAGATCACAAGTCGCTCCTTAGAAACTTTAGCTCCTCCTTTCGACGTTCCAATCCACTCCAAGCAACCCTTAGAAGCTTAAGAATAACTCATCTTCAAGTTCCAACTTCAAAGTTGAATAACCCTTTAGGTTTTCGCCTTGCGACTAATACGAAAACGCCTCTTTTCCGAAATCTTTCTTTTGAGAAAACCTTACAATACTCTTAGGAACCTTGGTTTAAAGTGGGGGAATTATTGGACAAGAATTGGAAATTTTCCTCTTGGAAACTTGTCAAAACCGTGAGCTTCCATAGTGAGCAAGACAAGATTTCAATTTTTTTCTAAGTGTAGAGAATGACAAAGTCTTGCTTCTAGTAAGCTTATATAACAAAATGGAAGGTCTAGATTAGTACATATGGATGGCTTGGATGTGTTTCACATGGATCTTGCCCAAGTGGCCCTTGGACTTTTAGTCAACAATGTCAAGCTAAGTCATTTGCAAGACTTGTCTTCCTAACAATGGTCAAATGACCCTTTTGTCCTTGATAAATTTCGTCCAAGACAACATAAGGGGGGGTGACACGTGTCGCCCTCCCATTCGTCACAATATTTCGTTTTCCGACAAATCCAAAATTCCGATAAATTTTACTCGTCTCAAACCTTAACATTTGAGTTCTTACGTACGTTCTTAAAAACATATCCTGGAATTTCCGGGGTGTAACAGATTCGTTGAGGTAATAATCTTGCCTCTTAAGTGTTACAAGATTTCATATTGTTGTTAGCCTTACATTTTACTAGCATGAAGTATGTGTTGAAGTTTTATAAGTGTTATGGATTGTTGTAGCCTAAAATCCGAAATGACATATTATCCATTTGAAGTTGGATTACAATTTGGTCGTATTTAGAATCGTCGCATGTTACTTACTTGAAGATTATAGTGGTTTTAATTGATTGCGACTTGATATCATGTCATGCTAACAACTTGTATTGAAAAGGAATTGGATAAGAATTGGTATTGTTGTATCCCAAGATTGCCGGATTTACACTTGTTGTTGTATTAGTTTGATATCAATTGTGGGGCGGAATTTTACACGTCTAGTAGGCGTGTAATCCCCTATTGTTAATTGCATTGTTGGGCCTTAAATGTGGCGTGTTTGGTTATTAAATTCGGCCTTGAAAAAGGTGGCAAAGTATGTAGAAACAAAGGAAGTCTTTGTCGATTTTCCGTAGAATTTAGTGACTTTGCACTTAGAATATTCTACGTCTAAAGCTAGAGGTTAATGGACATGTTATGGCCATTATAGGTTGAAGTACTAAGTATAGCGTATCCTACTTGAAGAATGGAATAGCTCAAGGTTGAAGTACTTTGGAGCATTTTGCTCTTTGTCGACAATCGTCGCGGTATGTGAACCTCTTCCTTCCTTTGGCATGATTCTATGTATGAAATATACATGTAGTAGTATTTCATGATTGTCTACTCTTAGAAGTTAAGAGGTAGTTATGTTGATTTACTCGATGTAAAAGCTACGTCTAAGAAATCCTAAGTTCTTACCAAGTCTTATGGGGGATGTTGGTAAGAGTCGTTAGGAAGTATTTGGAGTCGAGTTGACTTGGCTAATTTACGACACGAATGAGAATAAGTATCGAACAAGCCATTGCAGCGTTAATAAAGGAAAATGTAATGACAATTAATTATATTAAAACAAGTAGAATTCTCCATCTGCATAGAAGCTAAGATAAGACAAAATTGTATTACATTTTCTAGATCATGGCTACTTGAATAAGATCGTTATAAATAAGTATAACTTATTCACAACGCACCAAAGTATATGTTACTTAATTTAAAAGAGTTTACGTATGAAGTTTTTAAGACTTTGAAACTTGTTTTCTTAAAAGTTAAGAGACTTGAAGTATTTTGAAAGCTATGTGATTTGATTTGAAAGTATAAGTCTCTTGGTTATAAAAGGAATGATTTTGTCTAAGACATAAAGAGTTATAACGGCTTTATGGGAAGTTGGTTATAACAACTTTATGGAAGATTAAAAGAATGGGTTTCTTCAGTAATGTAAGCAAAGAAATGATTTGAAATAAAGGAGGGCAAATTGTTTTAAAGGTACCAATTGCTTAAGGTTTTTAAGAAAGAAGTCACTTGATTTAGAAGCCGGTAAATGTATTTCTAAAAAGGTATTGTGACTTGTCTTGAAAGGTAGATATGACTTGATACTACGGTTGTTAGTATCTGGGAAGTTTTATTTGAAAAAGAGTCTTTCTAAAGGAGTAGAGGTGCGTAGTACGTTGGGTTAAATTCCCGGATTTTATATGAAAATTATCGCATCCCAGAAATGGGTCGGGCAGTATACCTTTATGGGCAGACTATATGACATTATCGCGTCCCAGAAATGGGCCGGGAAGTATACCTTTATGGGCAGACTATATGACATTATCGCGTCGAGAAATGGTGGGCAAGATACCTTTATGGGCGCACTATATGACATTATCGCGTCCGAAATGGGCGGGCGATACATTATGGGCAGACTATGTGACTTTATCGCGTCCCAGGAATGGGTCGGGCAGTATACCTCTATGGGCAGACTTATGTGACTTTATCGCGTCCCAGATTGGGCCGGGCAGTATAGGCGTCCCTCCATAAAGGGCCAGATTATGTTATGCAAGGTAAGTAAGTTATATGGTAACGAACTTGATGATTTTCCTAAGTATGTACGTAAGAAAGTGACTATAACTTTTATTGAAAAATGGGAAAAGATAATAAGGTACGATTAAGTTCACGAGATTGTAATGACACGGTAGGATCTGGTATGTACTCTTTTTATACTTGCCTCTGTCATTCTTTTATACAGATATGATTTGTTTATCAGACCTTATTTCATTTCCATATTAAATTTTTGTTATCGACCCCTTCGGGGGGCTGCGTTCATGCCCGCAGGTATTAGGTACACAGGGTGGTGATCCTTGCACTTAGGATCTCGGTTCAGTTTTGGGAATAAGCTCCATTTACTCCGGAGGCTTATCATTTGGTACGGTTTCCCCTGAGGTTTTAGATTCATGTATATTCAGGGGTATGGCGGGGCTCTGTCCATCGTTGTTATGTTAAAACTCTTAGAGGTCTGTAGTCACATATTGTGGGTCAGTTTGTAAAGGAAATGAGGCGACTGCTTCGGTTGTTTATGTATGTCCAGGAAGGTAGCCTCATCGGCTAACCTGTTGTTTCATTTCTGTTGAGTTACTTTATAAGTTTCATGTATGTTCCATGATTATCTCGATGTATACTGGCAGGGTGCCTGGTAGGGCACGATCATGCGGTCGGGTCGTGACACTTACCATACCTTCAAACATCATTTCAAGCATTTGATAAACAAATAATTAAACCGTTTCTTATCTTTCTTAAGTCGTTATAGCTAACTTCCCATAAAGCTAGTATAACACTTAAACTTTTTATGAAAACCAAGTATTACTTTTCTTCCAAAATGATTCATAACTCTTTTTGAAATATTCAAGATTCTTATTAATTAGAACTCAAGTCCAAAGACATCAAAGTAAAGCCATATTTAGTTTAACACATACTAGCTTTATGGGAAGTTAGCTATAACGACTTAAGAAAGATAAGAAACGGTTTAATTATTTATTTATCAAATGCTTGAAATGATGTTTGAAGGTATGGTAAGTTGGTTTGATAAATATGTTATGATTCTACGTGTGTTAGTATCTTGTGACGCTTGTGTAAGGAGGTTATTCTTGTTGTACTTATGTTGTTTAACGATAAGTCGTTGTGTTAGTATTATATCACTCACCCTCCTGACTTGTTACGATGCCGTGGGTTAGCCGCCCCCGATGCGAGGAATACCTCATGCGGGTCCATGGGACCTATGCGGAGCTGCGGGAGTTCCAGGATGATCACTCCGGGTGTGTTACGCCGATGCGAGGAATACCTCATGCGATCTATGTGGCTATGCGGACTGCGGGAGTCCAGGACGATGTCGCGGGTTAGCTACCCCCGATGCGAGAAATACCTCATGCGGGCCTAAGGGGACTATGCGGACTGCGGGAGTTCCAGGATTAGGCTCGCATAATGATACTATGGGTGATTGGCCTTTCTTCGATCATTAGCGGCCTAGAAAAGACTAGTTACATTATATCTATTTTTGCTCTTGTTTATGATGTGGCACTATGTGCGGTTAACTTGGTTGTTTCGTACATAATTGTGAATTGGTTTTAAAGAAGGGGATCACACGCCCAAACGGAACGCGATTAACAATCTTCCCCTTAACAACAACAATAATTAAAGAAGGGGATCACACGCCCAAACGGAACGCGATTAACAATCTTCCCCTTAACAACAACAATAATTAAAGAAGGGGATCACACGCCCAAACGGAACGCGATTAACAATCTTCCCCTTAACAACAATGTAAATACAGTCCTTAAGTAAATACAGTCCAAAGTAAATACAGTCCTTAAGTTGGGGTCCTTGGCCAACTTTTACAATTTTACTTATCCAATTACTTCATTAGTCTTCCAACTTATATTCCAATCTTTATATAAGTTATAGTTTCTTTGTTGTTAACTTCTTAGTAAGTAATGGATACATTTTTACCATTTTAATGGCTAATATGCCAATTCTCCTTTTAACGTCTTAACAAGATCCAAATCTTTCCTTATATCTCATACTCCATAATATACTTCCAATATATGTATAATATCTAATATACATAATAATCAACTTCACAAAGAGGTTAAGGTTCATTACCTCAATAATAGCCCAAAAATATCCAAGAACTTAAAGTCGCTCCTAAGCAAGTTTTAGCTCCAAATCTTTGTGTTCCAAACCACCACAAGTCACCCTTAGAAGTTCCTAACCAACTTCTATTCAAGAATTAACTCCAAAAAGTGAAGAACACTAAAGTTCCAAATCTGCCCACTCTCAGCTTTGTGAGGGTTTTTGAGGCTGGGGGTGTGAAATCTTGTCTAACTCTTGGTTAATAATCTTCCTAATACATTAAGGAAGAACACTTATAAGTTTAAGAATTTTTGGACAACATTTGCTCAAGAAAGAGGGGGTGGGACGAGAGCAACTAGGGAGGAGAGGAAAATATTTTCAAGTCTTAAAATGTTCTAAGTGTGGAAGATTTTCATCAACTAGAGGTGTTTAAATAGGACAACCAAGTGTTAGGATTGAAACATGTGTATGGTATAGATTGTTTGTGTAGGTTCCTTTCTCCACTTGTCCCACAAATGCCATGCAAGACTTTGACCATTTGACTTGCCCACTAACTTCAAAAAAAACGTCCCATTGCCATGCAAATGTCATGCAAGACTTTTGGCCACTTGTCTTGCCCACTTGTCTTGAAAAAATCGTCCAACATGGCTCTTGGGGTGACACATGTCGCCCTCCCATTGGTCCAAAATATTTATCTCTCGGAAAAATTCCATAGTTGGTTAAAATATTGAAAACGTAAAAATTTCCTTCACAAGGTTCGGAATATTTTCCGTCGGAAAACAATTCTTTCATTCTTACCTTAATTAGGGTTTATACATTCGTACGTACGTCCTTACATACATACTCCGGAACTACGGGGTATAACATTCTCCCCCCCTTAGAAACATTCGTCCCGAATGTTCCTTCAATATTCAATTAACTCAGATAACGGCATAGTCCCTCATAACTTGGACAATTTGCAAAATGCCACATATGGCCACAATAGAACACTTAAGTACATATGACAATTTAAATTAACCAGTAGGAAAGTGAGTTACCTGGAGGTGTGGGGAATAAGTGAGGATACTTCTGCCTCATGTCCTCCTCCGCTTCCCACGTCATCTCCTCTCTGTTCTCGTTCCGCCATAAGACCTTGACGGAACCCACATCCTTTTTCCGCAGTCGTCTAACCTGACGATCGAGTATCGCTATGGGAATCTCCTCATATGATAATCCCTCTGTCACCTGGACATCATCAATCGGGTGCACTCTATATGGATCTCCGATACATCTCCTCAGCATAGAAACATGAAAAACTGGATGTACTGCCTCCAGATCGGACGACAAATCCAACTCATAGGCAACCTTGCCTACCCTACGGACAATCTGATAAGGCCCAATGTACCTTGGGCTGAGCTTCCCTTTCTTCCCAAACCTCATCACACCCTTCATGGGTGACACCTTCAGTAAAACCCAATCAGCAACCTCAAACTCCAAATGTCGACGCCGATGATCTGCATACGACTTACTCGACTACGGTATCAATAACCGCTCCTGTATAAGCTTCACCTTATCCACCGCCTGCTGAACCAAGTCCGGCCCGACTAACTGCACCTCACCTACATCAAACCAGCCTATCGGTGACCTGCACTTCCTCCCGTATAAGGCCTCATAAGGCGCCATCTGGATACTGGAATGGTAGCTGTTATTATACGCAAACTCCACTAGAGGCAAATGATCCTCCCAGCTACCCCTGAAATCAATAACACAGGCTCGCAGCATATCCTCAAGTGTCTGGATAATACGCTCACTTTGTCGTCGGCTCGAGGATGGAATGCGATCGAGGCTCACTGCGTCCTAATCCTTACGGAAAGACCTCCAGAAGTTAGCCGTAAACTGAGCTCCTCTGTCTGATATGATAGATATAGGGACCCCATGTAGTCTCACGATCTCTCGGATGTAAAGTCTAGCGTAATCCTCGGCCGAAAAAGTCGTCCTGACGGGAAAAAAGTGGGCTGATTTCGTCAGCCTGTCGACGATAACCCAGATAGAATCATGCTTCCTCTGAGTGCGAGGTAACCCTGTAATAAAGTCCATATTGATCACCTCCCACTTCCATGTCGAAATCTCTATAGCTTGCAACAACCCACCAGGCCTCTGGTGCTCCACCTTGACCTGCTGACAACTCGGGAACTGAGCAACAAACTCTGCAACGTCCCTCTTCAGGCCGTCCCACCAATACACAGATCTTAGGTCGTGGTACATCTTTGTCGACCCCGGATGGATAGAGTAACGCGCGCTGTGTGCTTCCCTTAGAACCTGCTGTCGAAGTCCTGCAATATCTGGAACACACAACCTGCCCTCAAACCTTAGCACCCGATCAGATGCTACCTCAAAAGGACCCTTCCCCTCACGAAGATCCGTATCTCGATATCGTGTCATAATCGGATCCTCATACTGTCGCCTCTTCACCTCCTCGACGATGGAAGATTCGGCAACCTCTCGAACCCGAACCCCACTATTATCAGAATCAATCAATCGGACTCCAAGGCTCGCTAGCTGATGTAACTCGCGGACCATTGCCCCTCCTCTCTGGCTGCACCTCTGATAGACTACCCATCGACCTACGACTAAGGGCATCTGCCACTACATTGGCCTTCCCTGGGTGGTATAGGATATCGACATCATAATCCTTGAGTAGCTCTAACCACCGTCTCTGTCGCAAGTTCAGCTCCCTCTGGCTGAAGATATACTGGAGGCTCTTGTGGTCTGTGTAAATATCCACATGAACTCCATACAGATAATGTCTCCAGATCTTCAAGGCGTGAATCACTGCTGCCAACTGTTATACCCCGTATTTCCAGAGTATGTACGTAAGGACGTACGTAGAAAATTTGAACTTGAGAAATAGGCTTGGACGATTTCACTTTGTGCACAACACCCGGTTAGAGTCGTTTTTAAACGTTTCCACACTTCGTAGGGAAAATTCGGCTATATCATTTTTATTTTTGCGGATTTTTCCGAGTGGCGTAACGTGTTGGACCAACGAGAGGCGCCACTTGCACCCTCCCGTTGGCGGGCGTGAGGGACGGATTGGGCGAAATGGAGGTGTAGTTGGTAGGATATTTTGTGTGTTAGTTGGTTAAGGACACATGGGTGAATCTTGGCCTACACGCCTTGCACTTGGCAAGATCTTGGCCATTGGTTGGCGAGCTTGACCTATAAATACCCCCTTTGGATGACTTCTTCATCCATTCCAAATATTTCTAAGTGTTAAATCCTCCTCCCTCCCTTTGTGTTGAGTTCGGCCAAGAGCCCCTCCCACTTGGCGAGAGTACCCCACAGTGGGGTAGGCCGAGGGTATACACCCTCCTTGTGGTGCTAGCCAGTGGGGTACCACTAGCCTAGTTGTTTTCCTATATACCCCCCCCTCTTGGTAGAAATACTCTCAAAAGTATTGTTATAATGCCCAAATTACCTTAGCCGTATACCTTGTAGTATTCTAAGGTTATACCTATACAAAAGCCCAGTTATACTATTATACTTCCCGTCAGTCACCAAACCGAAACCCTAAGGAAAAATATCCATGGTTAGTTGGAGTAGTATGTAGAAGTTGGTTAGAACTTCTAAGGGTAGTTTGGAGAGCGAGTTGGGCGCTCGGAGTTGGAGCTAAACGTTGCCCAGGATCGACTTTATACTTGGATAATTATGGGCTTATCGAGGTAATTATCTTGTCCCCCTATTGTAATTGGAAATTACATGTTGTTAGATTATATAGTTGAAGTATACTATATATAGAACGGAACGTAGTTATCGGCAATGTCTTTTGACTTAAGCCTGAATAATAAGATACCTTTTGAAGAAGAAGAGTACCGAGCGTATTCTGAGACTTGTGTAGCTTTTACGTGAGGTAGAATTGTGCACGTCGGATTAGGCGTATAACCCCGGTTGGCTTGGTAGTCGGCCGATAGAGGAGGAGATTTACGCTGTTGCGGGAGAGTCTGCGAATTTTACGTAGAATGTTCTACGAAGGGATCTAAATGTTAATAAAGCGCCTTGTGGCCTTATAGGTTGAAATCTTGCGTATGGCGCGATCTACTTGGCTTAAGGAGTAGCCGACGGTTGGAAGTACTTGGAGCGTTTTGCTATTAGTCGATACTCGTCGCGAGGTATGTGAACCTCTTCCTATCTCTTCTAGCATGATATATGTGTAACTATGTAGTACGGTAGGCGACTGCGTGTTAAATGTATTTGATTGGTCTAAAACATAAAGTGTTATAACGGCTTTATGGGAAGTTGGTTATAACAGCTTTATGTAGGTAAGAAAATACTTGTGGTTTTTAAAAGGTAACCGATTTGACTTATAACTGACTTAATGTGTAATAATAAAGAATCTTGGAATATTTCAAAAGAATGCTGATTCATTTTTAACAGAAGAATAATACTTGGTTTTGAAAACATAAGAGTTATACTAGCTTTATGGGAAGTTAGGTATAACGTATTAAGAATGGTAAAATGAATGGTTTATTGATTGTAAAAGTTAAGAGACTTGATCTTAAAGATAAGAGACTTAACTTGTTTTACTTGTTAATTAACATTTTGTTAAAAATGTTGTAAAACCTCATTCGCGAGTAATGAGTACTTGATTTTAAAAGCAATAATGTTTCTTGATTTGAAATCGAATAAGTATCGAACAAACCACAGCAGCGCTAATAAAGGGAAATGTTTTGACTAATAATGTATTAGTAAAACCAGTAGAAACTTCCATCTGCATAGAAACTAAGATGAGACAAAATGATGTTACATTTCCTAGATCAGGGCTGCTTAAATAAGATTGTTATAAACAAGAATATCCTACTCACATATAAGGCTTATGTTTCTCAGATGGTTTAAAAGAGAATTACATTCTTAAATGAATAAGACTATGAACTACGAAACCTTTCTAAAATAAGAAACGTGAACATTTGAAATTAGGCAAACTTGGACGTTTGGAAAGTAATGTTGTTACTTGATTTTACAAAGGTAAGTGTTTTGATTTACTTCAAAAGATAATCACTCTATTTTCATATACTACGGGTATTGTGTGGTTTTTGTGAAAGTAACGTATCTTTTAAAGAGTTAATGTATGAAGTACTTTGGGGATAAAAACCCGATCTTGTTAATCATATAGTAGAAAGTACCTTGTGTATATAACTTGATTGTGTTGGTCTGTGATAGCATTGTAATACTTTCTTGTTGATTTGTTAAGTAAACATGCTAGGATGCTACGTGTGTTAGTATCTTGTGATGGTTGTGTAAAGGGGTTTCCGCCATTTGCGCTTAAGTTGTTTGACTATCACCGTTATGTTGGTATTTTACCACTCACCTTGACTTGTTTCGGAGGTTAGGCGCCTCCGTCGCGGGGTAGACTTCGAGCGATGCAGGACCATGATTTGAGAATACCTCATGCGGGTCTGAGGACCTATGCGAGCTACGAGAGTTCCAGGTTAGTTTGCGGCCTTTATGTTCATGCGGTCTATGTGGCCATACGGAATGCGAGTACAGGACGATGCCTGGGAGTAGCTACCCTCGATTCGAGGAATACCTCATGCGGGCCATTGGCGTGGCCTATGCGGAGTCTGAAGTTCGGGACTAGACGCGCATTAGATCTGCGGGCGAGTGGCGGCCGATCATGTGGCGGCTAGACAAATCTCATGATCTGATTTATGACCTTGTTAGTGCGTAGGTGTTAGTAGTCGGCTATGCCTTCGTACTTACCCGTGCGGTTTTATTATGACACAGTGGGACACGGTGTTCATGTGTATTCCTTGGTGCTTTTATATCATAGACTGCCGGCAGTGAAGAAGGTATTCCACGGGCATGATTGATGTTGTGGGCGTGAGACTCATTGTTATATTTGAGTGATGACTTGAGGGCGTGAGCCCACGGCAACATATTCGCTTATTTAATTGTAAGCGTAGTTTGGTTATCATACATGTCTCTGTTTTATAGACTATTATGATTTCATTCTGATATTTTGATTTCACATACTGTACTGTTATCTTGACCTCCTCGGGACTGCGTTCATGCCGCGAGTTGAGGTACACCGATCGTTGATCCTAGCTCTCGGTCACGATTCGGCGTTTGGGAAGCTCCGTTTCTCGGAGGCTTATCGATGGTATAGTCCCTGTCGTAGTAGGTGTTTACATTCGGGGGTTTGGCGGCCTGTCCGCCATTGTTGTCGTATCATTCTTAAGTGCATGTAATCTTGTTGTGGGCGAGTTGTAGAAAGGGATATGCTTCAAATTGTTATATATTATGAAGGTAATCGTTTTAGGGTTGCTTTGTCTTCTTATTTCACCGTCTTATTGCATTGGTTTCATGTTATTGTTTTATGTTCGTGATTACTCGATGTTGTATCACTAGGGTGCGGGGTAAGGCACGATCCGCGGGCAGGTTGGTCGTGACAAAAGTGGTATCAGAGCCAGGTTATCCTCGGAAAGTGTCTACAGACCGTATCCAGTAGAGTCTTGATTATCGGTGTGTTGTGCACCACACCAATAATCAGGAGGCTATAGGGTATTTAGGATTGGTTTCCATTCTTCTCAACCTGAGATCGTGCCTTAGAGCTGTGTGATAAGTTGGACCCCTCTAACGTATTTCTTTCTCTTACCGATATGCCTCCGCGTAGGGCAAACCCGGGCCCGGGGAGGCAAAGCGGAGGAGGCTGCGAGTAAGTCTGAGAGGTTACGAGGCACAGGCCCAATCATCACTGGGTGGTGCTTCGTTCGGGAGTTTTGCGGCGTCGCACTAGCCCCATAGATTAGCGGCGGCGATTCCTCTGCGGCTATGATGTTTGAACCTTGATTCCACGGCCAGAGCAGAGAATATAGATTTCAAGGAAGGCGACCACATTACTAACTATGGATTTGACTACGGAGTATACCGATGTCTGCGCGAGTCTTGATGAATATCAACGAGAAGGTTGTGCAAAGTAAGTTCTTGATTGAAGCGAGCATGGCACGTATGCGGGCTTATGCGCAGCCGGTGAAAGCGTAGATCGGCGGGTTAACGAAGGGCGAGAAGAGGGCGAGCGGCAAGGTCCTTTGGTAACTTTAGGCGAGTCGCCTCGCGGCAGATTAGATTATGCGCATCCACCGGTGCGAAAGGTCCTCCACGGGGTTCGGGGCGTTCGAGTGCGCAGGAGTTGGTCGAGCTCGAGCTTAGGTTCACGGCTACACGTAGGTTCGGCCAGGATTGAGTTTTCCCAGATTCCGGTGTGACGGGCGTCATCGGGAATGTCATCTTTAGTTAGTACTTGTTTTACCTACGACCGTCGAGTCGATGTCGAAAAGTGTCCTTGTAGAAGGACTCGGCCTTGAGATCGGTGGGTAGTTCGTCATCTTCCTAGCTATGTGCCTACGGGGTAGGTTTGACTAGAAACGACTTAAGGGAGTGGAAGCGATGAATCTGAGTTTATCCTTAACCCTCAGAGATTAGTAGCGTATGATGAGATGAGTATACCTTAAAGTGCTATGTTCGATAGCGGTGTGTAATTTGTGATTAGAAATCATGGTTGCATGCAGGGGATGATTGGGGATAGAAGGTGTGAGCCTTAGAGTTTTATATGTGGGGACCTTAGAGGTAAGGCCATCTCGAGTAAAGGTGTAGTGTTCGTGTTTGACCGCTTATAGGAGTGCATAGTGCACGTGAGCTATGTTTATGGGATAAGTCACGAGTAACGTGATTTGTGAAATTGTTCGGATCGGGAGCTAGTGTTTCTTGCGATCGGGTAGGGTTGAGGCCACGTTGCGGGTCAACCGCGACATGTATGGTGGTGGTCGGTTGTGGTGGTCCCTTGTGGTAGGTCACGAGGGTGTTAGGCCCAGTTTAGTTAACCGTCACGAACTTCGTGGATCGTTCGACCAGCGGTGTTGATTTTATCGAGAAAGGTTGTAGAAATGCGAGGTGCCTACCTTCACCTTATGTCGAGACGGTGGAGCCAGTGCGGCTGTTTTTGTTTGGAAGTTTTACCAGCGGGGTTAAGAACTGGTGAGTCTCGAGAATCGCATTCGCCTCGGGCGGTGTGTGGATTTCGGGGTAGTTGTGGGGATTGTTGTCTCTGTGGAGGAGTGTTTAAGCTACCATTTCAGTGTTCGGATGTCGCCTTATGAAGCCTTGTAGGGGCGGATGTGTAAGTCGCCGGTCTATTGGTTCGATGTTGGCAAGATTCAGATGGTTGGTTCAGGCTTGTTCCAGCAGACTGTGGATATAGTAAAGCTTGTCTAGAAGAGGTTCTGGTAGCTCAGAGAAATCGTGCGGATAATCGGCGGCGCTTAGAGTTGAGTTGTGGTCGGTCTTTTTGAAAGTACCACCCCGGGGTTGGGTGTGACGAGTTTTGGAAAACAGAGGGAACTTAGCCCAAGTTACTTTGGGCCATTTTGAGTTCATGTGAAGAATAGGCCAGGTTGCCTATATGTTAGCTTTTGCCGTTCGACTTAGGAGGCAATACGTCCGGTCTTTCGTATTGATATGTTCGGGAAAGTATCGGAGATCCATCCAGAGTGTTCCAGTTAATGGCGACCACGTTAGAGATAGTAACCCGAGTTTTGAAGCGACGATATCGAGAAGGTGGTAAGAGTTCGAGGTATGGCGACCTCGGGGATCGCGTACGGCCGGTACCATTTGTTGGGTGTGGGAGTGACACTAGAACCTCGCAAAGTGACAAAAGTGGTATCATTTCTTTTGTAAAGAGAAGGTCTGAAGGAAGTATATTTTAGACCCGGAGAGAGGTGTTTGTGGTGATGTTAGAGGTGTTTCCTCGTGGACTTGGATGGAGGTATTTGCGCAGTTGGTTCCGTGGCCATGTGTGGCAGGTTTGTTCTCGCAAGTATAGCAGTGAAGACTATACTGGCGCATGTTTTTTTTGAGACTTAGAAGGAACATTCGGGACGAATGTTTCTAAGGAGAGAGAATGTTATACCGTATTTCAGTATATGCGTAAGGGCGTGCGTAGAAAATTTGAACTTGAGAAATAGGCTTGGGCGATTTCACTTTGTGCACAACACCGGTTAGAGTCGTTTTTAAATGAAGCGTTTCCACGACTTTCGTAGGGAAAATTCGGCTATATCATTTTTATTTTTGCGGATTTTTAGAGTGGCGTAACGTGTTGGACCAGCGAGAGGCGCCAGGCACCCTCCCATTAGCGGGCGTGAGGGGCGGATTGGGCGAAATGGAGGTGTAGTTGGTAGGATATTTTGTGTGTTAGTTGGTTAAGGACACGTGGGTGAATCTTGGCCTACACTTGCCTTGCACTTGGCAAGATCTTGGCCATTGGTTGGCCAAGGCTTGACCTATAAATACCCCCTTTGGATGACTTCTTCATCCATTCCAAATATTTCTAAGTGTTAAATCCTCCTCCTCCCCTTTGTGTTGAGTTCGGCAGAGCCCCTCCCCCATGGCGAGTACCCCAGTGGGGGTAGGCCGAGTATATACCACTCCTTGTGGTGCTAGCCGTGGGGTACCCCCCCTAGCCTAGTTGTTTTCGTATATACCCCCCCTCTTGGTAGAAATACTCTCAAAAGTATTGTTATAATGCCCAAATTACCTTAGCCGTATACCTTGTAGTATTCTAAGGTTATACCTATACAAAAGCCCAGTTATACTATTATACTTCCCGTCAGTCACCAAACCGAAACCCTAAGGAAAAATCTCCATGGTTAGTTGGAGTAGTATGTAGAAGTTGGTTAGAACTTCTAAGGGTAGTTTGGAGCAGGTTGGAGCGCTCGGAGTTGGAGCTAAACGTTGCCCAGGATCGACTTTATACTTGGATAATTATGGGCTTATCGAGGTAATTATCTTGTCCCCCTATTGTAATTGGAAATTACATGTTGTTAGATTATATAGTTGAAGTATACTATATATAGAACTGAACGTAGTTATCGGCAATGTCTTTTGACTTAAGCCTGAATAATAAGAAACCTTTTCGAAAGAAAGTCTGAAGCGTATTCTGATGAGACTTGTGTAGCTTTTACGTGAGGTAGAATTGTGCGTCCGGATTAGGCGTATAACCCCACGGTTGGCTTGGTAGCGGCCCAGATAGAGAGGAGATTTCTGTTGTTGCGGGGAGGTCTTCTTGAATTTTACGTAGAATGTTCTACGAAGGGATCTAAATGTTAATAAGCGCCTTGTGGCCTTATAGGTTGAAGTACTGCGTATGGCGCGATCTACTTGGCTTAAGGAGTAGCCGGCGGTTGGAAGTACTTGTAGCGTTTTGCTATTAGTCGATACTCGTCGCGAGGTATGTGAACCTCTTCCTATCTCTTCTAGCATGATATATGTGTAACTATGTAGTAAGGTAGACGTACACGTGTTAAATGTATTTGATTGGTCTAAAACATAAAGTGTTATAACGGCTTTATGGGAAGTTGGTTATAACAGCTTTATGTAGGTAAGAAAATACTTGTGGTTTTTAAAAGGTAACCGATTTGACTTATAACTGACTTAATGTGTAATAATAAAGAATCTTGGAATATTTCAAAAGAATGCTGATTCATTTTTAACAGAAGAATAATACTTGGGTTTGAAAACATAAGAGTTATACTAGCTTTATGGGAAGTTAGGTATAACGTATTAAGAATGGTAAAATGAATGGTTTATTGATTGTAAAAGTTAAGAGACTTGATCTTAAAGATAAGAGACTTAACTTGTTTTACTTGTTAATTAACATTTTGTTAAAAATGTTGTAAAACCTCATTCGCGAGTAATGAGTACTTGATTTTAAAAGCAATAATGTTTCTTGATTTGAAATCGAATAAGTATCGAACAAACCACAGCAGCGCTAATAAAGGGAAATGTTTTGACTAATAATGTATTAGTAAAACCAGTAGAAACTTCCATCTGCATAGAAACTAAGATGAGACAAAATGATGTTACATTTCCTAGATCAGGGCTGCTTAAATAAGATTGTTATAAACAAGAATATCCTACTCACATATAAGGCTTATGTTTCTCAGATGGTTTAAAAGAATTATATTCTTAAATGAATAAGTCTATGAACTCTGAAACCTTTCTAAAATAAGAAACGTGAACATTTGAAATTAGGCAAACTTGGACGTTTGGAAAGTAATGTTGTTACTTGATTTTACAAAGGTAAGTGTTTTGATTTACTTCAAAAGATAATCACTCTATTTTCATATACTACGGGTATTGTGTGGTTTTTGTGAAAGTAACGTATCTTTTAAAGAGTTAATGTATGAAGTACTTTGGGGATAAAAACCCGATCTTGTTAATCATATAGTAGAAAGTACCTTGTGTATATAACTTGATTGTGTTGATGCGTGATAGCATTGTAATACTTTCTTGTTGATTTGTTAAGTAAACATGCTAGGATGCTACGTGTGTTAGTATCTTGTGATGGTTGTGTAAAGGGGTTTTACCTTCGACTGCGCTTAAGTTGTTTGACTATCAGTCGTTATGTTGGTATTTTACCACTCACCTTGACTTGTTTCGGAGGTTAGGCGCCTCCGTCGCGGGTAGACTCGGTGATGCAGGACCATGATTCGAGAATACCTCATGCGGGTCCTGGGGACCTATGCGGAGCTACGAGAGTTCCAGGTTAGTTTGCGGCCTTTATGGTCATGCGGTCTATGTGGCCACGCGGTGCGAGTCGGGGCGATGCGGGAGTAGCTACCCTCGATGCGAGAATACCTCATGCGGGCCATTGGGTGGCCTATCGCGGGCTGCGGGAAGTTCCAGGACTAGACGCGCACATTAGATACTGTGGGCGAGTGGCCAGCTTCGATCATGTGGCGGTCTAGACAAATCTCATGATACAGTTTATGACCTTGTTAGTACTGTGGGTGTTAGTAGTCGGCTATGCCTTCGTACTTACCGTCACGGTTTTATTATGACACGAGTGGGACCTGGTGTTCATGTGTATTCCTTGGTGCTTTTATATCATAGACTGCCGGCAGTGAAAAAGGTATTCCACGGGCATGATTGATGTTGTGGGCGTGAGACCCATTGTTATATTTGAGTGATGACTTGAGGGCGTGAGCCCCTGGCAACATGGCGCTTATTTAATTGTAAGCGTAGTTTGGTTATCATACATGTCTCTGTTTTATAGACTATTATGATTTCATTTCTGATATTTTGATTTCACATACTTGGTACTGTTATGCGACCTCGCCCGGGCTGCGTTAAATCTGCGCGAGTTGAGTACACGATCGTTGATCCTAGCTCTCGAGTCACGATTCGGCGTTTGGGAAGCTCCGTTTCTCGGAGGCTTATCGATGGTATAGTCCCTGTCGTAGTAGGTGTTTACATTCGGGGTTTGGCGGGGCCTGTCCGCCATTGTTGTCGTATCATTCTTAAGTGCATGTAATCTTGTTGTGGGCGAGTTGTAGAAAGGGATATGCTATTCAAATTGTTATATATTATGAAGGTAATCATTTTTGGGTTAGCCTGTCTTCTTATTTCACTGTCTTATTGCATTGGTTTCATGTTATTGTTTTATGTTCCGCTGATTACTCTGATGTTGTATCACTAGGGTGCCCGGGGTAAGGCACCAGTCACGGGCCCGGGTTCGGGTCGTGACACCAACTCTAAGTCATGTGTGGGGTAGTTCTTCTCATGCTTCTTGAGCTGTCGAGATGCGTAAGCTATAACCTTGCCTGTGCATCAACACATCCAGCCCGATGCGGCGACGCGTCACAATAAACCACATAGCCGTCTGGACCCTGCGGAAGAGTAAGAATCTGGGCGGTCGTCAACCTCGCCCGATGGCGGAAGCCCTCCTCACAAGCATCCGTCCACTGAAACTTAGTTGCCTTCTGAGTCATCTTGGTCAAAGGTGCTGAAATAGAAGCAAACTTCTCCACAAACCTCCGGTAGTAACCCGCAAGGCCCAAAAAGCTGCGCACCTCTGTCGGGGTAGTAGGTCTAGGCCAACTCCTGACTGCCTCGATCTTTGCCGTATCCACCCGAATACCATCGGCCCCGACAATGTGCCCCAGAAACGCCACCGAAGCCAACCAAAACTCACACTTCGAAAACTTGGCATACAACCGCTGGTCCCGGAGAACTCTCAGCACCGCCCTCAAATGCTCCGCATGCTCCTGCTCCGAGCGAGAATAAATCAAGATGTCATCAATGAATACTATCACAAACGTATCCAAAAATGGCTTGAACACTCGGTTCATCAAATCCATAAATACTGTCGGAGCATTGGTCAAGCCGAAAGACATGACCCTGAACTCATAGTGCGTCTGCGGGTCGGAATGCGATCTAGGGACATCCGTCTCCTAACTCGCACTTTGATGGTAACGGATCGTAGGTCTATCTTGGAGAAACACCTCGCACTCGTATGGCGGTCGAACAAGTCATCAATCACAGGAAGGGGGTATCTATTCTTAATAGTCACCTTGTTCAGCTGTCTGTAATCAACACACATATGCAGCGTCCCATCCTTCTTCTTCACGAACAATACCGGTGCTCCCCAGGGAGAAACACTAGGCCTGATGAAGCCCTTCTCCAGCAAATCTCTCAGCTGGTCCTTCAACTCTCTCAACTCGGCAGGTGTCATCCTGTATGACGGAATGGATATAGGCGAGTGTCCGCAACACATCGATGCAAAACTCAATCTCCCTCCGGGAGAGGATGCGATGGTCGTGCGGAACACATCCGGGAACTCTCGACTCTCTGGGCGGCGGAAGGTGCAGTATCTCGACCTCGATATCAAATACCGAATGAGATGGTAGATATACCCTTCCGAACCATCTTCCCGGCCTTGAGGTAAGAAATAAACTTACCTCGGCGACACGGTGTTCCTCCCACTCGATAACCGGCTCCCAGAGCTGAGCCGTACCAACCGCTTCCTACAGTCTACATTGGCGTAGCAAGAAGCTAATCAATCCATACCCATGATCACATCAAAATCGGTCATATCCAACTCTATCAAGTCGGCTAGGGTCTGACGACTGCATATAGTCACTGGGCAAGCCCTATATACCTCTTCAGCTACCACTGAATCCCCCACTAGCGTAGCTACCTCAAAAGGGTCTATGGACTCAGCCTCTATCCCTATCCTACTAGCAATATGGGGAGATATATAGGACAAGGTAGAACCTGGATCTATCAAGGCATATACGTCACAACAAGAAACTGATAAAGTACCTGTGATGACATCCGGTGATGCCTCCTGGTCCTGGCGGCTGGACATGGCATAAATGCGGTTCTGATGACCGCTGGAACTAGGACCCTTGCCACGACCTCTGCCGCGACCTGCTGGCCCATGAGCACCCTGCCCTCCGGGGCGAGTAACTGTAGGAGATGAAGACCCGGCTAAAGACCCTGTAGGCTGAACCCTACCATCAACGCTGCCGCGGTGGACGATGCTCTCGCAAAGTGACCCTGCTGGCCACAAGTGTAATAAGCTCCCGCAGTAGTACCACAACTCCCATAATGGGATCTACCACATCGAACACACTGAGAGGAATGTGGTCTCGATCGGTTAGCACCTCTACTACCCTGGAAGTTCGAAGTCCTGGGGCCTTGACCTGCCGAATACCAGGCCGCTCGAAGGCGGTGTAGGAGTGCTCTGGTGCCGCGGTGCAAATCTGATGCGCTCGAGGTCGTCCGCCCGAGAGCTACCAAAAGACCTGTCGTCTGGCCTTAACCTGGCGATATCATCGACCCGTCGGCCTCTACGCTCGCCGCACCCAGTGCATGAGCTGCGTGCGGGCAATGTCCATGCCCGGTGAAGAGCTACACCGAGCAAGACTACGCCAAGTAGTCATCAAGCCTGTGACGTGGCGGTGCACTCGTCCTCCATATCGCCACTAACGCGAGGGCATACGAGCCAACGAGTCGAACTCCACGTTGTACTCGAGCGTGCGCCGTTACGCCTCGGCGTCAAAAATCACGGCTCGTGCTCTCCTCATCTGTGGAGGCAAGAAGTGAGTGAGAAATGCCTCTAAGAACTCGTCCCAAACTGCTGGAGGCGCATGCTCCCCTCGGTACAGCTCTCATGAATCAAACGATCGGCGATGTATCGCGCGGCGATGTGAACCTAAAACCGACTCGGTCTCGAAGCCTTGATCACTCTCATGATCGTGGCAGAATCGGATGAACTCCTGCGGATCATCCTCAGGCCTCGACCCATAGAACTCTGGCGGGCTGCAACTCAGAAAGTCCCAAAGTCTCAAACTATCCGACCTCGGGTGAACCACGGGTACTACTGGAACTGGAACGGATACATCCAGCCTATCCTCGTGCCTCGCCACGACCCTGGCTAATAACTGGGCCATCTCCTTGTAACCCATCTCCTCTGCTCCAGGCTGTGGGACTGGAGGCTCAGGTGTCGTGGCCTCAGTAGCCACTGCTGCGGCTCTAAACCCTGTTGGGGCCGGCGGCGTCGTGGAACTCGCCGTCTGGGGTATCACCTCGGGTAAAGGCTGGGCCTGGGCCTTCGTGACCCTCTGTGTCCTACTAGCAGCTCCCTCGGCTGCCTTGCCCTTCTGGGTCCAGGTTGCCTTGCGTGGAGGCATAACTGGTAACAAAAGAAATTCGTCAGAGGGGTCCAACTTATAACACCGCTCTAAGGCACGATCTCAAAATGAGAAGAATGGAAACCAATCCTAAATATCCTGCAGCCTCCTGATTATTGGTGTGGTTCACAACACACCGATAATCAAGACTCTATTAGATACGGTCTGTAGACACTTTCCGAAGATTTAACTGCTTTGATACCACTTTTGTCACGACCCGTTCGGGCGTGGCGGTGCCTACGGGCACCCAGTAGACATACACGAGTAACCGGAATATAAACTTGCAACCATGAAACGATGTAAAATAAAACGATCTATCAAAGAAAAGTTGCCTTTCGGCATGTATATAAATACCAAAAGTGAATAGTTACATCCCAAATTTACAACAGGACTACAGACCTCTAAGAAGGTGTAAACACTATGACGGGACAGGGCCCCGTCATACCCCTGAATGTACAAAACATCTACAACACCAGGGAGAACCGTACCAAAAGTCGAGCCTCCGGAGAAATGGAGCTCACGACACGAGTAAAGATCCTAAGAATGAGGATCCACCACTTTCCCTTACGAAGAATCACATACCTCGCCGGCTAAATCCACTTGCCAAGTCGGATATGTCGTGCGTGATGTCAACCTATAATAGTCAAAACACGCCTATCAACTTCTAGTTTCGTGGGATTCTTCTAAGTAAGATTTCTCTTAGTCTCTGAAAAATTGGGCGGCCTCCCGTTTCTACTCAATTCTCCACCTTTTTCAAGGCCCGATAATAGTAACCAACATGCTATAAATTCCGAAATTTAAAGAAGGGGATCACACGCCCAAACGGAACGCTATTAACAATATTTCCCTTAACAACAACAATAATTAAAGAAGGGGATCACACGCCCAAACGGAACGCGATTAACAATCTTCCCCTTAACAACAACAATAATTAAAGAAGGGGATCACACGCCCAAACGGACCGCGATTAACAATATTCCCTTAACAACAATGTAAATCTGATCCTTAAGTAAATACAGTCCAAAGTAAATACAGTCCTTAAGTTGGGGTCCTTGGCCAACTTTTACAATTTTACTTATCCAATTACTTCATTAGTCTTCCAACTTATATTCCAATATTTATATAAGTTATAGTTTCTTTGTTGTTAACTTCTTAGTAAGTAATGGATACATTTTTACGATTTTAATGGCTAATATGTCAATTCTCCTTTTAACATCTTAACAAGATCCAAATCTTTCCTTATATCTCATACTCCATAATATACTTCCAATATATGTATAATATCCAATATACATAATAATCAACTTCACAAAGAGGTTAAGGTTCATTACCTCAATAATAGCCCA
Source organism: Przewalskia tangutica (assembly GCA_029844215.1). Lineage (NCBI taxonomy): Eukaryota > Viridiplantae > Streptophyta > Magnoliopsida > Solanales > Solanaceae > Przewalskia > Przewalskia tangutica. The sequence continues at coordinate 75,497,470 of CM056723.1, read as the reverse complement.
AAAATATCCAAGAACTTAAAGTCGCTCCTAAGCAAGTTTTAGCTCCAAATCTTTGTGTTCCAAACCACCACAAGTCACCCTTAGAAGTTCCTAACCAACTTCTATTCAAGAATTAACTCCAAAAAGTGAAGAACACTAAAGTTCCAAATCTGCCCACTCTCGGCTTTGTGAGGGTTTTTGAGGCTAGGGGTGTGAAATCTTGTCTAACTCTTGGTTAATAATCTTCCTAATACATTAAGGAAGAACACTTATAAGTTTAAGAATTTTTGGACAACATTTGCTCAAGAAAGAGGGGGTGGGACGAGAGCAACTAGGGAGGAGAGGAAAATATTTTCAAGTCTTGAAATGTTCTAAGTGTGGAAGATTTTCATCAACTAGATGTGTTTAAATAGGACAACCAAGGGTTAGGATTGAAACATGTGTATGGTATAGATTGTTTGTGTAGGTTCCTTTCTCCACTTGTCCCACAAATGTCATGCAAGACTTTGACCATTTGACTTGCCCACTAACTTCAAAAAAAACGTCCCATTGCCATGCAAGACTTTTGGCCACTTGTCTTGCCCACTTGTCTTAAAATAAACGTCCAACATGGCTCTTGGGGTGACACATGTCGCCCTCCCATTGGTCCAAAATATTTATCTCTCAGAAAAATTCCATAGTTGGTTAAAATATTGAAAACGTAAAAATTTCCTTCACAAGGTTCGGAATATTTTCCGTCGGAAAACAATTCTTTCATTATTACCTTAATTAGGATTTATACATTCATACGTACGTCCTTACATACATACTCCGGAACTACGGGGTATAACAACGGCATGATGGTACCTTGGTTTTATTCCCTTGAGAGTCAAAAGGCGATTTAAAGGCACACTTGAATCTCATTTATTTAAAAAAGGATACAGTTGACTCTTACTTTGAAAAGGCACAGTTACTGGTATTTGATTATTATACTTTTCTCTTGTTATCTTTTTGTCCTGTTATAATCTCATTTACAGTACTTATTGTTTCACATACTTGGTACATTTTCCGTACTGACCTCCTTTCTCCGGGGGCTGCGTTCATGCTGCATGTTTAGGTACGCAATTTGGTGATCTGCAAATATAGGATCCTTGCTCAGAGTTTTGGGATAGCTCCATTGTTCTGGAGTTTATCATTTTGGTAATGATATTTCATTACAAGTTTTTGTACATTTATGGGTACGGCGGGGCCTTGTCCCATCATAGTATATTGTCCAAACTCTTAGAGGTCTGTATTCATCTGTGGGATTGGACTGCGTATGCAGTGTAGTTTCATTTTGGCTTATATATATATAGCGGCGGCCTTGCCGGCTTTGCCTTTGCTTGTTTAAAAAAATGATGAGTATCTTTATCTTCCGCGGGTTACTTGGGATGAATGGGTAGAAGGGTGCCCAGGTAGGGTACGATCCGGGCCGGGGTTGGGTCGTGACACAACTTCGGCTTAAGAATATCATAATCCGGTGATCGGTGTAACAACAACAACAATACACATGATATCTGATATGAATATGTAATGAAGTTACAAAGCGTTGCACCCTTTGAGAATGGTTTCTATTACAACTCCTTTGGAGAGATTTTGAGAACAAGTTTTAGAGTTTCCTTCATTTACCATTTGCTTTGTAGTGAGCGTGTAAGTATTATGTATCATGAAGCTTCCTTGAATTATCAACAAGGGTATAACATGAGCGAAACAAGACATTGGATATCGACTCCACGTCGACTAAGAATAGAGTACTTATATTTTACATTCTTTAGGTGTCATATAAAAGGGATCATGCCAAAATATGAAAGAAGGGTTAGCCTAACATACCTTATTTATGCCTCAAGCTAATCCTCGAGTCTCTTCCCGAGCTTAATCAACTAAAATACCATCAACAATATAGGGATTAAGACTAGGCCACCAAGATTATTCTAACTAATCATTTATTCTGTCGCCTAACGGGATTTGGACAGCATCTCCCCAATAATCCTACCAACCCAACAATTCCAAATTAAGCTAATAACCAACAACAACAATAAATCTAACAATTTACAACAATAATATGACTAAACTCATCTTACAATTCTATCCAAAACAGCCCCTAAACCGCAAGGCCTTAATATTCGGTATACGATAATTATAACTATATTTCTAACACTTTAATCCGTTAAATCTCCACGTAATCATCTCAATAACAATGATGAGAAAATAATACATACCTTAGCAGCTGCTCAACCACGAAAATATCATCCCCCAAGTTCAATATTTAGCTTGAAACAACGACGACAACTCGTATTACACTTTATCCTTCACGAGCCTCGGGATTCGGGGCCTCGAACTTGATCGAACCTTTGCTTTATCTCTCTAACTCTCCTCACTCTCTCTCTCTAAAATATTCTAGATCTTTTGGCATGCAATGAGGAAGATAATGGGTGAAAATTTTCCATAAATAGCCAAGGAAGTGGGCCTGACCCGACTTGGAGTCGGGTTGGGCCGAGCCCACTGCCAGTATGACTTTTCCTTTTTAAAACGTCCATAACTTTTTATTCCTAGGTCTCATGAAGGCCCAAGACCTACTGATGGAAAGGTATTTCAATTATATACAACTTTTACTTTTTGTGTTTTCCCAAATTATCAACGTATAATGGTGTGTTGGCCTCGTAAAGCTATATCACCCGAAAACGTATCCTTAAATCATCCTTTTGGAGTGCTTATACTCATATTTGGCTTAAGTGTCCCTCTTAAGACTTTCTAAACTTCCTATGTAATATTCATATAACTTGTCATATGCCCTTTATAAAATTCCGACATGTGGGCCCCACCTTAACTTACGGTTATGAGGGTTATTTGTCAAGTAACTTATTAACCAACTTACACCATATTGCCTCCACTGTCGTCTATATGTTATTCTTATACATATATAACAGAATCTTCATCCCTAATCCTTGTATATCTTTACCCTCCCCTGAGCCCATACTAAGTCGTCTGCACTCTCGGTAACACGAAAATTTTTCCGGGGTGTAACATATATGGAGTGGAGTAGAAGATTGGGCATGAAGATCTAAGAAGGAACATGTTTATTTTCGGCTTTTATGTAGGTCTTGGTCGAGACCATTTTCTTTTACCTTATTTTAATTCTTAGCTTAACTACTAGCTCTCCTTAAGACATAATTAATAGGCCTTGTAATAATATAGGTGGCTAGGCCGAAGAACAATCTAGAAATGGAAGCTTCCAAACGTGCCCCAATGAGATAGTTCATGAACTAGCTAGTTCATGCACTTATCTACATGTATGTCTCAAAAGGGTAGCCTAGAGAATATGAATGGTTGGCCTATTCATTTCCCCCAAATTGGCTGAGACCATTTTCCCTTCCCCCTTTCCCATTGTTGCCGAATGGTTCATGTATTGTGTCTATCTAGTTGTCTTCTAGAAGGGTCTAAGTACTAGTATAAATAGGACATGTAGTTGAGGTAAATAAATGTTGAAGATTTATGAAATATACTTGAGTTTTACTCAACTTTGCTAAGTTATTCAACTTTTGTGTTGGTTAATTTAGTTGGTCCTTTTGTGGTCTGAACCTCGTTCCTATTGTGGGTCAAACTCTTAGTGAAATTCTAGTTGTAACTTTTGTGATCTAGCTAAACCCAAGATAAGGTTTCCTTTAGTGTAAGTTTAGTTATAACGTTTGTGATCTAACTATGCCCAAACCAAGGTTTTATCCTGCCTTTCGGCCTACCTCAGTTGGTTTGCACCCGAGCTTGTCCTTAGAAATCTTGTGTCTAATCCTTATCCAAATTTCTTCATTCTTTTCAACACAACATCCTACAACACTTCCCCAATTCACACCCCAAAGGCCTTAAATCGAAACATCACAAAACTACCCGAACACCCCAACTATTTCCCTCACCATGCCGGTCAAATCCCTATACTGTCAACCTAATGTCCCGATCAGTTTCCGCCACCTTACCACCATCCAACCACTAAACCCCGACCACCAATATAACCCTCAATGTGTTTATAACATCACCCATAAAACATCTTAACCCATTTCCACCCTAAACTACCTGTGCAAGCCCCACAATACCACAGTCCGGTGAATCCGAGAACCCGACACCCCACCTTTTGAGTTCATTTTTGTGTCAACCCAACTTCGGTCAACCTACCCACACAAACCCCTCCTTATATACATCAACCTCATTCCTTTTAGAAGTCGTCTGAGAATATAATATTAAAGTTTGAACATCGTCATTAACTCATTTACTATCCAGTAGTCTTTAGCCTCGATTTAGACCTCGTAATTACGTTCATGGAATATATAATATTTTAATTTCCCTCATTATACCCTATACAATTACCTTCATTATACATCCCTTTATTAAGAAAGAAACCTTACACACATAAGGCATACCAAACAAGGACTACACAACAACACTCAACAATCGATATTGGACCCTTATCAATAAACTAGCAGTTTTCATACAGCACATAGGCACATTTAGTTACTTGGACTTACACAACAGTTCTAGCAATAGGCATCATTGATCACGTGCAACAAGTTGATATCTAAGTCTAAGATTTGTATAAGGTAAAGCACAAAAACAAATACATCGAGAATCACGTCAAGCATTGTAATCCACCCAGTACAATAGAACCAGTCTGAACCATCAAATCCATTATGTTACAAAAATCAACCCAAACCTCAATAATCATCCCAAATTCATCAATAATCATTCCAACACTTAATATATAACAGATAATCAATGAAGTAATGTATGAATGATATGAATGCAATACATATGCCATGTAACTTTCATCTCCTAGTATACATGCGTTCAAATTCTATGAACTGCACACCGATGAGGGATCCGTAAAGTCCATATACTCTTCCAGAATTTCTCACGGTGCCAAACTCTTGGTTGAATAATAATAAATATTGCAAGCGTGCAACTTGTTCCCCCATGTATCATCATCATCATCTCAATATTTCCATAATCACATAAGTGTTCTTACCTTTCTGGTGTCTTGGACCTGATATTCCCGTACCACTATTGTATCAATATTATCATAATCATGAGTGTATGATTGCAATGACATCTGAGTAAGAAATCATGATATAATGAGATGCAACTAAGTATATAGATGAATATCACATGCTTTCAAGAATTTAATAACATTTAATCCAAGCATAATCAAGGTATCATACTGAAAGTGTCACGACCCGACCTCGGGCCCGCGACTGGTGCCTTACCCCGGACACCCTAGTGATAAAACATCAGAGAAAATCAGCGAAAAATAAAACTCATGAAAAATAAACAGTGATACTAAAAACAGGCTTACCAAAAAGTCGTCTTACTGCATATATATATAAATAAACCTTGAACAGTTATCCTTTACAAACCACACGCCAGCGGTACTACAGATCTCTAAGAACGTATAACAACTATGACGCAGGGCCGCCATACCACGAATGTACAAGTACCTATAATGAGGGGACTATACCAAAGATAAGCCTCAGAGAAAGCGGAGCTTCCCACAATCTTGAGCTGTGACCACAGAGCGAGGATCGGCAAGCGGTGTACCTCTACTGCGGCATGAACGCGGCCCCGAAGGAGGTCGAGACAACAGTACCAAGTATGTGGCGAAAATCGTAATGAAATCATAACGATCTATATAAAGCAGGAGACATATGTGATAACCAAACTACGATTACCTGATATGTAGCGATCGTGTCAAGTCGAGGACTCACGCCTCAAAGTCATCACTCAAATATAACCGTGGGTCTCACGCCCACAATATCAATCATGCGTGGAATTCCTTCCTCACTCTGGCGATCATGATATAATAACACCAAGGAGTACACATGAACACCAGGTCCCACCTGTGTCATAAAACCGTACGGGGCAAGTACGAAGGCCCAGAACCAGCATGCATCATCAACTGACCGGGGCAAGTACGAAAGCCAGCTACCAGAACCTACCATACCAACTATGATGTAGAACTGACCGGGTCAAGTACGAAGGCATAGCTACCAGAACCAGCATGCGTCGCGCATCCGACCGGGGCAAGTACGAGAGCCAACTACCAGATCCGTCTATGTCACCAACCTCATTCCACCTGCGTCCACGGTGGCGGGCAAGTATAAAGCCTACTGCGAACCGGCTGCATCACGTCGCTGACCGGGGCAAGTACATAGGCTAACCACCAGAACCTCCTGCATCACGACACTTCATGGGGAACTAGTCCGTGGAATGACACTATAAAGAACTGACCGGGGCAAGTACGAAAGCCAACTACCAGAACCAGCTGCATCGGCGGCCAAGGCAAATGCGGGGCTAGCTACGAGAACCGACTGCGTGTAAACCTCATGGAGAGCTAGTCCATGGAATAAAACTATCAATAGGGAAACGAACCCTCATCATGGCCGCATACCCGTGGACCATCCATCGAGAGACGCGGTAACATAAGGATACAACACTTGCACAACAAGACTATCACAAGCAAACATAGACAAGTTACTCACACTCAAGGTACTTTCATTTTATGTCAACAATTCGGGTTTTAACCCCAAAGTACTACATACTTTCATTCTTTCAAAAAGACCTCTTTTTACGTAAAAGCCACACGATACTACTACTCATAGTATCAAAGCACTTTTCATTTCAACCCAAATTACTACACCTTCAGAAAATCTTTACAGTGCCTTTAAAATCAAGTACTCTATACTTTTTAAACCAAGTGTTTTACATTTTTAAAACAACATCAAGTATACTTTTAAAACCCAAGTAACTCACTCTTTTCAAAACAAGTAACCTATACTTTTAAATCAAGTTACTTCTCCTTTTCTGAAATCAAGTCGTTTATAAGTCAAGTCTCTTATCTTTCAAGATCAAGTCTCTTAACTTTTAAAATCAACAAACCATTCTTTTATCTTCATAAAGTCGTTATAACTAACTTCCCATAAAGCCATTATAACACTTTATGTTTTAAACCAACCAAATTTATTTAGCATGCGTCGTCTCTACCGTACTACATAGTTCACAACAATCATGCTAGAAAGGATAGGAAGAATCACATACCTCGCGACGATTATCGACAAGTAGAAAAATGCTCCAAAGTACTATAACCTTGCTAGCATTTTCCACCCTCCAAGTAGAATACGCTACTCATAGTACTTCACCCTATAATGGCCATAATACGTCTATTAACTTCTAGATCTCTTCGTAGAATATTTCTAAGTATAGGGTCTCTTATTCTACGGAAAATCGGGCAGCACTTCCCCTGTTTTTACATACTTTTCCACCTTTTTCAAGGCCCGAAAACAATAACCAACATGCCACATTTAAGGCGCAACAATTTAACAACTAAAGAAGGGGATCTCACGCCTAAACGGACGTGTAAAAATCTTCCCCTTTAAACAACCAAAACCGAAATGGAAACAAGTCCATAGTCCAAAGTAAAGACAGTCCAATGTAAATACAGTCCATTGTAAATACAGTCCAAAGTAAATACAGTCTAATGTAAATACAGTCCAATGTAAATACAGTCCATTAGTTCATTAGTTGGTGTTTTTGGCCAACTTACAATAATCATAATTATCCAATTTTTCGGCTAGCATGCCGGAATTACTTCTTTAATCCTCCAACTTATATTTCAATCTTCATATAAGTTATAGTTACTTTGTTATTAGCTTTCAACAAGTAATAGATACGTTTTTACCATTTTAATGGCTAACATGCCAATTTCCATTTCAACAAGCTTACAAGATCCAAACCTTTCCAAACTTCATTCCACATATTACATACTCCATAATATACTTCCAACATATATAATATCCAACTTCACAAAGAGAACAAAGTTCATTACCTCAAAAAAGCCCAAAAATATCCAAGAACCTAAAGTCGTTCACCTTTAAGAAGTTATGTTAAGGAACTTAATGGAATGCCATGTTAATAGATTAAGCTACGTGGTAGGCTTAAGAGAATTGTACGGATGAGATCCGTATGGAGTAAGTAATGGTTGTTGTGATCGAGACAACATGGTTATAGTATTATGAGAAGTTATTATACCCGTTTTCGGGGGGGGGGGAGGACTGAGAAGGTAGGCTTGGTGCATGGAAATTGCGAGCCTAAGAATATTGATAACCGCCAAGACCTAAGGTATATAAGGCCTTCTCGGGCAATAAGATTTAATTCAGACTAAGAGTAAGAGTTAAGTGTGACGGTGGGTCGGGTTGGGGACCTATTACGGGTCGCCCCATAGCCTGAAATGGAGTGGGAGCAGTTGGTAGTAGTTCCACTACGTGACAGGGTCACGAGGGTGCAAGGCCCAAGTGTAGTTAATTTTTTTACGGGTTCGTGGACGCGTTCCACCGGAACCTGGCCGTGAGAGCCGGAAATGGCCTTTTTTTATTTAATAGAGTAACTCCAAAGATTGGAGGCCAGAATCAGTATGGATGTTATGTAAGTATGCTAGTATAAGTTGGAGGTACGGAAAGAATACAACTAGTAAGAAAGTGTAGAATCGTCGTTTGGTTGGTTCCACATAGGCAAGGTTCAGATAATTGGCCTAGACTTGATTCGTGGGCATGGATAAGCGAAGCTTATCGAGAAAGATTTTCGATGGCTCGGTCGTGAAACTTTATGCAGATGAACGACGTCGACACTTGGAGTTCAGGTTGACGTTTTAGTATGAGTATTGTTATGTGGCTGTGGGTGGCATATTTTGTATGAAGGGTGTAGTATAAGGAGACTATGTCGCTATCTAATTAGAATGGACTCCGAAAGAACATTCGGGGACAAATGTTTCTAAGGGGGGAAGTATGTTACACCCCGAAATTCTAGGACATGAATAAGAGAATAGACGCGAGAGCGCAAGACTTGAAAATTGGTACGAAAGAAAGAATTGTTTTTCGACGGAAAATCTTAGAAACGTCGAAAAGGAAAAATGTTCGTTGATGAGATTTAGATTCTCAAAATGCTTTATTTGAGGAGTATGGAACTTATTATCATTGTGGAAATTTATTTTTCTGGATTTGGTCACGTGGGGCCCACAGAAATTTACGTTTTGTGGGGCCACGAGGGTTACAAATTTTATGGACGAATGGGAGGCGACACGTGTCACCCCCACATGGTCTTGCGAATTGACCAAGGGTAAAATGGTCATTGACCAATGTAGAAGATTAAGTCTTGAGCTTGAGATTATTGACCAAGTCGAAAGAGCCAAGCAGATCTCTTTCATCTCAACCTAAAAAGTATTATAATCTAGACCCTCCAATGTGTTATATAAGCACACTAGTAGCAAGACAAGTCTTTCAACACTTAGAAAAATTTGAGAAACTTTGAAGACCTCAAATGGTGCTCTCGGCTTTGTCCTTAGATCCACACAAAAAAAATTCAATTGTTGTCCATAATTCACAAAACTTTAACCCAAGGTTCCTAAGGGTATTGTAAGGATATCTCAATAGAAAGATCTCCGAAAAACGACGTTTTCACGTTAGTCGCAATGCGAAACCCTAAGGTGTTCTTCAACTTTGAAGATGGAACTTGAAGAGAAGTTCTTCATGAGCTTCTAAGGAGTGCTTGGAGCGGATTGGAACATAATACGAGGAGCTAAAAGTTGCTAAGGATCGACTTTTACGCTTGGACATTATTAGGGCTTAATGAGGTAAAATCTTCATCTTCTTAATGTAATTGAATATTACATGTTATATTAGTTAAGAAATGAGCATGTGGTATATAGAATGAAGTTTGAAAAGATTTGGATCATGTCGACATGTTAAAAACCGAAAATGGACAAGTTAGCCATTAATGTTGTAATCAATTTGGTCGATAGTTACAATCGTCGCATGTTAAGGAAGAAATGATTTATAGTTGTTATAATTGTTATTATGTATATAACCTATTGGATTAACAACTTGGATTGAAAAAGGAATTGAAAGGAAATTGATAATTGTTGTGACAATGGTAGCCGATTATGGCTTGGAAATGTTGGACAGTTTTATATTGATTGTGGGACAGAATTTTACACGTCCTATTAGGCGTGTAATCCCCTTTGTATTTTCTGAATTGTTGGGTCTTAAATGTGGCGTTTGGTTATTGATTTTCGGGCCTTGAAAAAGGTGGAAAAGTACGTAGAAACAAAGGAAGTGCTGCCCGATTTTCCGTAGAATAAGAGACCTAGCACTTAGTATGATTCTACGTTAAAAAGTGAGGAGTTGATAGACATGTTATGATTAATATAGGTTGAAGTACTACGAGTAGCGTATTCTACTTAAAGGATGGAATAGATATCAAGGTTGAAGTACTTTGGAGCAGTTTGCTACTTGTCGATAATCGTCGCGAGGTATGTGAACCTCTTCCTCCTTTTGGGCATGATTCTATGTATGAAATATACATGTGGTGTTATTTCATGATTCCTTCTACTCTTAGAAGTTAAGAGGTATGTATGTTGATTTACTCTATGTAAAAGTTACGTCTAAGTTATCCTAAGTTCTTACCAAGTCTTATGGGGGATGTTGGTACGAGTCGTTAGGAAGTATTTGGACTCGAGTTGACTTTGCTAAGTTACTGCACGAATGAGAATAAGTATCGAACAAGCCATTGCAGCGTTAATAAAAGAAAATGTATCGACAATCAATTAATTTAAAATGAGTAGAATTCTCCATCTGCATAGAAGCTAAGATAAGACAAAATTGTATTACATTTTCTAGATCATGGCTACTTTAATAAGATCGTTATAAATAAGTATAACCTATTCACAACGCACAAAAGTATATGTTACTTAATTTAAAGAGTTACGTTATGAAGTTTTAAGACTATGAACCTTAAATTCTTAAAAGGTTAAGAGACTTTATTTTTCAAGTTATGGGACTTGATTCTTAAAGGAAGAAATGACTTGATTTAAAAGTATATAATACTTGATTTGGAAAGTGTGGATTTCTTGACATTCTAAAGATAAGAGACTTGATTTCTAAGTAAGAAGCTCGATTTCTAAAGATAAGAGACTTGAAGTATTTTGAAAGTTTTACAACTTGATTTGAAAGTATAAGTCTCTTGGTTATGAAAAAAATGAATTAGTCTAAGGCATAAAGTTAGTATAACGACTTTATGGGAAGTTGGTTATAATAACTTTATGGAAGGTTAAGAGAATGGTTTTCTCTAGTAATGTAAACAAAGAAATGACTTGAAATAAGGAAGGGCAATTTGATTTAAAGGTATCACTTGCTTAAAGTTTTAAAATAAGGGTGTTACACCCCGTAGTTACAAGACATGTTTTAAGGTAGTACGTAAGAACTCGCAAGTGTCAAGATTTGAGACTTGTAAAAATTTATCGGAATTATGGATTTGTCGGAAAACGAATTATTGTGACGAATGGGAGGGTGACACGTGTCACCTCCCCTTATGATGCCTTGGTCGAATTTAGGCATGGCCAATATGGTCATTGACCATAGTCTTAGATGACAAGTCTTGCAATGTAGAGAGCTTGACAATATTGACCAAGTCAATGGACCCACAAAGTCTTGATATTTAGTAAGACTTCATCCTAGCCACCCAATTGTACACATCTTAACCCTCCATGTCCCTATATATTACTACTAGTAGCAAGACTAAGTTCCACACTTAGAATAATTTTCAAGAATTTCAAGAACTCTCTCAAAGAGGTCTCGGGTTTGGCTAGCTCCCACATGAAAAAAATTTGTTTCTTGTCCTATAAGATCCCCACTTTAAACCTAGGTTCCCAAGTGTATAGTGAGTGTATCTCAATAGAAAAATCTCGTAAAAATATAGTTTTCGTATTAGTCGCAAAGTGAAAACCTAGTGGCTTTCTAGGTTTTGGATTGGAAGTTTGAAGGAAAGTTGTTGGTGTTGTTCTAAGGGTCTCAACAAGCGGATTGAAGTATATTGGAGAGGCTCTAAACTACTAAGGAGCGACTTCGGATTTGGATTTGGATTAAGAATCGTTAAGGTATAATCTTGTCTTTTAAGGTGTTACAAGATTATGTATTTATATTGTTGTTGTTAGCTTTACGTGTTGCTAGCATGAAGTTGATATGTAGAAGTTTATAAGGATTGTGGATTGATTGTAGCCTTGGAAATCCGGAATGTAATGTAAGCCATGTTAAGTTGGATTTCAATTTAGTCGTTATTAGAATCGTCGCATGTTATTGATTTGAAGATTGTGGTAGTTTTAATCAAATGCGACTTGATATCATGTTATGTTAACAATTTGGATTGAAATGGAAATTTGATAAGAATTGGTATGGTTGAACTCAAGGTGGCCGAATTTGGACTTTTAGTTTGTTATTCATTTGTATTGGACTACTTTCTAAATTGTGAGCCAATTGGGGTTGTTTAGTTATTCATTTGTATTGGACTACCTTCTATATTGTTGTGAGCCAATTGGGGCTGTTTGGTTATTGTATTTCGGCCTTGAAAAAGGTGGCAAAGTAAGTAAAAACAAAGGAGGTGCTGTCCGATTTTCTATAGAATTTGGCGACTTAGCACTTAGAATATTCTACGTTTGAAGTAAGAGGTTAATGGACGTATTGTGACCATGATAGGTTGAAGAACTAAGTATAGCATATCCCACTTGAAGAATGGAATAGCTCAAGGTTGAAGTACTTTGGAGCATTTTACTACTTGTCGACAATCGTCGCGAGGTATGTGAACCTCTTCTTTCTTTGGCATGATCCTACGTATGAAATATCCATGTGATAGTATTTCATGATTCCTTCTACCCTTAGAAGTTAAGAAGTATTCACATTGTTGATCCTAAATTAAGAGTCTGTTTAAATTGTCCTAAGTCCTTACTAGGTCTTATGGGAGACGTTGGAAAGAATGGTTAGGAAATTTTGAGATTTGATTTAAAGGCTATGTGCCTTGATTTGTTTAAAGTAAGTAAGTGGATTTTATGTTCGAGAATGACTTGAAGTTATATGATTTTAAGGGAATAAATTACTTGGTTTTGGAAGGTATGGAACTTTATATTTTTTTTTTGTATAAGTAATTGGGCTTGAAAGGAAGTATGTTATGAAGTTTTAAGACTAAGAACTTTGATTGTCTTTTAAGGATTATGAAGTTTTAAACGATATGATTCTTTTTAAGTATGTATGTATGTAGTATCTTTGGATCCAGTTTTCCTAAATGTTGTAAGAATAAAAGTGTCTTAAGTTCTCTAAAATAAAAGGTTGTTATAACGACTTTATGGGAAGTTGTTATGACGACTTAAGAAAAAGTAATAAGGCGGTTTAAAATGTTACGTAAGGAAAATCACACCGAGCCTACAAATAGGCGGATTACGTTATGAGATACAGGAGCCTACAAATAGGCGGATTACGTTATGAGATACAGAGCCTACACATGGCGGATTACGCCATATTACCAGAGCCTACACATCGGATTACGTCATCTTACAAGGCGAGCCCCACAAAGGGCGGATTATGCTACATGATTCCACGATGCAAGGCCCACAGCGGGCGGATTATGTCACATGATTCATCGAGACACCGTGTCATAAATGGACCGGATTATGTTATGTAAGATATGTAAGTTATGTGAAAAGATGGATTAAACTCTTAAGTATGTATGTAAGAATATGTTGTTAAATTTTATTGAAAGAAGGAAAGGAACGGTTAATATATGATTGATTTCAGGAGTTAAAAAGGGCATTCTTTTATTCAGACATGATTTGGTTATTGCATTTTACTTACATTTCCATACTAAATTTTTGTTATCGGCCCCGCCCGGGGCTGCGTTCATGCCGCAGTGATAGGTACGAGTTGGTGATCCTTGCTCTTAGGATCTCTGTTGATTTTGGAAAGAAGCTCCTTTCACTCGGAGCTTATCTTTTAGTACGGTTTCACGATGTGGTAGACTTATGTACATTCGAGGGTATGGCGGGGCCTGTCCGTGATTGAAAATTCTTAGAGGTGCAGGTCGGTTTGTAAAAGAAAGGGATGTATTTGTTGTTGTTATGTATATGTATATGTGTCGGGAAGGTAGCCTTATCGGCTAACTCGTGGTTTAATTTCGTTATTTTATTTTATGAGTTTCATGTATGTTCATTGCTATTCTCTAATGTATACGAGCAGGGTGCCTGTGTAGGGCACGATCGCGAGCGGTCGGTCGTGACAAAAGTGGTATCGAGCGATTAGTCCTCGGAAAGTGTCTGAGGCCGTGTCTAGTAGAGTCTTGATTATCGGTGTGTTGCGCACCACATCTATAATCGGGAGGCTGCGGGACATTTAGGATTAGTTTCCATTCTTCTCACTCGAGATCGTGCGGTGAAATGTATTAATAGGTTGATCCGTCTCGGCGTATTCTTATGTATGTGAATCGGCTATGCCTCGCGGAAGCGACCGAGGCCCGAAGGGCAAAGCGGCAGCGAGGCGCGATGGTGCATGAGTTACGAGTCGGAGCACAGACTATGCACGAGTAGTAAGCGGGTCGGCGAGTTCAGCCACGCCAGCGATATTAGAAGGCCGAGGCGGCGGTAGCTCGAAGGTTCGTGCGAGCCTCGATTCGCGGCGGTGCGAGTATAGAGACTACGAGAGCGGTCCGATTATTGGCCCGATATAGTAGTCGAGCGTGGCAAGCGAGCGGCGACCGCTGAGCCAGCGGTTTGCGGATTAGGGATTTTCTAGGATGTCATCCACGAGTTTTATGGTTCGAGTGCGATGAGGATCGCGGGGAGTTCATTCGGCAGCTCTGACGGACCACGCGAGTTCTTAGGGCTTGAGACAGTGCATTACGCTAGCCTCCTCTGGGTTCTGCGATATCGCGTTGAACCGGTTTGAGTCGTGGTTGCTTTCGAGAGGTGATGATGCTCTTCCGGTGTTTGGGAGGAGTTCTGAGGCCTTCATGGATCACTTTTTGCCTCACGAGATGAGAGAGCCGGGTAGGCAGTTCTTGACCTTGAGGCGAGCGGGAGGACTATCAGAGTATAGCTTGGAGTTTGACTCCTTGGCGGATACGCATACTATTGTGGCTAACATGGCGATAGAGTTCATCGCTATGTTATGGGACTAGACCGTTATATGATCACTGCTTGCACGGAGTGGCCCTTCACCCGAGAATGGATATTGCCGGAGATGCGACATATGCCTGAGGATTGAGGCGGGGAGAGAGGACCGACCAGACCAAGGCCCGGCCAAGAGGCGAGCAGCGAGGGTTGAGGTGATTTTAGGCGGAGAGCCTCGGCGAGCTAGGTCTGATTCGGCCTGCAGTGCTCCTTCCTAGTTTTACGGCGGGAGGTTAGATCGGTAAGGGTGTCAGAGCCGGTCGAGCTCGAGGCTTGGACCGTATACGCACATGGGTTCTAGGCGATCGGGGCCCCTCTTCCTCGATGTTCACGGTGTGGCGGCATCACCATGGGAATGTCGTCGTGCTCTTGGTGCTGTTTTACTGTGGCGTCAGGGCCATATGTTGAGGGATTATCCTAGTAGGAGAGTTGCAGGAGGGATAGAAAAGTCTACCGGATCAGTTGCGGGTTCTTCGCCTTCAGTAGCTAGGCAGGATATTCATACACCGGCAGGCCGTGGCAGGGGTCGTGGTGGAAGTTCCCAGTTTTAGCGGTCCTTTGAACCGCCTATAAGAATTCAGGTATATCTTCGGCCCTTTACAAATTTGTATGCATGATAAGGTTATTATATGTTTAAGTATCAAGAACGGATAATATTGAAATTATGTAAGTATGCTAGAAGTAAGTTGGAAGTACGAAAAGATAATATTTTTAGGCCTTGAATGTGAGTATATAGTGATGATGCACACTATGGATTGTTTCCTCATTTGGTTTGTGATGGATAAATATGCAAGTGCGGTATATTAGGGCCATATGTGGCATAATTAGGTTTTGCTAAGTGCAAGTTTATGAGACTATGCCAAGGAATGATAGATTGAGCTCCGAAAGAACATTCGGGGACGAATGTTTCTAAGGGGGGAAGAATGTTACACCCCGTAGTTACAAGACATGTTTTAAGGTAGTACGTAAGAACTCGCAAGTGTCAAGATTTGAGACTTGTAAAAATTTATCGGAATTATGGATTTGTCGGAAAACGAATTATTGTGACGAATGGGAGGGCGACACGTGTCACCTCCCCTTATGATGCCTTGGTCGAATTTAGGCATGGCCAATATGGTCATTGACCATAGTCTTAGAGGACAAGTCTTGCAATGTAGAGAGCTTGACAATATTGACCAAGTCAATGGACCCACAAAGTCTTGATATTTAGTAAGACTTCATCCTAGCCACCCAATTGTACACATCTTAACCCTCCATGTCCCTATATATTACTACTAGTAGCAAGACTAAGTTCCACACTTAGAATAATTTTCAAGAATTTCAAGAACTCTCTCAAAGAGGTCTCGGGTTTGGCTAGCTCCCACATGAAAAAAATTTGTTTGTTGTCCTATAAGCTCCCCACTTTAAACCTAGGTTCCCAAGTGTATAGTGAGTGTATCTCAATAGAAAAATCTCGTAATAATATAGTTTTCCTATTAGTCGCAAAGTGAAAACCTAGTGGCTTTCTAGGTTTTGGATTGGAAGTTTGAAGGAAAGTTGTTGGTGTTGTTCTAAGGGTCTCAACAAGCGGATTGAAGTATATTGGAGAGGCTCTAAACTACTAAGGAGCGACTTCGGATTTGGATTTGGATTAAGAATCGTTAAGGTATAATCTTGTCTTTTAAGGTGTTACAAGATTATGTATTTATATTGTTGTTATCTTGACGTGTTGCTAGCATGAAGTTGATATGTAGAAGTTTATAAGGATTGTGGATTGATTGTAGCCTTGGAAATCCGGAATGTAATGTAAGCCATGTTAAGTTGGATTTCAATTTAGTCGTTATTAGAATCGTCGCATGTTATTGATTTGAAGATTGTGGTAGTTTTAATCAAATGCGACTTGATATCATGTTATGTTAACAATTTGGATTGAAATGGAAATTTGATAAGAATTGGTATGGTTGAACTCAAGGTGGCCGAATTTGGACTTTTAGTTTGTTATTCATTTGTATTGGACTACTTTCTAAATTGTGAGCCAATTGGGGCTGTTTAGTTATTCATTTGTATTGGACTACCTTCTATATTGTTGTGAGCCAATTGGGGTTGTTTGGTTATTGTATTTCGGCCTTGAAAAAGGTGGCAAAGTAAGTAAAAACAAAGGAGGTGATGTCCAATTTTCTATAGAATTTGGCGACTTAGCACTTAGAATATTCTACGTTTGAAGTAAGAGGTTAATGGACGTATTGTGACCATGATAGGTTGAAGAACTAAGTATAGCGTATCCCACTTGAAGAATGGAATAGCTCAAGGTTGAAGTACTTTGGAGCATTTTACTACTTGTCGACAATCGTCGCGAGGTATGTGAACCTCTTCTTTCTTTGGCATGATCCTACGTATGAAATATCCATGTGATAGTATTTCATGATTCCTTCTACCCTTAGAAGTTAAGAAGTATTCACATTGTTGATCCTAAATTAAGAGTATGTTTAAATTGTCTTAAGTCCTTACTAGGTCTTATGGGAGACGTTGGTAAGAATGGTTAGGAAATTTTGAGATTTGATTTAAAAGCTATGTGCCTTGATTTGTTTAAAGTAAGTAAGTGGATTTTATGTTCGAGAATGACTTGAAGTTATATGATTTTAAGGGAATAAATTACTTGGTTTTGGAAGGTATGTAACTTTATATTTTTTTTTGTATAAGTAATTGGGCTTGAAAGGAAGTATGTTATGAAGTTTTAAGACTAAGAACTTTGATTGTCTTTTAAGGATTATGAAGTTTTAAACGATATGATTCTTTTTAAGTATGTATGTAGTATCTTTGGATCCGTTTTCCTAAATGTTGTAAGAATAAAAGTGTCTTAAGTTCTCTAAAATAAAAGGTTGTTATAACGACTTTATGGGAAGTTGTTATGACGACTTAAGAAAGAAATAATAAGGCGGTTTAAAATGTTACGTAAGGAAAATCACAGGAGCCTACAAATAGGCGGATTACGTTATGAGATACACCGAGCCTACAAATAGGCGGATTACGTTATGAGATACAGAGCCTACATAGGCGGATTACGCCATATTACCCCGAGCCTACACATGTAGGGTTACGTCATCTTACACCGAGCCCCACAGCGGGCGTATTATGCTTCATGATTCCACAAGACAAGGCGAGCGGGCGGATTATGTCACATGATTCATCAAGACACCGTGTCCATAAATGGACCGGATTATGTTATGTAAGATATGTAAGTTATGTGAAAAAGATGGATTAAACTCTTAAGTATGTATGTAAGAATATGTTGTTAAATTTTATTGAAAGAAGGAAAGAGCGGTTAATATATGATTGATTTGGGGAGTTAAAAGGGCATTCTTTTATTCGGACATGATTTGGTTATTGCATTTTACATTCCATACTAAATTTTTGTTATGCGGCCGCTTCGAGGCCGCGTTCATGCCGCAGTGATAGGTACAGGTTGGTGATCCTTGCTCTTAGGATCTCTGTTGATTTTGGAAAGAAGCTCCTTTCACTCGGAGGCTTATCTTTTAGTACAGTTTCCACGATGTGGTAGACTTATGTACATTCGAGGGTATGGCGGGGCCTGTCACTTGCGATTGAAATTCTTAGAAGTGCAGGTCGGTTTGTAAAGGAAAGGGATGTGGATCTTTGTTGTTATGTATATGTATATGTGTCCAGGAAGGTAGCCTTATCGGCTAACCTGTGGTTTAAATTCTCGTTATTTTATTTTATGAGTTTCATGTATGTTCCGCTGCTATTCTCTAATGTATACCTGAACAGGGTGCCCAGGTAGGGCACCAGTCGCGGGCCCGGGGTCGGGTCGTGACAAAGGGTCACTTGATTTAGAAGCCGAGAAATGTATTTCTAAAAATGTAGTGACTTGTTTGAAATGTAGACATGCCTTGATACTACGGGTGTTAGTATCTTGGGGTTTGATATGAAAAGGAGTTTTTGAAAAGAATGGAAGTACGTAATACTTTGGGTTAAATTCCCGGCTTTTTTATGTGAAACGAAAAGTGCCTTGAGTATATAAATGAAAGTCTAAAGGTTTTATGAACTTGCCTATGCTTGCTTGTAATAGTCTTGAGTGCAAGTATTATATGTTTACGCTGTCGTGACTCTCAGTTGGAGGGTCGGCTGTCTTGTTGTAAATTTACTTGGACGTACCGACAGTGACGGAGGCTTCCACGGGTATACTTCCATTATGATTGATCCTTGGACATGCTTATACAATGTGGGATTCCGGGGCATGAGACCAGGATGCGGGTTAGATTCCCGGATTGTTTTTATTACTCCTTGGACATGCTTATACGATGTGGGATTCCGGCACGAACCGAGGCGGGTTAGATTCCCGGATTTATTTTATTACCCCATGGCCATGCTTATACGATGAGGGATTACGGGGCATGCGGCCATGTTATGTATGATTATTACTCAATGGACTAGCTCCCCATGAATACATGTACCCGAGATGAGGGATTCCACGGGCATGTTATATATGATTATTACCCCATGGCCATGCTTATACGATGAGGGATTCCGGGGCATGCGACCATGTTATGTACTATTAATCCATGGATTAGCTCTCCATGAAGACATGTACCCGAGATGAGGGATTCCACGGGCATGTTATATACGATTATTACCCCATGGATTAGCTCTCCATGAAGTCATGTACCCGAGATGAGGGATTCCACGGGCATGAGATATATATATATATATATATATATATATATATATATATATATATATGTATTGTATATGTATGCCAGTGGTGAGGTAGGATGCCACGGCGCGTCACGTGGTTATATGTTACAACATGGTATCAGCGTGATGATTCCACGGCGGATATATATATATATATATGTATTGTATATGTACGCCGGCAGTGATGATGCCACAGGCGCGTCACATAGTTATATGTTACACTTACTACGGTATCGCGATGATAGATTCCACGGCGAGATATATATATGTATTGTATATGTGTACGCCGACAGTGAGGTGGGATGCCATGGGCGCGTCACATGGTTATATGTTACACTTACGGCTGTCGGCAGTGATAGGGGATTCCACGGGTATGATATATATATATGTATTGTATATGTGTACGCCGACAGTGAGGTGGGATGCCACGGGCGCGTCACATGGTTATATTTTACACTTATGGCTGTCGGCAGTGATGGGGGATTCCACGGGCACGCTTTGATATTTGTGGGCTTGAGACCCTTACTGGACTATGTGTTGATATTTGAGGGCTTGCGTCCGTAACCTTGTGTGACTATTGTTCATGTGTTGAAATAGTCTTTAAAAGGTAAAACTGACTTTCATTACTATCACTTTGGCAAGGCACAATGTACTGTTATTTTGGTTATCATACATGTCTCCATCTTTATATAGAGTGTTATGATTTCATTACAGTATTTTCAGTTTCACATACTTGGTACATATTTCGTACTGACCTCCTTCGGGGGGCTGCGTTCATGCCGCAGGTTGAGGTACATAGCTTGCTAATCCTCATTCTTAGGATCACTGTTCAGCTGGTTGGAAAACTCCATTATTTCGGATGCTTTGTATTTTGGTACAGTTCCCTGAGGTTGTAGATTTATGTACATTCAGGGGTATGGCGGGGCCCTGTCCCGTCATAGTTGTTATGTCAAGAATTCTTAGAGGTCTGTAGTCATATTTTGTGGATTGGGTTGTGAAAAAAAAAGGAGGTAACTGCTTTGGTTTTACATAGTTATATGTATCCAGGAAGGTAGCCTTATCGGCTAACCTGTTATTTATTTCTTGATTAAGTATATGTATATTCCGCTGATTATCTCTGATGTATACCTGTAAGGGTATCCAGGTAGGGCACCAGTCGCGGGCCCGGGGTCGGGTCATGACAAAAGTGGTATCAGAGCAGTTAGTCCTCAAAAAGTGTCTACTGACCGTGTCTAGTAGAGTCTTGATTATCGGTGTGTTGTGCACCACATCTATAATCAGGAGGCTGCAGGACATTTAGGATTGGTTTCCATTCTTCTCACTCTGAGATCGTGCGATAGAGTTGTGTTGTTAGGGTCGTCTCTCCCTAACGAGTTATGTTGATTGCAGCTACGAGAAAGGCAGCAGTGACCTGGGAAGGGCTATGTGGATTGCGTATCCAGGTTGGTAATGATTGTAGTGTAGTTGGTATTATGAGGGTCAGACGCGTGTTGCCTAGAATGATTTTAGATTATCAGGAATTGGTAAGGACTAAATAGATACCGGGAAGGTATGAAACAATTAATGAATTCTCGCCAAGGTCCTATGTTTTATTTTGAGATAATTGGAAAATGATGAGTTGTCTGATAGGGTAGTGAACCCTTAAGAAGTCATGTTAAGGAACTTAATGGAATGTCATGTTAATAGATTAAGCTACGTAGTAGGCTTAAGAGAATTGTACGGATGAGATCCGTATGGAGTAAGTAATGGTTGTTGTGATCGAGACAACATGGTTATGGTATTATGAGAAGTTATTGTACCCGTTTTCGGGGGAGGGACTGAGAAGGTAGGCTTGGTGCATGGAAATTGCGAGCCTAAGAATATTGATAACCGCCGAGACCTTAGGTATATAAGGCCTTCTCGGGCGATGGATTTAATCGGACTAGAGTAAGAGTTAAGTGCGACGGTGGGTCGGGTTGGGGACCTATTACGGGTCGCCCCATAGCCTGAAATGGAGTGGGAGCAGTTGGTATTAGTTCCGCTACGTGACAGGGTCACGAGTGTGCAAGGCCCAAGTGTAGTTAATTGTTTTACGGGTTCGTGGACGCGTTCCACCGGAACCAGGTCGTGAGAGCCGAAAATGGCCTTATATTGTTTAATAGAGTGACTCCAAAGATTGGAGGCCAGAATCAGTATGGAGGTTATGTAAGTATGCTAGTATAAGTTGGAGGTACGGAAAGAATACAACTAGTAAGAAAGTGTAGAATCGACGTTTGGTTGGTTCCACATAGGCAAGGTTCATATAATTGGCCCAGACCTGATTCAGCGGGATGTGGATAAGGCGAAGCTTATCCAGAAAATATTTTGATGGCTCGAGTCAGTGAAACTTTATGCAGATGAACGACGTCGACACTTGGAATCCTTACGTTCCAATCCGCTACAAGCAACCCTTAGAAGCTCCTAACCAACTTCTCTTCAAGAATCAACTCCAAAAAGTGAAGAACACTTGGGTTCCAAGTCTAGCAAGTTTCGGCCAAGGCATCAAGTTGAGGTTAGGGGTGTGAAATCTTGTCTAACTCTTGGTTCACAATCTTCCTAACACCTTAAGGAAGAACACTTAAGAGTTTAAGAATTTTTGGACAACTCTTGCTCAAGAAATCATGGCAAAGCCGAGAGCACAACTAAGGGAGAGGGAGGGGTTTTTTCAAGTCTTGAAATAATCTAAGTGTGGAAGATTTCATCAACTAAGGGTGCATATATAAGACCACCAAGGGCTAGGATTAAAACATGTGTGTGGTTGAGATTGGGGACAAGTGTGTGTGGGCCCCACAAGCCACTTGTCCACACTAAATATCTTGCAAGACAAGGCCACTTGTCTTGGCCACTTGTCCTATAAAATTCGACCAACATGGCCCACCTATGGGTGACACGTGTCGCCCTCCTATTGATCCAAAATATTTCATCTTCCGAAAATATCCATAATAGCCAAACCGTAAATTTTTCCCATGGGCCCCACGTGACTAAATCCGGAAATAAAATTCCATAATTATATTATATTCCCAGAAGTCCGAATACCAAATCTGGGAATCCAATTCCCATTTACGAACCTTTTTTCCTTCACAAAATCCGAAAAAATTTCCGTCGGAAAATCAAATCTTTCTTCCTTTCAAATCTTAATGTCGTATTCTCGTACATACGTCCTTACATACATACCCTGGAACTACGGGGTGTAACATTATTCCCCCCTTAGAAACATTCGTCCCGAATGTTCCTTCTAAGTCTCCAAACACACATGTGCCAGTATAGTCCTCACTACTATACTTACAAAACCAATTATGCCACACATGGCCATAATATAACACATGCTCCAAACTCAAATCCGAGCCAACGAGGAATCACCTCTAACATCACAAAAGCTCCTACCCATGGTCTAAAGGATACTCCCTTCGCACCTTCACTTCACAAAAGAAATGATCACTTCCATTTTCTTAACACATGTTCGCTTCTTCCCTTACTCGTCGTACCCTTCTCGTATACCCAAACTCCTTATAGTACATGTACTACATTTCCGTCATCGCTTCAGTTCCCAAAACCTTGGAGTTACTACCTCCAAACTTGGTCATCTTACTAGCCTCAAATTTCTTTAAGGCCATTCCCGGCCTTCACGATCTGATTCTGGTCGAACACATTCGCGCTACTTCTCGCCGGACACTTCTTCGTAAAATAGCCCTGTCGGACGTAGGTAAATCAAGTCCCCGGAATAACATGACACCCCCCAGTATGAAACCTATCACAATGGCCACACCGAGGTAGGGGTGGTCTCATCTGACTAACATCCTTGTTCCCGAAACACGAAACCTTGGAGCCACGACCGCTCTCGAATACCCGACGTCACGAAGGCGTGGAGGACCACTCGAGCGGGGAGGTGCATAACTAACTCTTCTTTGAGGCGGTCCGCCTCGAAAGTTACCAAAGGACCCTGTTGTCTTGGCCCTCTTATGCTGATCTTGGTCATTTCGTCGACCTCTACGTTCCTCAGTTTGTTGCGCATAAGCCTGCATGCGGGCAATGTCTATGCCCGGCTGAAGAGCTACACCCGTGCAACCCTCCGCTAAATAATCATCGAGCCCTGTGACATAGCGGTGCACTCTATCCTCCATGTCTGCCACTAAAGTGGGGGCATACCGAGCTAATGAGTCGAACTCTGTTGTACTCTCGAACCGTCCATCCATTTTGTCTCAACATCAAGAACCTATCCACGGGCTCTCTCATGCAGGAAGGCGAAGTGGTTAAGAAATGCCTCGAGAACTCGTCGGCCAGTGGAAGCGCATGATCCCGGACGGTTCCCATGAATCATACCGATTGGCTGATATCCATGGCCGTCTGAACCCAGTACCACCGACTCGGCCTCTGAGGCCTTAATCACTCTCATGATCCGATGCAGCTGTCGAATAAACTCCTGAGGATCTTCGTCAGTTCTCAATCCATAGAACTCTGGTGGACTGCAACTCAAGAAGTCCCAACTCTGGTTAGCTGAATTGTTGGGCCTTAAATGTGGCGTGTTTGGTTATTGAATTCGACCTTGAAAAATGTGGCAAAGTATGTAGAAACAAAGGAAGTGTTGTCCGATTTTCCGTAGAATTTAGTGACTTTGCACTTAGAATATTCTACGTTTGAAGCTAGAGGTTTAATGGACGTATTATGGCCAATATAGGTTGAAGTACTAAGTATAGCGTATTCTACTTGAAGGATGTAATAGCTATCAAGGTTGAAGTACTTTGGAGCATTTTGCTATTTGTCGATAATCATCGCGAGGTATGTGAACCTCTTCCTTCTTTTGACATGATTCTATGTATTAAATATACATGTAGTACTATTTCATGATTCCTTCTACTCTTAGAAGTTAAGAGGTATGTATGTCGATTTACTCTACGTAAAGGTTATGTATAAGTTATCCTAAGTTCTTACCAAGTCTTATGGGGGATGTTGGTAAGAGTCGTTGGAGGTATTTTGGAGCCAAGTTGACTTGGCTATGTTTCGGCACAAATGAGAATACGTATCGAACAAGCCACTGCAGCGTTAATAAAGGAAAATGTAATGACAATCAATTAAGTTAAAACAAGTAAAATTCTCCATCTGCATAGAAGCTAAGATAAGATAAAATTGTATTACATTTTCTAGATCATGGCTACTTGATTAAGATCGTTATAAATAAGTATAACTTATTCACAACACACCAAAGTATATGTTACTTAATTTATAAGAATTTACGTATGAGGTTTTAAGATTATGAACCTCAAATTCTTAAAAGGTTAAGAGACTTTATTTTTCAAGTTATGGGACTTGATTCTTAAAGGAAGAAATGAATTGATTTAAAAGAATAGAATACTTGATTTGGAAAGTATTGATTTCTTGCCATTCTAAAGTTAAGAAACTGGTTTTCTTAAAAGTTAAGAGACTTGAAGTATTTTGAAAGATATGTAATTCGATTTGAAAGTATAAGTCTCTTGGTTATAAAAGGAATGAAATTGTCTAAGACATAAAGAGTTATAACGGCTTTATGGAAAGTTGGTTATAACAACTTTATGGAAGATTAAAAGAATGGTTTTCTTCAGTAATGTAAGCAAAGAGATGACTTGAAATAAAGAAGGGCAAATTGTTTTAAAGGTACCAATTGCTTAAGGTTTTAAAGAAAGAAGTCACGTGATTTAGAAGCCTATAATTGTATTTCTAAAAGGTATTGTGACTTGTCTTGAAAAGTATATATGACTTGATACTACGGTTATTAGTATCTTGGAAGTTTTATTTGAAAAAGAGTCATTTTAAAGGAGTAGAGGTGCGTAATACTTTGGGTTAAATTCCTGGATTTTTATGTGTGAAACGAAAGTGCCATGAGTTTTTAAAAATGGAAGTCTAAAGGTTTAATGAACTTGCCTATGTTTGCTTGTGATAGCTTTGAGTGCAAGTATTATATGTTTACGTTGTCGTGACTCTCAGTTGGAGGGCCGGTTGTCTTGTTGTAAGTTTACTTAGACGTACCGACAGTGATGTGGGATTCCACGGGTATGCTTCCATTATGATTGATCCTTGGACATGATTATACGATGTGGGATTCCGGGGCATGTGACCAGGAGGCGGGTTAGATTCCCGGATTTGTTTTATTACCCATGGCCATGCTTATACTATGAGGGATTCCGGGGCATGCGACCATACTAAGTACGACTATTACTCCATGGGCTAGCTCCCCATGAAGACATGTACCCATGATGAGGGATTCCGGGGGCATGTTATATTCTTATTCCACGGGCTAGCTCCCCATGAAGACATGCACCTACGATGAGGGATGCCGAGGGCACGTTATGGCCATGCTTATACGATGAGGGATTCCGGGGCATGCGGCTGCGTTATATATATATATATATATATATATATATATATGTATTGTATATGTTATACCCCGTATTTCCAGAGTATGTACGTAAGGACGTACGTAGAAAATTTGAACTTGAGAAAGTGTCTTGGCGAAATTATTTGTTCACAACACCCGATTAGAGTCGTTTTAAATGAAAGCGTTTCCACAACTTTCGTAGGGTAAAATACGGCTATGTCATTTCTAATTTTTGCGGATTTTTCCGAGAGGCGGAATATTTTGGACCAACGAGAGGCGACACTTGTCACCCTCAAGTTGGCGGGTTCTTGGCCGAAAGTGGGGCGTTTTGGCTAGCTTTCTTGGCCTTGTTTTGTGCCTTGTTTTGTGCCTTGTTTGTGCCATGTTTTGTGGAGTAGGGATAGGGTGCACTTGGCTTGATCTTGGCCTTACACTTGACTAACACATGGCTTGATCTTGTCCATTGGTTGGCCAGCTTCCTATAAATACCCTCCCTTTGTTGAAGACTTCATCATCCAAATGTGTTCTAAGTCTTGAAATCCTTCCCCTCTCCTCTTGTTTGACTCGCCCAAGAGCCCCCTAGCAAAGGCCCTGGCGAGACCCTCCCTTTGAGTGGCCTTTGTGGCGGTGAGCCTCCTCCCCTGGGGTGCTAAGCCGTGGGTACCCCTAGCCTAGTTGTTTTCGTATAATACCCCTCTTGGTAGAAATACTCTCAAAGTATTGTTATAATGCCCAAAATACCTTAGCCTTTACCTTGTTGTATTCCAAAATTACCTCTATCGTAGAGCAGGAAATACTACCTTTTGTCCTTTTAGTCTCAAACCAAAACCCTAAGGAAATCTTCATTGTTGGTTGAAGTATTTAAGTAGAAGTTGGTTAGAACTTCTAAGGGTTGTTTGGAGCGCACGGAGTAGGAGCTAAACCTTGCTCAGGATCGACATTATAACTTGGATAATTTTGGGCTTATCGAGGTAAATATCTTGACCTTCTATTGTAATTGGAAATTACATGTTGTTGGAATATATAGTTAAAGTATACTATATATAGAATTGAACATAGTTGTGCGGCAATGTCTTTTGACTTAAGCCTGAATTTAAAGAAGAGAATCGAACGTAATTACATGGGTGTATTCTGATGAGACTTGTGTAGCTTTTACGTGAGGTAGAATTGTACACGACCAGGTTAGGCGTGTTAACCCCCTGGTTGGCTTGATGGCGGCCTCGATAAAGGAGAGATTTCTGTTGCGGGGGAGGTCTTGAATTTTACGTAGAATGTTCTCTGAAGGGATCTAAATGTTAATAAGCGCCTTGTGGCCTTATAGGTTGAAGTACTACGTATGGCGCGATCTCATGGCAAGGAGTAGCCAGCGGTTTGAAGTACTTGGGCGTTTTGCTATTAGTCGATACTCGCCGCGAGGTATGTGAACCTCTTCCTATCTCTTCTAGCATGATATGTGTGAACTATGTAGTACGGTGAGCGTCATGTGCTAAATGTATTTGATTGGTTTAAAACATAAAGTGTTATAACGGCTTTATGGGAAGTTGGTTATAATGACTTTATGTTGGTAAGAAGATACTTGTGGTTTTAAAAGGTAGCGGTTTGAACTATAAGCGGCTTGTTATGTGTTAATAAAGAACTTGAAGTATTTCAAAAGATTTTGAATCATTTTGAAAGAAGAAGTAATACTTGGTTTTGAAAACTTAAGAGTTATACTAGCTTTATGGGAAGTTAGGTATAACGGCTTAAGAATGGTTTCTTGATTTGAAATCAGAATGTGTATCGACAAACCACCGCGGCGTTAATAAAAGGAAATGTTTTGTGATTAAGTATTATTAAAACCAGAGAAACTTCCATCTGCATGAAGCTAAGATGAGACAAAATGATATATACTAGATCATGGGTGCTGTAATAAGATTGTTATAAACAAGAATATCCTACTCACATATAAGACTTATGTTTCTCAGATAGTTTAAAAGAGAATTATATTCTTAAATGAATAAGACTATGAACTACGAAACCTTTCTAAAATAAGAAACGTGAACATTTGAAATTAGGCAAACTTGGACGTTTGGAAAATAATGTCGTTACTTGATTTTACAAAGGTAAGTGTTTTGTTTTACTTAAAAGGATAATCACTCTATTTTCACATAACTACGGGTATTGTGTGACTTTTGTGAAAGTAACGTATCTTTTAAAGATTTAGTGTATGAAGTACTTTGGGGATAAAAACCCGAACTTGTTGACATATAGTAGAAAGTACCTTGTGTGTATAACTTGATTGTGTTGGTTTGTGATAGCCTTGTAAATACTTTCTTGTTGATTGATAAGTAAACATGCTAGGATGCTATGTGTGTTAGTATCTTGTGATGTTAGTGTAAAGGGGTTTTCCCCTCGACTGTGCTTAAAGTTGTTTGACTATCAGCCGTTATGTTGGTATTGTACCACTCACCTTGACTTATCTCTGATGTATACCTGTAAGGGTATCCAGGTAGGGCACCAGTCACGGGCCCGCATTCGGGGTGTGACAAAGTGGTATCAGAGCAGTTAATCCTCGGAAAGTGTCTACAGACCGTGTCTAGTAGAGTCTTGATTATCGATGTGTTGTGCACCACATCTATAATCAGGAGGCTGCAGGACATTTAGGATTAGTTTCATTCTTCTCATTCCGAGATCGTGCCTTAGAAATGTGTTGTAAGTTGGACCCTCCAGCGTGTCTCGTTTTACCGATTATGCCTCCGCAAGGCAAACCACGAAGGGCAAGACAGTAGGGAACCGCTAGTGAGATCTGAGAGAGTATGCGAGCGCGAGCCCGCAGTACACGAGGTTGTGCTTGAGCGGGTTTTGTGACGCCGGCCCAGCGAGAGTTAGAGCGCGGCAATGGCTGCCGAGACCGCGATACTGAGCCTCAGTCCACGATGCAGGCGGAGAGATGGGTTACAAGGAGATGGCGATTCTTGGCGAGTCGTGGCGAATATGAGATAAATGGAATCTGGCGATTCAGTTCGAGCACCGATGGTTCACCGGCGAATAGTTTGAGGTGCGGGACTTTACGAGTTGTAGCCCGCGAGTTTTATGGGTCGAGGCACGAGGATGATCGCAGGAGTTCATCCGTCGATTCTGACGGATCACGCGGTGATCAAGGCTTGAGACCGAGTCTGTGACCTTTGGTTCGCATCGGTGCGTGATACCGCGATCGATTGGTTTGATTCATAGGAGCTTTCGGGAGAGCATGCACCTCAGCGGTATGGGATGAGTTTTGGGGCTTTCCTCACGCACGTCTTGCCTCCGCAGATGAGGAGAACGCGGACAAATTTTGATGCTTAGACAGGCGGGCGTGCGGTTCGGAGTACAATGTGAGTTCGACTCATTGGCGTGCGTCAGCGTTGGTAGCTAGTATGGAGGATCGAGTGCACCGATATGTTCTGAGGGCTCGATGATTACATGTCGAGGCATGTTCGGGAGTAGCTCTTCAGGGCATGGACATTGCCGCGTGCGAGCTCATCTGCCGGGATGTGAGGCGCGGAGAGGTCGACGGAATGACGAGATCGCGAAGAGGCGAGAACAACGAGGTCCTTTGGTGACTTTCGAGGCGGACCGCCTCAAAGATACTAGTTTTGTACCTCCGCGGTGCAGTGGTCCTCCACAACCTTCAGAGTATTCGGAGCGGTCGTGGCTCGAGGTTGAGTTTCGAGGAAGTAAGGGTGTTGGCGGATCACGGTCACCTACCTCGGTGTGGTCGATGTGGTAGACCGCATTTCGGGAAGTGTCGTGGTGCAGTGAGCTTGTTATTTTGCGGCCAGCGGGGCCATTTTGCGAGCTGTCCGACCAAGGGTAGCACGGATGTTACGACTCACCTACGGATCGATGGCTGGTTCATCGCCTACGATTATGCGCCTGCGGTGCCTATGATTAGAGTGGAGCAGTAGCTTCAGGTATATCCTTAACCCTCTAGAGTTTTGGTATGCTTGTTATGATGGTCTCATTATTGTGTGCTATGTACGAATAGCGTTGTGTTAATTGTGAGTTAGAAAACATGCTTAGTTGGGAGGATACGTATGGGGGCATGGTAAGTGTGAACCTTAGACTATGTCACGACTGAGACCTTAGGGGTAAGGTCCTCTTGAGTTAAAGATTTATTTTATGTTTGACCCTTATCAGAGTAGTGGTATACTTGGGATTTATTTGTGTGATAAGTCCGTGGGTAGTGTGAGATGGAAGTGGTAGCTTTCATGATGTGAGTTAATAAGATTGTTCCGGATCGGGGAACAAGAGTTTGGCGCGGTTGGGGGTCGGGTTGAGGACCATTTGCGGGTCAACCAGTAACCGGTTTGGGGTGGGGTCAGTTCTGGTGGTCCCGAGCGGTAGGTCACGAGGATGCTAGGCCCAAGTTTGTATGACCATCGTATGAGTTGGTGGATATGTTCGACCGAGCGGATCGTGGGCGGGAATGGCCTTAAGGAGATTGAAGTTAGTTTGATGACCAAGTTTGAGGTAGTAACTCCAAAGGTTGGTATGAAGCATTGTGAAGTGTGGTACGGATACTAGAAAGAGTTCGAGTGTTGAGAAGCGTACAACGAGTTAGGAGAAGAGAGCGTGTGTTAGTTCGTGGCGGTGGCGTCGGCAACTTGTTAGAGGAACTTTATCGTTATCCGACTTGAGAAGGAACATTCGGACGAATGTTTCTAAGGAGGAGAATGTTATACCCCGTAGTTGCAGGGTATATATGTGAGGACGTACGTGCGAGAGTACGACAGAAATTTTGAAAAGAAAGAAAGATGTGAGTTTTCGACGGAAAAGTTTCCGGTTATTTGTGAAGAAAAAGGTTCGTTAATGGGGTGGATTCCCAGTTTGGTATTTGGACTTCATAGATTATATTAGAATTTTGAGATTTTATTTTGGAAATGGTCACGTGGGGCCACGGGAGAAATTTACTGGTTTTGGGGCCCACTTTGTTTTGAGATTTTGGCCATTGTGGATTTTTTGGAAGACGTTTTTGAGGGCCAATAGGAGGGTGACACGTGTCACCCCGCCAGTGGCTTGGCGAATGACATTTGTGCACAACACTTTGGTTAAGTCGTTTTCGACGAAACGTTTTACATAACTTGCGAAGGAAAATTCCGGCTATGTCGTTTTGTATTTTTGCGGATTTTTCCGAGAGGCGAAACCTTTTGGACCAACGGGAGGGTGACACTTGTCACCTCGTTGGACGATTTGGAGGCGGTCGAGTGGGTTGGCATGGCGATTGGCCCCTTGAAGTATGCCTTGCTTTGTGGCTTGTTTGTGGAGTGTTTTGTGGAGTAGGGTTTAGGGTGCACTTGGCTTAATCTTGCCCTTACACTTGCTATACACTTGGAAGGATCTTGGCCTTGGTTGGCCTTTGGTTTTGCAATAAATACCCCAAGTGTGAAGACTTCATCCATTCCAAAAACTTCCAAGTCTTGAAACCCTCTCCTCCCCTTTGTGAGCTCTTAGCGAGAGCCTTCCCCTCCCCTTTTCGTGTGGCCTTTGGCGAGGGTTCCTCCCCCCTTTGTGGTGCTAGTAGTGGGGTACCCACTGCTAGTTGTTTCGTATAATACCCTCCCCGTGGTATTGAAATACTTCTCCTAGTATTGTTATAATGCCCAAAATACCTTAGCCTTGTACCTTGTAGTATTCCAAAGATACCTCTATACGTAGAGTCCTAAATACTACCTTTTGTCCTTTTAGTCTCAAACCGAAACCCTAAGGAAATCTTCATAGTTGGTTGAAGTATTTGAGTAGAAGTTAGTTAGAACTTCTAAGGGTTGTTTGGAGGCGGATTGAGCGCACGGAATAGGAGCTAAACCTTGCTCAGGATCGACATTATAACTTGGATGATTTTGGGCTTATCGAGGTAATTATCTTGTCCTCTATTGTAATTGGAAATTACATGTTTGTTAGAATATATAGTTGAAGTATACTATATATGGAACTATACTTAGTATTCGCAATGTCTTTTGACTTAAGCTGAAGAATAAAGCTGAATCTGTATTTACATAGGGTGTATTGCAAAGAGACTTGTGTAGTATTCGAGTAGAATTGTACGTCGGTTAGGCGTGTAAACCCACGGTTGGCTTGGTAGCGGCCTCGTTAGGAGGAGATTTACGCTGTGCGGGAATGGGGAATCGCCGAATTTACGTAGAAAGATAGAAACTTGTGTTTTGGGGTTAATAGACGTTTGTGACCTTTATAGGTGAAAGACTAAGAGTAGCGTATTCTACTCGAGGAGTGGAAAGGGCTAGCAAGGTTGTAGTACTTGGAGCATTTTGCTTATTGTCGATAAATCGTCGCGAGGTATGTGAACCTCTTCCTATCTCTTCTAGCATGATATGTGTGAACTATGTAGTACGGTGACGCATACGTGTTAATCGTGTTTGATTGTTCTTAAACATAAAGTGTTATAACGGCTTTATGGGAAGTCGGTTATAACAGCTTTATGTAGGTAAGAAAATACTTTGTGGTTTTAAACTGATGTGAATTATAACTGGCTAAGTTATAATAAAGAACTTGATGTATTTCAAAAGATTTATAAATCGTTTTGAAGGGAGAGTAACACTTGGTTTTAAAGGTTTTAAAAAAAAAAAAAGTTATACTAGCTTTATGGGGAGTTAGGTATAATGTCTTAGAGAGGTAAAGAAAATGGTTTCTTGATGTTAGGAGTTAAGAGACTTGATCTTATAAGATAAGAGACTTAACTTATTTGTTTTAATGTGAATGTTTGTGTGAAACCTCATTCGTGAGTAATGAGTACTTGGTTTTATTTAAAGGGATAATGTTTCTTGATTTGAAATCGAATGTGTATCGGCAGCACCCTGCGGCGTTAATAAAGGAAAATGTATTGAATAATGATGTATCGTATTAAAACCGGAGAAACCTCCATCCGCATAGAAACTAAGATGAGACAAAATGATATTATATTTTCTAGATCATGGTCTTTGTAATAAGAATGTTGTAAACAAGAATAACCTACTCACGCGTGAGACATATATTACTCAATTGTTCTAAAAGGAATCAAGTGATTAAGTTTGGGAACTATGAAACCATTTGAAAATGAGAAGCTTGAGTAATTGAAACTAGGCAAACTGGAACTTAGGAAAAGAATGTTGTTACTTGATTTGAAAAGGAATGTGGGTTGGTCATTCTATTACGACGGGTGACGACTTTTATAAAAGTAATGGATCTCTTTTAAAAGAACTTAACGTATGTAGTACTTTGGGGTTAAAACCCGGACTTTGGCATAAAATGAAAGTACTTTGAGTTGTGTGAAACTTGCTATGCTTGTTGTTGTGAAACTTGCCTATGCTTGTTGTTGTGAAACTTGCCTATGCTTGTTGTTGTGAAACTTGCCTATGCTTGTGATGATAGCCTTTGTTGTGCAAGTGTGGTATTTACGTATTCTGGCGTCTCGATAGAGGCCTGGTCGACTTGTCGAGAACTTACTTGGAGCGTCTTTGGCGGTGATGGAGAATTCCACGGGTATGTTTCCATTTTGATTCTTGTCTTGTTGTTGATATCACATGGACATGTCTACACCGTCGCAGATTCCGGCACGCGGCCGTGCGGCGGGTTGATTACCCGATATATTGTTATTGTTGTTACATGGACATGTCTACACCGAGGTAGAATTCAGGGGGCATGTGGCCATGCTGCAGGGTTGATCACCCAGAATATTATTGTTGATGTCACATGTACTTGTCTACACCGAGGTAGAATTAGGGGCATGTGGCCGGGGCATTGGTATTATTGTTGCATCATGGACATGTCTACACCGAGTCGGGGCATGCGGCCGTGATGCGAACATGATTGATGTTGTGGGCGTGAGACCCATAGTTATATTTGAGTGATGACTTGAGGCGTCGTCCCCGATCGACATGATCGCTTTTATGTTGTGAGCGTAGTTTGGTTATCATACATGTCTCTGCTTTATATAGAGTAGTATGATTTCATTCTGATATTTTTACGCTTTCACATACTTGGTACTGTTATCGACCTCGCTCGGGCTGCGTTCATGCCGCAGTAGAAATATCGATCGTGGATCCTCGCCTTAGGATCTCGATTGGCGTTGGGAAGCTCCGTTTCTCGGAGGATTATCTTTTGGTATGTGTTCCCGAGTTGTAGGTTCTTGTACATTCGTGGTATGGCTGGGCCCTGTCCGTCATAGTTGTTGTAAATCTTAAGTGCAGAAATCTTGTTGTGGGCAGGGTTTGTAAAAAAAAGGATTAAATTGTTCGTTTTGAAAGAGTTGTAATTATATATGTTATTGGAAGGTAACCGTTGGGTTGGCCTGTTTTATAATCAGATATCTTGTTTCTTGTTTAAAGTTTTATTTTCCGCTGGTTTTCTCTGATGTTGTGTCACTAGGGTGCGGGATAAGGCACGATCACGCCCGCATTCGGGTGTAGCGATTACTTTGGGCCTTTGAGTTCGTGAAGAATAGGCGGAGTTGCCTATATGTTAGCATTTGCCGTCCGACTTAGGAGGCAAGGCCGTCGATCGTTCGTGCTATGTTCGAGAAGGAAATCGGAGATCCATCCGAGTATTCGGCCTAATGATGACCAAGTTGAAGATGATAACCCCGAGTTTTGGAGGCGGCGATGCTCGAAATGTGGTAAGAGTTCGAGAAATCGACGACCTCGGGGATCGCATGTAGTCCGGTACCATTTGTTGGGTCGCCGGAGTGACACTAGAACCTCGCGGCAAAGTGACAAAAGTGGTATCGGGAAAAAGCGAGCATGTATGGCGAGCATAGATGTGACCATTTCTTGTGTTTGGAAAAAGTGTGGAGGAAGTATATTTTAGACCCCGGAGAGAGGTGTTTGTGGTGATGTTAGAGGTGATTCCTCGTGGACTTGGATGTAAGTATTTTGCGCAGTTGTTTCTGTGGCCATTGTGGCAGGATTGTTTCGTAAGTATGGTAGTGAAGACTATACTGGCGCACGTTTGTTTTGAGACTTAGAAGGAACATTCGGGATGAATGTTTCTAAGGAGGGGAGAATGTTATACCCCGTATTTCCAGAGTATGTACGTAAGGACGTACGTAGAAAATTTGAACTTGAGAAAGTGGCTTGGCCGAAATTATTTGTTCACAACACCCGATTAGCGTCGTTTCTCGACGAGACGTTTCCCCAGCTTTCGGAGGGTAAACTACGGCTATGTCATTTCTAAATTTTGCGGATTTTTCCGAGAGACGGAATATTTTGGACCAACGAGAGGCGACACTTGTCACCCTCAGTTGGCGGGTTGCTGGCGAAAGTGGGGCGTTTTGGCTAGCTTTCTTGGCCTTGTTTTGTGCCTTGTTTTGTGCCTTGTTTTGGGCCATGTTTTGTGGAGTAGGGATAGGGTGCACTTGGCTTGATCTTGGCCTTACACTTGCCTAACACATGGCTTGATCTTGTCCATTGGTTGGCCTCGCTTCCTATAAATACCCTCCTTTGTTGAAGACTTCATCATCCAAATGTGTTCTAAGTCTTGAAATCCTTCCCTCTCCTCTTGTTTGACTCTCGCCCAAGAGCCCCCTCCTAGCAAAGGCCCTTGGCGAGACCCTCCCCTTTGAGTGGCCTTTGTGGCCGTGAGCCTCCCCCTCCCCCCTTTGGGGTGCTAGCCGTGGGGTACCCCCCCTAGCCTAGTTGTTTTCGTATAATACCCCCCCTCTTGGTAGAAATACTCTCAAAAGTATTGTTATAATGCCCAAAATACCTTAGCCTTTACCTTGTTGTATTCCAAAAATTACCTCTATACGTAGAGCCCGGAAATACTACCTTTTGTCCTTTTAGTCTCAAACCGAAACCCTAAGGAAATCTTCATTGTTGGTTGAAGTATTTAAGTAGAAGTTGGTTAGAACTTCTAAGGGTTGTTTGGAGCGGATTGGAGCGCACGGAGTAGGAGCTAAACCTTGCTCAGGATCGACATTATAACTTGGATAATTTTGGGCTTATCGAGGTAAATATCTTGACCTTCTATTGTAATTGGAAATTACATGTTGTTGGAATATATAGTTAAAGTATACTATATATAGAATTGAACATAGTTGTGCGGCAATGTCTTTTGACTTAAGCCTGAATTTAAAGAAGAGAACTGAACTGTAATTACATAGGACTGTATTACAGTAGACTTGTGTAGCTTTTCTGTGAGGTAGAATTGTACACGACCGGTTAGACGTGTTAACCCCCCCCTGGTTGGCTTGATAGCCGGCCTCGATAAAGGAGGAGATTTCTGTTTGCGGGAGAGGTCTTTGCCGAATTTTACGTAGAATGTTCTACGAAGGGATCTAAATGTTAATAAGCGCCTTGTGGCCTTATAGGTTGAAGTACTACGTATGGCGCGATCTACTGGCTAAGGAGTAGCCGACGGTTTGAAGTACTTGGAGCGTTTTGCTATTAGTCGATACTCGTCGCGAGGTATGTGAACCTCTTTCTATCTCTTCTAGCATGATATGTGTGAACTATGTAGTACGGTAGACGTACATGTGCTAAATGTATTTGATTGGTTTAAAACATAAAGTGTTATAACGGCTTTATGGGTGTTATACCCCGTATTTCCAGAGTATGTACGTAAGGACGTACGTAGAAAATTTGAACTTGAGAATTAGGCTTGGCCGAAATTTATTTGTTCACAACACCCGATTAGAGTCGTTTTTAAACGCGTTTCACGACTTTCGTAGGGGAATTTCCGGCTATGTCATTTTTAATTTTTGCGGATTTTTCCGAGAGACGAAACATTTTGGACCAACAAGAGGGCGCCACTTGGCACCCTCTCATTGGTGGCGCTAGCGTGGACGAAATGGTGACTATTTTGTCAAGTAGTTGGTAGGATATTTTGTGTGTAGTTGGTTAAGGTGCACTTGGCAAGATCTTGGCCCTACACTTGCCTTGCACTTGGCAAGATCTTGGCCATTGGTTGGCCTTTGCTAGACCTATAAATACCCCCTTTGAAGACTAATTCATCCACAAATTGCCTAAGTCTTGAAAGCTTCTTCCTCCATTAGTGTAGTGTCTTGCCGAGAGCCCTCTCCCCCTCGTCGAGAGTTCCCCAGTGGGGTAGGCAGGGTAGCCACCCCTCCTTGGGGTGCTAGTAAGTGGGTACCCCAGCCTAGTTGCTTTGTATAATACCCCTCTCTTGGTAGAAATACTCTCAAAAGTATTGTTATAATGCCCAAATTACCTTAGCCAGTATACCTTGTAGTATTCTAAGGTTATACCTATCTGAAAAGCCCGTAAATACTATTATACTTCCCGTCTGTCACAAAACCGAAACCACAGGAAAATCTCCATAGTCCGTTGGAGTATTGTGTATAAGTTGGTTAGAACTTCTAAGGGTGGTTTAGAGCGGGTCGAGCGCCGGAGTCGAGCTAAACGATTGCCCAGGATCGACTTTATACTTGGATAATTATGGGCTTATCGAGGTAAATATCTTGTCCCTCTATTGTAATTGGAAATTACATGTTGTTAGATTATATAGTTGAAGTATGCTATATATAGTACTGAACATAGTTATCGGCAATGTCTTGCGACTTAAGCCTGAATAAAACTTACGGCAATGTCTTGCGACTTAAGCCTGAATTTAAAGAAGAATACTGAACTGTAATTACATAGGGCTGTATTACAGTAGACTTGTGTAGTAGTACCGTGGAGTAGAATTGTACCCGTTGGGGTTAGATGTATAACCCCCCCCCCTGGTTGGCTTGGTAGCCGGCCTCGATAGAGGAGGAGATTTACGCTGTTGCGGGGGGGGAGGTGCTGCCGAATTTTCTGTAGAATATTCTACGATTAGACCTAAATGTTAATAAGCGCCTTGTGGCCTTATAGGTTGAAGTACTACGTGTGGCGCGATCTACTTGGCTTAAGGAGTAGCCGACGTTTGGAAGTACTTGGAGCGTTTTGCTATTAGTCGATACTCGTCGCGAGGTATGTGAACCTCTTCCTATCTCTTCTAGCATGATATGTGTGAACTATGTAGTACGGTAGACGTACATGTGCTAAATGTATTTGATTGGTTTAAAACATAAAGTGTTATAACGGCTTTATGGGAAGTTGGTTATAACAGCTTTATGTTGGTAAGAAGATACTTGTGGTTTTTAAAAGGTAACTGGTTTGAACTATAACTGGCTTGTTATGTGTTAATAAAGAACTTGAAGTATTTCAAAAGATTTTTGAATCATTTTGAAAGAAGAAGTAATACTTGGTTTTTTGAAAACTTAAGAGTTATACTAGCTTTATGGGAAGTTAGGTATAACGGCTTAAGAATGTTTCTTGATTTGAATCAGAATGTGTATCGACAAACCACTGCAGCGTTAATAAAAGGAAATGTTTTGAATAGTTAAGTATTATTAAAACCAGTAGAAACTTCCATCTGCATAGAAGCTAAGATGAGACAAAATGATATTTCCTAGATCATGGCTGCTGTAATAAGATTGTTATAAACAAGAATATCCTACTCACATATAAGACTTATGTTTCTCAGATAGTTTAAAAGAGAATTATATTCTTAAATGAATAAGACTATGAACTACGAAACCTTTCTAAAATAAGAAACGTGAACATTTGAAATTAGGCAAACTTGGACGTTTGGAAAATAATGTCGTTACTTGATTTTACAAAGGTAAGTGTTTTGGTTTACTTAAAAGGATAATCACTCTATTCTCACATAACTACGGGTATTGTGTGACTTTTGTGAAAGTAACGTATCTTTTAAAGATTTAATGTATGAAGTACTTTGGGGGATAAAAACCCGAACTTGTTGACATATAGTAGAAAGTACCTTGTGTGTATAACTTGATTGTGTTGGTTTGTGATAGCCTTGTAAATACTTTCTTGTTGATTGATAAGTAAACATGCTAGGATGCTATGTGTGTTAGTATCTTGTGATGTTAGTGTAAAGGGTTTTCCCGATCGTGCTTAAAGTTGTTTGACTATCACCGTTATGTTGGGATTGTACCACTCACCTTGACTTATTTCCGGAGGTTGGCGCCTCCGACGCGGGGTAGACTCGGGCGATGCGGGACCATGATTCGAGAATACCTCATGCGGGTCCGTGGATCCATGCGGAACTACGGAGTTCCGGGTTAGTGTGCGGCCTTTATGGTCACGCGGTCTACATGTGGCTACGCGGATGCGAGTCGGGGCGATCTTGGGAGTAGCTACCCTCGATGCGGGGTTATACCTCATGCGGGCCTATGAGGTTGGCCTACGCGAGTCGCGGGAAAGTTCGTGGCTAGACGCGCACATTTGATCTGCGCGCGAGTGACCGGCTTTGATCATGTGACTGCAGACAGATATCATGATACGATTTATGACCTTGTTAGTACGTGGGTGTTAGTAGTCGGCTATGCCTTCGCATTTACCTGTCTTGTTTTATTTGGACACGTGGGACACGGTGTTCATGTGTATTCCTTGGTGCTTTTCTATCATAGGCTGCGGTGAGGAAGGTATTCCACGGGCATGATTGATGTTATGGGCTTGAGACCCATAGTTATATTCGAGTGATGACTTTGAGGCGTGAGTCACGACTTGACATGGCTTATGTATTGTGGCGTAGTTTGGTTATCATACATGTCTCGCTTTATAGGCTATTATGATTTCATTTACGTATTTTTAGTTTCACATACTTTTACTGTTATCGACCTCGCCCGGGTGCGTTCACGCGAGTCGAGGTACACCGATCGTTGATCCTAGCTCGTGGTCAGCGATTTAGTTTGGGAAGCTCCGTTTCTCGGAGGCCTATCAGTGGTATAGTCCCCGGTCGTCGTAAGTGTTTACATTCAGGGGTTTGGCGGGGCCCTGTCCCGCCATTGTTGTCCTATCATTCTTAAGTGCATGTAATCTTGTTGTGGGCGGGGTTTGTAAAAGGATTAAACTGCTCATGTTGAAAAAGTTGCTATTTATATATATCTGAAGGTAACCGTTTTAGTTGCTTTGTCTTCTTATTTCACTGTCTTATTACACTGGTTTCATGTATTGTCTTTATGTTCCGCTGATTACTCTGATGTATGTCTACTTGGGTGCCCGGGGTAAGGCACCAGTCACGGGCCCGAGTTCGGGTCGTGACAATGGGAAGTTGGTTATAACAGCTTTATGTTGGTAAGAAGATACTTGTGGTTTTTAAAAGGTAACTGGTTTGAACTATAACTGGCTTGTTATGTGTTAATAAAGAACTTGAAGTATTTCAAAAGATTTTGAATCATTTTGAAAGAAGAAGTAATACTTGGTTTTTGAAAACTTAAGAGTTATATTAGCTTTATGGGAAGTTAGGTATAACGGCTTAAGAATGGTTTACTGATTTCGGAAATCAGAATGTGTATCGACAAACCACTGCAGCGTTAATAAAAGGAAATGTTTTGACAGATTAAGTATTATTAAAACCAGTAGAAACTTCCATCTGCATAGAAGCTAAGATGAGACAAAATGATATTTCCTAGATCATGGTCATTGTAATAAGATTGTTATAAACAAGAATATCCTACTCACATATAAGACTTATGTTTCTCAGATAGTTTAAAAGAGAATTATATTCTTAAATGAATAAGACTATGAACTACGAAACCTTTCTAAAATAAGAAACGTGAACATTTGAAATTAGGCAAACTTGGACGTTTGGAAAATAATGTCGTTACTTGATTTTACAAAGGTAAGTGTTTTGTTTTACTTAAAAGGATAATCACTCTATTTTCACATAACTACGTATTGTGTGACTTTTGTGAAAGTAACGTATCTTTTAAAGATTTAGTGTATGAAGTACTTTGGGGATAAAAACCGAACTTGTTGACATATAGTAGAAAGTACCTTGTGTGTATAACTTGATTGTGTTGGTTTGTGATAGCCTTGTAAATACTTTCTTGTTGATTGATAAGTAAACATGCCAGGATGCTATGTGTGTTAGTATCTTGTGATGTTAGTGTAAAGGGTTTTCCTCGACCGTGCTTAAAGTTGTTTGACTATCACCGTTATGTTGGTATTGTACCACTCACCTTGACTTATTTCCGGAGGTTGGCGCCTCCACGCGGGGTAGACTCAGCGATGCAGGACCATGATTCGAGAATACCTCACGCGGGTCCGGGGATCCATGCGGAACTACGGGAGTTCCGTGTTAGTGTGCGGCCTTTATGGTCACGCGGTCTATGTGGCCATGCGGTCGCGAGTCGGGGCGACGCCGGAGTAGCTGCCCTCGATGCGGGGTTATACCTCATGCGGGCCTATGAGGTAGGCCTATGCGGAGCTGCGGTAAGTTCCAGGGCTAGACGCGCACATTTGATATTGCGGGCGAGTGACCAGCTTTGATCATGTGACGGTCTAGACAGATATCATGATACAATTTATGACCTTGTTAGTACTGTGAGTGTTAGTAGTCGGCTATGCCTTCGTACTGTCTTCGTTTTATTTGGACACAGTGGGACTCGGTGTTCATGTGTATTCCTTGGTGCTTTTCTATCATAGGCTAGCGGTGAGGAAGGTATTCCACGGGCATGATTGATGTTATGGGCTTGAGACCCATAGTTATATTCGAGTGATGACTTTGAGGAGTGAGTCACGACTTGACATGACTGCTTATTTATTGTGAACTGTAGTTTGGTTATCATACATGTCTCCTGCCTTATAGACTATTATGATTTCATTTACAGTATTTTTAGTTTCACATACTGCATTTTGTTATCGACCTCCTTGAGGCTGCGTTCATGCCGCAGTTGAGGTACACCGATCGTTGATCCTAGCTCTCGGTCACAGTTTGGTTTGGGAAGCTCCGTTTCTCGGAGGCTTATCGGTGGTATAGTCCCGCCGTCGTAAGTGTTTACATTCGGGGTTTGGCGGGCCTGTCCGCCATTGTTATCGTATCATTCTTAGAGTGCAGAAATCTTGTTGTGGCGTGGTTTGTAAAAGGATTAAACTGCTCATGTTGAAAGAGTTGTTATTTATATATATACCGAAGGTAACCGTTTTTGGTTGCTTTGTCTTCTTATTTCACCGTCTT
The DNA here is from genome assembly GCA_029844215.1 of Przewalskia tangutica. Classification (NCBI taxonomy): domain Eukaryota; kingdom Viridiplantae; phylum Streptophyta; class Magnoliopsida; order Solanales; family Solanaceae; genus Przewalskia; species Przewalskia tangutica. The sequence continues at coordinate 75,455,417 of CM056723.1, read as the reverse complement.
ATTACATCGATTCATGTATTGTCTTTATGTTCCGATTACTCGATGTATGTCTACTTGGGTGCCGGGTAGGCACGATCCACGCCCGGTTCGGTCGTGACGATATCGTGTCTGTTGACAGTGAGGTAGGATGCCACGCGCGTGTCACCGGTTATATGTTACACCTACGGTGCCGGCGATGATGGAGATTCCACGGGCAGGTATATATATATGTATTGTATATGTACGCCGACGGTGAGGTAGGATGCCACGGCGCGTCACATGAGTATGATTTATGTCATAGATGCGGCGATGAGGAAGGAATTCCACGCACGCTTTGATATTTGTGTGATTTGATCGCGTCCCAGTTAGGTCGGGTAGTATATCGTCCCTCCATAAAGGGCGGATTATGTTATGAAAGATAAGTAAGTTATATGGTAATGAACTTGACGATTTTTCCTAAGTATGCGTAAGAAAGTGACTATAACTTTTATTGAAATGGGAAAAGATAATAAGGTACGATTAAGTTCACGAGATGGTAATGACACGGTAGGATCGGTATGTACCCTTTTTATACTTTCCCTGTCATTCTTTTATCTGATTATGATTTATTTATCGTACCTTATTTTCCGTCCATATTAAATTTTGTTATGCGACCCCGCCGAAGCTGCGTTCATGTCCGCAGTTTAGGTACCTGATTGTGGATCCGCGAGCTTAGGATCTGGTTCAAATTTTGAGATGGCTCGATGTTAGGAGTTGTCATGGCTATGTATATTCGAAGTGCACGGGGTCTTGTCCCGTCATAGTATTTGTTCAAATCTTAGAGGTCTGTATTCATCTGTGGGCTGGACTGGCTAGAGTTGTTTTTACATTGTTAAACAGTGTAGACCCTTTCGGGTAATTTTTATGTTATGGCAGCCTTATCGGCTTGGCCTTGGTTAAAAAAAAGTGTTATTTATCTTCCGCAGTTTATTATGTTGTATGATTAGAAGGGTGCCCAGGTAGGGCACCAGTCGCGGCCCGGGGTCGGGTCGTGACAAAATACCTCCTAACGACTCTTACCAACATCCCCCATAAGACTTGGTAAGAACTTAGGATAACTTAGACATAACCTTTACGTAGAGTAAATAAACATACATACCTCTTAACTTCTAAGAGTAGAAGGAATCATGAAATAGTACTACATGTATATTCCATACATAGAATCATGTCAAAAGAAGGGAGAGGTTCACATACCTCGCGACGATTATCGACAATTAGCAAAATGCTCCAAAGTACTTCAACATTGATAGTTATTCCACCCTTCAAGTAGAATACGCTATACTTAGTACTTCAACCTATAATGGTCATAATACGTCCATTAAACCTCTAGCTTCAAACGTAGAATATTCTAAGTGCAAAGTCACTAAATTCTACGAAAAATCGGACAGCACTTCCTTTGTTTCTACATACTTTGCCACCTTTTTCAAGGTCGAATTCAATAACCAAACACGCTACATTTAAGGCTCAATACAACAACCAATCAAAGGGGATTACACGCCTTACAATACGTGTAAAATTCCACCCCACAATTAAAACCAACTAAGTCCTTAATCAAGGTCATTCTCGGCTAACTTCTTCAATAACACTAAGTTCTTTCCAATTCTTTTTCAATCCAACTTCTTAGGTCTAACATGTTATATAGTCATAAACAACTTAACAATTATAATTCCTTCTTTATATAACATGTGACGACTTAAACTAATAACTAAATTGAATTACAAACTTAAAGGCTAAATCATGCAACTTTCGGATTCCATCCAAATATTCCATAACACATATCATTCTTCATAATGTAATCCACATGATCATTTCTAACTACTACAACATGAAATCTTGAATTATAATAGCAAGACGGAGATTATTACCTCCTTAAGCTCAAAATGATCCAAAACCCTAAGTCGATCCTTAGCAACTCCAACTCCTTTTCTTGACGTTCCAATCCGCTATTTGCAACCCTTAGAAGCTTGTGAAAAACTCCTCTTCTATTTCCAACTTCAAAGTTGAAGAACACCTTGGGTTTCCGCCTTGCGACTAACGTAAAAATGCGGTTTTTCCGAAATCTTTCTATTGAGATATCCTTACAATACCCTTAGGGACCTTGGGTTAAAGTCTTGTGGCTAAAGAACCACAAACGAAAATATTTTCTTGTTCATATGGAGCAAACCCGAGAGCTTCCATGGCACACACAAGTTCTCTCAAATTTTTTCTAAGTGTTGGAAGACTTTCTTGCTACTAGTGTGCTTATATAATACATTGGAGGGTCTAGATTACAACACATGTTAAATTTGGATGAAAGGGATCAAGCCAAGTGGCTCTTGACTTAGTCAACAATGTCAAGCTCTTAGCTTGCAAGACTTTGTCATCTAAACTTTGGTCAAATGACCATTATACCCTTGTCTCAATTCGACCAAGACATGAGGGGGGGTGCCACGTGTCGCCCTCCCATTCGTCCATAAAATTTCGTAACCCTCGTGGGCCCCACAAAACGTAAAATTCCTCGGGTGGGCCCCACGTGACCAAATCCGTAAAAACTAAATTTCCATAATGATAATAAGTTCCATACTCTTCAATTAATGCATTTTGAGAATCTAATTCTCACCAACGAACATTTCTCCTTTCCGACGTTCGGTAGATTTTCCGTCGGAAAAACAATTCTTCCTTTCGTACCCTTTTCAAGTCTTGTGTTCCTTACATACATTCTCTTAAACATGTCCTTGAATTACGGGGTGTAACATTCTTCCCCCCTTAGAAACATTCGTCCCCGAATGTTCTTTCGGAGTCCAATCTAAATAGATAGCGACATAGTCTCCTTTTACTACACCCTTCATACAACATATGCCACCCATGGCAAAATAACAATACTTATACTAAAATGTCAACCTTGGCACTCACGAAGCCACCTAGTCCATACTCATAATGACCTTAAAGTCTGTCATAAACATCTCTACTAGGTCTACTAGGGTCTGACGACTGTATCATTACCGGGCAAATCTCATATACCCGCTCAGCTACCACCCAAACACCCACTGGTGTAGCTACCTCGAAAGGTCCTTACGGATTCAGGCTCTATTCCTTTACACTTGGTTGCTATCTTTCTTACTGGTCGCACTCTTTCCGTACTTCCAACTCATACTAGCATACATACATAACCCCCATACCGATTCTGGCCCCCAATCTTTTGGAGTCACTCTTTTAAACAACATAAGGCCATTTCCGGCTCTCACGACCTGGTTCCGGTGGAACGCGTCCACGAACCCGTAAAACAATTAACTAGACTTGGGACTTGCACTCTCGTGACCCTGTCACGTAGCGAAACTACTACCAACTGATCCCACTCTATTTCAGGCTATGGGGCGACCCGCAATAGGTCCTCACCTCGTCTCACCGTCGCACTTAACTCTTATTCTTGGTCTATAATAAATCTTTCTACCCGAGAAGACCTTGTACATCTAAGGTCTCAGCGGTCATCAATATTCTTAGGCTCGCAATTTCCATGCTCCAAGCCTACCTTACCAGTCCCCCCGTAAACGGGTACAAAAACTTCTCATAATACCATAATCGTGTCGTCTTGATCACAACAACCATTACTTACTCTATACGGACCTCATCCGTACAATTCTCTTAAGCCTACCACGTAGCTTAATATATTAACATGGTATTCCATTAAGTTTCTTAACATGACTTCTTAAGGGTTCACTGCCCTATCAGACAGCTCATCCTTTCCCAATTATCTCAAAGTAATACGTAAAACCTCGATGAGAATTCTTTAACTGTTTCATACCTTCCCGGTATCTAGTTAGTCTTTACCAACTCTAGGTAATCTAAAATCATTCTAGGAAACACGCGTCTGACCCTCATACATAACTCCGTATAGTTGTATGTCACAATACCAACTACACTACAATCATTACCAACCTGGATATGCAATCCACATAGTCCTTCCAGGGTCACTGCTGCCTTGCTCGTAGCTGCAATCAACATAACTCGTTAGGGGGAGACGACCCTAACAACACAGCTCTATCGCACGATCTCAGAGTGAGAAGAATGGAAACCAATCCTAAATGTCTTGCAGCCTCCTGATTATAGATGTGGTGCACAACACACCGATAATCAAGACTCTACTAGACACGGTCTGTAGACACTTTCCGAGGACTAACTGCTCTGATACCACTTTTGTCACGACCCGACCCCGGGCCGCGACTGGTGCCCTACCTGGGCACCCTTCTATTCATACAACATAATAAACTGCGGAAGATAAATAACACTTCTTTTTTTTTTAAACTAAGGCCAAGCCGATAAGGCTGCCATAACATAAAAATTACGAAAAGTGTCTACATCGCTTAACAATGTAAAAACAACTCTAGCCACCCAAATTTACGGATGAATACGGACCTTCAAGATTTGGACTAATGCTATGACGGGACAAGGCCCGCCGTACCACGAATATACATAACCATGACGACAAGCTCGGAACATTGGAGCCATCTCAAAATCCGAACCAGATCCTAAGCTCGCGGATCCACAATCGTACCTAAACTGCGGACATGAACGCATCCTCCGAAGTCGATAACAAAAATCGAATATGGAACGGAAAATAAGGTACAGTAAACAAATCATAACTGTACAAAAGAATGACAGGGGCAAGTATAAAGAAAGGGTAAATACCAGATCCTACCGTGTCATTTCCATCTCGTGAACTTAATCGTACCTTATTATCTTTTCCCATTTTCCATAAGAGTATAGTCAAATTCTTACGTACATACTTAAGAAAACTCATCAAGTTCATAAACATATAACTTGCGTATCTTGCATAACCTAATCCGTCCCTTTATGGAGGAACGCCTATACTGTCGGCCCAATCTGGGATGCGATAAAATCACATAAGTCTGCCCATAAAGGTATACTGCATAAAAATAGGAGGCTCATGATCAAAGCAGGGTCCCTCGCCCGTAGTATCGATGAGCAATCCTACTCCTGGAACTATTTCACCTGCATAGGTCATGTGAACCCGCATGAGGTATTCCTCGCATAGGCTGTACCCGCCCGCATGGGACTATTTCACCCGCATAAGCCCATAAGGACTCGCATGAGGTATTCCTCGCATCATGGGTAGCAAATCCACGAACAGGTGGTATAATGTCTTGGGGGTTTACCCTCATTTATACTCTTACCCCAAGCGGTGGTATAACGTCTCGGGGTTTACCCTCATTTATACTCTTACCGAGAATGTGGTATAACGTCTTGGGGTTTACCTCATTTATACTCTTACCCTAACTCAACCGACCATCATACATAACATAAGCCCTACCGCTTATCATCATACATAACATAAGCACTACCTTATCATACATAACATAAGCACTACCGACTTATCATACATAACATAAGCACCACCGGCTTACCATACATAACATAAGCACCACCGGCTTATCATACATTACATAAGCAAGTTAAGAAATCCCCTAACTTCTTATTAGCTTGTTCATATACACTCTCATTTTTGTTTACTTAAGGCACTAACATGTCATTATAAAATCCGGGAATTTAACCCAACGTACTACGTGCCTCTACGCCTTTAAAATGATTCTCTTTCAAATAAAACTTCCAAGATACTAATAACCGTAGTATCAAGTCATATCTACTTTTCAAGACAAGTCACAATACTTTTTAGAAATACATTTATAGGCTTCTAAATCAAGTGACTTCTTTCTTTAAAACCTTAAGCAATTGGTACCTTTAAAACAATTTGCCCTTCTTTATTTCAAATCATTTCTTTGCTTACATTACTGAAGAAAACCATTCTTTTAATCTTCCATAAAGTTGTTATAACCAACTTCCCATAAAGCCGTTATAACTCTTTATGTCTTAGACAAATTCATTCCTTTTTGAACCAAGAGACTTATACTTTCAAATCGAATTACATAGCTTTCAAAATACTTCAAGTCTCTTAACTTTTAAGAAAACAAGTTTCTTAACTTAGAATATCAAGCTTCTTAACTTTAGAAATCAAGCTTCTTAACTTTAGAAATCAAGCTTCTTAACTTTTAGAAATCAAGCTTCTTAACTTTAGAAATCAAGTCTTTCCAAATCAAGTATTCTATACTTGTAAATCAATTCATTTCTTCCTTTAAGAATCAAGTCCCATAACTTGAAAAATAACGTCTCTTAACCTTTTAGGAATTTGAGATTCATAGTCTTAAAATTTCATACGTAAACTCTTTTAAATTAAGTAACATATACTTTGGTGTGTTGTGAATAAGTTATACTTATTTATAACGATCTTATTCAAGTAGCCATGATCTAGAAAATATAATACAATTTTGTCTTATCTTAGCTTCTATGCAGATGGAGAATTCTACTCATTTTAACTTAATTGATTGTCATTACATTTTCCTTTATTAACGCTGCAGTGGCTTGTTCGATACTTATTCTCATTTGTGTTGTAACTTAGCCAAGTCAACTTGGCTCCAAATATGTTACACCCCGTAGTTCAAGGACATGTTTAAGAGAAGATATGTAAGGAACACAAGAGTTGAAAAGGGTACGAAAGGAAGAATTGTTTTTCCGACGAAAAAATCTTTCTAACGTCGGAAAGGAAAAATGTTCGTTGAAGAGAATTGGATTCTCAAAATGCATTAATTGAGGATTATGGAATGTATTATCATTATGGAAATTTATTTGTACGGATTTGGTCATGTGGGGCCCACCCGAGGAATTTTACGTTTTGTAGGGCCCACGAGGGTTACATAATTTTATGGACGAATGGGAGGGCGACATGTGGCACCCCTCCCACATGGCTTGGTCGAATTAATGAAAGGGCAAAAGGGTCATTTGACAATTGTAAAGATGAGAAAGTCTTGCTAAGCTAGAGCTTGACATTGTTGACCAAGTCAAGAGCCACTTGGCTTGATCCCATTCATCCAATTTTAACATGTGTTGTAATCTAGACCCTACAGTGTGTTATATATCATCCTAAGTAGCAAGACTTGGCATTTTACACTTAGAAAAATTTGAGAGACTTGTGTGTGCCTTGAGAGGCTCTCGGCTTTGAGGAATTTTGAACAAGAGAAATTTTCAATTGTTGTCCATTAGCCACGAGACTTTAACCCAAGGTCCCTAAGGGTATTGTAAGGATATCTCAATAGAAAGATTTCAGAAAAACGGCGTTTTCACGTTCGTTGCAAGGCAAAAACCTAAGGCATTTTCATAGGTTTTGATTGGAAATGGAAGAGAAGTTGGTTGTGAGCTTCTAAAGGCTTCAAATAGCGGATTGGAGCGTAAAGGAAAGGAGCTAAGAATTGCTAAGGAGCGACTTTGAATCATGGAAATTATAAGGGCTTGTAAAGGTATAATTCTTGTCGTTTTAGTAATTAAGATTACTTATTGTTGTAGCTATGGATATTAGCAAGTATGAGATATATATTATGAAGTTGATAAGTGTATTGTCTATTAGAACTCTAATCCGAAAACTAGTATGTTTAGCCCTTGAGATTTCAATTCAATTGGATTATTAGTTTAATCGTCACATGTTATATAAGGAAGGAATTATAATTGTTAAGTTGTTTATGACAATATATAATGTTAGACCTAAGAAGTTGAATTGAAAAAGAATTGGAAAAAAGACTTTGTGTTGTTGTTTATGTTTAGTCAAGAATGGCTTTAAATATGGAACTAGTTTCGTATTAATTTGTGGGGCGGAATTTTACACGTCCTGTTAAGGCGTGTAATCCCCTTTGGTTAGCTGAATTGTTGGGCCTTAAATGTGGCGTGTTTGGTTATTGAATTCGGCCTTGAAAAAGGTGGCAAAGTATGTAGAAACAAAGGAAGTGTTGTCCGATTTTCCGTAAAATTTAGTGACTTTGCACTTAGAATATTCTACATTTGAAGCTAGAGGTTTAATGGACGTATTATGGCCATTATAGGTTGAAGTACTAAGTATAGCGTATTCTACTTGAAGGATGGAATAGCTATCAAGGTTGAAGTACTTTGGTGCATTTTGCTATTTGTCGATAATCGTCGCGAGGTATGTGAACCTCTTCCTTCTTTTGACATGATTCTATGTATTGAATATACATGTAGTACTATTTCATGATTCCTTCTACTCTTAGAAGTTAAGAGGTATGTATGTCGATTTACTCTACGTAAAGGTTATGTCTAAGTTATCCTAAGTTCTTACCAAGTCTTATGGGGGATGTTGGTAAGAGTCGTTAGGAGGTATTTTGGAGCCAAGTTGACTTGGCTAAGTTTCGGCACAAATGAGAATAAGTATCGAACAAGCCACTGCAGTGTTAATAAAGGAAAATGTAATGACAATCAATTAAGTTAAAACAAGTAGAATTCTCCATCTGCATAGAAGCTAAGATAAGACAAAATTGTATTACATTTTCTAGATCATGGCTACTTGATTAAGATCGTTATAAATAAGTATAACTTATTCACAACGCACCAAAGTATATGTTACTTAATTTATAAGAATTTACGTATGAGGTTTTAAGATTATGAACCTCAAATTCTTAAAAGGTTAAGAGACTTTATTTTTCAAGTTATGGGTCTTGATTCTTAAAGGAAGAAACAAATTGATTTAAAAGCATAGAATACTTGATTTGGAAAGTATTGATTTCTTGCCATTCTAAAGTTAAGAAACTGGTTTTCTTAAAAGTTAAGAGACTTGAAGTATTTTGAAAGCTATGTAATTCGATTTGAAATTATAAGTCTCTTGGTTATAAAAGGAATGAAATTGTCTAAGACATAAAGAGTTATAACGGCTTTATGGGAAGTTGGTTATAACAACTTTATGGAAGATTAAAAGAATGGTTTTATTCAGTAATGTAAGCAAAGAGATGACTTGAAATAAAGAAGGAGATATTGTTTTAAAGGTACCAATTGCTTAAGGTTTTAAAGAAAGAAGTCACATGATTTAGAAGCCTATAATTGTATTTCTAAAAGGTATTGTGACTTGTCTTGAAAATTATATATGACTTGATACTACGGTTATTAGTATCTTAGAAGTTTTATTTGAAAAAGAGTCATTTTAAAGGAGTAGATGTGCGTAGTACTTTGGGTTAAATTCCCGGATTTTTATGTGTGAAACGAAAATGCCATGAGTTTTTAAAAATGGAAGTCTAAAGGTTTAATGAACTTGCCTATGTTTGCTTGTGATAGCTTTGAGTGCAAGTATTATATGTTTACGTTGTCGTGACTCTCAGTTGGAGGGCCGGCTGTCTTGTTGTAAGTTTACTTGGGCGTGCAAGCGGTGATGTGGGATTCCACGGGTATGCTTCCATTATGATTGATCCTTGGACATGCTTATACGATGTGGGATTAGGGCATGTGACCGGAGGCGGGTTAGATTCGGTTGTTTTATTACCCATGGCCATGCTTATACGATGAGGATTAGGGCATGCGATCATGCTAAGTACGACTATTACTCCATGGGCTAGCTCCCCATGAAGACATGTACCCACGATAAGGGATTCCGGGGGCATGTTATATTCTTATTCCATGGGCTAGCTCCCCATGAAGACCTGCACCTACGATGAGGGATGCCGAGGGCACGTTATGGCCATGCTTATACGATGAGGGATTCTGGGGCATGCGGTCGCGTTATATATATATATATATATATATATATATATATATATATATACGTGTCTGTGACATCGAGGTAGGAATCCACGGGCGTGTCACTGGTTATATGTTACACCTACTGGCAGTGATGGAGGATTCCACAGGCGGAGGTATATATATATGTATTGTATATGTATGCCGGCGGTGAGGTAGGATGCCAGGCGCGTCACATGAGTATGATTTATGTCATAGACTGCCGGCAGTGAGGAAGGAATTCCACGGGCACGCTTTGATATTTGTGTGACTTGATCGCGTCCCAGATTGGGCCGGGTAGTATATGCGTCCCTCCATAAAGGGCCGGATTATGTTATGAAAGATAAGTAAGTTATATGGTAATGAACTTGACGATTTTTCCTAAGTATGTACGTAAGAAAGTGACTATAACTTTTATTGAAATGGGAAAAGATAATAAGGTACGATTAAGTTCACGAGATGGTAATGACACGGTAGGATCTGGTATGTACCCTTTTTATACTTGCCCCTGTCATTCTTTTGTACAGTTATGATTTGTTTACTGTACCTTATTTTCCGTTCCATATTTGCACTGTTATCGACCCCGCCGGGCTGCGTTCATGTCCGCAGGTTTAGGTACACAGTTGTGGATCCGCGAGCTTAGGATCCTGGTTCAGCATTTTGAGATGGCTCCGATGTTCCGGAGTTGTCATGGCTATGTATATTCAGGGGTACGGCGGGGCCTTGTCCCGTCATAGTATTTGTTCAAATCTTAGAGGTCTGTATTCATCTGTGGGCTGGACTGGCTAGAGTTGTTTTTTTTACATTGTTAAACAGTGTAGCCCCTTTCGGGAAATTTTTATGTTATGGCAGCCTTATCGGCTTGGCCTTGGTTAAAAAAAAAAGGTGTTATTTATCTTCCGCAGTTTATTATGTTGTATGATTAGAAGGGTGCCCAGGTAGGGCACCAGTCGCGGCCCGGGGTCGGGTTGTGACAAAATACCTCCTAACGACTCTTACCAACATCCCCCATAAGACTTGGTAAGAACTTAGGATAACTTAGACATAACCTTTACGTAGAGTAAATCAACATACATACCTCTTAACTTCTAAGAGTAGAAGGAATCATGAAATAGTACTACATGTATATTCCATACATAGAATCATGTCAAAAGAAGGGAGAGGTTCACATACCTCGCGATGATTATCGACAATTAGCAAAATGCTCCAAAGTACTTCAACATTGATAGCTATTCCATCCTTCAAGTAGAATACGCTATACTTAGTACTTCAACCTATAATGGCCATAATACGTCCATTAAACCTCTAGCTTCAAACGTAGAATATTCTAAGTGCAAAGTCACTAAATTCTACGGAAAATCGGACAGCACTTCCTTTGTTTCTACATACTTTGCCGCCTTTTTCAAGGCCGAATTCAATAACCAAACACGCTACATTTAAGGCTCAATACAACAACCAATCAAAGGGGATTACACGCCTTACAATACGTGTAAAATTCCGCCCCACAATTAATACCAACTAAGTCCTTAATCAAGGTCATTCTCGGCTAACTTCTTCAATAACACTAAGTTCTTTCCAATTCTTTTTCAATCCAACTTCTTAGGTCTAACATGTTATATAGTCATAAACAACTTAACAATTATAATTCCTTCTTTATATAACATGTGACGACTTAAACTAATAACTAAATTGAATTACAAACTTAAAGGCTAAATCATGCAACTTTCGGATTCCATCCAAATATTCCATAACACATATCATTCTTCATAATGTAATCCACATGATCATTTCTAACTACTACAACATGAAATCTTGAATTATAATTGCAAGACGGAGATTATTACCTCCTTAAGCTCAAAATGATCCAAAACCCTAAGTCGATCCTTAGCAACTCCAGCCCATTTTCTTGACGTTCCAATCCGCTATTTGCAACCCTTAGAAGCTTGTGAAAAACTCCTCTTCTATTTCCAACTTCAAAGTTGAAGAACACCTTGGGTTTCCGCCTTGCGACTAACGTAAAAATGCGGGTTTTCCGAAATCTTTCTATTGAGATATCCTTACAATACCCTTAGGGACCTTGGGTTAAAGTCTTGTGGCTAAAGAACCACAAACGAAAATATTTTCTTGTTCATATGGAGCAAACCCGAGAGCTTCCATGGCACACACAAGTTCTCTCAAATTTTTTCTAAGTGTTGGAAGACTTTCTTGCTACTAGTGTGCTTATATAATACATTGGAGGGTCTAGATTACAACACATGTTAAATTTGGATGAAAGGGATCAAGCCAAGTGGCTCTTGACTTAGTCAACAATGTCAAGCTCTTAGCTTGCAAGACTTTGTCATCTAAACTTTGGTCAAATGACCATTATACCCTTGTCTCAATTCGACCAAGACATGAGGGGGTGCCACGTGTCGCCCTCCCATTCGTCCATAAAATTTTGTAACCCTCGTGGGCCCCACAAAACGTAAAATTCCTCGGGTGGGCCCCACGTGACCAAATCCGTAAAAAATAAATTTCCATAATGATAATAAGTTCCATACTCTTCAATTAATGCATTTTGAGAATCTAATTCTCACCAACGAACATTTCTCCTTTCCGACGTTCGGTAGATTTTCCGTCGGAAAAACAATTCTTCCTTTTGTACCCTTTTCAAGTCTTGTGTTCCTTACATACATTCTCTTAAACATGTCCTTGAATTACGGGGTGTAACATATCAAAGCCTCAGAGATAGAGTCGGTGGTATTGGGTTCACATCGGTTGCGTGATACTGCAGTCGACTGGTTTGATTCATGGGAACTTTCCCGGGGGGAGCATGCGCTTCCAGCTGTTTGGGATGAGTTCTCAGAGGCATTTCTTAGCCATTTCTTGCCTTCACAGATGAGGAGAGCTCGGGCAGATAGATTTATGATGTTGAGACAGAACGGGCGTACGGTTCGGGAGTACAGCGTAGAGTTTGACTCATTGGCTCGGTATATCCCCGCTTTAGTGGCAGACATAGAGGATAGAGTGCACCGCTATGTCACAGGGCTCGATGATTATTTAGCGGAGGGTTGCATAGGAGTAGCTCTTCAGTCGGGCATGGACATTGCCCGCATCCAGGCTTATGCGCAGCCCGAGAAACGTAGAGGCGCGTAGGGACCAGGATCAGCATAAGAGGGCCAAGACAGCAGGGTCCTTTGGTAACTTTCGAGGCGGACCGCCTCAGAAGCAGGCTAGTTATGCGCCTCCGCTAGTACAGAGTGGTCCTCCATAATCTTCAGGAAGTCCAGGGTATTCGGGTGCAGGTCAGGGCTCCAAGGGTTCAGGTTTTCTGGGGAGCAGGGGTGTTAGCCAGATGAAGCCACCCCTACCTCGTTGTGGCCATTGTGGTAGGCTCCATTGTGGGGAGTGTCATGCTAGTTTGGGAGTTTGTTTTACATGCGGCCAGCAGGGCCATTTTGTGAGAAATTGTTCGACCAGAGGTATCGCGGATGTTAAGACTCATCCTTCGGGATCGGTGGTTGGTTCATCACCTTCTATAGCTATGCACAAAAGGTGATTTCGATTAGAGCGACAAAGGGGAAGTGAAACAATAGTTACAGGTATATCCTTAACCCTCTAGAGATTAGTATGCGTTATATGATGATTACATGTTGAGTGCTATGTACGGATAGCATTGTGTATATTGTGATTTAGAAAACATGGTTAGTTGAAAAGGTAAGTTTGGGGACAGGTAAATTGTGAACCTTTGAAAATTATAAACAATTGAGACCTTAGATGTAAGGCCGTCTTGAGTAAAAGATTTTACGGTTAGTCTTTGTCGAAGTACTTGGTATGCGTGAAATGTATTGTGGGATAATTCCATGGGTTGTGTAAGATGAAAGTGGTAGCTTTCATGACGAGAATAGTAAGATTGTCCCGGACGGGAACAAGAGTTTGGCGCGATGGTGGGTCGGGTTGAGGCCATATCGCAGGTCAACCCGCAGACCGGAATGAGGTGGGGTCAGTTTGAGGTGGTCCCGCTAGGTGGTAGGGTCACGAGCGTGCTAGGCCCAAGTTTAGGTAACCATCGTACGAGTTCGTGGATGCGTTCGACCAGAATCGGATCGTGAAGGCCGGGAATGGCCTTAAAGGAAATTGAACCTAGCGTAATGACCAAGTTTGGAGGTGGTAACTCCAAGGTGTTGAAAACTGAAGCAATGACGGAAGTGTGGTACGTGTACTAGAAAGAGTTCGGGTGTTCGAGAAGGGTACGACGAGTAAGGGAAGAAGTGAACCTGTGTTAAGAGAAGGGAAGTGATCATTTTAAGTAAAGATGTGAAGGGAGTATCCTTTAGACCATGAGTGGAGCTAATAGTGTTGTTATACGCTTTAGAGGTGATTCTTCGTTGGCTTGAATTTGAGTTTTGCGCATGTGTTATATTATGGCCATTGGTGGCATGATTGGTTCTGTAAGTGTAGTAGTGAAGACTATACCGGCGCATGTGTGTTTGGAGACTTAGAAGGAACATTCGGGACGAATGTTTCTAAGGGGGGAAGAATGTTACACCCCGTAGTTCCAGGGTACGTATATGGGGACGTACGTACGAGAATACGACATTAATATTGGAAAGGAAGAAAGATTTGATTTTCCGACGGAAAATTTTTCGAATATTGTGAAGGAAAAAGGTTCGTTAATGGGAATTGGATTCCTAGATTTGGTATTAGGACTTCAGGGAATATAATAGAATTATGGAAATTTATTTCCGGATTTGGTCACGTGGGGCACACGGGGAAAATTTACGGTTTTGTGGGGCCCACTTTGTTTTCGAGATTTTGGATATTGTGGATATTTTCGGGAGATGAAATATTTTGGACGAGTAGGAGGGCGACACGGGTCACCCCCATGTGTCCATGTTGGCTGAATTTTTGGTGCCATGTGGCTCATGGCCGAAATGGCTTGCCAAGTGTCTAGCCATTTGTCCCAAGCTTTGTGTAGACATGTGGTGGGTGGGACCCACACACACTTGTCCCCCAATATCACCACACACTTATTTTAATCCTAGCCTTTGATTTCTCTATATATACCCCCCTTGAGTGCAAGAGTTCTTCATCCACACTTGAGATTTTCCAAGGCAAAACTCCCTCCCTTCCCTTGTTGTTGTGCTCTCGGCCATGGGCTGAAATTCTTGAGCAAAAGTTGTCCAAAAATTCTTAAACTTTTAAGTGTTCTTCCTTAAGGTGTTAGGAAGGTTGTAAACCAAGAGTTGGAAAATATTTCACACCCCTAGCCTAAATACACCCCATTGGCCGAAAGTTGGTAGTTTTGGAACCTAAGTGTTCTTCACTTTTTGGAGTTTGATCTTGAAGAGGAGTTGGTTAGGAGCTTCTAAGGGCTGGTTGGAGTGGGTTGGAACGTAAGGATTTGGAGCTAAACGTTGCTAAGGATCGACTTATAATTTTGGGCTTATCTTTTGGTATGATTCCCTGAGATTGTAGGTTCTTGTACATTCAGGGGTATGGCGGGGCCCTGTCCCGTCATTGTTGTTATAAAATTCTTAGAGGTCTGTAGTACTGTTGTGGGCAGGGTTTGTAAAGGATGTAACTGTTCAAGTTTCTATATACATGCAGGAAGGTGACCGTTTTGGTTAGCCTGTTTTCTTATATTTCATTGTTTCATATCTGTAAGTTTTTATTTCTGCTGATTTTTCTCTGATGTATTATCACTAGGGTGCCCGGGGTAAGGCACCAGTCGCGGGCCTGAGGTCGGGTCGTGACACAATCTCTAGCATAGTGCCCCGGATCACCACAAGTATATCATACACCCTGACGACACCGTCCTACATGACGTTTCCCACAAGTCGCACATCGAGGATGGGGCATCACCTCCTGCCCTGACCCCGCCTGTTGCTGAGAAACCGATGCATAAGAACTCTGTCTCTGCCTAAGGTAAGTCTCCCTACCCCGCTGAGATCCTTGAAACTGCAGAGGTACACTATATTGGGGTCTGCTCTCGCTAGTGGAACCTCTATACTGACCTTCTGACCTAGCCCTCTTGGGCTGACTACTACTCTGCTCCGAGATAGCCTCTCGATGGCGCCTACGATCCTCTGACCCTTGAGCATAAGCCTGAATACGAGCTATATTCATACCTGGCTGCATCGCTACTTCCATACAAGCCTCATGCAACCCTGGCTCTAATACCATCACATATCGGTGAACTCTATCTTTTGTTTCCTGCACAATAGAAGGGGCATATCAGGCTAAAGAATCAAACTCCACACTATACTCTCCAACAGACATACTATCTTGTTGCAGGTTAAGGAACCTATCAACCCTTGCCCGCCTCAACTCGGGTGGCATATAATGGCGCAAGAAGGCATCTGAGAAATCCTGCCAAGTCGGCGGAGGAGCATTCCTACCCCTTGATAATCTCCATAACTGCAACCAATTAATCTATATACCCTGCAATCTATAAGCAGCTAACTCAATAGATTCTGTAGCTGACGCTTTCATCACATTTAAAGTAAGCTGCATATTATCTATGAATTCCTGAGGATCAGCATTAGGGTCCATGCCCTTAAATTCTTGGGGATCTAATGTAAGAAAATCTTGGGCCCTGGCACTAGCAGCCCTATTTGGATACTCATGACCCATATCATGTCATCCGCCCTGGGTAGCAAGTATCTGAGTCAACAAACGAAAAACATCTCTCATATCTCTCTCATCTTCGACCACGAGCATCCGGTGAGGGTGGAGAGTCTGATCTTAGTCTTTGGGTGAGCTGGATCAGTGCCTCTGGCTCCTCCGGAGGTAGGGAAGTAGGAGAACTCTGGGAATGAATGTGTATCCCAGTATAAGTCTGAGTTCTGGTAGACCTGGGGGCTTGGCTAATTGTCTCACCCTCAACTGATTTGCCCTTCTGGCCTGCTGTCGCTTTACTTTTCCTAGTCATCGCTGAAATCATACGAGATTATTAGATTAAGGACCTCACTTATGACACAGCTCTATTCGCACGATCTCTAACATGAAAGAAGGAATGACACCATATTATTGTCTCGTAGCCTCCTATTTATAGATGTGGTGTACAACATACCGATAAACAAGACTCTACTAGACACCGTCTGCGAACATGCCGAAGACTGGACTGCTCTGATACCACTTTTGTCACGACCTAACCTAGGTCCATGACGAGTGATCGAGCTTAACCTGCCCGATAACCCAACTTATGTTACATGTACTCACACATGACATTCAATAGGGTCTTTATAACTAAGTTTGGAAGCTGTAAATAGAATACCAAAGTCCAACTGTAACTCAAAACATCTCAAAACATACTTATATATACGTAACATGTCACAAGGTAAGCCAACGAGGCGGTCGATACTTCTGTACAACAAAACAATGGCCGGCAAGGCCAAACAGTACCCATGACACCCACGATGTCCGTAGACTACTAGAAGAGTATGACCGTGCATAAGTGATGGGACAGGGCCCCGTCAGACCCAGGATGTATACAAACAAAATTATACCAAAACAGGAACAGTCTCTGAAGCAAGTGGAGTTGTCTGACTCCCAATGTTGACTCCTCATAGGTGGCTGGATCGTGTAACCGCATCCCTGAACCTGCGTGCATGAAATGTAGCCCTCCCACGAAAGGGGTCAGTACGGAATATGTACTGAATAAGTAAGGCAATACTGAATCATAAAACAAGGAAAATCGTAACAGTAAGCAAGTTTAGAAAGAAACCTGGGAGTATCCTGGAACATCACTTTGAACCATGTCATATGGTCCCTTACACAAATTCTAGCATACTCAATATAAATATAGAATATCCTACTCGTAGCTGCTTCCGGCTATTAACACAATAGTCCCTTCGGACGGCCGCTTCCGGCGTAGTCATGATGGCCCTTCTGCGACTGTTACACCGTATTTCCAAGAAAATGATATGAGAACGGACTTAAGGAAATAAGATTTGAATATTGAAAGGAAAGTATAATTTCATTTTTCTTAAGGAAAACTCTTGGGAAAATGTGACGACGGTAAAATTATTAACTTGGAGTTTAATACTTCTAATTGGATTTATGGGATTAGTATTGAATTAGGAAGAATTGGAATTGATAATATGGGGTCCGTCGAGAATTTCACAATTTCGCGGGGCCCTTCGATTTTAAGTTATTTTGGACAATTATTTAGATATTTGTGAAGAGGAAATTTTGGACCAATGGGAGGGTGACATGTGTCTCATCCACTTGTCTTGCAAAGGGAAATATCTATATAGTGATGTAGAGAGCAAGACTTAGAATCATTTTCTATATTTCATCTTCCAAACTCTCTCATCTCTTACTTGAGTTCGAAATCCCCAAGAAAAATTCCAAGAACAAAAGTGATTATTTTCCAAGATTAAGAACACTAACCTAGTTCTAAACCAACTTAACTCTTCAAGATCTCCGAAAAATCCACTTGGGCCGTGACTTTGCTATGGAACCCTAGGCTTGTTCATCGACTTTTTGGAGGTAAAACGTGAAGGGAAGTTGGTTATAAGCTTGTAGAGGATACATGGAAGTGATTGGAACTTGAAGAAGTGGAGCAAAACGAAAACTATGGACAAATAACGTGTGGACTGTTTTGACGTTTTTGGGAAAGATTTGAGGTAAGATTGCGTCCTCCTCTTGAAGTAATTAGATATTACATGTTATTATGGTTAGTATATGAACGTATTAAGAATAATGAAGATTAAAAAGTGTTTGGACCAATTTTGGTGGTTGGGCCGAGAATAGCCCATTTTCGGGTCTTTAGAGTTTGTTGGTTATTGTTGTTGTTAAATTCACCTATTGCATGTTAAAATGAATTAATATGGTTGTTGATAAGTTGATATGTCATATATAGAAGTGTTGGAACTTTAATTGGAATAAAAAGGATTAAGGAAAGAGTTATCGGATTGTAGTTGTTGGCCGTAGAATCTATAAAACTATTGGATATTGTTATGCAGTTTTAGGGACTGTTTTGTGGTGTTGAAATGCTGGAAAATCAGCCACCAATATGCATGTTTAAATGTAGTAGTTTCTAATGAAAGTCCTAAGGATTAAGGGTGTAGAAAGGAGTTGAAAGGATTCACATTTTACCCTTATTGTTGATGGAATTGTAGACTGTTTTTATGGACTGTTTTGTATAGATTAAGGGTCCGAATTTTACACGTCAAGTAGGCATATAATCCCCTTTGGTTAACTGTTGGTTGTGCCCTTAATTGTGGCTTGTTTGTTGATGAAATTGGGCCTTGGAAAAGTACGTATAAACGGGGGAAGTGTTGCCCAGATTTTCGTAGAAAAAGAGAACCTATACTTGGTATTAGTCTACCTTAGAAATCATGAAGTTGATAGAAGTGTTATTGTATTTATAGTTTGAAGTACTACATTGAGACGTATACTAGTTATCAAGTTGGAATAAGCGGATAAGGTATGTGAACTATCCTTTCTTCTTCTAGCATGATTACTTGCTATAAAGTGAGTGGATCCTACTCCTTAATGATCTATTTTCTTGATAGTACTTGGGGTTTCTAAAATGAAAGATTGTTATATCTATTCTCTTGATAGTACTTGGGGTTTCTAAAATGGAAGATTGTTATATTTATTCTCTTGATAGTACTTTGGTTTTTTCTAAAAGGAAGTTGTCATATATATTCCATTGATAGTACTTTGAGTTTCTAAAGAGAAGTTGTTCTATCCATTTTATTAATAGTACTTTGGGGTTACTAAAAGGAGAGAGGTGGAGCCTTGGTTTTTCTAAAAGGAAAGAGGTGGTAGTGCCTTGGTTTTACTAAAAGGAAAGAGATAGGAAGTGCCTTTCTTTTATAGTTTTATTGGATCTTAATCCATAATGATAGGTACATGATATGTTGGTACCTAGGTTTTTAAATTAGATTATTGGGTGCATGATATTTTGGTGCCCAGATTTTCTAAAAAGAGGTTAATTAGATTATTGGGTGCATGATATTTTGGTGCCCAAATTTTCTAAAAAGAGGTTAATTAGATTATTGGGTGCATGACATTTTGGTGCCCAGATTTTCTAAAAAGAGGTTAATTAGATTATTGGGTGCATGATATTTTGGTGCCCAGATTTTCTAAAAAAAGGTTAATTAAATTATTGGGTGCATGATATTTTGGTGCCCAGGTTTTCTAAAAAATATAGTTCATTAATGATGGGTGCATGATGTTTTGGTGCCCATATTTTCTAAAAAGATGTTAATTAGATTATTGGGTGCATGATATTTTGGTGCCCAAATTTTCTAAAAAGAGGTTAATTAGATTATTGGGTGCATGATATTTTTGTGCCCAGATTTTCTAAAAAAGAGGTTAATTAGATTATTGGGTGCATGATATTTTGGTGCCCAAATTTGCTAAAAAGAGGTTAATTAGATTATTGGGTGCATGATATTTTGGTGCTCGGGTTTTCTAAAAAAGATAGTTCATTAATAATGGGTGCATGATGTTTTGGTGCCTATGTTTTTATAAAAAGAGAGTTCATTTTAGTGATTGGTACACGACATGATGGTACCTTGGTTTTATTCCCTTGAGAGTCAAAAGGCGATTTAAAGGCACACTTGAATCTCATTAATTTTAAAAAGGATACATTTGACTCTTACTTTGAAAAGGCACAGTGTACTGGTATTTGATTATTACACTTGTCTCTTGTTAACTTTTTAGCCTGTTATAATCTCATTTACATTACTTATTGTTTCGCATACTTGGTACATTTTCCGTACTGACCCCTTTCTCCGGGGGGTTGCGTTCATACCGCAGGTTTAGGTACGCAGTTTGGTGATCTACAAGTGTAGGATCCTTGCTCAGAGTTTTGGGATAACTCCATTGTTCTGGAGTTTATCATTTTGGTAATGATCTTTCATTATAGGTTTTTGTACATTTATGGATACGGCGGGGCCTTATCCCGTCATAGTATATTGTCTAAACTCTTAGAGGTTTGTATTCATATGTGGGATTGGACTCGTGTACAATGTAGTTTCTTTTTGTCTTATATATATATATAGCGGCGGCTTTGCCTTTGCTTGTTTACAAAAATGATGAGTATCTTTATCTTCTGCGGGTTATTTGGGATGAATGGGTAGAAGGGTGTCTAGGTAGGGTACCAATCACGGGCCCGGGGTTTGGGTCGTGACAAGAGTGGTATCAAAGCAGTCAATCCTGGGAATGTCTACAGACCGTGTCTAGTAGAGTCTTCATTATCGGTGTGTTGCGCGCCACACCCATAAACAGGAGGCTACAGGACATTTAGGATTTGGTTTCTATTTTTCTCACTCTGAGATCGTGCAATAGAGCTGTGTTATTAGGATAATCCCTCTCTGACGTATTATTGTGTTACAACTATGCCTCCGAGTAAGGCAACGATTGCCTGAAGTGGCAAATCGATGCGGAGCTACGATCGAACTCGATTAGTTACTAGGGCTCATGCCCAGTCTATACCGGATATTGTACCACAGTCGGCGAGTTCTTCTGCACCTGAGGCCCCAACACCTGAGCCTCCAGCTCCTCAGTCAGGGGAAGACTATAGGGCCATGAAGGACGCAGTTCTATTACTGACTAGGCTAGTGGTGATGCAGACTTGTCAGCAGGGGTTTATTCGGCCAGTACAGGCATGTGTATAGGGGGTAGAGGACCAACACGGGAACTAGCGTAAGAGGTAGACCGGTTGGATATCCCGGTGAGTTTCTGGGCGAGCAGCCTCAGCAGCGGGTGAGATATTCATCCAAGCCTACACAGAACACACACCCACAGTTCACAGGTGGGAGATTTGACCACACATGGTATTTAGGAGTCGGTCAGAGTTCCAGGGTTCCTTGTTTTCGGAGGAATAGGGGTTCTACTCAGTCGAGGCTACCTTTGCCTCGGTATCCTCAGTGTAGCAGGTATCATTCTGGGAAGTGTCGTTTTGGTACAGGTGTTTGTTTTTATTGCGGTCGTCCGGTCCATATGCAGAGAGAATTTCCTTCTAGAAGGGGAACTGGTGATGTGACTCGACCTGCTGGATCGGTGGCTGGTTTCTCTTCCTTTATAGTTGGACGCCCCACAGGGTGGGGTATTCATATATCAGCCAGTCGTGGTAGAGGTCGTGGTGGAGTTTATAGCTCTATCGGTCCTTCGAACCGCATAGATGTTGTGGCTACCAGGCAGAATCAAGAGGCAACATCGATTAGGGTTACAGGTATATTTTGATCCTTTTTAGTCATACATGCATTAATAGATTCAGATTCCACCCTAGCGTATATATTCCCCTTGTTGCTAGTAGAATGTGAATTGATAGGACCATCATAGTTAAAAATATTTTTTGTTTAAGTAATGTGTAGAGTGAAGGATATTGACAAGAATGATAAAGTGAATAAAACTATAGTTATGTAGGGTTCACAAGGTGTAATTACCCCATAATAGTGTAAAGACCGATAGTAGAGGATGTACAGTAGGAATACTTTGGACAAAGGTGACGAACCTCTAATGAGTGGAATGATAGTGTGAGAAATACTTTGAGATAAGAGAAAGATTCATTTTAGACCATGACTGAGAGTAAATTGTAATGATACACACACCTTAAATTCAGTAACATTGTCCATAGGTGTTCGTGATTGAGATACTACTAGTATTAGAGTTTACACCAGTTAGTAAACAAAGCTAGGTAGACAATAGGATCATTCACCAACCGGTAGTTTGACTAATGTGAGGACGGAGAAGAGAAGTTGACACGAGGCAACACATTAGTTTGTTGAGTTGGAGTCTGACTGAAGGATTCAGATAGTGGTAGCTTATGGCTTAAAATACGGCAGGGTCATCCCTAGTACGGGAAGAGAAAGGAACGTCTGAAGATCCCATTTTGGAAAGGACTGCAACCTTCGAGTATATAAGAAAGGGACCTCAGATGGAAGATCCATTGGTGTATATACATGTGATATATTGTGGCCGTGTGTGGCATCGTTGGTTTTGTGGAGTATTGGTTGATAGGTATAGTAAGGAGACGACGCCGGAATCTGTATAGTTTGAGACCCACTATGAACATTCGGGACAAATTTTTCTAAGAGGGGAAGGATGTTACACCCCGTATTTCCAAGGAAATGATATGAGAACGGACTTAAGGAAATAAGATTTGAATATTGAAAGGAAAATATAATTTCATTTTTCTTAAGGAAAACTCTCGGGAAAATGTGACGACGGGGAAATTATTAATTTGGAGTTTAATACTTCTAATTGGATTTATGGGATTAGTGTTGGATTACGAAGAATTTGAATTGATAATATGGGGTCCGCTGAAAATTTCACAATTTCGCGGAACCCTTTGATTTTAAGATATTTTGGACAATTATTTAGATATTTGTGAATAGGAAATTTTGGACCAATGGGATGGTGACATGTGTCCCATCCACTTGTCTTGCAAAGGGAAATATCTATATAGTGAAATAGAGAGCAAGACTTAGAATCATTTTCTATATTTCATCTTTCAAACTCTGTCCTCTCTTGCTTGAGTTCGAAATTCCCAAGAAAAATTCCAAGAACAAAAGTGATTATTTTCCAAGATTAAGAACACTAACCTAGTTCTAAACCAACTTAACTCTCCAAGATCTCCAAAAAATCCACTTGGGCCGTGACTTTGCTATGAAACCCTAGGCTTGTTCATAAACTTTTGGAGGTAAAATGTTATACCCCGTATTTCCAGAGTATGTATGCGAGGACGTACGTACGAATATACAAGCCCTAAGTAGATTAAGGATGTAAGATTTGTTTTTTTCGACGGAAAATTTTCCGAACCTTGTGAAGGAATTTTACGTTTTCAATAATTTATTTAATTTGGATTTTTCCGAGAGATGAAATATTTTGGACCAATAGGAGGGTGACATGTGTCACCCTTAGGTGGCATGTTTGGACGAAAATAATGGGCTAGTGGCCAAGTCAAATAGTCAAGTCTTGAAAGATATTTTGTGGGCAAGTGGGAAGGGGTGCCTTGTACGTTTTCTTTGTTGCAAGTGGCTAGCCACATGTCTCTTTGTTGTGGGGGACATATGTCCCAAAGTTGTGGTGGACATATGTCCCAATGTTGTGGTGGACACTTGGTGGAAGACTCCACTCACACAAGCTACCAAATCTACACCCTCCACTTGCTTGAATCTTGGCCATTGAAGGTTCTATAAATACCCCCCTCAAGTGCAAGACTTCTTCATCCACTTAACAATTTCCAAGTCTCCAAAAATCCTTCCCCCTTGTAGTGCTCTCGTCCAAAACACCCTCCCCCCCTTTCTAGTTGCTTCATCCGAAACACCCCCCCCCCCCGGTAGAAAATTGTCTTCAAGTATTGTTACTATTCCAAAATACCTTAGCCTAAATCCCTTGTAGTATTCCCAAGTTACCTCTATACTAAAAGCCCGGAAATACTACTTTATTTCCTTTAGTCACAAAACGAAACCCTAGAAAAATCTTCATAGTTGGTTGAAGTATTAAGTAGAAGTTATTTAGAAACTTCTAAGGGTTTCTTGGAGCAAATTGGAGCGTACAGAATAGGAGCTAAACGTTGCTCAGGATCGACATATATCTTGGATAATTTTGGGCTTATCGAGGTAAATATCTTTATCCTTCTATTGTAATTGGAGATTACATGTTGTAGTAGTTTAGAATTAAGTATAAGTTATATAGAAGGATGGTATATAAGAAGAGAATTGAACTGTACTTACATTGGGCTGTATTTACAGTAGACTTGTGTAGTTTGACGGGTAGGAAAATGCTGCCCAATTTTTCGTAGAATTAAGAACCTTCTGCTTAGAATATTCTACAGAGTAGTCTAGACGTTGATAGACGTATTTGACTATTATAGGTCGATACTCTGCGCGCGACATATTCGACTTGGCAGGTGGATTTAGCCGAGGAGGTATGTGATTCTTCCTATCCTCTTGAGCATGATACTTTTGAAATATATAGTACGGTAGACGTACATGTGTTAACTAAACTTGGTTTTACTTTGATGTCTTTTGACTTGAGTTTTAAATGATAAGAATCTTGGAATTATTTCAAAAGAGTTATGAATCATTTTTGAAAGAAAAGTAATACTTGGTTTTAAAAGCTTAAGAGTTATACTAGCTTTATGGGAAGTTAGGTATAACGACTTAAGAAAGATAAAAGGAACGGTTTACTTATTTGTTTATGAAAGTCTTGTATTGATTTCTGGAAAGTGTAGTAAGATGGTTTGATAAGTAAACATGTTATGATGCTACGTGTGTTAGTGTCTTGTGATGTTTGTGTAAGGGGGTTATTCTTGTTGTGCTTACGTTGTTAAACGATAAGCGTTGTCTCGCTATTATATCACATACCCTCGACTTGTTATGATGCGAGGACTTGCCACCTCCGATGCGAGGAATACCTCATGCGGGTCCATGTGACCTAAGCGGAGCTGCGGTAGTTCCAGATTGATCACCCGGGTGTGTTACCGTCGAGAATGCCTCATGCGGTCCATAGGACTGCGGACTTCGGGGGTCCAGGATGATGCCGCAGGTTAGCTACCCCCGATGCGAGGAATACCTCATGCGGGCCTATGTGGCCTATGCGGACTGCGGGAGTTCCAGGATTAGACACTCATAATGATACTATGGGCGAATGGCCTTGCTTCGATCATTAGCGGCCTAGAAAAGACCAGTTATGTTATATCTATTTTGCTCTTGGTTATACTGTGGCAATATGTGCGGTTACATTGGTTGTTTCATACATATTTGTAAAATTGGTTTTAAAATGATATGAGTTCATTTAAGTACTTTACAGTTTCACATACTTGGTACCTGTTGTACTGACCTCCTTCGGGGGGCTGCGTTCATGCCGCAGGTAGAGGTACTCCTGTTGTTGATCCCCGCTCATAGGATCACCGTCTCTGCTTTTGGGAAAGCCCCCTTTCTCTGGAGGCTTATCGTTTGGGTATGATCTCCCTGTCATTATAGCTTTATGTACATTCAGGGTATGGCGGGGCCCTGTCCCGCCATAGTTGTTTACATTCCTAGAGGTCTGTAGTCCTGTTGTAAAGTTGGGATGTAACTGTTCACTCTTGATGTATATATACATGCCGAAAGGCAATCTTTTCTTGGATAAACTGTTTCTCATTTCATAATTGTTTCATGTCTTGTTTTCATATTCCGCTGGTTACTCTGATGTATGTCTACTTAGGTGCCCGGGTAAGGCACCAGTCACGGGCCCGGGTTCGGGTCGTGACATAAAACGTAAAGGGAAATTGGTTATAAGCATATAGAGAATACATGAAAGTGATTGGAACTTGAAGAAGTGGAGCAAAACGAAAACTGTAGACAAATAATGTGTGGACTGTTTTGACGTTTTTGGGCAAGATTTGAGGTAAGATTTCGTCCTCTTCTTGAAGTAATTAGATATTACATGTTATTATGATTAACAGTTGAACTTGTATTAAGAAGAATGAAGATTAAAAAGTGTTTGGACCAATTATGGTGGTTGGGCCGAGAATAGCCCATTTTCGGGTCTTTGGAGTTTGTTGGTTATTGTTGTTGTTATCTTCACCTATTGCATGTTAAAATGAAGTAATATGGTTGTTGATGAGTTGATATGTCATATATAGAAGTGTTGGAATTTGAATTGGAATAAAAGGGATTAAGGAAAGAGTTATCGGATTGTAGTTGTTGGCCGTAGAATCTATAAAACTGTTGGATATTGTTGTGCAGTTTTAGGGACTGTTTTTGGTGTTGAAATGCTGGAAAATCAGCCAGCAATATGCATGTTTAAATGTAATAGTTGCTAATGAAAGTCCTAGGGATTAAGGGTGTAGAAAGGTGTTGAAAGGCTTCACATTTTACCCTTATTGTTGATGGAATTGTGGACTGTTTTGTATAGAATAAGGGGCCGAAGTTTACACGTCAAGTAGGAGTGTAATCCCCTTTGGTTAACTATTGGTTGTGCCATTAATTGTGGCTTGTTTGTTGATGAAATTGGGCCTTGGAAAAGGTGGAAAAGTACATATAAACGGGGGAAGTGCTGCCCAAATTTTTGTAGAAGAAGAGAACCTATACTTGGTATTAGTCTACCTCAGAAAGCATGAAGTTGATAGAAGTGTTATTGTATTTATAGGTTGAAGTACTACATTGAGACGTATACTAGTTATCAAGTTGGAATAAGTGGATAAGGTATGTGAACTATCTTTTCTTCTTCTAGCATGATTCCTTGTTATAAAGTGAGTGGATCCTACTTCTTATTGATCTATTTTCTTGATAGTACTTGGGGTTTCTAAAATGAAAGATTGTTATATCTATTCTCTTGATAGTACTTGGGGTTTCTAAAATGAAAGATTGTTATATTTATTCTCTTGATAGTACTTTGGATTTTTCTAAAAGGAAGTTGTCATATATATTTCATTGATAGTACTTTGAGTTTCTAAAGAGAAGTTGTTCTATCTATTTTATTAATAGTACTTTGGGGTTACTAAAAGGAGAGAGGTGGTAGTGCCTTGGTTTTTCTAAAAGGAAAAAAGTGGTAGTGCCTTGGTTTTACTAAAAGTAAAGAGATAGGAAGTGCCTTGATTTTATAGTAAAGAATCTATTTTAATGATCGTTATAAAGTTAGTGAACGACAGACGTACATAGTTTTATTGGATCTTAATCCATAATGATAGGTACATGATATGTTGGTACCTAGGTTTTTAAATTAGATTATTGGGTGCATGATATTTTGGTGCCCAGATTTTCTAAAAAGAGGTTAATTAGATTATTGGATGCATGATATTTTGGTGCCCAGATTTTCTAAAAAGATGTTAATTAGATTATTGGGTGCATGATATTTTGGTGCCCATATTTGCTAAAAAGAGGTTAATTAGATTATTGGGTGCATGATATTTTGGTGCCCAGGTTTTCTAAAAAATATAGTTCATTAATGATGGGTGCATGATGTTTTGGTGCCTAGGTTTTTATAAAAAGAGAGTTCATTTTAATGATTGGTACACGGTTGTCACGACCCGTTCCCGGGCCCGTGACTGGTGCCTTACCCGGGCACCCAAGTAGACATACATCAGAGTAACCAGCGGAATATAAACTTGCAACCATGAAACAGTGTAAAATAAGAACAGTCTATCCAAAGAAAAGTTGTCTTTCGGCATGTATATAAATACCAAAAGTGAACAGTTACATCCCAACTTTACAACAGGACTACAGACCTCTAAGAAGGTGTAAACACTATGATGGGACAGGGCCCCGTCATACCCCTGAATGTACAAAACATCTACAACACCAGGGAGAACCGTACCAAAAGTCGAGCCTCCGGAGAAATGGAGCTCCTGACACCTGAGTAAAGATCCTAAGAATGAGGATCCACCACCTGCTTTCCCTTACCTGTGGCATGAACGCAGCCCCCCGAAGGAGGTCAGTACAACAGGTACCAAGTATGTGAAACTGTAAAGTACTGATATATATAATTATAACACTTTAAAACCAATTCACAATTATGTACGAAACAACGAGTTAACGCGCATAGTGCCACATCATAAACAAGAGCAAAAATAGATATAATGTAACTGGTCTTTTCTAGGCCGCTAATAATCGAAGCAAGGCCAATCGCCCATAGTATCATTATGCGAGCCTAATCCTGGAACTCCCGCAGTCCGCATAGGCCCCTTAGGCGCGTGAGGTATTCTCGCATCGGGGGTAGCTAACGCGGCATCGCCTGGACTCCGCGATCGCATGGCCACATAGACGCGTGAGGTATTCTCGCATCGGCGTACACACAGGTGATCATCCCGAACTCCGCGACTCGCATAGGTCCGTGGACCGCATGAGGTATTCCTCGCATCGGGGGCGGCTAACCCACGGCATCGTAACAAGTCAGGAGGGTGAGTAATATAATACTAACACAACGGCTTATCGTTAAACAACATAAGCACAACAAGAATAACCTCCTTACACAAGCGTCACAAGATACTAACACACGTAGCATCATAACATGTTTATCAAACCAACTTACTGTTACACCCCGTATTTTTTTAGGACATGTTTTAAGAATGTACGTAAGAACTCACAAGTGTTAAGATTTGAGACTTGTAAATTTATCGGAATTATGAAATTGTCGAAAAACGTAATATTGTGGCGAATGGGAGGGTGACACGTGTCACCCCCCCTTATGGTTGCCTTGGATGAATTAGGCAAGGGCTAAAGGGTCATTTGACCTTTGTAGGATGACTAAGTCTTGCAAGTAGTGAGCTTGAGAATATTGACTAAGTCAAAGGGTCCACAAAGGCTTGATATTTAATAAGAGCTCATCCAAGCCACCCATTTGATCACATCTTGACCCTCCATTGTGCTATATAACACTACTAGTAGCAAGACATTGTCCAACACTTAGAAAAAATTTCAAGAATTTGAAGATTTCACATTATTGCTCTCGGGTTCTAGCCCTTTAGAAAAGAAAAAAATTTGTTTCTTGTCCATTAAGCTCCACACTTTAAACCAAGGTTCTTGAGTGTATTGTAAGTGTATCTCAATAGAAAAATTTCGGAAAAAGATAGTTTTTGTATTAGTCGCAAGGTGAAAACCTAGTTGTTTTTCTAGGTTTTGTTTGGAAGTTTGAAGGAAAGTTGTTGGTATGGTTCTAAGGGTCTCAAGTAGCGTATTTAAGCGTCTTGAAGGGGCTCTAAGTTTCTAGGGAGCGACTTCGGATTTGGAGTTGGATTAAGATTCGTTGAGGTAATAATCTTGCCTCTTAAGTGTTACAAGATTTCATATTGTTGTTAGCCTTACATTTTACTAGCATGAAGTATGTGTTGAAATTTTATAAGTGTTATGGATTGTTGTAGCCTAAAATCCGAAATGACATATTAGCCATTTGAAGTTGGATTACAATTTGGTCGTATTTAGAATCGTCGCATGTTACTTACTTGAAGATTATAGTGGTTTTAATTGATTGCGACTTGATATCATGTCATGCTAACAACTTGGATTGAAAAGGAATTGGATAAGAATTGGTATTGTTGTATCCCAAGATTGCCGGATTTACACTTGTTGTTGTATTAGTTTGATATCAATTGTGGAGCGGAATTTTACACGTCTAGTAGGCGTGTAATCCCCTATTGTTAATTGCATTGTTGGGCCTTAAATGTGGCGTGTTTGGTTATTTAATTCGGCCTTGAAAAAGGTGGCAAAGTATGTAGAAACAAAGAAAGTGCTGTCCGATTTTCCGTAGAATTTAGTGACTTTGCACTTAGAATATTCTACATCTAAAGCTAGAGGTTAATGGACATGTTATGGCCATTATAGGTTGAAGTACTAAGTATAGCGTATCCTACTTGAAGAATGGAATAGCTCAAGGTTGAAGTACTTTGGAGCATTTTGCTACTTGTCGACAATCGTCGCGAGGTATGTGAACCTCTTCCTTCCTTTGGCATGATTCTATGTATGAAATATACATGTAGTAGTATTTCATGATTCTGTCTACTCTTAGAAGTTAAGAGGTAGTTATGTTGATTTACTCTATGTAAAAGCTACATCTAAGAAATCCTAAGTTCTTACCAAGTCTTATGGGGGATGTTGGTAAGAGTCGTTAGGAAGTATTTGGAGTCGAGTTGACTTGGCTAATTTACGGCACGAATGAGAATAAGTATCGAACAAGCCATTGCAGCGTTAATAAAGGAAAATATAATGACAATTAATTATATTAAAACAAGTAGAATTCTCCATCTGCATAGAAGCTAAGATAAGACAAAATTGTATTACATTTTCTAGATCATGGCTACTTGAATAAGATCGTTATAAATAAGTATAATTTATTCACAACGCACCAAAGTATATGTTACTTAATTTAAAAGAGTTTACGTATGAAGTTTTTAAGACTTTGAAACTTGTTTTCTTAAAAGTTAAGAGACTTGAAGTATTTTGAAAGCTATGTGATTTGATTTGAAAGTATAAGTCTCTTGGTTATAAAAGGAATGATTTTGTCTAAGACATAAAGAGTTATAACGGCTTTATGGGAAGTTGGTTATAACAACTTTATGGAAGATTAAAAGAATGGTTTTCTTCAGTAATGTAAGCAAAGAAATGATTTGAAATAAAGGAGGGCAAATTGTTTTAAAGGTACCAATTGCTTAAGGTTTTTAAGAAAGAAGTCACTTGATTTAGAAGCCGGTAAATGTATTTCTAAAAAGGTATTGTGACTTGTCTTGAAAGGTAGATATGACTTGATACTACGGTTGTTAGTATCTGGGAAGTTTTATTTGAAAAAGAGTCTTTCTAAAGGAGTAGAGGTGCGTAGTACGTTGGGTTAAATTCCCGGATTTTATATGACATTATCGCGTCCCAGAAATGGGCCGGGCAGTATACCTTTATGGGCAGACTATATGACATTATCGCGTCGAGAAATGGGCAGGCGATACCTTTATGGGCAGACTATATGACATTATTGCGTCCCAGAAATGGGCCGGATAGTATACCTTTATGGGCAGACTATATGACATTATCGCGTTCCAGAAATGGGTCGGGCAGTATACCTTTATGGGCAAACTATGTGACTTTATCGCGTCCCAGGAATGGGCCGGGCAGTATACATCTATGGGCAGACTTATGTGACTTTATCGCGTCCCAGATTGGGCCGGGCAGTATAGGCGTCCCTCCATAAAGGGCCGGATTATGTTATGCAAGGTAAGTAAGTTATATGGTAACGAACTTGATGATTTTCCTAAGTATGTACGTAAGAAAGTGACTATAACTTTTATTGAAAAATGGGAAAAGATAATAAGGTACGATTCACGAGATGGTAATGACACGGTAGGATCTGGTATGTACTCTTTTTATACTTGCCTCTGTCATTCTTTTATACAGATATGATTTGTTTACTGTACCTTATTTACATTCCATATTAGAATTTTTGTTATCGACCCCGCCGAGTGCGTTCATGCCCGAAGGTATTAGGTACACAGGGTGGTGATCCTTGCTCTTAGGATCTCGGTTCAATTTTTGGAATAAGCTCCATTTACTCCGGAGGCTTATCATTTGGTACGGTTTCCCCTGAGGTTGTAGATTCATGTATATTCAGGGGTATCGCGGGGCCCTGTCCCTCCACTGTTGTTATGTTAAAACTCTTAGAGGTCTGTAGTCACATATTGTGGGTCAGTTTGTAAAGGAAATGAGGCGACTGCTTCGGTTGTTTATGTATGTCCAGGAAGGTAGCCTCATCGGCTAACCTGTTGTTTCATTTCTGTTGAGTTATTTTATAAGTTTCATGTATGTTCCGCTGATTATCTCTGATGTATACGAGCAGGGGTTCCTGGGTAGGGCACGATCGCGGCCGGTCAGTCATGACAAAAGTGGTATCAGAGCAGTTAGTCCTCGGAAAGTGTCTACAGACCGTGTCTAGTAGAGTCTTGATTATCGGTGTGTTGTGCACCACATCTATAATCAGGAGGCTGCAGGACATTTAGGATTGGTTTCCATTCATCTCTCTCTGAGATCGTGCAGTAGAGCTGTCTTATTAGGTTGAATCATCTTTGACCTATTCTCATGTAACAGTTATGTCTCCACGGAAGGCGACCAGGGCCCGGAAGAGCAAGGCAGCAGCTGCTAGCGGTACTCGAGAGGTTACGGACTCGAGCCTGCACTATGCCCGAGGTGGTAGGCGGTCGGCGAGTTCACGCCGGCAGATATTAAGTAGTCGGCGGCGGTAGCCCAGAGGTTCGTGCCAGAGCCTCGATTCGCTGACCGGGGCGGAATTTAGAGATTATGGAGAGCAGATAAGGCTATTGACAAGCATAGTGGTAGGGCAACGCCGACAGGAGCAGGCAGCTAACCCTAGAGCCGACAGTTTGCGGATTCGGGATTTTCTGGGTTGTCATCCGCCCAAGTTTTATGGTTCGAGGTCTGAGGAGGATCCGCAGGAGTTCATTCGGCAGCTACAGCGGACTATGAAGGTTCTTAGGGCTTCAGAGACTGAGTCTGTTATGCTAGCATCTTACCAGTTACACGATATTGCGTTGAACTGGTTTGAGTCTTGGGAGTTGTCGAGAGGTGTGGGGGCTTGTCCAGCAGTTTGGAATGAGTTCACGGAGGCCTTTCTTGATCACTTTTTGCCTCCTGAAATGAGGAGAGCCCGTGTTGATAGGTTCTTGACATTGAGGCAGAATGGGAGGACCGTGAGTCTGACCTAGAGTTTGACTCCTTGTCCAGCATCGCGCACATTGTAGCTGACATGGCGGATAGAGTTCATCGTTATGTGATGGGGCTAGACCGTCATATGATTACTGCATGCTTGGGGGTGGCTCTTCAGCCCGGTATGGACATTGCTAGGATGCAGGCCTATGCGCAGGGGATAGAGGATAGAGAGAGGGAGGATCAGATTGACTCAGGCCAGCCCAAGAGGGCCAAGACAGCAGGGTCTCAGGGCAATTTTCGAGGCGGACAGCCTCAGCAGCAGACTAGGTCTACATTGCAGCCAGCACCGAGTGCTCCTCCACAGTTTTCCGGCGGGGGGTTTTACAACCCCGGGAATGCAGGGGCCGGTCAGGTCTCTAGAGCTTCAGGGTCTCAGGGAGATGGGGGTTCCAGTCAGTCGAGGCCACATTTGCCTCAATGCGCCCAGTGTGGTAGGTTACATTCTGGGGTATGTCGCGCCGGTACGGGTGCTTGTTTTTCTTGTGGTCGTCTAGGCCATATGTTAAGAGAGTGTCCTTATAGAGGGGGTCCTGGTGGGACAACACCGTCTACTGGATCAGTTGCGGGTTCTTCGCCTTCAATAGCTAGGCAGGAGGTTCATGCACCGACAGGTCGTGGCAGAGGTCGTGGTGGAAGTTCCCAGTTTTAGCGGTCCTTTGAACCGCCTATATGATTTCAGGTATGTCTTTGGCCCTTTAGAAACTTGTATGCATGATAAATTTGTGGTATGTTTAAGTGTCATGAACAGATTATATTGAGACTATGTATATGCTAGAAGGAGTTGGAAGTACGAAAAGATAATCTCCTTTGGGCTTATGATGGACAGATATGCGTGTGCGAGGTATTAGGGCCATGTGTGGCATTATTGGTATGTCGGGGTGGTAAAAAGGAAACTATGTCGCTAATTATAAGTTTGACTCCGAAAGAACATTCGGGGACGAATATTTCTAAGGGGGGAAGAATGTTACACCCCGTATTTTTTTAGGACATGTTTTAAAAATGTACGTAAGAACTCACAAGTATTAAGATTTGAGACTTATAAATTTATCGGAATTATGAAATTGTCGGAAAACGTAATATTGTGGCGAATGGGAGGGCGACACGTGTCACCCCCTTATGGTTGCCTTGGACGAATTAGGCAAGGGCTAAAGGGTCATTTGACCTTTGTAGGATGACTAAGTCTTGCAAGTAGTGAGCTTGAGAATATTGACTATGTCAAAGGGTCCACAAAGGCTTGATATTTAATAAGAGCTCATCCAAGCCACCCATTTGTTCACATCTTGACCCTCCATTGTGCTATATAACACTACTAGTAGCAAGACATTGTCCAACACTTAGAAAAAATTTCAAGAATTTGAAGACTTCACATTGTTGCTCTCGGGTTCTAGCCCTTTAGAAAAGAAAAAAATTTGTTTCTTGTCCATTAAGCTCCACACTTTAAACCAAGGTTCTTGAGTGTATTGTAAATGTATCTCAATAGAAAAATCTTGGAAAAAGATAGTTTTCGTATTAGTCGCAAGGTGAAAACCTAGTTGCTTTTCTAGGTTTTGTTTGGAAGTTTGAAGGAAAGTTGTTGGTATGGTTCTAAGGGTCTCAAGTAGCGTATTGAAGCATCTTGAAGGGGCTCTAAGTTTCTAGGGAGCGACTTCGGATTTGGAGTTGGATTAAGATTCGTTGAGGTAATAATCTTGCCTCTTAAGTGTTACAAGATTTCATATTGTTGTTAGCCTTACATTTTACTAGCATGAAGTATGTGTTGAAGTTTTATAAGTGTTATGGATTGTTGTAGCCTAAAATCCGAAATGACATATTAGCCATTTGAAGTTGGATTACAATTTGGTCGTATTTAGAATCGTCGCATGTTACTTACTTGAAGATTATAGTGGTTTTAATTGATTGCGACTTGATATCATGTCATGCTAACAACTTGGATTGAAAAGGAATTGGATAAGAATTGGTATTGTTGTAACCCAAGATTGTCGGATTTACACTTGTTGTTGTATTAGTTTGATATCAATTGTGGGGCGGAATTTTACACGTCTAGTAGGCGTGTAATCCCCTATTGTTAATTGCATTGTTGGGCCTTAAATGTGGCGTGTTTGGTTATTGAATTCGGCCTTGAAAAAGGTGGCAAAGTATGTAGAAACAAAGGAAGTGCTGTCCAATTTTCCGTAGAATTTAGTGACTTTGCACTTAGAATATTCTACGTCTAAAGCTAGAGGTTAATGGACATGTTATGGCCATTATAGGTTGAAGTACTAAGTATAGCGTATCCTACTTGAAGAATGGAATAGCTCAAGGTTGAAGTACTTTGGAGCATTTTGCTACTTGTCGACAATCGTCGCGAGGTATGTGAACCTCTTCCTTCCTTTGGCATGATTCTATGTATGAAATATACATGTAGTAGTATTTCATGATTCCGTCTACTCTTAGAAGTTAAGAGGTAGTTATGTTGATTTACTCTATGTAAAAGCTACGTCTAAGAAATCCTAAGTTCTTACCAAGTCTTATGGGGGATGTTGGTAAGAGTCGTTAGGAAGTATTTGGAGTCGAGTTGACTTGGCTAATTTACGGCACGAATGAGAATAAGTATCGAACAAGCCATTGCAGCGTTAATAAAGGAAAATGTAATGACAATTAATTATATTAAAACAAGTAGAATTCTCCATCTGCATAGAAGCTAAGATAAGACAAAATTGTATTACATTTTCTAGATCATGGCTACTTGAATAAGATCGTTATAAATAAGTATAACTTATTCACAACGCACCAAAGTATATGTTACTTAATTTAAAAGAGTTTACGTATGAAGTTTTTAAGACTTTGAAACTTGTTTTCTTAAAAGTTAAGAGACTTGAAGTATTTTGAAAGCTATGTGATTTGATTTGAAAGTATAAGTCTCTTGGTTAGAAAAGGAATGATTTTGTCTAATACATAAAGAGTTATAACGGCTTTATGGGAAGTTGGTTATAACAACTTTATGGAAGATTAAAAGAATGGTTTTCTTCAGTAATGTAAGCAAAGAAATGATTTGAAATAAAGGAGGGCAAATTGTTTTAAAGGTACCAATTGCTTAAGGTTTTTAAGAAAGAAACCACTTGATTTAGAAGCAGGTAAATGTATTTCTAAAAAGGTATTGTGACTTGTCTTGAAAGGTAGATATGACTTGATACTACGGTTGTTAGTATCTGGGAAGTTTTATTTGAAAAAGAGTCTTTCTAAAGGAGTAGAGGTGCGTAGTACGTTGGGTTAAATTCCCGGATTTTATATGACATTATCGCGTCCCAAAAATGGGTCGGGCAGTATACCTTTATGGGCAGACTATATGACATTATCTCGTCCCAGAAATGGGCCGGGCAGTATACCTTTATGGGCAGACTATATGACATTATCGCGTCCCAGAAATGGGCCGGACAGTATACCTTTATGGGCAGACTATATGACATTATCGCGTCCCAGAAATGGGCCGGGCAGTATACATTTATGGGCAGACTATGTGACTTTATCGCGTCCCAGGAATGGGTCGGGCAGTATACCTCTATGGGCAGACTTATGTGACTTTATCGCGTCCCAGATTGGGCCGGGCAGTATAGGCGTCCCTCCATAAAGGGCCAGATTATGTTATGCAAGGTAAGTAAGTTATATGGTAACGAACTTGATGATTTTCCTAAGTATGTACGTAAGAAAGTGACTATAACTTTTATTGAAAAATGGGAAAAGATAATAAGGTACGATTAAGTTCACGAGATGGTAATGACACGGTAGGATCTGGTATGTACTCTTTTTATACTTGCCTCTGTCATTCTTTTATACAGATATGATTTGTTTATCAGACTTATTTCTGTTCCATATTCGCACTGTTAGATCGACCCCCTTCGGGGGGCTGCGTTCATGCCCGCAGGTATTAGGTACACAGGGTGGTGATCCTTGCTCTTAGAATCTCGGTTCAGTTTTGGGAATAAGCTCCATTTACTCCGGAGGCTTATCATTTGGTACGGTTTCCCCTGAGGTTGTAGATTCATGTATATTCAGGGGTATGGCGGGGCCCTGTCCCGCCACTGTTGTTATGTTAAAACTCTTAGAGGTCTGTAGTCACATAT
Organism: Przewalskia tangutica; assembly: GCA_029844215.1. NCBI lineage: Eukaryota > Viridiplantae > Streptophyta > Magnoliopsida > Solanales > Solanaceae > Przewalskia > Przewalskia tangutica. The sequence continues at coordinate 75,418,564 of CM056723.1, read as the reverse complement.
TGTGGGTCAGTTTGTAAAGGAAATGAGGCGACTGCTTCGGTTGTTTATGTATGTCCAGGAAGGTAGCCTCATCGGCTAACCTGTTGTTTCATTTCTGTTGAGTTACTTTATAAGTTTCATGTATGTTCCGCTGATTATCTCTGATGTATACCTGAACGGGGTGCCCAGGTAGGGCACCAGTCGCGGCCCCGGGGTCGGGTCGTGACACTTACCATACCTTCAAACATCATTTCAAGCATTTGATAAACAAATAATTAAACTGTTTCTTATCTTTCTTAAGTCGTTATAGCTAACTTCCCATAAAGCTAGTATAACACTTAAACTTTTTATGAAAACCAAGTATTACTTTTCTTCCAAAATGATTCATAACTCTTTTTGAAATATTCAAGATTCTTATTAATTAGAACTCAAGTCCAAAGACATCAAAGTAAAGCCATATTTAGTTTAACACATACTAGCTTTATGGGAAGTTAGCTATAACGACTTAAGAAAGATAAGAAACGGTTTAATTATTTATTTATCAAATGCTTGAAATGATGTTTGAAGGTATGGTAAGTTGGTTTGATAAACATGTTATGATGCTACGTGTGTTAGTATCTTGTGACGCTTGTGTAAGGAGGTTATTCTTGTTGTGCTTATGTTGTTTAACGATAAGCCGTTGTGTTAGTATTATATCACTCACCCTCCTGACTTGTTACGATGCCGTGGGTTAGCCGCCCCCGATGCGAGGAATACCTCATGCGGGTCCATGGGACCTATGCGGAGCTGCGGGAGTTCCAGGATGATCACTCCGGGTGTGTTACGCCGATGCGAGGAATACCTCATGCGGTCTATGTGGCCATGCGGACTGCGGGAGTCCAGGACGATGCCGCGGGTTAGCTACCCCCGATGCGAGGAATACCTCATGCGGGCCTAAGGGGCCTATGTGGACTGCGGGAGTTCCAGGATTAGGCTCGCATAATGATACTATGGGCGATTGGCCTTTTTTCGATCATTAGCGGCCTAGAAAAGACTAGTTACATTATATCTATTTTTGCTCTTGTTTATGATGTGGCACTATGTGCGGTTAACTTGGTTGTTTCGTACAGAATTGTGAATTGGTTTTAAAGAAGGGGATCACACGCCCAAACGGAACGTGATTAACAATCTTCCCCTTAACAACAACAATAATTAAAGAAGGGGATCACACGCCCAAACGGAACGCGATTAACAATCTTCCCCTTAACAACAACAATTATTAAAGAAGGGGATCACACGCCCAAACGGAATGCGATTAACAATCTTACCCTTAACAACAATGTAAATACAGACCTTAAGTAAATACAGTCCAAAGTATATACAGTCCTTAAGTTGGGGTCCTTGGCCAACTTTTACAATTTTACTTATCCAATTACTTCATTAGTCTTCCAACTTATATTCCAATCTTTATATAAGTTATAGTTTCTTTGTTGTTAACTTCTTAGTAAGTAATGGATACATTTTTACCATTTTAATGGCTAATATGCCAATTCTCCTTTTAACGTCTTAACAAGATCCAAATCTTTCCTTATATCTCATACTCCATAATATACTTCCAATATATGTATAATATCTAATATACATAATAATCAACTTCACAAAGAGGTTAAGGTTCATTACCTCAATAATAGCCCAAAAATATCCAAGAACTTAAAGTCGCTCCTAAGAAAGTTTTAGCTCCAAATCATTGTGTTCCAAACCACCACAAGTCACCCTAAGAAGTTCCTAACCAACTTCTATTCAAGAATTAACTCCAAAAAGTGAAGAACACTAAAGTTCCAAATCTGCCCACTCTCGGCTTTGTGAGGGTTTTTGAGGCTGGGGGTGTGAAATCTTGTCTAACTCTTGGTTAATAATCTTCCTAATACATTAAGGAAGAACACTTATAAGTTTAAGAATTTTTGAACAACATTTTCTCAAGAAAGAGGGGGTGGGACGAGAGCAACTAGGGAGGAGAGGAAAATATTTTCAAGTCTTAAAATGTTCTAAGTGTGGAAGATTTTCATCAACTAGAGGTGTTTAAATAGGACAACCAAGTGTTAGGATTGAAACATGTGTATGGTATAGATTGTTTGTGTAATTTCCTTTCTCCACTTGTCCCACAAATGCCATGCAAGACTTTGACCATTTGACTTGCCCACTAACTTCAAAAAAAACGTCCCATTGCCATGCAAATGTCATGCAAGACTTTTGGCCAATTGTCTTGCCCACTTGTCTTGAAAAAATCGTCCAACATGGCTCTTGGGGTGACACATGTCGCCCTCCCATTGGTCCAAAATATTTATCTCTCGGAAAAATTCCATAGTTGGTTAAAATATTGAAAACGTAAAAATTTCCTTCACAAGGTTCGGAATATTTTCCGTCGGAAAACAATTCTTTCATTCTTACCTTAATTAGGGTTTATACATTCGTACGTACGTCCTTACATACATACTCCGGAACTACGGGGTATAACATTCTCCCCCCCTTAGAAACATTCGTCCCGAATGTTCCTTCAAGATTCAATTAACTCAGATAACGGCATAGTCCCTCATAACTTGGACAATTTGCAAAATGCCACATATGGCCACAATAGAACACTTAAGTACATATGACAATTTAAATTAACCAGTAGGAAAGTGAGTTACCTGGAGGTGTGGGGAATAAGTGAGGATACTTCTGCCTCATGTCCTCCTCCGCTTCCCACGTCATCTCCTCTCTGTTCTCGTTCCGCCATAAGACCTTGACGGAACCCACATCCTTTTTCCGCAGTCGCCTAACCTGACGATCGAGTATCGCTATGGGAATCTCCTCATATGATAATCCCTCTGTCACCTGGACATCATCAATCGGGTGCACTCTATATGGATCTCCGATACATCTCCTCAGCATAGAAACATGAAAAACTGGATGTACTGCCTCCAGATCGGACGGCAGATCCAACTCATAGGCAACCTTGCCTACCCTACGGACAATCTGATAAGGACCAATGTACCTTGGGTTGAGCTTCCCTTTCTTCCCAAACCTCATCACACCCTTCATGGGTGACACCTTCAGTAAAACCCAATCAGCAACCTCAAACTCCAAATGTCGACGCCGATGATCTGCATACGACTTACATGCGACTACGGTGTCAATAACCGCTCTGGATAAGCTTCACCTTATCCACGCTTTCGAACCAAGTCCGCCCGACTAATCGCACCTCACCTACATCAAACCGACTATCGGTGACTGCACTTCCTCGTATAAGGCCTCATAAGGCGCCATCGGATCTTTGGAATGGTAGTTGTTATTATACGAAACTCCACTAGAGGCAAATGATCCTCGGCTACCCACGAAATCAATAACACAGGCTCGCGACATATCCTCGAGTGTCGGATAATACGCTCACTTTGTCCGTCGATGCGAGGATGGAATGCGATCGAGGCTCACTGCGTCCCTAATCCGCCGGAAAGACCTCGGAAGTTAGTAAATCGAGCTCCTGCATGCGATATGATAGATATAGGGACCCCATGTAGTCTCACGATCTCTCGGATGTAAAGTCTAGCGTAATCCTCGGCCGAAAAATTCGTCCTGACGGGAAAAAAGTGGGTTGATTTCGTCAGCCTGTCGACGATAACCCAGATAGAATCATGCTTCCTCTGAGTGCGAGGTAACCCTGTAATAAAGTCCATATTGATCACCTCCCACTTCTATGTCGGAATCTCTATAGCTTGCAACAACCCACCAGGCCTCTGGTGCTCCACCTTGACCTGCTGACAACTCGGGAACTGAGCAACAAACTCTGCAACGTCCCTCTTCAGGCCGTCCCACCAATACACAGATCTTAGGTCGTGGTACATCTTTGTCGACCCCGGATGGATAGAGTAACGCGCGCTGTGTGCTTCCCCTAGAACCTGCTGTCGAAGTCCTGCAATATCTGGAACACACAACCTGCCCTCAAACCTTAGCACCCCATCAGGTACTACCTCGAGACCCTTCCTCACGAAGGCGTATCTCGATATCGTGTCATAATCGGATCCTCATCATCGCCTCTTCACCTCGCCGGCGATGGAAGATTCGGCAACCTCTCGAACCCGAACCCCACTATTATCGTAATCAATCAATCGGACTCAGGCTCGCTAGCTGATGCAACTCGCGGACCATGCCCTCCTCTCTGGCTGCACCTCTGATAGACTACCCATCGACCTACGACTAAGGGCATCTGCCACTACATTGGCCTTCCCTGGGTGGTATAGGATATCGACATCATAATCCTTGAGTAGCTCTAACCACCGTCTGCTGCAAGTTCGGCTCCTCTGGTGAAGATATCTTGGAGGCTCTTGTGGTGCGTGTAAATATCCACATGAACTCCATACGGATAATGTCTCGGATCTTCAAGGCGTGAATCACTGCGCCAACTCTAAGTCATGTGTGGGGTAGTTCTTCTCATGCTTCTTGGTGTCGAGATGCGTAAGCTATAACCTTGCCTCGCTGCATCAACACACATCAAGCCCGATGCGACGCATCACAATAAACCACATAGCCGTGCGGACCCTGCGGAAGAGTAAGAATGGGCGGTCGTCAACCTCTCCTTCAGTAACTGGAGGCCCTCCTCACAAGCATCCGTCCACTGAAACTTAGTTGCCTTCTGAGTCATCTTGGTCAAAGGTGCTGAAATAGAAGCAAACTTCTCCACAAACCTCCGGTAGTAACCCGCAAGGCCCAAAAAGCTGCGCACCTCTGTCGGGGTAGTTGGTCTAGGCCAACTCCTGACTGCCTCGATCTTTGCCGTATCCACCCGAATATCATCGGCCCCGACAATGTGCCCCAGAAACGCCACCGAAGCCAACCAAAACTCACACTTCGAAAACTTGGCATACAACCGTGGTCGGAGAACTCTCAAGACCGCCCTCAAATGCTCGCGTGCTCGCGCTCGGCGAGAATAAATCAAGATGTCATCAATGAATACTATCACAAACGTATCCAAAAATGGCTTGAACACTCGGTTCATCAAATCCATAAATCACGGAGCATTGGTCAAGCCGAAAGACATGACCACGAACTCATAGTGCGTCTGCAGGGTCGGAATGCGATCCTAGGGACATCCGTCTCCTAACTCGCACTTTGATGGTAACGGATCGTAGGTCTATCTTGGAGAAACACCTCGCACCACATGGCGGTCGAACAAGTCATCAATCACGGGAAGGGGTATTCGTTCTTAATAGTCACCTTGTTCACCGCCTGTAATCAACACATCTGTGGCGTCCCATCCTTCTTCTTCACGAACAATCTGGCGCTCCCGAGGGAGAAACACTAGGCATGATGAAGCCTTTCTCCAAAGAAATCTCTCGGTGGTCCTTCAACTCTCTCAACTCGGCGGGTGCCATCTGTATGTGGAATGGATATAGGCGAGTGTCCGCAACACATCGATGCAAAACTCAATCTCCTCTCGGGAGGATACGATAGGTCGTGCGGGAACACATCGGGAACTCTCGACTCTGGGCGGCGAAGGTGCGGTATCTCGACCTCGATATCAAATACCGAATGAGATGGTAGATATACCGCCGAACCATCTTCCCGGCCTTGAGGTAAGAAATAAACTTACCCCTCGGCGACACAGTGTTCCCCTCCCACTCGATAACCGGCTCCCCAGGAAACTGGAACCGTACCAACCGCTTCCTACAGTCTACATTGGCGTAGCAAGAAGCTAACCAATCCATATCCATGATCACATCAAAATCGGTCATATCCAACTCTATCAAGTCGGCTAGGGTCTGACGACTGCATATAGTCACTGGGCAAGCCCTATATACCCCTTCAGCTACCACTGAATCCCCCACTGGCGTAGCTACCTCAAAAGGGTCTATGGACTCAGGCTCTATCCCTATCCTACTAGCAATATGGGGGGTATATAGGACAAGGTAGAACCTGGATCTATCAAGGCATATACGTCACAACAAGAAACTGATAAAGTACCTGTGATGACATCCGGTGATGCCTCCTGGTCCTGGCGGCTGGACATGGCATAAATGCGGTTCTGATGACCGCTGGAACTAGGACCCTTGCCACGACCTCTGCCGCGACCTGCTGGCACATGAGCACCCTGCCCTCCGGGGCGAGTAACTGTAGGAGATGAAGACCCGGCTAAAGACCCTGTAGGCTGAACCCTACCATCAACGCTGCCCTTGGTCGGACAGTCTCTCGCAAAGTGACCCTGCTGGCCGCAAGTGTAACAAGCTCCCGCAGTAGTACCACAACTCCCGTAATGGGATCTACCACATCGAACACACTGAGAGGAAGGTGGTCTCGATCGGTTAGCACCTCTGCTACCCTGGAAGTCCGAAGTCCTGGGGCCTTGACCTGCCCCCGAATACCCTGGCTGCCCTGAAGACGGTGTAGGAGTGCTCTGAGCTGGCTGCGGTGCAAATCTAGTCTGCTGCTGAGGTCGTCCGCCCCGAGAGCTACCAAAAGACCCTGTCGTCCTGGCCTTCTTCTGCTGATATCTGTCAACCCGTCGGCCTCTACGCTCCTCACACCCAAGTGCATGAGCCTGCATGCGGGCAATGTCCATGCCCGGCTGAAGAGCTACACCTGAGCAAGACTCTGCCAAGTAGTCATCAAGCCCTGTGACGTAGCGGTGCACTCTGTCCTCCATATCTGCCACTAACGCGGGGACATACCGAGCCAACGAGTCGAACTCACGTTGTACTCCCGGCGTGCGCGTTACGCCTCGGATCAAAAATCTGTCGGCTCGTGCTCTCCTCATCTGTGGAGGCAAGAAGTGAGTGAGAAATGCCTCTGAGAACTCGTCCCAAACAGTTGGAGGCGCATGCTCCCCGATGCAGCTCCGTGAATCAAACGATCATTGCAGTATCACGCGGCCGATGTGTTATACCGTATTTTTTTCGAGAGATATGCGTGAGGACGTACGTAGAAAATTTGAGCCTTAAGTTAGGCAAGTTTCGAAATTTGTACACAACACCCGATTAGAGTCGTTTTTAGACGAAACCTTTACACAGCTTTTTTTGGGAAAATTACGGCTATGTCATTTATAATTTTTGCGGATTTTTCCGAGAGACGAAACATTTTGGACCAACGGGAGGGCGACACTTGGCACCCTCCCATTGGTGGACTTGAACGTCCATTTGGACGAAAATGAACAAGGTTGGCACGTTTTTGTTGCCTTGACAAAGTCAAGGTTAGGTAGGATATTTGTGTTTGGTAAATCCTAGCCCTACACTTGCCTAACACATGGATTGATCTTGGCCATTGGTTGGCTTTGGCTTGACCTATAAATACCCCATTAGTTGATGAGTTCTTTCATCCACAAATTGCCTAAGTCTTGAAAACCCCTCTCCTCCCTCTTGAGAATTCTCGTCCTAGCCCTCCTTTCCCCTTGGCAGAGCCACCCCTCCCTTGGTGGTGTTTTAGTGGGTACCCACTAGCCTAGTTGTCTCGTATAAATACCCCTTTGTGGTATAGAAATACTCTCCAAAGTATTGTTGTTATGTCCAAATACCTTGGCCCAAATACCTTGTAGTATTCCCAAGGTTACACTTATAAAAGCCCAGAAAATACGATTATACTTTCCTTTAGCCACTAAACGAAACCCTAAGGAAATCTTCATAGTTGTTTGAAGTACTTAGAGAAGTTGGTTAGAACTTCTAAGGGTTGTTTGGAGCGGATTGGAGCACTCAGTAGGAGCTAAACCTTGCTCGGGAGGCGACATTAAACTCGGATAATTTTGGGCTTATCGAGGTAAACATTCTTGACCTTACATTTGTAATTGGAAATTACATGTTGTAGGAATATATAGTTGAAGTATACTATATATAGAACTGAACATTATAATTGTGCGGCAATGTCTTTTGACTTAAGCTGAATAATACTTACAGCGATGTCTTGCGACTTAAGCTGAATTTAAATAAGAGAATGAATGTAATTACATAGGATTGTATTCTGAGAGACTTGTGTAGCATTCTTGTGTAGTAGAATTGTACGTCCGGTCAGACGTGTTAACCCCTGGTTGGCTTGGTAGCGGCCTCGGTAGAGGAGGAGATTCTGTTGTTGCGGGGAGGTCTGCGAATTTTCTGTAGAATATTCTACGTCGGGATCTAAAGGTATTAATAGGCGCTTTGTGGCCTCTATAGGTGGTAGTACTACGTGTGGAGTGATCCACTTGGCTTAAGGAGTAGCCGGCGGTTTGAGGTACTTGGAGCGTTTTGCTATTAGTCGACAATCGTCGCGAGGTATGTGAACCTCTTCCTATCTCTTCTAGCATGATATGTGTGAACTATGTAGTACGGTAGGCGTACATGTGCTAAATGTATTTGATTGGTTTAAAACATAAAGTGTTATAAAGGCTTTATGGGAAGTCGGTTATAACGACTTTATGTGGATAAGCAAATACTTTGTGGTTTCTAAAAGGTGGCGATTTGAATAATAACTGGCTTGATATGTGTTAATAAAGAACTTGAAGTATTTCAAAAGATTTATGAATCGTTTTGAAAGAATGAATAGTACTTGGGTTTTGAAAGCTTAAGAGTTATACTAGCTTTATGGGAAGTTAGGTATAACGGCTTAAGAATGTTTTACTGATTTCGGAAATCAGAATGTGTATCGACAAACCACTGCAGCGTTAATAAAAGGAAAATGTATTGACTAATGAAGTATTATTAAAACCAGTAGAAACCTCCATGCATAGAAGCTAAGATGAGACAAAATGATATTACATTTCTAGATCGTGTTGCTTAATAAGATTGATTATAAACAAGAATAACCTACTCACATATAAGACATATGTTTCTCAAAACGTTTAAAGGAGAATTATGTTTTAAAGGACTAAAACTATGAGACTGAAACCTTTTTCTAAAATGAGAAACTTGGGCATTCGAACTTAGGCAAACTTGAACGTTTGGAAAATAAGGTTGTTACTTGATTTTTACAAAGGAAAGCATTTTGGTTTACTTAACAATGTTAGTCACTCAAATTTTATACTACAGGTATCGGGTGACCTTTGTAAAAGAAATGGATCTTAAAAGGAATTTAACGGACGTAGTACTTTAAGGTTAAAAATCCGGACTTTGATATAAAATGAAAGTACCTTGAGTCGTGTGTAACTTGCTTATACTTGTTGTTATGAAACTTGACCATGTTACGTGTGATAGCCTTGTTGTGTAAGTACTGTGTTCTACTCGACTACCGGTTCATCCGGGAATGTATATCACTTGACTACCGGGTCATCCGGGAATGTATATCACTTGATTACCGGTTCATCCGGGAATGTATTTCACTCGACTACCGGTTCATCCGGGAATGTGTTTCACTTGATTACCGGTTCATCCGGGAATGTATTTCACTTGAGGACCGGTTCATCCGGGAATGTATTTCACTTGAGGACCGGTTCATCCGGGAATGTATTTCACTTGAGGACCGGTTCATCCGGGAATGTATTTCACTTGACTACCGGTTCATCCGGGAATGTATTCCACCCTTTTCTATATTGGGTCCATGAGATGGGCCGAGACCAGTTATACGTATCACATGATTTGTACCTAGACTGCCGGCAGTGAGGAAGGAGTTCCACGCATGAGGATGACTTTTAGGCGTGAGTCACGACTTGACATACGATCGCTCTTATGTTGGAATCGTAGTTTGGTTATCATATATGTCTCCCGCTTTATAGACTATTATGATTTCATTTACTGATTTTTCGATTTCACATACTTGGTACTGTTATCGACCTCTTCGGGGCCGCTCATGCCGCAGGAAAAGGTACATCGACTGTCGATCCCCGCTTATAGGATCACATTTCAGCGTGTTGGGAAGCTCCGTTCCTTCGGAGGCTTATCTTTTGGTATGTTACCCTGAGTCTGTAGATTCTTATACATTCAGGGGTATGGCGGGGCCCTGTCCCGTCATAGCTGTTGTAAAAATCTTAGAGGTGCAGAGTAATCGCCAATTGTGGCGTTTGTAAAAAGGATAACTGTTCGGGTATTTTTATGTATATATGATGAAGGCAACTGTTTTGGTTGACCTGTTTATTTATCTTTTCTCTTAATTCATGTTCATGTTTTTATTTCCGCTGATTTTCTCTGATGTTGTATCACTAGGGTGCCCAGGGTAAGGCACCAGTCACGGGCCCGGGTTCGGGTCGTGACAAAAGTGGTATCAGAGCAGTTAGTCCTCGGAAAGTGTCTACAGACCGTGTCTAGTAGAGTCTTGATTATCGGTGTGTTGTGCACCACATCTATAATCAGGAGGCTGCAGGACATTTAGGATTGGTTCCCATCCTTCTCATTCTGAGATCGTGCCTTAGAGCTGTGTGATAAATTGGACCCCTCTGACGTATTCCTTTCCTTTACCAGTTATGCCTCCGCGTAAGGCAACCCAGGCCCAGATGGGCAAGGCAGTCGAGGAGTCTTAGTGAGATCTGAGGAGTACGAGGCGCAGAGCCCTGGCCAAGACTGAGACAAGATTTCCGACGGGTTTCGCGACGCCACAAAGACCAAAGAGAGTTTAGAGCCGCAGCAGCTGCCGAGACTACAAGACTGAGCCTCCGCCCCACACCGAGCCGATGAGATGGGTACAAGGAGATGGCGCCATCGCCGTGGTCGTGGCCGATATGAGGATAGGCCGACGCAGCAGATTCGGCCCAAAGAGCACCCGTAGTACACCCCGAGCGCATGGGTTTGAGGCTACGTGACTTCACGAGTTGTAGCCTCCGTTGTTCTATGGATCGAGAGCCGAGGCGACCTCGTGAGTTTATCCGACAACTACACGATCATGAGAGTGATCGAGCCTCGCAGGCGCAGTCGGTGGTATTGGTTCGCATCACCGCGTGATACCGCAGCTGATTGGTTTGATTCGTGGAGCTGTCGGGAAGAGCATGCACTTCCAGCAGTTTGGGACGAAGTTCTCGAGGCATTTCTTGCACATTTCTTGCCTCCACAGATGAGGAGGCTCGGCCGGCAGATTTTTGACGTTGAGGCAGATCGCGACGCCAGAGAGTACAATGTGGAGTTCGACTCATTAGCTCGGTATGTTCCCGCCAGAGTAGCGGATATGGAGGACGAGTACACCGCTACGCCACCGGGCTGACGATTACTCGAGGCTTGCACGGTGTAGCTCTTCACCGCATGGACATTGCCCGCATGCAAGCTCATGCACTAGGATGTGAGGCACGAGAGGTCGACGGAATGACCGAGATCAGCAGAAGAGGCGAGCAGCAGGTCCTTGGTAACTTTCGAGGCGACCGCCGCCAGAAGCCTAGTTATGTACCTCCACCAAGACAGAGTGGTCCCCGCCTTCGGACGTTCAGGTATTCGAGCTGGTCGAGCTCCGTGGCTTCGTTCACGGTATACGTGAGTGCTAGCCGGATTCATGCCCTCGGCAGGCACGATGTGGCAAACATCATCCCGGGAATGTCGTCTTTTATCGGTGCTTGTTTCACTGCGCCGTCGAGGCCATGTGACGAGATCAGGCTTATAGGAGAGGTACCGCAGCTTGGCGCGCCTACGGATCGCGGCGTTCATCGCTTTCTACGATTATGCGCCTGCAGGCGCACTTATGATTAGAGTGGAGCGGTAGCTTCAGGTATATCCTTAACCATCTAGAGGCTTGTATGTTTTGATGTTATGTTAATGTGTTAAGTGTTATGTTCGGATAGCTTTGTGCTAAAATGTGATTTAGGAACTCGTCAGGGAAAAAGGGTAAGCACGGGTGAGAAAATGATGAACCTTAGAATATTACAGTTGAGACCTTAGATGTAAGGCCGTCTTGAGTACAAGATTCTGCGAGTGATCCTTGTCAGAGTGCATTTTATGCCTAGAAAATATTGATGTGATTTAGCAAGGTTGTTCCGGATCGAGGAACAAGAGAGTTGGCGTGACGGAGGGTCGGGTTGAGGGCGTGTTGCGTGTCAACCCGTCGCCCGAAATGAGGTGGGGTCAGCTCTGGGTGGTCCCGCCAGGTGGTAGGGTCACCAGGGTGCTAGGCCCAAGTTTTGATGACCCTCGTATGAGTTCGTGGATACGTTCGACCAGAAGTAGATCGTGAAGGCCGGGAATAGCCTTAAGGAAGATCGAGGCTAATAGGATGACCAAGTTGGGAGGTAGTGACTCCAAGTTTCGGAAACTAAAGTGTGTGGTACGTATGCTAAAAGAGTTCAAGAGTTCGAGAAGAGTACGACGAGTAAGGGTAGACGAGCATGTATTGCGAGCATAGATACGATCATTTCTTGTAAAGGAGAAGGTGCGAAGGATGTATATTTTAGACCTCGTGAATCGCATGCGACCGGTACCATTTGTTGGGTCGCCGGAGTGACACTAGAACCTCGCGGCAAAGTGACAAAAGTTTGTGATGTTAGAGGTGTTTTCTCGTGGACTTGGATATAAGTATTTGCGTGCATATGTTGTTTCGTGGCCAGTTGTGGCGTTGGCAACTTATTAGAAGAACTTTAGCGTTATCCGTCTTGAGAAGGAACATTCGGGACGAATGTTTCTAAGGAGGAGAATGTTATACCGTATTTTTTTCGCAGAATGTACGCGTGAGGACGACGTAGAAAATTTGAGCCTTAAGTTAGGCAAGTTTCAAATTTGTACACAACACCCGATTAGAGTCGTTTTCGACTAAACGCTTTCCACGCTTTTGTTGGGAAAATTCGCTATGTCATTTATAATTTTGCGGATTTTTCCGAGAGACGAACATTTTGGACCAACGAGGGCGACACTTGGCACCTCCCATTGTGGACTTGAACGTCCATTTGGACGAAAATGAACAAGGTTGGCACGTTTTGTTGCCTTGACAAAGTCAAGGTTAGGTAGGATATTTGTGTTTGGTAAATCCTAGCCCTACACTTGCCTAACACATGGATTGATCTTGGCCATTGGTTGGCTTTGGCTTGACCTATAAATACCCCATTAGTTGATGAGTTCTTTCATCCACAAATTGCCTAAGTCTTGAAAACCCTCTCCTCCCTCTTGAGAATTCTCGCCCTAGCCCTCCCTTTCCCTCGAGAGCCACCCCCTCCTGGTGGTGTTTTGCCAGTGGGTACCCCTAGCCTAGTTGTCTCGTATAAATACCCCTTTGTGGTATAGAAATACTCTCCAAAGTATTGTTGTTATGTCCAAATACCTTGGCCCAAATACCTTGTAGTATTCCCAAGGTTACACTTATAAAAGCCAGAAAATACGATTATACTTTCCTTTAGCCACTAAACGAAACCCTAAGGAAATCTTCATAGTTGTTTGAAGTACTTAAGAGAAGTTGGTTAGAACTTCTAAGGGTTGTTTGGAGCGGATCGAGCACTCGAGTAGAGCTAAACCTTGCTCAGAGCGACATTAAACTCGGATAATTTTGGGCTTATCGAGGTAAACATTTCTTGACCTTCTTTTGTAATTGGAAATTACATGTTGTAGGAATATATAGTTGAAGTATACTATATATAGAACTGAACATTATAATTGGGCGTCACTGTCTTTTGACTTAAGCCTGACTAATACTTACGTCAATGTCTTGCGAAGTCAGCCTGAATGTAATTAAGAGAACTGAACTGTACTTACATAGGAAGGTATTACAGTAGACTTGTTTTGCATTGCTTTTTAGTAGAATTTTACACGTCCGGTCAGACGTGTTAACCCCCCCCCCCCTGGTTGGCTTGGTAGCCGCCTTCGTAGAGAGAGATTTACGCTGCCATGGAGAGTCGCCGAATTTTCTCGTAGAATATTCTACGCCGGGATCTAAAGGTATTAATAGGCGCCAGTGGCCTCTATAGGTGGTAGTACTACGTGTGGAGTGATCCACTTGGCTTAAGGAGTAGCCGGGTTTGAGGTACTGGAGCGCTTTGCTATTAGTCGACAATCGTCGCGAGGTATGTGAACCTCTTCCTATCTCTTCTAGCATGATATGTGTGAACTATGTAGTACGGTAGACGCATACGTGCTAAATGTATTTGATTGGTTTAAAACATAAAGTGTTATAAAGGCTTTATGGGAAGTCGGTTATAACGACTTTATGTGGATAAGCAAATACTTTGTGGTTTCTAAAAGGTAACGATTTGAATAATAAGCGGCTTGATATGTGTTAATAAAGAACTTGAAGTATTTCAAAAGATTTATGAATCGTTTTGAAAGAATGAATAGTACTTGGTTTTGAAAGCTTAAGAGTTATACTAGCTTTATGGGAAGTTAGGTATAACGGCTTAAGAATGTTTCTTGATTTGAAATCGAATGTGTATCGACAAACCACCGCAGCGTTAATAAAAGGAAAATGTATTGACTAATGAAGTATTATTAAAACCAAGAGAAACCTCCATCCGCATAGAAGCTAAGATGAGACAAAATGATATTACATTTCCTAGATCGGTCGCTTAATAAGATTGATTATAAACAAGAATAACCTACTCACATATAAGACATATGTTTCTCAAAACGTTTAAAGGAGAATTATGTTTTAAAGGACTAAAACTATGAGCTACGAAACCTTTTTCTAAAATGAGAAACTTGGGCATTCGAAATTAGGCAAACTTGAACGTTTGGAAAATAAGGTTGTTACTTGATTTTTACAAAGGAAAGCATTTTGGTTTACTTAACAATGTTAGTCACTCAAATTTTATACTACAGGTATCGGGTGACCTTTGTAAAAGAAATGGATCTTAAAAGGAATTTAACGGACGTAGTACTTTAAGGTTAAAATCCGGACTTTGATATAAAATGAAAGTACCTTGAGTCGTGTGTAACTTGCTTATACTTGTTGTTATGAAACTTGACCATGTTACGTGTGATAGCCTTGTTGTGTAAGTACTGTGTTCTACTCGACTACCGGTTCATCCGGGAATGTATATCACTTGACTACCGGGTCATCCGGAAATGTATATCACTTGATTACCGGCTCATCCGGGAATGTATTTCACTCGACTACCGGTTCATCCGGGAATGTGTTTCACTTGATTACCGGTTCATCCGGGAATGTATTTCACTTGAGGACCGGTTCATCCGGGAATGTATTTCACTTGATTACCGGTTCATCCGGGAATGTATTTCACTTGAGGACCGGTTCATCCGGGAATGTATTTCACTTGACTACCGGTTCATCCGGGAATGTATTCCACCCTTTTCTATATTGGGTCCATAAGATGGGCCGAGACCTGTTATACGTATCACATGATTTGTACCTAGATCACGCCAGTGAGGAAGGAGTTCCACGTACGAGGATGACTTTTAGGCGTGAGTCACGACTTGACATGATCGCTCTTATGTTGTGAATCGTAGTTTGGTTATCATATATGTCTCTGCTTTATAGACTATTATGATTTCATTTACGATTTTACGCCACATACTTGGTACTTGTTATCGACCTCTCGGGGCCGCGTTCATGCCGCAGTAAAAGGTACATCGATCGCCGATCCCCGCTTATAGGATCACATTTCAGTGTTGAAGCTCCGTTCTTCGAGGCTTATCTTTTGGTATGTTACTCGAGTCTGTAGATTCTTATACATTCGTGGTATGGCGGCCCCGTCCGTCATAGCTGTAAAAATCTTAGAGGTCCAGAGTAATCACAGTGGCGTGGTTTGTAAAAAGGATAACCGTCGGTATTTTTATGTATATATGATGAAGGCAACTGTTTTGGTTGACCTGTTTATTTATCTTTTCTCTTAATTCATGTTCATGTTTTTATTTCCGCTGATTTTCTCTGATGTTGTATCACTAGGGTGCCCAGGGTAAGGCACCAGTCACGGGCCCGGGTTCGGGTCGTGACACGATGTAAACCTAAGACCACTGACTCGGTCTCCGAAGCCTTGATCACTCTCATGATCCGCTGTAACTGTCAGATGAACTTCTGCGGATCATCCTCAGGCCTCGACCCATAGAACTCTGGCGGGCTGCAACTCAGAAAGTCCCAAAGTCTCAAACTATCCGACCTCGGGTGAACCACGGGTACTACTGGAACTGGAACGGATGCATCCAGCCTATCCTCGTGCCTCGCCACGACCCTGGCTAATAACTGGGCCATCTCCTTGTAACCCATCTCCTCTCGCTTCCAGCCGTGGGATCGAGGCTCAAAGCCGTGGCCTCGTGAGCCACCGCTGCGCTCTAAACCCTGTTGGGGCCGGCGGCGTCGTGGAACTCGCCGTCTGGGGTATCACCTCGGGTAAAGGCTGGGCCTGGGCCTTCATGACCCTCTGTGTCCTACTAGCAGCCTCCTACGCCTTGCCCTTCTGGGCCCGGGTTGCCTTGCGTGGAGGCATAACTGGTAACAAAAGAAATTCGTCAGAGGGGTCCAACTTATAACACCGCTCTAAGGCACGATCTCAAAATGAGAAGAATGGAAACCAATCCTAATATCCTGCAGCCTCCTGATTATTGGTGTGGTTCACGACACACCGATAATCAAGACTCTATTAGATACGGTCTGTAGACACTTTCCGAAGATTTAACTGCTTTGATACCACTTTTGTCACGACCCGTTCCCGGGCCCGTGACTGGTGCCTTACCCGGGCACCCAAGTAGACATACACCAGAGTAACCAGCGGAATATAAACTTGCAACCATGAAACAGTGTAAAATAAGAACAGTCTATCCAAAGAAAAGTTGCCTTTCGGCATGTATATAAATACCAAAAGTGAACAGTTACATCCCAACTTTACAACAGGACTACAGACCTCTAAGAAGGTGTAAACACTATGACGGGACAGGGCCCCGTCATACCCCTGAATGTACAAAACATCTACAACACCAGGGAGAACCGTACCAAAAGTCGAGCCTCCGGAGAAATGGAGCTCCTAACACCTGAGTAAAGATCCTAAGAATGAGGATCCACCACCTGCTTTCCCTTACCTGAAGAATCACATACCTCCTCGGCTAAATCCACTTGCCAAGTCGGATATGTCGCGCGCAGAGTGTCAACATATAATAGTCAAAACACGTCTATCAACTTCTAGTTTTACGTGGGATTCTTCTAAGTAAGATTTCTCTTAGTCTACGAAAAATTGGGCATCACCTCCCCCGTTTCTACTCAATTCTCCACCTTTTTCAAGGCCCGATAATAGTAACCAACATGCTATAAATAAGGCGCAATAATTCCGAAATTTAAAGAAGGGGATCACACGCCCAAACGGAACGCGATTAACAATCTTCCCCTTAACAACAACAATAATTAAAGAAGGGGATCACACGCCCAAACGGAACGCGATTAACAATCTTCCCCTTAACAACAACAATAATTAAAGAAGGGGATCACACGCCCAAACGGAACGCGATTAACAATCTTCCCCTTAACAACAATGTAAATACAGTCCTTAAGTAAATACAGTCCAAAGTAAATACAGTCCTTAAGTTGGGGTCCTTGGCCAACTTTTACAATTTTACTTATCCAATTACTTCATTAGTCTTCCAACTTATATTCCAATCTTTATATAAGTTATAGTTTCTTTGTTGTTAACTTCTTAGTAAGTAATGGATACATTTTTACCATTTTAATGGCTAATATGTCAATTCTCCTTTTAACATCTTAACAAGATCCAAATCTTTCCTTATATCTCATACTCCATAATATACTTCCAATATATGTATAATATCCAATATACATAATAATCAACTTCACAAAGAGGTTAAGGTTCATTACCTCAATAATAGCCCAAAAATATCCAAGAACTTAAAGTCGCTCCTAAGCAAGTTTTAGCTCCAAATCTTTGTGTTCCAAACCACCACAAGTCACCCTTAGAAGTTCCTAACCAACTTCTATTCAAGAATTAACTCCAAAAAGTGAAGAACACTAAAGTTCCAAATCTGCCCACTCTCGGCTTTGTGAGGGTTTTTGAGGCTAGGGGTGTGAAATCTTGTCTAACTCTTGGTTAATAATCTTCCTAATACATTAAGGAAGAACAATTATAAGTTTAAGAATTTTTGGACAACATTTGCTCAAGAAAGAGGGGGTGGGACGAGAGCAACTAGGGAGGAGAGGAAAATATTTTCAAGTCTTGAAATGTTCTAAGTGTGGAAGATTTTCATCAACTAGATGTGTTTAAATAGGACAACCAAGGGTTAGGATTGAAACATGTGTATGGTATAGATTGTTTGTGTAGGTTCCTATCTCCACTTGTCCCACAAATGTCATGCAAGACTTTGACCATTTGACTTGCCCACTAACTTCAAAAAAAACGTCCCATTGCCATGCAAGACTTTTGGCCACTTGTCTTGCCCACTTGTCTTAAAATAAACGTCCAACATGGCTCTTGGGGTGACACATGTCGCCCTCCCATTGGTCCAAAATATTTATCTCTCGGAAAAATTCCATAGTTGGTTAAAATATTGAAAACGTAAAAATTTCCTTCACAAGGTTCGGAATATTTTCCGTCGGAAAACAATTCTTTCATTATTACCTTAATTAGGATTTATACATTCATACGTACGTCCTTACATACATACTCCGGAACTACGGGGTATAACAACGGCATGATGGTACCTTGGTTTTATTCCCTTGAGAGTCAAAAGGCGATTTAAAGGCACACTTGAATCTCATTTATTTAAAAAAGGATACAGTTTACTCTTACTTTGAAAAGGCACAGTTACTGGTATTTGATTATTATACTTTTCTCTTGTTATCTTTTTGTCCTGTTATAATCTCATTTACAGTACTTATTGTTTCACATACTTGGTACATTTTCCGTACTGACCTCCTTTCTCCGGGGGCTGCGTTCATGCTGCATGTTTAGGTACGCAATTTGGTGATCTGCAAATATAGGATCCTTGCTCAGAGTTTTGGGATAGCTCCATTGTTCTGGAGTTTATCATTTTGGTAATGATATTTCATTACAGGTTTTTGTACATTTATGGATACGGCGGGGCCTTGTCCCATCATAGTATATTGTCCAAACTCTTAGAGGTCTGTATTCATCTGTGGGATTGGACTCGTGTACAGTGTAGTTTCATTTTGGCTTATATATATATAGCGGCGGCCTTGCCGGCTTTGCCTTTGCTTGTTTAAAAAAATGATGAGTATCTTTATCTTCCGCGGGTTACTTGGGATGAATGGGTAGAAGGGTGCCCAGGTAGGGTACCAGTCACGGGCCCGGGGTTCGGGTCGTGACACAACCGCTTCCAGCTTAAGAATATCATAATCCAGCTGATCAGGTGTAACAACAACAACAATACACATGATATACAATATGAATATGTAATGAAGTTACAAAACGTTGCACCCCTTTCAGAATGGTTTCTATTACAACTCCCTTTGGAGAGATTTTGAGAACAAGTTTTAGAGTTTCCTTCATTTACCATTTGCTTTGTAGTGAACGTGTAAGTATTATGTATCGCAGAAGCTTCCTTCGAATTATCAACAAGGGTATAACATGAACGAAACAAGACATTGGATATCGACTCCACATCCAACTAAGAATAGAGTACTTATATTTTACATTCTTTAGGTGTCATATAAAAGGGATCATGCCAAAATATGAAAGAAGGGTTAGCCTAACATACCTTATTTATGCCTCAAGCTAATCCTCGAGTCTCTTCCCGAGCTTAATCAACTAAAATACCATCAACAATATAGGGATTAAGACTAGGCCAACAAGATTATTCTAACTAATCATTTATTCTGTCGCCTAACGGGATTTGGACAGCATCTCCCCTATAATCCTACCAACCCAACAATTCCAAATTAAGCTAATAACCAACAACAAAAATAAATCTAACAATTTACAACAATAATATGACTAAACTCATCTTACAATTCTATCCAAAACAGCTCCTAAACCGCAACGCCTTAATATTCGGTATACGATAATTATAACTATATTTCTAACACTTTAATCCGTTAAATCTCCACGTAATCATCTCAATAACAATGATGAGAAAATAATACATACCTTAGCAGCTGCTCAACCACGAAAATATCATCCCCCAAGTTCAATATTTAGCTTGAAACAACGACGACAACTCGTATTACACTTTATCCTTCACGAGCCTCGGGATTCGGGGCCTCGAACTTGATCGAACCCTTGCTTTATCTCTCTAACTCTCCTCACTCTCTCTCTCTAAAATATTCTAGATCTTTTGGCATGCAATGAGAAAGATAATGGGTGAAAATTTTCCATAAATAGCCAAGGAAGTGGGCCTGACCCGACTTGGAGTCGGGTTGGGCCGAGCCCACTGCCAGTATGACTTTTCCTCCTTAAAACGTCCATAACTTTTTATTCCTAGGTCTCATGAAGGCCCAAGACCTACTGATGGAAAGGTATTTCAATTATATACAACTTTTACTTTTTGTGTTTTCCCAAATTATCAACGTATAATGGTGTGTTGGCCTCGTAAAGCTATATCACCCGAAAACGTATCCTTAAATCATCCTTTTGGAGTGCCTATACTCATATTTGGCTTAAGTGTCCCTCTTAAGACTTTCTAAACTTCCTATGTAATATTCATATAACTTGTCATATGCCCTTTATAAAATTCCGACATGTGGGCCCCACCTTAACTTACGGTTATGAGGGTTATTTGTCAAGTAACTTATTAACCAACTTACACCATATTGCCTCCACTGTCGTCTATATGATATTCTTATACATATATAACAGAATCTTCATCCCTAATCCTTGTATATCTTTACCCTCCCCTGAGCCCATACTAAGTCGTCTGCACTCTCGGTAACACGAAAAATTTTCCGGGGTGTAACATATATGGAGTGGAGTAGAAGATTGGGCATGAAGATCTAAGAAGGAACATGTTTATTTTCGGTTTTGATGTAGGTCTTGGTCGAGACCATTTTCTTTTACCTTATTTTAATTCTTAGCTTAACTACTAGCTCTCCTTAAGACATAATTAATAGGCCTTGTAATAATATAGGTGGCTAGGCCGAAGAACAATCTAGAAATGGAAGCTTCCAAACGTGCCCCAATGAGATAGTTCATGAACTAGCTAGTTCATGCACTTATCTACATGTATGGCTCAAAAGGGTAGCCTAGAGAATATGAATGGTTGGCCTATTCATTTCCCCCAAATTGGCTGAGACCCTTTTCCCTTCCCCCTTTCCCATTGTTGCCGAATGGTTCATGTATTGTGTCTATCTAGTTGTCTTCTAGAAGGGTCTAAGTACTAGTATAAATAGGACATGTAGTTGAGGTAAATAAATGTTGAAGATTTATGAAATATACTTGAGTTTTACTCAACTTTTCTAAGTTATTCAACTTTTGTGTTGGTTAATTTAGTTGGTCCTTTTGTGGTCTGAACCTCGTTCCTATTGTGGGTCAAACTCTTAGTGAAATTCTAGTTGTAACTTTTGTGATCTAGCTAAACCCAAGATAAGGTTTCCTTTAGTGTAAGTTTAGTTATAACGTTTGTGATCTAACTATGCCCAAACCAAGGTTTTATCCTGCCTTTCGGCCTACCTCAGTTGGTTTGCACCCGAGCTTGTCCTTAAAAATCTTGTGTCTAATCCTTATCCAAATTTCTTCATTCTTTTCAACACAACATCCTACAACACTTCCCCAATTCACACCCCAAAGGCCTTAAATCGAAACATCACAAAACTACCCGAACACCCCAACTATTTCCCTCACCATGCCGGTCAAATCCCTATACTGTCAACCTAATGTCCCGATCAGTTTCCGCCACCTTACCACCATCCAACCACTAAACCCCGACCACCAATATAACCCTCAATGTGTTTATAACATCACCCATAAAACATCTTAACCCATTTACACCCTAAACTACCCGTGCAAGCCCCACAATACCACAGTCCGGTGAATCCGAGAACCCGACACCCCACCTTTTGAGTTCATTTTTGTGTCAACCCAACTTCGGTCAACCTACCCACACAAACCCCTCCTTATATACATCAACCTCATTCCTTTTAGAAGTCGTCTGAGAATATAATATTAAAGTTTGAACATGCATCATTAACTCATTTACTATCCGTAGTCTTTAGCCCTCGATTTAGACCTCCCATAATTACGTTCATGGAATATATAATATTTTAATTTCCCTCATTATACCCTATACAATTACCTTCATTATACATCCCTTTATTAAGAAAGAAACCTTACACACATAAGGCATACCAAACAAGGACTACACAACAACACTCAACAATCGATATTGGACCCTTATCAATAAACTAGCAGTTTTCATACAGCACATAGGCACATTTAGTTACTTGGACTTACACAACAGTTCTAGCAATAGGCATCATTGATCACGTGCAACAAGTTGATATCTAAGTCTAAGATTTGTATAAGGTAAAGCACAAAAACAAATACATCGAGAATCACGTCAAGCATTGTAATCCACCCAGTACAATAGAACCAGTCCGAACCATCAAATCCATTATGTTACAAAAATCAACCCAAACCTCAATAATCATCCCACATTCATCAATAATCATTCCAACACTTAATATATAACAGATAATCAATGAAGTAATGTATGAATGATATGAATGCAATACATATGCCATGTAACTTTCATCTCCTAGTATACATGCGTTCAAATTCTATGAACTGCACACCGATGAGGGATCCGTAAAGTCCATATACTCTTCCAGAATTTCTCACGGTGCCAAACTCTTGGTTGAATAATAATAAATATTGCAAGCGTGCAACTTGTTCCCCCATGTATCATCATCATCATCTCAATATTTCCATAATCACATAAGTGTTCTTACCTTTCTGGTGTCTTGGACCCACAATATTCCCATACCACTATTGTATCAATATTATCATAATCATGAGTGTATGATTGCAATGACATACAAGGTAAGAAATCATGATATAATGAGATGCAACTAAGTATATAGATGAATATCACATGCTTTCAAGAATTTAGTAACATTTAATCCAAGCATAATCAAGGTATCATACTGAAAGTGTCACGACCCGACCTCGGGCCCGCGACTGGTGCCTTACCCCGGACACCCTAGTGATAAAACATCAGAGAAAATCAGCGAAAAATAAAACTCATGAAAAATAAACAGTGATACTAAAAACAGGCTTACCAAAAAGTCGTCTTACTGCATATATATATAAATAAACCTTGAATAATTATCCTTTACAAACCCTGCCCACAACAGTACTACAGATCTCTAAGAACGTAACAACAACTATGACGAGACAGGGCCCCGCCATACCCCTGAATGTACAAGTACCTATAATGACAGGGGACTATACCAAAAGATAAGCCTCCGGAGAAACGGAGCTTCCCACAATGCGGAACTGTGTCCCTAAGAGCGAGGATCAGCAAACGGTATACCTCTACCTGCGGCATGAACGCACTTCGGGCGAGGTCGATAACAGTACCAAGTATGTGAAATCGAAATATCAGAATGAAATCATAACAGTCTATATAAAACAGGAGACATATATGATAACCAAACTACAGTACACAATATGTAAGCAGTCATGTCAAGTCAGGGACTCACTCCCTCAAAGTCATCACTCAAATATAACCATGGGTCTTACGCCCACAATATCAATCATGCCCGTGGAATTCCTTCCTCACTACCGGCAGTCTATGATATAATAACACCAAGGAGTACACATGAACACCAGGTCCCACCTGTGTCATAAAACCGTACGGGGCAAGTACGGCGCCCGAACCAAAGATGCATCATCAATCGACCGGCAAGTACGAAAGCCAGCTACCAGAACCTACCGTACCAACTATGATGTAGAACTGACCGGGGCAAGTACGAAGGCATAGCTACCAGAACCAGCATGCGTCGCGCATCCGACCGGGGCAAGTACGAGAGCCAACTACCATATCCGTCTGTGTCACCAACATCATTCCACCTGCGTCACGAAGCTGACCGGGGCAAGTATGGAAGCCTCTACCGTAACTACCGCATCACGTCGACCGGCAAGTACGTAGGCTAACCACCAGAACCTCCTGCATCACGACACTTCGGGAACTAGTCCGTGCAATGACACTATAAAGAACTGACCGGGGCAAGTACGAAAGCCAACTACGTAACCACCGCATCAAGAACGCATCGGCAAGTGCGGGGCTAGCTACCGTAACCGACTGCATCAGTAAACCTCATGGAGAGCTAGTCCATGGAATAAAACTATCAACAGGGAAACGAACCCTCATCATGGCCGCATACCCGTGGACCATCCATCGAGAGACGCGGTAACATAAGGATACAACACTTGCACAACAAGACTATCACAAGCAAACATAGACAAGTTACTCACACTCAAGGTACTTTCATTTTATGTCAACAATTCGGGTTTTAACCCCAAAGTACTACATACTTTCATTCTTTCAAAAAGACCTCTTTTTACGTAAAAGCCACACGATACTAATACTCGTAGTATCAAAGCACTTTTCATTTCAATCCAAATTACTACACCTTCAGAAAATCTTCACAGTGCCTTTAAAATCAAGTACTCTATACTTTTTAAACCAAGTGCTTTACATTTTTAAAACAACATCAAGTATACTTTTAAAACCCAAGTAACTCACTCTTTTCAAAACAAGTAACCTATACTTTTAAATCAAGTTACTTCTCCTTTTCTGAAATCAAGTCGTTTATAAGTCAAGTCTCTTATCTTTCAAGATCAAGTCTCTTAACTTTTAAAATCAACAAACCATTCTTTTATCTTCATAAAGTCGTTATAACTAACTTCCCATAAAGCCATTATAACACTTTATGTTTTAAACCAACCAAATTTATTTAGCACACGTACGTCTACCGTACTACATAGTTCACAACAATCATGCTAGAAAGGATAGGAAGAATCACATACCTCGCGACGATTATCGACAAGTAGAAAAATGCTCCAAAGTACTATAACCTTGCTAGCATTTTCCACCCTCCAAGTAGAATACGCTACTCATAGTACTTCACCCTATAATGGCCATAATACGTCTATTAACTTCTAGATCTCTTCGTAGAATATTTCTAAGTATAGGGTCTCTTATTCTACGGAAAATCTGGCAAAGACTTCCCTGCTTTTACATACTTTTCCACCTTTTCAAGGCGAAAACAATAACCAACATGCCACATTTAAGGCGCAACAATTTAACAACTAAAGAAGGGGATCTCACGCCTAAACGGACGTGTAAAAATCTTCCCCTTTAAACAACCAAAACCGAAATGGAAACAAGTCCATAGTCCAAAGTAAAGACAGTCCAATGTAAATGCAGTCCAATGTAAATACAGTCCAAAGTAAATACAGTCCAAAGTAAATACAGTCCAATGTAAATACAGTCCATTAGTTCATTAGTTGGTGTTTTTGGCCAACTTACAATAATCATAATTATCCAATTTTTCGGCTAGCATGCCGGAATTACTTCTTTAATCCTCCAACTTATATTTCAATCTTCATATAAGTTATAGTTACTTTGTTATTAGCTTTCAACAAGTAATAGATACGTTTTTACCATTTTAATGGCTAACATGCCAATTTCCATTTCAACAAGCTTACAAGATCCAAATCTGTCCAAACTTCATTCCACATATTACATACTCCATAATATACTTCCAACATATATAATATCCAACTTCACAAAGAGGACAAAGTTCATTACCTAAAAAAAGCCCAAAAATATCCAAGAACCTAAAGTCGTTCACCCTTAAGAAGTTATGTTAAGGAACTCAATGGAATGCCATGTTAATAGATTAAGCTACGTGGTAGGCTTAAGAGAATTGTACGGATGAGATCCGTATGGAGTAAGTAATGGTTGTTGTGATCGAGACAACATGGTTATAGTATTATGAGAAGTTATTATACCCGTTTTGGGATCGAGAAGGTAGGCTTGGTGCATGGAAATTGCGAGCCTAAGAATATTGATAACCGCCAAGACCTTAGGTATATAAGGCCTTCTCGGGCAATAAGATTTAATTCAGACTAAGAGTAAGAGTTAAGTGCGACGGTGGGTCGGGTTGGGGACCTATTACGGGTCGCCCCATAGCCTGAAATGGAGTGGGAGCAGTTGGTAGTAGTTCCGCTACGTGACAGGGTCACGAGGGTGCAAGGCCCAAGTGTAGTTAATTTTTTTACGGGTTCGTGGACGCGTTCCACCGGAACCTGGTCGTGAGAGCCGGAAATGGCCTTTTTTTATTTAATAGAGTGACTCCAAAGATTGGAGGCCAGAATCAGTATGGATGTTATGTAAGTATGCTAGTATAAGTTGGAGGTACGGAAAGAATACAACTAGTAAGAAAGTGTAGAATCGTCGTTTGGTTGGTTCCACATAGGCAAGGTTCAGATAATTGGCCTAGACTTGATTCAGCGGGCTGTGGATAAGGCGAAGCTTATCCGTAAAAATATTTCGAAGCTCGAGTCGTGAAACTTTATGCAGATGAACGACGTCGACACTTGGAGTTCAGGTTGACGTTTTAGTATGAGTATTGTTATGTGGCCGTGGGTGGCATATTTTGTATGAAGGGTGTAGTATAAGGAGACTATGTCGCTATCTAATTAGAATGGACTCCGAAAGAACATTCGGGGACAAATGTTTCTAAGGGGGGAAGTATGTTACACCCCGAAATTCCAGGACATGAATAAGAGAATAGACGCGAGAGCGCAAGACTTGAAAATTGGTACGAAAGAAAGAATTGTTTTTTCGACGGAAAATCTTCCGAACGTCGGAAAGGAAAAATGTTCGTTGATGAGATTTAGATTCTCAAAATGCTTTATTTGAGGAGTATGGAACTTATTATCATTGTGGAAATTTATTTTTACGGATTTGGTCACGTGGGGCCCACCCGAGAAATTTTACGTTTTGTGGGGCCCACGAGGGTTACAAAATTTTATGGACGAATGGGAGGGCGACACGTGTCACCCCCCCCACATGGTCTTGCACGAATTGACCAAGGGTAAAATGGTCATTGACCAATGTAGAAGATTAAGTCTTCAAGCTTGAGATTATTGACCAAGTCAAAGAGCCACTTAGCTTAATCTCTTTCATCTCAACCTAACAAGTATTATAATCTAGACCCTCCAATGTGTTATATAAGCACACTAGTAGCAAGACAAGTCTTTCAACACTTAGAAAAATTTGAGAAACTTTGAAGACCTCAAATGGTGCTCTCGGCTTTGTCCTTAGATCCACACAAAAAAAATTCAATTGTTGTCCATAATTCACAAAACTTTAACCCAAGGTTCCTAAGGGTATTGTAAGGATATCTCAATAGAAAGATCTCGGAAAAACGACGTTTTCACGTTAGTCGCAATGTGAAACCCTAAGGTGTTCTTCAACTTTGAAGATGGAACTTGAAGAGAAGTTCTTCATGAGCTTCTAAGGAGTGCTTGGAGCGGATTGGAACATAAGACGAGGAGCTAAAAGTTGCTAAGGATCGACTTTTACGCTTGGACATTATTAGGGCTTAATGAGGTAAAATCTTCATCTTCTTAATGTAATTAAATATTACATGTTATAGTAGTTAAGAAATGAGCATGTGGTATATAGAATGAAGTTTGAAAAGATTTGGATCATGTCGACATGTTAAAAACCGAAAATGGACAAGTTAGTCATTAATGTTGTAATCAATTTGGTCGATAGTTACAATCGTCGCATGTTAAGGAAGAAATGATTTATAGTTGTTATAATTGTTATTATGTATATAACCTATTGGATTAACAACTTGGATTGAAAAAGGAATTGAAAGGAAATTGATAATTGTTGTGACAATGGTAGCCGATTATGGCTTGGAAATGTTGGACAGTTTTATATTGATTGTGGGACAGAATTTTACACGTCCTATTAGGCGTGTAATCCCCTTTGTATTTTATGAATTGTTGGGTCTTAAATGTGGCGTTTGGTTATTGATTTTCGGGCCTTGAAAAAGGTGGAAAAGTACGTAGAAACAAAGGAAGTGCTGCCCGATTTTCCGTAGAATAAGAGACCTAGCACTTAGTATGATTCTACGTTAAAAAGTGAGGAGTTGATAGACATGTTATGATTAATATAGGTTGAAGTACTACGAGTAGCGTATTCTACTTAAAGGATGGAATAGATATCAAGGTTGAAGTACTTTGGAGCATTTTGCTACTTGTCGATAATCGTCGCGAGGTATGTGAACCTCTTCCTCCTTTTGGGCATGATTCTATGTATGAAATATACATGTGGTGTTATTTCATGATTCCTTCTACTCTTAGAAGTTAAGAGGTATGTATGTTGATTTACTCTATGTAAAAGTTACGTCTAAGTTATCCTAAGTTCTTACCAAGTCTTATGGGGGATGTTGGTACGAGTCGTTAGGAAGTATTTGGAGTCGAGTTGACTTTGCTAAGTTACTGCACGAATGAGAATAAGTATTGAACAAGCCATTGCAGCGTTAATAAAAGAAAATGTATCGACAATCAATTAATTTAAAATGAGTAGAATTCTCCATCTGCATAGAAGCTAAGATAAGACAAAATTGTATTACATTTTCTAGATCATGGCTACTTTAATAAGATCGTTATAAATAAGTATAACCTATTCACAACGCACAAAAGTATATGTTACTTAATTTAAAGAGTTACGTTATGAAGTTTTAAGACTATGAACCTTAAATTCTTAAAAGGTTAAGAGACTTTATTTTTCAAGTTATGGGACTTGATTCTTAAAGGAAGAAATGACTTGATTTAAAAGTATAGAATACTTGATTTGGAAAGTGTGGATTTCTTGACATTCTAAAGATAAGAGACTTGATTTCTAAGTAAGAAGCTCAATTTCTAAAGATAAGAGACTTGAAGTATTTTGAAAGTTTTACAACTTGATTTGAAAGTATAAGTCTCTTGGTTATGAAAAAAATGAATTAGTCTAAGGCATAAAGTTAGTATAACGACTTTATGGGAAGTTGGTTATAATAACTTTATGGAAGGTTAAGAGAATGGTTTTCTCTAGTAATGTAAACAAAGAAATGACTTGAAATAAGGAAGGGCAATTTGATTTAAAGGTATCACTTGCTTAAAGTTTTAAAATAAGGGTCACTTGATTTAGAAGCCGAGAAATGTATTTCTAAAAATGTAGTGACTTATTTGAAATGTAGACATGCCTTGATACTACGGGTGTTAGTATCTTGGGGTTTGATATGAAAAGGAGTTTTTGAAAAGAATGGAAGTACGTAGTACTTTGGGTTAAATTCCCGGCTTTTTTATGTGAAACGAAAAGTGCCTTGAGTATATAAATGAAAGTCTAAAGGTTTTATGAACTTGCCTATGCTTGCTTGTAATAGTCTTGAGTGCAAGTATTATATGTTTACGCTGCCGTGACTCTCAGTTGGAGGGTCGGCTGTCTTGTTGTAAATTTACTTGGACGTACCGACAGTGACGGAGGTTTCCACGGGTATGCTTCCATTATGATTGATCCTTGGACATGCTTATACGATGTGGGATTCCGGGGCATGCGACCAGGATGCGGGTTAGATTCCCGGATTGTTTTTATTACTCCTTGGACATGTTTATACGATGTGGGATTCCGGGGCATGCAACCAGGAGGCGGGTTAGATTCCCGGATTTATTTTATTACCCCATGGCCATGCTTATACGATGAGGGATTCCGGGGCATGCGGCCATGTTATGTACGATTATTACTCCATGGACTAGCTCCCCATGAATACATGTACCCGAGATGAGGGATTCCACGGGCATGTTATATATGATTATTACCCCATGGCCATGCTTATACGATGCGGGATTCCGGGGCATGCGACCATGTTATGTACTATTACTCCATGGATTAGATCTCCATGAAGACATGTACCCGAGATGAGGGATTCCACGGGCATGTTATATACGATTATTACCCCATGGATTAGCTCTCCATGAAGTCATGTACCCGAGATGAGGGATTCCACGGGCATGATATATATATATATATATATATATATATATATATATATATGTATTGTATATGTAAGCGATGAGGTAGGATGCCACAAAAGGCCACATGGTTATATGTTACACTTACGGTACCGTCGGTGATGGGGATTCCACGGGATATATATATATGTATTGTATATGTACGCCGACAGTGAGGTGGGATGCCACGGGCGCGTCACATGGTTATATGTTACACTTACGGCTGTCGGCAGTGATGGGGGATTCCACGGGCAGGATATATATATATGTATTGTATATGTGTACGCCGACAGTGAGGTGGGATGCCATGGGCGCATCACATGGTTATATGTTACACTTACGGCTGTCGGCAGTGATGGGGGATTCCACGGGCAGGATATATATATATTTATTGTATATGTACGCCGTGGTGAGTGGGATGCCACGCGCGTCACGGTTATATTTTACACTTATGGTACCGCGGTGATGGGGGATTCCACGGGCACGCTTTGATATTTGTGGGCTTGAGACCCTTACTGGACTATGTGATGATATTTGAGGGCTTGCGTCCGTAGCCTTGTGTGACTATTGTTCATGTGTTGAAATAGTCTTTAAAAGGTAAAACTGACTTTCATTACTATCACTTTGGCAAGGCACAGTGTACTGTTATTTTGGTTATCATACATGTCTCCATATTTATATAGAGTGTTATGATTTCATTACAGTATTTTCAGTTTCACATACTTGGTACATATTTCGTACTGACCTCCTTCGGGGGGCTGCGTTCATGCCGCAGGTTGAGGTACATAGCTTGCTAATCCTCATTCTTAGGATCACTGTTCAGCTGGTTGGAAAACTCCATTATTTCGGATGCTTTGTATTTTGCACTGATTCCTGGGTTGTAGATTTATGTACATTCAGGGGTATGGCGGGGCCCTGTCCCGTCATAGTTGTTATGTCAAGAATTCTTAGAGGTCTGTAGTCATATTTTGTGGATTGGGTTGTGAAAAAAAAGAGGAGGTAACTGCTTTGGTTTTACATAGTTATATGTATCCAGGAAGGTAGTCTTATCGGCTAACCTGTTATTTATTTCTTGATTAAGTTTATGTATATTCCGCTGATTATCTCTGATGTATACCTGTAAGGGTATCCAGGTAGGGCACCAGTCGCGGGCCCGGGGTCGGGTCATCACAAAAGTGGTATCAGAGCAGTTAGTCCTCAAAAAGTGTCTACTGACCGTGTCTAGTAGAGTCTTGATTATCGGTGTGTTGTGCACCACATCTATAATCAGGAGGCTGCAGGACATTTAGGATTGGTTTCCATTCTTCTCACTCTGAGATCGTGCGATAAAGTTGTGTTGTTAGGGTCGTCTCTCTCTAACGAGTTATGTTGATTACAGCTACGAGAAAGGCAGCAGT
The DNA here is from genome assembly GCA_029844215.1 of Przewalskia tangutica. Taxonomy (NCBI): domain Eukaryota; kingdom Viridiplantae; phylum Streptophyta; class Magnoliopsida; order Solanales; family Solanaceae; genus Przewalskia; species Przewalskia tangutica. Next base: position 75,387,397 of record CM056723.1, on the reverse strand, counting down.
GACCCGGGAAGGGCTATGTGGATTGTGTATCCAGGTTGGTAATGATTGTAGTATAGTTGGTATTATGAGGGTCAGACGCGTGTTGCCTAGAATGATTTTAGATTATCAGGAATTGGTAAGGACTAAATAGATACCGGGAAGGTATGAAACAATTAATGAATTCTCGCCAAGGTCCTATGTTTTATTTTGAGATAATTGGAAAATGATGAGTTGTCTGATAGGGTAGTGAACCCTTAAGAAGTCATGTTAAGGAACTTAATGGAATGTCATGTTAATAGATTAAGCTACGTGGTAGGCTTAAGAGAATTGTACGGATGAGATCCGTATGGAGTAAGTAATGGTTGTTGTGATCGAGACAACATGGTTATGGTATTATGAGAAGTTATTGTACCCGTTTTCGGGGGAGGGACTGAGAAGGTAGGCTTGGTGCATGGAAATTGCGAGCCTAAGAATATTGATAACCGCCGAGACCTTAGGTATATAAGGCCTTCTCGGGCAATAAGATTTAATTCAGACTAAGAGTAAGAGTTAAGTGCGACGGTGGGTCGGGTTGGGGACCTATTACGGGTCGCCCCATAGCCTGAAATGGAGTGGGAGCAGTTGGTATTAGTTCCGCTACGTGACAGGGTCACGAGGGTGCAAGGCCCAAGTGTAGTTAATTGTTTTACGGGTTCGTGGACGCGTTCCACCGGAACCAGGTCGTGAGAGCCGAAAATGGCCTTATATTGTTTAATAGTGTGACTCCAAAGATTGGAGGCCAGAATCAGTATGGAGGTTATGTAAGTATGCTAGTATAAGTTGGAGGTACGGAAAGAATACAACTAGTAAGAAAGTGTAGAATCGACGTTTGGTTGGTTCCAAATAGGCAAGGTTCATATAATTGGCCCAGACCTGATTCAGCGGGATGTGGATAAGGCGAAGCTTATCCAGAAAATATTTTCAGTAAGCTCGGAGTCAGCAGAAACTTTATGCAGATGAACGACGTCGACACTTGGAATCCTTACGTTCCAATCCGCTACAAGCAACCCTTAGAAGCTCCTAACCAACTTCTCGTCAAGAATCAACTCCAAAAAGTGAAGAACACTTGGGTTCCAAGTCTAGCAAGTTTCGGCCAAGGCATCAAGTTGAGGTTAGGGGTGTGAAATCTTGTCTAACTCTTGGTTCACAATCTTCCTAACACCTTAAGGAAGAACACTTAAGAGTTTAAGAATTTTTGGACAACTCTTGCTCAAGAAATCATGGCAAAGCCGAGAGCACAACTAAGGGAGAGGGAGGGGTTTTTTCAAGTCTTGAAATAATCTAAGTGTGGAAGATTTCATCAACTAAGGGTGCATATATAAGACCACCAAGGGCTAGGATTAAAACATGTGTGTGGTTGAGATTGGGGACAAGTGTGTGTGGGCCCCACAAGCCACTTGTCCACACTAAATATCTTGCAAGACAAGGCCACTTGTCTTGGCCACTTGTCCTATAAAATTCGACCAACATGGCCCACCTAGGGGTGACACGTGTCGCCCTTCTATTGATCCAAAATATTTCATCTTCCGAAAATATCCATAATAGCCAAATTCTCGAAAACAATGTGGGCCCCACAAAACCGTAAATTTTCCCCATGGGCCCCACGTGACTAAATCCGGAAATAAAATTCCATAATTTTATTATATTCCCAGAAGTCCGAATACCAAATCTGGGAATCCAATTCCCATTTACGAACCTTTTTTCCTTTACAAAATCCGAAAAAATTTCCGTCGGAAAATCAAATCTTTCTTCCTTTCAAATCTTAATGTCGTATTCTCGTACATACGTCCTTACATACATACCCTGGAACTACGGGGTGTAACATTCTTCCCCCCTTAGAAACATTCGTCCCGAATGTTCCTTCTAAGTCTCCAAACACACATGTGCCGGTATAGTCCTCACTACTATACTTACAAAACCAATTATGCCACACATGGCCATAATATAACACATGCTCCAAACTCAAATCCGAGCCAACGAGGAATCACCTCTAACATCACAAAAGCTCCCACCCATGGTCTAAAGGATACTCCCTTCGCACCTTCACTTCACAAAAGAAATGATCACTTCCATTTTCTTAACACATGTTCGCTTCTTCCCTTACTCGTCGTACCCTTCTCGTATTCCCAAACTCCTTATAGTACATGTACTACATTTCCGTCATCGCTTCAATTCCCAAAACCTTGGAGTTACTACCTCCAAACTTGGTCATCTTACTAGCCTCAAATTTCTTTAAGGCCATTCCCGGCCTTCACGATCCGATTCTGGTCGAACACATTCGCGCTACTTCTCGCCGGATACTTCTTCGCAAAATAGCCCTGCCGGCCGTAGGTAAAGCAAGTCCCCTGAATAACATGACACCCCCCAGTATGAAACCTATCACAATGGCCACACCGATGTAGGGGTGGTCTCATCTGACTAACATCCCTGTTCCCCGAAACTCAAACCTTGGAGCCACGACTGCTCTCGAATACCTGACGTCCCAAGGCGTGGAGGACCACTCTGAACTGGGGGAGGTGCATAACTAGCCTGCTGCTGAGGCGGTCCGCCTCGAAAGTTACCAAAGGACCCTGCTGTCTTGGCCCTCTTATGCTGATCTTGGTCATTTCGTCGACCTCTACGTTCCTTAGTTTGTTGCGCATAAGCCTGCATGCGGGCAATGTCTATGCCCGGCTGAAGAGCTACACCCGTGCAACTCTCCGCTAAATAATCATCGAGCCCTGTGACATAGCGGTGCACTCTATCCTCCATGTCTGCCACTAAAGTGGGGGCATACCGAGCTAATGAGTCGAACTCTGTTGTACTCTCGAACCGTCCATCCATTTTGTCTCAACATCAAGAACCTATCCACCCGGGCTCTCCTCATCTGTGGAGGCAAGAAGTGGTTAAGAAATGCCTCCGAGAACTCGTCCCAGCCAGCTGGAAGCGCATGATCCCCCCGGGACAGTTCCCATGAATCATACCAGTTGACTGCAATATCCCGCAGCCGATACGAACCCAGTACCACCGACTCGGCCTCTGAGGCCTTAATCACTCTCATGATCCGATGCAGCTGTCGAATAAACTCCTGAGGATCTTCCTCAGTTCTCAATCCATAGAACTCTGGTGGACTGCAACTCAAGAAGTCCCAAAGCCTCAAACTATCGGCTCTGGGGTGTACCACCGGTACCACCGGCTCCTGTCTGTCCTCATGCCTTGCTACAATCCTAGCTAGTAACAGGGTCATCTCTTTGTAATCTATATCATCGGCTCCTGGTCGTGGGACTGAAGTCTCGTGCATCGTGGCCTCGTGAGACCGGGCCGCTCTAGACTCTCCCGGGCCAAGTGGCGTCGTAGAATTCACCGTCTGTAGCACCACCTCAGGTAAAGACTGGGCATGTGCCCTCGTAACCCTCTCAGGTTTCTACTCAGCCTCTCTTTGCCATGCCCTTCTGGGCCCTGGGTGCCTTGCGTAGAGGCATAACTGGTACATAAGATTACGTCAGAGGGAGTCTAACTTATCACACATCTCTAAGGCACGATCTCAGAGTGACAAGAATGGAAACCAATCCTAAATACCCTGTAGCCTCCTGATTATAGGTATGGTGCACAACACGCCGATAATCAAGACTCTACTAGATACGGTCTGTAGACACTTTCCGAGGACTAACTGCTCTGATACCACTTTTGTCACGACACGACCTCGGGCCCGCGACTGGTGTCTTACCCCGGGCACCCTAGTGATAAAACATTAGAGAAAATCAGCGGAAAATAAAACTCATGAAAAATAAACAGTGATACTCAAAACAGGCTGACCAAAAAGTCGCCTTACTGCATATATATATAAATAAACCTTGAACAGTTATCCTTTACAAACCCTGCCACAACAAGATACTGGACTCTAAGAATGTAACAACAATTATGACGGGACAGGGCCCCGCCATACCCCTGAATGTACAAGTACCTATAATGACAGGGGACTATACCAAAAGATAAGCCTCCGGAGAAACAGAGCTTACCACAATGCGGAACTGTGACCCTAAGAGCGAGGATCAGCAAACGGTGTACCTCTACCTGCAGCATGAACGCAGCCCCCCGAAGGAGGTCAGTAAAACAGGTACCAAGTATGTGAAACTGAAAATATTGTAATGAAATCATAACAATCTATATAATACATGAGACATATATGTTAACCAAACTACAGTACATAATATATAAGCAGTCATGTCAAGTCAGGGACTCACGCCCTCAAAGTCATCACTCAAATATAACCATGGGTCTCACGCCCACAATATCAATCATGCCCGTGGAATTCCTTTCTCACTGCCAGCAGTCTATGATATAACAACACCAAGGAGTACACATGAACACCAGGTCCCACCTGTGTCATAAAACCATACGGGGCAAGTACGAAGGCATAGCTACCAGAACCAGCCTGCATCATCAACTGACCGGGGCAAGTACGAAAGCCAGCTACCAGAACCTACCGTACCAACTATGTTGTAGAACTGACCGGGGCAAGTACGAAGGCATAGCTACCAGAACCAGCCTGCGTCGCGCATCCGACCGGGGCAAGTACGAGAGCCAACTACTAGATTCGCCTGCGTCACCAACCTCATTCCACCTGCGTAACGAAGCTGACCGGGGAAAGTACGGAAGCCTCTACCAGAACCAGCCTGCATTACGTCGCTGACCGGGGCAAGTACGTAGGCTAACCACCAGAACCTCCTGCATCACGACACTTCGTGGGGAACTAGTCCGTGGAATGACACTATAAAGAACTGATCGGGGCAAGTACGAAAGCCAACTACGTAACCGGCTGCATCAAGAACGGCCGGGTAAATGCGGGGCTAGCTACGTAACCACTGCGTGATGAAACCTCATGGAGAGCTAGTCCATGGAATAACACTATCAACAGGGAAACGAACCCTCATCATGGCCGCATACCCGTGGACCATCCATCGAGAGACGCGGTAACATAAGAATACAACACTTGCACAACAAGGCTATCACAAGCAAACATAGGCAAGTTACTCACACTCAAGGTACTTTCATTTTATGTCAACAATTCGGGTTTTAACCCCAAAGTACTACATACGTTCATTCTTTCAAAAAGACCTCTTTTTACGTAAAAGCCACAGGATACTAATACTCGTAGTATCAAAGCACTTTTCATTTCAACCCAAATTACTACACCTTCAGAAAATCTTTACAGTGCCTTTAAAATCAAGTACGCGACGATTATCGACAAGTAGCAAAATGCTCCAAAGTACTATAACTTTGCTAGCATTTTCCACCCTCCAAGTAGAATACGCTACTCGTATTACTTCACCCTATAATGGCCATAATACGCCTATTAACTTATAGATCTCTTCGTAGAATATTTCTAAGTATAGGGTCTCTTATTCTACGGAAAATCGGGCAGCACTTCCCCTGTTTTTACATACTTTTCCACCTTTTTCAAGGCCCGAAAACAATAACCAACATGCCACATTTAAGGCGCAACAATTTAACAACTAAAGAAGGGGATCTCACGCCTAAACGGACGTGTAAAAATCTTCCCCTTTAAACAACCAAAACCGAAATGGAAACAAGTCCATAGTCCAAAGTAAAGACAGTCCAATGTAAATACAGTCCAATGTAAATACAGTCCAAAGTAAATACAGTCCAAAGTAAATACAGTCCAATTTAAATACAGTCCAATGTAAATACAGTCCATTAGTTCATTAGTTGGTGTTCTTGGCCAACTTACAATAATCATACTTATCCAATTTTTCGGCTAGCATGCCGAAATTACTTCTTTAATCCTCCAACTTATATTCTAATCTTCATATAAGTTATAGTTACTTTGTTATTAGCTTTCAACAAGTAATAGATACGTTTTTACCATTTTAATGGCTAACATGCCAATTTCCATTTCAACAAGCTTACAAGATCCAAATCTTTCCAAACTTCATTCCACATATTACATACTCCATAATATACTTCCAACATATATAATATCCAACTTCACAAAGAGGACAAAGTTCATTACCTTAAAAAAGCCCAAAAATATCCAAGAACTTAAAGTCACTCCTTAGCAAGTTTAGCTCCAAATCCTTACGTTCCAATCTGCTACAAGAAACCCTTAGAAGCTCCTAACCAACTTATCTTCAAGAATCAACTCCAAAAAGTGAAGAACACTTGGGTTCTAAGTCTAGCAAGTTTCGGCCAAGGCGTCAAGTTGAGGTTAGGGGTGTGAAATCTTGTCTAACTCTTGGTTCACAATCTTCCTAACACCTTAAGGAAGAACACTTAAGAGTTTAAGATTTTTTGGACAACTCTTGCTCAAGAAATCATGGCAAAGCCGAGAGCACAACTAAGGGAGAGGAAGGGTTTTTTTCAAGTCTTGAAATAATCTAAGTGTGGAAGATTTCATCAACTAAGGGTGCATATATAAGACCACCAAGGTCTATGATTAAAACATGTGTGTGGTTGAGATTGGGGACAAGTGTGTGTGGGCCCCACAAGCCACTTGTCCACACTAAATATCTTGCAAGACAAGGTCACTTGTCTTGGCCACTTGTCCTCTAAAATTCGGCCAACATGGCCCACCTAGGGTTGACACGTGTCGCCCTCCTATTGATCCAAAATATTTCATCTTCCGAAAATATCCATAATAGCCAAATTCTCGAAAACAATGTGGGCTCCACAAAACCGTAAATTTTCCCCGTGGGCCCCACGTGACTAAATCCGAAAATAAATTCCATAATTCTATTATATTCCCAGAAGTCCGAATACCAAATCTGGGAATCCAATTCCCATTTACGAAACTTTTTCCTTCACAAAATCCGGAAAATTTTCCGTCGGAAAATCAAATCTTTCTTCCTTTCAAATCTTAATGTCGTATTCTCGTACATACGTCCTTACATACATACCCTAGAACTACGGGGTGTAACAGAAAGCATGTGTGATAAATAAACACAATAATAGAAAATATGGTGATGTGTACACAAAATGGCGACAAGCCAATCAATCAGTAGTCAGAATCAACTTAAGGTTGATTCCCCAAATCACCCATTATCACAGTTCAACACTGATACCCACTCAAACGTTTATCATAATTGTTTGAGTGTGACCCCCAAACACGCACAATATCCCTCATCATTTATAACTAATTAATTATGTACTTCTATTGGAATCTAGAAAGAATAAACTGCAACATACCTCATTGCCGAGTGAGTGGCACAAACTCCTAATCCACAAAATCCTCTCAATCGGTATCAGATGGTTGTAGCTCAAACAAGCGCATAAATGTCCTAAGTTACCATTCATACAATCAACACATAAAGAATATTTCCATGGACATAATTGTTACCCGGACCCACAAGGGTAAAAGGGAATTTTAGTTGAGAAATTGTTCCGCCAAGTCTAAGAGTATTCGAATCAAAATCTTTGGTAATTTATTGACCATGGTCTCTAGTTGACTACTTTCAACCAAAGGGATTCTTTTACCATTACACTCTTAACTTCATCAACTAGTAGGTAGTGAAATAATAGAGGGTTCATCCTTCAAGTTATAATTTTACAAGGTGTAATCCTTAATAAGTCATACATAACAATAAAGTCTTCATCTTGGTGAGTTTTTATGCAAGAATTCATATTGAAATATTTACAAGCCTATACTCCTACCCCATGAACAATAATTGAAAGCTTGAAAAAGTAAATATATATCAACTATTAATCTCTAATAGGCCGAGGGTCTCCCGGAAACAACCACTCTACCTACCAAGGTGGAGGTAAGGTATATGTATACTCTACCCTTCCAAGACCCCACGATATGGGATTTCACTGGGTATGTTGTTGTTGTTGTTGTACTAATCTCTAATAGTGGGTTTATGTTACACACCAAAATTTCATGCACAAATGAGAGCATAGTTAGCCTACTTGAGCTCCGTCAACTCGAGATTATTTCCGAGGGTCACTTGAAACTTAAAAGGACATTAAGATAATGTACAGAAGGTTGGAGGTCAAAGGATTGAAGAAACCATTCCTTGACAAAGTTTAACGAAAATCAGACGATATGCTAAGTGTTTTGCACCGCGTATGGGATCCGCCTCACAGATTAGTCCGCGGAAGAGAAACACAAAGTTTGGAAATTTTTGGCAGCATATGCAACCCCAACTGTGACCGCATATGGCCTCGCATATGGGAGGCAGTGACTGACTTTTCTTGCCTATTTAATTAGTGCTTCGTCCCTTAAACTCATTTTTCGAGCAAGGTATAGCTAAAACATTCTCAAACCCTCTCTAAATCATCCCTAAAGGTTCCTAAGTCAATCCCAAGCTAAATCATTCCCATATTTCATCAAAAGTGAAGTATAAATAGTAAAACCACCTAGTTGGCATTGTTGTGGTTGTGCACCTTTTTCTTAAGCAAAGGAGGAGTTGTTAAAGAGGTTTATATTGCTAGATAAAGGTATGGTTTCCCTCATTTTCTATGAAATTGATCATATATGAGTTGTAGCTAAGTTATATGGGGAGATAGTACAAGATTAACACTTGAAGGTATTGTGATTGTTATTGTAACTTATTAAGTTGTTTGTTAATGTTGTTATGGTAGATATAAAGATGGAAATGGTTGTATATGTGTTTGGTTGTGTGTTAGGTATGTAAATCTTGTTGTTGGAAATATGAATAAAGTGAGAGGGTTGGGGAGGTATTGTCCGAATTAATTTAGAATAAATTTGTCGCTCTATTCATATCAGAATCTAGCTTTATAACTAAGAAATGGTCTCTGATTATTGTTGTAAATTGACGTGATCAATTGATGGTATCTGATAACTTTCAAATGAGGATGTTAAAGGCATGTTAAGGCTTATTCATTCTTTCATTGGCATGTTTACTGAAATGTCAGCGTACGATGAAACGACGGCTGAATAGCTATGGTTGTTCTTCATTCTTGAGAGGATTATATGGTTCTTGATTTCCTTTGGTTAGTTCCATAAAAGTTATAAATGATGTGGGTCGCCTTATCAATTCTCACAAATGAATAAAAGGGTAAGGGTATATTATCGCTGCAATGATAGACCCCAAATGCTAGTTAAGAAAATAGTGATCTTGTGTATTATGATAGGTCCATAGAAGGCTAGTATGGATTTTCATGTATGTATGTACGTATGAAATACCTATAAGGGCATGGACATAGTAGTATGGCTTACCACCGGGCCATGGCCGAATGGGCAGTTATGTAGTTACAAACAATTGGGCAGTTACGTATCATTATTTACCACTGGTTGGGCAGTCACACATATTTACCATCAAGCTTTGGATGGTCAGGCAGTAGTCATCAGTTGGGAATTTATGTATTTTTATTTACAACCGGTTTGGCAGTTACTACTGATCAGTTAAGAAGATGAACAGTTAGAGTTACGACATTAACGTGGAAGTATAAAATAAGGTTACAAGATAGGTATGATTGTTATGTATATTATGACTTAGAAACACTTCAGAGGTTCAGGTTGATTCGTATCTTTCTCTTCTATGATTACTTATTATTGTGTTTAATTTCCACCTTTCATATTCAGTACATTTCTTGTACTGAACTCCCTTTACTAAGGGCACTGTATTTCATGTCGCACAAGTTCAGGTAAGATAGGACAAAACCTGCCTTTGTAGATTGCCTCCATAGTTCAGGTTTATTGGTGAGCTCAACTTCCTTCTAAAGTATTACTGAGTTAGGTTGGTGTCTATGTTTATATCTTTTCCAATCTAGGTATGCCGGGGGCCTTGTCCCGAATTATGTAGTATGTCTACATTCTCCTAGAGGTTTTGTAGGCTAGTTTCGCATTGTACAGTTGTTGGCATGGACTTATCGGCCTTGGTATGCATATATTTGTTAGGTTGGGATCTTCTTCTTACATGATTTCATGTTGCGCATGTCACAGTTGCTATTCTAAGGTTTTGTGAACCTAGACAGTGGTGTGATGATATCCAAGTGATTCGCTCGGGCCATTCATGCACTGGGTAGTGGCCACACCCCCTAAGGTTGGGGTGTGACAAACTTTGTATCATAGTAGTTCTATCATAGGGAGTCAACAAAACTGTGTCTAGTAGAATCTTATTTATGGGTGTGTTGTGCCCCACACTTATAAGAAGGAGGTAAAAGACATTTAGGATGGTTACATTTCTTTCTCATTCCAGATCGTACGATTGAGCTGAAGTGTAAGGAATTGGATTCTTAACCATTTGCCTTGTTTTGGGTACTCTGATGCAAATCAAAGAGCTTCAGCTAGCCAAAAGAGAAAAGTTGCTGATGAGGGTGAGAGTAGAGTACCACCTATTAGTGAGGCTCAGAGAATGGATGTGATACCCTCATATGATGCATTGAACACGCCAGCCCCGGAAGAGCATATGAGGGGACTAGTGCCTCTAGCCCCTCCGTTTGAGACTTAGGATGAGGATATAGGTATGCAAAGTGCAGTACCATTATTGACACGATTAGTTGCCTCTCAGGCCCAGAGTTAGAGTGCAGTTATTGTATTGGGATCCTATAATAGGGCAGTTAGTGCGATGGTCTGGGATTTTATTAATTTGGATCCTCCGGTGTTTATGAGGACTTACCTGAATGAATATCTGCAGAACTTCTTGGACTAGATATACCAGACATTGTAGGTAATACATGCTACAAATAGTGAGGCAGTGGAATTGGCCTCGTATAAATTGCAGGATATGAGTGTATTGAAGTACTGCCTTCAGTTTAACTTGTTTGTTAGGTATGCCCTTACGGTTGTAGTCGAAATGAGTGATCGGGTGCACCAATTTGTGAATGGCTTTGGGACACATCTTATTAATGAATGTATCAACCTCTTTGAATGATGGTATGGATATCTCCCACATCCAGGCATATGCTCAGAATATGTAAGATCGAAAGCGGCAACAACAGGAGGCGGGCAACGGGAGTCAACCTAAGAGGGTTAAAACGGTCAGCCAAGTTGAGCATGATTGGAATAACCTTATGCCTTCATCTAGTCCTATAATTAGTGTTCCTTCTCGGACCCAAGGGCTACAATAAGATAGATCTGTTTATTCAAGATCGGGTCAGAGTTTTTGAGCTTCGGGGTTTCAAAAGAAGAGAAGATCAATGCAGATGAGACCACTTCATCTGCCATGTGATCAATATGGTAAGGCCTATTCCAGGTGATGTCATCGGGGTTCTAATATCCGTTACACTTGTTGGGATTCAAGTCACTTTATGTGAAGTTGTCCGATGAGGAATAAAGGTATTATGGCCCAGCCAATCGGATCAGCAATAGCTTCATCATCTTCAGTGCATCCCATTGAGTATGGGCCTCAAACGGTAGTTAGTAGGGGCTGAGGAAGGGGTGGGATATCTGGCCCCGACAGTGTCCAACACCATAACTATGCTTTGATAGGGTGATAGGATTATGAGGCACTTGACTTGGCTAAAGGTATCTTAATGATATTCCATTCCTTTTTTATATAGAATAGGTATTATCGATTCAGATTCTACATTTATGTATGTTATCTGGTATATAAGACGGGTGTGAAGCCTAAGTTGTAAAATAGGCCTTACAATGTAACCTCACCCATAGGTGAGTTGTGATATTCAGAAATCCAAGGGTTAAGATAGAAGTATTCCAACACAGTTTGATGTCTTGAGGAAAGTTATAATATGCTTTATGATGTTAGGGATAATGGTGCAATCATGGAAGGCCAATGTTATATTACGAGTGGTATTATGTAGTCTATGAGATGATAGATGTGGTTTTGAGGAGACGCGACAAATGGAGGTAATCCTCTGTAAAGAAGGAGTCCTGCCAAAATATTTTCAAAAGGAATCAGAATTTAAGGTCTTTAGGCTACGGTATTCTAACATTCGAGGATGAATGTTGTTAAGCGAGGAGGATGTTACGCCCCAAAATTTCACGTGCAAATGAGAGCGTATTTAGGTGACTCGAGATCTTTTATAAGTATCACTTTCAACTTAGATGGATGTTAAGAGAATGTACGAAAGGTTGGAGGTCATTAGGATTGAAGAAATCATTCATCGACAAAGTTTAATCCAAATTGAACGATACGCTAAGCATTTTGCATTACAGATAGGATCCGCCTCGCAAATTAGGCTGTCAAAGAGAAGCAAAAAATTTGGCAGCATATGCGGCCCCACCTACGATAGCATATGGCCATATACGGCCACATATGACCTCACATATGAGAGGCGGTGGCTGACTTTTCTTGCCTATTTAAGTGATGATTCATCCCTTAAACTCATTTTTTTACCAAGGCAAAGCTAAAACATTTCCACACCCTATCTAGATCATCCCTAAAGGTTCCCAAGATAAATCATTCCCATCTTTCATCAAAAGTTAAGTATAAGTAGTAGAACCACCTAGTTGGTATTGTTGTGGATGTGCACCTTCTTCTTAAGCAAATAAAGAGTAGTTGAAGAGGTTTATTTTGCTGGATAGAGGTATATTTTCCCTTATTTTCTATGAAATTAATCACATATGAGTTATAGCTAAGTTATATAGGGAGATAGTACAAGATTAACACTTGAAAGTATTGTGATTATTATTATAACTTATTAAGCTACATGTTAAGTTTGTTATGGTAGATATAAGGATGGAAATGGTTGTATATGTGTTTTGTTGTGTGTTGGGTATGTAGATATTGTTGTTGGAAATATGAATAAAGTGAGAGGGTTGGGGGAGGTACTGTCCGAATTAGTTTAGAATAAGTTTGCCGCTCTTTTCATATCATAATCTAGTTTCATAACTAAGAAATGGTCTTTGATTATTGTGGTAAATTGACGTGAGCAATTGATGGTATCTGATAACTTGAAAATGAGGACGTTACATGTATGTTAAGGCTCGTTCATTCTTTCTTTGGCATGTTTACTGAAGTGTCAACGTATGATGAACAATGACTAAAGGGATATGGTTGTTCTTCATTCTTGAGAGGATTATATGGTTATTGATTTCATTCAGTTAGTTCCATAAAGGCTAGAAATGATGTAGGTCGCCTTATTAATTCTCACAAAAGAATAAAAGGGGAAGGGTATATTATCGCTACAATGATAGACCCCAATGCTAGTTAAGAAAGTAGCGATCTTATGTATTACGCTAGGTCCATAGAAGGCTAGTATGTATTTTCATGTATGTATGTACGTATGAAATACCTATAGGGGCATGGACATAGTAGTATGGCTTACCACCGGGCCATGGCCGAATAGGCAGTTATGTAGTTACCACCAATTGGGCAGTTATGTATCGCTATTTACCACTGGTTGGGCAGTCACACATGTCGGTCCCTTTTTTTATCGCAATATTATTTCAGCGAATCCTGCCTGTTAAAAATAAAAATAAAAGTGTTAAAGGTTTTAAAAGGGTTCGCGGAGTCGCCACCTAATTATTTGGGTGAATTAGGACACCTAAATGTTAACTAAGTGAAGTCAACATTAACTTCATTTAATTGTCTGCTAAACTTAATGAGATTCTGGTCAAGGGTTCTTTATTATCCTAAAGGGAAGGGATTAGGCACCCTGTAAGATCCGCTAACTTATGGTTGTCCATTCAAACCTAGGTTAATTATTATGTTAAAGAAAAATGCATGTTTAAAATAGGCCTAGCATGTAAGATGTCTAATTTTGCAAGTGATAACGAAAGTATAAAAATAACTTTTCCTATATGAATGCTAATAAGAGAGTTTATGAGAAAATTGATTTCTTATGTTATGAATTTGATAGCAAATAATACCTCAGCTACGTTAATGGTTATGCAAGTGAAAGTTATTAAGTGGTTTAATGTATCTTAAACAATGTATGGCAAGCCTAAAAAAAGTAACTTAAAGGTAAACAAATTTCTAGTATCAAACTACCTTCTAATGGCGACTCAAAGCTTAACTGTCCTATGTGTTCTACTGGTAGTGTAATTTAAGACAATTAATTTACAACAAATAAATAGGGCAGAATGGGGAATTAATAAGGATGACTCGAAGGAGTGGCGATGTCATTCTTCCTATAGTTTGGAATTTCCGATTAGGATAGAAAGATGAACATCAGTGCGGGTCTTCATTTGACGAGATTCGCTATGATTCTCGTATTGAGACTCTTCATTTGCTCCGATGTATTTCATGTAAAAAATATACGAAAGGAAAAGATTAGTAAATGCCCCAAAAATAAACATTAGAAGGAAATTTGCATGCACATAAAAAAATCATTAAACTTGGTAATTCCAAGAGTAGCTGGCCCGAAGCAGTAAACCAAAAAGCCTTGATTATGGGCTAGAGCCTTAAAGTGAACGCAGGGGTAAAAAGGAAGATCAGACAGGACAGAAAAGCAGATTGGTGAGTCCAAAACATTAATAAGGCTCAAGTAAAACTTTCTACAGATTCAGAAGATACGCAGGCCCACAACTAATATGCATTTAGACATATGAGGGGAATAATATATGTAAGATGTTAAATCGAGGCAAACAAAGTACTGGATGTCAGTAGTTCTTGATAAAAGATAGTTCGGTAAGACATAAGAACTGAATGGGAATAATATAGGCAATCGCATATATATATATATATATATATATATATATATATATATATATATATATATATATATATATATATATATATATCCTCATGGTGATAACAAAGAAGATAGGCACACAATCGATTTGAGACAAGTCAGATACACATACATATGTCTAGACCATTCAATGGACTGATACAGCAAGCCAACTGACTCAGGAGTTATTGCATATTATGTATACTTCAGCACTCAGACAAACAAACATAGATGAATAGCTAATTCAGGAGACATGATTCCGGATATGAAGATGAGTAATCTAACATGCTCTTACCAAACAGTTGACCACACAACATATGTCTGAAACTGACCTCAATGGATGGGATTAATCGATACTTAAAATTAGGCCAATGCTATACTAAACGCTTGCAAATGCATGTATATCTAAGGATGAGTGTTGCTATATCAAAAGTTGTGAAACTGGTTTCTGAACATACAAGGTTTTATTTTTGATATGTGAAAGTATTGAAGCAAACCAAACCAATATACAAACGAGGGATTGGTTAATTAGAAGCATACTTTGCTAAATGTGTTTGCGGAGTCGCCACCTAATTGTTTGGGTGAATTGGGACACCTAAATGTTAACTAAGTGAAGTCAACATTAACTTCATTTAATGGTCTGCTAAACTTAATGAGATTCTGGGCAAGGGTTCTTTATTATCCTAAAGGGAAAGGGTTAGGCACCTCCTAAGATCCGCTAACTAGCGGTTGTCCGTTCAAACCTAGGTTAATTATTATGTTAAAGAAAAATGCATCTTTAAAATAGTTCTAGCATGTAAGATGTCTAATTTTGCAAGTGATAACGAAAGTATGAAAATAACTTTTCCTATATGAATGCTAATAAAAGAGTTTATGAGAAAATTGATTTCTTATGTTATGAATTTGATAACAAATAATACCTCAACGACGTGAATGGTTATTCAAGTGAAAGCTATTAAGTGGTTTAATATATCTTAAATAATGTATGGCAAGCCTAAAATAAGTAACTTAAAGGTAAATAAATTTCTAGTATCAAACTACCTTCTAATGGCGACTCAAAGCTTAACTGTCATATGTGTTCTACTAGTAGTGTAATGTTAGACACTTAATTTACAACAAAATAAATAGGGCAGAATGAGGAATTAATAAGAATGACTCAAAGGAGTGGTGATGTCATTCCGCCTGTAGTTTGGAATTTCCAATTCGGATAGAAAGATGCACATCAATGTGGGTCTTCATTTGACGAGAGTCGCGATAAGTATCGTATTGAGACTCTTCATTTGCTCCGATGCATTTCATGTAAAAAAAAATATAAGAAAGGAAAAGATTAGTAAATGCCCCAAAAATAAACATTAGCAGGAAATTTGCATGCACATAAAAAAATAATTAAACTTGGTAATTCCAAGAGTAGCTGGCCCGAAGCAGTAAACCAACAAGCCTTGCTTATAGGCCAGAGCCTTAAGGTGAACGCAGGGGTAAAAAGGAAGATCAGACAGGACCGAAAAGCATATTGGTGAGTCCAAAGAATTAATAAGGCTCAAGTAAAACTTTCTACAGATTCAGAACATACGCAGGCCCACAACTAATATGCATTTAGACATATGAGGGGAATAATTTACGCCAGATGTTAAATCGAGGCAAAAAAGTACTGGATGTCAGTAGTTCTTGATAAAAGATAGTTCGTCAAGGCACCCATGAACTGAATGGGAATAATATAGGCAATCACATATATATATATATATATATATATATATATCCTCATGGTGATAACAAAGAAGATAGGCACACAATCGATTTGATATATATATATATATATATATATATATATATATATATATATATATATATATATATATATACTCATGGTGATAACAAAGAAGATAGGCACACAATCGATTTGAGACAAGTCAGATACACATACATATGTCTAGACCATTCAATGGACTGATACAGCAAGCCAACTGACTCAGGAGTTATTGCATATTATCATGAGTATACTTCAGCACTCAGACAAACAAACACAGATGGATAGCTAATTCAGGAGACATGATTCCGGATATGAAGATGAGTAATCTAACATGCTCTTACCAAACAGTTGACCACACAACATATGTCTGAAACTGACCTCAAGGGATGGGATTAATCGATACTTAAAATTAGGCCAATGATATACTAAACGCTTGCAAATGCATGTATATCTAAGGATGAGTGTTTCTATATCAAAAGCTGTGAAACTGGTTTCTGAACATACAAGGTTTTATTTTTTATATGTGAAAGTATTGAAGTAAACCAAACCAATATACAAACGAGAGACTGGTTAATTAGAAGCATACTTTGCGAAATGGGACTGTTTAGCATAGGAAAAAATAAAAATAGGAAAGAAAGAAACTTGATAGAAGTCAAAATAGGAAAAAATAAAAATGCGTAGCAACCTTTTTCTATGGATATAAGGCTTTAACTGATAGAGATAGAGGAAGCACCGTAATGATCAATTTGCGATGTTTTGGGCTGATATAATAATAACTACGTACTTTTCTCATGATGTGAGATAAAAACTAGAAATTAACTTATGTAATAGAGTCGATCCACTAAAGTCTTGGGCAGCGGTGTAGGATCAGATCCCAAAGATAGTAAGTATTTTCTTTCTTATGAAAAAAGTCTTTTTCAAAGATTCTATATAAATTTATCTATGAAACCGAGATAGTTACCTTTCATAAAATTCTAACACTAGTAGAAATGCCTATGCTTTATTCTTCTGAAGGTGGGAAAAAAGATAAGACTAAATAAACGGATTATTCATCCAAATTTTAGTTTGAAACTCATGTAATTAAACTTTTTTTCTTTTGGTTAACCTAAAACTGGGATAGATCCATGAGAAATCTCATTATATTTCATTAGGTATGGTATAGATAAAAATGGGACACCAAAAGAATTGACTGCTGAGTCGTATGAGGTAAGAAATTCTCAAGTACGGTTCTAAGGGAAGGAATTGAACTACCTATTCCGGCCAGGGGGAACAAGCCATTCAACAGGGAGATTCTGAAATTGCGGAGGCTTGGTTTGATCAAGCCGCTGAGAATTGAAAATAGGCTATAGCGCTTACTCCCGGTAATTATATTGAAGCGCATAATTGGTTGAAGATCACGAGACGTTTCGAATAAAAGAAGACCCCGTTTATATATTATCCTTTATTTAGAATCTTAGTCTATTATTTATTTATTTTATTTAGAATTTAGATATTTGTTAGAATTAATTGTTTGTGTTGGACCCATCAGATTAGTTAACTAAAAACGGATCATTCTTTGCTTTTGGAAGACCCAATCACATAATTTCATTATCTCCCTTCTAAGCCTTCTATTTCACGTCTATCTCATCTGCTATTTTTTAGGAATAAAAAAAGATACACAGATAGAGTACAAAATAGACTTCTTTTTATTATATTTTTATTATATTTATAATTTATATTAAATTAAACAAAATTCTTATTATTAAAACTAATAAAAGAAACCCTCGAATCACTAAATATATATATATATATATATATATATATATATATTTATATATATATACCGGGGATGTCTCTTAGTAATGTCTAATGGCTACTCACGTAATTTGGAATAGAGTAATTAAAATCTTCTAGGTAAAAAATGAAAGAGCTCCATGTAATAACTTCTATGAATATACACTAGGTTGCACAAAAAGGTTGTTTTTGGATCAATCCAAAGTCCAAAAAGGTTTTTAAAAGGTCTGTTGAGCGCTTCAAGGCTATGTCATAATAGATCTGGACACTTGCCCCGGATCGACTTCCAGATCATAATTGCTCTAATAAATAACTAAAGAAAATAGATAGATGGGAGATAGAAAAATAGAAGAGAAACGAACTAATTATAGAAATATCTCTCTATCTCTAAGGTTCACTAATTATTTGACTGTTGGCGAGTTTCTTTGTATGTGTTGTCCGAAAAGAGGATGACTCAATGATTATTTGTTCGCCGGAACCAGAAGTTAAAATTTTGGTAGATAAGGATCCCGTAAAAATGTCTTTCGAGGAATGGGCCAGACCGGGTCATTTTCAAGAACAATAGCTAAAGGGACTGATACTACCACTTGGATCTAGAACCTACATGATGATGCTCACGATTTCGATAGCCATACCAATGATTTGGAGGAGATCTCTCGAAAAGTATTTAGTGCGCATTTCGGTCAACTCTCTATCACTTTTCTTTGGCTGAGCGGCATGTATTTCCATGGTGCTCGTTTTTCTAATTATGAAGCGTGGTGTTATACCCCGTATTTCCAGAGTATGTACGTGAGCGCGTACGTATTGTAATTTAAGCCTTAAAGTTGACTAGTTTCGAAAATTGTACACAACACCCGATTGGAGTCGTTTTTCGACGAAACGTTTCCACAGCTTTCGTAGGGAAAATTCCGGCTATGTCATTTTTAATTTTATGGATTTTTCCAGAGATGAAACATTTTGGACCAACGGGAGGGTGACATGTCACCCTCACATCGAAGGCAGACGGCAACTTGGCCTTGCTTGACGATTTGCCTTGGCTTTTTGTCAAGGATTAGGTAGGATATTTTGGGTAGATGGATAAGGTAGCACATGGCTAAATCTTGACCTTACACTTGCTATACACTTGGAAGAATCTTGGCCATTGGTTGGCGTGGCTTGACCTATAAATACCCTCTAAGTGAAGGCTTTCATCCATAAATTGTTCTAAGTGATAAATCCCTTCCCTCCTCTTGTTGACTCGCCCAAGAGCCCTCTCCCCTCTCTTGTGAGCCGAGAGCCTCCCTTCCCCTTTGTGGTGCCCTGTAGGGTACCCCTAGCCTAGTTATTTTCGTATAATACCCCTTGTTGTGGTATAGAAATACTCTCCTAGTATTGTTATAATGCCCAAATACCTTGGCCCATATACCTTGTAGTATTCTCAAGGTTACACTTATACAAAAGCCCAGAAAATACTATTATACTTCCTCACTACAAAAACGAAACCCTAAGTAAATCTTCACCCGTAGTTGAAGTTATAAGTAGAAGTTGGTTAGAACTTCTAAGGGTTGTTGGAGCGGGTTGGAGCGCACGAGGTGAGCTAAACCTTGCTCAGGATCGACATATAACTCGGATAATTTTGGGCTTATCGAGGTAAACACTCTTGACCTTCTATTGTAATTAGAAATTACATGTTGTAGGAATATATAGTTGAAGTATACTATATATAGAATTGAACATAGTTGTGCAGCAATGTCTTTTGACTTAAGCACGAATAATACTTACGCAATGTCTTGCGACTTAAGCTGAAGTTAAATAACAGAATCGAATCGTAATTACATAGGGTGTATTACATGAGACTTGTGTAGTATTCTGTGTGTAGAATTGTACACGTCAGGTTAGACGTGCAAACCCACGGTTGGCTTGGTAGCCTACCGATAAAGGAGGAGATTAACGCGGTTTCGGGGGGGGAGGTGCTGCCGAATTTTCTGTAGAATATTCTACGTGGAGACCTTGATGTTAATAGGCGCCTTGTGGCCTCTATAGGTTGAAGTACTACGTGTGGCGTGATCTACTTGGCTTTAGGAGTAGCCGACGGTTTGAGGTACTTGGAGCGTTTTGCTATTAGTCGATAATCGTCGCGAGGTATGTGAACCTCTTCCTATCTGTTCTAGCATGATATGTGTATAACTATGTAGTACGGTGACGCATACGTGTTAAGCGTATTTGATTGGTTTGAAACATAAGGTGTTATAACGGCTTTATGGGAAGTTGGTTATATGACTTATGTAGGTAAGAAAATTCTTTGTGGTTTTAAAAGGTAATCGACTTGATGTGTGATAATAAAGAACTTGAAGTATTTCAAAAGACTGCTTTGAAAGAAGAGTAATACTTGGTTTTGAAAACATAAGAGTTATACTAGCTTTATGGGAAGTTAGGTATAACGTCTTAAGGAAGGTAAAATGAATAGGTTTATTGATCTTAAAAGATAAGAGACTTGACTTGAATGAATTAATATGAATTTTGTGAAGCCTCATTCGTGAGTAATGAGTACTTGGTTTGTGAAAGGAATAATGTTTCTTGATTTGGAAATCGAATGTGTATCGACAAACCATCAGCGTTAATAAAGGAAAATGTATTGAATAATTAAGTATTATTAAAACCAGAGAAACCTCCATCTGCATAGAAGCTAAGATGAGACAAAATGATATTACATTTTCTAGATCATGGTGCTTAATAAAATTGATTATGAACAAGAATAACCTACTACTTTATGGCGTGTGTTACTCAATTGTTTTAAAAGAGATTAAGACAATTGAACTATGAAACTTTTCTAAAAAGAGACTTGTGTAATTGAAATTAGGCAACCGAACGTTAGGGAAAAGAAAGGCATTGGGTTGTCTTAAAATGGTTTAAAACATAAAGTGATATAACTTTTATGGGAAGTTGGTTATAACGACTTTATGAAAACAAAGAGAAGGTTTTATCATTGGTTTTAATGTGGTAACTTGACTTTAAAAGAGAAGTGTTTTGGTCTAAAAGAAGGCATGGTATTGCCTTAATTTGGTTTTAAAAGGAAAGTATGGAGGTTGTTTTGGTTTACTTAAAAGATATAAGTCACTCTATTTTTATACTACGTATCGGGTGACTTTTATAAAAGGGAATGGATCTTTAAAGGAATTTAACGAACGTAAATCTTGTAGGGTTAAAAACCGGACTTTGGCATAAAATGAAAGTAGCTTGAGTTGTGTAACTTGCCTATGCTTGTTGGTGTGTAACTTGCCTATGCTTGTGGTGATAGCCTTTGTTGTGCAAATGGTGTTCTATATAACCGCGTCTCGATGGAGTCTTAGGTTGACTTTGAGACTTACTTGGACGTCTGCAGCGTGACGGAAAATTCCACGGGTATGCTCGCTTGATAGTGCTATTCCATGGACTAGCTCTCCACGAGGTTTCTTCTGTTCGCCTTGGTACGGTGGTCGGCCAGACTTGCCCCGCCTCGTGGTGATTCGGCCTTGGTACGGTGGTCGGCTTCGATCTTGCCCGCGACTTGCCCGTTCAGATGTAGTGACGAAGTCTCGTGATCTGACCTTGGTACCGGTGGTCACCGTACTTGCCCCGTCGCTACGTGACCGCCTTGGTATCTGGTAGTCGGCTCTCGACTTGCCCGTGTCGACCGTGTTTGTGGTTGCATTGTATTATTAGTACGGTCGGATCCGGTAGTTGTACTTGTCTCAGACGGTTTTTATGACACGTGGGACTCGGTGTTCATGTATACTCCTTGGTATTGTTATATCATAAAGCGCGGTGAGGAAGAAATTCCACGCACGCAGTGATAATTTGGAGGCGTGAGTCCACGACTTGATATCGCGGTTATATGTTATGTACTATAGTTTGGTCATCATACATGTCTCCGCTTTTTATAGACTATTATGATTTCATTCTGATATTCTGATTTACAGCTTCACATACTTGGTACTGTTATCGACCTCCTTCCGAGGCCGTTCACGCCGCAGTAGAAGTACATCTACCGTCGATCCGCGTTTAGGATCTCATTTCAAAGATTTTGGGAAGCTGCTCCGTCGGAGGCTTATCTTTGGTATGTTACCCGAGTCCGTAAGTTCTTACGTTCAGGGTATGGCGGGCCCCTGTCCGTCATAGTTGTTGTATAAATCTTAGAGGTCCGTGAGTAATGGCGAGGGTTGTAAGGATTAGAATCGCTCAAATGTCTTTATATATATATGTTGAAGGCAATCGCTTTTGGTTGCTTTGTTTATTTATAATATCTCTCATTTCATGTTCATGTTTTATTTTCCGTGATTTTCTCGATGATTGTATCACTAGGGTGCGGGGTAGGCACGATCCACGGCCCGGATTCGGTCGTGACAAAGTGGTATCGAGCGATTAGTCCTCGGAAAGTGTCTACGCACCGTGTCTAGTAAGTCTTGATTATCGATGTGTTGTGCACCACATCAATGATCGTGAGGCTGCAGGACATTTAGGATTAGTTTCCATTCTTCTCATTCCGAGATCGTGCCTTAGAGTGTGTGATAAGATCGACCTCCGACATACTTCGTTTTACCGATTATGCCTCGCGTAAGGCAACCCGCCCGGAAGGCAAGCAGGCGAAGGATTGCGAGTAGAGCACGTGGCGAGACCACGATACACGAGCCTCGATCCGCACCGAGCAGAGGAGATGGGTCACAAGGAGTGGGCGATTAATGGCCGTGGTCAGAGATAT
Source organism: Przewalskia tangutica (assembly GCA_029844215.1). Lineage (NCBI taxonomy): Eukaryota > Viridiplantae > Streptophyta > Magnoliopsida > Solanales > Solanaceae > Przewalskia > Przewalskia tangutica. The sequence goes on along the minus strand of CM056723.1, from coordinate 75,364,604 downwards.
GAGGATAGCCGACGCAGCAGCCCGATAGCGCTGGTTCACCCTAGATCGGATAGTTCGAGGCTACGAGATTTTACGAGTTGTAGGCCGCGAGTTTTATGGGTCGAGGCACGAGGATGATGCGAGGAGTTCATCAAGCGATTCTGGATCATGAGAGTAATCAAGGCATCGGAGACCGAGTCGGTGGTCCTAGGTTCACATCACCGCGCGTGATACCGCTGATCGTTTGATTCGTGAGGCGTCGGGAGAGAATGCACTTCACTATATGGGACGAGTTCTCGAGGCATTCCTTGCACATTTCTTGCCTCGCGAGATGAGGAGGCCCGCGCACAGATTTTTGGTGTTACTGGCAGAGCGACGTGCGTTGGGAGTACAATGTAGTTCGACTCATTGGCCCGTGACGTCCGCGTTGGTAGCTAGTATGGAAGATCGAGTGCACCGATTTGTTCTGAGGCTCGATGATCACCTAGCCGAAGTTGTTCGGTGTAGCTCTTCACCGGCATGGACATTGCTCGCACGCAGCGTATGCACTGGATGTGAGGAACGGATAAATCGACGGAATGACGTGGTCGCGAGAAGAGGCGAACAGCAGGTCCTTTGGTGACTTCGAGGCGGACCGCCAAGAGCGATTATGCGCCTCCACCAAGACAGAGTGGTCCTCCACGCGCCGGGACGCCGAGATGTTCGGGAGCGGTCGGGGCTCCTGTGTTTCAGATTTTCGGAGCGGAGTGCTCGCGGATGAGGTTGCCCTTGTCTCGGTGTGGCGTTGTGGAAAACTTCATAAGGGAGAGTGCATCGACTTCGGGAGATTGTTATTTTTGCGCCAACAGGGCCATCCGGCAAGAGCGTCCGACTGTGGTAGCACCGGTAGGATAGCATGGACTACTTAGAGCGATTGCGGGTTCTTCACCTTCCATAGCCAGCAGGGATGTTACACGCAGGCCCGGTAGAGGTCGCGTGGAGTTCAGCTTTTAGCGGTCCTTTGAACCGCCTATTGTCAGGTCTATCCTTAACCCTCGAGAGCCTGCTATTGTATTGAGGGTGATGAGGGGTGGAGTGTTATGTTCGGATAGCTTTGTGCTAAAATGTGATTTAGAAACCAGTCGAAGAAAAAGGGTAAGCAAAGGGTGAGACATGATAAACCATAGAATATTACAGTTGAGACCTTAGATGTAAGGTCGTCTTGAGTACTGATTTTGCAAGTGATCCTTGTCGAGTGCATTTTTATGCCTAGAACGCTTTTGTGTGACAAAGTCCTGGGTAGTGTGAAATGGACGTGGGAGCTTTCATGACCTGTAGAGGTAAGATTGTTTGGATCAAGAAACTAGAGAGTTGGCATGACGGAGGGTCGGGTTGAGGGCGTGTTGCGTGTCAACCCGTGGCCGGATGAGGTGGTCACCTGGGTGGTCCCGCCGAGGTAGGGTCACGTGGTGTTAGGCCCAAGTTTTGATGACCATCGTATGAGTTCGTGGATATGTTCGACCGAAGCGGATCGTGAAGGCGGAATGGCCTTAAGAAAGAGCACGTGTGTTAGTTCGTGGCGTGGCGTTGGCAACTTGTTAGAAGATCTTCGTAATCCGTCTTGAGAAGGAACATTCGGGACGAATGTTTCTAAGGAGGGGAGAATGATATACCCCGTATTTCCAGAGTATGTACGTGAGCGCGTACGTATTGTAATTTAAGCCTTAAAGTTGACTAGTTTCGAAAATTGTACACAACACCCGATTGAGTCGTTTTTACTAAACGCTTCCACGCTTTCGTAGGAAAATTCCGCTATGTCATTTTTAATTTTTGCGGATTTTTCAGAGATGAAACATTTTGGACCAACGGGAGGGTGACATGTGTCACCCTCACATCGGAAGGCTCGACGGCAACTTGGCCTTGCGCTGACGATTTGCCTTGGCTTTTTGTCAAGGATTAGGTAGGATATTTTTGGGTAGATGGATAAGGTAGCACATGGCTAAATCTTGACCTTACACTTGCTATACACTTGGAAGAATCTTGGCCATTGGTTGGCCATGGCTTGACCTATAAATACCCCTCTAAGTGAAGGCTTTCTTCATCCACAAATTGTTCTAAGTGATAAATCCCTTCCCCTCCCTCTTGTTGACTCTCGTCCAAGAGCCCCTCTCCCCCTCTCTTGTGAGCTAGCCGAGAGCCTCCCCTTTCCCCCCTCTGTGGTGCCCTAAGCCGAGGGGTACCCCCCCTAGCCTAGTTATTTTCGTATAATACCCCTTGTTGTGGTATAGAAATACTCTCCTAGTATTGTTATAATGCCCAAATACCTTGGCCCATATACCTTGTAGTATTCTCAAGGTTACACTTATACAAAAGCCCAGAAAATACTATTATACTTCCCTCAGTCACAAAAACGAAACCCTAAGTAAATCTTCACCCGTAGTAGTTGAAGTTATAAGTAAGTTGGTTAGAACTTCTAAGGGTTGTTTGGAGCGGGTTGGAGCGCACGGAGTAGGAGCTAAACCTTGCTCAGGATCGACATATAACTCGGATAATTTTGGGCTTATCGAGGTAAACACTCTTGACCTTCTATTGTAATTGGAAATTACATGTTGTAGGAATATATAGTTGAAGTATACTATATATAGAATTGAACATAGTTGTGCGGCAATGTCTTTTGACTTAAGCCTGAATAATACTTACGGCAATGTCTTGCGACTTAAGCCTGAAGTTAAATAATAACGAATCGTAATTACATGGATCAGACATGAGACTTGTGTAGTATTGCTATGTGTAGAATTGTACACGTCAGGTTAGATGCAAACCCTCGGTTGGCTTGGTAGCACCTCGATAAAGGAGGAGATTAACGCTGTGGGGAGGTGCCGAATTTTCTCAGAGAATATTCTACGTGGAGACCTTGATGTTAATAGGCGCCTTGTGGCCTCTATAGGTTGAAGTACTACGTGTGGCGTGATCTACTTGGCAGGAGTAGCCGAAGCGGTTTGAGGTACTTGGAGCGTTTTGCTATTAGTCGATAATCGTCGCGGTATGTGAACCTCTTCCTATCTGTTCTAGCATGATATGTGTATAACTATGTAGTGCAGACGCATACGTGTTAATCGTATTTGATTGGTTTGAAACATAAGGTGTTATAACGGCTTTATGGGAAGTTGGTTATAATGACCTTATGTAGGTAAGAAAATTCTTTGTGGTTTTAAAAGGTAAATCGACTTGATGTGTGATAATAAAGAACTTGAAGTATTTCAAAAGACACATTTGAAAGAAAGAGTAATACTTGGTTTTGAAAACATAAGAGTTATACTAGCTTTATGGGAAGTTAGGTATAACGTCTTAAGGAAGGTAAAATGAATAGGTTTATTGATCTTAAAAGATAAGAGACTTGACTTGAATGAATTAATATGAATTTTGTGTGAAGCCTCATTCGTGAGTAATGAGTACTTGGTTTGTGAAAGGAATAATGTTTACTGATTTCGGAAATCAGAATGTGTATCGACAAACCACTGCAGCGTTAATAAAGGAAAATGTATTGAATAATTAAGTATTATTAAAACCAAGAGAAACCTCCATCCGCATAGAAGCTAAGATGAGACAAAATGATATTACATTTTCTAGATCATGGTCGCTTAATAAAATTGATTATGAACAAGAATAACCTACTTTATGGCATGTGTTACTCAATTGTTTTAAAAGAGATTAAGACAATTGAACTATGAAACTTTTCTAAAAAGAGACTTGTGTAATTGAAATTAGGCAACCGAACGTTAGGGAAAAGAAAGGCATTGGGTTGTCTTAAAATGGTTTAAAACATAAAGTGATATAACAGCTTTATGGGAAGTTGGTTATAACGACTTTATGAAAACAAAAGAGAAGGTTTTATCATTGGTTTTAATGTGGTAACTTGACTTTAAAAAGAGAAGTGTTTTGGTCTAAAAGAAGGCATGGTATTGCTTAATTTGGTTTTAAAAGGAAAGTATGGAGGTTGTTTTGGTTTACTTAAAAGATATAAGTCACTCTATTTTTATACTACGGGTATCGGGTGACTTTTATAAAAGGGAATGGATCTTTAAAAAGGAATTTAACGAACGTAGTACTGTAGGGTTAAAAACCCGGACTTTGGCATAAAATGAAAGTAGCTTGAGTTGTGTAACTTGCCTATGCTTGTTGGTGTGTAACTTGCTTATGCTTGTGGTGATAGCCTTTGTTGTGCAAATGGTGTTCTATATAACCGCGTCTCTCAATGGAGTGCCGGTTGACTTGTTGAGGACTTACTTGGACGTACCGGCAGTGACGGAAAATTCCACGGGTATGCTCCTGTTGATAGTGCTATTCCATGGACTAGCTCTCCATGAGGTTTCTTACTGTTCGGCCTTGGTACCCGGTGGTCGGCTTTGCCAGACTTGCCGTCGTGGCTGATTCGGCCTTGGTACGGTGGTCGGCTTCAGATTGCCGCCGCACTTGCCGCTTCGGTGTAGTGACGGTCTCGTGATACGCCTTGGTACCGGTGGTCACCGTACTTGCCGGCCAGCTACGTGGCCGGCCTTGGTATCTCGGTAGTCGGCTCTCGCACTTGCCCCGTGTCGACCGTGTTTGTGGTTGCATTGTATTATTGGTACGGTCGGATCCGTAGTTGTACTTGTCTCAGACGGTTTTTATGACACGCGTGGGACTCGGTGTTCATGTATACTCATTGGTATTGTTATATCATAACCGCTGGCGATGAGGAAGAAATTCCACGCACGAGTGATAATTTGGAGGCGTGAGTCACGACTTGACGAATCGGTTATATGTTATATCGTAGTTTGGTCATCATACATGTCTCCCGCTTTTATAGACTATTATGATTTCATTTACTGATTTCACATACTTGGTACTGTTATCGACCTCCTTGAGTGCGTTCACGCCGCAGTAAGTACATCTACCGCCGATCGATCCGCGTTTAGGATCTCATTTCAAGATTTTGGGAAGCTCCGCTCCGTCGAGGCTTATCTTTGGTATGTTACCACGAGTCCGTAAGTTCTTATGCGTTCGTGGTATGGCGGCCCTGTCCGTCATAGTTGTTATATAAATCTTAGGTGCAGAGTAATCGCTGCAAGGTTGTAAGGATCAGAATCGCTCAAATGTCTTTATATATATATGTTGAAAGGCAATCGCTTTGGTTGCTGTTTATTTATAATATCTCTCATTTCATGTTCATGTTTTATTTTCCACGATTTTCTCGATGATTGTATCACTAGGTGCGCCGGGTAGGCACGATCACGCCCGATTCGGGTCGTGACACGTGGCTAAGTGATCCAACTCACATTGGGCCTAGTGCCCAGGTGGTTTGGCCAATAGTGGGCCAAGAAATATTAAATGGTGACGTGGGCGGGGGTTTCCGAGGAATACAAATAACCTCTTGGTTTTTTTAGATTTGGCGAGCATCTGGAGTAACTAGTGAATTACAACTATATTGTACAGCAATTGGGGCAGTCTTTGCAACGTTAATACTTTTTGCTGGTTGGTTTCATTATCACAAAGCGGCGCCAAAATTGGCTTGGTTTCAAGATGTACAATCTATGTTGAATCACCATTTGGCAGGGCTACTAAGGCTTGGGTCTCTCTCTTGGGCGGGGCATCAAGTACATGTATCTTTACCGATTAACCAATTTATAAATGCTGGTTTAGAAATAAGCTCGTGGATTAGATTAATATCAATGCACAACATCGCTTGTGGAACTTCAATCTCCATGGGCTTATTAGCTAAATGGCAATTGGCATATACAATATGCCCAGTCGCTTCTCGTGGATTTTCATAACCATGTTATGCAAAAATGGGATATGCACTTGAAATGGATGTCCGAGTTAAGATATATATCATGAGCGATACGGAAATAGTTCGAGTAATCTGTTTCTTTAGCCAAGAAAAAGCATCTCTAGTTTGCATGGTCCAATCATTAATCGCGAAAATTTCTACAATAAATTGGGTAGGTCGCTAGTATAGTTCCCTAGCCACGATTCTGCTATTTGCTGGAATAATATAGGATGAATCTTACCGATGATTAGAAATAGAAAGAGTAAATACGATTTTTAATACTTTGCTTATGTACTACTACAAAGTACCAAGCATTCTAATTGGATTAGATTAATATCAATGGATCCTTTATCAGTCATTCATTGAATGATAAATAACTACAAGTGATGGAGACATACGATTTAAATAACGGAAAATCCAATATTTAAAAATTATATCGAGAATGACTGGAAAGGTAGAAACAAGACCAGATATAATTTGATCATTATGAACAAATCCAAAATCTTTATAGATAGAGCCAATCATTAATTCCTAACAGTGGGGTGAATGGAATCCAATACATAAATCGATTAATAAAAGAATAGAAAAAGATTTTACTGTGTCACTTAAGTTATATAGGAATTCCTGAGCCCAAGAGTTAAGAATAACAAGTTTTTCATTACGCAAAATTGAATACCCGCTTAGAATAATAAAACATATTATATTTTTCGAGAAGTGCAAAATCGTATGGATACGATTCTCATTTTGTATCTTGATTAATTGGATCGTTTCTCTATGGATTCCTATCACAAACTCTTCGATATGTGTTTCCGAGTATTCCTTGATCATTTCGTCCAAAAAGCGGAGTTCCTCTAATTCTATGAATTTTTCTAGAAGAATTCCTCTAATTCTATGATTTTTTTCTAGAAGACTCTTCTCTTGAATATTATTCAAAAAAAATCGGATTGCCCAGTATTCCACCAATTAGTAACCCAAGATTCCATACATTTATTAACTGAGAAAGAAACCCACCAGGGCAAAAATACTATAGATGCAAGATAGAAAAGAGGAGTGAATGCTTTCTTTTTTGCCATTTTTCATCTGTGAATTGTTAATCAACCCATTCGTACACTCTATGCGATCGAATATTTCTTGCACACATGAGTTTTATACAAGGTATCGAACTTATGAATCTATTTTCTTTTTGATTTTGTGGTTAGTCTTTCAATCTAGAAAGAATACAGAAGTTACTGAATCAATATAGCAATCCTTCTTCTGACACAGCAACGCAATTTGAATTAGTATCAAAATTAAGTACTAAATAATTTCTTTTTTCCTTTACTTGTTGATGTAAAATCATCTTCCATTCAATAGGAAATTCTTTCAATTCAACGAAAGAAATTCTCATATTCCCACAATTTAAGTAGATGCGAGATATAGAAATTCTCTTTTCGTAGTTGTGGAGACCGATTTGTTGTTGGAATCCTTTTTTGTATGAAGAAGTTAATGGTCGAGTAAGAAATAAGAGTAGTAGATCATATTCGATGAAAGAAAAAATAGAATAATTGAAATCCAGAGTTGTGATGCATTGTTGTGGATCTCGATCCAAAGGTTCTTTCTTGATCTAGCTACAAGGATGGGGCAGTATGGAAAGATAAAATGTGAAACCTAAAAGAAATTACTATTTTTAGAATCTAGTTGGACAAAAAAAGATTTTTTTCAAGGGATTGCGTGATACTTTTTCTTCTTCTCTATCATTCAAGATATTATGTGAATTAATATATTACTGAATATAATGAGTTAAACTTAAATTAAAGTAAAAAGAAAAAGTTTTATAAGGTAATTGTTCGCTTTAAAATATCAAATGTATTCGATACAATTCAACAGAATCTAAGAAATGATCAAATTCTAAAATAGACCGAATCCATTCGATTTCTCGGGAAGTACTGGATTCTCTTTCGGATAGGCCCTGAAAGAAGAGGTATGCATAAAAGTATTTGCCTCCAAGAGGAATCCTAGAATTCCGTCTGTTTTCTGGGTTTGAAAAAGTGTGGATTTTTAAGAACGAGAATCATATGATATGTGGGAATCTCTTATGATAATCATCCACGCTTGAAACGTGTCTTAATGCCTGAAAGTTAGATAGGATGGCCCTTACGTAAGGATTATATTGCTCCCATTTTTTATGAAATATAAGATGTTCATTGAATGATAAGAAAGATATTTCCACTTAGACAATTTTCGATATTCAAGGACTGTACGTTCTGTTCTAGATTAAGCAGGTCTAATTTAGGGAAGTATCGATAGGCTACCCAAAAAAGACAATTAGGGATTCAATGGAGTTCTCACATTTATTTGGAAGATACTTATTTTGGATGAGTCACACCAATAGGATGAACCAAATAAGTTCTGTATCATGAACTTTGTATTGCGCACATTACTTAGACGGGTTCTAGAAAGGCATATAGGAAGGAATGGAGAAATTCGGAATGAAGAAATCGAATATGAAATAAAAGCTAAGAAATAAGAGAATATCAGATTCTATTTCTTTGGATCTGAGCTGAATCTTGTCTATTTCAACCCCCCTAAATTCGGATTCTATTTTTTGAGCCTTTCAATAATTAACCAATTTTACCTTTCGAATATGTATTACGTATTCAAATTCGTTTGAACGAGAGGAGAACAAAAAGAGGAGATAGAATCCAATTCTTTTAGATACTTTATCTAAAAAACTCTACCATCTAGAACATAGATGGGGTATATCTCGCAAAACTGGATAAAGCTATTATTCTAATCTAGACTCTAAAAGAATATGTATGTTGATTCATATCAATTAATTCGAAATTAATTCTAGGTAAGAGAGACTCATACAAATTAATCATGTGCCAGTAACCATATTTGAACTGGTGACACGAGGATTTCCAGTCCTCTGCTCTACCAACTGAACTATTCCGGCTATTCCCAATGTAGTATCCTCATTTTATTAGAGAACTGGGGTCTATGTCAATTAAAAGGACAAAAGTAGATTATTATTTTTTATCAAAGCCGGAAAATTTCTTCGATCTTCAAAAAGATAACTTTGTAAGTTTCAACATGAGTAATAATATTGTATTGAAAACCCATGGAAATACCCCTTATATCAAAGATAAATGGACACTACGTAACTTTATTGCATTGGAAAAGACTATAATATGACTATCCTATGGACCACTCTTGTTCGGTCGATTATTTCCGAACAAGGGTGTTCTATTCTGTTGGTAATAATAGAATAATTATGTTCGTAGGAACAAAGAGAAGTAGATTTATTCTATACTCGATAAGTACCAATACGCAATGGGGGAGTTGATCCCATTTTCTATGAGCGAATGAGTCCATACTTATTTATCATTAGAAAGACCTATTCGTAATAATTTGAGTTTATTCATTCTGTCTTTCTTTATGAATTTTTAGAATCTATGGATAAAATAAATACGATAAAAAAATTGTTACGTTTCCACCTCAAAGTGAAATATAGTATTTAGTTCTTTCTTTCATTTAATGCCTATTGGTGTTCCAAAAGTTCCTTTCCGAAGTCCTGAAGCGGAAGATGCATCTTGGGTTGACGCATAGTGCAACTTGTCAGATATATTAGGTCATATGGTATTTCCCCGTTCTCTCCCCCGATCTATCCCCCGTTTCGCCCAAGAAAGATAAATTGAATCATCACAAATTTGGAGCGTGAAGTGCAATTAGATCCATTTTTTAGGGGATTCATATTACTATTATCAATTATAATACTTTATGGTTGGCTTGGTTGGACTAAAAAATAAAGTATTCAGGCTCCGTTTAGAAAAAAACCCAATTGGATTGGTAAGATATTTATGATTGTTATTCCTATTTTTTCTTTGTAAATAGATCCTAATTGTCAAGCAAAATTATCTCAACTCTAATAAATACTTGTATAAAATGAATTGAAAAAAAAAAGAAATACAAAAAGAAATGGTAATGGAAGTATTTGTCCTATATGTACAAATCCAAATCGGGCGGATCTTTATCCGGAGTAGAGCATAAACCTAAAAAGATGAAACAGACCCATTCAGGAACAAGAAAATACCATCGCGGTTTGGATTAAATCTCGATGAAAGAATACATCAATGAGAAGTTAATTCGATAAGTTTAATGACCCTTTCTTATAACTTCAAATTTTATAATCGAAAATATAAAAAAGGAGTCAAAACTCATTTTTATTGAAAAATCGAAGAAAAGCCCTTTCGTTAGAAGTAAGAAAGAACATTTCTCGAAAAAAAGAAAGAGGACTGGAATCTATACATTGATTCACAATTTTTTTGAACCGTATGCATCAAAAGGCGCATGTACGGTTCCTAAGGGATACAATTTTACCCTAATCAACCGACTTTATCGAGAAATATTACTTTTTTTAGGCCAGGGGATTAATAGCGAGATTTCGAATCAACTTATTGGTCTTATGGTATATCTCAGTATTGAGGATGAGACCAAAGAGCTGTATTTGTTTATAAACTCTCATGGGGGCTGCGTAATACCTGGGATCGCTATTTATGATACTATGCAATTTGTGCTACCAGATGTCCATACAGTATGCATGGAATTAGACGCTTCAATGGGATCTTTTATCCTGGTCGGAGGAGAAATTACCAAAGGTCTAGGCATTCCCTCATGCTTGGCGCCAATGAGGTTTTTATTTGAGAGAAAAAAGAATACTATGCCTTCGCCATATGAATACTAAGTAATAATAGCATGGCACTTTGAATTCGATATGAGAAATTTTTGTATTGTTTTTTTTTCAAAACATTAAATTCTGTATCAAGAGAGTAGTATGAGATAAGGGGTATTTCCGATTTTCTCTTATCTATCGGGAGTTCAGTTCAGCGTCACAAACTTTTTTGTTTTCATGCCGGAGATTTCTTAACAATATTTATGTTATGAAAGAGTACGAAAAAAAACTATTTTTTCCTTATTTGATCGAAAATAATTGGATATAATCTTTGATTTATTCAATGACCAGAATTAAACGGGGATATATAGGAAGGGGGAAAGAATAACTGAAAGAAATACAATCAATTAGTTATTCGTCAAAGTTTCATTTATTCAATGACCAGAATTAAACGGGGATATATAGCTCGGAGACGTAGAACAAAAATTCATTTATTTGCATCAAGCTTTCGAGAGGCTCATTCAAGGCTTACTCGAACTATTACTCAACAGAAAATAAGAGCTTTAGTTTCGGCTCATCGGGATAGGGATAGGAAAAAGAGAGATTTTCGTCGTTTGTGGATCACTCGGATAAACGCAGTAATTCGCGGAAGGGGAGTATCCTATAGTTATAGTAGATTAATACATGATCTGTACAAGAGACAGTTGCTTCTTAACCGTAAAATTATTGGGACCCTATTCACCTCTTTGAGTGAATCGAGAAATAGGTTTGATTGTCCATCTTTTTTATATATATCAGGCATTTCATTCTGCGGATAATTCAAATCGATGTTGTATCAATATAGAAATAACGTTGTAAGGATCGATCTGATGATCCTTATGAGTCCGCGACGAAATCTGGATTCTCTTTACGTCATACGAAAGGAGAAGGAAGGCTGAAATGCCAACAGGCGTCTATTATATTGAATTTACCCGATAGTCCCCATTTTGAGAACGTCCAGTGCCAAAGTCACTGAATGGGTAAGTCGACAATCCCTCGACTATGCAATGTACTTTATCTGATGGGTTACGGGCGGGAATTTTACCAGAGGTTTCTAATCTACCCTTGTGTGATTCCTGTTGAAGCATATACTCGGGGGGTGGGTGCAGGGCGGATGATTTTAAAGTGGACTCCCCATTCATTAGATAGAGAAGATCACCAAGATTTCGCGATCCGCTGCCGATTTATTCCAATTCCAAGAGTCTATCAATACCGATCCGATCCTAGCTCTCTTATTGAGAATGCTCATTATTATGCCTTGAAGAGGATTCGAACCTCCACGCTCTTTAGCACGATATTTTGAGTCTCGTGTGTCTACCATTTCACCACCGATTCATCTTGAAAGTGAATCGTATTCCATGAATATGATATCTATCTAGTGTGATGTATGGAATATATGACAAATCTGGATCTATTGATCGGTCATGTCATATAGGCCCGAGTTGGACATCTAATTACTTCGATTTGAATTATCCGGAGAATGCAATGTCTGATATATATCCAAAAGATGGACAATAAAACCTATTTCTCGATTCACTCAAAGAGGTGAATAGGGTCCCAATAATTTTACGGTTAAGAAGCAACTGTCTCTTGTACAGATCATGTATTAATCTACTATAACTATAGGATACTCCCCTTTCGCGAATTACTGTGTTTATCCGAGTGATCCACAAATGACGAAAATCTCTCCTTTTCCTATCCCTATCCCGATGAGCCGAAACTAAAGCTCTTATTTTCTGTTGAGTAATAGTTCGAGTAAGCCTTGAATGATCCCCTCGAAAGCTTGATGCAAATAAACGAATTTTTGTTCTACGTCTCCGAGTTATATATCCCCGTTTAATTCTGGTCATTGAATAAATGAAACTTTGACGAATAACTAATTGATTGTCATTCTTTCAGTTATTCTTTTCCCCCTTCCTAGTCTATTAATAACAAAACGGATTTTTCCAATGTATAAAATCAAAATTCCAATGGCTTTGACTACTCTAACCTTCCCGACCACGATTTTTTTTTTAGGTATTTCACTCCGAAATAAGAAAGAAATAATAAATTGTATTTTCCTAGGTATCAAAAATCTAGTAAATAAAAGAAATAAAAAAAAAATGGGTTCCTTCGTTTCTATGGTTACTTCTTAAACGGTGAGGTCTTCTCTATACATCGGAGCCTTTACTTTATACTTTAATTTAATATTTAATCAACTAATTGATGTTATTGGGAACTTGTATAGTTCACACGCTTTGGCTCTACCCATGAATTATCCAGTAATAGGTCTTTCACAATCAGATCTATCTATACAATAACGGTATTTAATTATGAAAGTTTGTTGGGTAGCTAACCCTCTTCGTCCGTTTTTGCCAGATTGGGAGCCTACCTAATCTTTATGTTTTATTCTTTTTAAATAAGATTTCTTCCGCTTAATGGATAACCATTTGTTACCAATGGAGAATTTCTTATCATCTTAAATTCAGGTGATTGGATTTACACTAACGGAAACCATAAACTTCATACACAATAGATGGATATGATAGAGTTTTTTTAATAATGAATTGAGTTCCTTTTTCCATCCTATCCCATTCACCGGTACTGATCATTGATACTGTAAAAGTAGTTTTCTTACTTTTGTGTCAGCTCATGATATAAACAAGTCGCACATACACCCTAGTACATGTTCCTCGATTGAGGCACCAGAAAGCGGGATTTCGTGACATTTCTGATTGGTTGTCTTGTATTTCTAATAGGTTGTTTAATAGTTGGCATGTTGAATCGTATACATAATATGTATGATGGATTGGTTTAGATTGATCCTAACCGAATGATGATGAATTACTTCTATTTAATAGAATATTCAATTCGAAGATAAAATATCAAATCACAGATTTGCGCAAAATCCATGTTATTTTCATTCAACCGCTACAAGATCAACAATTCCATAAGCTTGAGCTTTTGTTGATGACATAAAAACATCTCTTTCCATATCTTTGGATACAATCCATAAGGGTTTGTCCGTTCTTTGTACATAAACCCTTGTGAGGGTTTCATGCAGTTTCAGCAGTTCTTCCGCTTCCAGGACAAATTCGCCTGTTTGTGCCTCATAATAAACACTAGCAGGTTGATGCATCATTACCCTGATGATATAACAAAATAAAAGCTTCCCCTATCTCGCATGATAAAGCAAAGAAAAAGGAAAGATAAATAATAGAAAAAATATAGAATTGAACAACCGTACAGGCATCTTTCGTGCATACGGCTCTACAAGAAAATTTACCCCCTCTTTTCTATTGAGTATTGAAGAAAGAGAAAAATAAAATCTACCAGACTCAGAGAGGTAAATGATCAAATTGTCATTCTTCCTTTCGGAGAAGTTAAAAAATATTATGATGGCTCCGTTGCTTTATATGTTTATTTTTTCTTTCTTTTTTTTGTCTGTAATTCTGTAATCCCAAAGTTTCTTTTTAATCCGATCAAATAAGGAAAAAATTGTTTTTTTCGTACTCTTTCATAACATAAATATTGTTAAGAACTCTCCGGCATGAAAACAAAAAAGTTTGTGACGCTGAACTGAACTCCCGATAGATAAGAGAAAATCGGAAATACCCCTTATCTCATACTACTAAAGCAAGTGTTGGATTCAAAGCTGGTGTTAAAGAGTAAAAATTGACTTATTATACTCCTGAGTACCAAATCAAGGATACTGATATATTGGCATCATTCCGAGTAACTCTTCAACCTGGAGTTCCACCTGTAGAAGCAGGGGTCGCGGTAGCTGCCGTATCTTCTACTGGTACATGGAAAATTGTATGGACCGATGGACTTACCAGCCTTGATCATTACAAAGGTAGATGTTACCGCATCGAGCGTGTTGTTGGAGAAAAAGATCAATATATTGCTTATGTAGCTTACCCTTTAGACCCTTTTTAAGAAGGTTCTGTTACCAACATGTTTACTTCCATTGTAGGTAATGTATTTGGGTTCAAAGCCCTGCGCGCTCTACGTCTAGAAGATCTGTGAATCCCTCCTGCTTATGTTAAAACTTTCCAATGTCCGCCACATGGGATCCAAGTTGAAAGAGATAAATTAAACAAGTATAGTCGTCCCCTGTTGGATGTACTATTAAATCTAAATTGGGGTTATCTACTAAAAATTACGGTAGAGCTATTTATGAATGTCTTCGCGGTGGACTTGATTTTACCAAAGATGATGAGAACGTGAACTCACAACCATTTATGCGATGGAGAGATCGTTTCTTATTTTGTGTCGAAGCAGTTTATAAATCACATGCTAAAACAGGTGAATCAAAGGGCATTACTTGAATGCTACTACAGGTACATGCGAAGAAATGATAAAAAGAGTTGCATTTGCTAGAGAATTGGGTGTTCCGATCGTAATTCATGACTACTTAACGGGGGGATTCACCGCAAATACTAGCTTGGCTCATTATTGCCTAGATAATGGTCTACTTCTTTACATCCAACGTATAATGCATGCGGTTATTGATAGACAGAAGAATCATGGTATCCACTTCCATGTATTAGCAAAAGTGTTACGTATGTCTAGTGGAGATCATATTCACTCTGGTACCGTAGTAGGTAAACTTGAAGGTGAAAGAGACATAATTTTGGGCTTTGTTGATTTACTGTGTGATGATCTGGTTGAACAAGATCGAAGTCACGGTATTTATTTCACTCAAGATTGGGTCTCTTTACCAGGTGTTCTACCCGTGGCTTCAGGAGGTATTCACGTTTGGCATATGCCTGCTCTGACCGAGATCTTTGCGGATGATTCCGTACTACAGTTCGGTGGAGGAAATTTAGGACATCCTTGGGGTAATGTTCCAGGTGTCGTAGCTAATCGAGTAGCTCTAAAAGTATGTGTAAAAGCTCGTAATGAAGTACGTGATCTTGCTCAAGAAGGTAATGAGATTATTCGCGAGGCTTGCATATGGAGCCCGGAACTAGCTGATGCTTGTGAGGTATGAAAAGAGATCGTATTTAATTTTGCAGTTGTGGACGTTTTAGATAAGTAAAAATAATAGACATTAGCAGCAAATAAAGAAGGATAAGGAGAAAGAACCCAAGTAATTATCATTCGTTCTCTTAATTGAATTGCAATTAAACTCGGCCCAATCTTTTACTAAAAGGATTGAGCCGAATACAACAAAGATTATATTACATATATTTTGACTAAGTATACACTAACCTAGATATACAAGATTTTAAATACAAAATATATAAAACTAAATCAAAATCTATGACTCAAATATTTCTATTGTTCTGTTGGATCCACAATAAATCCTACGGATCCTTAGGATTGGTATATTATTTTCTATCCACAATTAAACATGCATACTTAATGTTGAGGGGGTAGACCACAGTCTGACTCATATAGTCTGATCTAAGAGACAAAGCAGGACAAGCATATGCTTTACACAACTAAATAGGTATGTCCTAACAGAATCTATATGCATGACCATTTTTAATTCATTAGCTAACAGTATTTAAGCAGGCATGGCATAGCATTTCAGACATGTACCCAAAACATATTTGTCAGAATCAGAGTCGGTACGTCCAAGTAAACTTACAACAAGACAGCCGACCCTCCAAACCGAGAGTCGCGGCAACGTAATAAAACATAATACTTGCACTCAAAGGCTATCACCAGCACACATAGGCAAGTTCATAAAATCTATAGACTTTCATTTTATAAACTCAAGGCACTTAGAGAATAATTCCCATTTAAACAAGCCAAAGTACTTATCAAGGCACACATAGAATAATTCTCAATTAAATAAGCTCAAGTACTTATCAAGGCACACATAGAATAATTCTCAATTAAACGAGCCAAAGTACTTATCAAGGCACACATAGAATAATTCTCAACTAAACAAGCCAAAGTACTTATCAAGGCACACATAGAATAATTCTCAATTAAACGAGCCAAAGTACTTATCAAGGCACACATAGAATAATTCTCAATTAAACAAGCCCAAGTACTACGTACGTACATTCTTTTCAAAAGACTCATTTTTATGTAAAACCCCAAGATACTAACACCCGTAGTATCAAGGCAAGTCTATTTTTCAAGGTAAGTTACTACACTTTTAGAAAACTCATTTCAAAGCTTGAAATCAAGTAACTTCAAATTTTCACAATCTAGGCAACTTATGCCCATTAATCATAATAGACAACTTTCTTAACCTTCCATAAAGCCGTTATAACCAACTTCCCATAAAGCCGTTATAACCCTTTATGGTTTTAGACATATCCATTCCTTTTATAACCAAGAGACTTATACTTTAAAACCAAGTATCACATACTTACAAATCAAGTTCTTAACTTTCAAAATACTTCAAGTCTCTTAATATTTAGAAAACAAGTTTCTTCTACTTTTAAACCTCAAGTAACTCACACCTTTAAAACAAGTTACTTCTCTTAAATCATGCCATTTCTCCTCTCTTAAAACAATTAAGTAAATCACTCCTTTAACTCCCCTAAAGTCATTACAACAACCCTTAGGTTTTGGAACTAAGGCACTAGCCAAAAGGTTTGAAAACCACTTCCTTTTCAAGACTCTAAGTACTTTAAGTAAAATGCTTTCACTTTTAAGAATCCAAACTTCACTAAGGAAATGGATTATACAACTTACAATTTAAACATCAAAGTACAATCAAGGGAGTACATAGAACGAATTCTATTTTAGGCAATCCAAATACAACAAAGGAATGGATCATTTAAGGAGTAGGACATACTTTCTTTATCTTAAGGAATCATGCTAGAAGAGGAGATAGTTCACATACCTTTTCGGCTAAATCCACAAGCTAAGACGAATCGTTAAATGCGTAGAAGTGTCAACCTATAATGGTCACAACAAAACTATCAACTTCTAGTCTCAGCGTAGAATAATACTAGGTATACGGTCTCTAATTCTACGGAAAATCGGGCAAAGACTTCCTTTGTTTCTACTCACTTTGCCACCTTTTTCAAGGCAGAATTCAATAACCAACACGCCACATTTAATGATCAAAACAACAACCAAACAAAGGGATTACACGTCTTATACGTGTAAAATTCCGCCCACAATTCATACCAGTAGTTTAAAACTCACTAGCCATTCTCGGACAATAACCAACAATTCAAAGTCTTTTCCAATCCTTTTCCAATTCCAAGTTCTAAGGTCTAACATGTTATATAGTCATAAACAACTTCAACAACTACAATTTCCTTCTTTATACAACATGCGACGAGTTAAACTAATAATCAACTTGAATTGTAATCTTAAGGCTAACATGCTAGTTTTCGGATTAGGGTTCCAATATCCAAAACACTTGTCAAACCTCATAATATATAACTCATGCTTGCTAATATCCATAGCTACAATGATAAGTAAACCTTAATTACTAAAACGACAAGATTTATACCTTTATAAGCCCTTAAAATTTCCAAGATTCAAAGTCGCTCCTTAGCAAATTCTTAGCTCCTTTCCTTATGTTCCAATCCGCTCAAGCACTCCTAGGCCTATGAAGAACCCATCTTCAAGTTCCAACTTCAAAGTTGAAGAACTCCTTAAGTTTCCGCCTTGCGACTAATACGAAAACGTCGTTTTTCCGAAATCTTTCTATTGAGATATCCTTACAATACCCTTAGGGACATTGGGTTCAAGTCTTGTGAACAAAGAATCAAAACTACAAATTTTTGTGTGTGTAAAATGGGTGAACCCGAGAGCAAGTCTCCAAGAACAAATGTGTATGATATTTTCTAAGTGTTGAAGACCTTGTCTTGCACTAGTAGTATGCTTATATAACACATTGGAGGGCGATACTTAAACAAATGGGTGGCTAAGATGAGTTTCACTAGGATCAAGCCCAAGTGGCAAGTTGACTTGGTCAATAATATCAAGCTTTGAAGACTTATCTTCCAAGATGGTCAATGACCATTTTACCCCTTACTAAATTCGACCAATACCATGTGTGGGGGTGCCACGTGTCGCCCTCTCATTCGTCCATAAAATTCCGTAACCCTCGTGGGCCCCACAAAAATGTAAAATTCCCCGGGTGGGCCCCACGTGACCAAATCCGTAAAATAAATTTCCATAGTGTTAACAAGTTCCATACTCTTCAGATAATACATTTTGAGAATCTAATTCTCCTCAACTAACATTTTTCCTTTCCGACGTTCGGAAGATTTTCTGTCGGAAAAACAATTCTTCCTTTCGTATTAATTCCAAGTCTTGTGTTCCTTATGTACTTTCTCTTATACATGTCCTGGACTTACGGGGTGTAACATTCTTCCCCCCTTAGAAACATTCGTCCCCGAATGTTCTTAGTCGGTTTTCAATCTATACAAACTCCGGCATAAACTACATACTATGCCTATCAATCAAAGCGACAAGACCAACGATGCCACATGGCCACCACAACACACGTAAACATAACAATGGACCTTCCGTCCGCGACCCCTCCTCACAAAACTCGAAGGTTACAGTCTTTTAAAACACGAGATCCTTAGAGGTTCCTTTATTTCCTTACTTGTCATACTTTCTCGTACTTCTAAACTTGGCCATGATGCTGCTTGAATTTCCGCTAAGGCTCTTCTCGACCCTTACGACCTAGTTCCGGTGGAACACATCCACAAACTCGTACAACGATCAACTAGACTTGGGCCTTGCACCCTCGTGACCCTATCACATCGCGGAACCATTACCAACTGACATCACCCCATTCCATACTACCGGTTGACCCGAAATGAGTCCATAACCCGACTCATCGTCATACTTAACTTCTCATTCTTAGTTTGAAATAAATCTTTCTCTTATCTCAAGGTACTTCTCACCCTAACCCCCTATTCACTAGAGGTTTGTCACATAGGTCGAAGTATTTCTACCGTACACTTTTCCCTATTGGTCTTACACTTATTATGGGGTAACTACAATTTGTGAACTCTACACAACTATAGTCTCAGTTCACTTACCATTCTTGTCAATATTCTTAACTTCTCTCTTTACTAATCAAAGTATCCCTACCTCTGGGGTACTATCACTTTACAACTCTAGCAATAAAGGGAAAATATATACGCTAGGGCAAAATATGAATTTAACAATGCACGTATGATTCAAAAGAATCGACATATACCTGTAACCCCATGCGATGTTGCCTCCTGATCCTGTCCAGTAGTCACGTCATCTCTGCGGTTCGAAGGACCGCCAGAACTATAAACTCCACCCTGACCTCTACCACGACTAGCTGACATCTGAACACCCTGCCCTGGGGGACGCACAACTGTGGAGGAAAGGTAACCAACCATCGGCCTCATAGGCTGAGCCACCTTACCGGTGCTCTTTCTAACAGGACATTCCCACTTCTTGTGGCCCGGACGGTCACAATAATAACAAACACCTATACCATGACGGCATTTCCCCAAATGACGCTTACTACATTGGAAACACTGAGGAATATGTGGCCTCGACTGAGAAAATCCTCTGCTCCTTTGAGAACCACGACCCCTGGAGCTTGGACCGGCTCCTAAATACCATGTGGAGTCAAATCTCCCACCTATGAGCTGCGGGGGTATGTACTGGGTAGGCTGGGATGAATATCTTACTCGCTGTTGAGGCTGCTCGTCCAAAAACTCACTGGGATAACCAACCAGTCTAGCCCTCTTACGCTGATCTCCGCGTTGGCCCTCTACCCTCTGTACACCTGTCTGTATTGGCCTAATAACCTCCTGCTGATGAAACTGTAGCACCGCTATCTTGGTCAATAACATAACTGCTTCCTCGCGACCACTATAGTCTTCCCCTGGCGAAACTGGAGGCTCGTGCTGGGGCCTCAAAACTGGGCGAGAAGAACTCGCGATCGCGGAACAATATCCTGTATACCACAGGCATAAGCCCTATCAACTCTCTCGAGTCGACTAGTAGCTCCTGCTACTCCTTTTGCCCTTCAGGGCTGTTGCTCCTCGGAGGCATAATCAGTAACACAAAATTACGTCGAGAGAGGAATCATCTTACTAACACGGCTCATGGCACGATCTTAGAGTGAGAAGAATAGAAACCAACTCTAAATGTCACGTAGCCTCCTGTTTATGGGTGTGGCGCGCAACTAACCGATAATCAAGACTCTACTAGACACGGCCTGTAGACATTCAGAGGATTTGCTCACGATACCACTCTGTCACACCGAACCCGGGCGTGGTGGTGCCTACTGGGCACCTTTCTACCTAACAACTAAGTAAACTGGGGAATTTAAATAAAACCTCTTTTTTTTTTTAAACCAACATACGTCTGAGGCAAAGCCGACAAATTTGCCATATAAAATACATAACAAAAGACACTACACCGCATGAGTCCAATCCATATGAATACGGACCTCAAGAGTTTTATGAACTATGACGGACAAGGCCCCGCTGTACCCATAATCGTAAAAAGTGCATGCTGAAAGAACTTATACCAAAAGATAAACTCCGACAGAAGAGCTATCCAAAACTCGAAAGGCGGTCCTACACCTGCCGATCACCAAACAGCGTACCTAAACCTGCGGCATGAACGCAACCCCCCGAAGGAGGTCAGTACGAATAATGTACCAAGTATGTGAAGCGATGAAATGCGTAATGAAATTATAACGATCTAAACAAAGCGGAGACATGTATGATTGCCAACCTACGATTACCTGATACATAGCGGTCATATCAAGTCGGTATGCATGCCCTCAAAGTCACTACTCAAATAACAGTACACAGTGCCTTACTAACAATGAGAGTAAATAGTAGTATACTTACAATATCAAATAGGAAACTCACGATCAAATCATGGGTAGAAAATCCATGGGAACAGGTGGTATAACGTCTTGGGGGTTTACCCCTCATTTATACTCTTACCCTGAGGCAGGTGGTATAACGTCTTGGGGGTTTACCCCTCATTTATACTCTTATCCTGGAGAAGGTGGTAAAGCAGGTGGTATAATGTCTTGGGGTTTACCCCTCATTTATACTCTTATCCTGGAGAAGGTGGTATAGCGTCTTGGGGGTTTACCCCTCACTTATACTCTTACCCTATCTCAACCGGCCATCACACAATAAATAAGCAAGTTAAGAAATCCCCCTAACTTCTTATTAGTCTTATGCATATACACTCTCATTTTAGCTTACTTAAGGCACTAACATGACATTATAAATCCGGGAATCTAACCCGCCTCCTGGTCACACGCCCCGGAATCCCACATCGTAAGCATGTCCAAGGAGTAACACAAATAATGGAAGCATACCCGTGGAATGCCACATCACTGTCGGTACGTCCAAGTAAACTTACAACAAGACAGCCGACCCTCCAACCGAGAGTCGCGGCAACGTATTAAAACATAATACTTGCACTCAAAGGCTATCACCAGCACACATAGGCAAGTTCATAAAATCTATAGACTTTCATTTTATAAACTCAAGGCACTTAGAGAATAATTCCCATTTAAACAAGCCAAAGTACTTATCAAGGCACACATAGAATAATTCTCAATTAAACAAGCCCAAGTACTTATCAAGGCACACATAGAATAATTCTCAATTAAACGAGCCAAAGTACTTATCAAGGCACACATACAATAATTCTCAACTAAACAAGCCAAAGTACTTATCAAGGCACACATAGAATAATTCTCAATTAAACGAGCCAAAGTACTTATCAAGGCACACATAGAATAATTCTCAATTAAACAAGCCCAAGTACTACGTACGTACATTCTTTTCAAAAGACTCCTTTTTATGTAAAACCCCAAGATACTAACACCCGTAGTATCAAGGCAAGTCTATTTTTCAAGGTAAGTTACTACACTTTTAGAAAACTCATTTCAAAGCTTGAAATCAAGTAACTTCAAATTTTCACAATCTAGGCAACTTATGCCCATTAATCAAAATAGACAACTTTCTTAACCTTCCATAAAGTCGTTATAACCAACTTCCCATAAAGCCGTTATAACCCTTTATGGTTTTAGACATATCCATTCCTTTTATAACCAAGAGACTTATACTTTAAAACCAAGTATCACATACTTACAAATCAAGTTCTTAACTTTCAAAATACTTCAAGTCTCTTAATATTTAGAAAACAAGTTTCTTCTACTTTTAAACCTCAAGTAATTCACACCTTTAAAACAAGTTACTTCTCTTAAATCATGCCATTTCTCCTCTCTTAAAACAATTAAGTAAATCACTCCTTTAACTCCCCTAAAGTCATTACAACAACCCTTAGGTTTTGGAACTAAGGCACTAGCCAAAAGGTTTGGAAACCACTTCCTTTTCAAGACTCTAAGTACTTTAAGTAAAATGCTTTCACTTTTAAGAATCCAAACTTCACTAAGGAAATGGATTATACAACTTACAATTTAAACATCAAAGTACAATCAAGGGAGTACATAGAACGAATTCTATTTTAGGCAATCCAAATACAACCAAGGAATGGATCATTTAAGGAGTAGGACATACTTTCTTTATCTTAAGGAATCATGCTAGAAGAGGAGATAGTTCACATACCTTTTCGGCTAAATCCACAAGCTAAGACGAATACGTCGTACGTAGAAGTGTCAACCTATAATGGTCACAACAAAACTATCAACTTCTAGTCTCAAACGTAGAATAATACTAGGTATACGGTCTCTAATTCTACGGAAAATCGGGCAGCACTTCCTTTGTTTCTACTCACTTTGCCACCTTTTTCAAGGCCGAATACAATAACCAACACGCCACATTTAAGGCTCAAAACAACAACCAAACAAAGGGGATTACACGTCTTACAATACGTGTAAAATTCCGCCCCACAATTCATACCAAGTAGTTTAAAACTCACTAGCCATTCTCGGCCAACAATAACCAACAATTCAAAGTCTTTTCCAATCCTTTTCCAATTCCAAGTTCTAAGGTCTAACATGTTATATAGTCATAAACAACTTCAACAACTACAATTTCCTTCTTTATACAACATGCGACGACTTAAACTAATAATCAACTTGAATTGTAATCTTAAGGCTAACATGCTAGTTTTCGGATTAGGGTTCCAATATCCAAAACACTTGTCAAACCTCATAATATATAACTCATGCTTGCTAATATCCATAGCTACAATGATAAGTAAACCTTAATTACTAAAACGACAAGATTTATACCTTTATAAGCCCTTAAAATTTCCAAGATTCAAAGTCGCTCCTTAGCAAATTCTTAGCTCCTTTCCTTATGTTCCAATCCGCTCCAAGCACTCCTTAGAAGCCTATGAAGAACCCATCTTCAAGTTCCAACTTCAAAGTTGAAGAACTCCTTAAGTTTCCGCCTTGCGACTAATACGAAAACGTCGTTTTTCCGAAATCTTTCTATTGAGATATCCTTACAATACCCTTAGGGACATTGGGTTCAAGTCTTGTGAACAAAGAATCAAAACTACAAATTTTTGTGTGTGTAAAATGGGTGAACCCGAGAGCAAGTCTCCAAGAACAAATGTGTATGATATTTTCTAAGTGTTGAAGACCTTGTCTTGCACTAGTAGTATGCTTATATAACACATTGGAGGGCCAATACTTAAACAAATGGGTGGCTAAGATGAGTTTCACTAGGATCAAGCCCAAGTGGCAAGTTGACTTGGTCAATAATATCAAGCTTTGAAGACTTATCTTCCAAGATGGTCAATGACCATTTTACCCCTTACTAAATTCGACCAATACCATGTGTGGGGGTGCCACGTGTCGCCCTCTCATTCGTCCATAAAATTCCGTAACCCTCGTGGGCCCCACAAAAATGTAAAATTCCCCGGGTGGGCCCCACGTGACCAAATCCGTAAAAATAAATTTCCATAGTGTTAACAAGTTCCATACTCTTCAAATAATACATTTTGAGAATCTAATTCTCCTCAACTAACATTTTTCCTTTCCGACGTTCGGAAGATTTTCTGTCGGAAAAACAATTCTTCCTTTCGTATTAATTCCAAGTCTTGTGTTCCTTATGTACTTTCTCTTATACATGTCCTGGACTTACGGGGTGTAACATTCTTCCCCCCTTAGAAACATTCGTCCCCGAATGTTCTTAGTCGGTTTTCAATCTATACAAACTCCGGCATAAACTCTATACTATGCCTATCAATCAAAACTGCACAAGACCAACGATGCCACACATGGCCACCACAACACACGTAAACATAACAATGGACCTTCCGTCCGCGACCCCTCCTCACAAAACTCGAAGGTTACAGTCTTTTAAAACACGAGATCCTTAGAGGTTCCTTTATTTCCTTACTTGTCATACTTTCTCGTACTTCTAAACTTGGCCATGATGCTGCTTGAATTTCCGCTAAGGCTCTTCTCGACCCTTACGACCTGGTTCCGGTGGAACACATCCACAAACTCGTACAACGATCAACTAGACTTGGGCCTTGCACCCTCGTGACCCTATCACATCGCGGAACCATTACCAACTGACATCACCCCATTCCATACTACCGGTTGACCCGAAATGAGTCCATAACCCGACTCATCGTCATACTTAATTTCTCATTCTTAGTTTGAAATAAATCTTTCTCTTATCTCAAGGTACTTCTCACCCTAACCCCCTATTCACTAGAGGTTTGTCACATAGGTCGAAGTATTTCTACCGTACACTTTTCCCTATTGGTCTTACACTTATTATGGGGTAACTACAATTTGTGAACTCTGCACAACTATAGTCTCAGTTCACTTACCATTCTTGTCAATATTCTTAACTTCTCTCTTTACTAATCAAAGTATCCCTACCTCTGGGTACTATCACTTTACAACTCTAGCAATAAAGGGAAAATATATACGCTAGGGCAAAATATGAATTTAACAATGCACGTATGATTCAAAAGAATCGACATATACCTGTAACCCCATGCGATGTTGCCTCCTGATCCTGTCCAGTAGTCACGTCATCTCTGCGGTTCGAAGGACCGCGAACTATAAACTCCACCACGACCTCTACCACGACTAGTCGACATGAACACCACCTGCAGGGGGCATTGTTGTGGAGAAAGGTAACCAACCATCGGCCTCATAGGCTGAGCCACCTTACCGGTGCTCTTTCTAACAGGACATTCCCACTTCTTGTGGCCCGGACGGTCACAATAATAACAAACACCTATACCATGACGGCATTTCCCCAAATGACGCTTACTACATTGGAAACACTGAGGAATATGTGGCCTCGACTGAGAAAATCCTCTGCTCCTTTGAGAACCACGACCCCTGGAGCTTGGACCGGCTCCTAAATACCTTGTGAGTCAAATCTCCCACCTATGAGTGCGGGGTATGTCTTGGGTAGTGGGACAAATATCTTACTCATTGTTGAGTGCTCGCCCAAAACTCACGGGATAACCAACCGGTCTAGCCCTCTTCTGATCTCGCGTTGGCCTCTACCCTCTGTACACATGCGTATTGGCCTAATAACCTCCTGCTGATGAAACGTAGCACCGCTTATCTTGGTCAATAACATAGCTTCCCTCGCTGACCACTATAGTCTTCCCTGGCGAAATCGAGGCTCTTATCACGACCGTTCGGGGCGTGATCGTGCCTTACCGGGGCACCCAAGTAGTCATACATCAGAGTAATCAGCGGAAATATAAAGCAAGACATGAAACAGTTTATAAAATAAGACACAGTTTATGTGAGAAAACATCGCCTTTCGGCATATATATATATAAACATGGTTTAGCAGTTACATCCGACACTGTACAACATGACTACAGACCTCTAAGGAAATATACAACTATGGCGGGACAGGGCCCCGCCATACCCTGACTGTACAAAACTATCTACAACAGGGAGATCATACCCAAAAGTAGAGCCTCCGGAAAAGATGGAGCTCCCGACACCAACGTAGAGATCCTAAGAATGTGGATCTAGCACCTGCTTGCCCTTACCTGCGGCATGAACGCAGCCCCCCGAAGGAGGTCAGTACAACAGGTACTAAGTATATGAAACTGTAAAAATACTTAAATGAAACATATCATTTTAAAAACAGTTTTGCAAGTATGTATGAAACAACCAAGGAAACCGCACATAGTGCCACATCACAAACAAGCGTGATAGGTAAAGCGTAGCAGTCTTTTCTAGGTGCGAATGATCAGCAGGCCAATTGCCCGTAGTATCACCATGCAAGCCTAATCTCGGACTCCGTAGTCCGCATAGGCCAATCACATAGGCCGCATGGGTATATAACCCGCATCGAGGTAGCTACTCCTCGGCATCGCCCCGGACTCGTAGTCCGCATGGCCACATGTAGACCGCGTGAGGTATAACCCCGCACACTAACACGGAACTCCGTAGCTCGCATAGGTCCCTTGGACCCGCATGAGGTATTCTCGAATCATGGTCCTGCATCGCCGAGTCTACCCGCATCGGAGGCGCCTAACCCCGGTAATATGTCAAGAGGTGAGTGATGTTACACTAACCTAACAACTTATCGTTAAACAACATAAGCACAAGAATACTCTTTTACACAAACTTTACAAGACACTAACACACATAGCATCATATCATGTCTACTTATCAAACCATCTTATTATTCTTTCACAATTCAATATAAGTCCATTATAAACACATAGGCAACCTGTTTCTTTTATAAATCTTAAGTGGTTATACTTAACTTCCCATAAAGCTAGTATAACTCTTAAGCTTCGCTTAAAACCAATTAGTTCTCTTCATGTTAAAAAATGATTCATATTCTTTGAAATGCTTTCGGATCTTTATTATTCGGGCTTAAGCGTGAGGCATTCATAGTAAGTGTTATTCAGGCTTAAGCGTGAGGCATTCCGTAAGTGTTATTCAGCTTAAGTCAAAGACATTGTCGTAGTTATTATTCGATTAACACGTATGCGTCTACCGTACTATATATATTGTAAAATATCATGCTTTAGGAAGAATCACATACCTTCTCGTGAAAACCACCCAAGTTGAATATGTCGCAGAGAAGTCACCTATAATAGTCACGGACATCTATCAAAGACTACTCAAGGTCATTCTAAGCAGAGGTTCACAATTCTATGGAAAGTTGGGCAGACTTCCCTACAGTGAGCTATATAAGTCCACTGTGAAAAGCAATCCTATGTAAGTACAGTTTGATTATTCTTCTTTTAAACCCTTCTCTGTGGTAAGTTCAATTCTATTCGTGATATTCTTCTAAGTATTTAATACTTATTCTAATACTACTACATTATGTATTCTCTAATTCAAAAGAGGTTAGGATTAGTTACCTCGGTAAGCCCATAATATCCTAGTACAAGTCGCGCCTGAGCAAGGTTTTGCTCCTAAGTTGTATGCTCCAAGGAAACCTTAGAAGTTCTTCACAACTTCTACTAAGTACTAAGGTATTTGGGCTAGGGTATTTTGGGCATTATAACAATACTAGAAGACAACTTTTCTACCAAGGGAGGGGGGTAGATTTTTTGCTAGGCTAGGGGGGGCCTCGGCCAAACTACTAGGCTAGAGGGGGGGGTATTCGGCCAAGGGCAGTCACACGGGGAGGGGAGGTTGGACGAAAAGGCTACAAAGGGAGAGGAGAGGATTTTCAAGACTTGGAAAGATTTGTGGATGAAGAACTCTTCATCTCTAAGGGGGTATTTATAGGTCAAGAAGTGGCCAACCAATGGCCAAGATTAAGACAAGTGCAAGGCAAGTGTAGGGTGAGGATTAACTATACACAAATATCCTACCAACTCCTTGACTTGTGCACAAGGCACAAAAAACGTGCCAATGGTTCTTCAATTCGTCCAATGGACGATTTCAAGTCCAAATTGGAGGGTGCCAAGTGTCGCCCTCGCTGGTCCAAAATGTTTCGTCTCTCGGAAAAATCCGCAAAAATTAGAAATGGCATAGCCGGAATTTACCCTACGAAAGCTGTGGAAACGTTTCGTCGGAAAACGATTCTTTTAGCGAGTTGTGCACAAATAAAAACGTTTTGCCTAAACTTTAAGGCTAGACTTTTGTACGTATTCCCTTACGTACATACTCTGGAAATACGGGGTATAACATTCTCCCCTCCTTAGAAACATTCGTCCCGAATGTTCCTTCCCAAGACAGTTAACGATAAGATTCTTCATAATCGCGATTTGCAAATGCCACACACGGCCCGCGTAACAACACTTAGGCGAAAACGATAACGAAATTTACAAGTAGGAAAGTGAATTACGGAGGTGTGGGAATAGGTGAGGATACTTACGCCTCATGTCCTCCTCGGCTTCCCGCCATCTCTTCCTCGAGCTCGTTCGTCACAAGACTTTGTGGAAGCCACGTCCTTGGTCCGCAGACGCCTAACTTCGACGATCGACTATCGCTATGGGAATCTCCTCATACGATAACCCTCGGTCACTGACATCTTCAATCGGGTGTACCCTAGATGGATCCCCGATACATCTCCTCAGCATAGATACGTGAAAAACCGGATGCACTGCCTCCAGATCGGACGGCAGATCCAACTCGTAGGCAACCTTGCCTACCCTGCGGACAATCTGAAACGGCCCAATATACCTAGGGCTGAGTTTCCCCTTCTTCCCGAATCTCATCACACCCTTCATGGGTGACACCTTTAGGAAAACCCAATCATGAACCTCGAACTCAAGATGCCGACGACGATGATCTGCATACGACTTACCGACTCAGCTGTCGATAGCCGCCTCGGATAAGCTTCACTTATCCATCGCACTGTACCAAATCTAGTCCCACTAGCCGCACTCGCCCATCGAACCAACCTATAGGCGATCTGCACTTCCTCCATACAAGGCCTCATGGCGCCATCGAATCTTGGAGTGGTAGCTATTATTATACGCGAACTCAACTAGAGGCAAATGATCCTCCCAACTACCACTGAAGTCAATAACACGGGCTCGCGACATATCCTCGAGAGTGCGGATAGTGCGTTCTGCTGTCCGTCATGCGTGGATGAAATGCGATACTCGGGCTAACTGCGTCCCTAAACCCTCGGAAGGACCTCTGAAGTTAGCCGTAAATCGGGCTCCTGCATGCGATATGATCGAAGTAGGGACTCATGCGATCGACGATCTCTCGGATGTAAAGTCCGGCATAATCCTCGGTAGAAAAAGTCGCCTGACGGGAAGAAAGTGGGCTGATTTCGTCGACTGTCGGCGATAACCCATATAGAATCATGTCTCCTCGAGTGCGAGGTAATCCTGTGATGAAGTCCATGTTGATTACCTCCACTTCGGTCGGGATCTCAATCGCTGCAACAAACCACGGGCCTCGGTGCTCTACCTTCACTGCCGACAACACGGGCCGAGCTACGAACTCGCAACGTCCTCTTCAAGCCATCCCACCAATACACAGTTTAAGGTCGTGGTACATCTTGGTCGACCGGATGGATAGTAACGCTTGCCGTGTGCTTCCCCAAGAACTCGCCGCGAAGTCTCAAACATCCGGAACACACAATCGCCCTCAAACCTTAGCACCCCATCGTGCTACCTCAAAGGACCCTTGCCCTCACGAAGAGTCGTATCACGATATCAAATCAAAGTGGATCCTCGAGCTGTTGCCTCTTCACCTCTCAACGATGGAAGACTCGGCAACCTCACGAACTCTAACCCCACCGCTATCGAATCAATCAAGCGGACACCAAGGCTCGCTAATCGGTGCAAATCACGAACCATGTCCCTCCTCTCTAGCGCACATCGATAGGCTCCCATCGACCTACGACTAAGAGCATCGCCGCACAACATTGGCCTTCCCGGGTGGTACGGGATATCAACATCGTAATCCTTAAGCAACTCTAACCACCTTCTGCCGTAAGTTCAGCTCCTCTGGTGAAGATATCTTTGGAGGCTCTTGTGGTGCTGTAAAAATATCCACGTGAACCCCATACAAATAGTGCCTCGGATCTTCAAAGCGTGAATCACACCGCCTGACTCAAATCATGGGTGGGGTAGTTCCTCTCGTGTTTCTTGGTGTCGGGATGCATATGCTATAACCCCGCCATCTGCATCAACACATCCCAACCCGATGCGGCGACGCATCACAATACGACATAACCATCTGGACCTGCGGAAGAGTAAGAACGGGCGGTCGTCGGTCTCTCTTCAAAGAATCGAAACCCCGCCACAAGCATCATCCATCAAACTTGGTCGCTTTCGAGTCAGCCTAGTCAATGTGCAGAGATGAAAACTTCTCCACGAACGCCGATAATATCCTGCAAGGCCCAGCTGCGAACCTCGCCGGAGTAGTAGGTCAGGCCAAGTCTGGCGCCGATCTTGGCGTATCCACTCGAATGCCATCGGCCGACAATATGCCCAAGAAACGCCATCAAGTCAACCAAAACTCACATTTGGAAAACTTGGCGTACAAGCTGGTCTCGAGAATCACAAGATCGCCAAATGCTCGCATGGTCCCGCTCTGGCGAGAATAAACCAAGATATCATCAATGAACACTATCACAAGCGTGTCCAAAAATGGTTTGAACACTCGGTTCATCAAATCCATGAATACCACGGAGCATTGGTCAACCCAAAAGACATGACCACGAACTCATAATGCGTCACGGTCGGAATGCGATCTAGGGACATCCACCTCTCGACTCGCACTGATGATAGCCCGATCGCAGATCAATCTTGGAGAAACATCTCGCACTCGCAACCGTCGAACAAATCATCAATCTCGGGAAGGGTATCTGTTCTTAATGGTCACCTTGTTCACCGTAATCAACACACATGCGCAGGCGTCGCCCTTCTTCTTCACGAACAATACCGGCGCTCCCGGGGAGAAACACTAGGCTGATGAAGCCGCTTCTCCAAAGAAATCTCTAAGCCGATCCTTCAACTCTCTCAACTCGGCGGGTGCCATTACGTATGGCGGAATGGAAATAGCCGAGTGTCCGCAATATGTCAATACAAAACTCAATCTCCTCTAAGGAGGATACGGAGGTCATCCGAAACACGTCGGGAACTTCGTGACTCTGGGAATCGAAAATCTGGTACCGCAGCTTGATTATCAAACACGAACGAGATGGTAGATATACCCTTCGCACTATCTTCCTAGCCTTGAGGTAGGAAATAAACCTACCTCCGGCGATCTGTGCTCCTCCCACTCAACAACCGCTCCTCAGAAATCTGGAACCGCATTACTCTCTCTGCGGTCTACATTGGCGTAGCAAGAAGCTAGCCAATCCATCCCCATGATCACGTCGAAGTCAATCATCTCCAACTCTATCAAGTCGGCTGGTCCGACGTAAATGGTCACAGGACAAGCTCTATATACCCGCCGAGCTACCACCGAATCACCCACTGGCGTAGCTACCTCGAAAGGGTCTATGGACTCAGGCTCTATCCCTCTCCTACTAGCAACAAGGGGAGAGATATAGGGCCAGTAGAACCGGATCTATCAAAGCATACACATCAAACCCAGCCCATGATAAAGTACCTGTGACGACATCAGGTGTGGCCTCCTGATCCTGTCGGCTGGACAAAGCATAAATGCGGTTCTGAGGACCGCTAGATCTGGGACCCGCGCCACGAACTCTGCCGTGACCTGCGACCCACGAGTACCACGCCTCGGGGCGAAATCGTAGGAGATGAAGAAGACGTGAAAAGAACTCGGTGACCACTTACCATCAAGATCGCCCTTGGTCGGACAGTTCCTCGATAGTGACCTGCTGGCACAATCAAACAAACTCGTACCACAACTCCCGGTGGGATCTACCGCGACGGCCACACCGAGGGGTGGTCCGTCGCCGTAACCTCTCGCCGCTCGATGTCAAGTCCGGGGCCCCGTGCGCCTCGAATATCTCCGGTGTGCCGAGGGCGGTGCGAGTGCTCGAGCTGGCGTGGTGCAAATCTAGGCTGCTCGAGCGCCACCACGATAGCCACCAAACGACCTGCCGTCTGGTTTTCTTCTGCCGCTGTCAACTGGCGATCCCTACGCTCACATCCAAGAGCATGTGCTGCGTGCGGGTAATGTCCATACGGTGAAGAGAAACACCCGCATATGACTCGGCCATATAGTCATCTAGCCCGGTGACGTGGCGGTGCACCTATCCTCCATAATCGCTACTAATCTTTGGGACATATCGAGCCAATGAATCAAACTCGACATTGTACTCACGGCGGTCGTCCTCTGCCTCGGCAGTAAAAATCTATCACCGCGCCCTCGCATCCGTGGAGGCAAGAAGTGGGTGAGAAAGCCTCGAGAACTCATCCCAGTAGGCGGGACGCGTGCTCTCCCGGGATAACTCCCGAATCAAACCAATCGATCGCGGTATCACGCGACGCGAACCAAGGTCACGGACTCTGTCTCGAGGCCTTGATCACCCGTGATCCTCTGAACGACGGATGAACTCCTGCGGATCATCCTCCGCCTCGACCGTAAAACTCGCGGGCTACAACTCAAGAAATCTCGTAGCCTCAAACTATCTCGCCTCGGGTGTACCACGGGTGCGGCCGTGTGGGCCGAGGCTGGGCGCCGCGTCAGCCTCTCTCCATATCGGGCCACAACTTTAGCCAATAGTCGGGCCATCTCCTTACCCTAACTCCTCCGCCCGGTGTGGGACGGGAGGTGTGGGTCTGTGGTCTCGCTTTGGGCGGCGTCATAGAACTCGTCGTCTCGGTATAGACGGGCACGAGCCCTCGTGACTGGGTGTCTCGCTAGCAGCTCCTCATTTGCCTTGCCTTACGGGCGGGTTGCTTTACGTGAGGCATAATCGTTATAGGAAAGGAATACGTTAGAGGGTCCAACCTATAACACGACTCTAAAGCACGATCTCGTAATGAGAAAATGGAAACCAATCCTAAATATCCTATAGCCTCACGATTATTGGTGTGGTGCACAACACACCGATAATAAAGACTCTACTGGATACGATCTGTAGACACTTTCCGAGGATTAACTGCTCTGATACCACTTTTGTCACGACCCGTTCGGCCCGTGGATCGTGCCTTAGGACACCCAAGTAGTCATACATCGAGTAATCACGGAAATATAAAGCAAGACATGAAACGATTTATAAAATAAGACACGCTTTATGTGAGAAAACATCGCCTTTTCGGCATATATATATAAACATGGTTTAGCGATTACATCCGACATCGCATAACATGACTACAGACTTCTGAAATATACAACTATGGCGGGACAGGGCCGCCATACCTCGATCATACAAAACTATCTACAACAGGAGATCATACCCAAAAGTAGAGCCTCGGAAAAGATGGAGCTCCCGACACCAACGTAGAGATCCTAAGAATGTGGATCTAGCACTCGCTTGCCTTACTGCGGCATGAACGCAGCCCGAAGGAGGTCGAGACAAGTACTAAGTATATGAAATCAGTAAAAATACTTAAATGAAACATATCATTTTAAAAAGCGCTTTTGCAAGTATGTATGAAACAACCAAGGAAACGCGCATAGTGCCACATCACAAACAAGAGCGTGATAGGTAAGCGTATGAGTCTTTTCTAGGTGCGAATGATCAAGCAGGGCCAATTGCGTAGTATCACCATGCAAGCCTAATCTCGGACTCCGTAGTCCGCATAGGCCAATCACATACGCGCGTAGGGTATATAACCGCGTCGAGGGTAGCTACTCCTCGGCATCGCCTGGACTCGTAGTCCGCATGGCCACATAGCCGCATGAGGTATAACCCCGCACTAACTCGGAACTCCGTAGCTCGCATAGGTCCTTGGACCCGCATGAGGTATTCTCGAATCATGGTCCTGCATCACGCGAGTCTACCCGCGATCGGAGGCGGCTTAACCCCGGTAATATGTCAAGAGGTGAGTGATGTTACACTAACCTAACGACTTATCGTTAAACAACATAAGCACAACAAGAATACTCTTTTACACAAACTTTACAAGACACTAACACACATAGCATCATATCATGTCTACTTATCAAACCATTTTATTATTCTTTCACAATTCAATATAAGTGCATTATAAACACATAGGCAAACTGTTTCTTTTATAAATCTTAAGTGGTTATACTTAACTTCCCATAAAGCTAGTATAACTCTTAAGCTTCGCTTAAAACCAATTAGTTCTCTTGTTAAAAAATGATTCAAGATTCTTTCAAATGCTTTCGGATCTTTATTATTATTGGGCTTAAGCGTGAGGCATTGCCGTAAGTGTTATTCGGGCTTAAGCGTGAGGCATTGCCGTAAGTGTTATTCAAGATTAAGTCAAAGACATTGCCGTAGTTATTATTCGGTTAACACGTACGCGTCTACCGTTCTATATATATTGTAAAATATCATGCTTTAGGAAGAATCACATACCTTCTCAGCGAAAACCACCTGCCAAGTTGAATATGTCGCGCGCAGAGAGTCAGCCTATAATAGTCACAGACATCTATCAAAGACTACTCTGAAGGTCATTCTAAACAGAGGGTTCACAATTCTATGGAATGTTGGGCAGCACTTCCCTACCCGGTGAGCTATATAAGTCCATCGTGAAAACAAATCCCATGTAAATCAGCTTTGATTATTCTTCTTTTAAACCCTTCTACTGTGGTAGCAGTTCAATTCTATTCTGTGATATTCTTCTAAGTATTTAATACTTATTCTAATACTACTACGGATGTATTCTCTAATTCAAAAGAGGTTAGGATTAGTTACCTCATTAAGCCCAATAATATCCTAGAAAAGTCGCGCTGAGCAAGGTTTTGCTCTAAGTTGTATGCTCAGAAACCTTAGAAGTTCTTCACAACTTCTACTAAGTACTAAGGTATTTGGGCTAGGGTATTTTGGGCATTATAACAATACTAGAAGACAACTTTTCTACCAAGGGAGGGTAGATTTTTGCTAGGCTAGGGGGCCTCGGCCAAACTACTAGGCTAGAGGGGTATTCGGCCAAGGGCCTTCACGAGGGAGGAGGTTGGACGAAAAGGCGACAAAGGGAGAGGAGAGGATTTTCAAGACTTGGAAAGATTTGTGGATGAAGAACTCTTCATCTCTAAGGGGGTATTTATAGGTCAAGAAGTGGCCAACCAATGGCAAAGATTAAGACAAGTGCAAGGCAAGTGTAGGGTGAGGATTAACTATACACAAATATCCTACCAACTCCTTGACTTGTGCACAAGGCACAAAAAACGTGCCAATGGTTCTTCAATTCGTCCAATGGACGATTTCAAGTCCACAAATTGGAGGATGCCAAGTGTCGCCCTCCGCTGGTCCAAAATGTTTCGTCTCTCGGAAAAATCCGCAAAATTAGAAATGGCATAGCGGAATTTACCCTACGAAGTGTGGAAGCGTTTCGTCGGAAAACGATTCTTTTAGTGAGTTGTGCACAAATAAAAACGTTTTGCCTAAACGTTAAGGCTAGACTTTTGTACGTATTCCCTTACGTACATACTCTGGAAATACGGGGTATAACATTCTCCCCCCCTTAGAAACATTCGTCCCGAATGTTCCTTCCCAAGACGATTAACGATAATATTCTTCATAACCGCGATTTGCAAATGCCACACACGCCACAGAACAACACTTAGGCGTAAACGATAACGAAAATTTACAAGTAGGAAAGTGAATTACGGAGGTGTGGGAATAGGTGAGGATACTTCGCCTCATGTCCTCGCCGGCTTCCCACGTCATCTCTTCCTGAGCTCGTTAGTCACAAGACTTTGTGGAAGCCACGCCCTCGTCCGCAGACGCTTAACCTGACGATCGACTATCGCTATGGGAATCTCCTCATACGATAACCCCTCGGTCACCTGGACATCTTCAATCGGGTGTACCCTAGATGGATCCCCGATACATCTCCTCAGCATAGATACGTGAAAAACCGGATGCACTGCCTCTAGATCGGACGGCAGATCCAACTCGTAGGCAACCTTGCCTACCCTGCGGACAATCTAAAACGGCCCAATATACCTAGGGCTGAGTTTCCCCTTCTTCCCGAATCTCATCACACCCTTCATGGGTGACACCTTTAGGAAAACCCAATCATGAACCTCGAACTCAAGATGCCGACGACGATGATCTGCATCGACTTACCGACTACGAGTCATCGATAGCCGCTCTCGGATAAGCTTCACCTTATCCATCGCTCTGTACCAAATCTGGTCCTACTAGCCGCACTCTCGCCACATCGAACCAACCTATGGCGATCGCACTTCCTCCCATACAAGGCCTCATAAGGCGCCATCCGAATCTTGGAGTGGTAGCTATTATTATCGAACTCAACTAGAGGCAAATGATCCTCCCAACTACCATCGAAGTCAATAACACGGGCTCGCAGATATCCTCGAGTGCGGATAGTGCGCTCTGCTGTCGTCTGTCTGCGTGGATGAAATGCGATACTCGGGCTAACTGCGTCCTAAACCACTGGAAGGACCTCCGAAGTTAGCCGTGGCGGGCTCCTGCATGCGATATGATCAGTAGGGACTCCATGCGATCGACGATCTCTGGATGTAAAGTCCGCATAATCCTCAGAAAAAGTCGTCTGACGGAAGAAAGTGGGCTGATTTGTCACTGTCGGCGATAACCCATATAGAATCATGTCTCCTCCGAGTGCGAGGTAATCTGTGATGAAGTCCATGTTGATTACCTCCCACTTCCGTCGGGATCTCAATCGCCGCAACAAACCACCGTGCCTCTGGTGCTCTACCTTCACCGCCGACAACACGCACCGAGCTACGAACTCGCAACGTCCTCTTCAAGCCATCCCACCAATACACGTTTAGGTCGTGGTACATCTTGGTCGACCGGATGGATAGAGTAACGCGATGTGTGCTTCCCAAGAACTCGCCGAAGTCTCAAACATCCGGAACACACAATCGCCTCAAACCTTAGCACCCCATCGGTGCTACCTCAAAAGGACCGCTTGCCCTCACGAAGAGTCAGATCACGATATCGAATCAAAGTTGGATCCTCGCTGTTGCCTCTTCACCTCCTCAACGATGGAAGACTCGGCAACCTCACGAACTCTAACCCCATCGCTATCGGAATCAATCAAGCGGACACCAAGGCTCGCTAATCGTGCAAATCACGAACCATGTCCCTCCTCTCTACAGCGCATCCGATAGGCTCCCATCGACCTACGACTAAGGCATACGCCACAACATTGGCCTTGCCCGGGTGGTACAGGATATCAACATCGTAATCCTTAAGCAACTCTAACCACCTTCTCTGTCGTAAGTTCAACTCCCTCTGGCTGAAGATATACTGGAGGCTCTTGTGGTCTGTAAAATATCCACGTGAACCCCATACAAATAGTGCCTCGGATCTTCAAAGCGTGAATCACGGCCCAACTCCAAATCATGGGTGGGGTAGTTCCTCTCGTGTTTCTTGGTGTCGGGATGCATATGCTATAACCCCGCCATCCGCATCAACACACATCCCAACCCGATGCCCGACGCGTCACAATACACGACATAACCATCCGGACCCTCCGGAAGAGTAAGAACGAGGCGGTCGTCGATCTCTCTTCAAGAATCGGAAACCCCGCCACAAGCATCACCATCAAACTTGCCGCTTCGAGTCACCTAGTCAATGGTGCGAGATAGAAGCAAACTTCTCCACGAACCGATAATATCTCGCAAGGCCCGAAATCGCGAACCTCTGCCGGAGTAGTAGGTTCAGGCCAAGTCTCGATCGCTCGATCTTGGCGTATTCACTCGAATGCCATCAGCCCGACAATATGCCCAAGAAACGCCATCAAGTCAACAAAACTCACATTTGGAAAACTTGGCGTACAAGCTGGTCTCGAGAATCACGGCCAGATCTCAAATGCTCCGCATGGTACTGCTCTGAGCGTGAATAAAAAAACATATCATCAAAGAACACTATCACAAACGTGTACAAAAATGGTTTGAACACTCGGTTCATCAAATCCATGAATACGCCGGAGCATTGTCAACCCAAAAGACATGACCACGAACTCATAATGCGTCGGGTCGGAATGCGATCTAGGGACATCCACCTCTCGACTCGCACTGATGATAGCCCGATCGCAGATCAATCTTGGAAACATCTCGCACTCGCAAATCGGTCGAACAAATCATCAATCCAGGAAGGGGGTATCTGTTCTTAATGGTCACCTTGTTCACCGTCAGTAATCAACACATGCGCTGGCGTCGTCCTTCTTCACGAACAATACCGCGCTCCCGGGGAGAAACACTAGGCTGATGAAGCCCTTCTCCAAAGAAATCTCTAAGCCGATCCTTCAACTCTCTCAACTCGGCGGTGCCATTACGTATGGCGGAATGGAAATAGGCGAGTGTCCGCAATATGTCAATACAAAACTCAATCTCCTCTCGGGAGGATACGGAGGTCATCCGAAACACGCCGGGAACTGTGACTCATCGGCCTGAAAATCTGGTACCGCAGCCTCAGTATCAAACACCCGAACGAGATGGTAGATATACCCCTTCGCACCATCTTCCTAGCGAGGTAGGAAATAAACCTACCTCGGCGATCTGTGCTCCTCCCACTCAACAACCGGCCTCAGAGCTGGAACGTACTACTCTCTCTCTGCAGCCTACATTGGCGTAGCAGAAGCTAGCCAATCCATCCCCATGATCACGTCGAAGTCAATCATCTCCAACTCTATCAAGTCGGCTGGTCCGACGATCGTAAATGGTCACAGGACAAGCTCTATATACCCGCCGAGCTACCACCGAATCACCCCGGCGTAGCTACCTCGAAAGGGTCTATGGACTCGTGCTCTATCCCTATCCTACTAGCAACAAGGGAGATATATAGGGCAGTAGAACCGGATCTATCAAAGCATACACATCAAACCCGAGACCGATAAAGTACCGCGGCGACATCGGTGAGGCCTCACGATCTGTCGCTGGACAAAGCATAAATGCGGTTACGAGGACCGCTAGAATCGGACCCGAGCCACGACCTCTGCGCGACCTGGCCGACCCATGAGTACTACGCCCTCGGGCGAGTAATCGTAGGAGATGAAGAAGACGGCGAAAGAACTCGTGGTGACGACTACCATCAAGCCGCCTGGTCGGACAGTTCCTCGCATAGTGACCTGCCGCCACAATCAAACAAACTCCGTACCACAACTCCGAAGTGGGATCTACCGTGACGGCCACCGGCGAGGTGGTCCGTCGCCGAACCTCACGCTCTGGATGTTCAAGTCCCGGGCCTCGTGCGCCTCGAATATCTCCGGTGCCGAGGGCGGTGCAGGAGTGCTCGAGCCGGCGTGGTGCAAATCTAGGCTGCCGGAGGCCGCCACCACGATAGCCACCAAACGACCTGCCGCCCTGGCCTTCTGCTCGCCGTCAACTGGCGATCCTACGCTCGCCTCATCCAAGAGCATGTGCCTGCATGCGGGTAATGTCCATACCCGGCTGAAGAGAAACACCCGCACATGACTCGGCCATATAGTCATCTAGCCCGGTGACGTAGCGGTGCACCCTATCCTCCATAACTGCTACCAATGCTGGGACATATCGAGCCAATGAATCAAACTCGACATTGTACTCCCTGACAAGGTCGTCCTCTCGCCTCGGCAGAAAATCTATCAGCCGCGCCTCATCTGTGGAGGCAAGAAGTGGGTGAGGAAAGCCTCGAGAACTCATCCCAGTAGGCGGGACGCGTGCTCTCCCGGGATAACTCCGCGAATCAAACCAATCGACTGCGGTATCACGCAGCCGATGCGAACCGAAGGTCACAGACTCTGTCTCTGAGGCCTTGATCACCCGCATGATCCTCTGAAGCTGACGGATGAACTCCTGCGGATCATCCTCCGGCCTCGACCCGTAAAACTCTGGCGGGCTACAACTCAAGAAATCTCGTAGCCTCAAACTATCTGCCCTCGGGTGTACCACGGGTGCGACCGTGGCTGAGGCTGAACTGCCGCATCGGCCTCTCCAAATGTCGGGCCTGACTTTAGCCAATAGGGCCATCTCCTTGTACCCTAACTCCTCGCCCGGTGTGGGGCGGGAGGTGTGGGTACTGTGGTCTCTTTGTGGCGGCGTCATAGAACTCGCCGTCTCGTATAGGCGGGCACGAGCCCTCGTGACTCTGGGTGTCTGCTAGCGCCTCCTCGCTGCCTTGCCGCCCGGGCGGGTTGCCTTACGTGGAGGCATAACTGTTACAGGAAAGGAATACGTTAGAGGGGTCCAACCTATAACACAGCTCTAAAGCACGATCTCAGAATGAGAAAAATGGAAACCAATCCTAAATATCCTATAGCCTCCTGATTATTGGTGTGGTGCACAACACACCGATAATCAAGACTCTACTAGATACGGTCTGTAGACACTTTCCGAGGATTAACTGCTCTGATACCACTTTTGTCACGACCCGTTTCGGGGCCCGTGACTGGTGCCTTACCGGGGCACCCAAGTAGTCATACATCAGAGTAATCAGCGGAAATATAAAGCAAGACATGAAACAGTTTATAAAATAAGACACAGTTTATGTGAGAAAACATCGCCTTTCGGCATATATATATAAACATGGTTTAGCGATTACATCAAACCTGTACAACATGACTACTGACCTCTAAGGAAATATACAACTATGGCGGGCAGGGCCGCCATACCGATCGCATACAAAACTATCTACAACAGGAGATCATACCCAAGTAGAGCCTCGGAAAAGATGGAGCTCAGACACCAACGTAGAGATCCTAAGAATGTGGATCTAGCACTGCTTGCTCTTACTGCGGCATGAACGCAGCCCCAAGGAGGTCGACAACAGTACTAAGTATATGAAATCGTAAAAATACTTAAATGAAACATATCATTTTAAAAAGCAGTTTTGCAAGTATGTATGAAACAACGAGAAACCGCACATAGTGCCACATCACAAACAAGAGCGTGATAGGTAAATCAGAATAGTCTTTTCTAGGTCGCGAATGATCAAGCAGGCCAATTGCGTAGTATCACCATGCAAGCCTAATCTCGGACTCCGTAGTCCGCATAGGCCAATCACATAGGCCCGCATAGGGTATATAACCCGCATCGAGGTAGCTACTCCTCGGCATCGCCTGGACTCGTAGTCCGCAGCCACATAGACCGCATGAGGTATAACCCGCACACTAACACGGAACTCCCGTAGCTCGCGATAGGTCCCTTGGACCCGCATGAGGTATTCTCGAATCATGGTCCTGCATCGCCGAGTCTACCCGCATCGGAGGCCTTAACCCCCGGTAATATGTCAAGAGGTGAGTGATGTTACACTAACCTAACAGCTTATCGTTAAACAACATAAGCACAACAAGAATACTCTTTTACACAAACTTTACAAGACACTAACACACATAGCATCATATCATGTCTACTTATCAAACCATCTTATTATTCTTTTCACAATTCAATATAAGTCTGTTATAAACACATAGGCAAACTGTTTCTTTTATCAATCTTAAGTGGTTATACTTAACTTCCCATAAAGCTAGTATAACTCTTAAGCTTCTGTTTAAAAACCAATTAGTTCTCTTCTGTTAAAAATGATTCAGTATTCTTTCAAATGCTTTCGGATCTTTATTATTCAGCTTAAGCGTGAGGCATTCTGTAAGTGTTATTCGGGCTTAAGCCGTAGGCATTCCGTAAGTGTTATTCAGGCTTAAGTCAAAGACATTGCCGTAGTTATTATTCGGTTAACACGTACGCGTCACCGCACTATAAATATTATAAAATATCATGATTTAGGAAGAATCACATACATTCTCAGAGAAAACCACCTGCCAAGTTGAATATGTCGCGCGCAGAGAGTCAGCCTATAATAGTCACAGACATCTATCAAAGACTACTCTGAAGGTCATTCTAAACAGAGGGTTCACAATTCTATGGAAAGTTGGGCAGCACTTCCCTACCCGGTGAGCTATATAAGTCTACTGTGAAAACAGTCCTATGTAAGTACAGTTTGATTATTCTTCTTTTAAACCCTTCTACTGTGGTAACAGTTCAATTCTATTCTGTGATATTCTTCTAAGTATTTAATACTTATTCTAATACTACTACAGTATGTATTCTCTAATTCAAAAGAGGGTTAGGATTAGTTACCTCAGTAAGCCCAATAATATCCTAGAAAAAGTCGCGCCTGAGCAAGGTTTTGCTCCTAAGTTGTATGCTCCAAGGAAACCTTAGAAGTTCTTCACAACTTCTACTAAGTACTAAGGTATTTGGGCTAGGGTATTTTGGGCATTATAACAATACTAGAAGACAACTTTTCTACCAAGGGAGGGGGGTAGATTTTTGGCTAGGCTAGGGGGGGCCTCGGCCAAACTACTAGGCTAGAGGGGGGGGGTATTCGGCCAAGGGCCTTCACAAGGGGAGGGGGAGGGGTTGGACGAAAAGGCTACAAAGGGAGAGGAGAGGATTTTCAAGACTTGGAAAGATTTGTGGATGAAGAACTCTTCATCTCTAAGGGGGTATTTATAGGTCAAGAAGTGGCCAACCAATGGCCAAGATTAAGACAAGTGCAAGGCAAGTGTAGGGTGAGGATTAACTATACACAAATATCCTACCAACTCCTTGACTTGTGCACAAGGCACAAAAAACGTGCCAATGGTTCTTCAATTCGTCCAATGGACGATTTCAAGTCCACAAATTGGAGGGTGCCAAGTGTCGCCCTCCCGTTGGTCCAAAATGTTTCATCTCTCGGAAAAATCCGCAAAAATTAGAAATGGCATAGCCGGAATTTACCCTACGAAAGTTGTGGAAACGTTTCGTCGGAAAACGATTCTTTTAGAGAGTTGTGCACAAATAAAAACGTTTTGCCTAAACTTTAAGGCTAGACTTTTGTACGTATTCCCTTACGTACATACTCTGGAAATACGGGGTATAACAGCTCTGGTGCTGGGGCCTCAAAACCTGGCGCAGAAGAACTCGCCGACTGCGGAACAATATCTTGTATACCCTGGGCATAAGCCCTATCAACTCTCTGAGTCTGACTAGTAGCTCCTGCTACTCCTTTGCCCTTCTGGGCGGCTGTTGCCCTCCTTGGAGGCATAACTGTAACACAAAATTACGTCAGAGAGGAATCATCTTACTAACACAGCTCTATGGCACGATCTTAGAGTGAGAAGAATAGAAACCAACTCCTAAATGTCCTGTAGCCTCCTGTTTATGGGTGTGGCGCGCAACTAACCGATAATCAAGACTCTACTAGACACGGTCTGTAGACATTCCGAGGACTGACTGCTCTGATACCACTCTGTCACACCCCGAACCCCGGGCCCGTGACTGGTGCCCTACCTGGGCACCCTTCTACCTTAACAACTAAGTAAACTTGCGGAATTTAAATAACACCTCTTTTTTTTTTAAACCAACATACGTACAAGGGCAAAGCCGACAAGGCTGCCATATAAAATACATAACAAAAGACACTACACCGTACATGAGTCCAATCCCACATATGAATACAGACCTCTAAGAGTTTTACTGAACTATGACGGGACAAGGCCCCGCCGTACCCATAACTGTAAAAAAGTCTGTACTGAAAGAACTTATACCAAAAAGATAAACTCCCGAACAGAAAGAGCTATCCAAAAACTCTGAGCAGGGTCCTACACCTGCCGATCACCAAACAGCGTACCTAAACCTGCGGCATGAACGCAGCCCCCCGAAGGAGGTCAGTACGAAGAATGTACCAAGTATGTGAAAGCGATGAAATCGTAATGAAATTATAACAGTCTAAACAAAACAGGAGACATGTATGATTGCCAACCTACAGTACACAATACATAAGCAGTCATATCAAGTCAGGTATGCATGCCCTCAAAGTCACTACTCAAATAACAGTACACAGTGTCTTACTAACAATGAGAGTAAATAGTAGTATACTTACAATATCAAATAGGAAACTCACGATCAAATCATGGGTAGAAAATCCATGGGAACAGGTGGTATAACGTCTTGGGGGTTTACCCCTCATTTATACTCTTACCCTGAGGCAGGTGGTATAACGTCTTGGGGGTTTACCCCTCATTTATACTCTTATCCTGGAGAAGGTGGTAAAGCAGGTGGTATAATGTCTTGGGGTTTACCCCTCATTTATACTCTTATCCTGGAGAAGGTGGTATAGCGTCTTGGGGGTTTACCCCTCACTTATACTCTTACCCTATCTCAACCGGCCATCACACAATAAATAAGCAAGTTAAGAAATCCCCCTAACTTCTTATTAGTCTTATGCATATACACTCTCATTTTAGCTTACTTAAGGCACTAACATGACATTATAAAT
The DNA here is from genome assembly GCA_029844215.1 of Przewalskia tangutica. Classification (NCBI taxonomy): domain Eukaryota; kingdom Viridiplantae; phylum Streptophyta; class Magnoliopsida; order Solanales; family Solanaceae; genus Przewalskia; species Przewalskia tangutica. Next base: position 75,320,023 of record CM056723.1, on the reverse strand, counting down.
CCGGGAATCTAACCCGCCTCCTGGTCACACGCCCCGGAATCCCACATCGTAAGCATGTCCAAGGAGTAACACAAATAATGGAAGCATACCCGTGGAATGCCACATCACTGTCGGTACGTCCAAGTAAACTTACAACAAGACAGTCGACCCTCCAACCGAGAGTCGCGGCAACGTATTAAAACATAATACTTGCACTCAAAGGCTATCACCAGCACACATAGGCAAGTTCATAAAATCTATAGACTTTCATTTTATAAACTCAAGGCACTTAGAGAATAATTCCCATTTAAACAAGCCAAAGTACTTATCAAGGCACACATAGAATAATTCTCAATTAAACAAGCCCAAGTACTTATCAAGGCACACATAGAATAATTCTCAATTAAACGAGCCAAAGTACTTATCAAGGCACACATAGAATAATTCTCAACTAAACAAGCCAAAGTACTTATCAAGGCACACATAGAATAATTCTCAATTAAACGAGCCAAAGTACTTATCAAGGCACACATAGAATAATTCTCAATTAAAAAAGCCCAAGTACTACGTACGTACATTCTTTTCAAAAGACTCCTTTTTATGTAAAACCCCAAGATACTAACACCCGTAGTATCAAGGCAAGTCTATTTTTCAAGGTAAGTTACTACACTTTTAGAAAACTCATTTCAAAGCTTGAAATCAAGTAACTTCAAATTTTCACAATCTAGGCAACTTATGCCCATTAATCAAAATAGACAACTTTCTTAACCTTCCATAAAGCCGTTATAACCAACTTCCCATAAAGTCGTTATAACCCTTTATGGTTTTAGACATATCCATTTCTTTTATAACCAAGAGACTTATACTTTAAAACCAAGTATCACATACTTACAAATCAAGTTCTTAACTTTCAAAATACTTCAAGTCTCTTAATATTTAGAAAACAAGTTTCTTCTACTTTTAAACCTCAAGTAACTCACACCTTTAAAACAAGTTACTTCTCTTAAATCATGCCATTTCTCCTCTCTTAAAACAATTAAGTAAATCACTCCTTTAACTCCCCTAAAGTCATTACAACAACCCTTAGGTTTTGGAACTAAGGCACTAGCCAAAAGGTTTGGAAACCACTTCCTTTTCAAGACTCTAAGTACTTTAAGTAAAATGCTTTCACTTTTAAGAATCCAAACTTCACTAAGGAAATGGATTATACAACTTACAATTTAAACATCAAAGTACAATCAAGGGAGTACATAGAACGAATTCTATTTTAGGCAATCCAAATACAACCAAGGAATGGATCATTTAAGGAGTAGGACATACTTTCTTTATCTTAAGGAATCATGCTAGAAGAGGAGATAGTTCACATACCTTTTCGGCTAAATCCACAAGCTAAGCCGAATACGCCGTACGTAGAAGTGTCAACCTATAATGGTCACAACAAGACTATCAACTTCTAGTCTCAAACGTAGAATAATACTAGGTATACGGTCTCTAATTCTACGGAAAATCGGGCAGCACTTCCTTTGTTTCTACTCACTTTGCCACCTTTTTCAAGGCCGAATACAATAACCAACACGCCACATTTAAGGCTCAAAACAACAACCAAACAAAGGGGATTACACGTCTTACAATACGTGTAAAATTCCGCCCCACAATTCATACCAAGTAGTTTAAAACTCACTAGCCATTCTCGGCCAACAATAACCAACAATTCAAAGTCTTTTCCAATCCTTTTCCAATTCCAAGTTCTAAGGTCTAACATGTTATATAGTCATAAACAACTTCAACAACTACAATTTCCTTCTTTATACAACATGCGACGACTTAAACTAATAATCAACTTGAATTGTAATCTTAAGGCTAACATGCTAGTTTTCGGATTAGGGTTCCAATATCCAAAACACTTGTCAAACCTCATAATATATAACTCATGCTTGCTAATATCCATAGCTACAATGATAAGTAAACCTTAATTACTATAACGACAAGATTTATACCTTTATAAGCCCTTAAAATTTCCAAGATTCAAAGTCGCTCCTTAGCAAATTCTTAGCTCCTTTCCTTATGTTCCAATCCGCTCCAAGCACTCCTTAGAAGCCTATGAAGAACCCATCTTCAAGTTCCAACTTCAAAGTTGAAGAACTCCTTAAGTTTCCGCCTTGCGACTAATACGAAAACGTCGTTTTTCCGAAATCTTTCTATTGAGATATCCTTACAATACCCTTAGGGACATTGGGTTCAAGTCTTGTGAACAAAGGATCAAAACTACAAATTTTTGTGTGTGTAAAATGGGTGAACCCGAGAGCAAGTCTCCAAGAACAAATGTGTGTGATATTTTCTAAGTGTTGAAGACCTTGTCTTGAACTAGTAGTATGCTTATATAACACATTGGAGGGCCAAGACTTAAACAAATGGGTGGCTAAGATGAGTTTCACTAGGATCAAGCCCAAGTGGCAAGTTGACTTGGTCAATAATATCAAGCTTTGAAGACTTATCTTCCAAGATGGTCAATGACCATTTTACCCCTTACTAAATTCGTCCAAGACCATTTGTGGGGGTGCCACGTGTCTCCCTCTCATTCGTCCATAAAATTCTGTAACCCTCGTGGGCCCCACAAAAATGTAAAATTCCCCAGGTGGGCCCCACGTGACCAAATCCGTAAAAATAAATTTTCATAGTGTTAACAAGTTCCATACTCTTCAAATAATACATTTTGAGAATATAATTCTCCTCAACTAACATTTTTCCTTTCCGACGTTCGGAAGATTTTCTGTCGGAAAAACAATTCTTCCTTTCGTACTAATTCCAAGTCTTGTGTTCCTTACGTAATTTCTCTTATACATGTCCTGGACTTACGGGGTGTAACACCAAATGCAAATATACAAGGTTTAACATGACACAGCTGATTTCATACCAAAAGAGTGCTAATCGTATGATTCTCAGTAAATCAGTAGTTATAACAAAAGATCGATTAATGGAGACAGTCGACACCTAAACAAGTAGGGGCAACATATGATCAGCTTGAGGCAAATATCCTTTTGAGGACACTGATCTTAAAGTACCAAGTCACTTAGCCTTAGGCTAGGCATATAGGATTTTAGTCTGGTCATTCATTGGACATAAAAAATATTTTCACACACACAGTCTGGTAAGCTGATTTTAGACAGTATTATTGAGCTCATTGATTATCACGTATTGCATTACCTAGAAATTTAGTCAACAACTCACAGCAAGAATGTATCTTGATTAATTAAAGCAGAATTATTCAACATCATATTCATACATTAATGAATTCAACAACATGAATGAACTAAATTAACACATATTTAACACAGAAATGCGCAGGAATAACATGAACTGAAAGGAATTTAAGTTTACCTTCTCCGAGCAGCGAACCGAGGTAGTGTATCAAGTCGTCGAAGGCACTCGGGGATTTGTGCTTATGCGATAAGGAGGGACGGTATTTTTGCTTTGAAACGAAACTTTGGTTAAGAACGATTTCTAAAGAGTAGAAGTTATTGTGGGTTCTTGCTTTTTTTTTCTCCACTGATTGATCTCCAATGAGCTTTTTACTGTGAGAAGAAGTGTGTGACTGCTGCCCCTTGCATGTGTAAATCTATTGGCTTATATAGTCTCGATTTGGGTTTCAATTTAAGGTAAGTTAGGGACAACTTTTATGGCTGATTTTGGATGATTTTGGTACTGATTTTCTTGTGATTTTGATGTTGATTTGAGCGTTATTATTGGAACGATTCGGGTAAAATTTTGGTGTTGATTTTGGAAGGATCTGTTACAGTTTTGGACATAATTTTTGGTGTAAGATTTTCGGGTATTTTGAAGACTATTTGGTTTTTTTGTTGGTATGTTTAGGATGTTTTTATTCAGTTTATTTTGGGTTAGGATCGAAGTAATATTGGAGTGGATTTGAGGATGGAAGGAGATGACAGAGAAAGGGTGATGAAATACCGGATTTTTTGGCGGATTTTGTGGCCGGAAAATTCAGCGGAATCGCGGATGTCGAGGAGGTGTAGCGGCAGATTGAAGTATGAAGATGAAATAGGTCTTGCTACTTAGGTTTTAATTTTTCAAGGGAAATATGGCTTTGGGCTGCTAGTTAGAAGGACACTGGGTTGGCTGAAATGCAATTTGGGCCTTAGGTTTGGGATTTATTCTGGTTTGGGCTGATGGGGAGAGCAACATTTGCTTTAATTTTGGGCCCTTTGTTTTGGACAAAAAATAGAAAGTTGGGCTGCTAATTTGGGCAAGGGAATTTGTTTGGGTTAACTGAATTTTTAAGGTAGAAATTTAAGGATATATTTTATTTTAATAGAAGGAAATTTGTTTTTTGTGGTTTTTAAAAATTAGTTCAATAGCCGATAAATAATCGACAGAGATGGTCAAAATTGTGTGTCAACAACACATATTTACCATCAAGCTTCGGACGGTCAGGCAATAGTCATCAGTTGGACAGTTATGTATTATTATTTACAACCGGTTGGGTAGTTACTACTGATCAGTTAGAAATATGAACAATTAGAGTTACGACGTTAACGTGGAAGTATAAAATAAGGTTACAAGATAGGTATGATTGTTATGTATATTATGACTTAGAAACACTTCAGAGGTTCAGGTTGATTCGTATATTTCTCTTTTATGATTACTTATTATTGTGTTTAATTTCCACCTTTTATATTCAGTACATTTCTCGTACTGAAGTCCCTTTACTTGGGGCATTATATTTCATGTCGTACAAGTCAGGTAGGAGAGGATAGGACCTGCCTTTGTAGATCGCCTCCATAGTTCAGCTTTTGTTGGTGAGCTCCACTTCCTTCTAGAGTATTACTGAGTTAGGGTGGTGTATATGTTTATATATCTTTTCTAATTTAGCTATGTTGGGGGCCTTGTCCCAACTTATGTAGTATGTCTACATTATCCTAGAGGCTTTGTAGGCTAGTTTCGTATTGTACAGTTGTTGTCATGGCCTTATCGTCTTTGGTATACATATATTTGTTAGGTTGGGATCTTATGCTTACATGATTTCATGTTATGCAAGTCACAGTTGTTATTCTAAGGTTTTGTGAACCTAGACATTGTTTGTTTGTGTGATGATATCCAAGTGGTTCGCTTGGGCCATTCAGGCACTGGGTGACGGACAAAAGTAGTAAGGAATTGGATTCTTAACCATTTGCCTTTTTGGGTACACTGATGCATGTGAATTAAAGAGCTTCATCTAGCTAAAAGAGAAAAGTAGTAGCTGATGATGGTGAGAGTAGAGTACCACATATTAGTGAGGCTCAGAGCATGGATGTGATACCCTCATATGATGTATTGAACACGCCAGCCCCGGAAGAGCAAATGAGGTGACTACTGCCTCTAGCCCCTCCGTTTGAGACTTATGATGAGGACATAGATATGCAGACTGCAGTACTATTATTGACTCGATTAATTCCCGCTCAAGCCCAGTGTTAGAGTGCAGATATTGGATCGGGATCCTATAATAGGGCAGTTAGTGCGAGGGTCCGAGATTTTATTAATTTGGATCCTCTGGTGTTTATGAGGACTGACCCCAATGAAGATCCGCAGAACTTCTTGGACTAGATATACCAGACACTGTAGGTAATACATGCTACAAATAGTGAGGCAGTGGAAATGGCCTCGTATAAATTGTGGGATATCGCGGTTGTATGGTATGAGACGTGGATACTGTATAGGGATCAAATGCACCATCAGTGATATGGAATGAACTTTCTGAAGTCTTTCTGCAATATTACCTACTAGTAGAACTTTGAAGGGTACGTAAGATAAGTTTATACTTTTATAGCAAGGTGATATGAGTGTATTGAAGTACCGCCTTCAGTTTAACTTGTTGGCTAGGTATGCCCCTACGGTTGTAGTCGAAATGAGTAATCTGGTGCACCAATTTGTGAATGGCTTGGGGACACATCTTATTAATGAAAGTACTATAACCTCTTTGAATGAGGGTATGGACATCTCCCGCATCCAGGCATATGCTCAGAATATGTAATATCGAAAGCGCCAACAACAGGAGGCGGGCGACGGGAGTCAACCTAAGAGGGCTAAAACGGCCGGCCAAGTTGACCATGATTGGAATAACCCTAGGCCTTCAGCTGGTCCTGTAGTTAGTAATCCTTCTCGGATCCAGGGGCTACAACATGATATATTTTCTTATTCTGGATCGGGTCAGAGTTCCCGAGCTTCAGGGTTTCAAAAGCAGAGAAGATTAATGCAGATGAGACCACCTGATCGCCATGTGATCAGTGTTGTAAGGCAAATTCTGAGTGATGTCGTTGGTATTCTAATGTACGTTACACTTGTAGCGATTCTAGTCACTTTTATGTAAAGTTGTCCAATGAGGAATAGAGGTATTATGGCCCAGCCAATCAGATCATCAATAACTTCATCATCTTCAGTGCATCCCATTGTGTGTGGGCCTCAAACGGTAGTTAGTAGGGGTCGAGGCAGGGGTGGGATATCTGGCCCCGACAGTGTCCAACACCATAACTATGCTTTGATAGGGTGACAGGATTATGAGGCACTTGACTTGGCTAAAGGTATCTTAATGATATTACATTCCTTTTTTATATAGAATAGGTATTATCGATTCAGATTCTACCTTTATGTATGTTATTTGATGTATAAGACGGGTGTGAAACGTAAGTTGTAAAATAGGCTTACAACGTAACCTCACCCATAGGTGAGTTGTGATATTCCAAAATCCAAGGGTTAAGATAGAAGTCTTCCAATACAGTTTGATGTCTTGAGGAAAGTTATAATACGCCTTATGATGTTAGGGATAATGGTGCAATCATGGAAGGCCAATGTTATATTACGAGTGGTGTTATGTAGTCTATGAGATGATAAATACGGTTTTGAGGAGGCGCGAAAAATTGAGGTAATCCTCTGTAAAGAAGGAGTCCTGCCAAAATATTTTCAAAAGGAATCAGAATTTAAGGTTTTAGGCTCCGGTACTCCAACATTCAATGATGAATGTTGTTAAGCGGGGAGGATGTTACACACCAAAATTTAATGTGCAAATGACAGCGTAGTTAGCTGACTTGAGCTCCGGTGACTCGAGATCCTTTATGAGTATCACTTTCAACTTAGAGAGATGTTAAGAGAATGTACAAAAGGTTGGAGGTCATTGTCACGACCCGACCGGGCGTGGATCGTTCCTACAGGCACCCTGTCGGTATATATCGAGAGAATAGCAGCGGAACATACACAACACACATAAAAACTTAGACAGTAAACAGCAACAGGCTAGCCGATAAGGCCACCTCCCGTAAAATATACACAATCTAGAAATCGAACAGTACATCTTTTTTTTTCTTTACAACCCAATCCACAATGTGACTACAGACCTCTAAGAATAACAACTGTGACAGGACAGGGCCCCGCCATACCCCTGAATAAACAACAACCAACCATACCAGGGATAGGCCTCCGGAGTAATGGAGATTCCCAACAGCTGAACAGTGATCCTAAAAGTGAGGATCAGCTACCTGTATACTCTACCTGCGGCATGAACGCAGCCCCCCGAAGGAGGTCAGTACAACATGTACCAAATATGTGGCCCGAAATCAGTAATGAAATCATAAGTCTATAATAAAGCTGAGACGGTATGATAACTCAATTAACGATAATCGTGCCTTACTAACAATGAGAGTAATCAAGAGTATACTTACAACATAAAAATAGGAAGCTCACGATCAGCGGGACCACCCGCGCAGATGTCATTAAGCAATCCTACTCCTGGGACTATTTCACCCGCATAGGTCGTGTGGACCCGCATGAGGTATTTCTCGCATAGGCTGTACCCGCCCGCGTGGGACTATTTCACCCACATAAGCCCATAAGGACTCGCATGAGGTATTCCTCGCATCATGGGTAGCAAATCCATGGAACAGGTGGTATAACGTCTTGGGAGTTTACCCCTCATTTATACTCTTACCCTAAAGCAGGTGGTATAACGTCTTGGGGGTTTACTCCTCATTTATACTTTTACCCTAGCTCATCCGGCCATCATACATAACATAAGCCCTACCGACTTATCATACATAACATAAGCACTACCGGCTTATTATACAATAAATAAGCAAGTTAAGAAATCCTCCTAACTTCTTATTAGCCTTATTCATATACACTCTCATTTTAGTTTATTTAAGGCACTAGCATGTCTTTTATAAAAATCCGGGAATTTAACCCAAAGTACTACGTACTTCTATTCCTTTAAAAAAAATGACTTTTTTTCATATAAAACTTCCAAGATACTAATAACCGTAGTATCAAGTCATAACTACATTTTAGGACAAGTCACAATACTTTTTTAGAAAATACATTTTCAGGCTTCTAAATCAAGTGACTTCTTTCTTTTAAAACCTTAAGCAATTGATGCCTTTAAATCAATTTGTCTTTCGTCATTTCAAGTCATTTAACATACTTAAATTACTTAGAGTAAACCACTCTTTTTAACTTTCCATAAAGCTATTATAACCAACTTCCCATAAAGCTGTTATACTAGTTTTATACTTTAGAAACTTACATACTTCTTTATAACCAAGAGACTTAAACTTTCCAACAAAACAAGTATCAAAATACTTTCAACATACTTAAAGTCTCTTAACTTTTGAAAACCAAGATATCCTTAATATTTAAACAAGTGAGTTAATTCCCTAACTCAACCAACTTGGACATTCTTAAAATAAGCCAAGGATATCAAATGGACTAGATTGTCAAAATCTTGTACGTCTACCGTACTATACATTTACAACTTATTCATGCTCAAGAGATAAGAAAGTTCCACATACCTCTTCGGTTTAATCCACTTGCTAAGTCCAATACGCCGTACGTAGTATGTCAACCTATAATGACCATAGTACATATATTAACTTCTTACTTCAAACGTAGAATATTCCAAGTGCAAAGTCACTAAATTCTACGGAAAATCGGACAGCACTTCCTTTGTTTCTACATACTTTGCCACCTTTTTCAAGGCCGAATTCAATAACCAAACACGCCACATTTAAGGCTCAACAAAGTAGTTAACAATAGGGGATTACACGCCTACAAAACGTGTAAAACTCCGTCCCACAATTGACATCAAACTAGTCCAAAAATACAATGTCCATTCGGCAATTAGGGACAACAATACAATGTCTTTTCCAATTCTTATTCAATCCAAGTTGTTTAGTATAACATGTTATCAAGCCACAATTGAGTATAACAACTATAATCTTCAAGTAGATAACATGCGACGATTCTAGTTAACGACCAAATTGTAAATCAAATTTCAAATTACTCAACATGTCATTTTCGGATTTGAGCTTCCAAATTTCCATAACACTTATCAAACTTCATAACACATATCACATGATCATTTCTAACTTATAATAACATGGAATCTTCAATTACAAAAGTAAGACGAAGATTATACCTCATTTAGCCCAAATATGATCCAAGTTTACAAGTCGATCCTTAGCAACTTTAGCTCCTCCTTTCGACGTTCCAATCCACTCCAAGCAACCCTTAGAAGCTTATGAAGAACTTATCTTCAAGTTCCAACTTCAAAGTTGAAGAACTCCTTAACTTTCCACCTTGCGACTAATACGAAAACGCCATTTTTCCGGGATCTTTCTATTGAGATACACTTACAATACCCTTAGGTACCTTGGTTTAAAGTGGGGAGATTATTGGACAACAATTGAAAATTTTCTCTTCAAACCCTAGCTAAAGCCGAGAGCTACTCTTGTGAAGAACACAATTCTTGAAATTTTCTCTTAAGTATGGAAGCCTTGTCTTGCTACTAGTAAGCTTATATAACACAAGGAAGGGTTAAGATTAAAACAAATGGGTGGTTTGGATGCATTTCACAAGGATCAAGCCAAGTGGCCCTTTGACAAGTCAACAATGTCAAGCTCTTTGTCTTAGCAAGACTTGGTCATTTAAATTATGGTCAAATGACCATCCTATCCATGTATTTTCGTCCAAGACCAAGTATGGGGTGACACGTGTCGCCCTCCCGTTCGTCGCAATATTTCGTTTTCCGATAATTCCATAATTCCGATAAATTCATACTCGTCTCAAATCTTAACATTTTTTAGTTCTTACGTACGTTCTTATAAACCTATCCTGGAAATTTCCGGGGTGTAACATTCTTCCCCCCTTAGAAACATTCGTCCCCGAATGTTCTTCTAGGAGTCAAACTTAAAGATAGCGACATAGTCTCCTTACAACACCTACATACCAATAATACCACACAAGGCCACATAACAATATTCATACTAAAATGTCAACCTGAACCCCATGTGTCAACGTCAGTTATCTGCATAAAGCTTTTATCGACTCTGAGCTTACAATAATCTTTCCTGGATAAGCTTCGCCTTATCCACCGCCTGCTGAACAAGTCTGGACCAAATAACTGAACCTCGCCTATGTCGAACCAACCAACCGGCGATCTATACTTTCTTACATACAAGGCCTCATACAGGGCCATTTGAATACTGGAAGGGTATCTGTTATCGTACGTAACTCAATAAGAGGCAAATAATTCTTTCAGCTAACTCTGAAATCAATAACACAGGCCCGCCACCTATCCCCAAGTGCCTGGATAGTATCCTCTGCCTGCCCGTCGGTCTGAGGGTGTAATGCAAAATTGAGACTCACCTGTGTTCCTAAAACCCTTCTGAAAAAACTCCAGAAGTTATCTGTAATCGAGCTCATCTGTCTGACATCATAAACGTAGGAACCCCGTGCAGTCTCACAATCCCCATGTTATACAAGCTAGCATAAACCTCAGCCGAGTAAGTGGTCCCAATCCGTAAGAACACGGCTGGTTTCGCCAGCCTATTTACCATGACCCCCAGGGAGTCGCACTTCCTCTGAGTACGATGCCACCCTGTAACAAGATCCAAATTAATTACCTCCCACATCTAAGTCGGGGTCTAAATCGCCTGTAATAGCCTACTGGGCCTCTGGTGTTCAACCTTGACCTGCTACAAGTTCGGACACCAAGCAGTAAACTCTGCCATGTCCCTTTTCCGGTCATCTTACCCATACATACATCTGAGGTCACGACACAACTTAGTCGACCCCGAACAATTTGAGCAATAAGCACTGCGTGCCTCCCCTAAAACCTGTTGACTAGTCCTGCAGCACCGGGTACACACAATCTATCCTCATATCACATCACCTCATCCGGTGCTACTCAAACAGGCTCTTCTCTTCTCGGAGAGCCGTATCTCGATACCGTATCATAACTGGATCCTCATATTGTCGCCTCTTTACCTCCTCAATGATGGAAGACTCGGCAACCTCTCGGATCTAAACTTCATTAACCTTGGAAACAAATAATCGAACCCCTCGGCTCGTTAGCTAACGAATCTCACGGACCACGTCCTGTCTGCAGCTTCCCATCCGACGGACTACCCGTAGACCACGACTAAGAGTATCTCAGAATCTTCGCTTTCCCGGATGGTATAGGATGTCGATATCACAATCCTTGAATAACTCTAACCACCGTCGCCGCAAATTCTACTACCTGCATGCGAAGGTATGCCGGAGGCTTTTGTGGTCTGCACAAATATCCACATGAAGTCTAAATATACGTCATGCCCCCAAATCTTCAAGGCATGATTTAACTGCCGCCAGCTCTAAATCATGGGTGGCGTAAATCCTCTCATGCTTTCCTAACTGCCGGGAAACATAGACTCTAACATTATCGTGTTGCATCAGCACACAACCTAGCCCAACACCCAACGTGTTACAATAATAACCTAACCCTCTAGTCTCACATGAGGGGTTAGAACTGTAGTCGTGGTCAACTTATCTTCCAATAACTGAAAGCCTTTCTCATTCCTGCGAAATATTCGGGTATCTTTAATCTCACTTATGGTTCATGTTTCCCTTTCTCTGTTGCAACCAAACTTGGTCACTAAACTTAGACTTAATTCCTTTGCTTGCCTCATGGCTAAGACTTACTGTCAATCACAATTTAGGGGAGAGGTTTCCTTGATCTCGTCAAGTAACAATCCTATTATTCTCTCCCAGCTCGTAGAGATAATAGCCAGGTATTACCACATTTCCTCAAAATGTTCTTACTTCCCATTATTTACTAATGGTCTTTACACTAGTCTGGGGTAATCATATCTCGTGCAACTTACATAACCATAGCCGTATTCTCCTTTATCATTCTGGTCATATCCTTACCTTAGGCTTATTATTAGAAAAAGTATTTCTATCTTGATTCATAATCGTACAGTTTCATACATGCGTACAACCTGCATTTATATCTTTACGATACTTCCTCGACCAATTAAATGCGTCGTTCTTAATTACCCCAACACAACACTTTTCCCACGGTTATCTACAATCAGTAACCTATGGCGTACGACATCAAGACCTTACCAGTCTCATATCCTGCGTCTAACAACATGGGTACACGCAACCCCATAATACGTAAAACTGTCCTTTTACGTAGGGGAGAGAACTTATCTCCCTTTCTTAAACTTTCCTTGGAGTCACAACCCTAATCACAGGGTCCTCTTGCGGTCCAGTAAATATCTATTCATTACGCACCGCCTTTAAGTTCGTGTAGATTTTCCATCCTACCAAAGATGCCCTCAGCTTTCCGCCGGCAGCACTCGTACTTATTTTATTCTTGCCTTGCACATTTTCCTGAAATTATCCGGAAGGTCATGGCCCTGACCGCCACACCAAACCAACTCCAAGTACCTCCAAGGGCACTTAACATAAATCCCTTCAAATTCAATTATTACTTACTTTCTGCGTCAATTTACCTCAAATGAACTAGTCACACAGACTTATAAAAAAAACAATGATGTCAAAGAAGGAAGGATAATTCACTGGTTACCACCACTCCTCTTCTTTTCCACTCGATAAACTGCAGGAAAGCGGTACCGAATCAATCTCTCTCGTAGTCCACGTTGGCATAACAATAGGCCAACTAGCCGCACTCATAGTGACCTCGATATCTGTCATAATGCTACGCTAGGTCTACTAGGGTCCAACGACTGTATCGTTACCGGCAACTATTATCTACCCACTCAGCTACCACCCAACACTCACGGGTGTAGTTACCTCGAAAGGTCCTCATGGATTCAGGTTCCATTTCTTTACACTTGGTTGCTCTCTTTCTTACTGGTCGTACTCTTCCCGTACTTCCAAACTTAGTCTAGCGTACGTACATAGCCTTCATACTGATTTGGGCCTCTAATCTTTGGAGTTACTATTCTGAACAACATACGTCCATTTCCGGCTCTCACAACCTGGTTCCGGTGGAATGCGTCCACGAACCCGTAAAATGATTAACTAGACTTGGGCATTGCACCCTCGTGACCCTGTCACGTAGCGGGACTACTATCAACTGATCTCATTCCATTTCAGGCTATGGGGCGACCCTTAATAGGTCCTCAACTCGACTCGGCATCATACTTAACTCTTATCCTAGGCCTGACTTAACTTTTTACTACCCGAGAAGGACTTATATACCTAAGGTCTCGATGGTTATCAACATTTTTAGGCTTGCAATTTCCATGCTCTACGCCTACCTTATCAGTCCCAGAAGCGTGTCACGACCGAACCGGGCCGTGATCGTGCCTACCGGGCACCCTAGTGATACAACATCAGAGAAAATCAGCGGAAATAAAAATATGAACATGAATTAAGAGACATGATAAATAAACAGCAACCAAAGCGATTGCCTTGGTATATATACATAAATACCGACAGCTTATCCTTTTACAAACCCCGCCTACATTACTCTGGACCTCTAAGATTTTTACAACGGCTATGACGGACGGGGCCCCCGCCATACCCCAATGTACAAGAATCTGGACTCGAGTAACATACCAAAAGATAAGCCTCAGAAGAAATGGGGCTTCCGACACGAATCGTGATCCTATGGCGAGGATCCACAACCGATGTACTTACTGCGGCATGAACGCGGCCCGAAGGAGGTCGATAACAGTACCAAGTATGTGAAATCAGAAACATCGTAAATGAAATCATAATAGTCTATATAAAGCGGGAGACATGTATGATAACCAAACTACGATTCCACACATAAAACGATCATGTCAAGTCGGGACTCACGCCTCAGTCATCCTCATGCGGTGGAACTCCTTCCTCACCGCTGGCAGCCTAGGTATAAATCGTGTGGAATACGTGTCGGCCCATCCGTAGGACTCGGTAAAGAATCTTGTGGAATCGTGTCGGCCCATCCTGGGACTCGGTGAGAATCGGATGAAATCGTGTCGGCCCGTCTCGTGGGACTCGGTGAATAATCGGATGGAATCGTGTCGGCCCGTCGTGGGACTCGGTAGAGAATCAGATGAAATACGTGTCCCGGCCCATCTCGTGGGACTCGGTGAATAATCAGATGGAATACGTGTCCCGGCCCATCTCGTGGGACTCGGTAGAGAATCAGATGAAATACGTGTCCCGGCCCATCCCGTGGGACTCGGTGAAGAATCGTTCATAACAAATCAGCCGGCCCTCCATCGAGAGACGCGGTGGTATAAATCTGATTTGCACAACAAGGCTATCAAACACAAACATAGGCAAGTTACACACAACTCAAGTTTATTTTAGGCCAAAGTCCAGGTTCTGACCCCAAAGTATTACGTACATTAAATTCTTTTAAAAAGATCCATTTCTTTTATAAAGGTCACCCGATATCCGTAGTATTAAAATAGAGTGACTCACATTTTTAGGTAAACCAAAACACTTTCCTTTTTAACATCAAGTAACAACATTCTTTTCCAAAAGTTCAAGTTTGCCTAATTTCAAATACTTAAGTCTCTTTTTTTAGAAAGGTTTCATAGTCCATAGACTTAATCACTTAAGAATATAATCCTCTTTTAAACAATTTGAGAAACATATGTCTTATATGTGAGTAGGTTTTTCTTGTTCATAATCAATCTTATTAAAGCAGCCATGATCTAGGAAATGTAATATCATTTTGTCTCATCTTAGCTTCTATGCAGATGGAGGTTTCTACTGGTTTTAATAATACTTAATTAGTCAAAACATTTCCTTTTATTAACGCTGCAGTGGTTTGTCGATACTCATTCTGATTTCCAAAATCAGTAAAACATTATTCCTTTTAAAAACCAAGTACTCATTACTCACGAATGAGGCTTCACACAAAATTCATATTAATTCATTCAAGTCAAGTCTCTTATCTTTTAAGATCAATAAACCTATTCATTTTACCTTCCTTAAGACGTTATACCTAACTTCCCATAAAGCTAGTATAACTCTTATGTTTTCAAAACCAAGTATTACTCTTCTTTCAAAAAGGTTTCTTAATTCTTTGAAATACTTCAAGATTCTTATCATCACACATCAAGTCAGTTATCTTTTAAAAACCACAAAGCATTTCTTACTTACATAAAACTGTTATAACCAACTTCCCATAAAGCCGTTATAACACTTTATGTTTTAAACCAATCAAATACATTTAACACATGTACGTCTACCGTACTACATAGTTATACACATATCATGCTAGAAAAGATAGGAAGAGGTTCACATACCTCGCGACGATTATCGACTAATAGCAAAACGCTCCAAGTACCTCAAACCGTCGGCTACACCTTAAGCCAAGCAGATCACGCCACACGTAGTACTTCAACCTATAGAGGCCACAAGGCGCCTATTAACATCTAGATCTCAACGTAGAATATTCTACAGAAATTTCGGCAGCACCTCCCCCCCCCCCCCCCGCAACCGCGTAAATCTCTTATTCTATCGAGGCCTGCTAACAGGCCAACAACTCCCTAGAGGGGGGGTTGTACGTCTAGTCCGGACGTGAACAATTCTACTTCACACTAAAGCTACACAAGTCTACTGTAATACAGTCCTATGTAATTACAGTTCAGTTCTCTTCTTTAAATTCAGGCTTAAGTCAAAAGACATCGCCGCATAATTATGTTCAGTTCTATATATAGTATACTTCAACTATATATTCCTACACAGGTAATTTCCAATTACAATAGAAGGTCAAGAGTGTTTACCTCGATAAGCCCAAAATTATCCAAGTTTATATGTCGATCTTGAGCAAGGTTTAGCTCCTACTCCGTGCGCTCCAACCCGCTCCAAACAACCCTTAGAAGTTCTAACCAACTTCTACTCAATTACTTCAACTATCAATGAAGATTTCCTTCGCAAGTTTAGTAAAACGTTTCGTCGAAAAACGACTCCTTTCGGCACTTGTGTACAATTTCGAAACTTGCCAAATCTTTAAGGCTCAAATTATATATGTACGCCCTCACGTACATACTCTGGAAAATACGGGGTATAACATTCTCCCCTCCTTAGAAACATTCGTCCCGAATGTTCCTTCTCAAGACGGATAATGATAAAGTTCTTCTAACAAGTTATCAATGCCATGCCTGGCCACGAAATAACACATGCGCGCAAATACTTAAATCCAGGCCGACGAGGAACCACCTCGATGATGCAAAACAATACCAACTCTCGCTCTTGGTCCAAGGGACACTCCCTTCGCACATTCATTTCTCAAAAATGATTATTCCCATCTTTCAGCACAAGTTCACTTCCTTCCTTACTCGTCGTGCCCTTCTCGAACACTTGAACTCTTCTAGCATACGTACCACACTTCAGTCAACGCTTCTGTTGCCAAAACTTTGGAGTCACAACCTCCAACTTGGTCATCTTACTAGCTTTACTTTCCTCTAAGGCCATTCCCGGCCTTCACGATCCGCTTCTGGTCGAACATATCCACGAACTCATACGATGGTCATCTAAACTTGGGCCTAGCACCCTCGTGACCCTACCACCTGGCGGGACCACCCAGAGCTGACCCCACCTCAAAACAGGCCGCGGGTTGGCCCGCAACATGGCCCCAACCCGACCTACTTAACGCATCAAGCTCTTGTTTCCCGATCCGGAACAATCTTACCTATACAGGTCATGAAAGCTACCACTTCCATTTTACACTACCCAAGGAATCTTCCCACAATACTCCATGTAAACTTATACATTCTGACAAGGATCACCCGCAAAATCTTGTACTCAAGACGGCCTTACATCTAAGGTCTCAACTGTAATATTCTAAGGTTCATCATTTTCTCACCCTGTGCTTACCCTTTTTCACTAACTGGTTTTCTAACTCATAATCAACATAACGCTATCCGTTACATAGCACACAATAATAAGGTCATCATATCATGCATACAAATCTCTAGAGGTTAAGGATATACACGAATCTACCGCTCCACTCTAATCATAGGCACGCCTGCAGTGCATAGTATGAAAGCGATGAACTCGCTCGACCGTAGGTGAGTCATTCATCTGCATCCTTCCTATTAGACGGTTTCTCGTCATATGGCCCGACGGCGCGGGAAAAACAAGCACCGATAAAAAGACGACATTCCCGGGATGGCGTGCGCCACATCGTGCCTGCGAGAAAACACGAACGTGGCTAGAACCCGTATATTCGTGAACGAAGCCACGGAGCCACGACCAGCTCGAATACCCGAACGTCACGAAGGCGCGGAGGACCATTCGCACGGGCGGAGGTACATAACTAGTCTGCCGGCGGCCCTCCTCGAAAGTTACCAAAGGACCTGCTGCTCGGCCTCTTCGCGATCTGGTCATTCCGCCGACCTCTCCGTGCCTCACATCCAGTGTGTGAGCTTGCATGCGGGCAATGTCCATGCGGTGAAGAGCTACACCGTACAAGCCTCTGCTAAGTAATCATCTAGCCGGTGGCGTGGCGGTGTACTCGTCCTCCATATCGGCTACTCTGGGAACATACCGAGCTAATGAGTCGAACTCACATTGTACTCTCTAACCGTCCGATCCCGCCTCAACGTCAAAAATTTGTCGGCCGAGCCCTCTCATCCGGGGGCAAGAAATGTGCAAGAAAAGCCCTCGAGAACTCGTCCCCAAACGGTGGAGGTGCATGCTCTCCGGGACAGATCCGCGAATCAAACCGATCATTGCGGATCACGCGGTGATGCGAACCTAATACCACAGACTATGCCTCTGAGGCTCTGATCACTTTCATGATCCGCTGTAACTGTCGGATAAACTCCTGAGGGTCATCCTCAGCTCTCGATCCATAGAACACTGGCAGGCTACAACTCAGAAAGTCCCGTAGTCTCAAACTTTCTGCTCGGGGGTAAACTACGGGTGCTACTGGGACTGGAACTGCTGCATCCAGCCTATCCTCATATCTGGCCACGACCACGGCGATCGGGCCATCTCATGCTCCGGTGTGGGGCGGAGGCTCAGTCTTGTAGTCTCGTTAGCTACCGCTGCGGCTCTAAACTCTGCCGGCGCTGGCGGCGTCGCAAACTTCACCGTCTGAAGCACAATCTCAGTCTCGACCGGTCCTGCGCGCTCGTACTCCTCAGATCTCTCACTAGACTCCTCAATCGCCTTGCCCACAGGCGGGTTGTCTTACGCGGAGGCATAATCGGTAAAACGAAATACGTCGGAGGGTCCAACTTATCACATGCTCTAAGGCACGATCTCGGAATGAGAAGAAATGGAAACCAATCCTAAATGTCTGCAGCCTCACGATTATAGATGTGGTGCAACACATCGATAATCAAGACTCTACTAGACACGGTGCGTAGACACTTTCAGAGACTAATCGCTCGATACCACTTTTGTCACAACCCGAACCGGGCGTGGATCGTGCGCTACCGGGCACCCTAGTGATACAACATCGAGAGAAAATCAGCGAAATAAAAATATGAACATGAATTAAGAGACATGATAAATAAACAAAGCCAAAACGGTTGCCTTGGTATATATACATAAATACGACAGTTATCCTTTTTACAAACCCCGCTACAACGATTACTCTGCACCTCTAAGATTTTTACAGCTATGACGGGGCGGGCCCGCCATACCACGAATGTACAAGAATCTAGGACTCGGGTAACATACCAAAAGATAAGCCTCGAAGAAATGGGGCTTCGACACGTGATCGTGATCCCATGGCGAGGATCCACAACCGATGTATTTACTGCGGCATGAACGCACTCCGAAGTCGATCTGGCAGTACCAAGTATGAAATCAGAAACATCGTAAATGAAATCATAATAGTCTATATAAAGCAGAGACATGTATGATAACCAAACTACGATTCACAACATAAAAGCGATCATGTCAAGTCGTGGACTCACGCCTCAAGCCATCCGCCGTGCGTGGAACTCCTTCCTCACTGCCGGCAGTCTAGGTATAAATCGTGTGGAATACGTGTCCCGGCCCATCCCGTAGGACTCGGTAAAGAATCTTGTGGAATACGTGTCCCGGCCCATCCCATGGGACTCGGTAGAGAATCAGATGAAATACGTGTCCCGGCCCATCTCGTGGGACTCGGTGAATAATCAGATGGAATACGTGTCCCGGCCCATCTCGTGGGACTCGGTAGAGAATCAGATGAAATACGTGTCCCGGCCCATCTCGTGGGACTCGGTGAATAATCAGATGGAATACGTGTCCCGGCCCATCTCGTGGGACTCGGTAGAGAATCAGATGAAATACGTGTCCCGGCCCATCCCGTGGGACTCGGTGAAGAATCGTTCATAACAAATCAGCCGGCCCTCCATCGAGAGACGCGGTGGTATAGAAATCTGATATTTGCACAACAAGGCTATCAAACACAAACATAGGCAAGTTACACAACTCAAGTTTATTTTAGGCCAAAGTCCGTGTTCGACCCCAGTATTACGTACGTTAAATTCTTTTAAAAAGATCCATTTCTTTTATAAAGGTCACCCGATACCCGTAGTATTAAAATAGAGTGACTCAAATTTTTAGGTAAACCAAAACACTTTCCTTTTTAACATCAAGTAACAACATTCTTTTCCAAAATTTCAAGTTTGCCTAATTTCAAATACTTAAGTCTCTTTTTTTAGAAAGGTTTCATAGTCCATAGACTTAATCACTTAAGAATATAATCCTCTTTTAAACAATTTGAGAAACATATGTCTTATATGTGAGTAGGTTTTTCTTGTTCATAATCAATCTTATTAAAGCAGTCATGATCTAGGAAATGTAATATCATTTTGTCTCATCTTAGCTTCTATGCAGATGGAGTTTCTACTGGTTTTAATAATACTTAATTAGTCAAAACATTTCCTTTTATTAACGCTGCAGTGGTTTGTCGATACTCATTCTGATTTCCAAAATCAGTAAAACATTATTCCTTTTAAAAACCAAGTACTCATTACTCACGAAGGAGGTTTCACACAAAACTCATATTTAATTCATTCAAGTCAAGTCTCTTATCTTTTAAGATTAAGTCTCTTAACTTCTAAAAATCAGTAAACCATTATCTTTATCTCTCTTAAGACGTTATACCTAACTTCCCATAAAGCTAGTATAACTCTTATGTTTTCAAAACCAAGTATTACTCTTCTTTCAAAAAGGTTTCTTAATTCTTTGAAATACTTCAAGATTCTTATCATCACACATCAAGTCAGTTATCTTTTAAAAACCACAAAGCATTTCTTACTTACATAAAGCTGTTATAACCAACTTCCCATAAAGCCGTTATAACACTTTATGTTTTAAACCAATCAAATACATTTAACACATGTACGTCTACCGTACTACATAGTTATACACATATCATGCTAGAAAAGATAGGAAGAGGTTCACATACCTCGCGACGATTATCGACTAATAGCAAAACGCTCCAAGTACCTCAAACCGTCGGCTACACCTTAAGCCAAGCAGATCACGCCACACGTAGTACTTGACCTATAGTGGCCACAAGGCGCCTATTAACATCTAGATCTCAACGTAGAATATTCTACAAAAATTTGGCAGCACCTCCCCATGACCGCGTAAATCTCCTCTTCTATCGAGGCCTGGTAACAGGCCAACAACTCCCTAGAGGGGGGGGTTGTACGTCTAATCCGGACGTGAACAATTCTACTTCACAGTAAATCTACACAAGTCTACTGTAATACAGACCTATTAATTACAGTTCAGTTCTCTTCTTTAAATTCAGGCTTAAGTCAAAAGACATCGCCGCATAATTATGTTCAGTTCTATATATAGTATACTTCAACTATATATTCCTACACAGGTAATTTTCAATTACAATAGAAGGTCAAGAGTGTTTACCTCGATAAGCCCAAAATTATCCAAGTTTATATATCGATTCTGAGAAAGGTTTAGCTCCTACTCCGTGCGCTCCAACCCGCTCCAAACAACCCTTAGAAGTTCTAACCAACTTCTACTCAATTACTTCAACTATCAATGAAGATTTCCTTCGCAAGTTTAGTAAAACGTTTCGTCGAAAAACGACTCCTTTCGGCACTTGTGTACAATTTCGAAACTTGCCAAATCTTTAAGGCTCAAATTATATACGTACGCCCTCACGTACATACTCTGGAAAATACGGGGTATAACAAAACGGGTACAAAAACTTCTCGTAATACCATAATCGTGTTGTCTTGACCACAACAACCATGCTTACTCCATACGGATCTCATCCGTACCATTTTCTTAATCATACTACGTAGCTCAATCTATTAACATAGTCTTCCATTAAGTCCCTTAATTATAACCTCTTAAGGGTCCTTACATTCTCACACAACTCATCATCACCTAATTATCTCAAATTAGCACGTAAAACCTTGATGAGAGTTCCTTAACTGTTCATACCTTCCCGGTATTTATTTAGTCCTTACCAAATCCTGGTAATCTAAAATCATTCTAGGCAACACGCGTCTGACCCTCATACATAAATCCGTATAGTTGTATGTCACAATACCAACTATACTACAAACATTACCAACCTGGATACGCAATCCACATAATCTTTCCTGGGTCACTGCTGCCTTTCTCGTAGCTGCAATCAACATAACTCGTTAGGGAGAGACGACCCTAACCATACAAAATTTATCGCACGATCTTAGAGTGAGAAGAATGGAAACCAATCCTAAATGTCACGCAGCCTCCCGATTATAGATGTGGTGCACAACACACCGATAATCAAGACTACTGCTAGACACGCGATGCGTAGACACTTTCCGAGGACTAACCGCTTCGATACCACTTTTGTCACGACCGAACCGGGCGTGGTGGTGCCCTACACAGGCACCGCTGTATATATCGAGAGAATAGCGTGGAACATACACAACACACATAAAAACTTAGACGATGCAATGCAGGCTGGCAAGGCCACCTCCGTAAAATATACACAATCTAGAAATCGACAAGACATCTTTTTTTTCTTTACAACCCAATCCACAATGTGACTACGGACCTCTAAGAATAACAAGTGACGGACAGGCCCCGCCATACCCCGAATAAACAACAACCAACCATACCGAGGATATGCTTGAGTAATGGAGATTCCCAACAAATGAACAGTGATCCTAAAAGTGAGGATCATTACTGTATACTCTACTGCGGCATGACGCAGCCCCGAAGGAGGTCGACAACATGTACCAAATATGTGGCCCGAAAATCAGCGTAATGAAATCATAAGTCTATAATAAAGCGAGCGGTATGATAACTCAATTAACGATTGCGTGCCTTACTAACAATGAGAGTAATCAAGAGTATACTTACAACATAAAAATAGGAAGCTCACGATCAAAGCAGGACCACCCGCCCGCAGTATCATTAAGCAATCCTACTCCTGCGACTATTTCACCTGCATAGGTCGTATGGACCCGCATGAGGTATTCCTCGCATAGGTTGTACCCGCCCGCGTGGGACTATTTCACCCGCATAAGCCCATAAGGACTCGCATGAGGTATTCCTCGCATCATGGGTAGCAAATCCACGGAACAGGTGGTATAACGTCTTGGGGGTTTACCCCTCATTTATACTCTTACCCTGAAGCATGTGGTATAACGTCTTGGGGGTTTACCCCTCATTTATACTCTTACCCTGGAGAAGGTGGTATAACGTCTTGGGGGTTTACCCCTCATTTATACTCTTACCCTAGCTCATCCGGTCATCATACATAACATAAGCCCTACCGACTTATCATACATAACATAAGCACTACCGGCTTATTATACAATAAATAAGCAAGTTAAGAAATCCTCCTAACTTCTTATTAGCCTTATTCATATACACTCTCATTTTAGTTTACTTAAGGCACTAGCATGTCTTTTATAAAAATCCGGGAATTTAACCCAAAGTACTACGTACTTCTATTCCTTTAAAAAAATGACTCTTTTTCATAAAACTTCCAAGATACTAATAACCGTAGTATCAAGTCATAACTACATTTTAAGACAAGTCACAATACCTTTTTAGAAAATACATTTTCAGGCTTCTAAATCAAGTGACTTCTTTCTTTTACCTTAAGCAATTGATGACTTTAAATCAATTTGCCTTTCGTCATTTCAAGTCATTTAACATACTTAAATTACTTAGAGTAAACCACTCTTTTTAACTTTCCATAAAGCTATTATAACCAACTTCCCATAAAGCCGTTATACTAGCTTTATACTTTAGAAACTTACATATTTCTTTATAACCAAGATACTTAAACTTTCCAACAAAAAAAGTATCAAAATACTTTCAACATACTTAAAGTCTCTTAACTTTTGAAAACCAAGATATCCTTAATATTTAAACAAGTGAGTTAATTCCCTAACTCAACCAACTTGGACATTCTTAAAATAAGCCAAGGATATCAAATGGACTAGATTGTCAAAATCTTGTACGTCTACCGTACTATACATTTACAACTTATTCATGCTCAAGAGATAAGAAAGTTCCACATACCTCTTCGGTTTAATCCACTTGCTAAGTCCAATACGCCGTACGTAGTATGTCAACCTATAATGACCATAGTACGTCTATTAACTTCTTACTTCAAACGTAGAATATTCCAAGTGCAAATTCACTAAATTCTACGGAAAATCGGACAGCACTTCCTTTGTTTCTACATACTTTACCACCTTTTTCAAGGACGAATTCAATAACCAAACACGCCACATTTAAGGCTCAACAAAGTAGTTAAAAATAGGGGATTACACGCCTACAAAACGTGTAAAATTCCGCCCCACAATTGACATCAAACTAGTCCAAAAATACAATGTCCATTCGGCAATTAGGGACAACAATACAATGTCTTTTCCAATTCTTATTCAATCCAAGTTGTTTAGTATAACATGTTATCAAGCCAAAATTGAGTATAACAACTATAATCTTCAAGTAGATAACATGCGACGATTCTAGTTAACGACCAAATTGTAAATCAAATTTCAAATGACTCAACATGTCATTTTCGGATTTGAGCTTCCAAATTTCCATAACACTTATCAAACTTCATAACACATATCACATGATCATTTCTAACTTATAATAACATGGAATCTTCAATTACAAAAGTAAGACGAAGATTATACCTCATTTAGCCCAAATATGATCCAAGTTTACAAGTCGATCCTTAGCAACTTTAGCTCCTCCTTTCGACGTTCCAATCCTGTCACGACCCGTTTCGGGGCCCGTGACTGGTGCCTTACCCGGGCACCCAAGTAGTCATACATCAGAGAAAATCAGCGGAATATAAAAACAAGACATGAAACCGTTGTAAAATGACACACAGTTTTATCTGAGAAAAATGTCGCCTTTCGGCATATATATATATAAACCAAAATCGCGATTCATCCCAAGCATACAATAGGACTCTGAGACCTCTAAGAAGATAAACAACTATGGCGGGACGGGGCCCGCCATACCTGAATGTACAACTATCTACAACAACAGGGAGATCATACCCAAAGTCGAGCCTCGGAGAAGATGGAGCTCACGACACCAAAGCAAAAGATCCTAAGGATGCGGATCTAGCACACTGATTTCTTACTGCGGCATGAACGCGGCCAAAGAAGTCGATAACAGTACCAAGTATGTGAAATCGTAAAGTACTTAAATGAAATCATATCAATTTAAAACCAGTTTACAAATATATGCGAAACAAACAAGTAACGCACATAGTGCCACATCACAAACAAGAGCAATAAGAGGTAAATCGTAGCGGTCTCTTTCTAGGTGCGAATGATCGAAGCAAGGCCAATCGCCCATAGTATCATTAAGCATGCCTAATCTCGACTCGCATGATCCGCATAGGCCACTCACATAGGCGCGTGAGGTATTCCCGCATCGAGGGTAGCTACTCCTCGGCGTCGCCCCGACTCGTAGTCGCGTAGCCACATGCACCGCGTGGCCACAAGGACCGCACACTAACACGGAACTCTCGTAGCTCGCGATAGGCCCCGGGACCGCGTGAGGTATTCTCGAATCATAGTCACACTGCATCGCTCGAGCTATACCGCGTCGGAGGCGGCTTAACCGGTATCATGTCAAGAGGTGAGTGATATAATACTAACGTAACAGCTTATCGTTAAACAACATAAGCACAATAAGAATAACCTCTTTACACAAACGTTTACAAGATACTAACACACATAGCATCACAATATATCCAAGGGAGCTTTTCCGGCAGGTTCCTTAGAAGTCGGAAAGGCTGCTGCGATTCCGGTAGGCACTCCTGCCTCAGAGGAGTTTGCGGATCTTGTTGGTGATCCCGGGTCAAAAGCGGGTATGGAGGGTGGACCCGGGGTGCAGGGGGGTAGTGTTGCTGTTCAGGGTTTGAGGCTTGAATCCTTGGGCCTCCGATCCTTGGTTTCTGAGTGCAAAGAGTTTTTTCCGGCGGCCACTTTGGATGCCAAGGGGTCAACGGGACTCGAGGTTAGTCACGGGTTGAAGGCGGGTCAGGTGGGTGGACATGGGTCTTGGGGAAATTCCATGGGCCACCAGACTTTAGTGGTTGACTCCGAGAACTTTTCATTTCCAATTGGCCTTGGAAATGCTAAGGTTGTGGAAGCCGAGGGGTTTTTTAGCCAAAAGAGGTCTAGTAATTTGATACATTCTTTTGTTGCGGATGTCAATGGCACACCTCACTCATTTTGTGCTACGAATTTAATTGCTGAGAGTACCAAGGATACATCTCATTCAATGGGACATCGAAACTTGAAAAGGTTGAGAACCGAAGAGTCATCTCTCCTAGTGTATTCAAAGGTTACGGAAACCAAAGGGGCAGCTCGTCATAAGAGGTTTAGAAACTTGATGGCTACGGGATTCGAAGGGGCTCCTCTTCATACGATGTTTGACACTGGTTGGTCTGCGGATCTTGTTAGAGATCCGGGGTCAAAGGTGGGTATGGTGGGGGGTCCCGGGTTGCAAGAGGGTCGTGATAGTGGTCATGGGTTGTGGATGGAATCCATGGGTCACGGTATGGAAGGTAATCTTATGAAGGATAAAGGTGTGGCTTTTTGTTGTTTTCCGACTGGCAGCATGGAGGTCGAAGTTGATTCGGGTCTTGTGGATGATCCAGGGTCGATGGCGGGTCAGGACGGTGGTCATGGGTCAGGGTTCATGTCCACGAAACATCAGTCTAAGGTTGGTGAAGCCGTTGGGACTTCTTTTCCCAAGGATATTGAGAAGGCAAATGTTGCGGTTTCCGAAGCCTCACCCCTTCTCGAGGGGTTGTCGGGTCGCATGGGTGGGTTTGGGTCTATGGAGGATCAAGAGGATGGTTACGGGTCCAAGGAGGGTCAGAGGGGTAGTCTTGGGTTCTTTGATTGGTCACGTTGATGGTCGTGGGTCTTGGCTGCGACCTAAGGTCTTTGGTTAAAGTTTGTAGAAACCGATGTTGGTTCATTTCCCATGGTTCTTGGTAGTTTGAATCGTGTGGAAGTCGAACAACCTACCCTTCTAACGAGACTTGGTTTTTCGGGGCATTTATTTGCTAAGAGAACCAAGGAAACATCTCATTCAATGAGACATCGTAAATTTATGAGGTGAGTAGAGTGTCACCCATTCTAATAAATTCAAGGGTTGCGGAAACCAAAGGGAAACTTCGTCAAAAGAGGCTTGGAAGATTGATGGCTACGGGATTCGAAGGGTCTACTCTTCAATCAAGTCTTGGAATATTAACTTATGAGGAAATCGAAGGATCACTCTTATCAAAAACGCCTAAGTTCTCACATTTGGTCTCGGCGATGGGCATTCAATGCCAAGCGACTTAAGCCATTTATGGCGGCAACCTTTGATTTCCCCAACAAATGCATCTAATGCACGCACTAAGCTGCAAGGAGTTTTAATTCTACATAGGATACTTACATGTCCTTGTCTAGAATCAATAGGACTTAAAACTATTATGATCTTATCCTCTTGTAATGGCACCTTTGGTGACCACTACTCCCCCCATTTCTTGATTGCGTAAACATTGAGGATTGAGAACCCTCAATGACTGATTGTAGCCATCTTTATTTTCGTTATTAGTAATAATATTTGCATTTACCTAAAAAAAAAAACAATATATCTACTCAACAAACCATCTTATTATACTTTCCAGAATCAATACAAGTCTTTCATAAACACATAAGTAAACTGTTCCTTTTATCTTTCTTAAGTCGTTATACCTAACTTCCCATAAAGCTAGTATAACTCTTAAGCTTTTTGTTTTAAAAACAAATATTCTTCTTCTTTCAAAAATGATTTATAATTCTTTTGAAAAGACTTCAAGATTCTTATTATTCAGGCTTAAGTCAAAAGACATTACCGTAAAACTACGTCCAGTTAACACACGTACGTCTACCGTACTATATATATATTTTAAAATATCATGCTCAAGAGTATAGGGAGAATCACATACCTCCTCGGCGAAATCCACCTGCCAAGTCGAATATGTCGCGCGCAGAGAATCAACCTATAATAGTCGAATGCGTCTATCGATGTCTAGACTACTGCGTAGACTATTCTAAGCGAGGTTCTTTATTCTACGGAAATTTGGGCAGCACTTCCCTACCGTCAAGCTACACAAGTCTCAGTAAATACGATCCTATGTAAGTCTGATTCAATTCTTCTTTATTAAACTTACGATGTGATTTGATTCAATACTCTTACGTATTATCCTTGATTGTAATTACAGTTCAATTCTCTTCTTTAATATCCTTACATGTGTTTTATACTTATTTCTATACTTCTACAGTATGTATTCTCCAATTACAATAGAAGGATAAGATTATTTACCTCTATAAGCCCAATATTATCCAAGTATAAATGTCGATCTGAGCAAGGTTTAGCTCTGTCTGAACGCTCAAATCCGCTCCAAGAAACCCTTAGAAGTTTCTACACATTCTACTTACAACTTCAACCAACAATGAAGTTTCTCCTAGGGTTTCGTTTAGTGGCTAAAGGAAGTATAGTAGTATTTTCCGGACTCTAAGTATAGAGGTAACTTTGGAAATACTACAAGGGATTGGCTAAGGTATTTTTGGGGATAGTAACAACCCTTGGAGTATTTCTACCAAGAGGGGTAGTGTTTCGTCTAGGGCTTCCAAGAGGGGAGGTTTTTGAGACTACAAGGAAGGGAGAGGAGAGGGTGTTTGGATAGGCTCTTTTGGAGGGAAAGAGAGCTTTGGACGAGAGCTCTTGGGGAGAAGGGGATTTTGAGACTTGGAAGATAATTTGTGGATGAAGAACTTCTTCAACTTAGGGGGTATTTATAGGGTCTTGAGGCCAAGATGAAGCCAAGTGGTAGGCAAGTGTAAGGTGGAGATTTAGGCAAATGTCCTTATCCATCTACTACACAAATACCCTACCAACTCCTTGACCAAAAACGTAGCACAAAAAACGTTCCAATGCAAGTTCTTTGCCGTCGGCGAGGTGACAAGTGTCACACTCTCGTTGGTCCAAAATATTTCATCTCTCGGAAAAATCCGCAAAAATAATAAATGACATAGCAGGAATTTTCCCTTCGCAAAGTTTGGAAAACTTTTAGTCGGAAAACGATTCTTTTTGATAGGTGTGCATAATTTTTCGTCCCCCTATGCCTAACTAAGGCTAAACTTTTGACGCACGCCTACGCATATACTGCAAATACGGTATAACATTCTCCTCGCCTTAGAAACATTCGTCGAATGTTCCTTCCCAAACGATTAACGATAAGGTTCTTCATAACTTAAACAGTTTGCCACACATGGCCACAATACCACACTTAAGCAAATCTGACAATGAAAATTTACAAGTAGGAAAGTGAGTTACCTGGAGGTGTGGGGAATAGGTGAGGATACTTCTACCTCATGTCCTCCTCGACTTCCCGTCATCTCCTCCCCGAGCTCGTTCGCCACAAGACCTTGACGGAAGCCGTGTCGCGGTCGCGAGACGCCTAACCGACGATCGATTATCGCTATGGGAATCTCCTCATACGATAACCCTTGATCCACTGGACATCGTCAATCGGTGCACTCTAGATGGATCCGATACATCTCGCCGGATAGAAACATGAAACACGGATGCGCGCCTCCGGATCGGACGGCAAATCCAACTCGTAGGCAACCTTGCCTACCTGCGGACAATCGATAGGGCCCGATGTACCTTGGTGAGTTTCTTCTTCCGAACCTCATCACACCGCCATGGGTGGCACCCGAGAAAACCCAATCATCAACCTCGAACTCCGGATGCGACGACGATGATCTGCGTATAACTTCGCCGACTACGGCTGTCGATCGCGCTCTGGATAAGCTTCACTTATCCATCGCTGCTGCGCAAATCGAGTCCCACTAATCGCACCTCGCCCACGTCAAACCAGCCTATCGGCGATCTGCACTTCCTCACATACAAGGCCTCATAAGGCGTCATCGAATCTTGGGTGGTAGCTATTATTATCATGAAACTCAACTAGAGGCAAATGATCCTCCCGGCTACCCACAAGTCAATAACACGGGCTCGCGACATATCCTCGAGAGTGCGGATAGTGTGCTCGCTTTGTCGTGCATGCGAGGATGGAATGCGATGCTCGAGCTCACTGCGTCCTAAACCCTTACGGAAGGACCTCAGGAAGTTAGCGTAACGGGCTCCTGCATGCGATATGATAGAAATAGGGACTCCATGCGGTCGGCGATCTCGGATGTAAAGAATGGCATAATCCTCGGTAGAAAAAGTCATCTGACGGGAAGAAAGTGGGCTGATTTAAATCGACTGTCGGCGATAACCCGGATAGAATCACGCTTCCTCCGAGTGCGAGGTAATCCTGTGATAAAGTCCATGTTGATCACCTCCCACTTCGAGTTGGGATCTCTATCGTGCGCAACAAACCACGGGCCTGCGGTGCTCTACCTTCACTGCGACAACAGGTGCGAGCCACAAACTCGCAGCGTCCTCTTCAAGCCATCCGCGATACGGACACGAGGTCGTGGTACATCTTAGTCGACCGGATGGATAGAGTAGCGTGTCTTTGTGTGCTTCCCCAGAACTCTGCCGAGAAGTCTGCAATATCCGGAACACACACGCCTCGAACCTTAGCACTCCATGGTGCTACCTCAAAAGGACCGCTTCCTCACCGCGAAGAGCGTATCGCGGTGCGCGTCAAAACCAGATCCTCAAGCTGTTGCCTCTTCACTCGCCGGCGATGGAAGACTTCGGCAACCTCTCGAACTCGAACCTCACGCTATCGAGAATCAATCAAGCGGACACCAAGGCTCGCTGGCGATGCAAATCGCAAACCATGCCCTCTCTCCGGTGCACATCGATAGGCTACCCATCGACCTACGACTAGGGCATACGCACAACATTGACCTTCCGGGTGGTACGGGATATCGACATCATAATCCTTAAGCAACTCTAACCACCGTCTGCGCCGTAAGTTCGGCTCCCTTTGGTGAAGATATCTGGAGGCTCTTGTGGTGCGTATAAATATCCACATGAACCCCATACAAATAGTGCCTCGGATCTTCAAGGCGTGAATCACCGCGCGACTCCAAATCATGGGTGGGGTAGTTCCTCTCATGCTTCTTAAGCTGTCGGGATGCGTACGCTATAACCTTGCCCTGCTGCATCAACACACATCCCAACCCGATGCCTGACGCATCACAATACACGACATAGCCGTCTGGACCTGCGGAAGAGTAAGAACGGCGGTCGTTAGTCTCTCCTTCGAATCGGAAACCACGCCACAAGCATCATCCATCGAAACTTAGCGCTTACAGTCGGCTAGTCAATGGGGCGAGATAGAAGCAAACTTCTACGAACCGCCGATAATAACTGCGCAGGCCCGAGCTGCGCACCTCTGTCGGAGTAGTAGGTCGAGGCCAACTCCTGACTGCCTCGATCTTGGCCGTATCCACCCGAATACCATCAGCCCCGACAATATGCCCAAGAAAAGCCACCGAAGTCAACCAGAACTCACACTTCGAAAACTTGGCGTACAACTGCTGGTCCTGGAGAACTCTCAGCACAGTCCTCAAATGCTCCGCATGCTCCTGCTCTGAGCGGGAATAAACCAAGATGTCATCGATGAACACTATCACAAACGTGTCCAAAAATGGCTTGAACACTCGGTTCATCAAATCCATGAATACCGCCGGAGCATTGGTCAAACCGAACGACATAACCCTAAACTCATAGTGCCGTCACGTCCGAATGCGATCTGGGATGTCCGACTCTCGACTCGCACTGATGATAGCCCGATCGCGGTCAATATTGGAAAAACATCTCGCGCACTCGCGATCGAACAAATCATCAATCACGGGAAGGGTATACATTCTTAATGGTCACCTTGTTCGACTTCCGTAATCAACACACGTGCGGCGTCGTCCTTCTTCTTCACGAACAATCGGCTCCCGGGGAGAAACACTAGGCACGATGAAGCCGCTTCTCCGGAGAAATCTCTCGGTGGTCCTTGACTCTCTCAACTCGGCGGTGCCATTACGTATGGCGGAATGGAAATAGGCCGAGTGTCCGCAAAGACATCGATACAAAACTCTATCTCCTCTCGGGAGGATACAGAAGGTCGTCTAGAAACACGTCGGGAACTCCCTAACTCTGGGCGGTGAAAATCGCTGCACCTCGATATCAAACACCGAATGAGATGGTAGATATACCCCTTCTGCACCATCTTCCTAGCCTTGAGGTAAGAAATAAACCTACCCCTCGGCGACACAGTGTTCCCCTCCCACTCAATAACCGGCTCTCCAGGAAACTGGAACCGTACCACTCTCTCTCTGCAGTCTACATTGGCATAGCAAGAAGCTAGCCAATCCATGCCCATGATCACATCGAAATCAGTCATGTCCACTCTATCAAGTCGGCTAGGGTCGGCGATCGCATAATCCTTTGGACAAGCCCTATATACCCGCCGAGCTACCACCGAATCACCCATGCGTAGCTACCTCGAAAGTGGTCTATGGACTCGTGCTCTATCCCTATCCTACTAGCAACAAGGGAGATATATGGGACCAGTAGAACCCGGATCTATCAAGGCATACGTCACAACACAAAGCGATAAAGTACCGTGGCGACATCGTAAGGCATCCCGTCTGCCCGGTGGACAAGGCATATATGCGATTCGAGGACGCTAGAACTGGACCAGACCACGACCTCTGTCGCGACCTGGCCGCTCAGTACCCGCCCTCGGCGAGTAGCTGTAGGAGATGAAGACCCGTGAAAGACCACAGTAGGTGACCCACCCTGCGCCGCCTTGGACAGGCTCTCGCAGTGACCCGGCCGCAATCGTAACAAACTCGGAGCGTACCACAATTACCGTAATGGGATCTACCGCGGCCACACCGGTGAGGTGGTCCCGATCGGCTAACTCTGCTACCACGGGCGTCGAAGTCCCGGGGCCCGTCCGCCCTCGAATATCTCGGCCGTCCTGAGGCCGGTGTAGGAGTGCTCTGAGCTGGCTGTGGTGCAAATCTAGACTGCTGCTGAGGCCGTCCACCCTGATAGCTACCAAAAACCCTGCCGTCCTGGCCTTCTTCTGCTGCTGTCTGTCAACCCGTCGGCCTCTACGCTCCTCGGATCCAAGTGCATGAGGGTAATGTCCATGCCTGGCTGAAGAGTCACACCCGCACAAGACTCGGCCATATAATCATCTAGCCCGGTGACGTAGCGATGCACCCTGTCCTCCATATCTGCTACCAACGCAGGGACATATCGAGCCAACGAATCGAACTCAACGTTGTACTCCCTGGCGTGCGTCCTCTGTCTCAAAGACAAAAATATGTCGGCGTGCCCTCCTCCGCGAGGCAAGAAGTGAGTGAGAAAGGCCTCCGAGAACTCGTCCCAAGTAGCTGGGGACGCGTGCTCTCCCCGGGATAACTCCCACGAATCAAACCAATCGACTGCGGTATCACGCAGCCTATGTGAACCGAAGATCACGGACTCGATCTCTAAAGCCTTGATCACCCGCATGATCCTCTGTAACTGACGGATGAACTCCTGCGGATCATCCTCAGGCCTCGACCCGTAGAACTCTGGCAGGCTACAACTCAGAAAATCCCGTAGCCTCAAACTATCTGATCTCCGGTGAACCACGTGCTGCTGGGCGAATGCTGCTGCATCCGGCCTATCTCGTATGCCGCCACAATCACGGCGATAATCGGGTCATCTCGCGTACCACCTAACTCCTTCGCCCGGTGTGGGGCGGGAGGTGCGGTGCATGTGGTCTCTCTTTGGGGCGGGCGTCATGGAACTCGCCGTCGGTATAGGCGGGCACGAGCCTCGTGACTCTCGGTGTCTGCTAGCGGCTCCGCCATTGCCTTGCCGCCCGGGCGGGTTGCCTTACGTGGGGCATAATCATTCTGAAAGGAATACGTTAGAGGGGTCCAACTTATAACACAGCTCTAAGGCACGATCTCAGAGTGAGAAGAATGGAAACCAATCCTAAATATCCTATAGCCTCCTGATTATAGGTGTGGTGCACAACACACCGATAATCAAGACTCTACTAGATACGGTCTGTAGACACTTTCCGAGGATTAACTGCTCTGATACCACTTTGTCACGACCCGTTCCGGGGCCCGTGACTGGTGCCTTACCCGGGCACCCAAGTAGTCATACATCAGAGAAAATCAGCGGAATATAAAAACAAGACATGAAACAGTTGTAAAATGAGACACAGTTTTATCTGAGAAAAATGTCGCCTTTCGGCATATATATATATAAACCAAAATCTGGCAGTTACATCCCAACTGTACAATAGGACTACAGACCTCTAAGAAGATAAACAACTATGGCGGGCGCCATACCCTGAATGTAAAACTATCTACCACAACAGGGAGATCATACCCAAAAGTCGAGCCTCCGGAGAAGATGGAGCTCCTGACACCAAAGCAAAAGATCCTAAGGATGCGGATCTAGCACCTGTTTTCCCTTACCTGCGGCATGAACGCAGCCCAGAAGGAGTTCAAGATAACAGTACCAAGTATGTGAAACTGTAAAGTACTTAAATGAAATCATATCAATTTAAAACCAGTTTTACAAATATGTACGAAACAAACAAGGTAACCGCACATAGTGCCACATCACAAACAAGATCAATAAGAGGTAAATCATGCAGTCTCTTTCTAGGCTGCGACTGATCGAAGCAAGGCCAATCGCCCATAGTATCATTAAGCATGCCTAATCTCGACTCCGCATCGCATAGGCATTCACGTAGGCGCGTGAGGTATTCCGCGTCGAGGTTGCTACTCCTCGGTATCGCCCCGGACTCGTAGTCGCGTGGCCACATAGACCGCATGGCCACAAGGACCGCACACTAACACGGAACTCTCGTAGCTCGCATAGGCCCGGGACCGCGTGAGGTATTCTCGAATCATAGTCACACGCGCTCGAGCTATACCCGCGTCGGAGGCGCTTAACCCCCGGTATCATGTCAAGAGGTGAGTGATATAATACTAACGTAACAGCTTATCGTTAAACAACATAAGCACAATAAGAATAACCTCTTTACACAAACGTTTACAAGATACTAACACACATAGCATCACAGTATATCTACTCAACAAACCATCTTATTATACTTTCCAGAATCAATGCAAGTCTTTCATAAACACATAAGTAAACTGTTCCTTTTATCTTTCTTAAGTTGTTATACCTAACTTCTCATAAAGCTAGTATAACTCTTAAGCTTTTTGTTTTAAAAACAAATATTCTTCTTCTTTCAAAAATGATTTATAATTCTTTTGAAAAGACTTCAAGATTCTTATTATTCAGGCTTAAGTCAAAAGACATTACCGTAAAACTACGTCCAGTTAACACACGTACGTCTACCGTACTATATATATATTTTAAAATATCATGCTCAAGAGTATAGGGAGAATCACATACCTCCTCGGCGAAATCCACCTGCCAAGTCGAATATGTCGCGCGCAGAGAATCAACCTATAATAGTCAGGTACGTCTATCAATGTCTAGACTACTCTGTAGACTATTCTAAGCAGAGGGTTCTTTATTCTACGGAAATTTGGGCAGCACTTCCCTACCCGTCAAGCTACACAAGTCTACTGTAAATACAGTCCTATGTAAATACAGTTCAATTCTTCTTTATTAATCTTCTGATGTGATTTCAGTTCAATACTCTTCTGTATTATCCTTCAGTGTAATTACAGTTCAATTCTCTTCTTTAATATCCTTCTATGTGTTTTATACTTATTTCTATACTTCTACAGTATGTATTCTCCAATTACAATAGAAGGATAAGATTATTTACCTCTGTAAGCCCAATATTATCCAAGTATAAATGTCGATCCTGAGCAAGGTTTAGCTCCTGTCTGAACGCTCCAATCCGCTCCAAGAAACCCTTAGAAGTTCTACACAACTTCTACTTACAACTTCAACCAACAATGAAGTTTCTCCTAGGGTTTCGTTTAGTGGCTAAAGGAAGTATAGTAGTATTTTCGAACTCTAAGTATAGAGGTAACTTTGGAAATACTACAAGGGATTGGCTAAGGTATTTTTGGGGATAGTAACAACCCTTGGAGAGTATTTCTACCAAGAGGGGGGGTAGTGTTTCGGCTAGGGCTTCCAAGAGGGGGGAGGTTTGCCGAGACTACAAGGACGGGGGAGGGAGAGGGTGTTTCGGCTAGGCTCTTTTGGAGGAAGAGAGCTTTGGACGAGAGCTCTTAAGGAGAAGGGGATTTTGAGACTTGGAAGATAATTTGTGGATGAAGAACTTCTTCAACTTAGGGGGTATTTATAGGGTCTTGAGGCCAAGATGAAGCCAAGTGGTAGGCAAGTGTAAGGTGGAGATTTAGGCAAGTGTCCTTATCCATCTACTACACAAATATCCTACCAACTCCTTGACCAAAAACTTAGCACAAAAAACGTGCCAAGGCAAGTCCTTTGCCGTCCACTTGAGGGTGACAAGTGTCACCCTCTCGTTGGTCCAAAATATTTCATCTCTCGGAAAAATCCGCAAAAATAATAAATGACATAGCCGGAATTTTCCCTACGCAAAGTTTGGAAAACGTTTCGTCGGAAAACGATTCTTTTTGATAGGTGTGCACAATTTTTCGTCCCCCCTATGCCTAACTAAGGCTAAACTTTTGTACGTACGCCCTTACGTACATACTCTGGAAATACGGGGTATAACAAATCCACTCCAAGCAACCCTTAGAAGCTTATGAAGAACTTATCTTCAAGTTCCAACTTCAAAGTTGAAGAACTCCTTAACTTTCCACCTTGCGACTAATACGAAAACGCCATTTTTCCGGGATCTTTCTATTGAGATACACTTACAATACCCTTAGGTACCTTGGTTTAAAGTGGGGAGATTATTGGACAACAATTGAAAATTTTCTCTTCAAACCCTAGCTAAAGCCGAGAGCTACCCTTGTGAAGAACACAATTCTTGAAATTTTCTCTAAGTATGGAAGCCTTGTCTTGCTACTAGTAAGCTTATATAACACAAGGAAGGGTTAAGATTAAAACAAATGGGTGGCTTGGATGCATTTCACAAGGATCAAGCCAAGTGGCCCTTTGACAAGTCAACAATGTCAAGCTCTTTGTCTTAGCAAGACTTGGTCATTTAAATTATGGTCAAATGACCATCATATCCATGTATTTTCGTCCAAGACCAAGTAAGGGGGGTGACACGTGTCGCCCTCCCGTTCGTCGCAATATTTCGTTTTCCGACAATTCCATAATTCCGATAAATTCATACTCGTCTCAAATCTTAACATTTTTGAGTTCTTACGTACGTTCTTATAAACCTATCCTGAAAATTCCGGGGTGTAACAGTCATTAGGATTAAAGAAACCTTTCCTCTACAAAGTTTGATCAAAATTAGACGATACGCTAAGCATTTTGCATCGCAGATAAGATCCACCTCACAGATTAGGCTGTCAAAGAGAACGAAAAAAATCGGCAGCATATGCGGCCCCACCTACGATCACATATGGCCATATACGGCCGCATATAACCTCACATATGCTAAGCGGTGGCTGACTTTTCTTGCCTATTAAGCGATGATTCATCCCTTAAACTCATGTTTTTACCAAGGCAAAGCTAAAATATTTCTAAAGCATATCTAGATCATACCTAAAGGTTCCCAAGTCAATCCCAAGATAAATCATTCCCATTTTTCATTAAAAGTGAAGTATAAGTAGTAGAACCACCTAGTTGGTATTGTTGTGGTTGTGCACCTTTTTCTTAAGCAAAGGAGGAGGAGTTAAAGAGGTTTATACTGCTAGATAAAGGTATGATTTTCCTCATTTTCTTTTAAATTGATCACATATGAGTTGTAGTTAAGTATATGGGGAGATATTACAAGATTAACACTTGAAGGTATTGTGATTGCTATTGTAACTTATTAAGTTGTTTGTTAAGGTTGTTATGGTAGATATAAGGATTAAAATGGTTGTATATGTGTTTGGTTGTGTGTTGGGTAGGTAGATCTTGTTGTTGGAAATATGAAGAAAGTGAGAGGGTTGGGGGAGGTATTGTCCGAATTAGTTTAGAATAAGTTTGTCGCTCTTTTCATATCAGAATCTAGCTTCATAACTAAGAAATGGTCTCTGATTATTGTTGTAAATTGACGTGAGAAATTGATGGTATCTGATAACTTGCAAAGGAGGACGTTAATGGCATGTTAAGGCTTATTCATTCTTTTCTTGGCTTGTTTATTGAAATGTCAGCATACGATGAAATGACTGTTGAAGGGATGTGGTTGTTCTTCATTCTTGAGAGTATTATATGGTTCTTGATTTCCTTTGGTAAGTTCCATAAAGGCTGTAAATGATGTAGGTCTCCTCATCAATTCTCGCAAATGAATAAAAGGGTAAGGGTATATTATCGCTGCAATGATAGACCCCAAATGCTAGTTAAGAAAATAGTGATCTTGTGTATTATGATAGGTCCATAGAAGGCTAGTATGGATTTTCATGTATATATGTACGTAAGAAATACCTATAGGGGCATGGACATAGTAGTATGGCTTACCACTGGGCCATAGCCGAATGGGCAGTTATGTAGTTACCACCAATTGGGCAGTTACGTATCGTTATTTAACATTGGTTGGGCAGTCACACATAT
This sequence comes from Przewalskia tangutica, assembly GCA_029844215.1. Lineage (NCBI taxonomy): Eukaryota > Viridiplantae > Streptophyta > Magnoliopsida > Solanales > Solanaceae > Przewalskia > Przewalskia tangutica. Next base: position 75,281,665 of record CM056723.1, on the reverse strand, counting down.
TTACCATCAAGCTTCGGACGGTCAGGCAGTAGTCATCAGTTGGGCAGTTATGTATTGTTAATTACAAACGGTTGGGCAGTTACTACTGATCAGTTAGGAATATGAACAGTTAGAGTTACAATGTTAACGTGGAAGTATAAAATAAGGTTACAAGATAGGTATTATTGCTATGTTTATTATGACTTAGCAACACTTAAGAGGTTCAGGTTGATTCGTATCTTTCTCTTCTATGATTACTTATTATTGTGTGTAATTTCTACCTTTCATATTCAGTACATTTCTCGTACTGAAGTCCCTTTACTAGGGGCACTGTATTTCATGCGCACAAGTCAGGTAGGAGAGGACAGGACCTGCCTTTATAGATCGTCTCCATAGTTTAGCTATTGTTGGTGAGCTCCACTTCCTTCTAGAGTATTACTGAGTTAGGGTGGTGTCTATGTTTATATCTTTTCTAATTTAGGTATGTCGGGGGACTTGTCCCGAATTATGTATTATGTATACATTCTCCTAGAGGCTTTGTAGGCTAGTTTCGCATTGTACAGTTGTTGGCATGGCCTTATCGGCCTTGGTATGCATATATATTTGTTATGTTGGGATCTTCTACTTACATGATTTCATGTTGTGCATATCACAGGTGTTATTCAAAGGTTTTGTGAACCTAAATAGTTGTATGTTTGTGTGAGTGTTACACCCCGTAAGTCCAGGACATGTATAAGAGAATGTACGTAAGGAACACAAGACTTGAAATTGGTACGAAAGGAAGAATTGTTTTTCCGACGGAAAATCTTCCGAACGTCGGAAAGGAAAAATATTTGTTGTTGAGAATTAGATTCTCAAAATGCATTATTTGAAGAGTATGGAACGTATTAACATTATGAAAATTTATTTTTACGGATTTGGTCACGTGGGGCCCACCCGAGAAATTTTACGTTTTGTGGGGGCCACGAGGGTTACGAAATTTTATGGACGAATGGACGGGCGACACGTGGCACCCCCACATGGTATTGGGCGAATTGGGACAAGGTTAAAATGGTCATTGACCATTGTGGATGAACAAGTCTTCAAAACTTGAGAAAATTGACCAAGTCAACTTGTCCACTTGGCTAATTATTTAATCTCCTCCATCCAAACCACACAAGTGTTGTGATATAAGCCCTCCATTGTGTTATAAATACTACACTAGTGCAAGACTAAGTCTCCAATACTTAGAAAAAAATCACAACATTTCTTGTTCTTCATAGTTGCTCTCGGGTTTGGCCATGAACCCACACAAAAAAATTTAGTTTGTGGTTCTTTATTCACAAAAATTTAACCCAAGGTCCCTAAGGGTATTGTAAGGATATCTCAATAGAAAGATTTCGGAAAAACGACGTTTTCACGTTAGTCGCAAGGCGAAAACCTAAGTCGTTTTCACAAGTTTGGATTGGAAATGGAAGAGAAGTTGGTTGTGAACTTCTAAAGGCTTCAAATAGCGGATTGGAGCAGAAAGGAAAGGAGCTAAGAATTGCTAAGGAGCGACTTTGAATCTTGGAATTTATAAGGGCTTATAAAGGTAACAATTCTTGTCGTTTTAGTAATTAATATTACTTATTGTTGTAGCTATGGATATTATCAAGCATGAGATATATAGTATGAAGTTTGATAAGTGTATTGGATATTGGAACCCTAATCCAAAACTAGCATGTTTAGCCCTTAAGATTACAATTCAATTTGATTATTAGTTTAAGTCGTCACATGTTATATAAAGAAGGAATTATAGTTGTTAAAGTTGTTTATGACTATATAAGATGTTTGACCTAAGAACTTGGATTGGAAAAAAATTGGAAAGGACTTGTGTTGTTGTACATGTTAGCCGAGAATGGCTTTGGATATTAAACTACTTGGTATGAATTGTGGGGCAGAATTTTACATGTATTGTAAGGCGTGTAATCCCCTTTGATTGGTTGATGTATTGAGCCTTAAATGTGGCATGTTGGTTATTGATTATCGGGCCTTGAAAAAGGTGGAAAAGTATGTAGAAACATAGGAGGTGCTGCCCGATTTTTCGTAGAATAAGAGACCGTATACTTAGTATTATTCTACGTTAGAAACTAGAAATTGATAGTCGTGCTGTGGCCATTATAGGTTGACAATTCTACGTGCGGCGTATTCGACTTATCTTGTGGATTAAGCCGAAAAGGTATGTGAAACATCTCCTCTTCTTCTAGCATGATTCCTTATGGTAAAGTAAGTAAGTCCTACTCCTTAAATGATCCACTCCTTGGTTGTACTTGGATTGCCTATTATAGAAGTTGTTCTATATACTTCCTTGATTGTACTTTGGATGTTTAAATTGGAAGTTGTTATAATCCATTACCTTAATGAAGTTTGGATTTTCAAAAGTAAAAGTATTTTACTTGAAGTACATAGAGTCTTGAAAAGAAAGTGGTTTCCAAATCTTTTGGCTAGTGCCTTAGTTCCAAAACCTAAAGGTTGTTATAATGACTTTAGGGGAGTCAAAGGAGTGATTTACTTAATTGATTTAAAAGAGGAGAAATGACATGATTTAAAGAGAAGTAACTTGTTCTAAAGGTGTGAGTTACTTGGGATTTAAAAGTATAAGCTACTTGATTTCTAAAGATTAAGAGACTTGAAGTATTTTGAAAGTTAAGAAACTTGATTTCTAAAGATTAAGAGACTTGAAGTATTTTGAAAGTTAAGAAACTTGATTTGAAAGTATGTGATACTTGGTTTTAAAAAGTATAAGTCTCTTGGATATAAAAAGAATGAATTTGTCTAAAACCATAAAGGGTTATAACGGCTTTATGGGAAGTTGGTTATAACGGCTTTATGGAAGGTTAAGAGAGTTGTCTATTTTTTATTGATGGGCATAAGTTGCCTAGATTGTGAAATTTAAAGTTACTCAGTTTCAAAGCCTTGAAATGAATTTCTAAATGTGTAGTAACTTATTTTGAAAAATAGACATGCCTTAATACTACGGGTGTTAGTATCTTGGGGTTTTACATAAAAATGAGTCTTTTGAAAAGAATGTACGTACGTAGTACTTTGGCTTGTTTAAATGAGAATTATTCTATTTGTGTCTTGATAGTACTTTGGTTTGTTTAAATGAGAATTATTCTATGTGTGCCTTGATAAGTACTTTGGCTTGCTTAAATAAGGATTTCTCTTGGTTTATGTAAAAAGAAATGCATGGTAATTGTCTTGGTTTATGTAAAAAGGAAAGGCATGGTATTGTCTTGGTTTATGTAAAAAGAAGGCATGGTAATTGTCTTGGTTTATAAAGGCATGGTATTGTCTTGGTTTATGTAAAAAGGAAAGGCATGGTATTGTCTTGGTGTGAAAGGCATGGTATTGTCTTGGTTTGCTTGCATATGGGTTGCTCATATAGACATTCGTGCAAGTGTCATATTTCCACATCTCCGCGTCCCTCCATAAAGGGCCGGCAACTTGTTTCAAGGATACCATGGGTTAGCTCCCCATGGGGGTGAGTGGTACACACTCACGGCGGGTCGGTATTTGACTCGGGCGGGTTAAATTCCCGGGATATATATATAAGCCATGGATTAGCTATCCGTGATGCGAGTATCGTGTACCGATGACTCATTGCGGGTCCACATGACCTAAGCGGGTGAAATATGTCACGACCAGGCCGGGCATGGCCGGTGCCTACACAGGCACCCTTCAGTATACATCAGGGAATAGCAGCGGAACATACACAACTCATAAAATAAAATTCATACTTAGATAGTAGACATCAACAGGCTAGCCGATAAGGCCACCTTCCGTAACATATACATAATACAAAATTAAAATAGTACATATTTGTTCTTACAAACCCAAACCACAAATGTTACTACAGACCTCTAAGAATAACAACTGTGGCGGGACAGGGCCCCGCCATACCCCTGAATGTACAACGACCGACAATACCAGGGATAAGCCTCCGAAGTAAAGGAGTTTCTCAACAGCTGAACAGTGATCCTAAGAGTGAGGATCAGCAACCTGTATACTCTACCTGCGGCATGAACGCAGCCCCCCGAAGGAGGTCAGTACAACATGTACCAAATATGTGGCCCGAAATGCGTAATTAAATCATAAAGTCTAATATAAAGCGGAGACATGTATGATAACTCAATTAACGATTACCGTGCCTTACTAACAATGAGAGTAAACAAGAGTATACTTTCTGCGTAAAATTGGAGGCTCGTGATCAAAGTAGGGTCACCCGCGTATGTCATTAAGCAATCCTACTCGCGGGACTATTTCACCGCATAGGTCTGTGGACCCATGATGAGGTAACTTCCGTATAGTCTGTATCCGCCATAGGTCGTGTGGACCGCATGAGGTATTCCTTGCATAGGACTATTTCACCCGCAGGACTATTTCACCCGTTTGGGCCCGGTGGGCCCATGAGTACAAACGCCGCACGCGTCATGGGTAGCAAATCCATGGAATTAGTAGTAACCGGGGCTTTACCCGTAAGAATAACATAAACTAGCACAACCGGCTATCATACATAACATAAGCACTACCGAACATCATACATAACATAAGCGCTCTGAACATCCTAACATAACATAAGCGCTACCGGCTTATCATACATAACATAAGCAAGTTAAGAAATCCCCATAACTTCTTATTAGTCTTATTCATATACACTCTCATTTTAGTTTACTTAAGGCACTAACGTGTCATTATAACAATCCGGGAATTTAACCCAAAGTACTACATACTTCTAATATTTTAAAATGACTCTTTTTCATATAAAACTTCCAAGATACTAATAACCATAGTATCAAGTCATAACTACTTTTCAAGACAAGTCACAACACCTTTTAGAAATACATTTATAGGCTTCTAAATCAAGTGACTTATTTCTTTTGAAACTTTAAGCAATTGATGCCTTTAAATCAATTTGCCTTTCATTATTTCAAGTGATTTATCATACTTATATTACTTAGAGTAAACCACTCTTTTTAACTTTCCATAAAGCTATTATAACCAACTTCCCATAAAGCCGTTATACTAGCTTTATACTTTAGAAACTTACATTCTTCTTTATAACCGAGAGACTTAAACTTTCCAAACAAAACAAGTGTCATATACTTTCAAAAATACTTTAAGTCTCTTAACATTTAGAAAGTAAGATATCCTTAATATTTTAAACGAGTGAGTTAATTCCCTAACTCAACCAACTTGGACATTTCTTATAATAAGCCAAGGATATCAAAGGAACTAAATCCGTCAAAACCTCGTACGTCTACCGTACTATATACTTACAACTATTCATGCTCAAGAGATAGGAAAGTTTCACATACCTCTTCGGTTTAATCCACTTGCTAAGCCCAATATGCCGTACGTAGTATGTCAACCTATAATGACCATAATACGTTTATTAACTTCTAGTTTCAAACGTAGAATATTCCAAGTGCAAAGCTACTAAATTCTACGGAAAATCGGACAACACTTCCTTTGTTTCTACATACTTTGCCACCTTTTTCAAGGCCGAATTCAATAACCAAACACGCCACATTTAAGGCTCAACCATGTAGTTATCAATAGGGGATTACACGTCTACAAGACGTGTAAAATTCCGCCCCACAATTGATATCAAACAAGTCCAAAATACAATGTCCATTCGGCAAAATTAGGGACAACAATACAAATTCGTTTCCAATCCCTTTTCAATGCAAGTGGTTTAGTATAACATGTTATCTAGCCGCAATTGATTATAACTACTTCAATCCTCAAGTAGGTAAACATGCGACGATTCTAATTATCGACCAAATTGTATTTCAATTTCAAATGGCTCAAATGTCAAATCGGATTTAGGCTACTACAATCCATAACACTTATCAATCTTCATAACACATATCACATGATGATTTCTAACCTATCATAACATGGAATCTTCAATTACAAAAGTAAGACGAAGATTATTACCTCATTTAGCCCAAATATGATCCAAGATTACAAGTCGATCCTTAGCAACTTTAGCTCATATTTTTGATGTTCCAATCCACTCCAAGCAACCCTTAGAAGCTTATGAAGAACTCATCTTCAAGTTCCAACTTCAAAGTTGAAGAACTCCTTAACTTTCCGCCTTGCGACTAATACGAAAACGCCACTTTTCAGGGATCTTTCTATTGATATAACCTTGCAATACTCTTAGGAACCTTGGTTTAAAGTGTGGAGCTTATTGGACAAAAATTGAAAATTCTTGTCTTGAAGAACCTTCAAACCCGAGAGCCTCCTCAAGGTGTTCTTCAAATTCTTGAAAATTTTTCTAAATGTAGAGACTTTGTCTTGCTACTAGTACACATATATAATACAATGGAGGGTCAAGATTAGCACATATGGATGGCTTAGATGCATTTCACTAGGATCAAGCCCAAGTGGCCCTTTGACAAGTCAATAATGTCAAGCTCTTTGTCTTACCAAGACTTGGTCATTTAAATTATGGTCAAATGACCATTTTATCCATGCCATTTCGTCCAAGACCACTAAGGGGGTGACACGTGTCGCCCTCCCGTTCGTCGCAATATTTCGTTTTCCGACAAATTCCAAAATTCCGATAAATCTTTACTCGTCTCCAATCTTAACATTTTTGAGTTCTTACGTACGTTCTTATAAACATATCCTGGAATTCCGGGGTGTAACAAAATAGTCCCTTGCGGGTGAAATAGTCCTATGATAGGTTACATTATAACACAGAGGGTGGTTGACCACAGCATCGGCGCCCGTATCTTGAAACGGTAGTGATTTCATTAATGAAAGGGTGCAGTGTGTGTATGACTTAAAGTGGAACAGTTGGTCTCATTGTTAAAAGCATAACTTAAAAAGGTAAAAATGATTGCATTACTCTCATGATTGTAAGGTTCAGTATTATATCATGGACTACCGGCAGTGAGGAAGGATTCCACGGGCATGATTGATGTTATGGGTGTGAGACCCATGGTTATATTTGAGTAATGACTTTGAGGGCATGCGTCCCTGATTTGACATAACTGTTTATGTATTGTGTACTGAAGTTTGGCTATCATACATGTCTCCTGTTTTATATGTGAACTGTGTGATCTCTTTTACAGTACTTACTGTTTCACATACTTGGTACATTCTTCGTACTGACCTCCTTCGGGGGGTTGCGTTCATGCCGCAGGTTTAGGTACGCAGTTTGGTGATCTGCAGGTGTAGGACCCTGCTCAGAGTTTTTGGATAGCTCCATCTGTTCAGGATTTTATCATTTTGGTATAGATCCTCCGATGTGAGCTTTTGTCTGATTATGGATACGGCGGGGCCTTGTCCCGTCATAGTTCAGTAAAACTCTTAGAGGTCTGTATTCATATGTGGGATTGGACTCGTGTACAGTGTGGTGCTTTTTATTATGTATGTTATATGGCAGTCTTGTCAGCTTTGCCCTTGCATGTACGTTGGTTTTTAAAAAAAAATGTTATTTAAATTCTGCAGTTTAATTGGGTTGTTAAGGTAGGAGGGTGCCCAGGAGGGGCACCAGTCACGGGCCCGGGGTTCGGGGTGTGACAGTGAGGATATCCAAATGGTTCGCTCGGGCCATTCAGGCACCGAGTAACGGCCACACCCCCCAAGGTTGGGGTGTGACAAACTTTGTATCAGAGTAGTTCTATCTTAGGGATTCAACAAAATCGTGTCTAGTAGAGTATTATATATGAGTGTGTTGTGCCTCACACTTATAAGAAGGAGGCTACAAGACATTTGGGATGATTACATTTCTTTCTCATTCCAGATCGTACGATTGAGCTGAAGTGTAAGGAATTGGATTCTTAATCATTTGTCTTGTTTTGGGTACACTGATGCATGTGAATCAAAGAGGTTCAGCTAGCCAAAAGAGAAAATCCGTAGCTGATGAGGGTGAGAGTAGAGTACCACATATTAGTGAGAGCCAGAGTGAGGCTCAAAGCATGTGATACCCTCATATGATGCATTGAACACGCCAGCCCCAGAAGAACAAATGAGGGGACTAGTGCCTCCAGCCCCTCCGTTTTAGACTTATGATGAGGACATAGTTATGCAGAGTGCAGAGTACCATTATTGACTCAATTAGTTACCGTTGAGGCCCATCGTTAGAGTGCATATATTGGATCGGGATCCTATAATAGGGCAGTTAGTGTGAGGGTCCGGGATTTTATTAATTTGGATCCTCCGGTGTTTATGAGGACTGACTCGAATGAAGATCCGCATAATTTCTTGGACTAGATATACCAGACATTGCAGGTAATACATACTACAAATAGTGAGGCAGTGGAATTGGCCTCGTATAAATTACGGGATATCGCGGTTGAATGGTATGAGACGTGGGTACTGTATAGGGGATCGAATGCACCATCAGTGATATGGAATGAACTTTCTGAAGCCTTTCTGCAATATTACCTACCGGTAAAACTTCGAAGGGTAGGTAAGATAAGTTTATACTTTTATAGCAAGGTGATATGAGTGTATTGAAGTATCGCCTTCAGTTTAACTTGTTGGCTAGGTATGCCCATACAGTTGTAGTCGAAATGATTGATCGGGTGTACCAATTTGTGAATGGCTTGGGGCCACATCTTATTAATGAATGTACTACAACCTCTTTGAATGTGGGTATGGATATCTCCCACATCCAGGCATATGCTCAGAATATGAAAGATCGAAAGCGGCAACAACAGGAGGCGGGCGACGGGAGTCAACCTAAGAGGGCTAAAACGGCCAGCCAAGTTGAGCATGATTGGAATAACTCTAGGCCTTCAACTGGTCCTGTAGTTAGTAATCCTTCTCGGATCCAAGGGCTACAACATGATTTATTTGCTTATTCAGCATCGGGTCAGAGTTCCCGAGCTTCAGGGTTTCAAAAGCAGAGAAGATTAATGCAGATGAGACCACTTCCTCTGCCGTGTGATCAGTGTGGTAAGGCCCATTTCGGGTGATGTAGTCGGGATTTTAATGTTCGTTACACTTGTAGGGATTCTAGTCACTTTATGAGAAGTTGTCCGATGAGGAATAGAGGTATTATGGCCCAGCCAATCGGATCAGCAACAACTTCATCATCTTCAGTGCATCACATTGAGTGTGGGACTCAAACGGTAGTTAGTAGGGGCTGGCAGGGGTGGTATATTTGGCCCCGATAGTGTCTAACACCATAACTATGTTTTGATAGGGTGACAGGATTATGAGGCACTTGACTTGGCTAAAGGTATCTTAATGATATTACATTCCTTTTTTATATAGAATAGGTATTATCTATTCAGATTCTACCTTTATGTATGTTATCTGGTGTATAAGATGGGTGTGAACCCTAAGTTATAAAATAGGCCTTACAACGTAACCTCACCCATAGGTGAGTTGTGATATTCCAAAATCCAAGGTTTAATATAGAAGTGTTCCAACACAGTTTGATTTCTTGGGGAAAGTTATAATACGCCTTATGATGTTAGGGATAATGGTGCAATCATGGAAGGCCAATGTTATATTACGAGTGGTGTTATATAGTCTATGAGATGATAGATGTGGTTTTGAGGAGACGCGATAAAATGAGGTAATTCTATGTAAAGAATGAGTCCTGCTAAAATGTTTTCAAAAGGAATCAGAATTTAAGGTCTTTAGGCTACGGTATTGCAACATTCGAGGATGAATATTGTTAAGCGGGGAGGATGTTACACCCTAATATTTCATGTTCAAATGAGAGCGTAGTTAGCTGACTTGAGCTCTGGTGACTCGAGATCCTTTATGAGTATCACTTTCAACTTAGATGGATGTTAAGAGAATGTACGGAAGGTTGGAGGTCATTAGGATTGAAGAAACCATTCCTCGACAAAGTTTGATTAAAATTGGACGATACTCTAAGCATTTTGCATTACAGATAGGATCTGCCTCGCAGATTAGGCTGTCAAAGAGAAGGAAAAAAATTGGCAGCATATGCGGCCCCACCTACGATCGCATATGGCCATATACAGCCGCATATGACCTCATATATGCTAGGCGGTGGCTGACTTTCCTTGCCTATTAAGCGATGATTCATCCCTTAAACTCATTTTTTTACCAAGGCAAAGCTAAAACATTTCTAAAGCATATCTAGATCATCCCTAAAGGTTCCCAAGTCAATCCCAAGATAAATCATTCCCATTTTTCATCAAAAGTGAAGTATAAGTAGTAGAACCACCTAGTTGGTATTGTTGTGGTTGTGCACCTTTTTCTTAAGCAAATGAGGAGTCGTTAAAGAGGTTTATACTGCTAGATAGAGGTATGATTTTCCTCATTTTCTATGAAATTGATCACATATGAGTTGTAGCTAAGTATATGGGGAGATAGTACAAGATTAACACTTGAAGGTATTGTGATTGTTATTGTAACTTATTAAGTTGTTTGTTAAGGTTGTTATGGTAGATATAAGGATTGAAATGGTTGTATATGTGTTTGGTTGTGTGTTGAGTATGTAGATCTTGTTGTTGGAAATATGAAGAAAGTGAGAGGGTTGGGGGAGGTATTGTCCGAATTAGTTTAGAATAAGTTTGTCGCTCTTTTCATATCAGAATCTACCTTCATAACTAAGAAATGGTCTCTGATTATTGTTGTAAATTGACGTGAGAAATTGATGGTATCTGATAACTGGCAAAGGAGGACGTTAAAGGCATGTTAAGGCTTATTCATTCTTTTCTTGGCATGTTTATTGAAATGTCAGCATACGATGAAATGACAGCTGAATGGACGTGGTTGTTCTTCATTCTTGAGAGTATTATGTGGTTCTTGATTTCCTTTGGTTTGTTCCATAAAGGCTGTAAATGATGTAGGTCTCTTTATCAATTCTCGCAAATGAATAAAAGGGTAAGGGTATATTATCGCTGCAATGATAGACCCCAAATGCTAGTTAAGAAAATAGTGATCTTGTGTATTATGATAGGTCCATAGAAGGCTAGTATGGATTTTCATGTATATATGTACGTAAGAAATACCTATAGGGGCATGGACATAGTAGTATGGCTTACCACCGGGCCATGGCCGAATGGGCAGTTATGTAGTTACCACCAATTGGGCAGTTACGTATCGTTATTTAACACTGGTTGGGCAGTCACACATATTTACCATCAAGCTTCGGACGGTCAGGCAGTAGTCATCAGTTGGGCTGTTATGTATTGTTAATTACAAACGGTTGGGCAGTTACTACTGATCAGTAAGGAATATGAACAGTTAGAGTTACAATGTTAACGTGGAAGTATAAAATAAGGTTACAAGATAGGTATTATTGCTATGTATATTATGACTTAGCAATAGGTTCAGGTTGATTCATATCTTTCTCTTCTATGATTACTTATTATTGTGTGTAATTTCTACCTTTCATATTCAGTACATTTCTCGTACTGAAGTCCCTTTACTAGGGGCACTGTATTTCATGCCACAAGTCAGGTAGGAGAGGACAGGACTTGCCTTTATAGATCGCCTCCATAGTTCAGCTATTGTTGGTGAGCTCCACTTCCTTCTAGAGTATTACTGAGCTAGGGTGGTGTCTATGTTTATATCTTTTCTAATTTAGGTATGTTGGGGACTTGTCCCGACTTATGTGTTATGTCTACATTCTCCTAGAGGCTTTGTAGGCTAGTTTCGCATTGTACAGTTGTTGGCATGGCCTTATCGGCCTTGGTATGCATATATTTGTTAGGTTGGGATCTTCTACTTACATGATTTCATGTTGTGCATGTCACAGTTGCTATTCAAATGTTTTGTGAACCTAGACAGTTGTATGTTTGTGTGAGGATATCCAAGTGGTTCTCTCGGGCCATTCAGGCACCGAGTGACGGCCACACCCCCCAAGTTTGGGGTATGACAAACTTTGTATCAGAGTAGTTCTATCTTAGGGGTTCAACAAAATCATGTCTAGTAGGGTCTTATATATGAGTGTGTTGTGCCCCACACTTATAAGAAGGGGCTACAAGACATTTAGGATGATTACATTTCTTTCTCATTCCAGATCGTACGATTGAACTGAAGTGTAAGGAATTGGATTCTTAATCATTTGTCTTGTTTTGGGTACATTGATGCATGTGAATCAAAGAGGTTCAGCTAGCCAAAAGAAAAAAGCTATATGAGGGTGAGAGTAGAGTACCACATATTAGTGAGAGCCAGAGTGAGGCTCAAAGCATGGATGTGATACCCTCATATGATGCATTGAACACGCCAGCCCCAGAAGAAAAAATGAGGGGACTAGTGCCTCCAGCCCCTCCGTTTGAGACTTATGATGAGGACATAGATTCAGAGTGCAGAGTACCATTATTGACTCGATTAGTTACCGTTGAGGCCCAGCATTAGAGTGCAGATATTGGATCGTGATCCTATAATAGGGCAGTTAATGCGAGGGTCCGGGATTTTATTAATTTGGATCCTCCGGTGTTTATGAGGACTGACTCGAATGAAGATCCGCAGAATTTCTTGGACTAGATATACCAGACATTGCAGGTAATACATACTACAAATAGTGAGGCAGTGGAATTGGCCTCGTATAAATTACGGGATATCGCGGTTGAATGGTATGAGACGTGGGTACTGTATAGGGGATCGAATGCACCATCAGTGATATGGAATGAACTTTCTGAAGCCTTTCTGCAATATTACCTACCGGTAAAACTTCGAAGGGTAGGTAAGATAAGTTTATACTTTTATAGCAAGGTGATATGAGTGTATTGAAGTATCGCCTTCAGTTTAACTTGTTGGCTAGGTATGCCCATACAGTTTTAGTCGAAATGAGTGATCGGGTGTAACAATTTGTGAATGGCTTGGGGCCACATCTTATTAATGAATGTACTACAACCTCTTTGAATGTGGGTATGGATATCTCTCGCATCCAGGCATATGCTCAGAATATGAAAGATCGGAAGCGGCAACAACAGGAGGCGGGCGACGGGAGTCAACCTAAGAGGGCTAAAACGGCCAGCCAAGTTGAGCATGATTAGAATAACTCTAGGCCTTCAGCTGGTCCTGTAGTTAGTAATCCTTCTCGGATCCAGGGGCTACAACATGATTTATTTGTTTATTCAGCATCGGGTCAGAGTTCCCGAGTTTCAGGGTTTCAAAAGCAGAGAAGATTAATGCAGATGAGACCACTTCATCTGCCGTGTGATCAGTGTGGTAAGGCCCATTTCGGGTGATGTAGTCGGGATTTTAATATTCGTTACACTTGTAGGGATTCTAGTCACTTTATGAGAAGTTGTCCGATGAGGAATAGAGGTATTATGGCCCAGCCAATCGGATCAGCAACAACTTCATCATCTTCAGTGCATCACATTGAGTGTGGGACTCAAACGGTAGTTAGTAGGGGCTGGCAGGGGTGGTATATTTGGCCCCGATAGTGTCTAACACCATAACTATGTTTTGATAGGGTGACAGGATTATTAGGCACTTTACTTGGCTAAAGGTATCTTAATGATATTCCATTCCTTTTTTTATATAGAATAGGTATTATCTATTCAGATTCTACCTTTATGTATGTTATCTGGTGTATAAGACGGGTGTGAACCCTAAGTTATAAAATAGGTCTTACAACGTAACCTCATCCATAGGTGAGTTGTGATATTCCAAAATCCAAGGGTTAAGATAGAAGTGTTCCAACACAGTTTGATGTCTTGAGAAAAGTTATAATACGCCTTATGATGTTAGGGATAATGGTGCAATCATGGAAGGCCAATGTTATATTACGAGTGGTGTTATATAGTCTATGAGATGATAGATGTGGTTTTGAGAAGGCGCAACAAAATGAGGTAATTCTATGTAAAGAAGGAGTCCTGCTAAAATGTTTTCAAAAGGAATCAGAATTTAAGGTCTTTAGGATATGGTATTGCAACATTCGAGGATGAATATTGTTAAGCGGGGAGGATGTTACACCCTAATATTTCACGTGCAAATGAGAGCGTAGTTAGCTGACTTGAGCTCTGGTGACTCGAGATCCTTTATGAGTATCACTTTCAACTTAGATGGATGTTAAGAGAATGTACGGAAGGTTGGAGGTCATTAGGATTGAAGAAACCATTCCTCGACAAAGTTTGATCAAAATTGGATGATACTCTAAGCATTTTGCATTACAGATAGGATTCGCCTCGCAGATTAGGCTGTCAAAGAGAAGCAAAATTTTTGGCAGCATATGCGGCCCCACCTACGATCGCATATGGCCATATACGGCCGCATATGACCTCACATATGGGAGGCGGTGGTTGACTTTTCTTGCCTATTTAAGCGATGATTCATCCCTTAAACTCATTATTTTACCAAGGCAAAGCTCAAACATTTCCAAACCCTATCTACATCATCCCTAAAGGTTCCCAAGTCAATCCCAAGATAAGTTTAGAATAAGTTTGTCGCTCTTTTCATATCAGAATCTAGCTTCATAACTAAGAAATGGTCTCTGATTATTGTTGTAAATTGACATGAGAAATTGATGGTATCTGATAACTTGCAAAGGAAGACGTTAAAGGCATGTTAAGGCTTATTCATTCTTTTCTTGGCATGTTTATTGAAATGTCAGCATACGATGAAATGACAGCTGAAGGGATGTGGTTGTTCTTCATTCTTGAGAGTATTATGTGGTTCTTGATTTCCTTCAGTTAGTTCCGTAATTTCTAGAAATGATGTACGTAGCCTTATTAATTCTCGCAAAAGAATAAAAAGGGAAGGGTATATTATCGCTGCAATGATAGACCCCAAATGCTAGTTAAGAAAATAGTGATCTTGTGTATTATGATAGGTCCATAGAAGGCTAGTATGGATTTTCATGTATATACGTATGAAATATTCATACGGACATGAACATAGTAGTATGGCTTACCACCGGGCCACGACCAAATGCAAAATTATATAGTTACCACAAGTTTGGCAGGTATGTATTGATATTTACCACCAGTTGGGTAAACACACGTATTTATCACCGAGCTACAACCGATTGGGCAGTAACCATCGGTTGGATAGTTGTGTATCATTATTTACCGGAGGTTGGGTAGTTGTGTATCATTATTTACCAGCGGTTGGGCAGTTACCACTAATCAGTTAGGCAGATAAACAGTTAGAGTTACGACGTTAACGTGGAAGTATAAAATAAGGTTACAAGATATGTATGATCGTTATTTATATAATGACTTAGCAACTCTTCAGAGGTTCAGGTTGATTCATATCTTTCTCTTCTATGATTACATATTATTGTGTTATATTTCCGTCTTATATATTTTCTGTACATTACTCGTACTGACATCCTTTTTGTCGTGGGTGTTGTGATTCATATCGCGCATGTTCAGGTAGGCGAGAAGAGGACCTGCCTTTGTAGATATCCTCTACAGTTTAACTTTTGTTAGTGAGCTCCACTTCCTCCTAGAGTATTACCAAATCAGGGTCGTGTCTATATTTGTATCTCTTTTTGTATTTTGGATATGTCGGGGGCCCTGTCCTGACTTATATAGTATATTGACATTCTCCTAGGGGCTTTGTAGACTGGTTCCGCATTGTACAGTTGTTGGCATGGCTTTGTCGGCCTTGGTATGTATATATCTATTAGGTTGGGATCTTCTGCTTATAGGATTTCATGTTGTGCATGTCACAGTTGCTATTCTGATGTCTTATCGGCCTAGACTGTTGTGTGTTTATGTAATGATATCCAGATGGTTCACTCGGTCCATTCAGGCGTCGTGTGCTAGCCATACCTTCCAAGATGAATTATGACAATTTAAAATTTACCCAAGGGTGTAGAAGGATTGGACCCTTCAAAATGGGGTGTCTAGTCAGTTTCTAGCTCTCATAGTTCACTTGTCAAATGGAAGCTTCGAAATTAGAGAGATGGATTTTAATAGGATCTGAACTATTGTGGCCGCTATTGCAGACATCTTCCGCCGAAGCGCCCTCACTTTGACATGAAGATATTTTCCAGTGCGGTTTTATTAACCCTACGACCCTGCGTATGTGCGAAGAAAAGGCCGCACGCGCGTCTCTGCACAAGTATGGAAACTCTGCTAGAGCGGATCTACTCAACTTTTTACACCACTGCATTTGCGGACTGACCTTGTGGAGGCGAGCCAATAGGTGTGGATGGTCAAATGCCCAAGTGGATTTGCCTGAACCCGCAATGTAGTCTCCCCGCCTCTTAGACGTAGATCATAACCATATTATGACTCGTACCATCTAACTTACCATTTAGCACATAATTACAGTTAGGAATTCGTCTTATTCGATAGTCGCCAAAAGACATGAACCTACAGTGTAGTACCAAGATGTTTCGTCTATCCTAAACATTCTCAATGGTGAATTTAGAGTTGATAGCAGCCGAAAATTGCTTAGAACAAGGCGGAAAGGAAAAACAATCAAATGGGTCATTACACCTAACTTGAGTGATCATATACCTTTGAAATGTTGCCCTTACATAGTTACCTATTCATTTCTATGTCTACATGTTTACCAAACTGACTATATACTTGTCTTGCCTATCTGTTAAAATGTATTTATGATAGCATGTAATATCTTTTAAGCTATATTTTGTGTCATGCCTATCTGTTAAGTGGTCTAAATATTATTTGTACCAGCATCTTACACTTAATGAACATTTCCCTGCTTGCATGATATCTTGATTTATAATCATGTTCTCATGTAGTAAGCATGCATAGGGTATAGTCTGATGTTGGAAACTACTTAAGTGAATAGAAAGGTCTAAGGAATGATTTAAACATAGGGATAGGAAGGTCTTTGTTTCATGTTGAGTTATGCATTGTCTACCTGTGGGTGTGTGTTATTTTGTCTTGCTATGAATCTGAATCATGAACATGCCTATCTACATCAAACAGTTTGTTAATTGTAGGATATGTTAGGAGTAATTTTGGTTTTGTTTATGTTGCTATTGTGTGTGAAATTGCGATGACTTTGATTTCTTGCTAAGTGTATAAACTGGTTCTGTGTTTTAATTTTTTATTAGACTTGATCTCAAAAATCATAAAGCATGCCACCAATAGTTGCCCTAAGTTCTTTATTTGTTAATATAGGTTGCTTGTTTATTTCATATCTGAGTCTTATACATGGACATGATAATAGAATTTGTTCAATTTGGTGTTAAGGTATCTGGGTATTCTTTCTTGATGTGTCTGTGTCTACTCTTCATACATGTACTAGCCTGATATTTGTGCAATTGTTTCTTCCTCTTGTTGGAATTGAGTCTGCTCATTCTGCCCAATGCTAGCTTGTTTGTTTGCTCTCAAACATGTAGGATATCCCGTATTTTTCCCTTATTGATGCATGAACTTGCTTATATTGGTATGTTTCATCTGACTTGTTGAACCTGTGATGATATACAGGATATATGGGCTTCAATATACCCAAGATGTATATCTTCAAGTATACTCTGAATGTTATGTGTATATCTGCCTTTATGTATGATCTGTCCACCAGCCCTACCTAATCCCTTTTTATTTATTATTGTATTTTGATGATTATTTGTATTTTTGAAATTTTAATATTATTGAAATCTTAGGTTAGATACGACGAATCAAATAGTTTTGTTATTCCCTTATTGATAAAAAAAAATGATTTATATCCAAAGGAAAAGTTTCAAAAAGATTTTCTTTCTTACTTTTAAAAAGAGAAAATTTGTGTGTAAAAGATTTCATTTGGCGGAAAATGATTTTTAAATGATATGATTTTATATACAATATTTTTAACACTTTAGGCAAATAAAAAGTAAATTATTATTTTAAAATCCGAATGTCAACCGCATTCTGCGAATTCATAAAATTAGGGTGCCTAATAGCTTCTCCGGGGACCCCTTACCTCGAAATCTAGTTTTCTAAAGATTTTTCTTTTGATTGAAAAACTCTTTCTTACTTGATTTTTCTAATTTCTCTATAAATTAGGTGATGACTCTAATAAAATAAATTCAAGAGTCCACAAGTTATGAATTAGCTGTTATGCCCTCTCGTAAAAGTGAACCAAAACAGTTGTTGTACTTGTTACAATTTTTTTATCTTGATTAATTGTTTTTTACACTAATTGTATTGTCAAGTGCTATATTCAATTTTTTTTCATTTTATACACTTTACTGTAGTTCTTTCTTCACTCATAAATGGTAAACTTGATTCAAGAAAATGAAAGAAGAAACCTTACGTTACTTTTGGCCTCACTATTTGCACAAAACAATAGGGGCGTGTCTTATTCGGGTTAATCCAAAAACTACGAATCAAACTTCTTCTTTTTTCTATTTGATTTTTCTGTTTATGGTTTGGTTCGAATTTTTAAAAATAAAATACAATTAAATATATATACACACACAACACACACATACATACAGACATACATACATAATATTTTGTTTTTATAAAAAACACATTTGATTCATGGTATATGATTTGTAAAGAAATTAAGGATACTCAAGTAACCCCTGAACTATACTCGAAGTTCCAGGGACACAAAGAGAATCTATTACCCTCTAAACTATTTTAAAGTGTAATAAATGTCACCCTAAGTGCTAACCTGACATCTAGAACCAAAGGTAAGAAGTGAAATACACGCGCTGTCACATGTAATTTCACATTTTTTTAATTTTCTTCCTTTTTGTTTTCTTTTTAATTCCAAAATATAATGAAAATATCACTTTATATTTAGAAAAATGAAAAGGACAATTGTTATTGTTCTTGTATGAACTTGAAAAAGAATTGAAGGTGTCGAGCAGATTCAAAGGTTGTTGAAGTTTTGAAGTTGTAATTCAAGTGCTAAACTCATTCTAAATTCTTAGTTGCCGTTGAGATTCAAAAATGAAGAAATAATTTCAAACCATTGTTGAACTTTGAAAAGGTTTGAAGAACAAAAAAATTGGTGAAATTCTTGGTTATTGGCCAACTCGATTATCGGGTTTGGTGATTCGTTCGAATTTGACTGAGTTTTCTTTTAATTTTGAGACCCAAAATCAGATTTGAAGCTCTTGAAAATGGATGATAAAATGGGGATGAAAAGTCTTTGTTTTTTGTCCGAATAACTCTTGAATATCAACTTTGGGACTGACATGTCACAATCTCAATATGTTAGAGCCCTTTTAAAGCTCTACGCACTTGAAGGAAGTGTTTTCATATTCTAGTCCACGCCATCACAGAAGGTGCAAGGAAATACAACAAAAAACAAGTTTTGGGAAGTAATAGAATCCCGTAAAGATAAAGTGTGTCTCTCAAACCTCTAGTAAAGTACGGGGGATACGTGCGCCTTATCCCGAGAACTTAACCTGCATTAAATAGTACTTACATTTTGCTTCAATAATCATATTTTTCCAAAAAAGATGAAACTCCCACCCAGGAGTCCCCACACCCCGGTCCGACAGGTCTGTGAAGGAGGTTAATCATGGTAACTCAACTGATTTCAAAGGTTAGACCACTACCACCCTGCACAAGGGGCCCTCCTTTATTCAATAATCATATTAGGTGTGCGTACTCTTGTTAATTTATTACATTATACTTGTACAAGAGACTATAAATGTTAGACTATCATATCAAATATATATATATATATATTATTGTCTTATCAGTGGTATCTATTATATCGACCATGTGAATTGAATTTAAAAATAAATATTTAATAGATTTGACATTTTTTGATAAACTATTTAATAAATTTGATGTTACTACTTCTCTTTCTTATAATATTTATTCTTTTTGCGTCATTGGAATATGTTACTATTGAAATGTATATTTTAGATCTGTATTATTCTTATAGGACACAACTAATTGGAATAGGGCTGTGGCGCCATTGATTCGTGTCGCGGCAGAAAGCGCATCGGCCGCGGCTGCGCGAGGCGCGTCGGTGAATCCAGTGGCCCACCGCTTAGTTGTTAAATGGGCTGGCCCATGGGAAACCCTAAGTTGTCCTTTTCAACTATAAATAAGAATGTTCCCCCTCTCATTTCACCACACCAAAACCAAGAGAGTATTCTCTTCTAAAGCTTTGCTGGAATCTCTAGCATTCCAAGACTTAGCAAATTACATCAAAGTTTTGACTTGCAAATCAAGGGACATTTGTGTGCACACCCTCGGACTACACAAAGCTTCAATTTTCAGATTGTTATCTACAATGTAAGTCATCGTTCGAAGTATTACATTATTGTTTTGTGTTATTTATATTATATAATCATACTACAGTTTGACCGTCATGTGGGTTTGTGTCACGACCCGACCTCGGGCCCGCGACTGGTGCCTTACCCCGGGCAACCTAGTGATACAACATCAGAGAAAATCAGCGGAAATAAAAACTTAAACATGGAACAAGATATACAATAAGAAACAGGCTAACCAAAACCGGCCACCTTCCCGTATATATATATATATAAAACCGAACAATTAAAATCCTTTACAAACCCTGCCCACAACAGTACTATAGACCTCTAAGAATGTAACAACCACTATGACGGGACAGGGCCCCGCCATACCCCTGAATGTACAGTACCTACAATGACAGGGGACTATACCAAAAGATAAGCCTCCGGAGAAACGGAGCTTCCCAAACGCTGAACTGCGATCCTATGAGCGAGGATCAACAACTGGTGTACCTCTACCGCAAAGATGACGCGGCCCGAAGGAGGTCGATCTGAGTACAGTATGTGAAATCGAAAATCGTAATGAAATCACATTTCATCATTTTATAAAACCATTTCGCAATAAGTAAACAGTTATGTCAAGTAAGGGACGCATATCCTCAAAATAATCACTCACACATAACTATGGGTCTCACGCCCATAATATCAATCATGCCCGTGGAACTCCTTCCTCACTGCCGGCAGTACATGATGTAAAACAACACCCATATGTGAACCTGAACACTAGATCCTGCATGCGTCATCAAACCGATCGGGCCAAGTAGAATAGCCAACTACCAGATCCGAAGGCTAGTCATAAAACTTCACGCGGGCACGGAAGCCAACTATCGATCCAAAACCAGCCACGAATCGCCGAGGCAAGTATTTTAAGCTAACGTGCGAGCCTACCGTCTCACGAGATATGGCCGTGGCAAGTATCTTAAGCTATCTACCGTAGTGCCGATACGAGAAATGACCGGACAAGTATCTAAAGTGTGCTGTAACCACATGTACAAATCAAGCCCGTGATCGCCGTCACGCGCAAGCTTCATGGATTAGCGGTCCATGGACTAACAACATAACCCGAATTTAACCTCACAATGACCGCATGCCGGCAAGATCTTACCTCGGTATAAGCATGGCCATGAAACCATCCCATCGACGATACCGTGGACCATCCATCGTGTCGGTATGTCCAAAGGAAATAACAAGATAATACTCAAAGTGGACGATACGTGGACCATCCAACGTGTCGGTATGTCCAAAAGAAACAACAAGATAATACTCAAAGTGGACGATACGTGGGCCCAACGTGTCGGTATGTCCAAAAGAAACAACAAGATAACACTCATGGTAGGCATACCCGCGTGGACCATCCATCGAGTCGGATGTCCAACAATCAACCAAACGGTAGGCCTCGAGAGGCGGTAGACGCGTAATCAAAACACTTGCACAACAAAGGCTATCACAACAATCATAGGCAAGTTCAACGTACTTTCATTTTATGTCAACAATCCGGGTTTCAACCCCAAAATACTACTTACTTTCATTCTTTCAAAAAGACCTCTTTTTTTCGTAAGAGCCACACGATACTATCACTCGTAGTATCAAAACACGTTTTCTTTTCAAACCAAATTACTACACCTTCAGAAAATCTTTACAAGGCTTTTAAAATCAAGTACTCTATACTTTTTAAACCAAGTGCTTTACAGTTTTAAGATGACATCAAGTATACTTTTAAAACCCCGTAACTTACTCTTTTTCAAAACAAGTAACCCATACTTAAATCAAGTTACTTCTCCTTTTCCGAAATCAAGTCGTTTCTAAGTCAAGTCTCTTATCTTTCAAGATCAAGTCTCTTAACTTTCAAAATCAAGTCGTTTAGCTTTCAAAATCAAATCTTTCTTTTATCTTCATAAAGTCGTTATAACTAACTTCCCATAAAGCCATTATAACACTTTATGTTTTAAACAAACAAAATTCATTTCACACACGTACGTCTACCGTACTATATAGTTCACAACAATCATGCTCAAAAGTATATGAAGAATCACATACCTCACGACGATTATCGACAATTAGCAAAAAGCTCCAAAGTACTATAACTCTGCTAGCCTTTTCCACCCTTCAAGTAGAATACGCTACTCGTAGCACTTCAACCTATAAAGGCCACAAAACGTCTATCAACCTCTAGATCTCTTCGTAGAACAATTCTAAGTACAAGGTTCCTTATTCTATGGAAAAATGGGCAGCACCTCCCCCCCCCCCCTCCGCAACCACATAAATCTCCTCCTCTATCAAGGCCCGCCACCAAGCCAAACAACTCCCAAGGGGTTACACGTCTAACCAGACGTGTACAAATTTGCCCCACAATAATACTACAAGTCTACTGTAAATACAGTTCAATTCTATCAATCTTCTTTCCTCACATAAATATACTCAAGTATAACTACTACAACATGTAATATCCAATTACAATAGGGGGACATAGATCATTACCTCGATAAGCCCAAAATTATCCAAGATTAATAAGTCGATCCTGAGCAACGTTTAGCTCCAATTACTTACGTTCCAACCCGCTCCAAGAAACCCTTAGAAGCTCCTAACCAACTCATCTTCAAGATTCAACTCCAAAAAGTGAAGAACACTTAGGTTCCAAAAGTGACAAGTTCGGCCAAGGTGTATTTCTTAGGCTAGGGGTGTGAAATCTTTTCCAACTCTTGGTACACAATCTTCCTAACACCCTAAGGAAGAACACTTAAAAGTTTAAGAATTTTTGGACAACTTTTGGTCAAGGGGAGGCTCAAAAACCGAAAGCACACAAGAGAAAGGGGAGGGAGTTTTGCCTTGGAAAAACTAAGTGTGGGATGATGAAGTCTTCACTCTGAGGGTATTTATAGAAAACAAGGGCCAAGATCAAGGCAAGTGTGTGGTGAGATTGGGGTACAAGTGTGGTGCCACAAGTCTACACAAGACTTGGGACAAGTGGCTTGCCAACATCCAACCATTTCGCCACAAGCGTGGCACCATATTTCGGCCACCCATGGCCTCATGGGGGTGACACGTGTCGCCCCCCTACTCGTCCAAAATATTTCATCTCCCGAAAAATATCCGTAATGCCAAAAATCTCTAAAATAAAGTGGGCCCCACAATACCGTAAATTTCTCCCGTGGGCCCCACGTGACCAAATCCGGAAATAAAATTCCATAAATCTAATATAATCCAGTAAGTCCAAATACCAAATCTGGGAATCCAATTCCCATTAACGAACCTTTTTCTTTCACAAAATCCGGAAACTTTTCCGTCGAAAAATCACATCTTTCTTTCTTTCCAATATTACTGTTGTATTCTCGTACGTACGTCCTTACATACATACCCTGGAACTACAGGGTGTAACATTCTTCCCCCCTTAGAAACATTCGTCCCGAATGTTCCTTCTAAGTCTCCAAACATACATGCGCCGGTATAGTCTCCACTACTACACTTACAAAACCGATCATGCCACCAATGGCCAGAATATAACATGTGCGCAAAACTCAAATCCAAGCCAACGAGGAATCACCTATAACATCACAAAAAGCTTCCACCCATGGTCTAAAGGATACTCCCTTCGCATCTTCACTTTACAAAAGAAATGATCACTTTCGTTCTCATAACACATGTTCGCTTCCTTTCTTACTCGTCGTACCCTTCTCGTACACCTGAACTCTCTATAGTACACGTTCCATACATCAGTTACCGCTTCAATTTCAAAAACCTTGGAGTCACTACCTCCAACTTGGTCATCTTACTAGCTTCAAATTCCTTCAAGGCCATTCCCGGCCTTCACGACCTGATTCTAGTCGAACACATCCGCGAACTCGTACGATGGTTACCTAAACTTGGGCCTATCACCCTCGTGACCCTACCACCTGGCGGGACCACCTCGAACTGACCCCACCTTATTCCGGGCTACGGGTTGACCCGCAATATGGCCTCAACCCGACCCACCGTCGCGTCAAACTCTCTCGTTCCCCGATCCGGAACAATCTTACTAATTCACGTCATGAAAGCTACCACTTCCATCTCACACTACCCATGGAATTATCCCACAATATATTTCACGCATACCAAGTACTTCGACAAAGACCAACCGTAAAAATCATCCACTCAAGATGTCCTTGCATCCAAGGTCCTAACTGTTATAAATTCTAAGGCTCACAATTGTCTCGTCTCCAGACTTACCCTTTTTCAACTACCCATGTTTTCTAATTCACACTTAACACACTGCTATCCGTACATAGCACTTAACATGTATCCACCGTAACAACATAAACCAGTCTCTTAAGGGCTGAAGATATCTCTGTAACTACTGCCTCACTTTCCTTTTGTCGCTCTAATCATAATCCTGTCCTGCAGGGCGCCTAGCTATAGAGGGCGATGAACCAGCCACCGATCCCGAAGGCTGAGTCTCTACATCCGTGCTACCTCTGGTCGGACAACTCTCACCAAATGGCCCTGCTGGCCGCAAGCATAACAATCTCCCAAACTAGCATGACACCCTGAGGATCATCCTTCGCTCTCTATCCATAGAACTCTGGCGGACTGCAACTCAAGAAATCCCGAAGTCTCAGACTATCGGATCAAGGGTGAACCACTGGCACTGCCGGAACCACCGGCTCCCGTCCGTCCTCATATCTTGCCACGATCCTAGCTAGTAACTGGGCCATCTCTTGAACTCATATCCTCGGCTCGGCGTGGAATCGGAGGCTCGTAACGTGGCCTCGTGAGAAGCTATTCGCTCTAAACTCTGTTGGGGCTAGCGGCGTCATAAAACTCGTCGTCTGAAGTACTATCTCAGGTAATGACCAGGCCTGTGCCCTCGTAACCCTCTGTGTTCTACTCGTAGCTCCCTCTGCTGCCTTGCCCATCTGGGCCCTGGTTGCCTTGCGCGGAGGCATAACTGGTACATACGAATACGTCCGAGGGAGTCCAATTTATAACACAGCTCTAAGGCACGATCTCAGAGTGAGAAGAATAGAAACCAATCCTAAATATCCTATAGCCTCCTGATTATAGGTGTGGTGCACAACACGCCGATAATCAAGACTCTACTAGATACGGTCTGTAGACACTTTCCGAGGATTAACTGCTCTGATACCACTTTTGTCACGACCCGACCTCGGGCCCGCGACTGGTGCCTTACCCCGGGCACCCTAGTGATACAACATCAGAGAAAATCAGCGGAAATAAAAACTTAAACATGGAACAAGATATACAATAAGAAACAGGCTAACCAAAACCGGTCACCTTCCCGTATATATATATATAAAACCGAACAGTTAAAATCCTTTACAAACCCTGCCCACAACAGTACTACAGACCTCTAAGAATGTAACAACCACTATGACGGGACAGGGCCCCTCCATACCCCTGAATGTACAGTACCTACAATGACAGGGGACTATACCAAACGATAAGCCTCCGGAGAAACGGAGCTTCCCAAACGCTGAACTGTGATCCTATGAGCGAGGATCAACAACTGGTGTACCTCTACCTGCGGCATGAACGCAGCCCAAGGCGAGGTCGATCAACAGTACAGTATGTGGCGAAAAATCGTAGAATGAAATCACATTTCATCATTTTATAAAACCATTTCGCAATAAGTAAACAGTTATGTCAAGTAAGGGACGCATATCCTCAAAATAATCACTCACACATAACTATGGGTCTCACGCCCATAATATCAATCATGTCCGTGGAACTCCTTCCTCACTGCCGGCAGTACATGATGTAAAACAACACCCATATGTGAACCTGAACACTAGATCTTGCCTGCGTCATCAAACCGATCGGGCCAAGTAGAATAGTCAACTACCAGATCCGAAGGCTAGTCATAAAACTTCATGGGCCAAGTACGGAAGCCAACTACCATATCCAAAACCAGCCACACAACTGGCCGAGGCAAGTATCTTAAGCTAACGTACCAGAGCCTACCGTCTCACGAGATATGACCGTGGAAAGTATCTTAAGCTATCTACCAGAGCCTGTCGATACACGAGAAATGACCAGGACAAGTATCTAAAGTGTGCCTGTAACCACATGTACAAATCAAGCCTGTGATCGCTCGTCACCGCGGCAAGCTTCATTGATTAGCGGTCCATGGACTAACAACATAACCCGGGAATTTAACCCCTCACAATGACCGCATGCCCCGGCATCTTACCTCGGTATAAGCATGGCCATGAAACCATCCTACTAGACGCATACCCGTGGACCATCCATCGTGTCAGTATGTCCAAAGGAAATAACAAGATAATACTCAAAGTGGACGCATACCCGTGGACCATCCAACGTGTCAGTATGTCCAAAAGAAACAACAAGATAATACTCAAAGTGGACGCATACCCGTGGGCCACCCAACGTGTCAGTATGTCCAAAAGAAACAACAAGATAACACTCATAGTGGAAGCATACCCGTGGACCATCCATTGAGTCAGTACGTCCAACAATCAACCAAACAGCCGGCCCTCTACCGAGAGACGCGGTAGCACAGAATCAAAACACTTGCACAATAAAGGCTATCACAACAAGCATAGGCAAGTTCAACGTACTTTCATTTTATGTCAACAATCCGGGTTTCAACCCCAAAATACTACTTACTTTCATTCTTTCAAAAAGACCTCTTTTTTTCGTAAGAGTCACACGATACTATCACTCGTAGTATCAAAACACGTTTTCTTTTCAAACCAAATTACTACACCTTCAGAAAATCTTTACAAGGCTTTTAAAATCAAGTACTCTATACTTTTTAAATCAAGTGCTTTACAGTTTTAAGATGACATCAAGTATACTTTTAAAACCCCGTAACTTACTCTTTTTCAAAACAAGTAACCCATACTTAAATCAAGTTACTTCTCCTTTTCCGAAATCAAGTCGTTTATAAGTCAAATCTCTTATCTTTCAAGATCAAGTCTCTTAACTTTTTTTTTTTTGGGTAAATGCAAATATTATTACTAATAATGGAAAGAAAGGTGGCTACAATCAGTTATTGAGAGTTCTCAATCCTCAACGTAATATAAACAAGAAATGAAGAGGGGAGGGGTGGTCACTCAAAAGGTGTCATTATAAGAGGGGATTAAGTCATATAGAACTCTATAAGATGTTGTTTTAATCTTTGCAATGACCACCTCTGCCGGTATGCTTGTGCCTTCAAAGAGCAATGTATTTCTTGTCTTCCAAATCTCATAGACCACTATGCAAAAGGCAAGCAAGATAGATTTGGCTCGGATGCCGTCCGCGGTGGTCTTTCTTGATCCACTTAAGAGAGCTTTCAATAGTTGTCATTTCTCTTCTGATACCCAACCATTCCCTTATGATCTTCCAAATCAAGCGGGTGTAGGGGCAAGTAAAGAAGAGGTGCTCCCTTGTCTCATTAGCACGCTTGCAGAACCCGCAAGACTTATCCTTCAAGTTTAGATAGGAAAGAGTGTCTTTTGTAGCTAACCGCTTTCTGCAAGTGAGCCAAACTGTGAAGGAGAACTTGGGAGGAATGAAGCCTTTCCAAATTTGTGACATCCAAAGCTTTTTATCTTGCGGAATGCGCAAGATATCATACACGAGGCTATAATCAAATTTTTCGTTGGTACAACACTTTTCCAAGCCGGCAATAGCGTCGCCTTGGCTACCAAAGATAGAAACAAATTTGTCGCGGATCCCACAAACTTTTTTGAATAAGGGGGAGTCCCTAGGACGTACCTCATAATCCCAAAATGATAGGCCTCTCAAATAGTAGCTATTGATCCATTGGACCCATAAGGAATCTGCTTCAGTGTGAGTTTGCCAAATGGTCCGGGATAGCAAGGCATGGTTCCATTCTTTGATGTTCATAAGTCCCAAGCCTCCTTCGGATTGGGGCAAACAAATGACATCCCAAGCGACTCTTGGTGGTTTACCTCCCCATAAGAATTGAATGCATGCAGACCGTACCTTGTTGAGGACAGTGGCGGGAATAGGAAGTGCCCGGAATCAAAGTAAAAGCATTCTTCCACCATCAACGAAATCTAAGTTTGAGCAAAGATTCCAAGCTTTGAATCTTTGAGTAGAAAAAGATTATGTCCTTGCCCGAGAGAATTTAGTTTCCAATAGACAAACCATTGCCACATCATGCTGTTTTGTGAGTCTACACACAAGAGCTTGCGTGGCTGCCCTATCCCTTTGTCCGCAAAGACCACGGACATTCCAAC
Organism: Przewalskia tangutica; assembly: GCA_029844215.1. Lineage (NCBI taxonomy): Eukaryota > Viridiplantae > Streptophyta > Magnoliopsida > Solanales > Solanaceae > Przewalskia > Przewalskia tangutica. Next base: position 75,253,366 of record CM056723.1, on the reverse strand, counting down.
AAAGTACTTTCATTAGGAAACAAAGGAGGTTTTGTTAGCACCTCCGTGATTTGCTGCCTTTGCCTTACCACTGCTTTTCGCCGTGTTTTTCTTTGAGATTACTTCCTTCCATCCCTCTTCTTTGTTGTTGGAAGCCATAACATGTGTCTCATCCAAGCTATGTACCCCGCGTTCAAAATTTATGCACTGTGATGCAAAATTAGAATCCTCCGAAGAATTCTTGTAGGTTCCCCTATCCAATGAAGGTTGCGGGTTTATTGGCACTTGTAATCAGCCGCCTTGTCTCCTTTCTCATCCTATCATGTTGCGCAATACCAGTATGTGGTAGAAGCCTTGATGCCCCTACTTGAGGATCCCGCAAGCTTGATGATCCATGTTGACCCAAAACCGGAGGAACCGCAGCATGCGTAGCATTCCCCATACTTCCGGGAACAAGAGGTGGTGTGTGCTCACTGTCTTCAGTATCCATCAAGTTATCATCAACAGCGGGATGTTGAGAAGGTGGTGGATAAGAGGTAGGAAGGTTGGTTCCACCCGTAGTTCTATTGGCAATCATACAAGTAGAACCACCCTCTTTGCTAGGGGGTACCACTGGATTGCGTTTATTAGCTTCTTCTGCTCAGATCATCCTCGCCTTTCTACACATCAAGTGATTGTGTCCAAAAGCCGCACAATGATAGCAAAAGTCCGGATAGTTTTCATAGTTCACCCTTTGAGTATACCTTCTATTGTCGGTAGCTCCGACAACAAATTCCTTTACCGGTTCTTTGCTAACATCAACTTCAACTAATACTCTTGCATAGTTCATTTTTGACCTTTCCTTAGTAAATTGGTCAGTGTATAGAAGTTTTCCTACACGTGAAGCAATCTTGCTAAGGCCCGTTGCACTCCAAATAGAGAGGGGAATGTCAGGGAAGGTGACCCAAATTGGAATGTCCATGAATAAATCATCAGTTATTAGAACTCCCTTATCAATAGGCTTAAGCATCATAGTTTTCCAGAGACCATATAAGGGCCACCGTGGAGTACATTTGTGCGCTCTTCCTCCGTCATGAATTTGAAGACCCAACCTTTGCCATATGGTATAATCAAGACTTCACTCCCCATCCCTTCACAATGGTATTCACGCCTCTCTTCCCGAAAGGACAGTGAAGCAACCTATAAGGCAATATCCCCATGTTTCAATGAATGGAACTTCGTCCTCAACTTCTATTTCAATTTCCTCTCCTTGTTGTTCAATGAATTGTAACTTCATACCCTTTGCTTCAAGCCGAGTACCCGCAAAGACTCCAGCATAAGTCTTCTTAGGGGGTAGGGGACCTTTGCCATGATTCTGGGGTATAGTTTTATGTGTTGTACTAACAGGTGGAGTTTCATGTTGTTCTGGAGATGTATTTGTGGGTAAGTCATTAGAAGGTATTTCTGGAGGTATAGACAGAGGAGGATGGGTAGGTGGAAAAGAACTAGGGCCCGCAATAGGTGAGAGGATTCACGTGCCATTAGAGAGGGTAGGGAATGTGTTATGGGTTTCAGAAAGAATAGATGGTAGGGGGGATAGAAGTGGTGAGGTATTAGGAATTTCAGGAAGTAATGAAGAGGTATTGGATGAGAGAGGGTTGTTGTTATTGACTCTTCCCGTGCCCAAGGTAGAATTAAAGCGCAGCGGGTCATTGCGGGTTCCGGATGGGTTCCACTAAGCAAACTTGCTAAAGTAGGGAAGGATTCATTGTTGACACTTAAAGAATTCAGAGGTTGTTGTCCCATAAAGTTAGAAGGCTCATTGATTCCCGCGGCATTTGATTCTGTCACATTGGCTCCCGCGTCATTAATGTTCATAGAGTACCTAGGTTCCTTGGAAATAGAAGTCACTTCGTTTCTCACAATTGACCTTGGTCTTTGCATAACATTAATATTCATTGACTCATGGACATCCGCCTCACACGTCTTGGTATTCTGCCCATAGTAAAGACCCGTTATTGAAGAAGGCTCTTTGGTACCCGCAGCATTAAATTGCGACGCCTCGGCTCCCGCGACATTAATGTCAGACTCCTTAGATATCTCTTCGTACCTACCAATTTGCCTTGGTCTTTGCATAACGTTATTATTTATTAACCCATGGACTTCCGTCTCACACGCCTTGGCATTCTGATCAGTGTATAGTCCCGTAATTGAAGAAGGCACCTTGGAACCCGAAGCATTAAATTGTGACGCCTCGGCTCCCGCGACCTTAATGTTAGACTCCTTGGATATCTCTTCGTACCTATCAATTTTCCTTGGTCTTTGCATAACGTTATTATTCATTAACCCATGGACTTCCGCCTCACACGCCTTGGCATTCTGATCAGTGTATAGTCCCGTAATTGAAGAAGGCACCTTGGAACCCGAAGCATTAAATTGTGACGCCTCGGCTCCCGCGATATTAATGTTAGACTCTTTGGGGATAGAGATCTCTTCATTCCTACCAACTGATCTTGATTTATGCATAATGGGAATAGGAGGAGGCACTTCGTTTCCCGCGGCATTAAAGTGTGAACCCGCGACAGGCTTCTTGGAAATAGGAGTTTCTTCAATGCTAACAACTGAAATTGATTCTTGCAGGACGGGATTAGTCTTAGCCCCATGGACCCCCGCCTGACCCGCCCTGAACTTCTGACCCGCACCTTGACCCGGTTTTGACCCGAGTATGCCATCACGCCTAGTTTCATCAATTGCGATACCTGGCCCAGATTTATCCCCTTTTCCGGCAAGTCTGAGTAAATTACCAGGTAGTGTGGGGTTACTAGTGATGCCATGGCTGCCCTGTTCTTCCGCAATGTTCCCGTTGTCTTGTAGTTGGCCCGTGATAGGATCGACCACCCTAGTAACATAAGCGTGTCAATGGCTATCCAGAAAATCCTTTGCTTGCCGGGAGTTTCAAGAGGTTGTTCCCCGAGGCGTATGGTCGCGACATAGCCTTCAACAGGGTCACATTAGGTGGAGTAATAGTAGAGATTATTCTCGGATTAGTTACTGATGGACCATGTAGATTTTCGCCTTCAAATTCACTAATATCCAAGCTTTCGTTTTCTATATTTCTGCCCCATTCATGAATCCTTTGTAGCATTGAATCATCTACTACATTATCGAGTTGGATACGCGTATCAGGCGTGACATGAACCAGCACCGATGGGTCTGAAATTGTCGGAATTAGATTTTCTTCAACGATTGTTGGACTGCCTCCATTCTTTTTCTTTTTCCTGGTTCTAGCCTTCATCGAACTGCCTGAACCTCCTGAATCATTGCTGGAGCGTGTGTAACGTTTAGTCTTTTTCATGTTGTGAACATTAAGCTTCAAACCATAGGGAAACAATGGTAGATTTGGGGGAGGGGGAAGGAAAAACCGTAGGAGCAACTAAGGAAAACGTTGAGAGCGTTTTTCTTAGTGAGAGAAACTTCTCTCTAACTCCTGAAAAAGTTCGATAGTCTCTTAACTTTCAAAATCAAGTCGTTTAGCTTTCAAAATCAAATCTTTCTTTTATCTTCATAAAGTCGTTATAACTAACTTCCCATAAAGCCATTATAACACTTTATGTTTTAAACAAAAAATTCATTTCACACACGTACGTCTACCGTACTATATAGTTCACAACAATCATGCTCACGAGTATAGGAAGAATCACATACCTCGCGACGATTATCGACAATTAGCAAAAAGCTCCAAAGTACTATAACTCTGCTAGCCTTTTCCACCCTTCAAGTAGAATACGCTACTCGTAGCACTTCAACCTATAAAGGCCACAAAACGTATATCAACCTCTAGATCTCTTCGTAGAACAATTCTAAGTACAAGGTTCCTTATTCTATGGAAAAATGGGCAGCACCTCCCCCCCGCAACCACATAAATCTCCTCATCTATCAAGGCCCGCCACCAAGCCAAACAACTCCCAAGGGGTTACACGTCTAACCGGACGTATACAAATCTGCCCCACAATAATACTACAAGTCTACTGTAAATACAGTCCAATGTAAATAAAGTTCAATTCTATCAATCTTCTTTCCTCACATAAATATACTCAAGTATAACTACTACAACATGTAATATCTAATTACAATAGGGGGACATAGATCATTACCTCGATAAGCCCAAAATTATCCAAGATTAATAAGTCGATCCTGAGCAACGTTTAGCTCCAATTCCTTACGTTCCAACCCGTTCCAAGCAACCCTTAGAAGATCCTAACCAACTCCTCTTCAAGATTCAACTCCAAAAAGTGAAGAACACTTAGGTTCCAAAAGTGACAAGTTCGGCCAAGGTGTATTTCTTAGGCTATGGGTGTGAAATCTTTTCCAACTCTTGGTACACAATCTTCCTAACACCCTAAGGAAGAACACTTAAAAGTTTAAGAATTTTTGGACAACTTTTGGTCAAGGGGGAGGCTCAAAAACCGAGAGCACACAAGAGAAAGGGGAGGGAGTTTTGCCTTGGAAAAACTAAGTGTGGGATGATGAAGTCTTCACTACAGGGGGGGGGGGGTATTTATAGAGAAAACAAGGGCCAAGATCAAGGCAAGTGTGTGGTGATATTGGGGTACAAGTGTGGTGCCACAAGTCTACACAAGACTTGGGACAAGTGGCTTGCCACTTGTCCAACCATTTCGGCCACAAGGCCACATGGCACCATATTTCGGCCACCCTTGGCCACATGGGGGTGACACGTGTCGCCCCCTACTCGTCCAAAATATTTCTTCTCCCGAAAAATATCTGTAATGCCAAAAATATCTAAAACAAAGTGGGCCCCACAATACCGTAAATTTCTCCCGTGGGCCCCACGTGACCAAATCCGGAAATAAAATTTCATAAATCTAATATAATCCAGGAAGTCCAAATACCAAATCTGAGAATCCAATTCTCATTAACGAACCTTTTTCTTTCACAAAATCCGGAAACTTTTCCGTCGAAAAATCACATCTTTCTTTCTTTCCAATATTACTGTCGTATTCTCGTACGTACGTCCTTACATACATACCCTGGAACTACGGGGTGTAACAGTTTGAAACATAAATTTTTATATTTCGCTGCGTGTACGAACCCGACAAACCACCTACAGTGGTATCAGAGCCTGAGTTATTTTGTGTGATTATATGATGAATATTAATGATAATATGAGTTAAGATTTGTTTAGATCTATTTTTATGTTGTTAAAGGTTTTAAAATCCTAAATCTTTAGAACACATAGTCCTTGTACCCAGATTTGTTGAAACAATCATGTATTCGAGCAAGTCATTCTAATATATAACTCTTCTAAGTTGATATGCGTTATCCGATTCGATTTAGAGCATGGTGCATTGAAACGAAGAACGAGAAGAAAATTGGATATGATGGTTGATGAATATATTGTTTAAATGGTGATGGAGATACAAGTGATATATTTGAAAATCTGACCCTAAACCAGTTTTAGGGGTTCGGATTTTCGGATTTTGTGTTTGTGGAGGTAAGGCGTCGCGGCTCCACAATGGAGTGTCGCGCAGCTGCTAGGGTTTTGGTGGCGACGCTGTGGCTCCACGATGGAGCACCGCGGTACTTCCCAGATGACGCCAGAGGCGCCGCGATTCTGTTTTAGAGCACCGTGGCGCTGTTCATCTAGAAAGCTTAAAATAAATTTTTGGACTTACTACATCTGAGGCACTGCGGCGCCATCTGTTAGGGTCGCGACGCTGACGAGACAGTCTGCAGGATTCTGTTGCTTGAACTTTCGGCGCCTGCCCCAAGGGTCGAGCGCTGATGACGGTAATTTTAAAAAAAAAATCAAAAAATCAGAAGCTGAAGTTTTAATATTCAGATTCTGAAGTTTTCAAAATAACAGAATCTGTAAAATAAAAGTTTTTAATTAGACAGATTTGGTCTCTTTCGGGCAAATCTATAATTAAATAAAGTTTCTGAAAATTTGATTTTAGGTTCTGGAAATTGCAAAAAGGTCCCAGAAACCTGAAAATATTTTCTGAAATTTAAAATTTTATTTTTTGAATTTATAGGGGTTCAAATTGAACTTTTAAATTCTTGAGGAACTAAACTGTAAATTTTAATAGTTTACAGATTTCCTGAAAATCAGAATTTTAAATCAGAAAGTGTTTAGAGACTGTTTGGCATAGACATAGATTATAGAGTTTAGACAAATAGATCCATGATTATCATTAATGGTATATTATTGTATAATATACAAATGTGCTAAGTGTTTTGAATGTGATGCATTTAAATTATTAGCATAGCGTCCGCAGTTATTGTCTGGGTAGGCGGCGCCCAGTAATTGTTTACTTTTAATGACTGTGATAATTGTCTGGGCGACACCCAGTATCTGATTAAAACCATCTTATATCATGCCTAATGAGTCTGATGGTTAACCATCTAAATGTGTTTTAGAAATTGCATGATAAGATGTCATATGATGTATGTCATGTTCATTGATCTTGGTTGAAATTCCCGAAAACTGAAATTGTTCCCCAAACATTAAAATACAAGTCTAATTAAAACGCGTCGTCCATTATAATTATTAAGGTGCAAAATCATTTTCAGCGATACGAGTATTTATGTCAAAGCATTTGCTATAAGTCTACGAGGACTCAGGCTCTTTCATAGATGTGTTAAAGTGAAAGTAGATGATAAACTTTTGTTGGTATTTACACCAAAGTGTTTTCTTGCAAAGGCTAAATTTACTTAGGCATTTAAATGCAGTCGCGTAATGGGGTTGACTTGTTTAGATAAATCTTGGCGCCAAAGTGTCGGACTAATCTAAAGATGCAAGATTAAAATGAAAGATATTTAATCAAACCAAGAGTTGTAAATAAGCTTTACAATTGGTTGAGAACCTACCGAAATGTGCTATTGAAGTTATCAGCCAAAGCAAATGCGGATATAGCATATGTTTAGATCTTGACCCATTATGACCTTAAAATGTTTTAGGTCTGTATTCTACCTTAGGGTCGTAGAAGTATGCAAAATAGTGGGAGTTAATTAAACAAAAGGTCATGTTAAATTAGCATATAATGAATGTGTATAATTAGGAGAATGAATTTTGATTGTATTTTTCTGCTTATATATATCTTCAGATCTTCATAATGTCGAGCTTCTCGTTGAAAATGTTAATGAAATCCAATAGATTGACCGGACCTAATTTTCTAGATTGGTTCAGGAATATAAGAATCGTCCTAAGACAAGAAAAGATTGAATATGTATTGGACCAGGTATTCCCTACAGTGTCTGCAGAAGACTCTGCTGAGTATGTCACATTTGATAAGGTTGCTTACCAGAAACATTATGATGATGCCACTTCAGCTCAATGTTTGATGTTGTCTTCTATGTCACCCCCGTTACAAAGACAGCATGAGCACATGGGGCCCAACGAAATGTTAGAACATTTAAAGAGTCTATATGACTCTCAGTCTCAGACAATGGAGTATGAGTTGCTCATAGAACTTTTTAAATGTAAACTAAATGAAGGGGGCCAGGTGTCTCCACATGTGTTGAAAATGATTGAGTTGATAGAAAGGTTGGCTTCGATCGATATAAAGTTTCACAACAGAGTTGCCTCCACCCTCATCATGCATTCACTTACACATTCGTTCGAGAGTTTCATCATTAACTACAATATGAATGGAACTAAGGTGAAGTTGCCAGAGTTGCATAATATGCTGAAAACCTTCGAGTCTTCGGTCTCCAAAAGCAAACCTATTCTCATGGTTGGCTCCTCTAGTCATCCCAAACCGAAAGGTAAGGGACAACAGAAGAGGAAGGGCAAAGTTGTTTCTGCGCCAGCAGCAATGAAGCCCAAAAGAGGGGCGAAGAAGAAGAAACTCCCGACAATGGATGTGTGCATGAACTGCAACAGGAAGGGGCATTGGAGGAAGGACTGTACTGCTCCAGGAGGAGGGATGGCACCTGGTGCACCATCCTCTAGTGGACAATGGGCTAACTAATAGCAGGAAGGTCGGGCCTCGAGAGGTGGACCTACGCGTCGGAAACGGAGCACGAGTTGATGTTGAGCGCGTGTGAGATTATAGATTAGATTTACCTTCCGGCAAAATTTTAATGTTAAACAATTGTTATTATGTTCCCTCATTGACGAGGAACATTATTTCCATTTCTGTTCTTGACACTGAGGACTTTTCCTCAAGCTAATAATGGCAATATAATTTTGGCTTTTGATAATGTTGTGTATGGAATTGCGCCTCTTGTGAATGGATTGTATACATTAAACTGTCACAGGAAAATTTTCAATGTACAAAATAAAAGAGCTAAGTTAAGTGAATGAAATTCTACCTACTTATGGCATTGTAGACTTGGTCATATCAACCAAACGAGGATATAACGATTGAGGAAATTAAATTACCTTGAACCATTTGACTTACAATCTTATGGTAATTGTGAATCTTATTTGAAGGGTAAGATGACCATTAAACCTCTTTCTGAAAAGGGGATCCGTGCCAAGGAGGTGCTTGAGTTGGTACATACTGATGTATGTGGACCATTTTCGACTCAAGCTAGAGAAGGTTTCTCTTACTTAATTACTTTTACAGACGACTTATCAAGGTATGGATATGTGTATCTTATGAGACACAAATCTGAGGCTTTCGAAAAGTTTAAAGAGTTTAAGTGTGAAGTTGAGAAACAACTCTCAAAGAGTATCAAGACTCTTCGATCTGATCGAGGAGGTGAATACTTACAGCTTCATGGAGTTCATTCCGAATGGAAACCTCCTGGGACACCACAGATAAATGGTGTTGCCGAGAGGAGAAACCGAACCTTTCTTGACATGGTTCGATCCATGATGAGCTTTTCAGCTCTTCCTACATACCTTTGGGGATACGCTATTCTAACCTCGATATATGTTCTTAACATAGTTCCTTCTAAATCAGTTGAAAAAATGTCATATGAGGTATGGTGTGGCAAGAAACCATCACTTAGACACATGAGGCTCTGGGGGTGTCCTGCATATGTCAAGAAGTTGATCACTGATAAGTTGGAGTCTAAAAGTGAGAAATATTACTTCGTTGGGTATCCAAATGAAACTAAGGGATAATATTTCTATCTTCCTGGAGAACATAAGATATTTGTTTCTAGGAATGCAACTTTTCTTGAAGATGAATATGTCTACAAGGAAGAGAGTTGCACAGAGATAGAACTTGAAGAAATTCAAGAATAAAGTAACATAGAGGTAGAATCCTTGCCAGATGATAAAGGCAAGAATTCAGTGGGAGATTTTGGCGAAAATTGGGTATTCAGGGTACGCCCTTCGCCCAGTGGGAGTGCTACGAGGAGAAATGCATAAATGCAAGATCTACTGCATAGACCTTGGGAACAAGTGCACCAGTTGCACTGATCGGTGTATTTTATATACACTTTTTGAGTCGTTTTTAGTTAGTCTTTTGTCCCTTTTTGTACAAATAAGTGTCGTATTAGGATAGATTTTCTTTCTTTTAAGTCAAGTTGGTTAAAATGGCCTAATGGCGGAAAAGGGGCTAAAAGAAGGCAAAAGTGGAGGTTCCAGAGCTGAAAAGACGAGAAAGTGGTGAACGGGGCAGAACACGACCAGCACGCGCCATCGCAGACAGTCTGGTCGCGCGCCCAATATCCGTAAACCACAGAGTGCAGTGGCCGCGCCCTGCATGCCAGAGAGTGGCCGCGCGCCAAATCATCCGGTATCGCAGACTTTGGCCGCGCGCCGATAAAGGTCGCTGGGCGCCAACGCTGAAAATCGTTTAATGACGATTTTCCGGTCAGCCCGGCGGAAAAGTTAGAGGCGGTTTTGAGCCTATAAAAGGAGAACCCTAGGCAGTTCTAAAGGGTTCCCTTTCTTGCACAACACAAGGATTCTTGATCAAGATCGAGACCTTAACTTAGTAATTTTCTTTTCTTTTCTTTCCTTTATTTCAGTTTTTATGATGAACCTTGAATTAGTTCTTGTCATGTCAATGGCTAGGAACTAATTCCTTTATAGGGTTTTCCATGTTAAATCACTAGAAACTTATGTTATGAATTGATGCATGTTTATGGTTATTCTTCTTCTTGTTGAGATTTATCCAATAATTGCTTTGAATGCTTGGTAATTAATTGATCACTAATTATCATTATTTATATGATTTCTAATCAAACTTCGAAAGGAGGAGGTTGTAAATATGCTGTAAGTTGGGTAGACATATTTTGGATTGGAGATGAAAATACCTCAATTACTTATGTAGCGTTAATGAGAGGCTTAAAACACCTAATTTTACGCATGGCGCGTGACGGTTAACTAGGTTTTTGGTCTTAATCCTCCTATAGAGTCATCCTTATCACCGAAAGGTAGAAAGGAGCAATCTGGGTTGAGTGTTTATATAGCCTTAACGGAGTATAAAACGATTTAGTAAACCCGCTAGCTCCAAGAGAAGAAGAACCATAATTCATTGCATTAATAAGTAACATAAGCGGATAGTTGAGAGACGTGGAAGCCCTATTCCCATCACTATCAAGTAAACATATAGTTAATTAGCTTTTATAATTGTTAGTTATAAACAACAAAATCAATATCGGTTACCAAATAGATACCAAAAGATAGATAGTTGGTACTTGAACACTAATCCTTGTGGACGATATTCGGTCTTACCAAGACTATATTACTTGAGTCGACAACGTGCACTTGCGTTAAAGTGTGTGCATCTTTTCGCGCATCAAGTTTTTGGCGCCGTTGCCGGGGATTAGGCATAGTTCAATATCAAATTTATCTATTTTTAATTTCTAATTTGGTTTTGAATTTTTATTTTATTTTTTCGTTTTTAATTTTTTGGTAAAAATCAGTTGCCGTGATCAGTTTGTCTATTTTTGATCTATTTCAGGAAATCAGTTTATGCGAAGGAGAAGAGGGGCAGACACTCTTGTTCCCTTCAATCCAGAGATTGAGAAAACCTGTAAACAGAATAGAAGAAACCAGCGAATTTCAGCCGTAATAGAGATGAACGGTGTTCAAAACAATAATGTGATGAGAGAAAGGTTAGGTGAAAATCAACCTAACCCAGGAATGCCTCAGAGAGTGCCAATGGACGTCGAGGAGAGAGTGCAAGTCCAGGCAGAAAGAAGCTTGGGAGACTACGTGCTACTGAGGGTGAACGGAGCACAGACATGTATTAGGCTCCCTGCAATAGGAGCAAAAAACTTTGAGATCAAACCGGCGATTCTGAGCATGGTGCAGAACACAGTGCAATTTGGAGGATCACATCGAGATTCACATACGCACATAGCTAATTTCGAGCTATGTGCAACTTTTCGGATATAACGGCATCGATAATGCCGTCAGATTGAGGCTCTTTCCTTCTCACTCGTGGATAGAGCAAAAGTATGGTTAAATTCCCGCCACCGATTCGATTTTTACATGGCAAAGAGTGGCACAAAAATTTCTAGCCAAATTCTTTCCCCATGCAAAGCAAAGAAAATTGAGAGGGAGTTGAATAACTTCTACCGCAGATGGAGAGTCCTCAGACGGCGTGGGAAAGGTTCAAAGATTTGCAGAGAAAGTGCCCACACCATTGCATTGAGTTGTGGAACTTGGTCCACATCTTCTATAATGTGCTCAATGAACAACCGTAACCATTATAGATGCAAAGAGCAGTGGGACATTCATGAGGAAAACAGCCCACGACGCTCACGAATTATTAGAAGATATGGCCACCAACAACCATGTCACAGAAGAGAGATCAATGAGTGGGAGGAGAACAGTGGGAGTCCACGAAATAGATGACATTGCTGCCTTGAATGCTCAAGTGGCCTTATTGACGAAACAGTTGCAGCAACATACAGTATCAGTGAATGCAGTGCAGATGCCTAAAAGCTGTGAAATATGTGGTGGCCCACATACATTCGATAGGTGTCCTTCAGCTGATCCATATAATATGCCAATTGAGCAGGCAGAGTGTCAGGCCGTGGGTAATTATTAGAGGCCACAGAACAACCCATACTCCAACACATATAATCCAGGGTGGAGGAATCACCCAAATTTCCCATGGAGAGGAGACCAGGGGCAGCAGAATCAATATAGGGGCCAGTACCAAAATCAGCAGCCCTTTACTCAGGTCTCACCTTCTCAACAATTTAATACACCCGCCACCGTAAAAGCCGTGACGAGCCGAGAGCCTTGTTGCACTCACCAATGCCTGCACCCGGGCCAGGATGAAGCTAGATCCTCGCTCAGAACTTGAAACACAAGCTGGTCAGCTAGCGAAGCAAGCAAACAGCAGGCCACAGGGTACACTGCCAAGCCTCACAGAGGTGAATCCGAAGGAGCAATGCCAGCAAGATAATTAAGCGGCAAACGGTTGGAGCAAAGAATACCTCGGCCAGTAGTTGAGCAAAGGGCAGAGATAGAAAAAGAGAATGTGGTTGAATCTCGCCCAGTAGTAGAGAAAACTCCAGAGAAGGAGTATACAGAGAAAATCCCATTCCCCCAGAGATTACAGCGGAAGGCAGTTGATAAACAATTCTCCAAATTTTTGGAGACATTCAGAAAGCTGCATATCAACATACCATTTATAGAAGCATTGGAGCAGATGCCCTCCTATTTCAAATTCATGAAGGAGATCTTGGGAAGTTAAGAAATCAAGTGAGTATGAGATAGTAGCACTAATCTGGGAGTGCGGTTATCTTGCAGAAGAAGTTGCCCTCAAACTAAAAGACCTAGTGAGCTTTACACTACCTCACAGTTGGCGGTGGTGACATGCATGTGGCTCTGCATTTAGGGGCAAGTATAAATCTGATACCTTTATCGGTATTTAAACGGTTGGAGTTGGGTAAGGCCAAACCAACCACGGTGAGCCTGCAGCTGGCTGATAGGACAGTAGTTCATCCAAGAGGGAAGATTGAGGACGTGAATGTTAAAGTAGGAAAATTCTTTTTTCCTGCGGACTTCCTCATTCTTGACATGGAAGAGGATGCAGAAATCCCTATCATATTGGGGAGACCATTCCTGGCGACAGGGAGAGCATTGATCTATGTAGAAAGAGGAGAGCTGACATTGAGGGTGGAGAAGGAAGAAATGGTGTTTAAAGTATTTAAACACATCATTGAGCCACCAACCATGAGCAGGTGCTTTGCAATCAGCACCATCAAACCCCCCTGTGAGCCAGTACAAGTCAAACCAAGAGAGATAAGCCCACAAAAGCAGGTATGGATTGTCGAACCTCCACAAAAGTAGGTATGTGTTCCTGAACTTTCCCTTGACGATAATGCTAAGAGGAGAAGAAGAAAAAGAAAACGAAAAATGTGGAGAAAATGGATTAGCTGTGGGGTTAATCCACCCCACACTTATTGAGATAAGGAACATGCGTCCGGCTAAAAGACGTTAAAGACAGCGCTACTTGGGAGGCAACCCAAGGTATTTTGATTTATTTTCACTTTAAATATAGTAGTTTTTATTAAGAACGGTCTTACGGAGGTAGTGTCTTTGTTGTGATTGACAGGTATAGGCCAATAAATTGAAGGGCAAAATCAAGAATGTACCAGGATTTCAGAAAAAGCGTAAGCGCCGCGCCAGAGCAGGACCGCGGCGCCATAAGAGCAGAAAGACGCTGAAGCGAGCGCGACGCCAGTGAGCAGCGGTGCAAAAATTCAGAAAAATTGCCAAGTCTAGGCCACGCAGAAATTCCCGGCAAGACAGATCGGGCGCCGGCCCAAACGCAGGGTCACACACTGCGGAAATCTAGAAAGTGATAAAACGCCCAGAAATTAGATTTTCCCCAATTTCAAAACCAAAACCTAAACCCCCTTCTCCACAAAAACCCACGAAAATCCACAATTTACCCACAAATCTTCCACAAATCAAACCCAACCACAACCAAAACTCTTAAATCCCTAAAACCCTTAGCCATCTCAACCACCAAAACTCCATCCCATTACCTCAAATCACCATTAGAAACAAGAACACCTCGAAGAACATCATAAAAAGGTAATCTTCATCTTTTCTTGAAAGTTTTCAGTAGTCAAAGGAGGTAGTAGTTGGAAGAGTGTTGTATTGTTCAAGTAGTTGGGATGTCGAAAAATTGGTTGTGAAAAAGTGAGGAAGAGTATACAAAGAGGGTTGGGTATTGTGTAGTACGGGAGTTGGAGTTTTGAGGTGTGGGAGTTGTACAGAAATTGAAGTTTTTGAGGGTGATAGTGTTGGGTAGTGTGTGGATACGAAGGATAAGCTGCAAAAAGTTATCTAACATGTCTGCCAGAAAAAGAAGAGCCTCAGCATCTACATCAGCCCCGCAATATGATGAGACTAGGTTTGTCAGCCGAAGTGCTCAAGATAGATACCATAAACTCAATACAATGCTCTTAATCCCTGAAAGGGGAATGGACTATCAAAGAGACTCGCTGGAAGAGGGAGATGTCTATGAGCCCATTCGGGCGATGATTGAGATGAGGGGGTGGAAAAGATTTGTAAAACCGGGAAAGATAGCACCAATAAACACAGTGATGGTGCGTGAATTTTATGCTAATCTTCCGGAGAAGGTGAAAAATGGATACTTTGTGAGGGGAAATTATGTGCCTGTGACGGCAGGAGCGGTAAATGCGCAATTGGAAACAGATGATGTTGAAGGAGGAGATGGTGATTGGAACTACTTTAGAACATGGTCTAGAAGCACCTCCAACATCGACTGGAATGACGTCGCAGACACAGTGAGCTACCTTGGGCTGCATTTGATATTGCAAGGAATGTGTCAAGAGGACTGAGCAGGTGCCAGTTCAACAAAGCAGCCAAGGGTTGGTTGTATTTCGTCAGTGGCCGCATGATTCCATCCACGCACTTTACCAGAGTGCCAGAAGACAGAATCAAACTGATATATGGAATTATGACGGGGAAGACGATTGATGTGGGAAGGGAGATAGTGCAAAGTATTGAAGAGACCACCGGGTAAGTAACGGGTGGGTTGGGACATGGCTCAATCATTACAACTCTATGCGCCTTCAATGGGGTCCCAACCCTACCCAATGACACTCAAGAGAGAAACCAATTGTCTGTGTCTTATGGGATAGTGCACTCCTTTCCAGATCCAAGCCCCCCAGCAGCAAGAAGAAGAGCACAACCACCACCACCAGCAGCAGCAGAGGCCGCAATGAACGAAGATGAGCCTGAAATAGAGGCTCAACATGCGGCAAGCAGTAGCCACCAGCCACCCACGTAATCGTAACCTTCTGCCTACGATGGAGCGATCTGAGAATCAGATGAGGATGATGCAAAGTTTGGACACGGTGATACAAGGACAACAAGAAACGAGACAACAAATTAACGAGATGAGCTTTTTGTTCAACCAGTGGTCCATGCACTATCCAATGTCACCGCCACCACCACCATTTTAGCCAAGTCTGTAAGTGTCTTGTTTTCCTTTATTGTCTTTGAGTCTACACACATTGGGGACAATGTGTGATTTAAGTTTGGGGGAGGGTGTTTTATTTGTGTCTTATTGTTATAAGTATGTTTAAGTCTTTTTGTTGTTTTTGTGTATTTTTGAGTCACAATTTTTTTCTTTTGAGTCATAATTGTCTGTCAAAAGATCATGTATGCTGCAGTTACTAGAAACACCTAGTGAAGTAAAGGTGGAATAATGTAACGGAATTAAAAGCAACTATCTAAACACTTAGGTTTGATATGTCAAAAACTCAAAAAAATCTGTCTATTTGTAGTTTCCTGCTTAAATTGTGCATGATAAATGATTAAAACCTATGTGTTATGATTGCTTGCTATTCGAGGCGAAATAGTTAGGATATGCATGTTTAGGGAGATGACTCAGGCGTTTCTTTGCTAGCCAATTCTTACCACTCTTTTCTATCCCTGACTTTAAAAATATCCCTAGTCAGCCCCATTGAGCCTTAAAATTGAACTTTTTCTTTGACACCCTATATTCTCATACTTGTGCCATAAGCAAACATGTGAAATAGTTGGAATAAAGTGTGTTAAAAAAAAGACAAAAAGAGCAAGAAAAATTGATGCACCCCACTTAAAAAGTAATGAGAAATAGGCAAAAGCCTAAGTTTGGGGGTGCTTGCTATTATGATACACTTCACGCTCTCAAAACAAAAGAGGGGAAAAATAGATTTGAAGTGAAGGAAAGAATAAAAAGAAAAGGGAAACACTGAAAAACTAAAGAGCTTATGGTACACAAAAATGAGCCTAAATGCCTATTTTTACCTACCCCTGCCTAAGCCTACATTACAACCCTGAAAAGTCCTGAAGATATCTTATATGCATATCCATGATTAGTGGAGAATAGCAAGTGAACAGGCCATAGGATTTTAAAATTGACATGCATAGTTAGGTATTTTTACTTCCATTGAGCATGATTAAATTGAATTTGCGAAATATCTGACTTGAGTGTTTAGAATGCTAAAATTTCATGCTATATGTTCCTGCATATTATTCTGATAACCTTCATGTTGTTCTACATAACACCAATGCAGCAAAAGTGATCAATGTCAGTGAGTCTTTTATTTTCGTTTCCTTGAGTCTTTATTTCTTTCTTTTTATCTTTGCTCGAGGGCGAGCAAAGGTTAAGTTTGGGGGTATTTGATCGGTGTATTTTATATACACCTTTTGAGTTGTTTTTAGTTAGTCTTTTGTCCCTTTTTGTACAAATAAGTGTCGTATTATGATAGATTTTCTTTATTTTGAGTCAAGTTGGTTAAAATGGCCTAATGGCGGAAAAGGAGCTAAAAGAGGGCAAATGTGGAGGTTCCAGAGCTGAAAAGATGAGAAAGTGGCGAACGGGGCGTAAACGGACCAGCGCGCGCGCCATCGCAGACAGTCCGTGGTCGCGCCCAATATCCAGAAAACCGCAGAAATTGCAGCGCGCGCCCTGCATGCCAGAGAGCGTCACGCGCCAAATCATCCGAAGTATCGCAGAACTTCCGGCGTCGATAGCAGGGCCGCGGCGCCGACGCGGAAAAATCAGGTTTAATGACGATTTTCTGGGTCAGGCCTGAAGGGAAAAGTTAGAGGCGGTTTTGAGCCTATAAAAGGAGAACCCTAGGCAGTTCTAAAGGGTTCCCTTTCTTGCACAACACAAGAATTCTTGGATTGAAGATTGGAGACCTTAACTTAGTAATTTTCTTTTCTTTTCTTTCCTTTATTTCAGTTTTTATGATGAACCTTGAATTAGTTCTTGTCATGTCAATGGCTAGGAATTAATTCCTTTTATAGGGTTTTCCATGTTAAATCACTAGAAACTTATGTTATGAATTGATGCATGTTTATGGTTATTCTTCTTCTTGTTGAGATTTATCCAATAATTGCTTTGAATGCTTGGTAATTAATTGATCACTAATTATCATTATTTATATGATTTCTAATCAAACTTCGAAAGGAGGAGGTTGTGAATATGCTGTAAGTTGGGTAGACATATTTTGGATTGGGGATGAAAATACCTCAATTACTTATGTAGTGTTAATGAGAGGCTTAAAACACCTAATTTTACGCATGGCGCGTGATGGTTAACTAGGTTTTTGGTCTTAATCCTCCTATAGAGTCATCCTTATCACCGAAAGGTAGAAAGGAGCAATACTGGGGTTGAGTGTTAATATAGACTTAACGGGAGTATAAAACGATTTAGTAAACCTGCTAGCTCCAAGAGAAGAAGAACCATAATTCATTGCATTAATAAGTAACATAAGCAGATAGTTGAGGAGAGGTGGAAGCCCTATTCCCATCACTACTGAAGTAAACATATAGTTAATTAGCTTTTATAATTGTTAGTTATAAACAACAAAATCAATATCGGTTACCAAATAGATACCAAAAGATAGATAGTTGGTACTTGAACACTAATCCTTGTGGACGATATTCGATCTTACCAAGACTATATTACTTGAGTCGACAACGTGCACTTGTGTTAAAGTGTGTGCATCTTTTCGCGCATCATGCACCTCCTCCTATTCAAGAAAGACATGAAAATGATATTCCTGAAAGCTCTAATGTTAGTGGATCAACCAGCGCACAAGAACCTTCTCACAATCAGAACAGACCTGAAACTGGACTGTAAGATACTCAACTTTGTAGGTCTGTTAGAGCTCATCATCCTCTGAAAAGACTAAATCTACTCGTGGAAATACAAAATGAGTTAGATATTCCCGATGATGATGAGCCTACAACCTACAGCGAAGCAATGCTAGACATTGATTCGAAGAGATGTCAAGAAGCCATGAAAATCTATGTACATCAATCAAGTGTGGAACTTGGTTGATTTGTCAAATGATGTTAAACCCATATGATGCAAATGGGTCTTCAAGAAGAAGATTGATACATCTGGCAAGATTCAAACTTATAAAGCTAGACTAGTGGCTAAAGGTTTTACTCAGCGTCCTGGCGTGGATTATGATGAAATCTTTTCACCAGTGGCTAAGATAAAGTCTATTCGGATTTTGCTTATGATAGCTGTACATTATGAATATAACATTTGGCAGAGAAAGTGTATATGAAACAACCCGAGGGTTTTTCATCCGAGTCCAGACCAAATATTTTGTGCAAGCTACAGAAGTCCATTTATGGACTTAAGCAAGCCTGTAGGAGTTAGAATATTTGCTTTGACAAGGCTATCAAATCTTTTGATTTCGTCAGAAGCAAAGAGATCCTTGTGTTTTTTATCGAACGCAAGGATGAGAGTATTGTCTTCATTATTATATATGTTGATGACATATTGATAATGAGAGATAATAAGACTCTCATGCAGTCAGTTAAGGATTGGTTATCCAAGACCTTCAATGATGAAGGATTTAGGTGAAGCCTGCTACATTCTGGGAATTAGGATCTATACAGATAGACCTAATAGATTGTTGGGGCTGTCACAGTCAATCTACATAGACAAAGTTCTTAGACGTTTTTCAATGGAGAATTTCAAAAAAGGCGGTCTTCCAATGGGTCAATGCATCAAGTTATCTAAGAAGGGTTGTGTCACACCCCGAACCCCGGGCCCGTGACTGGTGCCCTACCTGGGCACCCTTCTACCTTAACAACTAAGTAAACTGCGGAAATTTAATAACACCTCATCATTTTTTTTAAAACCAACGTACGTGCAAGGCAAAGCCGACAAGGCTGCCATATAATATACATAATAAAAGACACTACACTGAACATGAGTCCAATCTCACATATGAATACAGACCTCTAAGAGTTTTACTGAAATATGACGGGACAAGGCCCCGCTGCATCCATAATCGCATAAAGCCTGCATCGAATGAACTATACCAAAATGATAAACTCAACAGAGGAGCTATCCAAAACTCGAAAGGTGGTCCTACACTGCCGATCACCAAATCACAGACTAAACTGCAGATGTAACGCACTTCGGCGAGGTCAAGACGGAAGAATGTACCAAGTATGTGAACAGCAAGTACTGTGAATGAAATCATAACATCTAAACAAAGCAGAGACATGTATGATAGCCAACCTACAAGACACAATACATAAGCGGTCATATCAAGTCGTGACGCAGCCCTCAAAGTCACTACTCAAATATAACTATGGGTCTCACGCCCATAATATCAATCATGCGTGGAATCCTTCCTCACCGGCTGATCTACGATGTAATAACACCAATAAGGATACATGAACACCAAGTCCCACCTGTGTCCTAAATACCACGTGGTCTCATGCCCTAATCCCACATCGTAAAAGCATGACCATAGGGTAACACAAACAACCGGGACATATATGATAATCAAATTACAACACATTGTGCCTTACTAACAATGAGAGTAAACAGAGTATCCTTACAATATAAAATAGAAGCTCATGATCAAACGGGACCATCCGCTCAGATCATTTAGCCATCCTACTCCTGGGACTATTTCACCCGCATAGGCCGCGTGGACCCGCGTGAGGTATTCCTCGCATGAGACTATTTCACCCGCATAAGCCCTTACGGACTCGCATGAGGTATTCCTCGCATAGGCTGGACCCGCCCGCATGGGACTATTTCACCTGCATAAGTCCTTACGGACACGCATGAGGTATTCCTCGCATCGTGGGTAGCAAATCCACGGAATATCCAAATGCCACAAACCCGGGGAATGACCCTGAAACGACTGATATACCAATAGCACACAACCGGCTATTTCCAGCACACATAGGCAATTCTCAACTAAACAAGCCAAAGTACTTATCAAGGCACACATAGAATAATTCTCATTTAGCAAGACAAAGTACTTATCAAGGCACCCTTAGACTAATTCTCAATTAATCAAGCCAAAGTACTTATCAAGGCACAAATAGAATAATTCTCAATTAACAAGCCAAAGTACTTATCAAGGCATCACATGGAATAATTCTCAATTAATCAAGCCAAAGTACTTATCAAGGCACACTTAGAATAATTCTCATTTAGCAAGCCAAAGTACTACGTACGTACATTCTTTTATAAAAGACTCCCTTCTATGTAAAGCCCCACGATACTAACACCCGTAGTATCAAGGCGTGTCTATTTTTCAAAGTAAGTTACTACACTTTTAGAAAACTCATTTCAAAGCTTGAAATCAAGTAACTCCAAATTTTCACAATCTAGGCAACTTATGCCTAATACTCAAAATAGACAACTTTTTAAACCTTCCATAAAGCCGTTATAACCAACTTCCCATAAAGCCGTTATAACCCTTTATGGTTTTAGACATGTCTATTCCTTTTATAACCAAGAGACTTATACTATTAAAAACCAAGTACCACATACTTACAAATCAAGTTCTTAACTTTCAAAACACTTCAAGTCTCGTAATATATAGAAAACAAGTTTCTTCTACTTTTAAACCTCAAGTAACTCACTCCTTTAAAACAAGTTACTTCTCTTAAATCATGCCATTTCTCCTCTTTTAAAACAATTAAGTAAATCACCTTTGACTCCCTAAAGTCATTATAATGACCTTTAGGATTTTGAGACTAAGGTACTAGCCCAAAAGATTTGGAAACCACTTCCTTTTCCAGACTCTATGTACTTTAAGTAAAATACTTTCACTCTTAAGAATCCAACTTCACTAAGGCAATGGATTATACAACTTACAATTTAAACATCAAAGTACAATCAAAGGAAGTACATAGAACAATTTCTACTTTAGGCAATCCAAATACAACCAAGGAATGGATCATTTAAGGAGTAGGACGTACTTTCTTTCTCTTAAGGAGTCATGCTAGAAGAGGAGATAGTTCACATACCTTTTCGGCTAAAATCCACAAGCTAAGCCGAATACGCTGTACGTAGAAGTGTCAACCTATAATGGTCACAACAAGACTATAAACTTCTAGTCTCAACGTAGAATAATACTAAGTATACGGTCTCTAATTCTACGGAAAATCTACAAAGACTTCCTTTGTTTCTACTCACTTTGCCACCTTTTCAACCCCCAAAACAAAAACCAACAAGACACAATTAAGGCTCAAAACAACAAACAAACAAAGGGGATTAAACGCATTACAATACTTGTAAAATTCCGCCACATAATTCATACCAAATAGTATAATACTTCACTAGCCATTCTCGGCCAACATATAACCAATAACACAAGTCCTTCCCAAATTCTTTCCAAATTCCAAGTTCTAAGGTCTAGTATGTTATATAGTTATAAGCCACTTCAACAACTACAATTTCCTTCTTACACAACATGCAACGACTTAAACGAATAATCAACTTGAATTGTAGTCCTAAGGCTAACATGCTAGTTTTCGGATTAGGGTTCCAATAACCCATAAACATATCAAACTTCATACTATATAACACATGCTTGCTAAAATCCATAGCCACAACAATAAGTAAGTCTTAACTACTAAAACGACAAAATTTATACCTTTCCAAGCCCTTAAAATTTCCAAGATCCAAAGTCGCGCCTTAGCAATTCTTAGCTCCTTTCCTTAAGCTCCAATCCGCTCCAAGCACTCCTTAGAGGCCTATGAAGAACCCATCTTCAAGTTCCAACTTCAAAGTTGAAGAACTCCTTTAGTTTCCGCCTTGCGACTAACGTGAAAACTCCGTTTTTCCGAAATCTTTCTATTGCGATAACCTTACAACACCCTTAGGAACATTGGGTTAAAGTCTTGTGGCTAATGGATCAAAATCACAAAATTTTTGTGTGGGAGAAGGCTTGAACCCGAGAGCACTTATGCTAGAACAATGGTTCTCTAAAATTTTCTAAGTGTAAATGAGTTAGTCTTGCTACTAGTATGATATATAAAACACAATGGAGGGTTTAGATGTCCACAAATGTGAGGTTAGGATGGGTTTCACTTGGATCAAGCCTAGGTGGACAAGTTGACTTGTCAATAATATCAAGCTTTGAAAGACTTATCTTCTACCATGGTCAATGACTATTTTGCCCTTACACAATTTCGACCAAGCCATGTGGAAGGAGTGCCACGTGTCGCCCTCTCATTCGTCCATAAAATTCCGTAACCCTCGTGGGCCCCACAAAAATATAAAATTCCTCGGGTGGGCCCCACGTGACCAAATCCGTAAAAATAAATTTCCATAGTGTTAATAAGTTCCATACTTTACAAATATTGTCTTTTGAGAATCCAATTCTCAACAACGAGCATTTTTCCTTTCCGACTTCCGGAAGATTTTTCCGTCGGAAAAACAATTCTTCCTTTCGTACCAATTTCCAAGTCTTGTTTCCTTTCGTACATTCTCTTATACATGTCTTGGACTTACGGGGTGTAACAGGTTGCCCTTCTAGTGTTGTAGAACTTGGGCGTATGGAGAGGATCCCATATGTTTCAGCTATAGGATCAATCATGTATGTTATGACCTATACTAGGCCAGATGTGGCCTTTGCACTTAGTATGACTTGCAAGTTCCAGTAGAATCCTGGTGAGGAACACTGGAAGGCAGTCAAGAGAATTCTTAAGTATCTCAGACGTATTAAAGATTACTTCTTAGTCTATGGTGGAGGAGATAAGCAAAATGTCACTGGGTATACCGATGCTAGTTTCCAGACAGATGATGATTTCAAATCTCAGTCTAGTTACACATTCATTTTCAATGATGGAGCAGTGAGCTGGAAGAGCTCCAAACAAGCTACTACTGCTGACTCGACTACTGAAGCGGAGTATATTGCTGGATCGGAAGCTACTAAAGAAACTGTCGCGATTTCTGAGTTCCTGAAGTAACTATGTGTTATTCCGAGTGCTAGTTGTCCAATAACCATTTATTGTGACAACACTGGTGCAATTGCACAAGCAAAGGAACCAAGATCAACTAACAGAAACAAGCATGTACCGAGGAAGTACCACATTCTCCGAGAGATGGTGGAAGTTGAAGTATTAGGATAGATTATGTTTCCACAGACAATAATCTAGCAGACCCGTTTACTAAACCATTAAGCTTGGTGAAGCATAATGGTCATTTTGAGAACATGAGTATTAGATATGTTGGTGATTGGCTCTAGGCCAAGGGGGAGATTGAAAGTATATGTATGTTCTAGAGACAATATGTATTAGGACAAAATGTACTTTATACACATTCGTATTTATATTAATGATGATTAATATTATGACATTTGCATTTATTGAATTATTAGTTGATTGTTTATAATATTTTATAAATGCATCACTAGAGTTTATGTGGTTATTAATGGTGTGAAAATTAATATTATAACGTAACTTTTAATTTGCCTCGACCAATGATCATCAAGATTGGGATATCGATGATATGCGATACGTCGACATGTGGTCTGTATTATATCCTTAGGGGATATAGTATGTATCACTTGCTATGAGTTATGGCAATTCGTGATGGATACTTGTTGAAGTATTGATATATCCTGCTGATGTACTGTTTTGTTATATGTGTTTATAATGTCATCGGCGTGTGGGAGATAGAAGTCCTTAGACTTGAGGTCGATATCACCTTGTTTACGAAGTAATGTACTTTGATCCTGTCCTAAGCTCAAATGCCTGATAGGTTGAGACACGGCTTGTTTTGGGTACGTTATGAAGTAGATTAAAGGTGGTAGTTGGACTAAGATTAGGATTCATTCCTCGAATGTATATTCGAGTAAACACTCAGATACTCATATGATATTAGGTTGACTAAGTCGTTAGCCAACACAATAGACATGTCTTTGATATGGTCCTATTGTCAACTAATATAGATGAGTTATAATGATCAAGTCATTTGGATAGCCACTTGACAAATCCTAAGCTTGATTGAGTGTGTCGTGAATGAAAGGATTTTATCTTCCACATAGAGGTTCAGTTCACATGTTACGTGTAGCTAAACTTTATGTCACG
This sequence comes from Przewalskia tangutica, assembly GCA_029844215.1. Taxonomy (NCBI): domain Eukaryota; kingdom Viridiplantae; phylum Streptophyta; class Magnoliopsida; order Solanales; family Solanaceae; genus Przewalskia; species Przewalskia tangutica. The sequence continues at coordinate 75,229,122 of CM056723.1, read as the reverse complement.
ACCCGAACATCGGGCCCGCGACTGGTGCCCTACCTGGGCACCCTTCTACCCATTCATCCCAAGTAACCCGCGGAAGATAAAGATACTCATCATCATTTATTTTTTTAAAACAAGCAAATGCAAATCCAGCAAGGCCGCCGCTATATATATATAAGCCAAAATAAAAAGGCACTGTACACGAGTCCAATTCCACATATGAATACAGACCTCTAAGAGTTTGGACAATATACTATGACGGGACAAGGCCCCGTCGTACCCATAAATGTACAAAAACTTGTAATGAAAGATCATTACCAAAATGATAAACTCAAGAACAATGGAGCTATTCCAAAACTCTGAGCAAGGATCCTACACTTGCAGATCACCAAACTGCGTACCTAAACCTGCGGCATGAACGCAGCCCCCGGAGAAAGGGGGTCAGTACAGAAAATGTACCAAGTATGTGAAACAATAAGTACTATAAATGAGATTATAACAGGCCAAACAGATAACATGAGATAAGTATAATAATCAAATACCAATACACTGTGCCTTTTCAAGATATGAAATCCATGTCAAAATTATGGACGTCTGTCCATATAAACAAATACCGTCATGGGAGTTGAACCCGAACATTATACACAAATACTGTCTTGTAAGGTATCTGCCCGGCCCTATCTAGGACGCGATAAAGTCAATAAGGTATTCTGCCCGGCCCCTTCTGGGACGCGGTAAAGTCAATAAGGTATTCTGCCCGGCCCTATCTAGGACGTGATAAATTCAATAAGGTATTCTGCTAGGCCCCTTCTGGGACGCGGTAAAGTCAATAAGGTATTCTGCCCGGCCACTTCTGGGACACGGTAAAGTCATATAAGTCAAATAAGGTATTCGCCTACTTCTTCGTGACACGCAGAAAGTCATGTAATATATACCGTGACCGCCCATTGGTATAGCACGCCTGGTCCATTCTCGGGACACCAGAAAGTCATGTAATAAATCGCCTCGCAGATTAAGGTATACTGCCCGGTCCATTCCGAGACACGGTAAAGTCATGTAATATATATTGCCCTGTCCATTAAGGTATACCGCCCTGCCCATTAAGGTATACTTCCCGGTCCATTCTGGGACACAGTTCAAATATAAAGGACTGTACACATATAACTATCACAAGCAACTATGTGCAATTTAAATCATCTTTGACTCTCATTAGCACAAATAGAATGAACTATCATTTTCGACAAACTCAAGGCATTATCAAATGAATAGGTAAACAACTTTCACTTTAGAACCCCAAAGTACTATCAATTGAATAGGTAAACAACTTTCATTTTAGAACCTCAAAGTACTATCAATAGAATAGGTAAACAACTTCTTTTTTATAAAACCCAAAGTATTATCAAGAGAATGGATATAACAACTTCCTTTTTGGAAGTCAAAGTATTATTAGTGAAACAGATAGAACACTTCTATTTTGGAAACTCAAAGTACTATTAATGAAGTACATCATTAAGGAGTAGGATTCACTCCCTTTATAACAAGGAATCATGCTAGAAGAAGAAAGGATAGTTCATATACCTTATTGGCGACTAACCAACTCTACAATCTAGGATACGTCTCAATGTACTTCAACCTATAACAACAATAACACTTCTATCAACTTCATGCTTTCTAAGGTAGATTAATACCAAGTATAGGTTCTCTTTTTCTCCGAAAATTTGAGCAGCACTTCCCCCTTTTATATGTACTTTTTCACCTTTTCCAAGGCTCAATTTCATCAACAAACAAGCCACAATTAAGGGCACAACCAACAGTTAACCAAAGGGGATTACACGCCTACTTGACGTGTAAAATTCGGCCCCTTAATCTATACAAAACAGTCCATAAAAATAGTCCACAATTCCATTAACGATAAGGGTAAAATGTGAAGCCTTTAACACCTTTTTACACCCTTATTCCTTAGGACTTTCATTAGCAATTTTTATCACATAATCATGCATGTTGACAACTAAATTTCTAGCATATACACGCCACAAAACAGTCCATAAAAACTGCACGACAATATCCAACAGTTTTATAGGTTCCATCGCCAACAACTATAATCCGATAACTCTTTCCTTAATCCGTTTTATTCCAATTCAAGTTCCAAACTTCTATAGAAGTTATATCAACTTATTAACAACAATATTACTCCATTATAACATGCAATAGGTGACGTTAATAACAACAATTGTCAACTCTCGGCCAACACACAAAAATTTGTCCATATACTTTTTATTCTTCATTCTTTTTAGCACAGGCTCGTCTATACATTATAACAACATGTAATATCCAATTACTTCAAGAGAAGGAAGAATTTTTACCCTTTTTTCTAGCAAAAAATGTCCAAGGCAGTCCTCTCAACTTTGGCCCGCAGTTTTCGTTTCGCTCTACTTCTTCAAGATCCAATCACTCTCATGTATCCACTACAACTTTATAACTAACTTCCCTTCACGTTTTACCTCCAAAAGTCGATGAACAAGCTAGGGTTTTCAACCCCAATTTCGGTCAACATAGATTTTTGGAGTACTTGGAGAGTTAACTTGTCATAGAACTTGATTAGTGTTCTTAATCTTGTATAATAATCAACATTTGTTCTTGGAATTTCCATGGATTTTCGTGACTCAAGGCAAGGAGAGGAGAGAAGAGAAAGTTTGGAAGATGAAAATTGTGAGAAATAAAATAAATGGCTAAGTCTTCAATCTCTATCTCTAATATAGATATTTGTCTTTGCAATACAAGTGGAGGAGTGTCACATGTCAACCTCCCATTGGCCGGAAATTCCCCTTGATAAAATATCTAGATATTTCCAAAATATCTTAAAACTGAAGGGCCCCGCGAAATTATGAAATTCTCGGCGGACCTCATATTATCAATTCTAATTCTTCGTAATCCAATACTAATCCCATAAATCCAATTAGAAGTATTAAACTCCAAGTTAATAATTTTCCGTCGTCACATTTTTCCAAAAATTTTCCGAAGGAAAATGTAAATATTCTTTCCTTTCAACCTTCAAATCTTGATTCCTTAATCACGTTCTCAATTAGTAGCCATGGTATTACGTGGTGTAACATCCTTCCCCTCTTAGAAACATTCGTCCCGAATGTTCATAGTGGGTCTCAAACTATACAGATTCCGGTGTCGTCTCCTTACTATACCTATCAACCAATACTCCACAAAACCAACGATGCCATACACGGCCACAATATATCACATGTATATACACCAATGTACCTTCCATCTGAGGTCCCTTCTCACAATACTCGAAGGTTGCAGTCCTTTCCAAAATGGGATCATTAGACGTTCATTTTCTCTTCCCGTCCTAGGGATGACCCTGCCGTAGTCTAAGTCATAAGCTATCACTATCTGAATCCTTCAGTCGGACTCCCACTCAACTAACGGATGTGTTCCCTCGTGTCAACTTCTCTTCTTCGTCCTCACATTAGCCAAACTACTGGTTGGTGAATGATCCTATTGTCTACCTAACTTTGTTTACTAACTGGTGTAAACTCTAAAACTAGTAGTATCTCATTCACGAACACCTATCGACAATGTTACTGAATCTAAGGTGAGTGTATCATCACAATTAACTCTCAGTCATGGTCTAAAATGAATCTCTCTCTTATCTCAAAGTGTTTCTCACACTATCATTTTCTCTCATTAGAGGTTCGTCACCTTTGGCCGAAGTATTCCTACTGTACATCCCCTACTATCGGTCTTTACACTGTTATGGGGTAATTACACCTTGTGAACCCTACACATCTATAGTTTCATTCACTTTATCATTCTTGTCAACATCCTTCATTCTACTCATTACTAAACAAAAATATTTCTACCTCTAATGGTCCAATAGTCTTCCCCGATCGGCGAGCCGGAGGCTCAGTGTGTCAGCCTCAAAACCGGCAGTAAGAACTCGCCCACTGCGGTACAATATCCGGTATACACTGGGCATGAGTCCTAGTAACTCTCTGAGTCTAACTAGTAGCTCCCGCTACTAATTTGCCCTTCTAGGCAACTGTTGCCTTCCTCGGAGGCATAGCTGTAACACAATAATACGTCAGAGAGGGATTATCCTAATAACACAGCTCTATTGGACGATCACAGAGTGAGAAGAATAGAAACCAAATCCTAAATGTCCTGTAGCCTCCTGTTTATGGGTGTGGCGCACAACACACCGATAATCAAGACTCTACTAGACATTGTCTATAGACATTCCGAGGACTGACTGCTCTGATACCACTCTTGTCACGACCCGAACCCCGGGCCCGCGACTAGTTCCCTACCTGGGCACCCTTCTACATATTCATCCCAAGTAACCCGCGGAAGATAAAGATACTCATCATCATTTTTTTTTAAACAAGCAAAGGCAAAGCCGGCAAGACCGCCGCTATATATATATAAGCCAAAATGAAACTACACTGTACACGAGTCCAATTCCACATATGAATACAAACCTCTAAGAGTTTGAACAATATATTATGATGGGACAAGGCCCCTCCGTACCCATAAATGTACAAAAACATGTAATGAAAGATCATTACCAAAATGATAAACTCCAGAACAATGGAGTTATCCCAAAACTCTGAGCAAGGATCCTACACTTGTAGATCACCAAACTGCGTACCTAAACTCATGCAGATTTAACGCAGCCCCTGCAGAAAGGGGGTCAGTACGGAAAATGTACCAAGTATGTGAAACAATAAGTACTGTAAATGAGATTATAATAGGCCAAACAGATAACAAGAGACAAGTATAATAATCAAATACCAGTACACTGTGCCTTTTCAAGATATGAAATACATGTAAAAATTATGGACGTCTGTCCATATAAACAAATACTGTCATGGGAGTTGAACTCGAACATTATACACAAATACTGCCCTGTAAGGTATTCTGCCCGGCCATATCTAGGACGCGATAAAGTCAATAAGGTATTCTGCCCGGCCCCTTCTGGGACGCGGTAAAGTCAATAAGGTATTATGTCCGGCCCTATCTAGGACCCGATAAAGTCAATAAGGTATTCTGCCCGGCCCCTTCTGGGACACGGTAAAGACATGTAAGTCAAATAAGGTATTCTGTCCGGCCCCTTCTGGGACACGGTAAAGTCATGTAATATATACTGCCCTGCCCATTAAGGTATACTGCCCGGTCTATTCTGGGACACGATAAAGTCATGTAATATATACTTCCTACCCATTAAGGTATGCCCGGTCCATTCTGAGACACGGTAAAGTCATGTAATATATACTGCTCTGCCCATTAAGATATATCGCCCTGCCCACTAAGGTATACTGCCCAGTCCATTCTGTGACACGGTTCAAATATAAAGGACTGTACACATATAACTATCACAAGCAACTATGTGCAATGTAAATCATCTTTGACTTTCATTAGCACAAATAGAATGAACTATCATTTTCGACAAACTTAAGGCATTATCAAATGAATAGGTAAACAACTTTCATTTTAAAACCACAAAATACTATCAATAGAATAGGTAAACAACTTTCATTTTAGAACCCCAAAGTACTATCAATAGAATATGTAAACAACTTCCTTTTTATAAAACCCAAAGTATTATCAAGAGAATGGATATAACAACTTCCTTTTTGGAACTCAAAGTACTATTAGTGAAATAGATAGAACACTTCTATTTGGAAACTAAAAATACTATTAATGAAGTACATCATTAAGGAGTAGGATTCACTCCCTTTATAACAAGGAATCATGCTAGAAGAAAAAATGATAGTTCACATACCTTATTGGCGACTACCAACTCTACAATCTAAGATACGTCTCAATGTACTTCAACCTATAACAACAATAATACTTCTATCAACTTCATGCTTTCTAAGGTAGATTAATACCAAGTATAGGTTCTCTTTTCTCCAAAATTGGGCAAAGACTTCCGCTTATACGTACTTTTCCACCTTTTTCAAGGCCCAATTTCATCAACAAACAAGCCACAATTAAGGGCACAACCAATAATTCACCAAAGGGGATTACACGCCTACTTGACGTGTAAAATTCGACCCCTTAATCTATACAAAACAGTCCATAAAAACAGTCCACAATTCCATTAACGATAAGGGTAAAATGTGAAGCCTTTAACACCCTTTTACACCTTTATTCCTTAAGACTTTCATTAGCAATTTTTACCACATCAATCATGCATGTTGACAACTGAATTTTCAGCATATACACGCCACAAAACAGTCCATAAAAATTGCACGACAATATCCAACAGTTTTATAGGTTTCATGGCCAACAACTACAATCCGATAACTCTTTTCTTAATCTTTTTTATTCCAATTCAAGTTCCAAAACTTCTATATAAGTTATATCAACTTATTAACAACAATATTACTCTATTATACCATGCAATAGGTGACGTTAATAACAACAATTGTCAACTCTCGGCCAACACCCAAAAAATTGTTCATACACTTTTTATACTTCATTCTTTTTAGCACAAGCTCATCTATACATTATAACAACATGTAATATCCAATTACTTCAAGAGAAGGAAGAATTTTTACCCTTTTTTCTAGCAAAACATGTCCAAGGCAGTCCGCTCAACTTTGGCCCGCAATTTTCGTTTCGCTCCACTTCTTCAAGATCCAATCACTCTCATGTATCCACTACAATCTTATAACCAACTACCCTTCACGTTTTACCTCCAAAAAGTCGATGAACAAGCTAGGGTTTTCAACCGCAATTTCGGCCAACATAGATTTTTGGAGTACTTGGAGAGTTAACTTGTCTTAGAACTTAATTAATGTTCTTAATCTTGTATAATAATCAACCTTTGTTCTTGGAATTTCCATGGATTTTCGTGACTCAAGGCAAGGAGAGGAGAGAGGAGAAAGTTTGGAAGATGAAAATTGTGAGAAATAAAATAAATGGCTAAGTCTTCAATCTCTATCTCTAATATAGATATTTGTCTTTACAATACAAGTGGAGGAGTGTCACGTGTCAACCTCTCATTGGCCGGAAATTCCCCTTGATAAAATATCTAGATATTTCCAAAATATCTTAAAACTGAGGGATCCGCGAAATTATGAAATTCTCGGCGGACCTCATATTATCAATTCTAATTCTTCGTAATCCAATACTAATCCCATAAATCCAATTAGAAGTATTAAACTCCAAGTTAATAATTTTCCGTCATCACATTTTTCCAAAATTTTTCCGGAGGGAAAATGTAAATATTCTTTCCTTTCAACCTTCAAATCTTGATTCCTTAATCACGTTCTCAATTAGTAGCTCTGGTATTACGGTGTGTAACACTTTACATATTGAGTTCGTCTTCCGGCGCAGTCTAGGAGTTCCGTAAAGACCCTAATGTTGTTAATGTCAATATGTAAAGGCCTGAAGGGTAACACTAAGTCAAATGTTCCGTCGATTGAAAGATGTAATTAGAGAAGAGATTATATATATATATTCGGTTGATACCGGAACATTAGAAATGGAAACAAGGCAGAAATTGGGATAGGGCCGCGACGCCATTGATTCAGCACCACGGCGCCAAACCGCGCATCAAGCGTCGCGGCGCCACTTATGCAGGGTCGCGGCGCGTCCAGTGAATCCGAAGCTGACCCATTCTGCTGAGTTATTAAATCGGCTGGCATATGGGGAACCCTAAGTTGTCCTTTTCAACTATAAATAAGAGGGTTCCTGTTACACCCCGTAATTCCAGAACATGTATAAGAGAATAGACGCGAGAACACAGAGCCGTTTTTTTCTTGACTCGAAATGGGAGCAGGTTTGAAAAAGGATCTTAGAGTGTCTAGGGTTGGGCCAGGAGGGTCTCTTAACGCCTTCTTTTTTCTTCTCATCGGAGTTATCCCAGTTTTAGGGTTAACCAAAAGAAAAAAGTTTAATTACATGAGTTTCAAACTGAAATTCAATAATTTTTTTTTTTTTTTTTAGTTCAATATTTGTTGGAATTGACACTTTAGATCCAGATAGATCGTATCTTGTAAATTTGAAATTTGATTCAATCATACATCTTGGAATCAGCTTAGACTTGAAAATTGGTACGAAAGAAAGAATTATTTTTCCGAAGGAAAATCTTTCGACATCGGAAAGGAAAAATGTTCGTTGATGAAAATTAGATTCTCAAAATGCATTATTTGAGGAGTATGGAACTTATTAACATTGTGGAAATTTATTTTTACGGTTTGGTCACGTGGGGCCCACCTGAGAAATTTTACATTTTGTGGGGCCCACGAGGGTTACGGAATTTTATGGACGAATGGGAGGGCGACACATGTCACCCCCCCCCCCCCACACACACACATAGGCTTGCACGAAATGGGCCAAGGGTGTAATGGTCATTGACCAATGTAGATGATCAAGTCTTCAAGCTTTAGATAATTGACTTAGTCAACTTGTCACTTGTATATATATTTAATCTCATTCATCCTAGACACACATATGTTGTAATCTTGACCCTCTATTGTGTTATATATACTACACTAGTGCAAGACTTATTCTTCAACACTTAGAAAAAATTAGAGAACTTGTGCTAGCTAAAGATTGCTCTCGACTTTAGGGAGATTTCCACACAAAATTTTTGCAATTGAGGTTCATTCTTCACAAGACTTTAACCCAAGGTTCCTATGGGTATTGTAAGGATATCTCAATAGAAAGATCTCAGAAAAACGACGTTTTCACGTTAGTCGCAAGACGAAAACCTAAGTCGTTTTCATAGTTTTGGATTGGAAATGGAAGAGAAGTTGGTTGTGAACTTCTAAAGGCTTCAAATAGCGGATTGGAGTGTGAAGTAAAGGAGCTAAGAATTGCTAAGGAGCGACTTTGAATCTTGGAATTTTATAAGGGATTATCAAGGTAACAATCCTGTCGTTAAGTGATTAAAGATTACTTATTTTTGTAGTTATGGATATAAACACGCATGAGATGTATATATTAAAGTTTGATAAGTGTTATGGATATTGGAACCCTAATCCGAAACTAGCATGTTTAGCCTTTGAGATTACAATTCAATTTGGTTATTAGTTTAGTCGGCGCATGTTATATAAAGAAGGAATTATAGTTGTTAAAGTTGTTTATGACTATATAACATGTTAGACCTAAGGACTTGGATTGAAAAAGAATTTGAAAGGACTTTGTGTTGTTGTACATGTTAGCCGAGAATGACTTTGGATATTGAACTACTTGGTATTAATTGTGGGGCAGAATTTTACACGTATTGTAAGGCGTGTAATCACCTTTGATTGGTTGATGTATTGAGCCTTAAATGTGGCATATTGGTTATTGATTATCGGGCCTTGAAAAATGTGGAAAAGTACGTAGAAACAAAGGAGGTGCTGCCCAATTTCTCGTAGAATAAGAGACCGTATACTTAGTATTATTCTACCTTAGAAACTAGAAGTTGATAGTCGTGTTGTGGCCATTATAGGTTGACAATTCTACGTGCGGCGTATTCGACTTAGCTTGTGGATTAAGCCGAAAAGGTATGTGAACCATCTCCTCTTCTTCAAGGATGATTCCTTATGATAAAGAAAGTAAGTCCTACTCCTTAAATTGTCCATTCCTTGATTGTACTTGGATTGCCTAATATAGAAGTTGTTCTATATACTTCCTTGATTGTACTTTGGATGTTTAAATTGGAAGTTGTTATAATCCATTCCCTTAATGATGTTTGGATTTTCAAAAGTGCAGGTGTTTTACTTGAAGTACTTAGAATCTTAAAAAGGAAGTGATTCCTAATATTTTGGATAGTGTCTTAGTTTCAAAACCTAAAGGTTGTTATAACGGATTTAAGGGAGTCAAAGGAGTGATTTACTTAATTGATTTAAAAGAGGAGAAATGACATGATTTAAAGAGAATTAACTTGTTTTAAAGGTGTGAGTTACTTGAGATTTAAAAGTATACGCTACTTGATTTCTAAAGTTAAGAAACTTGATTTCTAAAGTTAAGAAACTTGAAGTATCTTGAAAGTTATGAAACTTGATTTGAAAGTATATGATACTTGGTTTTAAAAGTATAAGTCTCTTGGTTATAAAAAGAATTAATTTGTCTAAAACCATAAAGGGTTATAACGGCTTTATGGGAAGTTAGTTATAACGGCTTTATGGAAGGTTAAGAAAATTGTCTATTTTGATTGATAGGCATGAGTTGCCTAGGTTATGAAATTAGAAGTTACTTGATTTCAAAGTATTGAAATGAATTTCTAAAGGTGTAGTAACGTATTTTGAAAAATAGACATGCCTTGATACTACGGGTGTTAGTATCTTGGGGTTTTATATAAAAATGAGTCTTTTGAAAAGAATTGACGTACGTAGTACTTTGGCTTGTTTAAATGAGAATTATTCTATTTGTGTCTTGATAGTACTTTAGCTTGTTTAAATGAGAATTATTTTATTTGTGCCTTGATAGTACTTTGGCTTTCTTAAATAAGGATTACTCTTGGTTTGTGTAAAGAAAAGAAGGCATAGTAATTGTCTTGGTTTGTGTAAAGGCATGGTATTGTCTTGGTTTATGATAAAAAAGAAAGGCATGGTGTTGTCTTGGTTTGCTAAAAGATGGCTTATTCATTTTATAAATAAAGGTCAAGAATGGTTTGCTTGCATATGGGTTGCTCATATAGACATTCATGCAAGTGTCGTATTTCCACATCTCCGCGTCCCTCCATAAAGGGCCGACAACTTGGTTCAAAGGATATCATGGAGTAGCTCCCCATGGTAGTGAGTGGTACACACTCACGGCGGGTCGGATTTGACTCGAGCGGGTTAAATTCCCGGGATATATAAGTCATGGATTAGCTATCCGTGATGCAAGTATCGTGTACCGATGACTCATTGCGGGTCCACATGACCTATGCGGGTGAAATAGTCCCTTGCGGGTGAAATAGTCCTATGATAGGTTGCATTATAACACAGAGGGTGGTTGACCCTGGCACTGGCACGACCTTCATGTTTTGAAACGGTAGTGATTTCAATAATGAAAGGGTGCAGTGTGTTTATGACTTAAAAGTGGAACAGTTAATCTCATTGTTAAAAACATAACTTAAAAAGGTAAAAATGATTGCATTACTCTCATGATTGCAAGGTTCAGTGTGCTTATTGATGTTATATTATATCATGGACTGCCGGCAGTGAGGAAGGATTCCACGGGCATGATTGATGTTATGGGCGTGAGACTCATGGTTATACTTGAGTAATGACTTTGAGGGATGCGTCCCTGATTTGACATGACTGCTTATGTATTGTGTACTGTAGTTTGGCTATCATACATGTCTCCTGTTTTGTATAGATTGTTATGATTTCATTACAATATTTTCAGTTTCACATACTTGGTACATTCTTCGTGCTGACCTCCTTCGGGGGGCAGCGTTCATGCCGCAGGTTTAGGTACACAGTTTGGTGATCTGCAGGTGTAGGACCCTGCTCAGAGTTTTTGGATAGCTCCATCTGTTCAGGAGTTTATCATTTTGGTCTAGATCCTTCAATACAAGCTATTGTACAGCTATGGGTACGGTGGGGCCTTGTCCCGTCATAGTTCAGTAAAACTCTTAGAGGTCTATATTCTTATGTGGGGTTGAACTCATGTACAATGTAATGCCTTTTTATTATGTATATTATATGGCATCCTTGTCGGCTCTACCCTTGCATGTTCGTTGGTTTTTTTTTTAAAAAAATGAGTTGTTATTTAGTTTCGCGGTTTACTTGTGTCAGTTAGGTAGAAGGATGCCCATGTAGGGCACCAGTCACGGGTCTGGGGTTCGGGGCGTGACAGAGTGGTATCAGAGCAGTCATGTTACACCCCGTAGTTCCAGGATATGTATATGAGGACGTACGTACGAGAATACGACATTAAAATTGAAAAGGAAGAAAGATGTGATTTTTCGACGGAAAAGTTTCCGGATTTTGTGAAGGAAAAAGGTTCGTTAATGGGAATTGAATTCCCAGATTTGGTATTCGGACTTTTTGGAATATTAGAGGATTATGGAATTTTATTTCCAGAATTGGTCACGTGGGGCCCACGGGAAAACTTTACGGTTTTGTGGGGCCCACTTTGTTTTCGGATTTTTGGCATTACGAATATTTTCGGGAGATGAAATATTTTGGACGAGTAGGGGGCGACACGTGTCACCCCATGTGGCCCTATGGCCGAATTGGAGTGCCACTTGTCATGTGGGGCGTTTTTAGTGAGACATGTGGCTAGCCACATGTCTCAATTTTGTGGTGGACATATGGTTGGTAGAACCCATACACACATGTCCCCAATCTACACCACACACTTTCCTTGATCTTGTCCTTTGATTTTTCTATAAATACCCCCTTAAGTGCAAGACTTTATTCATCCACACTTAGAAAATTTCTAAGGCAAAATTCCCCCTCCCTCCTTAGTGTAGTTCTCGCCCAACACACCCCTTTGTGGAAAAATTTCTTCAAGTATTGTTATTATTCCAAATACCTTAGCCTAAATCCCTTGTTGTATTCCAAAGTTATCTCTATACTAAGATCCCGGAAATACCACTTTATTCCTTTAGTCGCAAAACGAAACCCTAGGAAAAATCTTCATAGTTGGATGAAGTGTTAAGAGAAGTTGTTTAGAAACTTCTAAGGGTTGCTTATAGCGGGTTGGAGCGTAAGGAATTGGAGCTAAACGTTGCTCAGGATCGACTTATAAATCTTGGATAATTTTGGGCTTATCGAGGTAATGACCTTTATCCCCCTATTGTAATTGGAGATTACATGTTGTAGTATTATTGTGGGGCAGAATTGTGCATGTCCGGTTAGACGTATAATCCCCTTTGAGTTGTTGGCTTGATAGCGGGCCTTGTTATGGGATGTTATTTATGTGGTTACGGGGGAGGTGTCAGAAGTTTTCCGTAGAATATAGAACCTTGTTCTTAGAAATGTTCTACGAAGAGAGCTAGAGGTTAATAGACATTTTATGACCATTATAGGTTGAAGTACTACGAGTAGCGTATTCTACTTGAAGGGTGGAAAAGGCTAGCAATGGTATAGTACTATGGAGCTTTTTGCTAATTGTCGATAATCGTCGCGAGGTATGTGAACCTCTTCCTATCCTTTATAGCATGATTGTTGTGAACTATGTAGTATGGTAGACGTACGTGTGCTAAACGAATTTGGTCGGTTTAAAACATAAAGTGTTATAATAGCTTTATGGGAAGTTAGTTATAACGACTTTATGTAGGTAAAAAAATGGTTTGTTGATTTTAAAAGGTAAGAGACTTGACTTATAAATGACTTGATATGAAATGTTAAGGACTTGAGTGTTATACCCCGTAGTTCCAGGGTATGTATGTGAGGACGTACGTACGAGAATACGACAGAAAAATTGGAAAGGAAGAAAGATGTGATTTTTCGACGGAAAAGTTTCCGGTTTTTGTGAAGGAAAAAAGTTCGTTAATGGGAATTGGATTCCCAGATTTGGTATTTGGGCTTCTTGGATTATATTAGAATTATGAGATTTTATTTTCAGAAATGGTCACATGGGGCCCACGGGAGAAATTTACGGTTTTGTGGGGCCCACTTTGTTTTTGAGTTTTTCGGTATTTTGGATATTTTCGGAAGACGAAATATTTTGGACAAGTACGGGGGCGACACGTGTCACCCCCTTGAGTGGCCATGTGGGTCGGTTGTGTGTTCCCGATGTGACAGGACTTCGTCAGCAGATTCTGAGGGAGGCACACAGTTCTCGTTATTCTATTCATCCGGGATCGACTAAAATGTATCGTGACCTCAGATGCGTGTATTGGTGGGATGGCCTAAAGAGGGACGTTGCGGAGTTCGTGGCACGCGTGCGAATTGTCGAGGTTAAGATTGAGCACGAAGCTTGGTGGTCATTGCAGGATATTGATATTCGACTGGAAGTGGAGGTGATAAATATGGATTTTATTACAGACTACCTACCACTCGGAGGAAGCATGATTCCATTTGGGTGATTGTCGACAGTCGACGAAATCAGCCCATTTTCTTCCGACGTAACGACGTTCACCGAGGACTATGCCGATTATATATTAGAGATTGTGAGATCGCACGGTGTTCCGGTGTCGATTATATCGAGATAGAGGAGCCCGCTTCTCGGCTAACTTCCCGAGGTCCTTTCGGAAGGATTAGGGACACGTGAGTCTCAAGACGACATTTCATCCTCGATCGACGGACAGCCGAGCGCACTATCCAAACACTCGAGGATATGCCGCGCTTGTGTTATTGATTTCGTGGGTACCGAGGATCATTTGCCTCGTGGAGTTTGCTTACAACAACCTACCATTCCGGATTCGGGATGGCGCTTATGAGGCCCTATACGAGGAAGTGCAGATCACCTATAGGCTGGGTTCGAGGGGAGAAGTCCACTGGTCGTGCTGACTTAGTTCACAGTGTCGGATAAGGTGAAGCTTATCCAGAGCGGTTAGCGGCTCGTAGTCGGCAGAAGTCGTATGCAGATCATCGGCGTCGACACTTGGAATTTGAGATAGGCGATTGGGTCTTTCTAAAGGTATCGCCCATGAAGGGCGTGATGAGATTTGGAAAGAAGGGGAAGCTTAGCCCAAGGTATTGTTACACCCCGTATTTACAGGACATGTTTTAAGAACGTTAATAAGAACTCACCAGTGTTAAGATTTGAGGCTTGTAAAAGTTTATCGGAATTTTGATATTGTCGGAAAACGTATTATTAGATTTAATGGGAGGCGACATGTGTCACCCCCTTAGAGTGCCTTGACGAAAATGGCATGGCCAATATGGTCATTTACCATAAGTCTTCTAAGGCTAAGTCTTGCAATCAGAAGATGAGTTTATTGACTAAAGTCAAAGGTCATAAGTCTTGATATTTTGGAAGACCACATCTAAGCCTCACATTTGTAATTATCTTGACCATCCTTTACTCTATATAATACTAGTAGTGCTAGAGAGAGCCAACACTTAGAAAATTTCACACAAAAATTGGAAGAAACATAGGCAAAGCTCTCGGGTTCTTCATTGAAAGAAAGGGAGAAATTTTCGTTTCTTGTCCATTTGATTCCACACTTTAAACCAAGGTCTTAGGTGTATTGTAAACACATCTCAATAGAAAAATCTTGGAAAAAGATTGTTTACTGTTAGTCGCAAACGAAAACCTAAGGTCTTTCTAGGTTTTGCTTGGAGTTTTGAAGGATAATTGTTGGTATTGTTCTAAGGGTCTCAACAAGCGGATTGAGGTGTCTTGGAGAGGCTCTAAACTACTAAGGAGCGACTTCGGATTGGAGTTGGATTAAGAATCGTTAAGGTAAAATCTTGTCTTTTAAAGGTGTTACAAGATTACATATTTATATTGTTGTTGTTAGCTCTACTTGTTGCTAGCATGATGTTGATAGGTTGAAGTTATTAGTATTATGGATTTCTTGTAGTTAAATCCAAATGTTATACAAGCCGCTTGGAAATTGGATTACTAATTGGTCGTTTTTAGAAATCGTCGCATGTTACTTACTTAAAGATTATGGTTATGATACTCAAATGCGACTTGATATCATGTTATGCTACTAAATTGGATTGAAATGGAAATTGGATAAGAATTGGATTTGTTGAATCAAGGTGGCCGAATTTGGAATGTAGTTTGTATTGTTTAGTTATTCAATTGTATTGGACTCCTTTCTATATAATTCGTGAGCCAATCCGTGTAGTTATTCATTTGTATTGGACTACTTTCCATAAAATTGTGAGCCAATTGGGGCTGTGTAGTTATTTAATTGTATTGGACTACCTTCTATATAATTGTGAGCCAATTGGGGCTGTTTGGTTATTGTATTTCGGCCTTGAAAAAGGTGGCAAAGTGAGTAAAAACAAAGGAGGTGCTGTCCGATTTTCCGTAGAAAATGGAGACTTAATACTTATAATATTCTACGTTTGAAGTAAGGCTTTAATAGACGTATTGTGAATATTATAGGTTGACATAGTACGGGCGGGACTTCGTACTTGGCAAAGTGGTTTGACCCGACAAGGTATGTAGAACTTTTTCCTATCTTTTGAGCATGACTAGTTAGCGTATGTAGTACGGTGGACGTACAAGCCTTTGACATTCTTTACTAGCCTTATAAAATGCCAAGTCGGGTGAGTTAGGAAGTTAACTCACTTCTTTGAAATATTAAGGATGTCTTAAGTCTTAGTAAAGTTAAGGGACTTGAAGAGATTTAAAGTATGTGATACTTGTGTCGTTTTAATCGTATAAGTCCCTTGGATAGGAGAAGAATGTACTTGACTAAGGTATAAAGTGAATATAACGACTTTATGGGGAGTTGGTTATATTGACTTTATGCAAAGGTAAATGGCTTGTGTTAACAAAAGGCAAATTGATTTTAAGGTATCAATTGCCCAAGGTTTAATAAGAAAGAGCCATTTGATTTAGAAACCTACTTTAATTCTAAAGGTATTGTGACTTGCCTTGAAATGTACTTTGACTTGATAGTATGGTTAATAGTGTCTTGGAAGCTTTCTACTAAAAATAGTCATGTGTTTTTAAAAGAATAGAAGTATGTAGTACTTTGGTTTAAATTACCTGATTCTTATAATAGAAATGAAAGTGACTTAAGTAAAATAAAATGAGAATTTTGATGAATAAGACTAATAAGAAGTTAGGGGATTGCTAACTTGTTTAATTATTGACGATCAGGTTTTGAGATAGGTAAGAGTATCGGAGGCAAACCCCAAGACGCTATACCACCTTCTTCGTGATAAGAGTATAAATGGCGGAAGCCCCCAAGACGTTATACCACCAAGCATTATCTTCTACAGATAAGAGTATAAATGAGCGGGCAAACCCCAAGACGTTATACCACCGCTTGTGGTAAGAGTATAAATGAGGGTAGACACCCCAAGACGTTATACCACTGCTTTTATGGGTTCGCTACCCATGGTATGATCGGAGACCGCTATTGTGATGTTATACGTATTCTCTCGATGTACTCTCATTGTTAGTAAGGCAATCGTAATCGTAATTTTGTTATCATACATGCCTCCCGCTTTCTATCAAACTTATGTTGTAATTACAAGATTTCCGCTTTACATACTTAGTACATATCACCGACCCCTTCCTGGGCCGCGTTCACGCCGCAGAAAGTGGTAAGGTGTGGCGATCCACATTCTGTGATCACTTATCGGACGCCTAAGCTCCATTCTCGGAGGCTTGTCTTTCTTTGGTACGCCTTGTCCCCGATGTTGTAGATTATGTACATTCAGGGGTATGGCGGGGCCCTGTCCCGCCACAGTTGTTATTCCTAGAGGTCTGTATTTACATATGTGGTTGGGCTGTAAGGACTGAGTTGTAAAGTTGTACTTTTGACTTTGTTTATATTATGGAAGGTGGCCTTATCTGCTTCGTGTTGTATATTATTTACACACGTGTTTATGTTGTGTATGTTCCGCCGCTATTCTCGATGTATACCGAACGGGTGCCTGTAGGCACCGCCGCGCCCGGTCGGGTCGTGACAAAAGTGGTATCGAGCGCTTAGTCCTCTGAAAGTGTCTACGCATCGTGTCTAGTAGTCTTGATTATCGGTGTGTTGTGCACCACATCTATAATCGTGAGGTCGCAGGACATTTAGGATTGGTTTCATTTTTCTCTCTGAGATCGTGCATTAGAGTTGTCTTATTATGTTGAATCCTCTCTGACCTCTTCTTATGAAACAGCTATGCCTCCACGGAAAGCTACCAGGGCCCAGAAGGGCAAGGCAGCAGCAGGAGCTGCTAGCGGTACTCAGAGGGTCACACGGGCTCAGGCACAGACTATGCCTGAGGTAGTAGGCGGTCGCCGAGTTCACCACGCCGACAAGACAGAGGAGCCGAGAGCGGCAGAGCTCCAGAGGTTCCGATACTGCACTCTCCAGCCTCACCACCGAGTATAGAGACTACGGGGAGCATTCGGTTATCGACCAAGATAGTAGCGGCGGCAAATACGACAGAGCAGCACCACCCTGTGAGCCGTTTGCGGATTAGGGATTTTCCGGGATGTAATCCACCGAAGTTTTATGGTTCGAGGTCCGACGAGGATCCGCAGGAGTTCGCTCGACTACAATGACCATGCAGTTCTTAGGGCTTCAGAGACAAAGTCTGTTACACTAGCCTCTTACCGGCCATGCGCGATATCGCGTTGAACCGGTTTGAGTCGTGGTTGCTTTCGAGAGGTGATGATGATCTTCCACTGTTTGGGAGGAGTTTACAGAGGCCTTTATGGATCACTTTTACCTCCCGAGATGAGGAGAGCCCGGTAGACAGATTTTTGACTCATGCAGAATCCGGGAGGACCGTTAGTGAGTACACTGAGTTTGACTCTGGCTGTGCATGCTCACACTATTGTAGCTAGCATGGCGGATAGAGTTCATCGTTATGTGACGGGCTAGACCGTCATATGATTACAAAGATGCTGGGGTGGCTCTTCACTCAGATGACATCGCCGGACGCAGCCTATGCACGTGGATAGAGGATAGAGAGAGGAGGACCAGATTGACGCAGCCACCAAGAGGCTGTGACATCGGGTCTCAGGGCGCTTCGAGGCGACACCTCGCAGCAGAGAGTAGTCCACGCCCCACCAAAGACAGAGTGCTCACACGGTTTTCCGCAAGAGGTCCGACACCAGTCGGGCCAGAGCAGTCGTGGCTCCGGACTACAGGATTTCGCGAGGCAGAACCGCCACCGACGGGACCACCCACACCTCGGTGCTCGACGCGTAGGTTCCACCAGGCGAGTGTCGCAGAGCCGGAGCTTGTTACTCTTGTGGCCACCGGGCCATTTGAAGAGAGATTGTCCGCTCAGAGGCGTGATGGGTGGTACAAAGACACCGACGGATCGCTTGTCGGGTCTTCTCCTTCGTGGTTATGCGCCCGAGGCGTGGTATCACGATCGCAGCCGCGGTAGAGGTCGTGGTTCCGATTCTAGCGGTCCCCAGAACCGCATATATTCTCTAGCCAGCCGCCAGGATCAGGAGGCTTCCCCTGACGTCGTCACAAGTATATTACTAATTTCAGGCTGTGATATTTATGCATTGATAGATCCAGGTTCTACCTTGTCCTATGTGTCCCCTCTTATCATGTAGAATCGAGTAGAGCCGTGTCGATAGAGCCGCTTGAGGTAGCTACGCCATTGGTGATCTCGGTGTTAGCCGGAGCGTGTATAGAGGTTGTCCGGATTTATTTACGCCGACTCGCGCACTTGATAGAGCCGAGATGACAGATTTTGATGTCATTACGGTATGGACTGGCCGCCTCTTGTTATGCCAACGCTGATCGTAGGACAGAGTTGGTTCGTTCCAGCTTCTGGCGAGCCGCTTATCGAGTGAGGGCAACACAAAGATCGCCGGCGGGTAGGTTTATTTCTTACCTCAAGGCTAGGAAGATGGTGCGAAAGCGGTACATCTATCATCCGTGCGTATTTGATACAGAGGCCGAGCGCCGCTTCTACCGATGTCGATGGTTAGGAGTTTGCGGATGTGTTCCTGCATGATCTTCCGTATCCTCCCGAGAGGAGATTGAGTTTTGTATTGACACGTTGCCGCACACTCGACCTATTTCCATTCCGCCATACAGGACGGCACCCGCCGAGTTGAGGAGTCAAGGACCACCGAAAGATTTGGCCGGAAAAGGCTTTATTAGGCCTAGTGTATCTCCCGGGAGCGCCAGATTGTTTGTAAAGAAGAAGGATGGACGCCGTATGTGTGTTGACTACAGCAATGAATAAGGTAACCATTAAGAATAGTACCCCATCCCCGTGATTGATGATTTGTTTGACCACTGCAGGTGCGAGGTGTTTTCAAAGATAGACTCGCGTCCGTTATCATCGTTCGAGTTCGAGAGGCGATATCCCAAAGATCGCATTCGTGACCCAGATGGGCACTATGAGTTCGTGGTTATGTCTTTCGGTTTGACCAACGCCCAAATGGTATTTATGGATTTGATGAACCGTGTTCAAGTCATTCTTGATACATTTGTGATTGTATTCATTGATGACATCCCGTGTATTCGCGACAGAGCAGAGCATGCAGATCACTCGGCGACGGATTGGGATTCTCCGAGCCGCAGCTATTCGCCAAGTTCTCCAAGTGTGAGTTTGGTTGGCCTCAGTGGCATTCCCGGGCATATTATCGGGCTGATGGTGTTCGTAGATACGGCAAAGATAGAGGCGCCAAGTCTTGCCGAGACCTACTACTCCGACCGAGGCGCGCAGCTTAGGATGGCGGGTTATTATCGCAGTTCAGGAGCGCTTGCTTCGATTTCAAAGACCGCTGACTAGGTCGACGCAGGCGGCAAGTTCCAGCCGACGAGGCTTGCGAGAAGCGGTTTCCAGAGTGAAGGAAAGGTTGACTATAGCTCCGTTCCTACTCTTCCGGAGGGTTAGATGGGCACGTGATCTATCGCGATGCCTCGCATCTGCCAGGTGTGTTTTGATGCAAAGACGGCAAGGTTATAGCCTATGCTTCCCAGCTACGGAAGCATGAGAGGAATTACCCTACCCATGACTTAGAGTTGGCCGCAGCTTATACATGCCTCAAGATTTGGAGACATTATTTGTACGGGTTCATGTGGATATTTATACGCACCACAAGAGCCTCCAAAGATATCTTCGTGCAGAGGAGCGAACTTGAGACAGAGACGGTGGTTAGAGTCTTTGAAAGATTATGATGTTGATATTCTATACCATCCGGGAAGGCCAACGTAGTTGCCGATGCCTTGAGTCGTAGATCGATGGGAGCCTATCGCAGGTACACTGCAGAGACAGATACGGTCCGTCGATCCACCGCTTAGCGAGCCTCGGGGTTCGATTGATCGATACCGACGTTAGTGGAGTACGGTTCGTGAGGTTGCCGAGTCTTCCATCGTTGATGAGGTAAAGAGGCGGCGCTTGAGGACCCGGTTGGTACGGCATCGTGACGCAGCCTCTTCGGGAGGAGAAGAGTCTATTCGAGGTAGCGCACGGGTGCCGAAGTTTTGAGGGCGGCCAGGTGTTCCGATGTATCAGACTTCGCCGCCAGATTCTCGTGAGGCACACAAGTGATCGTTATTCTATTCATCCGGTCGACCAAGATGTACCATGACCTCGCATGTTTGTATTGCGGATGGCCCAAGAGGACGCGTGGCGTTTTGTTGCCTGATGTCCTAATTGCCAAGCAGTCAAGGTCGAGCACCAGAGGCCCGGTGGTTTATTGCAGTCTATTGAGATTCCGACTTGGAAGTGGGAGATGATCAACATGGACTTTGTTACAGGTTACCTCGCACTCGGAGGAAGCACGACTCCATTTGGGTTATTGTTGACAGTCGACGAAATCAGCCCATTTCCTTCCAATGACGACGCCACCGAGGACTATGCCGATTGTACATCCGAGAGATAGTGAGGCCGCGGTGTTCGGTGTCGATTATATCGATAGAGGAGCCCGCCACGCTAACTTCGGAGGTCTTTCCGTATGGTTTGGGGACACAGTGAGTCTCAAGACAAAGATTTCATCCTCGGATCGACGGGCAGAGCCGCACTATCCGCACACGAGGATACGCCGCGAGCCTACGTGATTGATTTCATGGTAGCCGGAGGATCATTTGCCTCTTGTGGAGTTTGCTTATAATAACAAATACCATTCCAAAGATACGACGGCGCCATACGAGGCTTTATATGAGCGAATGCAGTCGCCGACGGTTGGTTCGACGGGCGAGGTACGATTAGTTGGCCTGCATTTGGTATAAAGAGTCGTGGATAAGGCGGCTTATCCAGAGAGATCATAGCACTCGTAGTCGGCAAGTCTTACGCAGATAATCGGCGCGGCATTTGGAGTTTCGTGCACGATTGGGTCTTCGCGCCACCCACGGCGGTGTGATGAGATTCGGAAGAAGGGGAAACTCACCCAAGGTACATCGGGCCCTACCGCATCATTCGTCGGGTGGGCAAGGTTGCCTACGAGTTGGATCCGCCATCGAGTTAGAGGCGGTACATCCGGCCTTCCATGTCTCTATGTCGGAAGTGTATCTGATCCAAATGAGAGTTTTCCTACTAGTGAGGTCCAGTGACAGAGGGATTATCGTATGAGGAGAGTCCCATAGCGATACTCGATCGCCAGTCGCGATCATGACCAAGGATGTAGCTTCCACAAAGTCCCGTGAGGAATGATAACCGAGAGGAGATGACTTGGGAGGCGAGGAGGATACATGCTGAGGAAGTTTCTCACTTATTTCCTATACCTTCGTAATTCATCTTCCTTTACTTGTCAAGTTTTAAATCAAGTATCTCTTTGCCTAAATGACATTATGTGGCCATGATTGGCATTATTGGTATGTCGGGGTTGTGAAAGAAAACCAGGTCGCTAATTTTAAGTTTGACTCCGAAGGAACATTCGGGGACGAATGTTTCTAAGGGGGGAAGAATGTTACACCCCGTATTTACAGGACATGTTTTAAGAACGTTAATAAGAACTCACCAGTGTTAAGATTTGAGGCTTGTAAAAGTTTATCGGAATTTTGATATTGTCGGAAAACGTATTAGGATTTAATGGGAGGGCGACATGTGTCACCCCCCCTTAGAGTGCCTTGGACGAAAATGGCATGGCCAATATGGTCATTTACCATAAGTCTTCTAAGGCTAAGTCTTGCAACTTGTAGCATGAGTTTATTGACTAAAGTCAAAGGTCATAAGTCTTGATATTTTGGAAGACCACATCTAAGCCTCACATTTGTAATTATCTTGACCATCCTTTACTCTATATAATACTAGTAGTGCTAGAGAGAGTCAACACTTAGAAAATTTCACACAAAAATTGGAAGAAACATAGGCAAAGCTCTCGGGTTCTTCATTGAAAGAAAGGGAGAAATTTTCGTTTCTTGTCCATTTGATTCCACACTTTAAACCAAGGGTCTTAGGTGTATTGTAAACACATCTCAATAGAAAAATCTTGGAAAAAGATTGTTTACGGGTTAGTCGCAAACGAAAACCTAAACGGTCTTTCTAGGTTTTGCTTGGAGTTTTGAAGGATAATTGTTGGTATTGTTCTAAGGGTCTCAACAAGCGGATTGAGGTGTCTTGGAGAGGCTCTAAACTACTAAGGAGCGACTTCGGATTGGAGTTGGATTAAGAATCGTTAAGGTAAAATCTTGTCTTTTAAAGGTGTTACAAGATTACATATTTATATTATTGTTGTTAGCTCTACTTGTTGCTAGCATGATGTTGATAGGTTGAAGTTATTAGTATTATGGATTTCTTGTAGTTAAATCCGAAATGTTATACAAGCCGCTTGGAAATTGGATTACTAATTGGTCGTTTTTAGAAATCGTCGCATGTTACTTACTTAAAGATTGTGGTTATGATACTCAAACGCGACTTGATATCATGTTATGCTACTAAATTGGATTGAAATGGAAATTGATAAGAATTGGATTTGTTGAATCAAGGTGGCGAATTTGGAATGTAGTTTGTATTGTTTAGTTATTCAATTGTATTGACTACTTTCTATATAATTGTGAGCCAATTGGGGTGTAGTTATTCATTTGTATCGACTACTTTCCATAAAATCGTGAGCCAATCAATGTGTAGTTATTTAATTGTATTGGACTACCTTCTATATAATTGTGAGCCAATTGGGGCTGTTTGGTTATTGTATTTCGCCTTGAAAAAGGTGGCAAAGTGAGTAAAAACAAAGGAGGTGTCATCCGATTTTCCGTAGAAAATGGAGACTTAATACTTATAATATTCTACGTTCAAGTAAGGCTTTAATAGACGTATTGTGAATATTATAGTTGACATAGTACGGGCGGACTTCGTGATTTGGCAAAGTGGTTTGACGACAAGGTTGTTATACCCGTAGTTTCAAGGTATGTATGCGAGCGACGCACGAGAATACGACATCGAATCGAATGGAAGAAAGAGGTGATTTTTCCACGGAAAAGTTTCCGGTTTTTGTGAAGGAAAAAGATTCGTTAATGGGAATTGGATTCCCAGATTTGGTATTCTGACTTCTTGGAATTTTAGAGAATTATGGAATTTTATTTTCGGAAATGGTCACGTGGGCCCACGGAGAAAATTTACTTTTGGGGCCCACTTTGTTTTCTAGATTTTGGCCATTGTGGATATTTTCTAAGATGAAATATTTTGACGAGTAGGAGGGCGACACGTGTCACCCCTAGTTGGCTCGACGAATTCCACTTTGTACACAACACCCGCTTAGAGTCGTTTTCGACTAAACGCTTTACACAACTCGCGTAGGATAAATTCGCTATGTCATTTCTATTTTTTGCGAATTTTTCCGAGAGACGAAACATTTTGGGACCAACGAGAGGTGACACTTGTCACCCTCTCATCACGGATGTTACACGATTGAGGCCATTTGGATGACAATTTTTGTCAAGTAGTTGGTAGGATATTTTGTGTGCAAGTTGGCCAAGGACACTTGCCTAAATCCTCACCCTACACTTGCCTTGCACTTGGCATAATCTCGCCATTGGTTGGCCATGTATTGACCTATAAATACCCCCTTGTCAAGAGTTATTTCATCCTAAATCGAGCAATCTATCTAAGTCTCAAATCCCTCCCTCTCCTCTTGTTTCGTCCAAACACACCCCTCCCCTTTGAGAAGCCCTAGCCGAGAGCAAACCCCTCTAAAGCTAGCCTAGCCAAACACTACCCCCTCCTCGTAGAAAAGTTGCCTTCTAGTATTGTTATAATGCCCAAATTACCCTAGCCCAAATCCCTTAGTCCTTAGTAGAAGTTGTGAAGAACTTCTAAGGTTTTCGAGCTACCGAGCGCACAACTTAGAGCTAAACCTTGCTCAAAGCGACTTTTATCTAGGATATTATTGGGCTTACCGAGGTAAATAACCTTATCCTCCTTTTGTAATTAGAATATATATACCGTAGAAGTATAGAATAAGTATTAAATACTTAGAAGGATATCAGAATAGAATTGAATCATATCACAAAGATAAGGGTTTAAAAGATGAATAATAGAATCAGATTTACATAGACTGCTTTCACAAGAGACTCGAGTAGCTCACCGGCAGGAAGGTGCGCCAAATGACCATAGAATAACGAACCCTCCGCTTAGAACTTTGTACAAGATACCGACGTTGATAGACGATTTGATCGTTATAGTCGATACTCGCGACATATTCAACTTGGCAGAGGTTTTCGCCGGAAGGTATGTGATTCTTCCTAAGCATGATATTTTACAATATATATAGTACGGTGACGCATACGTGTTAATCGAATAATAACTACGGCAATGTCTTTGACTTAAGCTCGAATAATACTTACGTGAATGCCTCACGCTTAAGCTCGAATAACACTTGCGGAATGCCTCACGCTTTAAGCTCGACAACACTTGCGTAATGCCTCACGCTTAAGCTCGAATAATAAAGAATCAAAACATTTCAAAGGAATATCGAATCATTTTTTTACGTAAGAGTAACATTTGGTTTTAAAAGCTTAAGAGTTATACTAGCTTTATGGGAGGTTAGGTATAACGGCCAAGAGTGATAAAAAGAACGATTTATTGATTTAAGGAAATAAGAGACTTGACTTATTATACTAATATGAATTTTGTTAAAAAGTGTGAAACCTCATTAGTGAGTAATTAGTATTTTTGGTTTTCAAAAGGAATGATGTTTTACCAATCGTAATAAATGTCGAACAAACCACAAAGCTTAATAAAAGGTATTATTAAAACTAGTAGAAACTTCCATCCGCACAGTGAGCTAAGATGAGACAAAAGGATATTACATTTACTAGATCATGGTCACAGTAATAAGATTGTTACGAATAATAATAACCTACTCACACTTAGGGTATATGTTTCTCAAATTGTTTTAAAGGATTAAAACTATGAACTACAAACCCTTTCAAAATGAGAAACTTGAGTAATTGAAATTAGGCAAACTTGAACGTTAGGAAAAGAATGTTGTTACTTGATTTTACAAGGAGAAGTGTTTTAATGTACTTCAAAAGATAATTACTCTATTTTTATACTACGGTTATTGTGTGACTTTTGTAAAAGAAACGGTCTTTTAAAAGAGTAATACATGAAGTACTTGGGGCTAACAACCCGAACTTGTTATCATAATGTAGAAAGTACCTTGTGTGAATAACTTGATTGCATTGAGTTGTGATAGTCTTGTAATATTTTCTTGTTTCTCGGATAAGTAAACATGTTAGGATGCTACGTGAGTTAGTATCCGTGATATTTGTGTAAAGGGTTTTTCCTTGTCAGGCTTATGTTGTTTAGCAATAAATCGGTTATGTTGATATTATATCATTCATAACTCCGGTTAAGCCGCCTCCACGCGGGTAGACTCAGCGGTCGATGGACCTATGATTCGAGAATACCTTACGCGGTCTCAGATGGCCTATGCGGAATCGCGGGAGTTCCAGTTAGTACGCGCCCTTGTGGTCACGCGTTCTTGTAGCCATGCGACGACGAGTCTAGACGCCGCCGGAGTAGCTACCTCGACGCGGTTATACCTCACGCGGCCTATCTGCTTGGCCTACGCGAGTCGCGGAAGTTCTGTGACTAGATGCGCACATTAGATATCGCGCGTAGTGGCCGCTTTGATCATGTGACGATGCAGACAGATCTCATGATACGCTTTATGACCTTGTTGGTACTGTGGTTTTAGTAGTCGCCACGCCTTCGCATTTACCCCGCACGGTTCTATTGTGATGACTTTGAGGCATGAGTCCCCGACTTGACATGATCGCTATTTATCAGGAATCGTAGTTTTGGCTTATCATACATGTCTCCGCTTATATAGACTACTATGATTTCATTTACGATTTTCGCCACATACTTGGTACCAGATCGACTCTTCGGGGCCGCGTTCATGC
This sequence comes from Przewalskia tangutica, assembly GCA_029844215.1. Lineage (NCBI taxonomy): Eukaryota > Viridiplantae > Streptophyta > Magnoliopsida > Solanales > Solanaceae > Przewalskia > Przewalskia tangutica. The sequence goes on along the minus strand of CM056723.1, from coordinate 75,202,292 downwards.
CGCAGTAAAGGTACTCCTACCGTTGATCCTCGTTTAGGATCACCGCTCGGCGTTGGGAAAGCTCCGCTTCTCGGAAGCTTAGCATTTTGTACGGTCCCCGTCGTTGTAGATATTCAGATTCAGGGTACGGCGGGCCCCGCCCCGCCATTGTTGTTTTAAACTCTGTGAGGTCTGTAGACCAAGTGCGTTGGGATGTAATCGCTCATTTTGGGTTATTTATATACATTATGCCGAAAGGCAACTTTTTTCCGTAAAGCGTGTCTTACTTATACTGTTTCATATCTTGGTTGTTTTATATTCCGCCGTTTTTCTCTCGATGTATGACTACTTGGGTGCGGGTAAGGCACGACCACGGCCCCGAACGGTCGTGACAAAAGTGGTATCGAGCGCTTAATCCTGGAAAGTGTCTACGCACCGTATCTAGTAGTTCGATTATCGGTGTCGCGCACCACACCAATAATCGTGAGGCTATAGGATATTTAGGATTGGTTTCCATTCTTCTCACTCGAGATCGTGCTTTAGAGCCGTGTTATAAGTTGACCCTCTAACGTATTCCTTTCCTTTACCATGATGCCTCCGCCAGTAACTCGCCCAGAAGGCAAGGCACAAGGAGTCGCGAGCAGAGTACAGAGATTTAGAAAGGCACAGCCCAATCATCACCGGGTGATGCTCACGCGGAGTTCGAGACGCCGCCACAGAAGAGAGTTTGGCATAGCGCAGCAGTTCCTCATCGCGTCATGACATCCGACTTTCGCCCACTCATTGGAGCGTAAAATATGGATTGGAAGGAGACTACCGTTAAGCAAAGGACTTGGCACCGAGAGTATTTTATGTACCCAGTATTCCAAGGATATTGATGCTTATCTAAAGAAGGGGTTGTGAGGAGTAGCTCTTGATCGTGGACGAGCCAAAGCCATGCTCAGATTATGTGCGTGGCCGAGAGAGGTAGAGATCGACAGAGTGACCGAGAGCGCGTAAGAGGCCCGATTGGCGTGGATCATTTGGTAACTCTCGAGGCGACCGCCTCAGCAGACAGACACGCGCCCGCCAGGCAGAGTGTCCTCCACAGTGGTTCGATTTTTCCTCGGTGTTCACAGTGTGGCGGTGTCATCCCGGAAGTGCCGCTTTTTATCTGGTGCTTGTTTTTATCAAGGCCGTGGCCATACGGCAAGGGAATGTTCTATGAGGAGGATACAAGCACGAGGACTCACCTACTAGACCATTGTGGATGCAGTGGTTCGGAGAGGAGGGTGTAAGCTGCAGGAGGCCACCCCACCCTGTGGCCGTTGTGGTCGATGTCATCATGGGAGTGTCGTTCTTCCGCGTCCACTTGTTATGTTTGCGACACAGGCCATTTTGCGAGGAATTGTCAGGCTGGCGGTGGTGCGGATGTAGAGACTCGCCTTCGTGATCGATGGATAGTTCATCACCTTCCCCAAATGCACAGCAGGCGTTTGATTAGAACGACCTGGGAAGTGCTGCGTAGATACTGTGTATATCCTTAACCCTTTAGAGATTTATATGTGTAGCGAATATCTTAAGTATTATTTTCGATAGCATTGTGTTAATCGTGATTGGGAATCATGATTAGTTAATCAGAAAGATTGGGGATAGAGAAAGTGGGAGCCTTAGGATGTGTACGTAGAGACCTTAGAGGCGAGGCCATCTTTGGTTAAAGAATTACTTCGTTTGACCCTTGTCGAGGTGCATAGTATACGTGAGATATTATGTGGAATGAAAGAGGGTAGAAGACCGCTAGGTTTTCGTAACGTGATTGGTGAGATTATTCCGAATCAGGGAGCTAGTGTTTGCACGTTGCCGGGTTGGGTTGAGGCTACGCGCTGGTCGACCTGGCACCGCTTGGTGGTGGGGTCGCTTTTGGTGGTCCCACGTGGTAGGGTCACTAGGGTGTTAGGCCCAAGTTTAGTTAACCAACGACGAAGTTCGTGGATACATTCGACAAAGAGTCGCCGGCGAGGTCACCGCCTCGCCTTTTCTAGCAAAGACCGTGTACTCGGTAGTAAGTCGCGAGATGATTATTTCGTAAAGGTTGTAAGGTCGCACGAGTGCCTACCTTCACCTTATGACGCAGTGGAGCCAGTGGTACTACTGCTTTTTTTTTGGAAGTTTTACCAGCGGGTTAAGAACTCGTAAGCCTCGACCGCATTCGCCTCTGGCGGTTTGGATTTCGTGAGTAGTTATGGGGATTGTTGTCTCCGTAAATGGAATGTTTAAGCTACCATTTTCGATTCGGATGTCGCCTTAGGAAGCCTTGTAGGGCGGAAGTATAAGTTGCCGATCGATTGGTTCGATGTTGGCGTTCAGATAGTTAGTTGAGTTTGTTCCAGCAGACGTGGATAGGGTGTGATGAGTTTTGGAAAACAGAGGAACTTAGCCGTGTTACTTTGGGCCTTTTGAGTTCATGTGAAGATTAGGCCAGGTTGCCTATATGTTAGCATTGCCGTCCGACTTAGAGGCAAGACGTCCGGCCTTTCGTATTGTTATGTTCGAAAGTATCGGAATCCACCCGAGTGTTCCCGCTAATGATGACCACGTTAGAGATAGTAACCGAGATTTGGAAACTAAGCAAAGAATGAAGGTGGTAAGAGTTCGAGCGCATAAGAAGTGTGTACGACATCCTCGTGGATCGCAAGCGGTACCATTTGTTGGGTCGTCGGGCAAGGCTCGCGACAAAGTGACAAAAGTGGTATCACGACGAGTAAAGGGAAGAACGAGCATGTATTACGAGCATAGGTGTGATCATTCGTTTGTAAAGAGTAGGGCGAAGGGAGTATCTTTTTAGATCTCGAGTAGGAGTTTTTGTGATAGAGGTGATTCCTCGTGGACTTGGAGATAAGTATGCGCTTGTTGTGTTGTGACCAAAGCGTACGGTTGTTTCCGTAAGTATAGCATAAGGACTATCGGCGCCGCTTGTTTTGATACAGAAGGAACATTCGACGAATGTTTCGGCGAGGGGAGAATGTTATACCCCGTAGTTTCAAGGTATGTATGCGACGCACGCACGAGAATACGACATCGAATTGGAATGGAAGAAAGAGTGATTTTTCCACGGAAAAGTTTCCGCTTTTGTGAAGGAAAAGATTCGTTAATGGGAATTGGATTCCCAGATTTGGTATTCGGACTTCTTGGAATTTTAGAGAATTATGGAATTTTATTTTCGAATGGTCACGTGGGGCCCACGGAGAAAATTTACTGTTTTGTAGCCCACTTTGTTTTCTAGATTTTGGCCATTGTGGATATTTTCGAAGATGAAATATTTTGACGAGTAGAGGCGACACGTGTCACCCCCTAGTTGGCTTGGACGAATTCCACTTTGTACACAACACCCGCTAGAGTCGTTCGACTAAACGTTTTACACAACTCGCGTAGGATAAATTCCAGCTATGTCATTTCTAATTTTTGCGAATTTTTCCGAGAGACGAAACATTTTGGACCAACGAGAGGGCGACACTTGTCACCCTCTCATTGATGGATGTTACACGGCATTGAGGCCATTTGGATGACAATTTTTGTCAAGTAGTTGGTAGGATATTTTGTGTGCAAGTTGGCCAAGGACACTTGCCTAAATCCTCACCCTACACTTGCCTTGCACTTGGCATAATCTTGGCCATTGGTTGGCCATGTCTTGACCTATACATACCCCCCTTGTTGAAGAGTTATTTCATCCTAAATTGAGCAAGCTATCTCAGTCGCAAATGCCTCCCTCTCCTCTTGTTGTTTCGTCCAACCACACCCCGCCCCCTTTGAGAAGCCCCAGCCGAGCGCAACCCCCCCCCCCCCCTCTAAAGCTAGCCTAGCCGAAACACTACCCCCCCTCCCTTGGTAGAAAAGTTGCCTTCTAGTATTGTTATAATGCCCAAATTACCCTAGCCCAAATCCCTTAGTCCTTAGTAGAAGTTGTGAAGAACTTCTAAGGTTTTCTTGGAGCTACCGGAGCGCACAACTTAGGAGCTAAACCTTGCTCAGGCGCGACTTTTATCTAGGATATTATTGGGCTTACCGAGGTAAATAACCTTATCCTCCTTTTGTAATTAGAATATATATACTGTAGAAGTATAGGAATAAGTATTAAATACTTAGAAGGATATCGTATCAGAATCGAATCAAGTATCACAAAGATAAGGGTTTAAAAGATGAATAATAGAATCAGATTTACATAGGACTGCTTTCACGAGACTTGAGTAGCTCACGCAGGGAAGTGCGCCTAAATGACCATAGAATAACGAACCTCTCGCTTAGAACTTTGTACAAGATACCGACGCTGATAGACGATTTGATCGTTATAGGTCGATACTCGCGCGACATATTCAACTTGGCGGAGGTTTTCACGAGAAGGTATGTGATTCTTCCTTAAGCATGATATTTTACAATATATATAGTACGTAGACGCATACGTGTTAATCGAATAATAACTACGGCAATGTCTTTGACTTAAGCTGAATAATACTTACGAATGCCTCACGCTTAAGCTCGAATAACACTTCAAGAATGCCTCACGCTTAAGCTCGACAACACTTCAGAATGCCTCACGCTTAAGCTGAATAATAAAGAATCAAAACATTTCAAAGGAATACTGAATCATTTTTTTACAGAAGAGTAACATTTGGTTTTAAAAGCTTAAGAGTTATACTAGCTTTATGGGAGGTTAGGTATAACGGCTTAAGAGTGATAAAAAGAACGATTTATTGATTTAAGGAAATAAGAGACTTGACTTATTATACTAATATGAATTTTGTTAAAAAGTGTGAAACCTCATTAGTGAGTAATTAGTATTTTTGGTTTTCAAAAGGAATGATGTTTTACCAATCAGAATAAATGTCGAACAAACCACAGCAGCGCTAATAAAAGGTATTATTAAAACTAGTAGAAACTTCCATCTGCATAGGAGCTAAGATGAGACAAAAGGATATTACATTTACTAGATCATGGCTGCTGTAATAAGATTGTTACGAATAATAATAACCTACTCACACTTAGGGTATATGTTTCTCAAATTGTTTTAAAGGATTAAAACTATGAACTACAAACCCTTTCGAAAATGAGAAACTTGAGTAATTGAAATTAGGCAAACTTGAACGTTAGGAAAAGAATGTTGTTACTTGATTTTACAAGGAGAAGTGTTTTAATGTACTTCAAAAGATAATTACTCTATTTTTATACTACGGTTATTGTGTGACTTTTGTAAAAGAAACGGGTCTTTTAAAAGAGTAATACATGAAGTACTTTGGGGCTAACAACCCGAACTTGTTATCATAATGTAGAAAGTACCTTGTGTGAATAACTTGATTGCATTGAGTTGTGATAGTCTTGTAATATTTTCTTGTTGACTGGATAAGTAAACATGTTAGGATGCTACGTGAGTTAGTATCTGGTGATATTTGTGTAAAGGGGTTTTTCCTTGTTGTGCTTATGTTGTTTAGCAATAAATCGGTTATGTTGATATTATATCATTCATAACTCCGGGGGTTAAGCTGCCCTCCGATGCGGGGTAGACTCAGGCGGGTCGATGGACCTATGATTCGAGAATACCTTATGCGGGTCTGTATGGCCTATGCGAATCGCGGAGTTCCGTTAGTACGCGCTTGTGGTCACGCGGTTCTCAGAGCCACGCGACGACGAGTCTAGGACGCCGGGGAGTAGCTACCTCGACGCGGGTTATACCTCACGCGCCTATCTGCTTGGCCTACGCGAGTCGCGGAAGTTCCAGGACTAGACGCGCACATTAGATATCGCGCGAGTGGCCGCTTTGATCATGACGGTCAGACAGATCTCATGATACGCTTTATGACCTTGTTGGTGCTGGGTTTTAGTAGTCGCCACGCCTTCGCACTTACCCCGCACGGTTCTATCTATTGTGATGACTTTGAGGCATGAGTCCTCGACTTGACATGATCGCTATTTATTGTGAATCGTAGTTTTGGCTTATCATACATGTCTCCCGCCTTTATATAGACTACTATGATTTCATTTACGATTTTCGGCCACATACTGTACTGCAGATCGACCTCCTTCGGGGCCGCGTTCACGCCGCAGTAAGCGTACTCCTACCGTTGATCCTCGTTCTTAGGATCACCGTTCATTGGGAAAGCCCGCTTCTCGGAAGCTTAGCATTTTGGTACGGTCCTCGTTGTAGATATTCGTATTCAGGGTATGGCGGGCCCCGTCCCGCCATTGTTGTTTTAAACTCTGAGGTGCGTAGACTGTTGTAAGGTTGGGATGAATCGCTCATTTTGGGTTATTTATATACATTATGCCGAAAGGCAACTTTTTCCGTAAACCGTGTCTTACTTATACTGTTTCATATCTTGGTTGTTTTATATTCCGCTGGTTTTTCTCTGATGTATGACTACTTGGGTGCCCGGGTAAGGCACCAGTCACGGGCCCCGGAACGGGTCGTGACAAAGGTATGTAGAACTTTTTCCTATCTTTTGAGCATGACTAGTTAGCGTATGTAGTACGGTGGACGTACAAGCCTTTGACATTCTTTACTAGCCTTATAAAATGCCAAGTCGGGTGAGTTAGGAAGTTAACTCACTTCTTTGAAATATTAAGGATGTCTTAAGTCTTAGTAAAGTTAAGGGACTTGAAGAGATTTAAAGTATGTGATACTTGTGTCGTTTTAATCGTATAAGTCCTCGATAGAGAAGAATGTACTTGACTAAGGTATAAAGTGAATATAACGACTTTATGGGGAGTTGGTTATATTGACTTTATGCAAAGGTAAATGGCTTGTGTTAACAAAAGGCAAATTGATTTTAAGGTATCAATTGCCCAAGGTTTAATAAGAAAGGAGCCATTTGATTTAGAAACCTACTTTAATTCTAAAGGTATTGTGACTTGCCTTGAAATGTACTTTGGACTTGATACTATGGTTAATAGTGTCTTGGAAGCTTTCTACTAAAAAGAGTCATTTGTTTTTAAAAGAATAGAAGTATGTAGTACTTTGGGTTAAATTCCCGGATTCTTATAAAAGACATGAAAGTGCCTTAAGTAAACTAAAATGAGAATGTAGATGAATAAGACTAATAAGAAGTTAGGGGATTGCTAACTTGTTTAATTATTGGACGACGGTTTTGAGATAGGGTAAGAGTATCGGTGAGGCAAACCCCAAGACGCTATACCACCTTCTTCAGATAAGAGTATAAATGGCGGGAAGCCCCAAGACGTTATACCACTGCGCATTATCTTCTACAGGATAAGAGTATAAATGAGGGGCAAACCCCAAGACGTTATACCACCCGCCTGTGGTAAGAGTATAAATGAGGGTAGACACCCCAAGACGTTATACCACCTGCTTTTATGGGTTCGCTACCCATGGTATGATCGGAGATCATTATTGTGATGTTATACGTATTCTCTTGATGTACTCATTGTTAGTAAGGCAATCGTGGTAATCGTAATTTTGTTATCATACATGTCTCCCGCTTTATCAAACTTATGTTGTAATTACAAGATTTTCCGCTTTACATACTTAGTACATATCGTATCGACCCCTTCCTGGCCGCTCACGCCGCAGAGTGGTAAGGTGCGGCGATCCACATTCTTAGGATCACTTATCGGACGTCTAAGCTCCATTCTCCGGAGGCTTGTCTTTCTTTGGTACGATCTTGTCCTCGGTGTTGTAGTTTATGTACATTCGTGGTATGGCGGCCCCGCCCGCCACGCTTGTTATTCCTAGAGGTCCGTATTCACATATGTGGTTGGCTATAAGAACCGAGTTGTAAAGTTGTACTTTTGACTTTGTTTATATTATGGAAGCGGCACTTATCGCCAGCTTTGTTGTATATTATTTACACACGTGTTTATGTTGTGTATGTTCCGCCGCTATTCTCGATGTATACAGAACGGTGCCTGTAGGGCACGATCGCGCCCGAGGTCGGGTCGTGACAAAAGTGGTATCAGAGAAGTTAGTCCTCGGAAAGTGTCTACAGACCGTGTCTAGTAGAGTCTTGATTATCGGTGTGTTGTGCACCACATCTATAATCAGGAGGCTGCAGGACATTTAGGATTGGTTTCCATTTTTCTCTCTCTGAGATCGTGCATTAGAGCTGTCTTATTAGGTTGAATCCTCTCTGACCTCTGGTTTGGTTGTTGGGCCTTAATAAGGCGTTTGAATGTTGAAAAATCGGCCTTTGAAAAGGTGGCAAAGTGAGTAGAAACAAAGGAAATGCTGCCCAATTTTCCTTAGGAATTGATAACTTGAATTTGGAATTTCTACATTGAAATTAGAGGTTAATAAACACACTATGGTTATTATAGGTTGACATATTACTTGCGGTAGTTGGACTTAGCAAGCGGATTGACCAAGGAGGTATGTAGAGCTTTCCTATCTCTTGAGCATGAATAGTTGTATCTATGTAGTACGGTATACGTACAAGATTTGATAATCTACACTTGTTCTAAAGTATATGATACTTGTTTCATTTCAAAGTATAAGTCTTTTGGTTTGAGGGAAAATGTTTTGACAAAGGGATAACACTAATATAATGACTTTATGGGGAGTTGGTTATATTAGTTTACTTGAAAGGTTCACAAAGAAAGGTTTACTCTAATTAAAACAAGTACGGGTAAAGGATTTGAAACTAAGAAAGGTGAATTGATTTTTTTGGCATTGGTTGCCTAAGGTTTTAAAGGAAATGGAGTCACTTGAGTTAGAAGCCTATTATATTTCTAAAAAGGAAATGTGACTTGTCTTGAAAAGAAATCGTAACTTGATACTATGGTGATTAGTATCTTGGAATCTTTGTACAAAAAGGAGTTTTTCTTAAAAAGCTAGAAGTACATGGTACTTGGGTTGAATTCCCGGATTTTTTATTAAAAGACATGTTAGTGCCTTAGGATACTAAAATGAGAGGATATATTAATAATGTTAATAAGAAGTTAGGGGATTTCTTAACTTGCTTATGTTATGATAAGTTCAGAGTGCTTATGTATGATATGATAGGCGGTAGTGGCGCTTATGTTGTGATATGATAGGCCAGAGTGCTTATGTATGATACGATAGGCGGTAGTGTTTATGTTATGTATGATAGCGGATGAGCTATGTTATATATTTGTATTATTACTGGTAAACCCCGGTTATTATCTATGCCATGGATTTGCTACCCATGACGCGAGCGCGCCAGCACTCACGCGGATCCGACCACGGGATCCATGCGGGTGAAATAGTCCCATGCGAGTACGGCGATGGTACTTATGCCGGTCCACAGGATCCATGCGGTTGAAATAGTCCCATGCGGGTGAAATAGTCTCACGACGAGGCGGATGACCTCACGCGGTCCACAGACCTACGCGGGTGAAATAGTCCCGCGAGTAGGATCGTTTAACGATACTACGCGAGGTACCTGCTTTGATCGTGAGCCTCCTATTTTTATGCTATAAGTTTTATACTCGTTACTCTCATTGTTAGTAAGGCACGGCAAGGAAATTGATTTTTATCTATGACTCACTTATCTTTGACTTGTGATATTACTACGCAGATTTTCCGCTTTACATACTGCACGTCACAGATCGACCCTTCTCTGGCCGCTCATGCCGCAGTAAGGAAAACAGGTGGTAGATCCTCATTCCTAGGATCTCTTACTGTGTGTCGTGAGCTCCATTTCTTCTAAGCTCGACTTTTGGTATGGTTCTCCCCGGTGTTGTGATATTTTGTACATTCAGGGGCATGACGGGGCCCTGTCCCGTCATAGTGTTACTTATTCTTAGAGGCATGTAGTCTTGTCATAACTTGGGTTGTTTAAGGATATAGCTATTCAATTTGATGTACTTTTGGGATAGCCATTTTGGGCTAGGCTATTTATACCATTATGGTTGTTTTATTTTGAGTTTATATTCCGCTGGTTTTCTCTGATGTTGTGTCACAAGGGTGCCCGGGTCAAGGCACCGGTCACGGATCCGGGGTCGGGTCGTGACAAAAGTGGTATCAGAGCAGTTAATCCTCGGAAAGGGTCTACAGGCCGTATCTAGTAGAGTCTTGATTATCGGTGTGTTGTGCACCACATCTATAATCAGGAGGCTACAGGATATTTAGGATTGGTTTTCATTTCTTTCACTCTAAGATCGTGCACTAGAGATGTGTTATAGGTTGAAATTCCTCTGACGTAAACTTTGTGTATCGATTATGCCTCCACGCAAAGCGACCGCGCCCGTGGCAAGGCAGCGGAGGGAACTACTAGTGTGACACCGAGGGTTACCAGGGCACAGACCCAGTCCTTACCAGATGAGGTGTTTCGGACGGCGAGTTCTACGACGTCGCCAACCCCGAGAGTACGAGCAGCGCAGCATGCCATCGAGACCGCGTACCGAGCCTCGATCCAATGGCCGGGGCGCAGGATATGGGCTACAGGAGATGGCCCGCCATTAGCTAGGATCAGGCCGAACGAGGATAGCCGGAGACAGCTAGCCGGCATTCGTAGTTCAAGACAGAGTCGCTAGCTTGAGACTGAGGGACTTTTGAGTTGCAGCCCGCCAGAGTTTTATGGGTCGAGGCCTGAGGATGATCCTCAGAGTTCATCCGACGATTCTGTGGATCATGAGGTGATCGGGGCTTCGAGATCGAGTCGGTGGTACTAGGTTCGCATCGGCCGCGGACACCGCAGATTGGATCGGTATGATTCATGGAACCGCCCCGGGGAGCATGCGCTTCCATGTTGGGACGAAGTTCTCGTGAGGCGCATTGGCCATTTCTTGCCTCCGCAGATGGCGAGGCTCGCCGATAGGTTTTTGACGCCGAGACAGAACGGGCGACGGTCCGAATACAACATGGAGTTTGATTCATTGGCTAGGTATGTGCCCGCTTTGGTAGCGCATGGAGGACGGTGCACCGCTATGTCACAGACTCGATGATCACTTGGCCGAGTTGCACGGGGTGGCTCTTCACCGGTACGGACATTGCCCGCACGCAGCACATGCACTGGTGTGTGAACGCAGGGCCGACGGATCGGCAGTATCAGAAGAGGCCGTGACAGCAGGTCCTCTGGTAGTTTTAGGGGTAGACAACCCCAGCAGCAGACCATATTTGCACCACAGCCAGTCCAGAGCGCTCCTCCACCATTTTCGGGACGTATAGAGTATTCAGGAGCAGGACAGGTTCCGTGGCTTGTTTCCAGAGGACGAGTTCGGTCGATGAGGCCCTCATGCCTCGGTGGTCGATGTGGTGATTGCCATTATGGGTGTCGATTCTCCGTGAGCTTGTTACTCTTGTGCGCAGGCCATTTGAAGAGATTGTCCGTCTGAGGCGGCGGAGTGCCATGGCTCACCGACGTTCGGGCCATGCGGTCTTCATCTTGGGTGGGCGCCCGAGGCGGGGTGTTCACGCCAACAGCCGCGCAGGGGTCGTGGCAGGGGTTCCAGTTCCAGCGGTCCTCAGAACCGCATTTATGCTATGTCCAGCCGCCAGGACCAGGAGGCGTCACCTGATGTCGTCACAGGTACATTGTTGGTCTCTTGCTGTGATGTTTATGCTTTGATAGATCCAGTTCTACCTTGTCCTATATATCTCCTCATATTGCCGGGTAGAATAGGATAGAGCCCGAGTCCATAGAATCCTTTGAGGTGGCTACGGTAGGTGCTTCGGTAGCCGAGCGTATATAAGGCTTGCCCAAATGACTATAGACGGTCGCCGACTCTAGCCGACTTGATAGAGTTGGATATGACTTCGATGTGATTATGGGTATGGGTAGCTAGCGTCTTGCTATGCCAATGTGGATCGCAGAGAGGTTAGTTCGGTTCCGCTTCTGCGAGCCGGTATCGAGTGGAAGGGAATACTACATCGCCGGCGGGTAGGTTTATTTCTTACCTCGGCTGGAAGATGGTACGGGCGGTATATCTATCATTTGGTTCGGTATTCGACATCGAGGTGAGATACCGACCTTGATCGGCCCGATTGTTAGAGAGTTTCCGCACGTATTCCCGCACGAAGCTCGCATCCTCCCGAGAGGAGATTGAGTTTTGCATCGATTTGGCACCAGACACTCGACCGATATCTATTCCGCCATACAGGATGGCACCGGCCGAGTTGAAGGAATTGAAGGATCAACTGAAAGATTTGCTGGAGAAAGGCTTTATTAGGCCAAGTGTTTCTCCTTGGGGGACGCCAGTGTTGTTTGTAAAGAAGAATGATGGGACGCTGCGTATGTGTATTGACATGTGCAAATAACAAGGTTACTATCAAGAACAGGTATCCCCTCCCCAGGATTGACGATTTGTTTGACCAGTTGCATGGTGCAAAGTGTTTTTCCAAGATAGACCTGCGGTCTGGTTATCATCAGGTGCAAGTTAGAGAAATAGACATCCCAAAGACTGCATTCAGGACCCGGTATGGGCACTATGAGTTCAGGGTGATGTCTTTCGGGCTGACCAACGCCCCAACAGTATTCATGGATTTGATGAATAGGGTGTTCAGGCCATTCTTGGATATGTTCGTTATAGTGTTTATTGATGATATCTTGGTGTATTCACGCACAGAGCAGGAACATACAGATCATTTGAGGACGGTATTGGGAGTCCTCCGAGACCGGCAGTTGTATGCCAAGTTCTCGAAATGCGAGTTCTGGTTAGCTTCAGTGGCTTTCTTAGGGCATGTTATCGGGGCCGATGGTATTCGGGTTGATACAGCTAAGATTGAGGCAGTCAAGACTTGGCCTGCACTCCACTACACCGACTTTATGCAGCTTTGGGCCTTGCAGGCTATTATCGGAGGTTTGTGGAAAAGTTTGCTTCTATTTCAGCACCTTTGACTAAGCTGACTCAGAAGGCAGCTATGTTCCGGTGGACGGATACTTGTGAGGAAAGTTTCCAGTTGCTAAAGGAGAGGTTGACGACCGCCCCAGTTCTTACTCTTCCAGAGGGTTTAGATGGATATGTGGTTTATTGTGACGCCGCGTGTGTCGGGATTGGAGTGCGTCGACGCAAAGACGGCAAGGTTATAGCTTATGCATCTCGACAGCTTAGGAAGCATGAGAAGAACTATCCCACACATGACCTGGAGTTGGCAGCTGTGATTCATGCCTTGAAGATCTGGAGGCATTATTTATATGGAGTTCACGTGGACATTTACACAGACCACAAGAGTCTCCAGTACATCTTCACGGCAGGAACCGAACTTGGCGGCAGAGCGGTGGTTGGAGCTACTTAAAGATTACGATGTTGATATTTTATACCACCCAGGAAGGCGATGTAGTTGCAGATGCCCTTAGTCGCAGATCGATGGGTAGTCCGCCGCTGTTCACCGCAGAAAAGGGATATGGTCCGAGAGTTACATCGCCAATGAGCCTTGGGGTTCGCTTGGTTGATTCTTGGTGACGGAATTCGGTTCGAGAGGTTGCCGAGTCTTCCATCGTCGGCGAGGTGAAGAGGCGACGATGAGGATCCGATTTTGGTACGATGCAGACGCCATTGCTCAAAAAGAGAGGAGTTCTGCTTGAGGTAGCTCACGAGGTGCTAAGATTCGAGGGCCGGTTGTGTGTTCCGATGTGGACAGACTTCGCCGCCAGATTCGGCGAGGCACACGCTTCGTTATTCTATTCATCCGGATCGACTAAAATGTATCGTGACCTCGTCGTGTATTGGTGGGATGGCCTAAAGAGGACGTTGCGGAGTTCGTGGCACGCGTGCGAATTGTCGTGAGTTAAGATTGAGCACCGAAGCGGTGGTCATTGCAGGATATTGATATTCGACTTGGAAGTAGGAGGTGATAAATATGGATTTTATTACGGGACTACCTACCACTCGGAGGAAGCATGATTCCATTTGGGTGATTGTCGACGGTCGAAATCAGCCCATTTTCTTCCGGTCGAACGACGTTCTCAGAGGACTATGCGATTATATATTAGAGAGATTGTGAGATCGCACGGTGTTCGGTGTCGATTATATCGAATAGAGGAGCCCGCTTCGGCTAACTCGGAGGTCCTTTCGTAAGGGATTAGGGACACGGTGAGTCTCAAGACGGCATTTCATCCTCGGGATCGACGGAAAGCCGAGCGCACTATCCAAACACTCGAGGATATCTCGCGGGCTTGTGTTATTGATTTCGTGGTACTGGAGGATCATTTGCCTCGGTGGAGTTTGCTTACAACAACGGCTACCATTCCGGATTCGGATGGCGCTTATGAGGCCCTCATGCGGGAGGAAGTGCAGATCACCTATAGGCGGTTCGAGGTGGGAGAAGTCCATTGGTCGGGCGACTTAGTTCACGATGGATAAGGTGAAGCTTATCCAGGAGCGGTTGTTGGCAGCTCAGAGTCGGCAGAAGTCGTATGCAGATCATCGGCGTCGACACTTGGAATTTGAGTTAGGCGATTGGGTCTTTCTAAGGTACGCCACGGGCGGCGTGATGAGATTTGGAAAGAAGGGGAAGCTTAGCCCAAGGTACATTGGGCCTTACCAGATTGTCCGGAGGGTAGGCAAGGTTGCTTATGAGTTGGATCTGCCGTCCGATCTAGAGGCAGTACATCCAGTGTTTCACGTGTCTATGTTGCGGAAATGTATTGGAGACCCATCTAGAGTACATCCGATTCATGATGTCCAAGTGACAGAGGAGTTATCGTATGAGGAGAGTCCCATAGCGATACTCGATCGTCAGGTTAGACGACTTCGGACGAAAGACGTGGCTTCCGTCAAGGTCCTATGGCGGAATGTGAACAGGGAGGAGATGACGTGGGAAGCGGAGGATGAGATGAAGAAGAAATATCCTCACTTATTCCCTATACCTCCAGGTAACCCACGTTCTAAATTGTTGGTCTTTAAATTTAGTATTTATGCTTGAGTTTTGTTGTGGCCGTGTTAAGCGCCTTTATTTGAGTCTATGCCGATATTGTAATTTGAGTAGAGTAAGCCTAGAGGGAACATTCGGGACGAATGTTTCTAAGGGGGGAGAATGTTATACCCCGTGGTTAGGGCCGGGACCTCGGTCAGGGGTCTCAGCGCCGCGCCGGAGTGGGCCGCGCGCGCGTATGTAATCAGGCCGCGCGGTCGGTCGCGGCCGCTGGCGTACCGAGGGGTCGCTGAAGTTTCAGCGCCGCGGCGCCGGGAAGCAAGGCCGCGGCGCCGGAAGATCCGAGGGTTCGCAGGAGCGCGCCGCGCCAGAAGTAGGGCCGCGCCGAGGCGGGAAATCAGGCGAAAAAACTTAGGAAAAGTCAGATTTTTATTTTGAAAGGGCCTGAGTGGGGGACAAGTGTCCCCCCCCATCTGATTTTTACATGCAATATATTGACCAAGTCTTAAAGACTTGGTCATTTGTCATCTCTCTCTTTGAAAAACCTCTTCCTTCTCTCTAAGTATTTCAAGCTCCTCCTTCTCTCTAAAAATCCAAGAGGGTTCTAGCCTTAAGAAAAATCTGAAAAATTAAAAGACAAGAAGGAAGCTTGTGGCTAGCTTGTGAAGGTGGTGGTGGTGGTATTCTTGGTAGAAAGGCTAGCAAATTGTTGGATAAAAATTTGGCTAAAGCTCTAAGGTAATGATTCTTCCTCTATTATTAGTTTAAAGAGTTGTATGTTAAGAAGAAAATACTTATGGTGGTAAATAATGCTCTTAGAGTCATTGCATGCTAGAAATGTGGGTTGAATATGAAGGATTTGGCTAAAGAAATATTATGAGCATGTTGTAGCCTAAAAACCACCTTAGAATTGTTATGTGTACTATTATAACTTATGGGGCAGAATTTTACACACCCAAGATTAGGTGTGTAATCCCCTTTGTGTTGGTTTGGTTGTTGGGCCTTAATAAGGCGTTTGAATGTTGAAAAATCGGCCTTTGAAAAGGTGGCAAAGTGAGTAGAAACAAAGGAAATGCTGCCCAATTTTCCTTAGGAATTGATAACTTGAATTTGGAATTTCTACATTGAAATTAGAGGTTAATAAACACACTATGGTTATTATAGGTTGACATATTACTTGCGGTAGTTGTACTTAGCAAGCGGATTGACCAAGGAGGTATGTAGAGCTTTCCTATCTCTTGAGCATGAATAGTTGTATCTATGTAGTACGGTATACGTACAAGATTTGATAATCTACACTTGTTCTAAAGTATATGATACTTGTTTCATTTCAAAGTATAAGTCCTTTGGTTTGAGGGAAAATATTTTGACAAAGGGATAACACTAATATAATGACTTTATGGGGAGTTGGTTATATTAGTTTACTTGAAAGGTTCACAAAGAAAGGTTTACTCTAATTAAAACAAGTACGGGTAAAGGATTTGAAACTAAGAAAGGTGAATTGATTTTTTTGGCATTGGTTGCCTAAGGTTTTAAAGGAAATGGAGTCACTTGAGTTAGAAGCCTATTATATTTCTAAAAAGGAAATGTGACTTGTCTTGAAAAGAAATCGTAACTTGATACTATGGTGATTAGTATCTTGGAATCTTTGTACAAAAAGGAGTTTTTCTTAAAAAGCTAGAAGTACATGGTACTTGGGTTGAATTCCCGGATTTTCTATTAAAAGACATGTTAGTGCCTTAGGATACTAAAATGAGAGGATATATTAATAATGTTAATAAGAAGTTAGGGGATTTCTTAACTTGCTTATGTTATGATAAGCCGGTAGTGCTTATGTATGATATGATAGGCCGGTAGCGCTTATGTTGTGATATGATAGGCCGGTAGTGCTTATGTATGATACGATAGGCCGGTAGTGCTTATGTTATGTATGATAGCCGGATGAGCTATGTTATATATTTGTATTATTACGGGGTAAACCCCGGGTTATTATCTATGCCATGGATTTGCTACCCATGATGCGAGCGCGCAGCACTCACGCGATCCCACCACGGGATCCACGCGGTGAAATAGTCCCACGCGAGTACGGCGATGGTACTCATGCGGTCCACAGGATCCATGCAGTGAAATAGTCCCACGCGGGTGAAATAGTCCCACGACGGCGGATGACCTACGCGGTCCACAGACCCACGCGGTGAAATAGTCCCGCGAGTAGGATCGCTTAACGATACTACGCGCAGGTACCTGCTTTGATCGTGAGCCTCCTATTTTTATGCTATAAGTTTTATACTCGTTACTCTCATTGTTAGTAAGGCACGGGCAAGGAAATTGATTTTTATCTATGACTCACTTATCTTTGACTTGAGATATTACTACGATTTTCCGCTTTACATACTGTACGTCAGGCATCGACCCCTTCCTGGCCGCGTTCATACCGCAGTGGAAAGCAGGTGGTAGATCCTCATTCCTGGATCTCTTACTCGTGTGTCGAGCTACATTTCTTCTAAGCTCGACTTTTGGTATGGTTCTCCTGTTGTGATATTTTGTACATTCAGGGCATGACGGGCCCCGTCCGTCATAGTGTTACTTATTCTTAGAGTCCTGTAGTCTTGTCATAACTTGGGTTGTTTAAGGATATAGCTGTTCAATTTGATGTACTTTTGGGATAGCCATTTTGGGCTAGACTATTTATACCATTATGGTTGTTTTATTTTGAGTTTATATTCCGCTGGTTTTCTCTGATGTTGTGTCACAAGGGTGCCCGGGTCAAGGCACCGGTCACGGATCCGGGGTCGGGTCGTGACAAGATTTATGAGGTTGCGGGGGGGAGGTACTGCCGAATTTTCCGTAGAATAAGGAACCTTGTACTTAGAATTGTTCTACGAAGAGATCTAGAGGTTGATAGACGTTTTGTGGCCTTTATAGTCAAGATCGCGAGTAGCGTATTCTACTTGAAGGTGGAAAAGGCTAGCGGTGGTTCTGATTTTGGAGCTATTTGCTAATTGTCGATAATCGTCGCGAGGTATGTGAACCTCTTCCTATCCTTTCTAGCATGATGTTTTGTAAACTATGTAGTACGGTAGACGTACATGTGCTAAATGAGAATAAGTATCGAACGAACCACTGCAGCGTTAATAAAGGAAAATGTATTGACAAATAATTATTATATTAAAACCAGTAGAAACCTCCATCTGCATAGAAGCTACGATAAGACAAAATTGTATTACATTTCCTAGATCATGGCTGCTTTAATAAGAATCATTATAAACAAGCATTAATTTTCTTAAATTTCCAAAGTAAGGTACTTGATTTCTAAAAGAAAAGAGACTTGAGGAATTGAAGAGTTTTTGGTTTAAAAAGAATGACATGGTTTTGTCTTAAATTGGTTTAAAACATAAAGTGTTATAACAGCTTTATGGGAAGTTAGTTATAACGACTTTATGAAAGCAAAAAAAAATGGTTTTATCATTGGTTTTAAAATGGTAACTTGACTTTAAAAGGAGAAGTGTTTTGGTCTAAAAAGAAGACATGGTATTGTCTTAATTTGGTTTAAAAAGGAAAGTGGAAGTTGTTTTGGTTTACTTAAAATTGTAGTCACTCTATTTTGATAATACGGGCATCGGGTGACCTTTGTAAAATAAATGGATCTTTTAAAAAGAATTTAACGTACGTAGTACTTTGGGGTTAAAACCTGGACTTTGACATAAAATGAAAGTACCTTGAGTGGTGTGTAACTTGCCTAAGTTTGCGTGTGATAGCCTTGTTGTGCAAGTGTTGTATCCTTATGTTACCGCGTCTCTCGATGGAGGGTCGGTCATGTTATTCTTGATTGATGGACATACTGACACGATGGGTGGCCCACGGGTATGCTTCCACTAGGAGTGTTGTCTTGTTATATCCTTGGACCTACTGACACGTTGGGTGGCCACGGGTATGGTTCCGTCAGGATTGTTGTTCCATGGAATAGCTCTCCATGAGGTTATCTTGATTCGACAGTATCCGGTAGTTGGCTCGTACTTGCCCGAGGTCGTGGTGATTCGGCCAGTATCCGGTAGTTAGCCTTCGTACTTGCCCGTTCAGTTTTATGACGTCTCGTGATTCCGCGATATCTGGTAGTTAGTCTTCGTACTTGCCCCGGCCAGCTACGTGGCGCAGGCTTGGTATCTGGTAGTTGGCTTTCGTACTTGCCCTGGGTCAGCTTCGTGGTATGGTTATGTAGATTTGTTGGTACGGCTTTGGTATCTGGTAGTTGGCTTTCGTACTTGCCCCGGTCAGTTGATGATGCGGCTTTGGTATCTGGTAGTTAGCCTTCGTACTTGCCCCGTACGGTTTTTATAACACAGGTGGGACCTGGTGTTCATGTGTACTTCTTGGTGTTATTATATCATGATCGCCGGTGGGAAGGTATTCCACGCATGATTGATGTTGTGGCGTGAGACCCATAGTTATATTTGAGTGATGACTTTGAGGCGTAAGTCACGACTGACGTATCGCTTACATATTATGTCTTTGTAGTTTGGTTATCATATATGTCTCATGTTTTATATAGACTACTATGATTTCATTTCTGATTTTCGCCACATACTTAGTAATCACAGCATCGACCTCCTTCGGGCCGCGTCATGCCACGTGAGGTACATCGGTTGTGGATCCTCGCCTAGGATCACGATCGACATTTTGGGAAGCTCCGTTTCTCGAGGCTTATCTTTGGTATAGTCCGTCGGTGTAGATACTTGTACATCTGTGGTATGGCGAGCCCGTCCGTCATAGTTATGGTCACATTCTTAGGTCTGTAGTAATCACAAGTGTGGTTTTGTAAAAGGATTTAACTGTTCAGTTTGATATATATATGTATATATTCAGGAAGGTGACCGTTTTGGTTAGCCTGTTTCATACTTTATGTCTTGTCTCATGTTTTAGTTTTTATTTCCGCAGATTTTCTCTGATGTTGTATCACTAGGGTGTCCGGGGTAAGGCACCAGTCGCGGGCCCGAGGTCGGGTCGTGACATTGAGTGTGTTAAAAAGTTGTGAAACCTCATTCGTGAGTAATGAGTACTTGGTTTTTAAAGAATAATGTTATATTGATTTCGGAAATGGGAATAAGTATCGAACAAGCCCTTGCAGCGTTAATAAAGGAAAAAGTAATGACAATTAATTATATTAAAACAAGTAGAAACCTCCATCTGCATAGAAGCTAAGATAAGACAAAATTGTATTACATTTCCTAGATCATGGCTGCGTTAATAAGATCATTATAAATAAGTACTGATTTTCTGAAATTCCAAAGTAAGGAACTTGATTTTATAAAAGAGAGAGACTTGAGAATTTGAAGTGTTTTGTTTAAAATAAAGGCATGACATTGTCTTAAACTGGTTTAAAAAGAAGCATGGTATTGTCTTGGTTTATTTCAAAAGAAGGTGTGGAAATGGTTTTGGTTTACTTGAAATGATAGTTACTCTATTTTTTGATACTACGGGTATCGTGTGACTTTTGTAAAAGAAATGGGTCTTTTGAAAGAATTAAAGTATGTAGTACTTTGGGGTTAAAGCCCGGATTTGTTGTCATAAAAATGGAAGTCTATGAGTACGTTGAACTTGCCTATGCTTGTTGTGATAGCCTTTGTTGTGCAAGTGTTTAATTTTGTGCTACCGAGTCTCTCGATGGAGGGCCGGCTATCTGGTTGATTGATGGACATACTGACACGATGGGTGGCCCACGGGTATGCTTCCACTATATCGATCCTTTTGGACATACTGACACGATGGGTGACCCACGGGTATGCTTCCACTAGGAGTGTTATCCTGTTATTTGTTTTGGACATACCAGTCGTGACAGAGGATTCCACGGGTATGCTTCCATTGTTATTGATCTTGTCCATGCTTATACGATGAGGGATGCCGGGGCATGCGGCCAGGATGCGGGTTAGATGCCCGGGTGTTTCATTACTCCATGGCCACGCTTATACGATGAGGGATTCCGGGGCATGCGACCATGTTATATTTTACTCCATGGGCTAGCTCCCCGTGAAGACATGTACCCACGATGAGGGATGCCGGGGGCATGTTATATTATTACTCCATGGGCTAGCTCCCCATGAAGACCTGCACCTACGATGAGGGATGCCGAGGGCACGTTATGGCCATGCTTATACGATGAGGGATTAGGGCATGAGATGCGTTATATATATATATATATATATATATATATATATATATATATATATATATATATATATATATATGTATTATGTGTCTGCCGACAATGAGGTAGGATGCCACGGCGTGTCACTGGTTATACGTTACACCTACTACACGGCAATGATGGAGGATTCCACGGGCAGGAGGTATATATATATGTATTGTATATGTGTACGCCGACAGTGAGGTAGGATGCCACGGGCGCGTCACATGAGTATGATTTCTGTCATAGACTGCCGGCAGTGAGGAAGGAATTCCATGGGCATGAGTGATGACTTTGAGGGCGTGAGTCTCTGACTTGACACGACCGCTTATATGTTATGTACTGTAGTTTGGTTATCATACATGTCTCCTGCTTTATATAGACTATTATGATTTCATTTACGATTTTCGCCACATACTTGGTACTGTTATCGACCTCCTTCGGCCGCTGCCGCAGTAGAGGTACACCAGTTGCTGATCCTCGCTCATAGGATCACAGTTCAGCGTTCGGGAAGCTCCGTTTCTCCGGAGGCTTATCTTTGGTATAGTCCCCTGTTGTTGTAGGTACTTACATTCAGGGGTATGGCGGGGCCCTGTCCCGTCGTAGTTGTGGTTACATTCTTAGAGGTGCAGAGTAATGCTGGGCATGGTTTGTAAAGGATGAATCGTTCGAGTTTAATTTTTTATATATACAGAAAGGTAACCGTTTTGGTTAGCCTGTTTTCTTATTTCACTGTTTATCTTTTATGAGTTTTTTTATTTCCGCTGATTTTCTCTGATGTTGTATCACTAGGGTGCCCGGGGTAAGGCACCAGTCGCGTGCCCGAGGTCGGGTCGTGACAAGTCAGTCCTCGGAATGTCTACAGACCGTATCTAGTAGAGTCTTGATTATCGGCGTGTTGTGCACCACACCTATAATCAGGAGGCTGCAGGATATTTAGGATTGGTTTCCATTCTTCTCACTATGAGATCGTGCCTTAGAGTTGTGTTATAAGTTGGACTCCCTCTGGCGTATTCGTATGTGCTAGCTATGCCTCTACGCAAGCCAACCAGATCTCAGAAGGGCAAGGCAACAGAGGGAGCTGCGAGTAGAATACAGAGGGTTACCAGGGCACAGGCCCAGTCTTTACCTGAGGTGGTACTTCTGATGGGGAGTTCTGCGACGCCGTTAGCCCCAGCAGAGTTTAGAGTAGCAGTTGTAGCTACTGAGACCACGATACCTGAGTCTCCAGTTCCACGACCAGGAGCCGAGGATATGAGTTACAAGGAGATGGCTCAGTTACTAGCTAGGCTTGTGGCTAGGAATGAGGACAGACGAGAGTCGAAGGTTCCGGTAGTACCAGTAGTTCACCCTAGATCCGATAGTTTGAGATTTCGGGACTTCTTGAGTTGCAGTCCACCCGAGTTCTATGGATTGAGAACTGAGGAAGATCCTCAGGAGTTTATTCGACAGTTGCAGCGGATCATGAAAGTGATCAAGGCCTCAGAGATAGAGTCGGTGGTATTGGGTTCACATCGGCTGCGTGATCATCGCGGCCGATCGGTTTGATTCATGGGAACTATCCCGGGGGGAGCATGCGCCTCCAGCTGGTTGGGACGAGTTCTCAGAGGCATTTCTTATACACTTCTTGCCTTCGCAGATGAGGAGAGCCCGAGTGGATAGTGTTTTAATGTTGAGACACAATGGGCGGACAGTTCGAGAGTACAACATAGAATTCGACTCATTAGCTCGGTATGCCCCCACTTTAGTAGCGGACATGGAGGATAGAGTGCACCGATATGTCACGGGACTTGACGATTATTTAGAAGAGGGTTGTACAAGAGTAGTTCTTCAGGCGAGGCATGAAAATTACCCGCACACAGGCTTATGCGCAACAGACTGAGGAACGTAGAGATCGACGGATGAACCAAGATCAGCAGAAGAGGGCCAGAACAGCAGGGTCCTTTGGTAACTTTCGAGGCGAACCGCCTCAGCAGCAGACTGGGTATGCGCCTCCGCCAGTACAGAGTGGTCCTCCACAGACTTCAGGACGTTCGGGGTATTTAAGAGTTGGTCAGAACTCCAGGGCTTCTGGTTCACAGATATACATAGGTTCTAGCCAGCCGGATTCATTTTCCCCTCAGTGTTCACGATGTGGCAGGCGTCATCCCAGGGGAATGTCGTCTTTTTACTGGTGCTTGTTTTACCAGCGGCCGTCAGGGCCATGTGATGAGAGAATGTCCTAGTAGGAGGGATACCGGTGGGATGACTCAGCCTACCAGTCGATTCATGGATTGATGGTTCGGAGAGGAAGGGGTGTTAGCCAGAGGAGGCCACCCCCACCTCGGTATGGCCGTTGTGGTAGGTGTCATTGTGGGGAGTATCGTACTACTTCGACAGCTTGTTATGCTTGCGGCCAGCAGGGCCATTTTGCGAGAAATTGTCCGACCAGAGATGGCGCGGATGTTACGACTCAGCCTTCGGGATCAGTGGCTGGTTCATCACCTTCTATAGTTATGCGCCCAGCAGAGCAGGATTTGGATTAGAGCGACAAAGGGAAAGTGAAGCAGTAGTTACAGGTATATCCTTAACCCTCTAGAGACTAGTATGCGTGATATGATGACTTAATGTTAAGTGTTATGTTCGGATAGCATTGTGTAAGTTGTGATTAGAAAACATGGGTAGTTGGAAAGGTAAGTATGGGGACATGGAAGGTGTGTGTTACACCCCGTATTTACAGGACATGTTTTAAGAACGTACGTAATAACTCACAATTTTTAAGATTTGAGACTTGTAAAAAAAATTATCGGAAATATGAAATTGTCGGAAAACGTATTATTGTGGCGAATGGGAGGGCTACACGTGTCACCCCCCTTAATGATGCCTTGGACGATTTGTGGCAAGGGCTAAAGGGTCATTGGACCTTTGTTAGCAAGACAAGTCTTGCAACTTGAAGCTTGAGAGAATTGACTTGGTCAATGGGACCACCACACTTGATATTTATTAAGACTTCATCCAAACCACCCATTTGTTTATATCTTGACTCTCCATTACACTATATAATACTAGTAGTGCAAGACAAGCTTTAACACTTAGCCAAAGTTTCACAAATATTTGAAGAACACTAGCATTGCTCTCGGGTTCCCTCTTGAGAAAAAAGAAAAATCTTTGTTTCTTGTCCATTTAGCTCCACACTCTAAACCAAGGTTCTTGAGTGTATTGTAAACATATCTCAATAGAAAAATCTTGGAAAAAGATAGTTTACGGGTTAGTCGCAAAGCGAAAACCTAGTTGTCTTTCTAGGTTTTGTTTGGAGATTTGAAGGAATTTGTTGGTGTTGTTCTAAGGGTCTCAACTAGCGGATTGAAGCGTCTTGAAGAGGCTCTAAGTTGTTAAGGAGCGACTTCGGATTTGGAGTTGGATTAAAATTCGTTGAGGTATAATCTTGTCTTTTAAAAAGTGCTACAAGAGTATATTTTTATTGTTGTTGTTAGCTTTACATGTTTCTAGCATGAGGTTGATATGTTGAAGTTTATAAGTATTATGGATTGCTTGTAGCTTAAATCCGAAATGTTATACAAGCCACTTGAAGATTGGATTACTAATTGGTCGGTTATTAGAAATCGTCGCATGTTACTTACTTGAAGATTATAGTAGTTATAATCAAATGCGACTTGATATCATGTTATGCTAACAATTTGGATTGAAATGGAAACTGGATAAGAATTGGTATTGTTGTATTCATTATGGCCGAAATTGGACTAGTAGTTGTACAAATTTGATATCTATTGTGGGGCGGAATTTTACACGTCTAGTAGGCGTGTAATCCCCTATTGTTGATTGCATTGTTTGGGCCTTAAATGTGGCGTGTTTGGTTATTGTATTCGGCCTTGAAAAAGGTGGCAAAGTAAGTAGAAATAAAGGAGGTGTTGTCCGATTTTCCATAGAATTTAGCGACTTGACACTTATAATATTCTACGTTTGAAGTAAGGCGTTAATAGGCGTATTTTGGATATTATAGGTTGATATACTACGAGCGGGATATTGTACTTGGCAAGTGGTTTGACCCGACGAGGTATGTAGAACTTTTCCTATCTTTTGAGCATGACTAGTTGAACGTATATAGTACGGTAGACGTACAAGACCTTGATATCCTTCACTAGTTTTATGAATAGCCAAGTCGGGTGAGTTAGGAGATTAACTCGTTTCTTTGAAAGTATTAGGGATGTCTAATGTTTTATTAAAGTTAAAGGACTTTAAGAGTTTTAAAGTATGTGATACTTGCTTCCATTTTAAACGTATAAGTCCCTTAGATAGGAAGTTGTATTTGGCTAAGGTATAAAGTGAATATAACGACTTTATGGGAAGTTGGTTATATGTGCTTTATGGAAAGATAAATGACTTGTTTAATGAAAAGGCAATTCGATTTTTAAGGCATAAATTGCCTAAGGTTTTATAATAAAAGGAGTCACTTGATTTAGAAACCTAACTTTATTTCTAAAGGTGTTGTGACTTGTCTTGAAAAGTAATTTTGACTTGATACTACGGTTAATAGTATCTTTGAAGTTTTATATGAAAATGAGTCATTTTTAAAGGATAAGAAGTACGTAGTACTTGGGGTTAAACTCCCGGATTTATTATAACATATTAGTGCCTTAAGTAAACTAAAATGAGAGTGTAGATGAATAAGACTAATAAGAAGTTAGGGGGATTTCTAACTTGCTTATTTATTGTATGACGGCCGGTTTGAGATAGGGTAAGAGTATAAGTGAGGGGCAGACCCCCAAGACGCTATACTACCTTCTCCAGGATAAGAGTATAAGTGAGGGGTAAGCCCCAAGACATTATACCACCTGCTTTACTACCTTCTCCAGGGTAAGAGTATAAATGAGGGGTAAACCCCCAAGACGTTATACCACCTGCCTCAGGGTAAGAGTATAAATGAGGGGTAAACCCCCAAGACGTTATACCACCTGTTTCCATGGATTTGCTACCCATGATTTGATCGTGAGTCTCTTATGTTTATGTTGTAAGTATATTCTCATTTACTCTCATTGTTAGTAAGGCACTGTGTACTGTAATTTTATTATCATGCATGACTCCGGTTTTGTTTTAAACTTATGATGTAATTTACAGTATTTTCCAGTTTCACATACTTAGTACATATCAGGTATCGACCCTTCTCGGGCCGCGTCACGCCGCAGGAAAGGGTAAGCAGGTGGTGGATCCTCGTTCTTAGGATCACTTATCAGACGTCAGAAGCTCCATTTCTCCGGAGGCTTGTCTCTTTTGGTACAGTCTTTCCCTGATGTTGTAGATTTATGTACATTCAGGGGTATGGCGGGGCCCTGTCCCGCCACAGTTGTTATTCCTAGAGGTCTGTATTCACATATGTGATTGGGCTGTAAGAACTAGTTGTACAGTTGTATTTTTGATTATGTTTATATTATGGAAGGCGGCCTTATCGGCTAGACTGTGATGTTTATTGTTTTCACATGTGTCTATGTTGTGTATGATTCGCTGCTATTCTCTGATGTATACCTGAACGGGATGCCCAGGTAGGGCACCAGTCGCGGCCCGGGGTCGGGTCGTGACAGTGTGAGCCTTAGAATATTACACGTGGAGACCTTAGATGCAATGCTGTCTTAAGTAAAAGATTTTACGTTTTTGATCCTTGTCGAGATACATTGTATACGTGGGGTATATTCATGTCATAAGTCCATGAGTGGTGTGAAATGGAAGTGGATAGTTGAGCTTAGAAGACCACTAGGTTCTCATGACTTGAATAGTGAGATTGTTCCGGACCAAGAACGAGAGTTTAGTACGAAGTGGGTCGGGTTGAGGCCATATCGCGGGTCAACCCGCAGCCCGGAATGTGGTGGGATCAGTTTGATGTGGTCCCTCTAGATGTTAGGGTCACGAGGGTGTTAGGCCCAAGTTTAGGTAACCATCGTACGAGTTCGTGGATGCGTCGACAAGAGTCCGCCGATGAGGTCAGCCCATTTTGTCTTTCAGTCAGGATTGTTTACTCGGAGGAGGGTTATGCGAGATGTTATATATCAGGAAGGTTGTAAGGATGCACGGGGTTCCTACTTTTATTTTATGACAGGCAGTAGAGCCCAGTTTACAACTATTTTTTTTTTCTGGAGGTTTTACCAGGCGGGGTTAGGAACTCAGGTGAGTCTCAGTATTGTATCCACCCTCGGGTCGACGGACAAACAGCGCGTATTATCCAGACATTTGAGGATAGGTTACGGGTCTGTGTTTTGATTTCAGGGGTATCTGTGAGGATTATTTGCCTCTTGTTGAGTGAGTATTATAATAGCTACCATTTCAGTATTCGGATGACGCCTTATGAAGCATTGTATGGGCGGAAGTGTAAGTTGTCGGTCGATTGGTTCGATGTTGGCAAGGTTCAGATAGTTGGTCCATACTTGATCCAGCAGGATGTGGATAAGGTGAAGCTTATCCAGAAGAGGTTATTAGCGACCGAGTCAGCGTAAGTCGATGGATATCGGTGTCGACACTTGGAGTTCAGTTGACGGTGGTCTTGAAGGTACCACCGGGCGGTGTGACGAGATTTGGAAAGCAGGGGAAACTTAGCCCGAGGTACTTTAGTGTTACACCCCGTAGTTCAGGTCATGCGTTTGAGAGCGTACGAAAGAGGGTAAGACTTAAAATTTTCTAAGGATAGGTTGACGGATCGTTCCGGACAGGTTTTAGTCAAGTTTGAGGCGAGTTATGACCCGATACATTGAGAGTTCCTAAGTGTTTCAAAGTCCTGGGGCGTAGTTCGTTGAGTCTAGATTCCAACGCAACCAACCGTTCGTCGATGGGACATCAGAGTAGGAAGTTATGAGAGTTACAAGTTCAGTGCGCAGACGGGCAGAAATGCGTCGTAAAGTAAAGGCGGCGCAGGGTCACGCGAAGCATGGCGGGTCGCTGAAGTTTCGCCGCGGGCGCCGGAAGCGCGCGCGGCGCGGAAGATCTGAGTCGCGGAGCTGCGCCGCGCCGGGAAGCAGGTCGCGGCCGAGGCGGATTCTGGGCGAAAAACTTAGGAAAAGGCGATTTTTCTTTAAAAACTTGAGGGTGACACGTGTCCCCCCCATCTGCTGTCTGGCATGCAATAGATTGACCCAGTCTTCAAGACTTGGTCATCTGCCAAACTCTCTCTCTCTAAAGCAAAAGCTCCTCCTTCTCTCTACATTTCCAAAGGAAATCCAAGCCTAAGAAAATATGAAAAATTAAGAACAAGAAAAGGAAGCTTGTGGCTAGCTTGTGGTGGTGTTCTTGGCAAGAAAGCTAGTAAAATCTTGGGAATAAGTTTGGCTAAAACTTTAAGGTAACATTTCCTCCTTTAGAATTAGTTCTAGTGTTGCATGCTTAGAAGATAGAACTTGTGGTAGTAAAATAATGCTCTTAGAGTCATTGCATGCTAGAAAATGTGGTTTGGATATGAAGAATGGGTTAAGAAGAGATTATGAGCATGTTGCAGCCTAAAAACTACCTTAGAATTGTTAAGTGAATTGTTGTAAACTTATGGGACAGAATTTTGGGTGTGTAATCCCCTTTGAATTGTTGGATTGATTGAGCCTTAAATGTGGTGTTTGGATGAAAGGTGGCAAAGTATGTAGAAACAAAGGAAATGCTGCCCAATTTTCCATAGAATTTAGTGGCTTTGAGTTTAGATTATTCTACATTGAAATTAGAGGTTAATAAACGTATCATGGTTATTTTAGGTTGACATATTACTCATGTAGTTTGGACTTAGCAAGTGGATTGATCAAAAAGTATGTGAAGCTTTCCTATCTTTTGAGCATGAGTATTTTGTATCTATGTAGTACTAAGAGACGACAAGATTTAGTATTCTTACTTGTTTAAGTATAAACAAAGACTTGTTTTGTTTTAAGAAGTATAAGTCCTCGTTGAGGGAAAAGTATGATTTTACAAAAGTATAGAGTACTTGGTGTGAAAGTATTGAGTATTGAATTATTCTAAAGATAAGAGGCTTGAAGTATTTTTGAAAGTTGTGTAGATTTGTTTGAAGTATAAGTCTCTTGGTTAGTAAAAGAACAAAATGGTTTATAAGGAGTTATAACGGCTTTATGGGAAGTTAGTTATAACGGCCTTATGAAAAGATAAGAAGGTCTTAATTTCTAAAGTATAAAGATAGTATAACGGCTTTATGGGAAGTTAGTTATATTAGCTTTATGAAAGGTTAACAAGAAGATATTTACTCTAAGTAAGATAAGCAAGGACAAATGATTTGATTTATGAAAGGCAAATTGATCTTTAGGCATCAATTGCCCAAAGGTTTTATGTATGAAAAAGAGTCACTTTTAAAAGAGTTGAAGATGTGGTACTGGGTTAAATTCTGCTTTTTCTTTATTAAAGATATGATTAAGTGCCTTAAGTAAACTAAAATGAGAGGTATATGAACAAGACTAATAAGAAGTTATAGTTTTCTTAACTTAATTATGATTATGATATGATGACGTTTGAGCTAGGTAAGAGTATATCCGGCGGGCAAGCCCCAAGATCGTATACCACCTTCTCAGGGTAAGAGTATGTCCGGCGGGCAAGCCCCAAGATCGCCATACCACCTTCTCTAGTGTAAGAGTATATCCGGCGGGCGTGCCCAAGATCGTTATACCATCCGCACTGCAAGAAGAGTATGTCCGGCGGGCAAGCCCCAAGATCGCCATACCATCCGCTCCAAAGATAAGAGTATATCCGGCGAGTACTGCCCCAAGATCGTTATACCATCTGCACCAGTATAAGAGTATATCTGAGGGGTAAGTCCCCAAGATCGTTATACCATCTGCTTCAGGGTAAGAGTATATCTGAGGGGTAAGTCCCCAAGATCGTTATACCACCTGCCCGTGGACTTGCTACCCACGACGCGAGGAATACCTCACGCGAGTCCTTATGGGCTTACGCGGTAAAATAGTCCCACGCGGGCGGTACAACTATGCGAGGAATACCTCACGCGGTCCACAGGACCTACGCGGTGAAATAGTCCCGCGAGTAGGGGTGCTTATTGATACTACAGGCAGGTACTGCTTTGATCCTAAGGCCCCTATTTTACGCAGTTGTTATATATATATATACTTGTCACTCTCATTGTTAGTAAGGCACGAAAAGGTATTTGATTTTCTTCCACGACCAAATTACTTTGGACTTATGATTTCATTACAGTATTTTCGCCACATACTTGGTACTGTTATCGACCTCCCTGGGCCGCTCACGCCGCAGTCGAGATCGTAACTTTGGTCCGCACTCTTAGGATCACTGTTCATTTCCTGGAAAGCTCCATCCCTCCGGAGGCTTTGTCTTTTTGGTATGATTCCCTGAGGTTATAGACTTTTGTACATTCAGGGGGTATGGCGGGGCCCTGTCCCGCCACAGTTGTTATTCCTAGAGGTCTGTAGTCACGTTTGTGGTTTGGGCTGTAAGAACCAGTTGTACTGTTTCACATTCGATTAAGTTATTTTATGAAAGGCGGCCTTGTCGGCTTGCTAGTGATGTTTACATTGTACATATTTTGTATTATGTATGTTCACGCTATTCTCGATGTACTGCGGTGCCCCGATAGGCACGACCGCGACCCGTGGTCGTGACAAAAGTGGTATCGAGCGCTTAGTCCTCGAAAAGTGTCTACGGGCCGTGTACAGTAGTCTTGATTATCGGTGTGTTGCACCACATCTATAATCGTGAGGTCGCAGACATTTAGGATTGGTTTCCATTCTTCTCTTTGAGATCGTGCAAGAGAGTCCGCATAGTAGGTTGAGTCCTCTCGACCTATCCTTGTGTAACGCTTATGCCTCCACGGAAGGCGACTGAGCCCGAAGGCAAGACAGCAGGAGTCGCTAGCGGGCACGTGAGAGTTACCAGACTCGGCACTGACTATGCCCGAGGCAAGAGGCGGTCGGCGAGTTCAACACGCCAGATTAGACAGAGGGCCGAGAGCGGTGGCTCCAGAGGTTCCTGCACCGAGCCTCGATTCCACACCAAAGGCAGTATAGGGATTACGGAGAGCAGATCAGGTTGTTGACTAGCATCGTGGCAGGGCAGCACCGCCAGGGGCCGGTGGCTAACCTTAGGGCCGGAAGTTTAAGGATTCGGGACTTTCTGAGTTGTGAACCACCCGAGTTTTATGGTTCGAGGTCTGAGGAGGATCCTCAGGAGTTTATTCGACAGTGCGCGACTACCTGTGCTTAGGGCCTCGGAGACGAGTCCGTAGTGTTAGCTTCACCGCTACGATATGCGTTGAACTGGTTTGAGTCATGGGTGTTGGCGAGAGGTGAAGATGCTCTCCCAGCTGTTTGGGAGGAGTTCACAGAGGCTTTCCTGGATCACTTCTTGCCTCCTGAGATGAGGAGAGCCCGCGTAGATAGGTTCTTGACCTTGAGGCAGGAAGGAAGGACTATCAGAGAGTACAACCTGGAGTTTGACTCCTGGGCCAGGTATGCGCACACCATTGTCGCGGACACGGCGCATGTGGTTCATCGATATGTGATGGGTTAGACCGTATATGATTATCGTGATGCTTGGGGTGGCTCTTCACCGGATGGATATTGCGGAGATACGCATATGCGCAGGGATAGAGGACAGAGAGCGAGGGTCGGCTGACTCAAGCCACCAAGAGGCTGTGACAGGATCTCGTGGCGCTTTCAAGGCGTTCCACCTCAGCAGCAGGCTAGTTATGCGCCTCAGCCAGTACGGAGTACTCCACCGCCGTCTTCAGGACATTCGGGAGATTTGGGAGCAGGTCAGGGCTCCGAGGGTAAAGGTTTTCAGGGGAGTAGGGGTGTTAGTCTAAGGAGGCCACCTCTACCTCGGTGTAGTCGATGTGGTAGGACCCATTATGGGGAGTGTCGTGCTAGTTTGGGTAATTGTTATACATGTGGCCAGCAGGGTCATTATGCGAGGAACTGTCCGACCAGTGATAGCGCGGATGTAGAGATTCAGCCTTCGGGATCAGTGGCTGGTTCATCGCCTTCTTTTGTTATGCGTCGTGCAGGGCAGGATCATGATTAGGACGACAAGGAGAATGCGAAGCAATAGTTACATGTACATCTTTGACCCTTTAGAGATTAGTATGTGTGATAGGATTGTTGTATGATTTAGTGTTATGAACAGAGGATATTGAGACTATGTACATGTGTTAGAATAAGTTGGTAGATACGAATGGGCAATTCTGTTAGGCCGTGAACGAGAGTAAGTGGTAGTGGGTCATACGTTGGATTCGTTTTCCTGTTTGATTTATGAGGAATGATTGAGCATGTGCGATATCTTATGGTCACAAGTAGCATAGTAAGGTCCTATTAAGCGTGAAGTCCGAGGGTGTATCAAGGAATAGTAGATTGGCTCCAAAGGAACATTCGGGGGCGAATGTTTCTAAGGGGGGGAGAATGTTACACCCCGTAGTTCAGGTCATGCGTTTGAGAGCGTACGAAAGGGGGTAAGACTTAAAATTTTCTAAGGATAGGTTGACGGATCGTTCCGGACAGGTTTTAGTCAAGTTTGAGGCGAGTAATGACCCGATACATTGAGAGTTCCTAAGTGTTTCAAAGGCCTGGGGCGTAGTTCGTTGAGTCTAGATTCCAACGCAACCAACCGTTCATCGATGGGACATCAGAGTAGGAAGTTATGAGAGTTCGGGCGCAGACGGGCGTAAATGCGTTTCGTAAAGCGCACGGGCGCGGCCGATCTGGCCGCGCGCCGAAAGTATCGAGGGGTCGCTGGTTTCAGCCGCGCGCTGGAAGCAGGCAGCCGAAGATCCGAGGGTCCGCAGAGCTTGGCCGCGCCGAACGTGGCGCGCGCGAGGCGGATTCTCGGAAAACTTAGGAAAAGACATTTTTCTTTTAAAAACTTGGGAGGTGACAAGTGTCCCCCCATCTGATTTCTTGCATGCAATATATTGACCAAGTCTTCAAGACTTGGTCATCTTCCAATCTCTCTCTCTCTCTAAAGCAAAAACTCCTCCTTCTCTCTACATTTCCAAAGGAAATCCAAGCCTAAGAAAATATGAAAAATTAAGAACAAGAAAAGGAAGCTTGTGGCTAGCTTGTGGTGGTGTTCTTGGCAAGAAAGCTAGTAAAATCTTGGGAATAAGTTTGGCTAAAACTTTAAGGTAACATTTCCTCCTTTAGAATTAGTTCTAGTGTTGCATGCTTAGAAGATAGAACTTGTGGTAGTAAAATAATGCTCTTAGAGTCATCAGATGCTAGAAAATGTGGTTTGGATATGAAGAATGGGTTAAGAAGAGATTATGAGCATGTTGCAGCCTAAAAACTACCTTAGAATTGTTAAGTGAATTGTTGTAAACTTATGGGACAGAATTTTGGGTGTGTAATCCCCTTTGAATTGTTGGATTGATTGAGCCTTAAATGCGGTGTTTGGATGATAAATTCGGCCTTGTGAAAGGTGGCAAAGTATGTAGAAACAAAGGAAATGCTGCCCAATTTTCCATAGAATTTAGTGGCTTTGAGTTTAGATTATTCTACATTGAAATTAGAGGTTAATAAACGTATCATGGTTATTTTAGGTTGACATATTACTTGCGGTAGTTTGGACTTAGCAAGTGGATTGATCAAAAAGGTATGTGAAGCTTTCCTATCTTTTGAGCATGAGTATTTTGTATCTATGTAGTACGGTAGACGTACAAGATTTAGTATTCTTACTTGTTTAAGTATAAACAAAGACTTGTTTTGTTTTAAGAAGTATAAGTCCCTTGGTTGAGGGAAAAGTATGATTTTACAAAAGTATAGAGTACTTGGTGTGAAAGTATTGAGTATTGAATTATTCTAAAGATAAGAGGCTTGAAGTATTTTTGAAAGTTGTGTAGATTTGTTTGAAGTATAAGTCTCTTGGTTAGTAAAAGAACAAAATGGTTTATAAGGAGTTATAACGGCTTTATGGGAAGTTAGTTATAACGGCCTTATGAAAAGATAAGAAGGTCTTAATTTCTAAAGTATAAAGATAGTATAACGGCTTTATGGGAAGTTAGTTATATTAGCTTTATGAAAGGTTAACAAGAAGATATTTACTCTAAGTAAGATAAGCAAGGACAAATGATTTGATTTATGAAAGGCAAATTGATCTTTAGGCATCAATTGCCCAAAGGTTTTATGTATGAAAAAAAGAGTCACTTTTAAAAGAGTTGAAGTATGTGGTACTTGGGTTAAATTCCCGGTTTTTCTTTTATTAAAGATATGATTAAGTGCCTTAAGTAAACTAAAATGAGAGGGTATATGAACAAGACTAATAAGAAGTTATAGGTTTTCTTAACTTAATTATGATTATGATATGATGACAGTTTGAGCTAGGGTAAGAGTATATCTGAGGGGCAAGCCCCAAGATCGTTATACCACCTTCTCTAGGGTAAGAGTATGTCTGAGGGGCAAGCCCCAAGATCGTCATACCACCTTCTCTAGTGTAAGAGTATATCTGAGGGGCAGGCCCAAGATCGTTATACCATCTGCACCAGTGTAAGAGTATGTCAGAGGGGCAAGCCCCAAGATCGTCATACCATCCGCCCAAAGATAAGAGTATATCCGGCGAGTCTGACCCCAAGATCGTTATACCATCTGCTCCAGTGTAAGAGTATATCTGAGGGGTAAGTCCCCAAGATCCTTATACCATCTGTTTCAGGGTAAGAGTATATCTGAGGGGTAAGTCCCCAAGATCGTTATACCACTGTTCCGTGGACTTGCTACCCACGATGTGAGGAATACCTCATGCGAGTCCTTATGGGCTTATGCGGGTGAAATAGTCTCATGCGGGCGGGTACAGCCTATGCGAGGAATACCTCATGCGGGTCCACAGGACCTATGCGGGTGAAATAGTCCCGCGAGTAGGGTGCTTATTGATACTACGCGCAGGTACCTGTTTTGATCCTAAGGCCCCTATTTTATGCAGTGTTATATATATATATACTTGTCACTCTCATTGTTAGTAAGGCACAGTAAAAGGTATTTGATTTTCTTCCATGACCCCAGCTTACTTTCAGACTTATGATTTCATTAGAGTATTTTGCCACATACTTGGTACTGTTATGCGACCTCCTGGCCGCGTCATGCCGCAGTCGAGATCGTAGCTTCCGGGTCCGCACTCTTAGACCACTGCTCATTTCTGAAAGCTCCATCCCTTCGGAGGCTTTGTCTTTTTGGTATGATTCTCTGAGGTTATAGACTTTTGTACATTCAGTGGTATGGCCCCCGTCCCGCCACGATTGTTATTCCTGAGGTGCGTAGTCACGTTTGTGGTTTGGGTCAGAACACTAGTAGTACTGCTTTCACATTTGATTAAGTTATTTTATGAAAGCGCCTCATTTGGCTTGCTAGTGATGTTTACCTTGTACAGATTTTGTATTATGTATGTTCCGCTGCTATTCTATGATGTGTACCTAACAGGGTGCCCCGATAGGGCACCAGTCGCGGCCCCGGGGTCGGGTCGTGACATTTAGGCCTTTTCAGATCGTTTGTAGAATAGGCCAGGTTGCCTATAAGTTAGCACTACCGTCCGACTTAGGAGGCAGTACGTCCGGTCTTTCATGTTGCTATGATTCAGAAGAGTATCGGAGATCCATCCAGAGTGTTCCCAGTTAATGATGACCGGATGACAGGGGGGTTATCGTATGAGGATAGTCCTATAGCGATGACTGAAGTGTGGTACGTGTACTATATGGAGTTCGGGTGTACGAGAAGGGTACGACGAGTAAGAAAAGAAGCGAACATGTGTTATAAGAACGGAAGTGATCATTTCTTTTGTGAAGTGAAGATGCGAAAGGAGTATCCTTTAGACCATGGGTGGGAGCTTTTTGTGATGTTAGAGGTGATTCCTCGTTGGCTCGGATGTGAGTTTTTGCGCGTATGTTGTATTATGGCCATGTGTGGCATAATTGGTTTCGTAAGTATAGTAGGGAAGACTATATCGGCTCAAGTATGTTTGGAGACTTAGAAGGAATATTCGGGACGAATGTTTCTAAGGGGGAAGAATGTTACACCCCGTAGTTCCAGGAT
Source organism: Przewalskia tangutica (assembly GCA_029844215.1). Classification (NCBI taxonomy): domain Eukaryota; kingdom Viridiplantae; phylum Streptophyta; class Magnoliopsida; order Solanales; family Solanaceae; genus Przewalskia; species Przewalskia tangutica. The sequence continues at coordinate 75,166,369 of CM056723.1, read as the reverse complement.
ATGTATATGAGGACGTACGTACAAGAATACGACATTAAAATTGAAAAGGAAGAAAGATGTGATTTTTCGACGGAAAAGTTTCCGGATTTTGTGAAGGAAAAAGGTTCGTTAATGGGAATTGGATTCCCAGATTTGGTATTCGGACTTTTTGGAATATTAGAGGATTATGGAATTTTATTTCCAGAATTGGACGTGGGGCCCACGGGAAAAATTTACGGTTTTGTGGGGCCCACTTTGTTTTCGGATTTTTGGCATTACGGATATTTTCGGGAGATGAAATATTTTGGACGAGTAGGGGGCGACATGTGTCACCCCCATGTGGCCCTATGGCCGAATTGGAGTGCCACTTGTCATGTGGGGCATTTTTAGTGAGACATGTGGTTGTCTCAATTTTGTGGTGGACATATGGTTGGTAGAACCCATACACACATGTCCCCAATCTACACCACACACTTGCCTTGATCTTGGCCTTTGATTTCTCTATAAATACCCCCTTAAGTGCAAGACTTTATTCATCCACACTTAGAGAATTTCCAAGGCAAAATTCTCCCTCCCTCCTTAGTGTAGTTCTCGTCCAACACCCCCCCCCCCCTTTGTGGAAAAATTTCTTCAAGTATTGTTATTATTCCAAATACCTTAGCCTAAATCCCTTGTTGTATTCCAAAGTTATCTCTATACTAAGAGCCCGGAAATACCACTTTATTCCTTTAGTCGCAAAACGAAACCCTAGGAAAAATCTTCATAGTTGGATGAAGTGTTAAGAGAAGTTGTTTAGAAACTTCTAAGGGTTGCTTGGAGCGGGTTGGAGCGTAAGGAATTGGAGCTAAACGTTGCTCAGGATCGACTTATAAATCTTGGATAATTTTGGGCTTATCGAGGTAATGACCTTTATCCCCCTATTGTAATTGGAGATTACATGTTGTAGTATTATTGTGGGGCAGAATTGTGCACGTCCGGTTAGACGTATAATCCCCTTTGAGTTGTTGGCTTGATAGCGGGCCTTGTTATGGGATGTTATGTTATACCCCGTATTTCAAGAGTATGTACGTAAGGGAATACGTACAAAAGTTTAGCCTTAAAAGTTAGGCTTGGACGAAAATAATTGGGCACAACTCACTAAAAGAATCGTTTTCCGACGAAACGTTTTACACAACTCGCGTAGGATAAATTCCGGCTATGTCATTTCGAATTTTTGTGGATTTTTCCGAGAGACGAAACACTTTGGACCAACGAGAGGGCGACACTTGTCACCCTCTCATTGGTGGACTTGAGGCGTCAATATGGCCGATTGGAGTGCCATTTTTGTCAAGTAGTTGGTAGGATATTTTGTGTGCAAGTTGGCTAAGGACACTTGCCCTAATCCTCACCCTACACTTGCCTTGCATTTGGCACCATCTTGGCCCTTGGTTGGCCATCCCTTGACCTATAAATACCCCTCTTGAGATGAAGAGTTCTTCATCCACAAAAAACTTTCCAAGTCTAAAATCCTCTCCTCTCCTCGAGCCTTTCGCCCAAACACCCCCTCGGGAGAAGCTTAGCCGAGGCTACCCCTAGCCTAGCCGAAATCTACCCCCTCCCTTGGTAGAAAAGTTGCCTTCTAGTATTGTTATAATGCCCAAAATACCCTAGCCCAAATCCCTTAGTACTTAGTAGAAGTTGTGAAGAACTTCTAAGGTTTCTGGAGCTATCTGAGCGCACAACTTAGGAGCTAAGCCTTGCTCAGGATCGACTTTTATCTAGGATATTATTGGGCTTACCGAGGTAAATAATCTTGTCCTTCTTTTGTAATTAGAGAATACATACCGTAGTAGTATAAGAATAAGTATTAAATACTTAGAAGAATATTACGAATAGAATTGAATTGTTATCACAAAGAAGGGTTTAAAAGAAGAATAATCAAATCAGACTTACATAGATTTGTTTTCACGATGAGACTCGAGTAGCTCACCGCAGGAAGTCGCTCAATTTTCCGTAGGATATAGAACCTCTCGCTTAGAATCGTTACGTAATAGTTCAACGTTGATAGGCGTGTCCGACTATTATAGTCGATTCTCTGCGCGACATATTCAACTCGCGGTGGATTTCGCGGTAAGGTATGTGATTCTTCCTAAAGCATGATATTTTAAAATATATATATAGTACAGAGACGCATACGTGTTAATCGAATAATAACTACGCAATGTCTTTCGACTTAAGCCCGAATAATACTTACGGCAATGTCTCGCGACTTAAGCTGAATAATAAGGATCTCAAAGCATTTCAAAAGAATCTCAATCATTTTTAATGTAAGAGAACTAATTAGTTTTTAAAATGCTTAAGAGTTATACTAGCTTTATGGGAAGTTAGGTATAACCACTTAAGAATAATAAAAGGACGCTTTACCTATGTGTTTATAATGGACTTATATTGATTTGTGAAAAGAATAATAAGATGGTTTGATAAGTAGACATGATATGATGCTATGTGTGTTAGTGTCTTGTAACGCTTGTATAAGAGAGTATTTTTGTCAGGCTTATGTTGTTTAACGATAAAGTTGTTATGTTAGTGTAATATCACTCACCTCGACATGTTACCGGGGTTGTCGCCTCCGACGCGGGGTAGACTCAGTGATGCAGGACCATGATTCGAGAATACCTCATGCGGTCCAGGGACCTATGCGAGCTACGGAGTTCCGTGTTAGTGTGCGGTTATACCTCACGCGCCTACATGCGCCACGCGGACTACGAGTCCGGGACGACGCCGAGGAGTAGCTACCCTCGACGCGGGTTATATACCCTACGCGGCCTACGTGAGTGGCCTATGCGACTCACGGAGTCCGTGATTAGGCTTGCATGGTGATACTACGCAATTGGCCTGCCGATCATTCGCGGCCTAGAAAAGACACATGGATTTACCTATTATTGCTCTTGTTTATGATGTGCACTACGCATGCGTTACTCGTTGTTTCATACATATATGTAAACCGATTTTAAAATGATATGTTTTCATTTAAGTACTTACTTCACATACTGTACTGTTATCGACCTCCTTCGGGCGCGTTCACGCCGCAGTAAAGGCAGGCAGTGCTAGATCCACATCCTGTGATCTCTTTGCATTGTGTCGTGAGCTCCATCTTCTCGGAGGCTCTACTTTTTGGTATGATCTCCTATATTGTAGATAGTTTGTACATTCAGGTATGGGGCCCCGTCTCCGCCATAGTTGTTTACTTCCTTAGAGGTGCAGAGTCCTATGCAGTTGGGATGTAACTGCAAACCTATGTTATGTATATATGCCAAAAGGCGACATTTTCTCACATAAACTGTGTCTCTTTTTACAACTGTTTCATGTCTTGTTTTATATTCCGCTGATTACTCTGATGTATGACTACTTGGGTGCGGGTAGGCACGATCCACGGCCCCGAGCAGTCGTGACAAAAGTGGTATCGAGCGATTAATCCTCTGAAAGTGTCTCTGCACCGTATCTAGTAAGTCTTGATTATCGGTGTTGCATACCACACCAATAATCGTGAGGCTATAGGATATTTAGGATTGGTTTCCATTCTTCTCACTCGAGATCGTGCTTTAGAGTCGTGTTAAAGTTGGACCTCTAACGTATTCCTTTCTCAGATTATGCCTCCACGTAAGGCAACCCGCCCGAATGGGCAAGGCACCGAGGAGTCGCTAGTGGGACACCTAGAGTCACGAGGCTCGGGCCCATCTATACTGAGACGGCGAGTTCTACGACGCCGACCCCGTGAGAGTTTAGGGCGCGGCAGAATGCAGACGAGACCACAAGACCTACACCTCCACCCCACACTGGAGCAGATGACGGGTTCTGAGAGATGGCGCCATCGCCAGATCGTGGCATACGAGACAGTGTTATACCCGTATTTCCGCAGTATGTACGTAAGGGACGCACGTAGAAAATTTGAACTTGAGAAAGTGGCTTGCCGAATTTTATTTGTGCACAACACCCTGTTAGAGACATTTTTCGGCTAAACGTTTTCACAAACTTTCGTAGGGAATTTCGGCTATGACATTTCTAATTTTTGGATTTTTCCGAGAGACGAAACATTTTGGACCAACAAGAGGCGACACTTGTCACCCTCTCATTGTTAGGCTTGACGGAAAAGGCTTGGCCGAAAGTGTGGTTGAAATAGTCAAGGGTTGGTAGGATATTTGTGTGTTAGTTGGTTAAGGGGCACTCGCAAGATCTCGCCCTACACTTGCTAGGCACTTGGCTAGATCTTGCCATTGGTTGCCTTGGCTTGTGCTATAAATACCCTCTAAGGTCAAGACTTCTTCATCCAAAATGCCTAAGTCTTGAGAGCCTTCCTCCCCTTTTCGTGAGGCCCTCGTCCGAGAGTTTCCCCACTGGTAGGGCGGGTAGCCACCCCTCCTTTGTGGTGCACTGGTACCCCTAGCCTAGTTTGTTTTCATATAATACCCCTCTTGGTAGAAATACTCTCAAAAGTATTGTTATAATGCCCAAATTACCTTAGCCTTATACCTTGTTGTATTCTAAGGTTATACCTATCGAAAAGCCCGAAATACTATTATACTTACCGTCACCACCAAACCAAAACCCTAGGAAAATCTCCATAGTCAGTTGGAGTATTGTGTAGAAGTTGGTTAGAACTTCTAAGGGTGGTTTAGAGCGGTCGAGCGCCGAGTTGAGCTAAACGATTGCCCGGATCGACTTTAAGCTAGGATAATTATGGGCTTATCGAGGTAATCATCTTGTCCTCTATTGTAATTGGAAATTACATATTGTTAGAATATATAGTTGAAGTATTTGTATATAATCGAACGTAGTTATCGCAATGTCTTTTGACTTAAGCCCGAATTTAAAGAAGAATCTTGAATCAGAATTACATAGGGTCAGACATGCAGACTTGTGTAGTACCGTGGAGTAGAATTGTACCGTTAGGGTTAGGCGTATAACCCCTGGTTGGCTTGGTAGCGGCCTACCGATAGAGGAGAGATTTACGCTGTTGCGGGGGTGCACGAATTTTCTCAGATAATGTTCTACGATGGGATCTAAATGTTAATAGCGCCTTGTGGCCTTATAGGTTGAAGTACTACGTGTGGCGCGATCTACTTGGCTTAAGGAGTAGCCGGCGGTTGGATGTACTTGGAGCGCTTTTGCTATTAGTCGATACTCGTCGCGAGGTATGCGAACCTCTTCCTATCTCTTCTAGCATGATATGTGTGAAATATGTAGTACAGACGCATACGTGTCGAACGATTTGATTGGTGTAAAACATAAAGTGTTATAACGCTTTATGGGAAGTTGGTTATAACAACTTTATGTTGGTAAGAAAATACATGTGGTTTTTAAAAGGTAACTGATTTGAACTATAACTGGCTTGTTATGTGTTAATAAAGAACTTGAAGTATTTCAAAAGATTTTTGAATCATTTTGAAAGAAGAAGTAATATTTGGTTTTTGAAAACTTAAGAGTTATACTAGCTTTATGGGAAGTTAGGTATAACGGCTTAAGAATGTTTTATCGATTTGAAATCGTAATGTGTAACGACAAACCATCGCGGCGTTAATAAAAGGAAATGTTTTGAATAATTAAGTATTATTAAAACCAAGAGAAACTTCCATCCGCATGTAAGCTAAGATGAGACAAAATGTTATTTCCTAGATCATGGCTGCTGTAATAAGATTGTAATAAACAAGAATATCCTACTCACATATAAGGCTTAGGTTTCTCAGATTGTTTAAAGGAGAATTATATTCTTAAATGAATAAGACTATGAACTACGAAACCTTTCAAAAAAATGAGAAACTTGAACATTGGAAATTAGGCAAACTTGAACATTGGAAAAGAATGTTGCTACTTGATTTTACAAAGAGAAGTAATTGATTTACTTTAAAAGATAATCACTCTATTTTCATATACTACGGGTATTGTGTGACACTGTGAAGGTAACGTATCTTTTAAAGAGTTAATGTATGAAGTACTTTGGGAATAAAAACCCGATCTTGTTGATCGTATAGTAGAAAGTACCTTGTGTGAACAACTTGATTGTATTGGTTTGTGATAGCCTTGTAATACTTTCCGATTGCTTTGATAAGTAAACATGTTAGGACGCTACGTGTTAGTATCTTGTCCGTTTGTGTAAAGGGTTTCTTGATTGTGCTTATTAACTATCGGTCGTTATGATAGTATTGTGGCATTCATCTCTTGAGATGATTCCGGGTTGCGCCTCCGACGCGGGTAGACTCAGTGGTCGATGGACCTATGATTCGAGAATACCTCACGCAGTCCCGGCCTATGCGAACTACGAGTTCCGTGTTAGCGACGCCCTTTACGGGCACGCGGTCCGTGGCCATGCGATCGAAGTCGTGGCGACGCCGGAGTAGCTACCCGACGATGCGGGAATGCCTCACGCGGGCCGATGAGATTAGCCTACGCGAGTGCGGAGTTCCAGGTTAGACGCGTACATCGACATCGCGCAAGTGGCGGCTTTGATCACGTGACGGCCTAGACAGATCTTATGATCTGATTCATGACCTTGTTGGTACCGTGGGTTTTTAGTAGTCGGCTATGCCTTCGCACTTACCCCGCATGCTTTATTATGACACGTGGGACACGTGTTCGTGTGTTCCTTGGTGCTTTTATATCATATCGCCAAGTGGCGAAGGTATCCCACGCATGATTGATGTTGTGGCCCGAGACCCATTGTTATACTTGAGTGATGACTTGAGGCGTGAGTCCCCGACTTGACATGATCGCTGTTGTAAATCGTAGTTTGGTTATCATACATGCCTCCCGCTTTATATGATCGCTATGATTTCATTTACAAGACGTATTTTCGGGCCACATACTCTGCACTGTTATCGACCTCCTTCGGGGCCGCGTTCACGCCGCAGTTGAGGTACACCGCCGTTGATCCTAGCTCGGTCAGCGCATTTAGGAAGCTCCGTTTCTCGAGGCTTATCGATGTACTGTCCTGTCGTAGTAAGTGTTTACATTCGTGGGTTTGGCGGGCCCCGTCCCCGCCACGGTTGTCATATCATTCGTAGAGGTCCAGTACTATTGTGGCGTGGTTTGTAAAAGGATTAAACTGCTCGATTGTAAAAGTTGTTATTTATATATGCCGAAAGACCGCTTTTCTCGACATCGCTTTGTACTTCACTTGTTTCATGTATATGTTTTATGTTCCGATTACTCGATGTTGTGTCACTAGGGTGCCCGGTAAGGCACCACCACGGCCCGATTTGGTCGTGACAAAAGTGGTATCGAGCGATTAATCCTGAAAGTGTCTACGCATCGTATCCAAGAAGTTTGATTATCGGTGTGTTGTGCACCACACCAATAATCGTGAGGCTATAGGATATTTAGGATTGGTTTCTATTCTTCTCACTCGAGATCGTGCCTTAGAAGGCCTTTGTAAGTTGGACCTCCGACGAAATTCTTTCCTTATCGTTATGCCTCCGCGTAGGCAACCCGCCCGGGAGGGCAAGGCGGCGAGTGCGAGCAGAGTACAGAGGGTTACGTGGGCACAGCCCAATTATCACCTTGTGGTGCTTCATTCGGGAGTTCGCGACGCTAGCCCCAGCAGAGTTTAGCACGGCGGCAGCTTCATCGCGCCATGATATTTGAACCTTCGCCCACGGCCGGAACAAAGAATATAGATTTCAAGGAGGCGACCACATTAGCTATAGATTTGGCTACCGAGAGTATACCGATGTACCGCGAGTCTTGAGGACTATCTAAAAGAGGTTGTGCAAGAGTAATTCTTCATTTGGACTTGAGCATGGCACGTATGCGGGCTTATGCGCGCAGTCGAGAAGCGTAGAGATCGACGTTAACGGCGACGCAGAGGAGGGCCAGAGCAGTGAGGTCCTTTGGTAACTTTCGAGGCGAGTCACCTCACCAGCAGATTTGATTATGCACATCCACCAGTGCAGAGTGGTCTTCCACGGATTTCAGGACATTCGGGGTGTGCAGGGGTTGGTCGAACTCGTGGCTTCCGGTTCAGCGATGTGACGCCATCCCGGGAATGTCGTCTTTTAGTTGGTACTTGTTGTACTACGACCGCCGTGGTCCGATGTCGATAGAGTGTCCTCAGGAGGACTTAGCCTTCAGGATCGGTGGGTAGTTGGTCACCTCCCTTAGCTATGCGCCCTACGGGGCAGGTTTGATTAGAACGACTTAAGGGAGTGAAGCAGTGGATATAGATATATCCTTAACCCTCTAGAGATCTGTATGTGTGATAAGGTGAGTATACCTTAAGTGCTATGTTCTGATAGCAGTGTGTTAGTTGTGATTAGAAATCTTGGTTGTTTAACCAAGTAGGATTTTGGGGGATAGTGAAGGTGTGAGCCTTAGAGTTTTATACGTAGAGACCTTGCAGGTAAGGCCATCTCGAGTAAAGGTGTAGTGTTATGTTTGATCCTTATAGGAGTGCATAGTGCACGTGAGCTATGTTTGTGGGATAAGTCCCTGAGTAGTGTGGAATGAAAGGGGGTAGTTGAGCTAAGAAGACCGCTAGGTTTTCGTAACGTGATTAGTGAGAGTTTTCCTTCGGGGAGCTAGTATTGCGCTTTGCGGGTCGGGTTGAGGCCACGTTGCGGTCAAACCGCGGTAGGTTTGGTGCGCGGGTCGTGTGGTGGTCCCGCCTTGTGTTAGGGTCACGAGGGTGTTAGGCCCAGTTTAGTTAGCCGCATTTAATTCATGGACGATTCGACCATGAGTCGCCGGCGAGGTCACCGTCTTGTTTTCTAGCAAAGACCGCTTACTCGGCGGTGTTGTTTTATCGTAAAGGTTGTAAGGTCGCACGGTGCCTACCTTCACCTTATGGCGACAGTGGAGCCTGTAGGCTGTTGTTGTTTCGGAAGTTTTGCCAAGCATGTGTTAAGAACTCAGTGAGTCTCGACCACATTCGCCTCGCCGTTGTTTGATTTCGGATAGTTGCGAGAATTGTTGTCTTACATTGAAGGAGTGTTTGAGCTACCATTTCGATGTTCGGATGTCGCCTTATGAAGCCTCAGGGCGGATGTGTGAGACGCCACGATTGGTTCGATGTTGGCAAGGTTCGCATACTGTTCAGCTTGTTCCGCAGATCGTGGATAGTGTAAAGCTTGTTCAGAAGAAGTTCGCGCCTCGGAGGAAATCGTGCGGATAATCGGCGACGACGCCAGAGAGCGTGTTGACGGTCTTCTTGAAAGTACCACCGGATTGGTGTGACGAGCCTTGGAAAACAGAGGAAACTTAGCCCGAGTTGTTTTGGGCCTTTTAAGTTCATGTGAAGAATAGGCGGGTTGCCTATATGTTAGCGTTTGTCGTCCGACTTAGGAGGCAAGGCGCGTCGATCGTTAAATGTTATGTTCGAGATGGAAATCGAGATCCATCGAGTTTTCCCACTAATGATAACCAAGTTGAAAATGATAACCCGAAGTTTGAGATCAAGGCGATCGTAAATGTGGTAAGAGTTCATGGCACGACATCCCACGGATCGCAGCGGCCGGTACCATTTGTTGGTCGTCGGAGGCGAGGCTCGCGACAAAGTGACAAAGTGGTATCTACGACGAGTAAAGAGAGAAGCGAGCATGTATGGCGAGCATTGATGTGACCATTTCTTTTGTTTGGAAAAGTGTGGAAGAAGTATATTTTAGACCCCGAAGAGAGGTGTTTGTGGTGATGATTGAGGTCATTTCCTCGTGGACTTGGATGTAAGTATTTTGCGATTGTTTCGTGGCCATTGTGGCGTGATTGTTTCGTAAGTATGGTAGTGAAGACTATCTTGGCGACGCTTGTTTTGAGACTTAGAAGGAACATTCGACGAATGTTTCTAAGAGGAGAATGTTATACCCGTATTTCCAGTATGTACGTGGGGCGCACGTAGAAAATTTGAACTTGAGAAAGTGGCTTGGCGAATTTTATTTGTGCACAACACGGTTAGAGTCATTTTTAATGAAACGTTTTCCACGACTTTCGTAGGGAATTTCGGCTATGACATTTCTAATTTTTGCGGATTTTTCCGAGAGACGAAACATTTTGGACCAACAAGAGCGACACTTGTCACCTCTCATTGGTTAGGCTTGGACGGTAAAAGGCTTGGCCGAAAGTGTGGTTGAAATAGTCAAGGGTTGGTAGGATATTTGTGTGTTAGTTGGTTAAGGGGCACTTGGCAAGATCTTGGCCCTACACTTGCTAGGCACTTGGCTAGATCTTGGCCATTGGTTGGCCTTGGCTTGTGCTATAAATACCCTCTAGGTTGAAGACTTCTTCATCCAAAATGCCTAAGTCTTGAGAGCCTTCCTCCCTTTCGTGAGGCCCTCGGCGAGAGTTTCCCACAGTGGGGTAGGCGAGGTAGCCACCCCTCCTGTGGTGTGGCCGTGGGTACCCACTAGCCTAGTTTGTTTTCATATAATACCACTCTTGGTAGAAATACTCTCAAAAGTATTGTTATAATGCCCAAATTACCTTAGCCTTATACCTTGTTGTATTCTAAGGTTATACCTATACGAAAAGCCCAGAAATACTATTATACTTACCGTCAGTCACCAAACCGAAACCCTAGGAAAATCTCCATAGTCCGATTTGGAGTATTGTGTAGAAGTTGGTTAGAACTTCTAAGGGTGGTTTAGAGCGGGTTGGGCTCGAGTTGGAGCTAAGCGATTGCCGGGATCGACTTTAAGCTAGGATAATTATGGGCTTATCGAGGTAATCATCTTGTCCTCTATTGTAATTGGAAATTACATATTGTTAGAATATATAGTTGAAGTATCGTATATAGAATCGAGCGTAGTTATCGGCAATGTCTTTTGACTTAAGCCCGAATTTAAAGAAGAATCTTGAGCTGTAATTACATAGTATTCTGATGAGACTTGTGTAGTAGTGCAGTGGAGTAGAATTGTGCAGTTAGGGTTAGGCGTATAACCCCTGGTTGGCTTGGTAGCCGGCCTCGATAGAGGAGGAGATTTCTGTTGTTGGGGAGAGTCCGAATTTTACGTAGAATGTTCGATGGGATCTAAATGTTAATAAGCGCCTTGTGGCCTTATAGGTTGAAGTACTACGTGTGGCGCGATCTACGGCTTAAGGAGTAGCCGCGGTTGGATGTACTTGGGCGTTTTGCTATTAGTCGATACTCGTCGCGAGGTATGTGAACCTCTTCCTATCTCTTCTAGCATGATATGTGTGAAATATGTAGTACGGTAGACGCATACGTGTCAACGTATTTGATTGGTGTAAAACATAAAGTGTTATAACGGCTTTATGGGAAGTTGGTTATATGACTTTATGTTGGTAAGAAAATACATGTGGTTTTAAAAGGTAATCGATTTGAACTATAAGCGGCTTGTTATGTGTTAATAAAGAACTTGAAGTATTTCAAAAGATTTTTGAATCATTTTGAAAGAAGAAGTAATATTTGGTTTTGAAAACTTAAGAGTTATACTAGCTTTATGGGAAGTTAGGTATAACGGCTTAAGAATGTTTCTTGATTTGAAATCGAATGTGTAACGACAAACCAACTGCGGCGTTAATAAAAGGAAATGTTTTGAATAATTAAGTATTATTAAAACCAGAGAAACTTCCATCTGCATAGAAGCTAAGATGAGACAAAATGTTATTTCTAGATCATGGTTTGTAATAAGATTGTAATAAACAAGAATATCCTACTCATATAAGGCTTAGGTTTCTCAGATTGTTTAAAGGAGAATTATATTCTTAAATGAATAAGACTATGAACTACGAAACCTTTCAAAAAAATGAGAAACTTGAACATTGGAAATTAGGCAAACTTGAACATTGGAAAAGAATGTTGCTACTTGATTTTACAAAGAGAAGTAATTGATTTACTTTAAAAAGATAATCACTCTATTTTCATATACTACGGGTATTGTGTGACACTGTGAAGGTAACGTATCTTTTAAAGAGTTAATGTATGAAGTACTTTGGGAATAAAAACCGATCTTGTTGATCGTATAGTAGAAAGTACCTTGTGTGAACAACTTGATTGTATTGGTTTGTGATAGCCTTGTAATACTTTCACGATTGCTTTGATAAGTAAACATGTTAGGATCTACGGGTGTTAGTATCTTGTCTTTGTTTGTGTAAAGGGGTTTCCGCGATTGTGCTTATTAACTATCGGTCGTTATGATAGTATTGTGGCATTCATCTCTTGAGATGATTCCGGGTTAACGCCTCCGTCTGGGGGTAGACTCGGTGGTCGATGGACCTATGATTCGAGAATACCTCAATGCAGTCCCGGGCTATGCGGAACTACGAGAGTTCCGGTTAGTGTCGTCCTTTATGGGCATGCGGTCGCTTGTGGCGTGCGGGCTGCGAAGTCGGGGCGATGGGAGTAGCTACCCACCGATGCGGGAATGCCTCATGCGGGCGATGAGATTGGCCTACGCGGAGTGCGGGAGTTCGAGGTTAGACGCGTACATTGATCTGCGGGCAAGTGGCGGCTTGATCATGTGACGGTGCAAGCGAGATCTTATAATCTGATTCGCGACCTTGTTGATGCGTGGGTTTTTAGTAGTCGGCTATGCCTTCGCCGTACTTACCGTCTGATTTTATTATGACACGGTGGGACACGGTGTTAGTGTGTTCCTTGGTGCTTTTATATCAGGCTGCCGGCGGTGAGGAAGGTATCCGGGCATGATTGATGTTGTGGGCACGAGACCCGTTGTTATACTTGAGTGATGACTTGAGGCGTGAGTCACGACTTGACATCGCTTTGTTGTAAGCGTAGTTTGGTTATCATACGTGCCTCCGCTTTATATGGCCGCTATGATTTCATTCTGATGCGTATTTTGATTTCACATACTCGGTACTGTTATGCGACCTCGCCCGAAGTGCGTTCATCTGCGCGAGTTGAGGTACGCGATCGTTGATCCTAGCTCTCGGTCCGCAGTTTGGCGTTAGGAAGCTCCGTTTCTCGGAGGCTTATCGATTAGTCTGATCCTTATCGTAGTAAGTGTTTACATTCGGGGTTTGGCGGGGCCACTGTCCCGCATGGTTGTCATATCATTCGTAGAAGTGCAGTAATCTTGTTGTGGCGGGTTTGTAAAAGGATTAAAGCATTCGATTGTAAAAGTTGTTATTTATATATCTTAGAAAGACCAGTTTTCCTCGATTCTTGTTTTGTACTTCACTTGTTTCATGTATATGTTTTATGTTCTGATTACTCGATGTTGTGTCACTAGGGTGCGGGGTAAGGCACGATCCAGGGCGATTTGGTCGTGACAACAGCTGAATCTGGCGATTCGATCCAGCCCAGTCGTACCGTGGTTCACCCGAGGCGAGAGTTTGAGGCTACGAGACTTCACGAGTTGTAGCGCGAGTTTTACTGGTCGAGGCGGAGGATGATCGCGAGGAGTTCATCCGTCAGCTACAGAGGATTTTGAGAGTGATCAGGGCGTCGGAGACCGAGTCCGTGATCTTTGGTTCACATAGGCTGCGTGATACCGCAGTCGATTGGTTTGATTCGTGGGAGTTATCCCGGGGAGAGCACGCGTCCCCAGCTACTTGGGATGAGTTCTCAGAGGCTTTCCTCACTCACTTCTTGCCTCTACAGATGAGGAGGCGCGGTGATAGATTTTCTGCCGAGGCAGAGGGCGCCGATCGGGAGTACAATGTCGAGTTCGATTCTTTGGCTCGATATGTCCCAGCATTGGTAGCAGATATGGAGGATAGGGTGCACCGCTACGTCACCGGGCTAGATGACTATATGGCCGAGTCTTGTGCGGGTGTTTCTCTTCAGCCGGGTATGGACATTACCCGCATGCAGGCTCATGCTCTTGGATGCGAGGAGCGTAGAGACCGACGGGTTGTGACGGCGGCGAGAAGGCGGGGCAGCAGGGTCTTTTGGTGGCTATCGTGGTGGGCGGCCTCAGCAGCAGTCTAGATTTGCACCACAGCCAGCTCAGAGCACTCCTGCACCGTCCTCAGCACAGCCAGGACATTCGAGAGCAGACCAGGGCCCCAGGACTTCAGACATCCAGTCGTGAAGTGCGGCGTCGGGACCACCCCGCCGGTGTGGCCGTCACGGTAGATCCCGGGAATTGTGGTGCTGTTAGGGCACATTACGATTGTGGCGGCGAGGTCACTGCAGTGTTGCCCGACTAGGAGTGGCGCGGGTGGTAGAGTCGCCCCTACGAGTTCTTTCGCCGGTCTGCCATCCCAGCGATTACTCGCCGGAGGGCAAGGTACTCGTGGGCGGCCAGTCGCGGCAGAGTCGTGGCGCGGGTCGATTCTAGCGGTCCTCGAACCGCATTTATGCCTTGTCGGCCGGCGGGATCGGAGGCCTCACCTGATTTAAATCAGTACCTTATCGGTTTGGGTTTGATGTTTATGCCTTGATAGATCGGGTTCTACTCTGTCCATATATCTCACTTGTTGCTAGTAGGATAGGGATAGAGCACGAGTCCATAGACCCTTTCGAGGTAGCTACGCGATGGGTGATTCGGTGGTAGCTCGGCGGGTATATAGGGCTTGTCTGTGACCATTCTGATCGTCGGACCTGGCGGACTTGATAGAGTTGGAGATGATTGACCGGCGTGATCATGGGGATGGATTGGCTAGCTTCGTACGCCAATGTAGGCTGCGAAAGAGAGTAATGCGGTTCCGGTTTCTGAGAGGCCGGTTGTTGAGTGGGAGAGCACGGTATCGCCGGGGTAGGTTTATTTCTACCTCGAGGCTAGGAAGATAGTGCGAGAAGGGTATATCTACCATCTCGTTCGGGTGTTTGATCTGAAGTGCGGTACCAGATTTTCATCGATTCGGTGGTCGAGAGTTCCCGACGTGTTTCAGACGACCTCTCGGGTATCCTGCGAGAGGAGATTGAGTTTTGTATAGACATATTGCGGACACTCGGCTATTTCCATTCCGCCATACGAGAATGGCACTGCCCGAGTTGAGAGAGTTGAAGGATAAGCTTAGGGATTTCTTTGGAGAAGGGCTTCATCGGGCCTAGTGTTTCTCCAGGGAGCGCGTGTATTGTTCGTGAAGAAGAAGGGCGGGGCGTTGCGCGTGAGTGTTGATTACAGCGGTGAACAAGGTGACCATTAAACGAATACCCCTTCCGGGATTGATGATTTGTTCGACCGATTGCGAGTGCGAGATGTTTCTCAAGATTGATCTACGGTCGGGCTATCATCAGTGCGAGTCGAAGAGTTGGACATCCACAGATGCATTCGGACGATGCGAACGCTACGAGTTTAGGGTTATGTCGTTTGGTTTGACCAACACGCGGTATTCATGGATTTGATGAACCGAGTGTTCAAACCATTTTGGACACGTTTGTGATAGTGTTCATCGATGATATCTTGGTTTATTCGCTCGAGCGGGAGCGTGCGAGCATTTGAGGCTATCTTGTGATTCTCGAGACCAGCGATTTATGCGCCAAGTTTTCCAAATGTGAGTTTTGGTTGACTTGGTGGCTTTTCTTGGGCATATTATGGGTGATGGCATTCAGTGGATCTGGCGAATCGGCGATCGGGACTTGGCCTGAACTCTTACTCCGACGAGGTTCGCGATTTTAGGCCTTGCGAGATATTATCGGCGATTCGTGGAAGTTTGCTTATCTACGCACCATTGACTAAGTGACTCGAAGCGGCCAAGTTTGATGGTGATGCTTGTGGCGAGGTTTCGATTCTTTGAAAGAAGAGGCATCGCCTCCGTTCTTACTCTTCGGAGGTCCAGACGGTTATGTTGTGTATTGTGATGCGTCGAGGCATCGGGTTGGGATGTGTTTTGATCTGCGGGGCAAGGTTATAGCGTATGCATCCAGCGGTGAAGAAACACGAGAGGAACTATCCCACGTGATTTGGAGTTAGCGGCGGTGATTCACGCCTTGAAGATGCAGAGCACTACTTGTATGGGGTTCGTGTGGATATTTATCTGAGACCACAAGAGCCTCAAGTATATCTTCGGCGGAGGAGGTGAACTTACAGCGAGGCGGTGGTTAGAGTTGCTTAAGGATTACGATGTTGATATCTGTACCACGGGAAGGCGATGTTGTGGCGAATGCTCTTAGTCGTAGGTCGATGGGAGCCTATCGGATGTGCGGCAGAGAAGGGACATGGTTCGTGATTTGCATCGATTAGCGAGCCTTGGTGTCCATTTGATTGATTACGATAGCGATGGGGTTCGAGTTCGTGAGGTTGCCGAGTCTTCCATCGTCGAGAGGTGAAGAGCAGCGATTCGAGGATCGATTTTGACACGTTATCGTGATACGGCTCTTCGTGAGGAAGGGTCCTTTTAAGGTAGCACTTTGATGGGGTGCTAAGGTTTTAGGCGAGTTGTGTGTTCGGATGTTTGAGACTTGGCGGAGTTCTTGGGAAGCACGCGGCGCGCGTTACTCTATCCATCCGTGGTCGACCAAGATGTACCACGACGCTAGATCGTGTATTGGTGGGATGGCTTGAAGAGGGCGTTGCGAGTTCGTAGCTCGGTGCGTGTTGTCGGCGGTGAAGGTAGAGCACGAGGCACGGTGGTTTGTTGCGACGATTGAGATCCCGACTTGGAAGTGGGAGGTAATCAACATGGATTTTATCACGGGATTACCTCGCTTTTCGGAGAAGACATGATTCTATATGGGTTATCGTCGGCCGGTGGCGAAATCAGCCCAGCTTTCTTCCCGTTAGGGCGACTTTTGGTGAGGATTATGCGGACTTTACATCAGAGATCGTCGATTGCATGGAGTCCCTATTTCGATCATATCGCAGAGAGAGCCCGGTTTACGGCTAACTTACGGAGGTCTTTCGAGAGAGGTTTAGGGGCGCGGTGAGCAAATCGCATTCCATCCACAGAGCAGACGGGCGAGCGCACTATCCGGACTCTTGAGGATATCCGCAAGCTTTGTGTTATTGACCGAGGGTAGTGGAAGGATCATTTGCCTCTAGTTGAGTTTGCATACAATAATAGCTACCACTCCAGTATTCAGATGTCGCCTTATGAGGCCTTGTATGGGAGGAAGTGCAGATCGCCTATAAATTTGGTTCGATGTGGGCGAGTGCGATTAGTGGGACGGTTGGTGCGGCGATGGATAAGGTGAAGCTTATCGGGAGAGGTTCTTGGCGGCTCGAGTCGGCGAAGTCATACGCAGATCATCGTCGTCGGCATCCGGAGTTCGAGGTTCATGATTGGGTTTTCTAAAGGTGCCACCCATGAAGGGTGTGATGAGATTCGGAAGAAGGAAACTTCGGCCAGTACATTGGGCGTTTGATTGTCGCGAGGTAGGCAAGGTTGTCTATGAGTTGGATCTGCCGTCCGATCTGGAGGCAGTGCATCCGGTTTTTCACGTATCTATGCTGAGGAGATGTATCGGGGATCCATCTAGGGTACACCCGATTGATGATGTCCAGGTGACCGAGGGGTTATCGTATGAGGAGATTCCCATAGCGATAGTCGATCGTCGGTTAGCGTCTGCGGACGAAGGGCGTGGCCGTCAAAGTCTTGTGGCGAACGAGCTCGAGGAGGAGATGGCGTGGGAAGGCGAGGAGGACATGAGGCGAAGTATCCTCACCTATTCCCACACCTCCAGGTAATTCACTTTCCTACTTGTAAATCTTCATTATCGTTTATGCCTAAGTGTTGTTCTGTGGCCGTGTGTGGCATTTGCAACTGTTTAAGTTATGAAGAATCTTATCGTTAACTGTCTTGGGAAGAAACATTCGGACGAATGTTTCAAAGGAAGGAGAATGTTATACCGTATTTCGGAGTATATGCGTAAGGGAATACGTCTGAAAAGTTTAGCCTTAAAAGTTAGGCTTGGGCGAAAATAATTGGGCTCAACTCACTAAAAGAATCGTTTTTCGAATGAAGCGTTTTACACAACTCGCGTAGGATAAATTCGGCTATGTCATTTCTAATTTTTGCGGATTTTTCAGAGGCGAAACATTTTGGACCAACGAGAGGCGACACTTGTCACCCTCTCATTGAGTGAACTTGAGGCGTCAATATGGCGATTGGAGTGCCATTTTTGTCAAGTAGTTGGTAGGATATTTTGTGTGCAAGTTGGCTAAGGACACTTGCCTAATCCTCACCCTACACTTGCCTTGCACTTGGCACCATCTTGGCCCTTGGTTGGCCATCCTTGACCTATAAATACCCTCTTGAGATGAAGAGTTCTTCATCCACAAAAACTTTCAAGTCTAAAATCCTCTCCTCTCCTCGAGCCTTTTCGTCCAAACCCCTTTGGAGAAGCTTAGCCGAGGCTACCCACTAGCCTAGCCGAAATCTACCTCCCTTGGTAGAAAAGTTGTCTTCTAGTATTGTTATAATGCCCAAAATACCTAGCCCAAATCCCTTAGTACTTAGTAGAAGTTGTGAAGAACTTCTAAGGTTTCTGGAGCTATCTGAGCGTCTAACTTAGGAGCTAAGCCTTGCTCGGATCGACTTTTATCTAGGATATTATTGGGCTTACTGAGGTAAATAATCTTGTCCTTCTTTTGTAATTAGAGAATACATCGTAGTAGTATAAGAATAAGTATTAAATACTTAAAAGAATATTCTGAGAATAGAATTGAGCTGTTATCACGATGAAGGGTTTAAAGAAGAATAATCAAAGTACTTACATGGAATTTGTTTTCTGATGAGACTTGAGTAGCTCAGGGTAGGAAGTCTGCCCAATTTTCCGTAGGATATAGAACCCTCTCGCTTAGAATCGTTTACGAGAATAGTGCGAGCGTTGATAGGCGTGTCGACTATTATAAGTGATTCTCTGCGCGACATATTCACTTGGCGGTGGATTTGTAGAAGGTATGTGATTCTTCCTAAAGCATGATATTTTTAAAATATATATATAATGCGGTAGGCGTCATGTGTTAGCGAATAATAACTACGTGATGTCTTTCGACTTAAGCTGAATAATACTTACGGAATGTCTCGCGACTTAAGCTGAATAATAAGGATCGAAAGCATTTCAAAAGAATCTTGAATCATTTTTAACGAAGAGAACTAATTAGTTTTAAAGCGAAGCTTAAGAGTTATACTAGCTTTATGGGAAGTTAGGTATAACCACTTAAGAATAATAAAAGGAACAGTTTACATGTGTTTATAACAGACTTATATTGATTTGTGAAAAGAATAATAAGATGGTTTGATAAGTAGACATGATATGATGCTATGTGTGTTAGTGTCTTTGTAACGTTTGTATAAGAGTATTTTGTTGTGCTTATGTTGTTTAACGATAAAGGCTGTTATGTTAGTGTAATATCACTCACTCTTGACATGTATTCTGGGGTTAAAGCGCCTCCGTCGCGGGGTAGACTTCGGTGATGCAGGACCATGATTCGAGAATACCTCATGCGGGTCCAGGGACCTATGCGAGCTACGGGAGTTCGAGTTAGTGTGCGGGGTTATACCTCATGCGATGCATGTGGCCGTGCGGACTACGAGTCGGGGCGATGCCGAGTAGCTACCGCCGATGCGGGGTTATATACCTATGCGGGCTCACGTGAGTGGCCTATGCGATTCTGAGGAGTCGAGATTAGGCTTGCGTGGTGATACTATGGGCAATTGGCCTGCCCGATCATTCGCGGCCTAGAAAAGACATTACTGATTTACATTACGGTTTACCTATTATTGCTCTTGTTTATGATGTGGCACTATGTGCGGTTACATGGTTGTTTAAATACATATATGTAAACTGATTTTAAAATGATATGTTTTCATTTAAGTACTTACAGTTTCACATACTTGGTACTGTTGTCTTGACCTCCTTGAGGCTGCGTTCATCTGCAGTAAAAGCGGCAGTGCTAGATCCACATCCTTAGGATCTCTTTGCATTGGTGTCGAGCTCCATCTTCTCCGGAGGCTCTACTTTTTGGTATGATCTCCCTGTATTGTAAATAGTTTGTACATTCAGGGTATGGCGGGGCCCTGTCTCGCCATAGTTGTTTACTTCCTTAGAGGTCTGTAGTCCTATTGTACAGTTGGGATGTAACTGCAAACCTATGTTATGTATATATGCCAAAAGGCGACATTTTCTCACATAAACTGTGTCTCTTTTTACAACTGTTTCATGTCTTGTTTTATATTCCGCTGATTACTCTGATGTATGACTACTTGGGTGCCCGGGTAAGACACGTCCACGGGCCGGGCAGTCGTGACATGTTATTTATGTGGTTACGGGGAAGTCTTTGTAGAATTTTTCAGTAGAATATGGAACATTGTTCTTAGAAATGTTCTCTGAAGAGCTAGAGGTTAATAGACATTTTATGACCATTATAGGTTGAAGTACTACGAGTGGCGTATTACTTGAAGGGTGGAAAAGGCTAGCAGGGTATAGTACTATGGAGCTTTTTGCTAATTATCGATAATCGTCGCGGTATGTGAACCTCTTCCTATCTTTTCTAGCATGATTGTTGTGAACTATGTAATGCGGTGAGCGACGTGTGCTAAGCAATTTGGTCGGTTTAAAACATAAAGTGTTATAATAGCTTTATGGGAAGTTAGTTATAACGACTTTATGTAGGTAAAAGAATGGTTTGTTGATTTTAAAAGGTAAGAGACTTGACTTATAAATGACTTGATATGAAATGTTAAGGACTTGAGTGTGTTAAAAAGTTGTGAAACCTCATTCGTGAGTAATGAGTACTTGGTTTTTAAAGAATAATGTTATATTGATTTCGGAAATGGGAATAAGTATCGAACAAGCCATTGCAGCGTTAATAAAGGAAAAAGTAATGACAATTAATTATATTAAAACAAGTAGAAACCTCCATCTGCATAGAAGCTAAGATAAGACAAAATTGTATTACATTTCCTAGATCATGGCTGCGTTAATAAGATCATTATAAATAAGTACTGATTTTCTGAAATTCCAAAGTAAGGAACTTGATTTTATAAAAGAGAGAGACTTGAGAATTTGAAGTGTTTTGTTTAAAATAAAGGCATGACATTGTCTTAAACTGGTTTAAAAAGAAGCATGGTATTGTCTTGGTTTATTTCAAAAGAAGGTGTGGAAATGGTTTTGGTTTACTTGAAATGATAGTTACTCTATTTTTTGATACTACGGGTATCGTGTGACTTTTGTAAAAGAAAGGGGTCTTTTGAAAGAATTAAAGTATGTAGTACTTTGGGGTTAAAGCCCGGATTTGTTGTCATAAAAATGGAAGTCTATGAGTACGTTGAACTTGCCTATGCTTGTTGTGATAGCCTTTGTTGTGCAAGTGTTTAATTTTGTGCTACCGAGTCTCTCGATGGAGGGCCGGCTATCTGGTTGATTGATGGACATCTCGACACGATGGGTGGCCGGGTATCTTCACTATATCGATCCTTTTGGACATACTGACACGATGGGTGACCCACGGGTATGCTTCCACTAGGAGTGTTATCTTGTTATTTGTTTTGGACATACCAGCCGTGACAGAGGATTCCACGGGTATGCTTCCATTGTTATTGATCTTGTCCATGCTTATACGATGAGGACGCGGCGTGCGGCGAGACGCGGGTTAGATGCGGGTGTTTCATTACTCCATGGCACGCTTATACGATGAGGATTCCGGCATGCGACCATGTTATATTTTACTCCGTGGGCTAGCTCGTGAAGACATGTACCATCGATGAGGATGACGGGGCATGTTATATTATTACTCCGTGGGCTAGCTCACGTGAAGACTGCGCTACGATGAGGATCCGAGGGCACGTTATGGCCATCTTATACGATGAGGATTAGGCGAGATCCGCGTTATATATATATATATATATATATATATATATATATATATATATATATATATATATATATATGTATTGTATACGTGTCTGTGTGATGAGGTAGGATGCCACAGCGTGTCACTGGTTATATGTTACACCTACAGTGCCAGATGATGGAGATTCCACAGGCGGGAGGTATATATATATGTATTGTATATGTGCAAGCGGTGAGGTAGGATGCCACAGCGCGTCACGAGTATGATTTATGTCATAGATCGCCGTGATGAGAATGAATTCCACGGGCGAGTGATGACTTTGAGGCGTGAGTCACGACTTGACACGGCCGCTTATATATTATGTCTTGTAGTTTGGTTATCATACATGTCTCCGCTTTATATAGACTATTATGATTTCATTTACTGATTTTCGATTCACATACTTGGTACTGTTGTATTGACCTCGCCTTGGTTGCGTTAAATCTGCGGTAAGTACCGGTTGTTGATCCTCGCCAGGATCACGGTTCTACATATTGGGAAGCCCGTTTCTTGAGGCTTATCTTTGGTATAGTCCCCGTCGTAGTAGGTACTTACATTCGTGGTATGGCGGGCCCCGTCGTCGTAGTTGTGGTTACATTCTTAGAAGTGCAGAAATCTTGTTGTGGCGGGGTTTGTCTGAGGATGTAGCTGTTCGTGTTAATTGTTTATATATCTGAGAAAGGTAAGCTGGTTGCTTTGTTTTCTTATTTCACCGTTTATCTTTTATGAGTTTTTATTTCCGCTGATTTTCTCTGATGTTGTATCACTAGGGTGCCCGGGGTAAGGCACCAGTCGCGGGCCCGAGGTCGGGTCGTGACAAGTCAGTCCTCGGAATGTCTACAGACCGTATCTAGTAGAGTCTTGATTATCGGTGTGTTGCGCGCCACACCCATAAACAGGAGGCTACAGGACATTTAGGAGTTGGTTTCTATTCTTCTCACTCTGAGATTGTTATACCCCGTATTTCCAGAGTATGTACGTAAGGACGTACGTAGAGAATTTGAACTTGAGAATTAGGCTTGGCCGAATTAACTTTGTTCACAACACCCGGTTAGAGTCGTTTTTCGACGAAACGTTTTCACATCTTTCGTAGGGGAATTTCCGGCTATGTCATTTTTAATTTTTGCGGATTTTTCCGAGAGACGAAACATTTTGGACCAACGAGAGGGCGACACTTGTCACCCTCAAGTTGGTGGAGTGATGGGCGGTAGCTTGGCCGAAAGGTGTGCATTAGTTGGTAGGATATTTTGGTGTGTTGATTGATAAGTGGGACCCACACACTTGTCTAAATCTCGCCCTACACTTGCCTTGCACTTGGCATGATCTTGGCCCGTTGGTTGGCCTTCACTGACCTATAAATACCACGCTTTGGAAGACAAATTCATCCACAAATTTGCCTAAGTCTTGAAAGCTCTCCTCCCTCCCGCTGTGTTGAGTTCGGCAAGAGGCCTCCTCTCTCAGAGGCCTTGGCGAGGGTACACTCCCCTCCACAGTGGTGCTAGCAGTAGGGTACCCCACTGCTAGTTGCTTTAGTATAATACCCCCTTTTTGTGGTATTGAAATACTCCCAGTATTGTTATAATGCCCAAATTACCTTAGCAGTATACCTTGTAGTATTCTAAGGTTATACCTATATGAAAAACCCGGAAATACTATTATACTTCCGTCATCACCAAACCGAAACCACAAGGAAAATCTCCATGGTTAGTTGGAGTAGTATGTAGAAGTTGGTTAAAACTTCTAAGGGTGGTTTAAATGGAGTTGGAGCGCACGGAGTTGGAGCTAAACGATTGCCGGGATCGACTTTATACTTGGATAATTATGGGCTTATCGAGGTAATTATCTTGTCCTCTATTGTAATTGGAAATTACATATTGTTAGAATATATAGTTGAAGTATACTATATATAGAATCAACGTAGTTAGTTGGCAATGTCTTTTGACTTAAGCACAAATCTTGGCTGAATCAGTAATTACATGGGATGTATTACGATAGACTTGTGTAGTAGTCTTGTGGAGTAGAATTGTACCGTCCGGTTAGATGTATGAACCCCTGGTTGGCTTGATAGCGGCCGATAGAGAGAGGAGATTTCTGTTGCGGGGAGGTGCTGCCGAATTTTATTTAGAATGTTCTAAGAAGGGATATAAATGTTAAAAAACGCCTTGTGGCCTTATAGGTTTAAGTACTACGTATGGCGCGATCTGCGGCTAAGGAGTAGCGGCGGTTTGAAGTACTTGGGCGTTTTGCTATTAGTCGATACTCGTCGCGAGGTATGTGAACCTCTTCCTATCTCTTCTAGCATGATATGTGTGAACTATGTAGTACGGTAGACGTACATGTGCTAAATGTAGTTGATGGTTTAAAACATAAAGTGTTATAACGGCTTTATGGGAAGTTGGTTATAATAGCTTTATGTTGATAAGAAAATACTTGTGGATTCTTAAAAGGTAACTGATTTGAACTATAACTGGCTTGTTATGTGTTAATAAAGAACTTGAAGTATTTCAAAAGATTTTTGAATCATTTTGAAAGAAGTAATACTTGGTTTTGAAAACTTAAGAGTTATACTAGCTTTATGGGAAGTTAGGTATAACGGCTTAAGAATGTTTCTTGATTTGGAAATCGAATGTGTGCAAACAAACCAACTGCGGCGTTAATAAAAGGAAATGTTTTAATAATTAAGTATTAATAAAACCAAGAAACCTCCATCTGCATAGAAGCTAAGATGAGACAAAATGATATTTCTAGATCATGGTCATTGTAATAAGATTGTTATAAACAAGAATATCCCGCTTCCATATAAGGCTTATGTCTCCCAGTTGTTGAAAAGAGAATTATATTCTTAAATGAATAAGACTATGAACTACGAAACCTTTTTAAAATGAGAAAGCGTGAACATTTGAAATTAGGCAAACTTGAGCGTTTGGAAAATAATGTTGTTACTTGATTTTACAAAGGTAAGTGTTTTGGTTTACTTGAAAAGAGATCCTCTATTTTATACTAAGGGTATTGTGTGAATTATGTGAAAGCAATGTATCTTTTACAAAGCTTTAATGTATGAAGTACTTAAGTGATAGATACCCGAACTTGTTAGCATAAAGTACCTTGTCTGAATAACTTGATTGTGTTGGTTTGAGATAGCCTAAATACTTTCTTGTTGATGTGATAAGTAAACATGTTAGGATGCTACGTGTGTTAGTATCTTGTGTGATCGTGATGTAAAGGGTCATTCTTGTTGTGCTTACGTTGTTAAGCGTTAAGCGGTTATCGTTATTGTATCACATACCCTTTGACTCATTATACCGAGGGCTTGCCACCTCGACGCGGTCTTTACGGCTACGCGGTCCTCGTGACTACGCGAGTCACGGTAGCTCGAGATTGATCATTCGGGTGTTTAGCCCGACGCGGGGATTCTATGCGGTCTGTTGAGACTATGCGGTCTTTTGAGACTATGCGGGTTGCGGGAGCCTGGGCGGATACCGAGGTTATTGCGCTTCGACGCGGTACACCTCGGTGATGCAGGACCATGATTGAGGAATACCTCATGCGGGTCCGTGTGTGACCTATGCGAGTGCGAGAGTTCGAGGATAGACGCTTGGCATTGATATTGCGGGCGAGTGGCGGCCGATCATGTGGTGCGGTGCAGAAAGACCTCGGGATACGATTTGTGGTATTTTTGATCGTGGGTCTTAGTAGTCGGCTATGCCTTCGTACTTGCCGTCACGGTTTTATTGTGATAACTTTGAGGCGTGAGTCACGACTTGACATATCGCTTATTTGTTGTGAATCGTAGTTTGCTTATCATACATGTCTCGCTTTATAGACTATTATGATTTCATTTACTGATATTTTTAGTTTCACATACTCGGCACTGTTATCGACCTCGCCTTCAGTGCGTTCACGCCGCGAGTTGAGGTACACGCGATCGTTGATCCTAGCTCTCGGTCCGCGATTTTGGCGTTGGGAAGCTCCGTTTCTCGGAGGCTTATCGATGGTATGGTCCTGTCGTAGTAAGTGTTTACATTCGGGGGTTTGGCGGGGCCACATCCGCCATTGTTGTCGTATCATTCTTAAGTGCGTAGTAATCTTGTTGTGGGCGGGGTTTGTAAAAAGGATTAAACTGCGTATTGAAAAAGTTGTTATTTATATATATCAGAAAGGCAAGTTTTCTCAGATTATTGTTTCATATTTCATAATATGTCTTGTATCGTTGTATGTTCGTGATTACTACGATGTTGTATCACTAGGTGCGGGTAAGGCACGATCACGAGCCGAGTTCGGGTCGTGGCGAGATCGTGCCATAGAGTGTTATTAAGATAATTCCTCTCGGCGTATTATTATGTTACAACAATGCCTCGAGGAAAGCGATGCCTGAAGGGCAAAACGATGCGAGAGCTACGGTCGGACTCGAGAGAGTTGATAGGGCTCATGCCGGTATCTGGATGTTGTGCGCGTTCGGCGAAGTTAACCTGCGCCAAGTTTTGAGGCGAACACGAGCCTCCGGTTTCTCGATTAGGGGAAGACTAAAGGTCATAAGTGAAGCGATTATGTTATTGACCAAGATAAGCGGTGCTATAGTTTCATCGGAGGAGGTTATTGGCCATTACATACGTGTACAGAGGTAGAGGCAGCGGAGATCGTAAGAGGGCTAGACCGGTTGGTTATCCCTGTGAGTTTTTGGACGAGCAACCTTAGCAGCGAGTGAGATATTCGTCCCAGCCTACCCAGTACATACCCCCGCAGCTCACATGTGGGAAATTGGACCCCACAAGGTATTTAGGAGCCGGTCCAAGCTCTAGGGGTCGAGGTTCTCAGAGGAGCAGAGGATTTTCTCAGTCGAGACCACTTATTCCTTAGTGTTTCCGATGTAGTAACCGTCATATGGGTAAATGCCGTTATGGCACAGGTGTTTGTTTTTATTGTGGTCGTCCGGGCCATATACTGAGGGTATGTCCTTTTAGAAAGAGCACCAGTGAGGTGGCTCAGCCTATGAGGCTGATGGTTGGTTCCCTTTCCTCCATAGTTGTGCGCCCCCAGGGCAGGGTGTTCAGATGTCAGCCAGCCGCGATAGAGGTCAGGGTGGAGTTTATAGTTCTGGCGGTCCTTCGAACCTCATAGATGATGTGGCTACTGAGCAGGATCAAGAGGCAACATCGCATGGGGTTACATGTATATTTCGATTCTTTTGAATCATACGTGCATTGATAGATTCAGATTCCGCCCTAGCATATATGTTTTTCATTGTTGCTAGTAGTTGTAATTGATAGTACCACCAGAGGTAGGGATACCTTGATTAGTAAAGTGAAAAGTGAATAATGTTGACAAGAATGATAAAGTGAACTGAGACTATAGTTGTGTAGGGTTCACAAGTTGTAATTACCCCATAACAGTGTGAAGACCGATAGGGAAGGATGTACAGTAGAAATACTTCGGCCTATGTGACGAACCTCTAGTGAATAGGGGGATAGGGTGAGAAGTACCTTGAGATAAGAGAGAAATTTATTTCAGGCTAAGAATGAGAAGTTAAGTGTGACGATGGGTCGGGTTATGGACTTATTTCGGGTCAACCAGTAGTATGGAATGGGGTAATGTCAGTTGGAAATGGTCCCGCTATGTAATAGGGTCACGAGGATGCAAGGCCCAAGTCTAGTTAATCGTTGAACGAGTTCGTGGACGTGTTCCACCAGAACCAGGTCGTGAGGGCCGAGAAGGGCCTTAACGGGAATGCAAGTAGCAAAATGGCCAAGTTTGGATAGTAACTCCAAGGATTAGAGAACAGAAACAATATTTGAAATTTTGTACGTATACTAAAATAAGTTTGGAAGTACGAGAAAGTATGATAAGTAAGAAAAGGAAGGAACAAGGGTTAAAAGAACTATAGTGGTTATAATTAAGAGTAATGAAGGTGCGTAGAGAAAATACCTTTTAGGCCATGAGTGGAGGTTAAGTGTGATGATACACACGCCTTAGGTTCAGTAACACTGTCCATAGGTGCTCGTGTTTGTGATGCTACTAGTATTAGAGTTTACGCCGGTTGTTAAACTAAGCTAGGCAGGTTATAGGTTCATGTCCCAACTAGCATTATGACTAAGTGAGACAGAGAAGGGAAGTAAAACGAGGGAACACATCAGTTAGCTGAGTGGGAGTCCGACTGAAGGATTCAGATAGTGTTAGTCCCATGACTTAGAATACGACAGGACCATCCCTTTATGCGGGAAAAAGAAAGGAACCTCTAAGGATCCCGTTTTTAATAAGACTGTAACCTTCGAGTTTTGTGAGAAGGGACCGCGTATGGAAGACCCATTGTTATGTTTACGTATGTTATATGGTGGCCATGTGTGGCATCGTTGGTCTTGTGCAGTATTGATGGATAGGCATAGTAAAGAGACTATGCCGGAGTTTGTATAGCTTGACGACCGACTAAGAACATTCGGGGACGAATGTTTCTAAGGGGGGAAAAATGTTACACCTCGTAATTCCAGGACATGTATAAGATAATAGACGCGAGAACACAAGACTTGAAAATTGGTACGAAAGAAAGAATTGTTTTTCCGAAGGAAAATCTTTCGAACATCGGAAAGGAAAAATGTTCGTTGATGAGAATTAGATTCTCAAAATGCATTATTTGAGGAGTATGGAACTTATTAACATTGTGGAAATTTATTTTTACGGATTTGGTCACGTGGGGCCCACCCAAGAAATTTTACGTTTTGTGGGGCCCACGAGGGTTACGAAATTTTATGGACGAATGAGAGGGTGACACGTGTCACCCCCCACACACACAGGCTTGCACGAAATGGGCCAAGGGTGTAATGGTCATTGACCAATGTTGATGATCAAGTCTTCAAGATTGAGATAATTTACTTAGTCAACTTGTCACTTGTATAGATATTTAATCTCTTTCATCATAGCCACACATATGTTGTAATCTTGACCCTCCATTGTGTTATATATACTACACTAGTGCAAGACTTAGTCTTCAACACTTAGAAAAAATTAGAGAACTTGTGCTAGCTAAAGATAGCTCTCAGCTTTAGAGAGATTTCCACACAAAAAATTTGCAATTGTGGTTCATTCTTCACAAGACTTTAACCCAAGTTTCCTAGGGGTATTGTAAGGATATCTCAATAGAAAGATCTCGGAAAAACGACGTTTTCACGTAAGTCACAAAGCGAAAACCTAAGTCGTTTTCATAGTTTTGGATTGGAAATGGAAGAGAAGTTGGTTGTAAACTTCTAAAGGCTTCAAATAGCGGATTGAAGCGTGAAGGAAAGGAGCTAAGAATTGCGAAGAAGCGACTTTAAATCTTGGAATTTTATAAGGGCTTATCAAGGTAACAATCCTGTCGTTAAGTGATTAAAGATTACTTATTGTTGTAGTTATGGATATAAACAAGCATGATATGTATATATTAAAGTTTGATAAGTGTTATGGATATTGGAACCCTAATCCGAAACTATCATGTTTAACCTTTGATATTACAATTCAATTTGGTTATTAGTTTAGTCGTCGCATGTTATATAAAGAAGGAATTATAGTTGTTAAAGTTGTTTATGACTATATAACATGTTAGACCTAAGGACTTGGATTGAAAAAGAATTTGAAAGGACTTTGTGTTGTTGCATACGTATTGCCGAGAATGGCTTTGGATATTGAACTACTTGGTATTAATTGTGGGGCAGAATTTTACACGTATTGTAAGGCGTGTAATCCCCTTTGATTGGTTGATGTATTGAGTCTTAAATGTGGCATGTTGGTTATTGATTATCGGGCCTTGGAAAAGGTGGAAAAGTACGTAGAAACAAAGGAGGTGCTGCCCAATTTTCCGTAGAATAAGAGACTGTATACTTAGTATTATTCTACGTTAGAAACTAGAAGTTGATAGTCGTGTTGTGGCCATTATAGGTTGACAATTCTACGCGCGGCGTATTCGACTTAGCTTGTGGATTAAGCCGAAAAGGTATGTGAACCATCTCATCTTCTTCTAGCATGATTCCTTATGATAAAGAAAGTAAGTCGTACTCCTTAAATGGTCCATTCCTTGATTGTACTTGGATTGCCTAATATAGAAGTTGTTCTATATACTTCATTGATTGTACTTTGGATGTTTAAATTGGAAGTTGTTATAATCCATTCCCTTAATGAAGTTTGGATTTTCAAAAGTGCAAGTGTTTTACTTGAAGTACTTAGAATCTTAAAAAGGAAGTGGTTCCTAATCTTTTGGATAGTGCCTTAGTTTCAAAACCTAAAGGTTGTTATAACGGCTTTAGGGGAGTCAAAGGAGTGATTTACTTAATTGATTTAAAAGAGTAGAAATGACATGATTTAAAGAGAAGTAACTTGTTTTAAAGGTGTGAGTTACTTGGGATTTAAAAGTATACACTACTTGATTTCTAAAGTTAAGAAACTTGATTTCTAAAGTTAAGAAACTTGATTTCTAAAGTTAAGAGACTTGAAGTATTTTGAAAGTTATGAAACTTGATTTGAAAGTATATGTTACTTGGTTTTAAAAGTATAAGTCTCTTGGTTATAAAAAGAATGAATTTGTCTAAAACCATAAAGGGTTATAACGGCTTTATGAGAAGTTAGTTATAACAGCTTTATGGAAGGTTAAGAAAATTATCTATTTTGATTGATAGACATGAGTTACCTAAGTTGTGAAATTAGAAGTTACTTGGTTTCAAAGTATTGAAATGAATTTCTAAAGGTGTAGTAACTTATTTTGAAAAATAGACATGCCTTGATACTACGGGTGTTAGTATCTTGGGGTTTTATATAAAAATGAGTCTTTTGAAAAGAATGGACGTACGTAGTACTTTGGCTTGTTTAAATGAGAATTATTCTATTTGTGTCTTGATAATACTTTGGCTTGTTTAAATGAAAATTATTCTATTTGTGCCTTGATAGTACTTTGGCTTGGTTAAATAAGGATTACTCTTGGTTTGTGTAAAGAAAAGAAGGCATGGTAATTGTCTTGGTTTGTGTAAAGGCATGGTATTGTCTTGGTTTATGAAAAAAAAGAAAGGCACGGTGTTGTCTTGGTTTGCTAAAATAATGGCTTATTCATTTTATAAATAAAGGTCAAGAATGGTTTGCTTGCATATGGGTTGCTCATATAGACATTCGTGCAAGTGTCGTATTTCCACATCTCCGCGTCCCTCCATAAAGGGCCGACAACTTGGTTCAAAGGATATCATGGAGTAGCTCCCCATGGTAGTGAGTGGTACACACTCACGGCGGGTCGGATTTGACTCGGGCGGGTTAAATTCCCGGGATATATAAGCCATAGATTAGCTATCCGTGATGCGAGTATCGTATATCACGACTATCATGCGGTCCACATGACCTATGCGGGTGAAATAGTCCCTTGCGGGTGAAATAGTCCCTTGCGGGTGAAATAGTCCCTTGATAGGTTGCATTATAACACAGAGGGTGGTTGACCCTGGCAATGGCCCGACCTTAATGTTTTGAAACGGTAGTGATTTCAATAATGAAAGGGTGCAGTGTGTTTATGACTTAAAAGTGGAACAATTAATCTCATTGTTAAAGACATAACTTAAAAAGGTAAAAATGATTGCATTACTCTCATGATTGCAAGGTTCAGTGTGCTTATTGATGTTATATTATATCATGGGAAAGCGGTGAGGAAGGATTCCACGCACGATTGATGTTATGGGCGTGAGACCCACGGTTATACTGAGTAATGACTTTGGCACGCGTCCCCGATTTGACACGATCGCTTATGTATTGTATCGTAGTTCGACTATCATACATGTCTCTGTTTTGTATAGATCATTATGATTTCATTCTGATTTTCGCCACATACTGGTACATTCTTCAGACCGACCTCGCCCGAAGTGCGTTCACGCCGCAGTTTAGGTACACGATTTGGTGATCTGCAGTGTAGGACCTGCCGTAGTTTTGGATAGCTTAAATACATTCGTGAGTTTATCATTTTGGTATAGATCCTTCAGTACAGGCTTTTGTACAGTTATGAGTACGGCGGGGCCTTGTCCCGTCATAGTTCAGTAAAACTCTTAGAGGTCTGTATTCATATGTGAGATTGGACTCATGTACAGTGTAATGCCTTTTTATTATGTATATTATAAGGTAGCCTTGTCGGCTCTGCCCTTGCATGTTCGTTGGTTTAAAAAAAAACGAGTTGTTATTTAGTTCCGCGGTTTACTTGTGTCAGTTAGGTAGAAGGGTGCCCATGTAGGGCACCAGTCACGGGCCCGGGGTTCGGGGCGTGACAGTTCCCCTCCCATTTCACCACACCAAAACCAAGAGAGTATTCTCTTCTAAAGCTCTGTTGGAATCCCTAACATTCCGAGATTTAGCAAATTACATCAATGTTTAATATCAAATCGAGGGACATTTGCGTGCGCACCCTTGGACTACACAAAACTTCAGTTTTCATATTATTATCTACAATGTAAGTCTTCTTTCGAAGTATTACATTATTGCTTTGTGTTATTTACATTATATAATCATACTACAGTTTGATCGTCATGTCGGGTTTGAAACATAAATTTTTAAATTTTGCTGCGTGTACGAACCCAACAAATCACCTAGAAAGATGGAATGAACTTTCTTCAAAAATAATGGTTGTCGAAAAAAATATAAAGAACAAAAAGACTCGAGGTGAAGATATTAGCCATGTAAAATAGGTTAAAGAGAAAAATTTGGAACAAATTCCACTTTTTAGATGATATTTAGCATATATTATATTATCTCTTTATTTAAAGACAGTATTTATTTAAATAAATAACCAACCCAAAGAAAAAATAAAAGGCTAAAAAGGTGTTTTGGTATAATAAAATCTAGTCATAATTATTACAGCTCCCTTATTATTCTCACGAAAAATAAACAAAGAAAAAGTCATACTTACTACTAACAAAATATATATAAAAAAGAAAAGTAATGGCAAGTAGGCGGAAATTCTGAGTTAACTTCGTTTCAGGCAAGAAGCCAAAGAAGACGACAGATAAAACCCCCCACCCCCACCCCACCCCCTCACCAAACCACCATTTTCAAGTCGTCGTCTTCTTCTATTCCGCCATTTATTCTCATGTCTATATCGATGTGGAACTGAGGTACTTTTTCTATGGGTATTGGGTTTTTCTTTGATTTTCTTTTCTTGAAATTATAGGGTTAAAATTGTATTTTTAGTATCTGTCATGTGTTTATTATACCATTTTCTGATAGAGATTGGGGTTTTTATGCCTCTTTTTGAATTTTGCTTGTAGTAAAAAAGACCAAGTGTTGAAGGAGATATGGAAAATGGAGGAAATAGTTTGGTGCCTAAACTTGCGGGATGGAATTTGAATGATTCAAATAATAATCCCAAGAACAATAATGGGTTGTATCAGGTTTTGAAAGCAGTTGAATCTGCGGAAGCTACCATTAAGCAACAGGTCTGCTAATTCTTCCTTCCCTGCGGGAATTGCTTATGATCATTTTAAGCTTTCCTGCATTTGGCAGTTTCTTTTGAGTGTCATATTAGATATTAGATGGTCAATTCGGGGAGACTCTGATATCATCATGAGGTTTCAAAGAGTTAAATTCTAGCAAGTTGGAAATTGTTGTTCTTGCTTAAGCATATGCTGTTCTCTTAATTATGCTTCTATTGAAGTGTAAATTTGCTGGCTTAATGTTTAAAAGAGCTTCGTGCAAGCCTGAGCCTGTATATCTCAAAAAGAAGCTATGTAAACTACAAATGGATATTCCAATAGGATCTTGAAAGACAATGTTGAATATGGCACCGAGTCTCTTGGTCATATGTTAGATAAAACTGTTTCCCTAGACCTATCTTTGTCCCGTGCAAGATGGATTTCCCTAGGACTTCCTTCTAATAAGATATGCCAACAACAACAACAATATACCCAGTGATCCCACAAGTGGGGTCTGGGAAGGGTGGGGTGTACGCGGACCTTACCCCTACCCTTGGTGGAGTATAGAGGCTATTTCCCATAGACCCTCGACTCAAGAAAAACGTTTTCAAAACAGATTTGAAAAATACAAGAGTAGAAAAAGCTATGATGAAAATATTGAAGAAAATAAAGAATTGACAGCAAAAATAACCAAAGTAAAAGAAACATCAGTAGCAATAAAATTAAAGAATAAGATAATGATATAATAATAATAATAATAATAATAATAATAATAATAATAATAATAATAATAATAAAACTGTTAAGGAGAAGATGGAGCAGATAAGATTCTCTAAACTAGGACCATGCTCTCCCATAGAAAAAAGAGAAATCTCTCGACTATCTACTAACCTTATACCCTAATCTTTGACCTCCATAATCTCTTAATTAGGGTCATATTTTCGGTGAGCTGAAGATGTGTCATGTCCTGTCTAATCACCTCTCCTTAATTCTTCATCGGTGTACCTCTACCTCTCCTTAGACCTATCGTTGCAACCTCTCACACCTCCTCACTGGGCATCTGTGCTCTTCCTCTTCACATGTCCGAACCATTTCAGCTTCGCTTTCCACATCTTGTCCACCACGGAGGCCACTCCCACCTTGCCCCGTATATCTTCAATCCTAATCTTGTCTCACCTAGTGGCTAGTATGCCCAGACATCTATCTAAGCATCCTCATTTCCGCTACTTTCATCTTTTGAATGTGTGAGTTCTTGACTGGCCAACACTCTACCCCATATAACGTAGTTGTTCTAACAACCATTTTATAGAACGTACCTTTAAGTTTTGATGGAACACTCATATCACATAGGAAATGGTAGTCTAGAGATAGATAAATGATGCATCAGTCATTGTTGTGTCCAACAGTTAAAGATAATTGCATATAGGCCTTTTCTTTAACAAGCAGTGCCAACCCAAGTTGCATAAAAGTAGAACTGGTGGGTTTTATTTAAGTAGCAGTCTATATTGACTAAAAAAGGAAAAATTGAAAGAAGAAAGAAGGTATGAGAACTAATCTCTTCTTTACATGTTTGGGTTACTCTTCCTTTTTACAAATGTCTTTCAAGGCTCCTTCCTCTGTTGGCAACAAGGATACACGGTTAATGGTTGGAATAGTCAAAGGTTCTCTTGGGAACCGGAAGTTTGGAATCAAGCTTCCTTACTTGCATTTATTTACAACAATCTACTGATATACATTGACATTATATATGGTATATACTCATTTACTTGATTAAAATATGGTATATACTCATTTACTTGATAAAAAAATGGTATATACTAGTGTGAAAACTTCCATGGTTGTGTCGAGAAGTGCCTCGTTATGGCTGTAATGCTAGTTTTTCGGGTTTAGTATATTTTTCTTTTGTTTACAGTTTATAGTAATAGATCTTCTTAGAAAACATCAGCATGTGTATCAATCAAAAGCATCCAATTTCTGAAAGGTCTTTCCAATTTTCAAAAAACGCGCAAAAATTCCAGAAAATTTTCCCACCTTTTCCGACACAAATGCCTCATCAAGCTTTAAGTGTAGTTTCTGGATTTTCCTGTTTCATTTTGGTTTATCATTTACCTGCATTCTGTCATCTCATATGAAATTGTGTGCATAAGAAAGTAGTAGTCAAGGGCTCAAGGCTGACTGCTGAACTATTTACCAATTACTGATATTAGTACACACATATATCCCTCCAGGATGTTAGGAAGGAACTGGAGGTGACCATGAATCAGGCAGAACAGTGCTTTACAATTTTGGAAATTCGTCTGAGGATGTTTTAATCCTCTTGGTTCTTTCGTTTGGTTAATTAGTTGAATATTTGCAAACTGCAGTGTGGATAAAAGGGGATCGTTCATTCTTACGTTCATAACTTTGTCACATGTGAATCCTTTAAGCCTTATGATTGCTTTCCCCCCTCCCATTCTTCTTGTGACTACTTCAATTATGAGATCCGGTCTCTTGATAAGATTTAAGGCTATTTATTTGGTGGCAGAAATATAGGGCATTGTGGTTAAAAGGAGGGGATGCTAATACTAAGCTTTTTCACAGGATAGGTGGTAGCGAATAAGAGGAGTAATTATTTGGAGTACTTTATAAAAAAATGAAGAAACGGAGGATTTATTTGGAGTCTATAGAAGTAAATCGGATTGAGAAAGTATTGTGCGGAGATAGCCCAAAACCGGATGGATTTATTTTAGCTTTCTTTCAACAATGTTGGAGACCATCAATTGAGATTTTATGGAGACCATCAATTGAGATTTTATTGGAGACCATCAATTGAGATTTTATGTAGACCATTGAGGCATTCCAAGAAACGGGAGAGTTCAAAAGGAGCCTTAATGCTTCCTTTATTATGTGTGTAGAGGATTGTTGTTTTTGTGTAAAGGACCATACTTTGTTGTAAGTTCTCTATTTTTGGTATACGATATCATCGTTCTCTTCATATTGCACTTTCTCTCTCTATCTTTCATCTCCTCTCTCCCCTATCCCCAACAGTAAGTTCCCCTCCCCTCCCCCCTAACCTATCCGACCGGCGATTAGGTAATGCCGCCGGACTACCTCTTCTCTTCTTCTCTTTTCTTTCTCTGCTTCTGGCGCTCTGACCGGCGGACAGAACACCGCTGCTCTGACGCCGACGACTCTTACCGACATCATTTTTTGGCCAGTCCTCTCTTCTATTTTCCTCTTTTTTTTCCTTTTCTTTCCCCTTTTTTCTCCTCTTCTTTTCGTTCAGGTCTTTGCAGATACTTGAGTTTTCGGGCAACATTCAGTGGTGAGCATTAAATTCCGGCAGTGAACAGTAAATCCCGGCGTTGAACAATAACTTTCAATGGCAAACATGTTTGGTTCAACTGGAGTTGGTACATCCGGTTGCTCGTATCTATTCTTTGTCCTTATCCTGTACTTAATTTTGACGCTTCACTATATTGCTTCTTGCCTTTTCATTTTTGCATTTACTTTTCTTGCCTTTAGTTATATCATTCTTGGCGTTCCTGTTTTAGGTGTAAATCTTTAATTAGTCTATTAGTTTATATCTGCTTTAGTGGCTTTGGTGACTGATAATAGATTAGGGTCATGTTTCTAGTTAGGGACGGGGGCGAGGGTTAGGGGTAAGTGGGGTAAGGGAGATGCTAGGCTGAGAATAGGGTCTTGGAACATTGAGACTTTAACGGGGAAGTCCATAGAGCTAGTTAAGATTATTAAGAAGAGGTTGATTAATATAGCCTGTGTCCAGGAGGCCAAATGGGTAGGACCTAAGGCTAAGAATGTGGACGGATATAAGTTATGGTTCTCGGGTAAGTCGAAGTATAGGAATGGGGTAGACATTTTGGTAGACAACTAGCTAAGGGATCAGGTGATGGAGGTTAGGAGGGCCAATGACAAGATGATATAAATTGAGTTGGTAGTTGGAGGGTTCACTAAGAACATTATTAGTGCTTACGCGGCGCAGGCGGGCATGGAAGAGGAGAAGAATAGGCGCTTTTGGGAGGATTTGGACGAGGTGGTGGGAGGTATACCACCCACTGAGAAGTTATTTGTAGGAGGGGATTTCAATGGACATATTGGGTCACTTTCGGGTGTTATGACGATGTGCATGGAGGCTTTGGCTTCGGGGACAGTAACGGGAGAGGTGTCTCACTTTTGGAGTTCGCTAAAGCTTTTGGGATGGTGATAGTCAATTCGAGGTTCATGAAGAAAGAGGAGCACTTAGTGGCTTTTCGTAGTTCGGTGGCTAAGAATTAGATAGACTTTCTACTCCTTAGAAAGGTTGACAACGGTCTTTGTAGATAATGCAAGGTTATTCCGATTGAGTATTTTACAACCCAACATAAGCT
Organism: Przewalskia tangutica; assembly: GCA_029844215.1. Lineage (NCBI taxonomy): Eukaryota > Viridiplantae > Streptophyta > Magnoliopsida > Solanales > Solanaceae > Przewalskia > Przewalskia tangutica. The sequence goes on along the minus strand of CM056723.1, from coordinate 75,128,962 downwards.
TTTGATGATGGATTTTGGAGATTAAGATGGAGAATAAAGGGAGGGTTGTGGATGTCGACTAATAATCAAATGGGGGAGTTTGACCATGACTAGTGCAAAGGAGACGAGGAGAGGTTGATGACCAAGGGGGCTTGGGGGAGTAGTGGGATGCGATCGGTATGTGGGACAAAATGGCCAATTGCATTCAGAAGGTAGCTAGATAAGTGCTAGTGGTTTCACAGGGTAGCCGTGGTGGACATCGAGGGGACTGCTAGTGGTTTCGCGGGGTAGCCGTGGTGGACATCGAGGGGACTGGTGGTGGAATGGTAAAGTTCAAGAAAAAGTGAAAGCAAAGAAAGTGGCATATGCGAAATTGGTAGAAAGCAAGGATGAGGTGGAGAAGTGGACGAATATGAAATTATAAGATGGCGAGGAAGGAGGCAAAGCTAGCAGTTACGGTGGCGAAAACGGCGGCTTTTGAACGCCTGTACGTGGAAATAGAGGAAAAATGCGGGGATAAAAAGTTGTACAGACTAGTCAAGACAATGGAGGGGATGACCCATGCCTTGGATCACGTGAGGTGCATAAAGGACGAATACTTCAAAGTACTGGTGGAAGACGTGCGTATTAGACGGAGGTGACAGTCTTACTTCCATAAACTCTTGAACGAAGGAGATAAATACATTGTGTTGGAAGATCTGGAGCAATCCGGAAGGTATCGAAATTTTTGATATCGTAGAAGTATTAAGGTTGAGGAGGTTAAAGGGCGATGTTCGCAGGATGCGCAGGGGACGAGCGATCGGGCCTGATGAGATCTCAGTTGAATTTTTGAAGAGCGCAGGCAGGACAGGTTTGAAGTGGCTTACTGAGTTGTTTAATGTCATTTTTAAGACGACAAGAATGCCCGAAGAATGAAGGTGAAGTATAATGATTCCTTTGTACAGGAACAAAGGTGACATTCAGAGTTGCAACTGCTAAGCCACACTATGAAAGTTTGGAAAAGAGTCGTGGAGATGAGGGTGAGAAGAGACATGTCTATTATTGAGAACCAGTTTGGATTCATGCTGGGGCATTCGACTACAGAAGTCGTTCATCTTATTAGGAGGTTGGTGGAGCAGTATAGGGAGAGGAAGACAGACTTACATATGGTTTTCATCGACCTCGAGAAGACATACGATAAAGTCCCTAGGTAGGTTCTATGGAGATGTTTGGAGGTTAGAGGTGTACCTGTGGCGTACACTAGGGCGATGAATGATATGTATAATGAAGCCAAGACCAGGGTACGAACAGTAGGAGGAGACTCAGAGCACTTTTCAGTGATGATGAGGATGCACCAGGGATCAACTCTTAGCCCATTCTTATTTGTCTTGGTGATGGATGGACTGACGCGACAAATTCAAAGAAGGTGCTATGGTGTATATTATTCGCAGATGACATAGTCCTGATTGATGAGACTTGCAACGGAGTGAACACTAAGCTGGAGGTTTAGAGACAAGACTCTTGAGTCTAAAGGGTTCAGATTGAGTAGGACCAAGACAGAATACTTGGAGTGCAAGTTCAGCAACGGGAGCGACCGTGAGACAGACGTGGAGGTGAGGCCTAAGACTCAGGTCATTCCGAAGAAAGGATGCTTTAAGTACCTTAGGTCTATTATCCAAGGAAATGGATAGATTGATGACGATGTCACACATCGTATTGGTGCTGGGTGGATGAAATGGAGGCTCGCATCTGGAGTGTTGTGCGATAAAAAGGTGTCACCAAAATTTAAAGACAAGTTCTATAGGGTGGTGGTTAGACCGACTATGTTGTATGGGGTGGAGTGTTGGTCAGTCACGACTTGGCACATCCAAATGATGAAAGTTGCTGAGATGGATGTGTGGCATACAAGGAGAGATATGATTATAAATAATAATGTCCGGGACAGAGTCGAGTGGCCTTGGTGGAGGATAAAATGCGGGAAGCGAGATTGAGATGGTTCGGGCATGTACAGAGGAGATGCACAAATGCCCAGTGCGGAGGTGTGAGACGTTGGCTATGGACGAGTTCAGGAGGGTAGAGGTAGGCCGAAGAAGTATTGGGGAGAGGTGATTAGACGGGATATGACACATGTGCAACTTACTGAGGACATGACCTTTGATAGGGGGTTATGGAGGACACAAATTAGGGTAGTAGTAGGTAGTTGAGCGTAGTCCTACTTATGCTTACATACCGGTAGTTGTAGTGTTATTATTGTAGCTCTGCTTAGCCTATCATACTAGCAGGCGAAATATTGTTTAATAGTCCCCTTGTCATTTGATTTATGCTGTTGTATGGTCTTTCGTGTATTTTATTTATCTTATTTACATGCGTTAGTTAATGCTTCTTTTTTCAGAATGCTTTATCATGACTTATTCACTTTTGTTATCATCATTTTTATATTGCTTTAAATTTTTTGTCCGGGTCTGACCGTTTCTCTTGCTTTGCTTGTGCCTATGCTTTGTTTTTAGCCGAGGGTCTTTCGGAAACAACCTCTCTACTTACCAAGGTAGAGGTAAGGTCTGCTTACACTCTACCCTCTCCAGTCCCCACGTTGTGGGACTTCACTGAGTATGTTATTGTTGTTGTTGGATTGACTTGTATACGTGATTTTCCCATCATTTATAATATTATTTACCTTATAAAGGAAATAAAAAATAACGCAAAAAAGAAGAGGATTGTTTGCTGATCCTATATGTGTTTTTTCTTTTACAGGTTGATGAGAATAATCGTTTAAGAACAGAACTTCAAAAGAAGATTCTGGAAGTTGAAAAATATGTAAGTAAAGTTCAGACCGGTTGTTACTCCATGGTCCAAAGTTGTCTTATACTTTACATCTTATGGTTCAGGAACATGACCCATTCTGAATATCATCGTTTGACTTCTTCTATTGCCCTTTTGCTTGTAGCCTTCACCAGAATTCATTTTTGTTTGTTTGTTACTTGCTAACATAAATAATTTCTTGTGTATCACTTCTACATAATATATTTATGTATGATGGTTAGCAAATATATGCGCTTTGCTAGACTTACACATGTTTAATGACAGTATCTATCTTCCACGCCTATATTTGATCGTAGGGGGATAGCAGCTGATATAAAGTTGCCAGCTATTGCTAGCTGCTCCATACTTTTACTTTAAGGTAGCAGTTCATAAAGTGGGCCATCTAGCTTCACTTTAAGTTGAATAATTCTTCAACTTTGAAAATGCAGAAGGTAGTATGATTATACAGTCAGGACTACATGGTTGTACCAACAATTTGGAGACTATAAAGTTGAGCTTGTGACCTCAACTTGCTTGAGATTGAGGCATAGTGGTAATTGTTTTAAAATTGACGTCAATCGCACATCGTGTGTACCGATTAGGTTTCAACTGCCACTTAAATATGCTCCTTTACCCTTACGGAATCGTTAAAAGGGAAAGGGTCAAAATTACCCCTCAATTATTGAAAATAGAACAATTATACCCTCCGTTTGGTTTTGGTCTCAAAAATGCCCTCACCGTTAGTTTATTGGCTCAGTTATGGCCCCTAAAAACTAACAAACTTCCATGTGTGATTTTAATCCATTAAAAAGATAAACCATGATGACGTGGACGTCCAAAATGAATGGGGAGGAATATTTTTTCTTAGCAAAATGCCACATTGAAACCAAATAAAAAATCGTTGTTGAAGCTGGTTCTTCCTTCACCGGTTCCGTCGTTGCTGGTGTATTAGCCGGTGCAGCTGAAACTTTGCTGGCAATTTTTTGACATACCTTGAGAATAAACACCTAACTGCTTTCCTAGATGTATGCCAACAAACAAAACAAATTAATATACAAGCTTGACAGAATTTTGTAAAAATAATACTCCCTCCGTCCCAATTTATGTGATATAGTCTGATTAGGCACAAAGTTTAAGAAAGAAGGAAGACTTTTGAAACTTGTGGTCCAAAACAAGTTATAGATATTTGTGTGTAAATCATTTCATTAAGGGTAAAAGGGGAAGTTTGAAGTTAAACTATTTCTATATATAGAAATGTATCATTCTTTTTGGGGACAGACTAAAAAGGAAATTGTATCACATAAAGTGGGACAGAGGGAGTATTAATTAGCTTAAGATGTACTGGAAACCCATAACCATAAACAATTTCACATTGGCATAACTTTCACCATTTTATCAACAACTTGTTATTATTTTTTGACAAGGTAACAGATTGTGTATATTAATATCAGCAGAGTGCTGGCATCTAAAAATTTACAGCATTGAATCTACACCCAAAAGAGTAAAAACAAAGACTATCTCTAAATCCTATCTTATCTTAAAAGGATCCTAGGATGTCTACAATAGAAGCAGGGTCATCTATATACTCTAAAACTGCATCAATAACAAAAACTTAGAATGCAGTTCATTTTAATCCTTTGCAAAGAGCTACTATTGCCTTCAAAACACATGGAATTCCTCTCCTTCCAAATAGTCCACCATATTACTGCTGGGACAATTCTCCATCTGTCTTTGTTTGTGCTGCCACTTCCCTCAGTATTCCAGCTTGTTAGAGCCTCTTCTGTTCTTCCAGGAATAGTCCACTTTATACCTCTGAAGCTGGTAAACAGATTCCAGAGCTGGCTAACCATTTTACAATGAAGAAACAGATGGTTAATTGTCTCTGCATTTTGTTCACAAAAATAACATCTTGAGCACAAATGTTTGCACCTCTTCTTGAGATTCTCCTCATTAAGAACAGAGTCTTTCACAACCAGCCAAGTGAAAACAATCACTTTGTAAGGAATTTTGACTTTCCAGATAAACTTACATGGTAAGAAACTGATCTGAGATCCCATCTGATTCATGTCCTTATATGCAGATTTTACAGTAAAAATACCTTTACTGTGACATTTCCATCTCAAGGTGTCTTCTCCTACCTGCAGCCCCTTGCACTGGTCAAGAGTGCCATACAAATTGGCCAATCTTTCCATCTCTCAATCTTGCATCAACATTCTATAAGTAAAATTCTATCCTTGAGTGGACCATACTTCATGCAAAGTGGACTCCTGCTGCTGGTTCAAGATATAAATGTCAGGGAACAGTTGTTTGAGACTACCATTCCCTACCAATTATCTTCCCAGAACAAAACCCTCTTGCCATCTTTCACATTAAAACTTGTTCTTTCAAAGAAGCCATGCCACGAGTTTCTGATTGATCTCCACAAACTAGTACACAGTGCCCCACAAAGTTTGCTCTTCCTTAGGATGTCTCCAAAGCCATTTCATCAGGAGACTTGTACTCTACTTTCTCAGTTCCCACCATAACATTAACTGACCATTCTGAATTTTTTTTATTTGGTTCCCTGTGGCATTTTGCTAAACTAAAAATATTCCTCCCCATTCATTTTGGGCGTCCACGTCAGCATGATTTTTTTCAATGGATTAATACCACACATGGAAGTCTGTTAATTTTTAGGGGCATAACTGAGCCAATAAACTAACGGCGAGGGTATGTTTGCTACCAAAACCAAACGGAGGGTATAGTTGTTCTAGCTTCAATAGTTGAGGGTAATTCTAACCCTTTTCCCATGTTAAAATGTAACTACCATAGACAGAAGTACATGCTGCTAGTCCATTATTCATTTGTGTAAGGTTGTAAGTAGCATTCATTAAAATATTTTGGTTGACTTGTATGATTACCACATAAAAGGTACGGTGACAAAGGATCTGTGAAGCGAAAAAAGAAGAAGAATTATAGTGTATTCCCTCAGAACTGAAGCAGATAATGGTTAAGACTAAATGGATGTAGTGTTTCAGTATCTTTTTCGGTTGTTACAAGATGCTTTTATAAATTCAGTACCCAGTATAAAGGCAATGCTGGGGGAATTGCAAAGACCAAGAGAGCTCATTACAAGCTATGCAAGGACTCCTTATCAAAAAAAAAAAAAAAAACTATGCAATGACTAAATGAAGTCAATCATGGTACTATGTTCAGTGACATTTACAACAGCAATGTTACACCAAAAATTAAGCAAAAAAATGCAACGTAACAGAGTGCTTGTCTTTGAACAGCCTTCCATATCTTTCTTTCACTATGCACCACCACATTGTGGCTGGAATAGTCTTCCATATGTTGTTCGATGACCTAATGTGTACATCTCCTTTGCCATCCTTGCAAAAACTGTAGGGTTGTTCTGGACATACACCAATAAATGCCCAAAATGTTAGAAAGGATAAGGATGACCGGAGAGAAATCCCAGTTACAGCTCTTGACAAGTGTTTTCTGCAGATTGCTTCTAGAGACAGACGATGATTATCCCATGTGGTTACAGATGTATAACTAGGAGACCAGACTAAAGTTTACTTGCAAAGGAAACTCTATCTGCCACTTTTTGTGAAGATTACATCTATACATGAGATGAAGGAAGTCAGCAGGAGTCTCAAGCTGCCAGCTTGGGGAAGTGCGGGGAAAGTTGATGTCCCAACAATGCTTTGCCGTTATTACGAACAAATATGCAATTGATGCTCTTAGCAAAGTGCACCGCTAATTTCCAGTGAACTAAGTGCCCGTTTGGTTGGGCTTTTGGAAAGGCCAAAAGTGCTTTTGGAAGGCCAAAAACACTTTTGGCCTTTTTTTGGAGTGTTTGGCTGCAAACCGAGAAAGTGCTTTTGGCCTCTATTTCCAAAAGGTCAAATTTTGGGCTTTTGGAAGTAGAGGCAAAATCTCTTTTGATTTTGCCCATTTTTAAGCCAAAAACACTTTTTTTATTGACAACCAAACACCTAACAACTTTTTGATAAAAAACTTTACTTGAAAAGCTCTACTCCTAAAAGCTCTACTTCTAAAAGCTCTTTTTAATAAGCTGTATCAAACGGGCCTTACTACAAGTAGTACAAGCACCAAATCTCTTTTTCTTTTTAATAAGGATTAAATATTGATTCTTTATACAATCGCCATAATCTCTTTAAGCAGATGAGCACAAAAGTCATTTTGTATTGCTGAAATTACTGGTAATAGGTTTCCATCTCATTCTCACTGAATAAGTTTGAACATGGGCTTGAGAGTTGAGATAGCAGGTATTACTGAAATGTGCTTCTACTATTGATGGATTTTTCATCACACGCAAAAAGAAATGAAATAATTGGCAGCATATTATTCAAGAAAAAAAAGGAGTGCCCACTATTCAACCGATTAGTAACCTAGATTCCATACATTTATCGAACAGGAAAAGAATTTAACTGTAAAAGAAGAGGATAACAGAATAGCTTTTAGCTTCATTTGGGATGAATAGAATATGTAATTACTGTTTCTTGTACTTGCAACAGTGCTTAAGTTGATATTTTTGCACTTACAAAGAATTTTGTAGGTTTAGGTGTATACTAATCCTAGAAGAAAATGACTACAGTGGAATAGCATATTGCTTGCATCTAGCTTTGAAATTCTGTTGTTACTATTTAGAGCAATGTTTTAACTCGCTACTTCTTATGTACTGCCCAACATTTAGGTAATTATGTGTACAATTATTATCCCTTGAGACTTACATGATCGTCAAGGAGTTCAATGGATTAGTTTTATGTGCCAGTTCTAGTTTGTCATCGAAGTTTTCTATTGTCCGTCATGGTTCTGTTTGGGTGATATTTAACCAAGCCATTATCATGCTGATGTTCTAATTTTAAGACTGTTGAAGACATTATTAAATAAATAAAAGCGTGCTCTCTCTAACAACTTAAGTTTTTAAATAAAATGGTCACACTCAGGCAATGGTCCTATGTTTGAGTACCACCACCCATTATCAAAGACTTCCCACGTGCTTGACTCATCATAAAGAATCAAGCACCGTACGTGACGGAGCCTGTTGAAGACATTATTAAATAAATAAAAGCTAAAAGCTTTATTTTTTGATGAGATGGTCACACATTTCAATAAATACTTTGCTTCAGAGACTCCTCATCCCTTCTAACTGAATTATACCATTTGTGCAGACCGCACCTCTTTGGAATAGTGTATTGTGAATTCTGTGATAAGAAATTCAATTCCACTCACATATCCAAGGTTCTGACAATATTTAGGATCTCAACATTTTGCAGAGATCAGGAGAGCTGAAAGGTCAAACTTCAGTTGGTCATGTGGATCATCTAAATGAGGCTGATGGAGCACATCCATCAACTTTGGGTTTTGGAAGTCAACTTCCTGAACTTAGAAACATGGATAGTATAGGACGTAATTTTTCTAGTAATATGGTTCTTGCAAAAGATCCCAGGCAAAATGATTTAGACTTAACTCTGCAAAATCCGGGAGAGAGCCACACCGAATATAGCAAGGTGAATGGTACATTGAGAGCACTTCCTGGTGGTCAGACAACAACTGATAATTCTGGCGTCTCTCATTTTTCATCGCCTTCGGCATCATTTTCACCCAACAGGTATTGACATGAACACAATTCATCACCTAAACATCAGTTTACCAGGTGGTATGTTACCAATGCAGTATTAATACTGTTTGAAAAAAGAGTTTTAGCCAGCAGTTTTCTTCATAGATACAAACAGAAACAGTGACATTAGACTGGCTTAGGTAGGTATCAAATAGAAGGAGAATATGACAGACAGCTCAATTTATCTGGACAAGGTTTGATGCCAGTGGCCGAAGTTAACAGCAGTATGAAGAAGGTCCCTCTCTGTTTCTATTAGGAAATGTCATCTTCTAACTTAACATACTGATTTTCCCCTAATTTTAGTAATGTATCATTTTAGGATCTTGTTTTGAAGATCCAGGAGCATGAACAGGAGATGGTACAATTGAGGAAACATCTTTCTGAATATTCCATCAAGGTAATGAAAGAGCCTGTGTTTTTAAGACACCATTTTTGTTTTGTTATTTTATTGTCGTAGTGAATGGTTTTTGTTTTTGGTAGGAAGCACAAATTCGCAATGAGAAATATGTTCTGGAAAAGCGAATTGCTTATATGCGCATGGTAGGCCAGAGTGACTGTCATGTCAATTTCACTCATTTTCTGCTTATTCATCCATCCCATTTGGCCTTGAACTTATTGATGTTCTTTGCTCTTAACATCTGTGTAGGCGTTTGATCAACAGCAACAGGATCTTGTTGATGCTGCATCTAAAGCGATATCGTATAGACAAGACATAATTGAGGAAAATATACGCCTTACATATGCACTGCAGGTATGCCTGCACATTCATGTGTAGTCATATTTTGCTTTGTTATATTCCCTCAATTTATTAGTGCATTATTTTAGATCCATATGGAGAAGAACTTGTCGTGTATTCCAATTTTTTGGATTTTGTTTGTTGCTGCCTTTTGTGTGTGTGGGAGGGGGGGATGTAAATTGCTTTTAAGAATTAGTTATGATATTGTGTTTTGTTGAATAATCCTTCCTTGTTCATTCTATTTGGATCTCCCAGATTCCCACCCATGCGGCAATTTACCTCTCTCCATCTGGTTTTTGTTTGTTATACGATGTGTCTGTTTGCGATCAACTTATGTTGTGTGGCTTTGATTCTTTATACTGAAGAGATTTAATTTTTAAGGGTTAGCCCGATGTTTTCTTGGGATGGTGCATGCACAGTTTTTTAAGTATTCAGCAGCTTTGTTGAGTCATGATAGAAAGATTTGTAAGTTTGTGTCCGACAATTAGAGATAGCCTGATGTACCGTGTTACTCTTCACTGGAGTTACAGCAAAAGATGTTGAGCTGCTATCTGATTTTTTATTGCAAAATTTCCCCCCTTCTGTGAGTATTTTGAGGTTCATGTATTCTTTCAGGCTGCACAGCAAGAAAGATCCACATTTGTGTCATCTTTGTTGCCACTTCTTGCAGAGTACTCGCTTCAGCCACCTGTAGCTGATGCCCAATCAATTGTCAGCAATGCCAAGGTTAGCATGGCTCTATCTGCCTACCTACTTACTAAAGGCACAAATGCTATGCCACTCGTGTACAGATGCAACAGAAAACAGAGGAAAATAATTTATGCAAGGCACCAACGGGTTGCATCCTAATAGATGCTATATGTGAAAGCAAATGCTACATTACCACTGTAAACTGATTGATTCTTCCAGAGATTCAGCAAAAATTGTCTGATTAGTTGGAATTACTGTTGTGCCATTTTACAACAAATATGCCTCAATATCAAGTTAGTCGGAATCGGCTATATGAATCTTCTATATCCATTCCGCTCTTGCTGGGTCTGTTCATTGTAATACCGAATTAGTTGTCTTTTTGGACAAATTAAGGGTTCTCGAAAACTAGAGATATTGTCACATTCTATAGTTTTAATCCTCTAAGACTCATCCTTCTGACTCACATATTTAGTGCAGCATACCCAGTATAAGTTGTCAGCTGTCTTACTCCTTACATAAGACAGGGAACCATTAAATAGTCTCATTTGATGGGTCAAACATATCATCATTTCTGCTGTATCGAGTTTTGTATTTGTCTGTCTTCTTTTTCAGTAAGTCTCCTATATTATTTTGTCATCGTATTATCTCTATTCCATTAACTGGGCTGAAATAAAGAAAAGTGAAAGAAGCTCAAGATGTATCATATGGACAACACAAGAGAACAAGTGGAGGATAATGTTCGAAATTGATTCTGTGGATTTTTTAAATCGTAAATAAACAAAAACTTGATTCCCAAACTTGTGAAGTGTAGATGGAATGTAAACAGAGTTTATTTTAACTCAACCATTCTGAAATGCCAATATATGTTTTCTAGCTCAATAAGCAATATGTTGCAGGTTCTGTTTAGACATTTACAAGAGAAGCTTTTTGTTACTGAGGTATGTTTACCGATTCTATTAACTCTGACCACTAGTCCTGTGGAGATAAATTTCCCTTCCTTAATTGAACATCTTAAAGATAAATAGGTACTCTTTTTGTAGGCAAAGTTGAAGGAGTCTCAGTACCAAATGGCACCTTGGCAATCAGATATGAACCTGTCAAATTTTGCTCATTCACCTCCTCGTTCTGCTGGGGCAAGTCTAATGTTTAGTGATATAATATGTTGAAGGAATTTCTTTTCAAATTCACGATGGATTTCTTATTTTCCATGTTCTGTTACAGATTAAAGCTCTTGAACTAGTACCACAACAAGCGTATTCCAGTGAAAAGGCTCCTCTTTTGTCAGATCCTCGGACTACAACAGACTGGGATCCCTTGAGGAATCCTCAGAGTGGTCTAAACCGTGATGCTGAAAGAAATCTGGAGATTGATGACTTGGGGAGGTATTCACCTCTTACAAGCAGGTGAGCCTGATCAAATGGAGACTGCTACTGTGAACTGAATGTACAATTCCAACCATCTTCTTTTGGTGGTGGGTTCTGTTATCATTGACTTTTCCAAATGCTTGGTCATTTTTGGATGAAATTGGTGGCCAAATCATGTTTCCATCTTTCCACAAAATTGTATTTTCCAACTACTCTTTCTGCCTCTTCAGAAAATGATGAAAAATAATGATTCATAGCATGTGGTATTGAATAGATTACACAATAAATTTAATCCCCAGTAAAGATTAAGAAGCTCAAATGCTCAGAAATTTGTCAAGGATGAACAAGCATTGTATGTCCCCTTATCAAGGGAAATAATTAATATTTTTGGTAAATCGTAATGCTAGTATAGGTTGATTTTGTCTGTATTTGTTTTTGTTGTTAATTGTGTTTACTGGTTCTAGTAGACTCCTTTTATCCCAACTTAGACGAAATTGTTTGACCTTCTTGAAGATTAAAAAAGAGAATGTTTGACTGCTTTGTCGTATTGGAGTTGGTCTGAAGATATGCATTTTGAAAAGTAATAATTTTGTCTTACCAAATAATGTGGTGTTTAGCGTAGCCGAGAAAACCCTGCCTTCATTTCTCCTGCGTGCATTGACCCCTCCAATAATGGCCAAGATCTAACCAGTTTCTGCTACATCAAGTGACGGAAATAATTATCTTAACTTACATCAGTGGTAACAAAAACGTTTAGGCAATTGCCTTTTGGAGTGTCAATATGGATATTTAATTTAGCTGTTGATTTTCAAGGAATTTCCTTGTATAGTTACATTTGAGTATCAATTGTTTCTCTTCTCTCTTAGGGTATGACATTAACTTATTCTGTTTTAACTCTTTCATTTGCAACAATGTGTGACACTGCCTGGAATAATTTTTGAGAAGGAACTATGTCTGGAATAATTTGCTGACATCATTTAACTGTACAACAGTCCTTGCTTGTCAAGCTATATGGGATGGTCCTCAGCCCTTTTACTGCAGTTGCATGGCCACTTTAATGATTGTCCGCATAATTGTGAACTAGAAATTTGCAGTCAAATAACAACTGTTAAGAGCATCACCTATGCATAGACTAATTAGTACCTCATGTTGCTTCTTTCTCCACCATCATGGTATTCTGGTTTGTGTTGATCTGCTATATATCTGGTTAAGCATTTGTTTCCCCATATAAACTTGGTTCTTTTTGCAAGAGGATTTATGTCACCTTCCATAGTTTGTACTCTTATATCACGTTTCACCATTTGGTTGCTTTTCTGACTTTTGCTTATTTTCATGGTTTGTAAGATTTGCTTGTTTTCACTTTGTTTATTGATTAAATTCCAATTTTGGGTAACTTTGTTCCTTGGTCTGTACTTTATCCGATTCTACAGGAATACTACAGAGGAAGCACAACTTGCAGTAAGCCAGGGTTATACACTTTCCAAGCCTAAAAGTGAAGAAACATCCAGTAAGCAAGTTACTTTTAGTGATCTTATCAGCAGCAATGAGATGGATGATTCTGACATGGAGAGACATCAAAACGATAGAGAGCCTTCAGTCAATTGGGCTAATAAAAGCTCACCATACACATCACAGCTAGTTGATCCAAGCTCATCGTACTCTCCGTACCTGCCACCAGTTCTCGAGGAACCTTCATCGTCCTATTCAGAAGGTGAAATTTGGTGCCTTTGCTTGATTGTTGTTAAGGTGTAATTTCAACTGAAGTCCACTGAACTGAACCAAAATGGGTAGTTCTCGATTGAGAATATTAAGTGAAATGTGAAATCAAATAAGTTTCACTGCGAGGTACTGTCCACATCTTACCAGGATTAGGCAAACAGTTGGAGAACTGTGTTGTTCCCCGATAGTTTTTTTGTTTAAATTAGGTCAAACCTTATGGTGCCTTAAACTTGAGCATTGTTCAGCCGCAGATGAAGAGGCACTACCTGCAATAGAGGGTCTCCAAATTTCTGGTGAAGCTTATCCTGGACAGGCTCTCCAAGCTTGTGGCTACTCTATTAATGGAACAACCAGTTGCAATTTTGAGGTGTTTCTTTCTTCGACCTTTCTAGCTTTCTTCCTTAATTGTTTCCTTTCCTGCTCTTCTGATTCTCTGATTCATTTTGCATCATGATCACTTGATCTTTCATGCTATGCGTTGTTTGGAACTTACATTTGTTTTTCTTTTTGGTTATTCTTGAACTTGCAGTGGGTTCGCCATATGGAAGATGGATCTTTTAACTATATAGAGGGTATCCCGCTCAACAAGTCACATATCTTTTTCTGATTTATTTCTCCTTTATCACATGACACTGTTGTGACAGGGGCAAAGCAACCAACTTACCTTGTCACTGCTGATGATGTTGATACTTACCTTGCTATTGAAGTGCAGCCATTGGACAATCGGAAACGAAAGGTAGTGTTTCTATCCTCTGCTGCGTATTTATATCAGCCTCCGTGCTTCCCTCAGAAAATAGAAAACACTCCATCCATATTAATTTGTTTGGCACTATTATTATTTGCAAAATCTGACAATTTTCTCCTTGACTACATATTTTCAAACATTATAAAACATTTTTTTAATAAATTATGATTGTTAGTTAGTTCTAGGCAGTTTCTTAGCATGTATTTTTATTTCTTAAAAAATAAGAAATCAATGTCTGAAATTCATGCTGAAAATTAGATGCGTTGACCCTTGTACTTTGCGCTCTGCCATTCTTTTGGGACGGAAGGAATAGAAAAAGGCAGAAAGGTCGAAAATTTAAAGTTGGCTTGATCTTATTTCTTATGATTTTCCAGATACTTGGTCTACCCTTCTCATTTTCCATTTATTTGATTTTCTGCTTCAGTCTGTTTTCTGGGTAGCAATGCAATGCTCCTTTACCTATAAATTTTTGAGAAAAAGTCGTATTCCACCTCATCTTAGTTCATTGACATCATATTTTTTAACTTACGAAATAAAGTGTCAACTTAAAGTTGGATGTTGGTGTACTAAGTTGTTGCTAGCGGACAAGTGACTTCCTTGTACTAATTTGAATTGTTCAAGGATATTAGCATATACCGAAACTTGTCAAAGCTTAAAATATCATTATTCATTAACGTTCTTCTACATTATTCGACATTCCAAAATGGAATTGTCTGTCAGCTGAAACAGCAAGGGGTGAATGGTTTCTAGTGCTTTTCAATTGGTGCTTCTGTTGAGTGGGAATACTTTCTTCTGCTTTTCTTTGTTTTAAAAATTTCAAGGCTTTGGTCAACAGAAATAGTTCATATATGACTGTTTTGTATTTCTTTATGGGGGAGGGGAGGGCCCGTGAATAGGGAGAAGAAGAAGGCCATACACCTAAGTGGTGTAGGGTGAAATTGCAACCATTCAACTCCAATATCGGTGTTTGTAAAAATTCTTTGGTGTTTATTTTAGTATAGAAAGGAAGACTGCAAAAAGAATGCTTATTTATAAAAGCTTTTCTTTTAATTAGGTTTATCTCAAAGGGAAACACTGCAATGACTTTTTGGTTTTTCATTTTCAGGGTGAACTCGTGAAGGTCTTTGCAAATGAGCATAGGAAGATAACTTGTGGTACATTAAGTCGATTCTCATACAATTTTTGAAGACTTTGATTGTTCTGATTGCAAATTATAGAAGTCGATATTCTCTCCACCAATAATAGGAGACTATGCGAAATCCCTAATAGTTTTTGCTATTATTCTCCATGTTGGAACAAACATGTTACTTCACGAAAGATGGATTTTTCAGTTTGAAAGCTGACTTTATTACATAAATGTTTCTGAATGGCAACCTTGAATAAGTGCTTAATCGTTAGTATTTTTTTATCATTGGAAATATTTTTAAGAATAATAATTTGATCTAGAAAGACAGGTTTTTCTGTTTATCAAGATGGTGGGAGAATTGTATAAAAAAAGGGCAGCCCAGTGCACTAAGCTCCCGCTATGCGCGGGGTCCGGGGAAGGGCTGAACCTCAAGGATCTATTGTACGCAACCTTACCCTGCATTTCTGCAAGAGGCTGTTTCCACGGCTTGAACCCGTAGAGAATTGTATAATTATGAAAGTTGTTACTCCCTCCCCAATTTATGTGATGCGCTTTCCTTTTTAGCCTATCCCAAAAAGAATGATATCTTCTCATATTTAGAAATAATTTAAACTTTAAAACTTCTTATTTTACCCTTAATGAGATAATTTATAGCTACACAAATATATATATATATATGGCTTCTTTTAGACCACAAGTTCCAAAAGTCCTTTTTTTTTCTTAAACTCCGTGCCCAATTAAAGTGTATCACATAAATTGGGACGGGGAAAGTATACGGTTAACATAGGTTCAGTCGGTTCTTAGCTACTTTGTCAGGTTCTGAAGTGGTCAATCTATTTGCTTATCTGGTTTTCCATACTGATTAGATAAACGTGAAAGAATCCTATTTAGGGTTTGCTTGATCATGTTCTTCCCATGTGATGCTACAACCCAGGGGGTTGTACCAGGAGATTTTTCAAGATCTGTTTGTCTTTTCTTTCCCTTTATTTTATTATTTGCGTACAACAGACCCTTGTTGTCCGGCCCATCCCCGGACCCCGCGCATAGCGGGAGCTTAGTGCACCGGGCAACCCTTTTTAATTTTGGTTACTAAGGACTAAGCTCCGTGCAGTTGGGAAAATCCACTGACCTGTCAGCGACTCACTCATGACTCATCTCTATTCTGGAAGTCAGATAGCAATATATGACACACTTTTTCATGGTGTTTTCTTTACTTTTTCTTACATATT
The DNA here is from genome assembly GCA_029844215.1 of Przewalskia tangutica. Lineage (NCBI taxonomy): Eukaryota > Viridiplantae > Streptophyta > Magnoliopsida > Solanales > Solanaceae > Przewalskia > Przewalskia tangutica. The sequence continues at coordinate 75,112,964 of CM056723.1, read as the reverse complement.
AAGTGATGCCCGTGGATTGTCATGAGCCCAGAAGCCAAATGGGTTTCCTGTCTTGTATTTGCATCAAGATCTCGAAGGGGAGCTTTGGAGTAACTGGTTTAAGTTGTTGCCATGTGACCAGGGGGTCATGGGTTCAAGCCGTGGAAACAACCTCTTGCAGAAATGTGAGGTAAGGCTGCATATAATAGACCCTTTTGGTCCGGCCCTTCCCCGAACCCCGCGCATAGCGGTAGCTTAGTGCACCGGGCTACCCCTATTTGCATCAAGATCTCTTTGCAAGCTAAAATCCAGAGATCCATTACTTTCAACTCATCTTATGTGAACTCTCTCTTTCTATGTTTGCAGATCCTGTAGTGCATAGTTGCATCGAGAAAACCCTTTATAGTGGTCATGCTCCATATAAAGTTTCATTGTCGGTAAGAACATTTGTGAGTTTTTAGGTGTGGAGAATATCGTAATGACCTTATTCAATTTCTTATGATCATGTAATAAAATATTCTGGTTTATCTATCGCTTTCCTTTGCTCTTGTACAGACACGATATCTTGATATATGGGAGCCTGCTACCTTGGCCATCAAGAGGGATGGTTATAGCATCAAGGCTAATGGGCCTGGTGGTGTTCTTGTCAGTGAGAAGTTTTCTCAATCTACAATTGTACGTCTTCTTTCTTTTGCCTTTTTGTATTCATGAACAGTTCGCAACGTATTTATAAACCTTAAATTATTTAGACAAGACTAATAAATTATTGGTGTTTTAGCATATACTATTGTACACCCCTTCAAGCCCATATGTATGAGCCCTCTGGTGAGGGCCGTTCAAGATGCACATGAGTCTTTTGAATGCTGAGGATCCGTGAAGTAACCATTCTAATTGTGCCTGCTCTTGTTCACTATTTTCATTTTCAAGGAAAAGGTAGTCTTTCGTGATGTGATGATTGTATCTCTCATGAGATGGAATATTCCGTATTTTTAGACCCAGGAGTCAGGACTTACTTTTTCTCCACATCTTAACGAGGAGTATTATCCGTCATAGTAAAATAAATTTGAGTCACCAGAGTCTGTCTCCTCCTAGTCCTGGAGGAGATCTCTTATATTAAAATTTACAGAGGTATACAATGGGCTTGATCAAACATTTTCTTGGTTGAGCATAGATTAGTAATCTTGAACTTTGGATGTTTATAGCTGTAAAGGAGGCCCACTAGTAACCAAAATGAATTAGCTCATAAAGAGTTCAAGCTCCTCTTTTAGTTGCATTGGACAACTTCCATCTTTTGGGATCTGCAGAATTTAAAGACAATATCTCATCCAAGTTAGACAGTAAGGATGAAAGTGCATCATCTCCACAGACCATATTGGAAGAACATCTTCCCCAGTGAGTTGTACCTCTGGCACCAATTGGGACACAAAGGTCAATGTAGTAATTTCCCCCAAAAAATAAAGGTCAATGTGGTAGATATGTTTGTTGAACTTAATTGACACTTATGTTTCCATTTACCTTTGTACTCTTTTACCGGTGGACAGCAGTGCTAGGTACTGTACTATGATTTGCAACAGAAGTCTGTGACTTTGTGGTTAATTTTAGGATATCTGGCTTACCCAAGTTGTGTTTAGATCTAAATCTCAGTCCAGGGTGGTGATCAAAAGGTTAGAAATGATTTTTTGTGTAATGTGTATATATTATTTGTGCGTGTTCTGTCATCTGTGTCGGCGAAGTTGGCTGGAATGTGCTGAAAATTAGTAACTTAAGCATGTTTAAGGTTTTTGACATTTTATGCATTTTACAGAAGCCAGAAAACCACCTTGACAAACAATGTTGTTCGCAACCTCAACTTAGCGACTATACATTTCTGGGAAGGTCAAATATACCCATTTTAAAAAATAGTTGACATTTAACCTCCGTTATACTATTCCAACAAATTTGCCCTTGCCGTTAGCCTTATTTGCCCTTGCCGTTAGCCTTTTGTTCAAATAATATCCTGCCCTAACGGATTCAAGGGTATGTGCAAAATATATGGGTAAATTTGGCCCTTTTCTCGAAGTACAAGGATAGTTTCTCTCTCAGGTATAGTTCTTTTTTTAAAAAAAAAATTCTTAGGTATAGTTCTTTTCTTATATTTCTTCACGTAAAATCATTGAGATCACTTACTTTTTAACATTCTTCTAAAGTAGTAAGGGGTCGTTTGTTGTTAGTTAGGAAGTGAATTATTCATGTAATAAAATCAACATAACTAGTACCATGTTTGGTAGCATTTTACTTACTATGTATAAAATTCAGCACACCAAGTACGGTGTTTGGTTACTAGTTTACAATCCGGCATAATTAATACATGTATTAGTTACGAGGGAACCCCGCGTTATGGGAATGCAATGGGTATGTTATTGTTGTTGTATTAGTTACGAGGGAAGCTATGTATTATTTTATGCAAGGTAGAAGATGGAGTAACTAAATCCTGCATAACTAAACCCGACATAACTAATCCCTTCATTATAACTCTAACCAGGAACCAAACGGCCCTTAAGCTTCAACTCTAGATAAGAAAATCCAAATTAAATATTGATCTAATTTTCTTGAAGTATATACTAAAACTAATTAATAAAATATTACACGAGAAATATTTAATTTATTAAAATATACTACCGTTGAACCACATAGAAAAATTGGCAATATAAATACTCCTTTAGCACTATTGAAACCACTTCAATAACATCACAACCATTAAGGCCCACTAATTGCTTCTTCTTTTGTCCTACTAATTTTAACTCTCTAATTTGTGGACTCATACTTACAAAAAGATTTTAGTTACATTTTCATGCAAATTAGAATATTTAAATTTGAGGTAGTTTTTCGAAGTGAAATATATATTTCTATCAGTTATGACCATTTCCAGGTTCTCAATGATTGTTACATAATGTCTTTCACTACTTATTACTGTTTGATAAATTGAAATTCATAAAGCATATGAAGCACTATGTAAGTGCAAATGCCATATCCATGTCAACTTATGTAAAACACACACAATATATGTGTGTGTGTGTGTGTGTTTATTAATTAATTTTATTATTTACTTTCACGAAAATTAGATTAATATTTATTTTGAATTTTCTTATCTAGAATTGAAGCTTAACTACTTTAGAAGGCAATTAAAGTAAGTCATTTTAAGGAATTTATGTGAAGAAATATGTCGAAAGAAAACGACAACTATACAACTATGCTTCAGGCCCAAACAAGTTGGGGTCAACTATTTGAATCCCATTTCTTCATTTAAACTCATATCATATCATCATCATACAAATAAAATAACAGTAAAAAATAAGTTAACAATATATCAACAATAATTATAATAATATTAGAAGTTCTCTAACAAGTCTAAAAGACTAGAACCTATCCTCAACTAGTAGCTATTACCTTTATGGATCTTTTTCTTTCATTGTGTCCTATCTTTAGCTAAGTATCCATTGATACCAAGCATTTCTAGGTGTTTCGAGACAACTTCCTTCCATGTGATTTTAGGGATACCCATTCCTTTTTTACACATTCACTTGCCATATCACACATATGGACCATGCATCTATAGGTCGACGCAGAACATGCCCAAACCATCTTAAGCAACCTTCTCACATTTTATCCTCAATCTGTGCTACTTGCACCTTTTGGCGAATAAGGTCATTTCTAATCTGATGTGACCGCACCTCCATCCTAGCATTCATATCTCTGCAACACTTATCTTGTGGATATGTTGGACTTTAGCAGTCCAACATTCACTACCATATAACATTGCTTGTCTTATAGCTATTCTATAGAACTTACCTTTCACTTTGGTATGCATCCTTCTATCACATAACAACCTTGTAACATTCTCCATTTCAACCATCTTTAATCCTATGAGTAGTTTATTCATCTATCATGTTATTCTCTTGAAACTACGAGCCTAGATATCTAAATTATTTGCATTTTGGCACCACAATCCCATCTAGTTTGACCTGAACTTCTCTCTTCTCATGTTGACTAAATGTGCAATGCGTGTATTCAATCTTACTTCTACTTGTCATAAAACCCTTACTCTCTAAAGTGCTTTTCCATAGTTCAAGCTTTTGGTTGGCACCTTAGCTTGTTTCATCAATTAACACAATATCATCACCATGGGACCTCATCCTGTATTGTGTTGGTTAACACATTTATAACTTAGGGTAAACAAATAAGGACTCAATGGCGATCCCTGATGTAAACCCACTGCTATCGGGAACTCTTATGTATCACCTACTACTGTTTTCATGCTAGTGACAACTCCTTCATACATGTCCTTTATGGCATTATATATTTAATATGAATTTCTTTCCTCTCCATCACCCACCAAAGGACCTTGCGTGGTACTCTGTCATATGCTTTCTCTAGATCAATAAAATCATGTGTAGGTCTCTCTTTTTTTCGCCATAGATTTTCATCAATCTTCTTAGCAAGAATATAACCTCTATTGTAGATCTACCATGAAATCCAAATTGGTTCTCTTTCACTCTTGTCGGGTTTCTAAGTCTATGTTCTATAACTCTTTTCCAGAGTTTCATCGTATGACTCATGAGTTTAATGCCACGATAGTTCGCACAACTTTGACTTTCTCTTTTGTTCTTATAAATCGAAATTAGGGCACTCTTCTCAACTCATTTGACATCCTACCATTTTTAGTATTACATTTACTAGCGTTTTAGGCCATTCTACTCCGACATCTCTAAGACACGTCCACAACTCTATAGGGATACTATCAGGACCACAAGCTTTTCTAATCTGCATATTTTTCACGGCATTCCTTACCTTTGTCGGCCTAATTCAACGAGTGTAGCTAAAGTTTCTATGATTCACGGACATATGGAGGTCTAAAATGTTATTCTCTTGGTTCGAGTTGAACAATTGATCAAACTAGAGCCCGTTTGAATGATCTTATGGCTTTTGACTTATAAGCCAAAAAGCATAAGTTAGGAATTCTAGCTTATGACTTTTGGCTTATTTTTGTTATTTTGTCTTAAAAACAAGTGCTTAAAAGCAATTTTTTATTTTACCCAAACACTACAAAAGTGCTTAAAAGCTATTTTGTCTTAAAAGTACCCAAAATAAGCCAATCCAAACAGGCTCCTAGTCTCTCCATCTCTTCTTGACCTCGTTATCTCCTGTCAACACTTATTGAGGATCATCCTTAATATACTTTACCTGGTTTTAATCCATGCCCTTCCTCTCTCTTAGTCGTGCTAGCTTAAACAATTCTTTCCCCCCTTCTCGTGTCCCCAACTTTTGATACAAGTCATCTAGAGCTTCTTCCCGGGATTTTCTAATAGCCAGCTTCCGTTCTAGCTCTCTTGTATTCTTCAAAAGCTATGTTTTTGGCAACTTCCTGCAACACTCTTTAAGCTTTAATAACTCTTTGTACCTCCTCATTCCACCACCAGGTTCCTGTGGTCGTGGTACTTTTAGACACACCTAATACTTAAGTTGCTACTTTGTTAATGCAACCTGGAATCTCCTTCCTTAAGATGTTTGTGTTTCTCTCAAAGTCCTAAAGCTCCCTTCTCCCATAGTTTTTCTTGACACACTAACTGGTTAGTACCCTTTAATGCCCACCACCTAATTCGCGGTTGTTTGTAAGTCGTCACTTTTCTCACTATATTCCTAAGCTTTACATGTATTTCTATCTCGTCCTCTTGTAAGGATAAAGTCTATTTGACTATGGTTGCTCCCACTCTTATAACTAACTCTTGAAATATGTGTAAGCTACCATTAAGAGCTCGTTTGGATTGGATGAATTTAAGTAGCCTTTAAGCACCAAGTGCTGAATATCACTTTGTAAGTACTGGAGCTGGTTTTATAAATAAGCAGTCACAGGTTTGGATAGAGGTGATGCATAAAAATAAAAACTCAGTTTACAATAGAAGAGGAAAATACTTTCACATGAGCTTTTCCCTTTTTATGCTTTACATTATATGGAGTACCATATACTCCTGCTATTGGCTCAATTTTGATAAATAAGAAGGATGAATCCCTATTTTTTCTACAATCATGACCAAAAAAAAGAAAAAAAAAAGAAAGAAGATTCTCTTATCACTCCCGGAAAACCTATGAGCGGATTTCTCATTCTTCTCCTAAAATTCCCTTTTTTCATTCTTTGTTTAGTAACTTAAAGTCCTTAGCTAGGCACTACAATGGAGAGTGGAGGCAGCATGGAGGAACACCGAAGGAGTAACGAAGAAGTTGATAAATTAGCGTTTTTGAAATATAAAAATTCTGAGGGATAAGAAAGTAAAATTATTGGTCAAATAAAAATAGTTTGTAAGCCAATAAGTCATAAGTTGGGTTTGCCCAGCTTATGGCTTTTTGCTTGTTTTAGCTTAAAAGCCAAGTGCTTTTGAGCAGTTTTTAACTTTGCCAAATACTTAAAACCTGGTTTGACCAGCTGAAAAGTCAATCCAAACATCCTCTAAATCATAAGCTAAAGTGAATTCTAATATAGCCTCCCCTTCAACATTCCTAGTACCATGACCGTAACCACCATGTACTTGTTCAAAGTCGTCACTATATTACCTATGTTAGAATAAGAATAAAATTTCATATATAGTATCCTACCAGAAATATTGTAATGTAGAATAGGAATATGATTTCATATATAGTATCCTACTAGAAAAAAGATTGTAATGTAGAATAGGAATAAGATTTCATATATAGTATCCTACTAGGAAAAAATTGTAATGGAGTGTCTATAAATAGAGCTCAGTGTAATCATGTAGATACACAACAATTCAATAATAATATTTTCTCCCATATTTTCTCACATGGTATCAGAGCATCCTATGATTTTGGTAGTGAATCAAAGAGCTTCCGCTGCCGGTGGGAGACACTAGAAAATGTGTGTCGACCGTCTAGCCAAAGATAATGGTAGAGTGAAGATTGTAGAGAACTTTCAGATATTTATAAATAAAATATTCTCCTTCAGATAATAGAATATTATCACCGGAAAAAAAAAAATTGGCGTGAACGTTATTGCGTAAATAGTGCCTCATGAACAGTGGCATGAATAGTGTTTTCCCGGCGTGAACAGTTACCAGATTTCGATCATCGGAATTAGGGTTCCGGTGATTCCATCCCGTAGGGTCGTGTCATCATTCTGATCCTACCCACAAAATACCATCACAGTCCCGTGCCTCAATTCTGACGACTGTTTTGCGTCCTCTTCCAGAGTATCAGTTGTGCAATATTCCAGCGAAAATTCGAAAAAAAAATCATCATCGCACATAATTTTTCCGGTGGCTACTAGTGTCACATCTCTATTCAGTGGTGTTGTGCAAAATTCAATACCACCACAACATAGATCAGGTTCAAGCTAGTGAGAAACTAATTGTTGTGCAAATTTTCAACAATTTTCGGAAAAGCAAATCAGTCACCGTGCAATATTTCCTGTGACAACATAGTTGTCCGCGTCAAAATTACTTTCGGGTAGAGTTGCGCAAATTCCAACACCACCACGAGGTAGATCAGTCCCTTCTGATCAAAACTCAGTCAACAACTCCGACAAATTCCCACTCACGCTCCACTACGTGCCAGCTCCGGCTAGCGCGTCAGATCCACGCATCACGCATGCACCGTTTTCCTGCCAAAACTCGGTTATTTTCTTCTTGGGGTGTGTTTGCTAGATTTCATCCATCTTTTAAGACATATTTCGCCACGTCTCTCGGTTTGGATATGTTTAGCCCCGAAAACACATGAATTGAAAGTTCAGTCCTATGATTACTTCAAAATCCTTAAGGGGGAGATCAGAAAATTGCACGTTTATCGACCTAGGTGTAGTTATTGTAATTGGCTTGGACACATTTGTGAAGTATGTTATTCTCTCCATTGTGACCTTGAAGAGGAAGTTTATATGGAGCAACCACCTGATTTTGTTGTTCGGGGAGAGTCTAACCTGATGTGTCTATTGCGTCGGTCACTTTATGGTCTGAAATAATTTCCTTGAGCTTGGTTTGAAAAGTTCAGCACGGTAATTCAGGAGTTTGACATAACTCGTAGTGAAGCTGATCACTCAGTGTTTTATCGGCATTCCTCTCCAAATCTGATATTTCATGAGAGGACTAAACACATTTAGATTAACTGTCACTTTGTCAGAGAAAAGATACTCTCCGGGGATATTGTTACAAAATTTTTGAAGTTGAGTGATCAGCTTGCAGATATTTTCACCAAGTCCATCACTTGTCCTCGTATTAATTACATCTGTAATAAGCTCGGTACATATGACTTGTATGCACCAGCTTGAGGGGAGTGTTAGAATAGGAATATGATTTCATATATAGTATCCTACCAAGAAAAGGATTTTAATGTAGAATAAGAATAGGATTTCATATATAGTATCCTACTAGGAAAAAAATTGTAATGGAGTGTCTATAAATAGAGCTCAATGTAATCATGTAAATACACAACAATTCAATAATATATTTTCTCCCATAATTTTTCACAACCTACCTGGCCAGTTAGATTTCCCCCTATAAAAATTTGTTGGTCTCCTGGAATTCCCTTAACCAAGTTATCCATATCCTCCCAAAACTTAGCTTTAGTTTCTGCATCTAATCCTATTTGCGGAGCATAGGCACTGATAACATTTATTATCTCCTTCTCCCATACAAGCCTTGCTACAATAATCCTATCTCCAACTTGTATTACCTTTACAACCTTATCTTTAAGCCCCGATTTCTACAATAATTCCTACTCCATTTCTATTTTTATCTATCCCAGAATACCATAATTTATAACTTGTGTTACCTATCTCTGTAGTCTTTTGCCTTGTCCATTTAGTTGCCTGAAGGCATGCAATATCAACTCTCCTCCTTTTTACAATATCCACTAATTCCATCGACTTCCCTGTCAAAGTGCCTATGAACCAGCTAAAGATTACATAACAGAGCAAATTTATCCCTATACTTCCGAGCAAATGGCCAAATTAGGCCCTATACTTTGTCCGTACCCTTGGCTCTATTAGGGAAAGAGGTATATTTGAATAAAAGGCTAACGATGAGGGTAAATTTGTTCGAATAGTATAACGGAGGTTAAATGTAAACTATTTCTAAAAGTAGAAGGGTAAATTTGACCCTTTTCCCTACATTTTTTCTTTTGATTAGTCTTAGTGACAGTATTTGTAGAGGAAAAAAGACTGAAGTTTTTTGGGTCTTGATAAAGTTGAGGATGATAAACTGCTATCCTATGGAGGTGCTAAACTGGCAACTCTAACTCTATCAAAAACTTGAGAAGCATTGGTAAAAGATGATAGCTCTTGACACATAAAGTTTTTACAATTAATGGGTACTTTGTTGTGTACAGTTTCTCCTATGACTTCTAGTTTAAAAACAATAGTTTTAAGCTCATGGTGCTATAACTTTTATTGTTTCCTTAATCTGCACTCGTTTCTCACCACTTTATGCTTCTTTAGGTTTCTATTCCATATGGAAGTCCTACAGAATTTTCAATCTTCGACAGTCGGGGAGTTGAGCATCTTTTGAAGGCTGAGAATGATCAAGGAGACATTAGCTGGTAAATTCCCCATCCCCTCCCCATCCCACCACCCCACCTACCCAAAAAAAAGAATGAAATAAATTAAGAAAAAACTGATATTTTTCATTTTTCATAGTTATGACTTATGAGCATACTTGAGCGTTTTCAACATTGGTTAGGACACATTCATGTCACATCATTATTTGTGCCCGTTTGGTTGGCCTTTTTTTGGAGTGTTTGGCTGCAAACCGAAAAAGTGTTTTTGGCCTCTATTTCCAAAAGCTCAAATTTTGGGCTTTTGGAAGTAGAGGCAAAATCTCTTTTGATTTTTCCCATTTTTAAGCCAAAAGCACTTTTTTTATTGACAACCTAACAATAAAAAGCTCTACTCCTAAAAGCTCTACTTCTAAAAGCTCTTTTTAATAAGTTGTACCAAACGGGCCCTTCATCTTGACATTTTACCTTTTCTATGTTTCACTCATCTTCTGCATGTGACCTTATGACAATATGGTTCAAGTGATCATACAGTTTTCTTTTTCCAACAAGTTATCATTCAATTCAATTTCTCTAGTTAAGTGACATGTGACTCTATTTTGCAGTTCAAGGGATACAATTGTCCTCACCATGAGATTATTTATTATAAGGGTAAGGGTATGACTTTGTCAGTCTGAAAGTTATTGTTGTGATATGACTTCTACATAGTATTATCTATTCTATGAGGTTCAAATGAAGTTTGCAGGCTCCCTGAATGTTACAACATAATGCATTTGTGGTCTAGATCTGTAGTGTACTCCTTTTACTCCTATTCTTAGTGATGGTTCAGATCATGTAATTTTTGTTTCTTTGCTTTAGCAAGAAACTCTGCTAGCATTTGTGGATTTGTGCTGTACTCTTTTTCTTTTATTCCCATTTTTGTCATGGTTCCGGTCATGTAATTTTATCTATTTGCCTTGGCATGAAAATCGGCTAGCATCTAATATATGCATTTCCACATATTAATTAGTATGTTTTTGTTGGTAAAACTGTGTATTTCTCTATTGGTACCAGCTTGGTGCTGAGTTTATATTAGTAATAATACCTTTACTTGTCAAAAAGTACTCTGTATTTTGAGGGTGACCATATGCTTTTATGGATGTCATTTAATACTATGTAGATATCGGAATAATGGTTTTGGGAAATTGTGATGAAATTTCTAGAGCGTTTTTTTCTTTTTCTTGTGGCCGAGTCAATAAAGCTCTTAAATTGCTAGGTAATTAGTCTTGGTTAATTTTCAAGGTGTCCAATAGCGTGAATTTGTGTTAAGATTTTGATGTAAAAGGGTTTTTTTGTCCAATAGCTGTTAGCATGTTTCAACATCTGTTTTGAAACTCCCATTATTTGTGTAGCATTCTCCTTTGGATCTCATTTTTGAACTTGTTGCAGGCTGGTGAGAAGAAAAAAGGAAGGAGGAGGGGTTTGTTCTTCAACAAGTGAAAAGACCAGTCAACCTTCCAAAACATATTTATTAGTGCACTTGTATTCTTTTGTGAGTAGTTGAGCTTTTAGACTGTATTTCTTTAGTTTTTTTGGCTACCAGTTCTGTTACATTTTTTAAGTTCAGGTTATCATTGGCCCCATCCCTACCTCAATTCTTTTTCGTTTATTTTATTTCTTCTTTTTTACAAGAAAAGAAAGGATCCAACACAATTACCGAGTCAAATCCCACAGTGGGATCTAAGAAGATAGAGTGTTTGCAGGTCTTACCCTACCTTGGGAGGTGGACTCAAGATAGGGAGGTTGTTTCCGGTAGACCCTCAATACAAGAAAGGCAATTCAAAGCATTATAGAAAACACAAAAAGGAGCTTTAACTACTACAAAATAATACGGTAACCGAAGTACAAGGAACCGCATATAATAACATAAATCACACGACAAGAAACTACAAGATTAATAATATGACTACTAGTATGAAAGCATACGTAATACAAAATTCAACTACTTACTAACATTCTACCATAATTAGAGTCCTCCATAACCTACTATCTAAGTAAGCTGAACTTGTATTATGTCTTGTTTAATCACCTCTATTTAATACTTCTTCTGCCTACCTTTACTTTTTTTGAAAATTGTTCATAGCTAACTTCTCACACCTCGTGCATCTCATTTGCATATGTCCCAACTGTGAAAAGAAAGGATCTGAATATGGTAAAAAGAGAAGATAAGTGCATTATTAAAGAAGGGAATTCAGAGGAAGAAAAGTGAAGGGAAAACATTTTGTTGGAGTAATTTAAATAGTGTGATGTAATCTCAAACATAAGAATGTGAAGAAAAGAAAGAGATAAGCCAATGATGGTGGGTACTGCAATTCTATGATGGAAACAGAGACATGAGGTGGGAAATGTTTTCACAAATTTTCATTGGCGAATGGAGTCTAGCCTTTTTAGTAAGATTACAAGAATCGCCATTTTTATATAACAGAAATGTTTCATGCTTTTCTTCAATTACAATTCAATTATAAATTTATCTTTTGATTTTATTATGAATAAAAAAATACTATAAATATGACATAGAAAATTGTTAGTTGTCTTAATATTAATTTACACATACCTAATATCATTTTTCACCGGTTGAACTTAAAATGTACTAATCATAAATATATATCTTTTCACCGGTTCGAGTGTTGGTTAAAGAACGATAAAGACCGTGTTCGAATTAAACCTTTAAAACTTTGTTTAAATAATTCATCTAAGTCATAAATTATTGTCCAGACCTAATTAAACCTTTAAAACTTGAATCCGAGCTTATTAATTTGTCAATCCTTTACCTTATTTCAACTTAAAAACTTTAAAATTAGATTTTCTTCTCGATATTCACCTGATTGTCTCAGAAATCATGCCACCTATTTTCGCAAATTAAAATAAATACCATTTTGAAGCTTCGAGAAGGGTCATTTAAGGAAAAGGAGTCCTAATGCTCAAAACGACTGAATGGTCGTTACATTGCTGCAAGGCTTTCTAGGAGCGAACATGAGTTATTTGCAAGCCACTTCCTTAATTGCAAACTTCTTCGTGAATCTGTAGTAGTAGTGAATGGACACCAACAATTAGGTGTATTTATAAGCAGTTCTATAAGAACATAAATAACTTCCTTTTATCTACCGACAATAATTATGGTGGGATGAATATGATCCTTTCATCCTTAACAAAAAGTCCTGGACTCAAATTTTGGGTATGAAAAAAAATCATGTTAATGAGCGCTTTTCCTTAAATTGGCCTTAGATGACACTAATTGGAATTAATCGGAACTTTAATCTAGATATCGAATATGTGATAGGTAACCAAAAACTTAACCTTTATCTATTTCAAATTATGGGTTCCTGCAATCATATTTATGATGTGATTTGAGGTGTCCATGACAAATATGTCTCATATTTGCAAATAATTAATATTTGGACAATATCTACTATGTTGATGTTATTTTTCCATCAATTTCCCTCTATTTATATTTTAAAATAAATAATATAGATAATAATGTAGTTAGGACTATTTTAAAAATTGAAGAAAATAAAAGTGTCGATATTTATGTTTTTTTCGGACTCCTTAATTTGTCCTTAATAGGCAAAAAATTAAACGGGGCTTATTGAGATTCTTTAGATACGTTATATGCCATTTTAGTAAATAATTTGGCGCGAACATTTGAAAGTCGTAAAATATATCCCGCCAAAAAAGTATATGCATAAATGGCGTGTACTTAATGTAGACGATAATGTTTCACTTGTCTTTTTCATATTTATTGTCAATTATTTTACTCCATCTACTTCAAAGGTTTTTCGAACTTCATGATCTGATCAAAATATGGATAAGCTTCGACGAAAAACATGTCAAAATTACATTTTTTTCTCCTTTGCATTTGTGGGAAAGCAAAATTGATTTTGAGAAATGCAGCCTATCAACATTAAAGGTCTGTTTGACCAAGCTTTTTTAAAACAGTTTATGTTTCTTAGAAGTAGTTTTGCAGAAACTGTTTCTAGAGAATTTGTTAGGATGTTTGACCTATAATTATAGAAGTACTTCTGAAAAACATAAATAATTCTTTGTTTGACCCACATTTATTCAAAAAAAACTAGAATATTCTTTTTAATAGATTTAAAACTATTTAAAATATTCTTTTCTATCCTCTGTTTCCAAAAATTAGTATATCTTTACAAATTTTTTTATTTATTTAATTACAACATTTAGTAAAATAATAATATTATATTGTACATAAGAACTGTAACGACAATATGATAGTCAATGACTCAATATGTCCAAAAGTTGAATATATTACATCATTACACAACCAATAAACTAGAATACAGAAATATTATTACGACTCGCGACTCATTAAGGAAGTGACAATGTTGTGGCGAACAGATTCCATACTAACATCATCCATCGATCCATCATGATCATCTCTCAAAGTCATTGATGTTCCTCCAATATCTTCATCTCCTTTAACTTCAGGAACATAATTAGGGTCTGCATCACATTTATCAAATTTCAAATCTTCAAGTGCATGCCTTCTAATGTAGTTATGCATAGTCATAGTTGCGCAACAATTTTTTTGTGTATCTAATGGTAAACTTGACATTATTGATAATACCCTCCATTTTTTTCACACACCAAATGTTAGTTCAATTACATTTCTCAATGATGAATGATTGTAATTGAATACTTCATAATAACCAGATGAAGGTTGTGTTGCACGACGAAAAATGGTATCGTTGATCCTTAAAAGGAGCCAAAAATCCTTTCATATTAGGATAACTTGCGTCAACGACATAGTATTTACCTACATAAATATAGACATAATATAATTTTTAAAAATAGCAACAAAATTATAAGTATAAAAATACACATAAAAATATACCTTCAGATGGATGAGGAAAAGCCTAATTGCAATCTTCCATTGCGTTCTTTAAAATGTGATCGTCATGAATGGATCCGGGCCACCCAGCAACAAATATGTAAATAACATGTCAAAATCACAGATTGCCAATATATTTTGAGTTGGACTCCCCTTACTCTATAAGGGATTTTCTCTTCCTCGGGAATAACACGTGGAATATGAGTTCCATCAATAGCACCAATACATTCCTTGAAATGTGGCCAATATTTATAATTCTCTCGAACTTTAGTAGAAACCTCCATAAAGTTAGGATCGGAAGGTCTCACAATATCTCTAGAAAATTTTGTCATTGCCTTAAGAACTTCATTGAATTTCCTACTTATTGTCTCACTGGAATGTTTAAATCTATTTTGCATATTGCGATTAGATTGTGCACGTAGATATATAAACATTTCAAGTGCTTCTTCAGCAGACATAGTCCTCGTAGATTTTAAGCCATAATCATCCACCAACAATTTAGCAAGACCACCAAAGACATGAGGTTCCATTCTGAACATCCTATAACTCTCACCTGGGGTAGATAAAACTTCTTGCAACCATTGCCATCTGGAACACAATGAAATTCTAGGGGGTTGTTTAATCAAATATTTGAGATAGTACTTGGTAAGTATAGTTACCCCTGTAGCAGTATACAACATCATTTGTTTACCCTGCAACTCTTTTTAAAGTAGCATCTCCGCGTAGTCTTCTTCATCCGAGGACTCATCCAGTATATCATCACTATCATTGTTACACTCTGTAGTTCCAAGACATGTATATGAGAACGTACGTGAGAAAATAAGACTTTAAAATTGGAACGAAAGAAAGATTTCTTTTTCCTAAGGAAAATCTTCCGAACCTCGTGAAGGAAAAAAGTTTATTAATTAGAATTTGGTAATAAAATTTGGTATTTTGGATTCATAGAATATATTGAAGGTTTGGATTTTCAAGTTTCGAATTTGGTCATGTGGGGCCCACCCGGGAAAATTTACTATTTTGTGGGGCCAACAAGGTTTTCGATATTTTGACCAATTATAGATATTTTGGAGGATGAAAATAATTTTGACGAATTGGAGGGTGACACGTGGCACCCCCCCCACTTGTCTTGACTTGACTATTTGACTTTAGATATTTGTTGAAGTATGACAACTGGACATGGGTCCCACATCCACTTGTCCATACACTTGTCTTGATATCACTACATGGGGTGCATTATATATACATAGAGAGCATTGCAAGACTTCATCACAACACTTAGAATTATTTCACAAGGCAAAAATATACCCCCCTCCTAAAAAGAGCTCTCGGCCAAGGCACCTCCAAGAACAAAAAAAATCTTCAATCCTTGTTGTTAAATCCCCAAACTCAAGCCTAAGATCCCTAGTGGTATACTAAGCATAAACAACCCATAAACCTCGGAAATACTACGTTGAGCCGTGAGTTACACCATTGGAAGGTGTTCTTCAACTTTTGTGTTGAAACTCGAAGAGAAGTTGGTTATGAGCTTCTAAGGGTTGCATATTATGGATTGGAACGTAAAGAATATGAACTAAGGATACGCTATGTATCGACTTTTAACTTGGATTATTTTAGGCATAGTGAGGTAAGGATCATTGTCTTCTTAATGTAATTGAAAATTACATGTTGTAGTAGTATATAAATGAGCTTGTGATATGAAGAATGAAGATTAAAAAGTTAAGGACTAATTGGAGGTTGAAGCCGAGACATGGCACTTTTGGCCATTGGAATTGTTGATCATTCTTATTGGTATTATCACGTGTTACATGTTATATAATGAAGGAAATATGGTTGTTGATAGTTAATATAAAATGTTGGAATGAAGAATAAGAAGTACATGTCACAATCTTGGCATGTTAGCCGATTGTGGACATTTTTGGTATTGTCAGATTCATTGGTTATTGTTATTGTTAAAACATTACCTATTACATGTTGAGATGAAAGAATCTTGTTGTTAACAAGTTAACATAACTTATATAAAAGTGTTGGAATATAAGTTGGATTATAAAAAGTTAAGGAAAGAGTTTTGGCATGCTAGCCGAAGACTGGACAGTTTTGATTGTAGTAGTTGGCTGAGAACACCAACTAAATAAAGGACTATTTTTACTTTGGACTATGGCCTGTTTTTACTTTGGACTAAAGGACTGTCTTTACATTTGGACTATGGACGGATTTTAGCGGACTAAATTACGTAATTAAGTGACTGTTTTAATATGATGTGGGGCATAATTTTACACGTCAAGTTAGACGTGTAATCCCCTTTGGTTAACTGTTGGTTGTGCCCTTAAGTTTGGCTTGTTGGTTGTTGAAATCGGGCCTTGGAAAAGGTGGAAAAGTACGTAGAAACAGGGGAAGTGCTGCCCAATTTTCCGTAGAATAAGAGACATTTTACTTAGTATTATTCTACCTTAGAAGGCTAGAAGTTGATAGACGTATTATGGTCATTATAGGTTGACATTCTACGTGCGGCGTATTCTACTTGGCGTGTGGAATAGCTTAAGAGGTATGTGGAACCTTCCCTATCTTCCTTTGAGCATGAACCTTATAAAATATATAGTACGGTGGACGTACATGTTTTAAATGAAATCGGATTCATTGTATGATTTACTTGATTTGAAAAGTACAAACTTACTTGACTTGAGAAGTAGAAGTTACTTGATTTTATATGTGAAAGTGACTTGAATTTATATGTGAAAGGGACTTGATTTTATAAGTGGAAGTTTTATGATTTAATGAGAATAAGTGACTTGATTTAAGAATAAGTTACTTGACTTTAAAGGTATAAGTTGCTTGAGTTTAAAAAGTGTAAGTAACTTGGTTTTAATAGTGAAAGTACCTTTGGGTTCAACTCCCTTATCTTGCATGAAAAGATCCTTTAAAGAATAGATGTACGTAGTACTTTGGGTTCATTTCCCTAAAGTTACATGACATGATACTGCCTTGGTTTTATTAAAAAAGGAAAGATGTGATAGTGCCTTAGTTTTCTAAAAATGAAAGGTTGTTATAATAGCTTTATGTGAAGTTGTTATAACGACTTAATGGGAAGTCAAAAGATGATTTAAAAATGTTATAGATGCAATACACCGAGTCTCACAAATGAGTCGGGTTACGATATAAACATGCATACACCGCATCCCACAGATGGGTCGGGTTACGTTATACAAAAGATTACATCGAGTCCCACAAATGGGTCGGGTTACGTCATATTGCATCATCACACCGCGTCCCACAAATGGGTCGGTGTCACGACTCGACCCCGGGCCCGTGACTGGTGCCTTACCCCGGGCACCCTAGTGATACAACATCAGAGAAAATCAGCGGAAATAAAAACTTACACATGAAACAAGATATACAATAAGAAAAATAGGCTAACCAAAACGATCACCTTTCTGCATATATATAAAAATGATTAAACCTGAACAGTTACATCCCTTTTACAAACCCTGCCCACAACAGTACTACATACCTCTAAGAATGTAACCACAACTACGACGGGACAGGGCCCCGCCATACCCCTGAATGTAAGTACCTACAACGACATGGGACTATACCAAAAGATAAGCCTCCGGAGAAACGGAGCTTCCCAAAACGCTGAACTGTGATCCTATGAGCGAGGATCGACAACTGGTGTACCTCTACCTGCGGCATGAACGCATCCCCCCAAAGGAGGTCGATAACAGTACAGTATGTGAAATCAAAATATCGTAAATGAAATCATAATAGTCTATATAAAACAGGAGACATATATGATAACCAAACTACGATACACAATATGTAAGCAGTCATGTCAAGTCAAGGACTCACGCCCTCAGAGTCATTACTCAAATTGTTACGCCCCGCATTTCAGGTCTAGCTTATAAGACCGTACGAAAGGAACTAAGATAATTTTTTTTTTAGAAAGATAGGGTGATGGACTGTTTCGGACGAGTTTTAGTCAACCTTGAGGCGGTTTATGCCCCGTTACGTCAGGAGTTTTTAGGTGTTTCAAAAGCCTAGTGTGTAGTCCGTTAAATCTAGTTCCCAACGCAACAAACCGTTCGTCGATAGGACATCGGAGTCAAAAGTTATGGAAGTTTCAAGTTCGGTGCGCAATGTGCAAAGCGATATTTCGGTCAGGGCCACAGCGCCGCGGCGCGGAGCGTGGCGCGCGCCGCTTGTACCGGGGTTCGCGGGGTTGCAGCCGCGCCGAATGCGGCGCGCCGAATGCTGGAAATTCTCGAGGTTGGCGCGCGCTGGCCATTATCTTGGGGTTCGCGCCAAGGCAGGATTTTTCCGAAAAACAGGGGATATTTTAGAGAAAAGCCTATGGGAGGGTGACAAGTGTCCCTCCCATCTTTTTGACCAAGAAAAGGGTCCTATTTTAGGGCCAAGTCTTGGAAGACTTGGTCATTTCATCTAACCCTCCTAAGGACTCCTCTCCCTTTCTCTCTAGATTTTTGAAGAAAACCTAGCCTAAGGAAAAATTGTTGGAGCGGCGGCAAGAAGGCAAAGTGTTGGCAAGCTTGTAGAAAGCGCGCGTGGACAAGTTTGGCGGGAAATGAGTTGAAGACAAAGGGCTTTAGTGGGCTAATCCAAAAGGTAAAAGATTCCCTCTTCTCTTGGAAATAGGTTATAATACTTGTCATAGTTGATATAGACCACGGGAATCATGTATTAAAGATTTGT
Source organism: Przewalskia tangutica (assembly GCA_029844215.1). Classification (NCBI taxonomy): domain Eukaryota; kingdom Viridiplantae; phylum Streptophyta; class Magnoliopsida; order Solanales; family Solanaceae; genus Przewalskia; species Przewalskia tangutica. The sequence continues at coordinate 75,093,859 of CM056723.1, read as the reverse complement.
AAGTACTATGGATTTTGGAAGGCTAGAAAGCCGTAAATGACATGTTTAGCCATTTGAAATTAAAGTACAATTTGGTCGTTATCTAAAATCGTCGCATGTTATCTACTAGAGGATTGTAGTAGTTTTAATCAATTTCGGCTTAACTACATGTCTTACTAAACAACTTGTATTGAAATAGAGATTGAAAGAGAAGTAGTGTTGTTGTAGCCGAGAATTGGATGAGAATTGGTGTTGTTGTACCTCTAATTGCCGAATGTACACTTATATTTTGTGGACTAGTTTTGATGTCAATTGTGGGGAGGAATTTTACACGTCTTGTAGGCGTGTAATCCCCTATTGATAACTACATTGTTGAGCCTTAAATGTGGCGTGTTGGTTACTGAATTCGGCCTTGAAAAAGGTGGCAAAGTAGGTAGAAACAAAGGAAGTGCTGTCCAAATTTCCGTAGAATAAGGGACTTTGCAATTAGAGTATTATACGTTAAAGCTAGGAGCTAATAGACGTATTATGGCCATTATAGGGTGAAGTACTACGAGTAGCATATTCTACTTGAAGGGTGGAAAAGGCTAGCAGGAGTATAGTACTTTGGAACAGTTTGCTACTTGTCGATAATCGTCGCGAGGTATGTGATTCTTCCTATCCTCTTGAGCATGATTATTTGTGAAAAATATAGTGCGGTAGACGCCGTGTGTTGAAGGAGTTTGATTTCCCTTTTTGTGCCTTGACTTGTTATGAAGTGTAGAGGGGTTGATTGTGTGGATAAGTAGTAAAATCTTATTCGTTAGTAATGGGTACTCGGTTGTTAAAGAAAAAGCCCTCTTGGTCTCATAAATGTTTATAGTTGTAATTGGTTGGTTTAAAACATGAAGTGTTATAATGGCTTTATGGGAAGTTAGTTATAACAACTTTATGTAGGTTAAAGAATGGTTTGTTGATTTCAAAAGATAAGAGACTTGACTTATAAGTGACCTAAATGTTATTGAAAAGTGTGAAACCTCATTCGTGAGTAATGAGTACTTGGTCTTTAAAAGAATAAAGTTTTATTTGGTTTCTTGACATTCTAAAGTAAGGAGACTTAAAGGCTTTTTGAAGGTCATGTAACTTGATTTTGGGAAAAGAGAAGTAACTTGAGTTTAATAGTATGAGTAACTTGTTTTCAAATATTGAACTCTTCTTGATGGAAAAATATAAGTGGCTTGGTTTTAAAAGGTAGGAGTACCTTGATCTAAAGGGTTAGTTACTGGTTTTAATGGTATACTTGACGTTGTGTTAAAAGTGTTTAAAGTACTTGATTTAAACATGAACTTGTTTGGTGCTACGGATATTAGTATCGAGTTGTTTTACGTAAGAAAAGAAGGAGATCTTCTTTTGAAAGAATTAAAGTATGTAGTACTTGGGGGTTAAAACCCGACTTTGACATAAAATGAAAGTACTCGAGTTGTGTGTAACTTGCCTATGCTTGTTGAGATAGCCCTTGATGTGCAAGTGTTTGATTTCGTACCGAGTCTCTCGATGGAGGCGGCTTATCTGCTTGATTGATGGACATACCGACACGTTGGTGGCCCACGTATGCTTCCATTGTGAGTGCTATCTTGTTATTTATTTGACATACCGCACGCCAGCGCCCACTGCATGCGGGCCCACGATGAGTATTATCTTGTTATTGTTTGACATATCGACACATTGTGTCACGACCCGCCCGGTTCGTGATCGTGCCTTACCCGCACCCAAGTAGTCATACATCAGAGTAATCAGCGCAACATAAGACAAGACAAGAAACATTATGAAAAGAGAAAACAGTTTATCTGATGAAAAGCTTGCCTTTCGGCATATATATATAACCCAAGTTTTGCAGTTACATCCCAATGCATAATAGACTACTGCACTCTAAGGAAGTAAACAACTATGGCGGACAGGTTCCCGCCATACCTGAATGTACAAAAACTATCTACAATACAGGAGATCATACCCAAAAGTAGAGCCTCCGAGAAGATGGAGCTCCCGACACCAAAGCAAAGATCCTAAGGATGCGGATCTAGCACTGCTGCCCTTACCGCGCATTTAACGCAGCCCCAAGGAGGTCGATAACAGTACTAAGTATGTGAAATCAGTAAAGTACTTAAATGAAATCATATCATTTTAAAACCAATTTTACAAATATGCATTTAAACAACCAAGGTAACCGCATATAGTGCCACATCATAAACAAGAGCAACAATACATCAGAATAAAGTCTTTTCTGGGCTGCGAATGATCGAAGCAGGGCCAATCGCCCATAGTATCATTACGCAAGCCAAATCCTGGACTCCCGTAGTCCGCATAGGCCACTCACATAGGCCCGCATAGGGTATAACCCCGCATCGGGTAGCTATTCCTCAGATCGCCCCGACTCGTAGTCCGCACGTGGCCACATAGACCGCATGAGGTATAACCCCGCACACTAACACGAACTCTCGTAGCTCCGCATAGGTCCTGGACCCGCATGAGGTATCCTCGCATCATAGTCACACGCATCGCTCGAGGTATACCCCGCATCGGAGGCGCCTTAACCCCTAGATATGTCAAGAGTGAGTGATATAGTACTAACATAACGACTTATCGTTAAACAACATAAGCACAAATAATAATACCCTTTACACAAACATTACAAGACACTAACACCCATAGTATTATGTCTACTCATCAAACCATCTTTTATGTTTTCCAGAAATCAATATAAGTCTTTTGTAAACACACAAGTAAACTGCCTTTTATCTTTCTTAAGTTGTTATACCTAGCTTCCCATAAAGCTAGTATAACTCTTAAGCTTTTGTTTAAAAACCGATTAGTTCTCTTCATAAAAATGATTCAAGATTCTTTTGAAATGCATCAAGATTCTTATTATTCGTGCTTAAGTCAAAAGACATCCGTAATTATTATTCGTGCTTAAGTCAAAAGACATTGCCGTAGTTATTATTCGATTAACACGTACGTCACCGCACTATATATATATTTTAAAATATCATGCTTAGGAAGAATCACATACCTTCTCGCGAAATCCACCGCCAAGTCGAATATGTCGCGCAGAGAATCAAATTTATAATAGTCGACACGCCTATCAACGCCCGACTACTCAGAAACAGCTTCTAAGCAGAGGTTCTCTATCCTACGGAAAATTGGGCAGACTTCCCTACCCGTCGAGCTACTCAAGTCTCATCAGGAAAACAAATTCTAAGTAAGTATAGTTCAATTATTCTTCTTATAAACCCTTCTACTGTGATAACAGTTCAATTCTATTCCTTAATATTCTTTCATATCTTATACTCAAGTCTTAACTATTCTTATATGTAATATCCAATTACAATAGAAGGACAAGAGTATTTACCTCGACAAGCCCAAAATTATCCAAGTTAAAAGTCACTCCTGAGCAAGGTTTAACTCCTAATTTGTACGCTCCGATAGCTCCAAGAACCCTTAGAAGTTCCCAACAACTTCTACTAAGATACTATAAGGGAATTGGGCTAGGGTATTTGGAAGACAACTATCTACCAAAAGGGGTAGTGTTTGCCAGGCTTCCTTTATGTGGGGGTATTCGGCCAAGGCATTCACAAAGGGGGGTATTCGCCAAGGCATTCACAGGGGGAGAGGGAGTGTTGGACGAAAAGCTTTAAGAGAGGGGGAGGGATTTTAGACTTGGAAAGTTTGTTTTGTGGATGAAGAACTCTTCATCTTAAGGGGGGTATTTATAGGTCAAGAAATGCCAACCAATGGCCAAGATGATGCCAAGTGCAAGGCAAGTGTAGGGTGGAGATTCACCCAAGTGCCCTTATCCATCTACTACAAAAATATCCTACCAACTCTTTGACTTTGTGCAAGGCACAAAAAACGTGCAACCTTGGCCCATGTTTGCCGTCCAATGAGGGTGACAAGTGTCACCCTCCCGTTGGTCCAAAATGTTTCGTCTCTCGGAAAAATCCGCAAAAATTATAAATGACATAGCCGGAATTTACCCTACGCGATTTTAGTAAAACGTTTCGTCGAAAAACGATTCTTTTAGTGAGTTGTGCACAAACTTTTTCGTCCATAATGCCTAACTAAGGCTAAAATTTTGTACGTACACCCTTACGTACATACTCTGGAAATACGGGGTATAACATTCTCCCCTCCTTAGAAACATTCGTCCCGAATGTTCCTTCCCAAGACAGTTAACGATAAAGCTTAAACAGTTAGCAAATGCCACACACGACCACAAAACAACACTTAGGCATATATGGCAATGAAAATTTACAAGTAGGAAAGTGAATTACCTGGAGGTGTGGGGAATAGGTGAGGATACTTCTGCCTCATGTCCTCCTCAGCTTCCCACGTCATCTCCTCCTCGAGCTCGTTCCGCCACGTAACTTTGACGGCCACGCCCCGTCCGCAGACGCCTAACTCCGACGATCGACTATCGCCATGGGAATCTCTCATACGATAACCCTTCGGTCACCGACATCGCCAATCGGTGTACCCTAGATGGATCCTCGATACATCTCCTCAAAGATAGATACGTGAAAACCGGATGCATCGCTTCCAGATCGGACGGCAGATCCAACTCATAGGCAACCTTGCCTACCTCGCGACAACTGATACGACCCAATGTACCTGGCCGAGTTTCCCTTTCTTCCGAATCTCATCACACCCTTCATGGGTGACACCTTCAGAAAACCCAATCATCAACGTCGAACTCGGATGCCGACGACGATGATCTGCATATGACTTCGCCGACTGAGCCGCCAAGAACCGCCTCACGGATAAGCTTCACCTTATCCATCGCTCACTGCACCAACCGTCCCACTAATCGCACTCGCCTACATCAAACCAACCTATCGACGATCCGCACTTCCTCCCATACAAGGCCTCATAGGCGCCATCCGAATACCGGAGTGGTAGCTATTATTATACGCAAACTCAACTAGAGGCAAATGATCCTCCCGCTACCCTCGGTCGATAACACAGCTCGCACATATCCTCGAGTCCGATAGTGCGCCACCGTCCGTCTGCGTGGATGGAATGCGATTCGTGCTCACCGCGTCCTAAACCCTTATGGAAAGACCTCCGAAGTTAGCCAGAACCGGGCTCCTCATGCGATATGATCGAAATAGGGACTCCATGCACCGACGATCTCTGATGTAAAGTCCGCATAATCCTCACCGAAAAGTCCCCGACGGGAAGAAAGTGGGCTGATTTCGTCAGCCTGTCGACGATAACCCATATAGAATCATGTCTCCTCTGAGTGCAAGGTAATCCTGTGATAAAGTCCATGTTGATCACCTCCCACTTCCAGGTCGGGATCTCTATCGTCTGCAACAAACCACCAGGCCTCTGGTGCTCTACCTTCACCTGCTGACAACACGGGCACTGAGCTACGAACTATGCAACGACCCTCTTCAAGCCATCCCACCAATACACATATCTAAGGTCGTGGTACATTTTGGTCGACCCTGGATGGATGGAGTAAGTCGCGCTGTGTGCTTCCCCAAGAACCTGCTGCCGAAGTCCTGAAACATCTGGAACACACAACATGCCCTCAAACCTCAGCACCCCATCAGGTGCTACCTCAAAAGGACCCTTGCCCTCACGAAGAGTCGTATCACGATACGAATCAAAACCGATCCTCAACTGTTGCCTCTTCACCTCCGACGATGGAAGACTCGCAACCTCTCGAACTCGACCCCACCGCTATCGTAATCAATCAAGCACACCAAGGCTCGCTAATCGATGCAAATCATGAACCATGCCCCTCCTCTCCACAGTACATCCGATAGGCTACCCATCGACCTACGACTAAGGGCATCCGCCACAACATTGGCCTTCCCGTGGTACAGATATCGACGCCATAATCCTTAAGCAACTCTAACCACCGTCTGCCGTAAGTTCACTTCTCTCGGTGAAGATATACCGAGGCTCTTGTGGTGCGTATAAATATCCACATGAACCCCACACAAATAGTGCCTCCAGATCTTCAAAGCGTGAATCACCGCGCTAACTCCAAATCATGGGGGTAGTTCCTCTCGTGTTTCTTAAGTCCGGGATGCATATGCTATAACCTTGCCCCGCTGATCAACACACATCCCAACCCGATGCCCGACGCATCACAATACACCATATAGCCATCCGACCTCCGGAAGAGTAAGAACGGGCGGTCGTTAGTCTCTCTTTTCAAAGAATCGAAACCCCGCCACAAACATCACCATCAAACTTAGCCGCTCGAGTCACCTAGTCAATGGTGCAGATAGAAGCAAACTTCTACGAACCGGTAATAACTCGCAAGGCCTAGAAAATCGCGAACCTCTGTCGGAGTAAGAGGTCGAGGCCAACTCGATCGCTTCGATCTTGGCGTATCCACCGAATAATACCATTGGCCCGACAATATGCCCAAGAAAAGCCACCAAGCTAACCAAAACTCACATTTGGAAAACTTGGCGATAATCGCTGGTCTCGAGAATCACAAGACAGCCTCAAATGCTCCGCACGCTCCTCGCTACGGCGAGAATAAACCAAGATATCATCGATGAACACTATCACAAACGTGTCCAAAATGGTTTGAACACTCGGTTCATCAAATCCATGAATACCACGAGCATTGGTCAATCCAAAAGACATGACCCAACTCATAATGACCGTCACGTCCGAATGCACCCTGTGGACATCCGCCTCTCTGACTCATACCTGATGATAGCCCGATCGTAGATCAATCTTGGAGAAACATCTCACACTCGCGGTGGTCGAACAAATCATCAATCTCGGGAAGCGGGGTATTCGTTTAATGGTCACCTTGTTCACCGTCAATCAACACACATGCGCAGCGTCCCGTCCTTCTTCTTCACGAACAATACCGGCGCTCCCCAGGGAGAAACACTAGGTCTGATGAAGCCCTTCTCCAGCTCAACTCTCTCAACTCGGCAGGTGCCATTCTGTATGGCGGAATGGAAATAGGCCGAGTGTCTGGCAGCACATCAATACAAAACTCTATCTCCCTCTCAGGAGGGATACTGCGGAGGTCGTCTGAAACATGTCCGGGAACTCTCTCGACCATCGAATCGATGAAAACTGCACCGCGGCCTCGAGATCAAACACCCGAATGAGATGGTAGATATACCCTTCGCACCATCTTCCTAGCCTCGAGGTAGGAAATAAACCTACCTCTGGCGACACCGTGTTCCTCCCACTCAATAACCGGCTCCTAAATCGGAACCGCACCACTCTCTCCTCGCAGTCTACATTGGCATAGCAAGACGCCAGCCAATCCATGCCCATGATCACGTCGAATCGGTCATGTCCAAATTTATCAAGTGCGCTAGGGTCCGACGATCGCATAATGTCACCGACAAGCTCTAAATACCCGCCGAGCTACCATCGAATCACCCATCGGCGTAGCTACCTCGAAATGGTCTATGAACTCAGGCTCTATCCCTATCCTACTAGCAACAAGGGGAGATATATAGGACAGAGTAGAACCCGGATCTATCAAGGCATACACATCATAATCGGAGACTGATAAGGTACCTGTGACGACATCAGGTGAGGCCTCCTGATCCTGCCGGCTGGACAAGGCATAAATTCGGTTCTGAGGACCGCTAGAACTGGGACCCCGACCACGACCTCTGCGACCTGCCGCCCACGAGTACCGCATTCTCCGGGCGAGTAATCGTAGGAGATGATGAACCGCAATGCACTCGTAGCCGAGCCCTACCACCCGCGTTCCCGGCCTGACAGGCCTCGCAAATGACCCGATCGCCGCAATCAGAATAAACTCTGAGGAGTACCACAATTCCCGAATGGGATCTACCGATCGCCACACTGGCGGGTGGTCCCGACCGCCAACACCTCGCCACCGAAGTCTCAAGTCCCGGGCCCCGACCGCCCCGAATACTCCGGGCCGAGGACGGTGCAGAGTACTGAGCCGGGCCGTGGTGCGAATCTAGACCGCCGCCGAGGCCGCCCACCCCGATAACTACCAAAGGACCTCGCCCCGGTCCTTCTTCGCCGCTGTCACAACCCGCTCGCCGACGCCTCGCATCCTCGGTACGAGCTCGCATACGGTAATATCCATGCTCGGTGAAGAGCCACACCCGCACAAGACTCGGCCATATAATCATCTAGCCCGGAGACGAAACGATGCACCCTGACCTCAAAATCTGCTACCAACCAAGGGACATAACTAGCCAACGAAACAAACTCAACTTTGTACTCCCTAATCGTGGCCCTCTCGTCTCAAAGAATAAAAATCGTTTACCGTGCCTCCTCATCCGCGAGGCAAGAAGTGAGTGAGAAAGGCCTCCGAGAACTCGTCCCAAGTAGGCGGGGACACGTGCTCTCCCGATAACTCCCACGAATCAAACCAATCGATCGCGTATCACGCAAATTTATGTGAACCGAAGATCACGGACTCGGTCTTCAAGCCTTGATCACTCGCATGATCCTTCAGAGTCGACGGATGAACTCCCGCGATCATCCTCGTGCCTCGACCAGAACTCGCGGGCTACACTCGTAAAATCTCGTAGCCGCAAACTGCTCGATCTCGGTGAACTACGGTGCCGCTGAACTGGAACCGCAAAGATCCGGCCTATCTCATGTTCGCCACGATCTCGCTAGTAATCGGGCCATCTCTCAGAACCCATCTCATCCGCTCCAGGATGTGGACCGAGGCTGTGTATCGTGGCCTCGCTGGGCCGGCGGCGTCATGGAACTCGGGCTGCCTCGGGTATAGATCGGGCTCGAGCCCTCGTAACTCGGTGTCCTACTAGCAGCCTCGGCCGCTTGCCCTTCCGGCCCGGTTGCCTTACGTGGAGGCATAATCGCATGTAAAAGGAATACGTTAGAGGGGTCCAACTTATAACACAGCTCTAAGGCACGATCTCAGAGTGAGAAGAATGGAAACCAATCCTAAATATCCTATAGCCTCCTGATTATTGGTGTGGTGCACAACACACCGATAATCAAGACTCTACTAGATACGGTCTGTAGACACTTTCCGAGGATTAACTGCTCTGATACCACTTTTGTCACGATCCGTTCCCGGGCGTGGATCGTGCCTTACCCGGGCACCCAAGTAGTCATACATCAGAGTAATCAGCGGAACATAAGACAAGACAAGAAACATTATGAAAAGAGAAAACAATTTATCTGATGAAAAGCTTGCCTTTCGGCATATATATATAACCCAAGTTTTGCAGTTACATCCCAACTGTACAATAGGACTACAGACCTATAAGGAAGTAAACAACTATGGCGGGACAGGGCCCCGCCATACCCTGAATGTACAAAAACTATCTACAATACAGGGAGATCATACCCAAAAAGTAGAGCCTCCGGAGAAGATGGAGCTCCCGACACCAAAGCAAAGATCCTAAGGATGCGGATCTAGCACCTGTTTGCCCTTACCTGCGGCATGAACGCAGCCCGGCGAGGTCAGTACAACATGTACTAAGTATGTGAAACTGTAAAGTACTTAAATGAAATCATATCATTTTAAAACCAATTTTACAAATATGCACGAAACAACCAAGGTAACCGCACATAGTGCCACATCATAAACAAGAGCAACAATAGGTACACTGTAACAGGTCTTTTCTGGGCTGCGAATGATCGAAGCAGGGCCAATCGCCCATAGTATCATTACGCAAGCCAAATCCTGGACTCCCGTAGTCCGCATAGGCCACTCACATAGGCCCGCATAGGGTATAACCCCGCATCGAGGGTAGCTATTCCTCGGCATCGTCCTGGACTCGTAGTCCGCATGGCCACATAGACCGCATGAGGTATAACCCCGCACACTAACCTGGAACTCTCGTAGCTCCGCATAGGTCCCCTGGACCCGCATGAGGTATCCTCGCATCATAGTCACACAGACTGCCTGAGGTATACCCCGCATCGGAGGGCAGCTTAACCCCCGGTATTATGTCAAGAGGTGAGTGATATAGTACTAACATAACAGCTTATCGTTAAACAACATAAGCACAACAATAATACCCTTTTACACAAACATTACAAGACACTAACACCCATAGTATTATGTCTACTCATCAAACCATCTTTTTATGTTTTCCAGAAATCAATATAAGTCTTTTGTAAACACACAAGTAAACCGTTCCTTTTATCTTTCTTAAGTTGTTATACCTAGCTTCCCATAAAGCTAGTATAACTCTTAAGCTTTTTGTTTAAAAACCGATTAGTTCTCTTCTGTTAAAAATGATTCAGTATTCTTTTTGAAATGCATCAAGATTCTTATTATTCAGGCTTAAGTCAAAAGACATTGCCGTAATTATTATTCAGGCTTAAGTCAAAAGACATTGACGTAGTTATTATTCAGTTAACACATGTACGTCTACCGTACTATATATATATTTTAAAATATCATGCTTAGGAAGAATCACATACCTTCTCGGCGAAATCCACCTGCCAAGTCGAATATGTCGCGCGCAGAGAATCAGCCTATAATAGTCAGACACGTCTATCAACGTCCAGACTACTCTGTAAACAGTTCTAAGCAGAGGGTTCTCTATCCTACGGAAAATTGGGCAGCACTTCCCTACCCGTCGAGCTACTCAAGTCTACTGTGAAAACAGTCCTAAGTAAGTATAGTTCAATTATTCTTCTAAACCATTCTACTGTGATAACAGTTCAATTCTATTCCTTAATATTCTTTCATATCTTATACTCAAGTCTTAACTATTCTTATATGTAATATCCAATTACAATAGAAGGACAAAAGTATTTACCTCGACAAGCCCAAAATTATCCAAGTTAAAAGTTGCTCCTGAGCAAGGTTTAGCTCCTAATTTGTACGCTCCGATAGCTCCAAGAACCCTTAGAAGTTCCCAACAACTTCTACTAAGATACTATAAGGGAATTGGGATAGGGTATTTGGAAGACAACTATCTACCAAAAGGGGGGGTAGTGTTTCGGCTAGGGCTTCCTTTAGAGGGGGGAGGTATTGTATACCTCAGATTTCAGAGTATGTACGTAAGGACGTACATAGAAAAGTTTGGGCTTTTAAAGTAGGCTTGGCCGAATTATTTTTGTGCACAACACCCGGTTAGAGTCGTTTTTCGACGAAACGTTTTACATAACTTGCGAAGGGAAAATTCCGGCTATGTCATTTTTAATTTTTGCGGATTTTTCGAGAGACGAAACATTTTGGACCAACGAGAGGGCGACACTTGTCACCCTCAAGTTGGTGGAGTGTGGGCGGTAGCTTGGCCGAAAGTGGTGCCATAGTTGGTAGGATATTTGCAGGGTTTTAAGGAGTAGGGACTAGGGGCACTTGGGCATATCTTGCCCTACACTTGCATAGCACTTGGCTAGATCTTGGCCATTGGTTGGCCTTTGCTTGGCCTATAAATACCTCCCCTTGAAGACTTCTTCATCCAAAAATATCTAAGTCTTGAGAGCTTCCCCCTGTGTTGAGGTCTCGCCTAGCCTCCTCCCCTTTGAGAGGCCCCTTGGCCGAGAGTCCCCTTCCCCCCTTGGCCGAGAGTACCCCCTCTTAGTGGGGTTGGCCGAGGGGTATACACCCCCCCTTGTGGTGTTGTCTCGTATAAATACACCCCCTCTTGGTAGAAATACTCTCCAAAGTATTGTTACTATACCCAAAATACCTTAGCCAGATACCTTATAGTATTCCAAAGATACCTCTATACGTAGAGTCAGGAATACTATCAGTATGTCCTTTTTGTCTCAAACCGAAACCCTAGGGAAAATCTCCATAGTTGGTTGAGTATTAAGTAGAAGTTGGTTAGAACTTCTAAGGGTGGTTTGGAGCGGGTTGAGCGCACGAGTTGGAGCTAAACGGTGCTCAGGAGCGACATTAAACTTGGATAATTTTGGGCTTATCGAGGTAAATATCTTGTCCCCCTATTGTAATTGGAAATTACATGTTGTAGGAATATATAGTTGAAGTATACTATATATAGAATCGAATCGAAGTTTCATGCAATGTCTTTGGACTTAAGCCTGAATTTAAAGAAGAGAAATGAACTGTACTTACATAGGACTATTTTACAGTAGAATTGTGAAGTTTGACGGGTAGGGAGGTACTGCCCAATTTTCCGTAGAACTTGTATCTAGATTTACTCTTCCAGATAGTCTGGACTTTGATAGACTGTATAACCTTTATAGGTTGAATATTCAGTGAGTAGCATGTGCTACTTGAAAGGTGGACAAGGCTAGTCGGGTTATAGCAGTGGAGCGATTTGCTAATAGTCGATAATCGTCGCGAGGTATGTGATTCTTCCTATACCCTTGAGCATGAAGTATTTTAAAAGAATGTATATATATAGTACGGTAGACGTACGTGTGGCAATATCTTTTGACTTAAGCCTGAATAATAAGAATTTTGAAGTATTTCAAAATATTTAAGAACCGTTTTTTAAAGAAGAGTAATACTTGTTTTTAAAAAAGCTTAAGAGTTATACTAGCTTTATGGGAAGTTAGGTATAACGGCTTAAGAAAGATAAAAAGAATGGTTTATTGATTTTAGAAGTTAAGAGACTTGATCTTAAAAGATAAGAGACTTAACTTAATTAAATTAATATGAATTTTGTGTGAAACCTCATTCGTGAGTAATGAGTACTTGGTTTTTAAAAAGGAATAATCTTTTACTGATTTTCGGAAATCAGAATGAGTATCGACAAACCACTGCAGCGTTAATAAAGGGAAATGTTTTGACTAATGAAGTATTATTAAAACCAGTAGAAACCCCCATCTGCATAGAAGCTAAGATGAGACAAAATGATATTACATTTCCTAGATCATGGCTGCTTAATAAGATTGATTATGAACAAGAATAACCTAATCACATATAAGGCACATGTTTCTCAGATTGTTTAAAAGAGAATTATATTCTTAAATGAATAAGACTATGAACTATTTAAACCTTTCTAAAATAAGAAACGCGTGAACATTGAAATTAGGCAAACTTGGACGCTTGGAAAATAATGTTGTTACTTGATTTTACAAAGGAAGTGTTCTGCTTACTTAAAAGGATACCACTTTATTTTATACTACGTATTGTGTGACTTCGTGGAAAGAAACGGATCTTTTAAAGAGTTAATGTATGAAGTACTTTGGGGATAGATACCCAAACTTGATTAGCATAAAGTACCTTGTGTGAATAACTTGATTGTGTTGGTTTGTGATAGCCTTGTAATACTTTCTTGTTGATTTGATAAGTAAACATGTTAGGATGCTACGTGTGTTAGTATCTTGTGATTGTTGTGTAAGGGGGTCTTTCTTGTTGTGCTTACGTTGTTAAACGTTAAGCCCGTTGTACTGTTATCGTATCACATACCCTGACTTATTATACCGAGGGCTCACACCTTGACGCGGTCTATACGGCCTACGCGTCCGTGAGATTACGCGAGCAATGGTATGCTCCGTGATTGATCATTCCGGTGTTTAGCCCGACACGGGATGCCCTACGCGGTCTGAGGGACTATGCGGTCTTTGAGGGACTATGCGGCCGCGGAGTCCAGCGGATACCGAGGGTTAAGCCGCTTCGACGCGGGTATACCTCAGCGATGCAGGACCATGATTCGAGGAATACCTCACGCGGTTCGCGTGTGACCTATGCGGAGTCGCGGTAAGTTCTGTGGATAGACGCGACGGTGATACCGCGGGCGAGCCGCCTTCGATCATGTAGTGCGGTCTAGAAAGACCTCGTGATACGCTTTATGGTATTTTTGGTACCGCTGGTCTTAGTAGTCGGTTATGCCTTCGCATTTACCCCGCACGGTTCTATTGTGATGACTTTGAGGCGTGAGTCCCCGACTTGACATCGCTATTTATTGTGAATCGTAGTTTGTTATCATACATGTCTCTCGCTTTATATAGACTACTATGATTTCATTTACTGATTTATTTTCGATTTCACATACTCTGCACTGCAGATCGACCTCCTTCGGGGCCGCGTTCACGCCGCAGTAAAGGTACACCGCCGTTGATCCTCGCTCTAGGGTCACAATTCAGCGTTGGGAAAGCTCCGCTTCTCCGAGGCTTATTCGTATAGTCCCTGTTGTTGTAGGTGCTTACATTCGTGGTATGACGGCCCCGCCCCGTCGTTGTTGTCATATCATTCGTAGAGGTCCGTAGTAATCGCTGTGGGCGGTGGTTGTAATGGGATGTAATCGCTCAAATTGTTATTTATATATACCGGGCGTAACCGCTGTTAGCCTGCCTTCTTATTTCACCGCCTTATTGCATTGGCTTCATGTTATTGTTTTATGTTCCTCTCGATTTTCTCGATGTATGATTACTGGGTGCGGGTAAGGCACGACCACGCCCCTAACGGGTCGTGACAAAAGTGGTATCGTGAGCGCTTAATCTCTGAAAGTGTCTGCACCGTCAGATCAGCAGAGTCTTGATTATCGGTGTTGTGCACCACACCAATAATCAGGAGGCTATAGGATATTTAGGATTGGTTTCTATTCTTCTCACTCTGAGATCGTGCCTTAGAGCTGTGTTGAAAGTTGGACCCTCTAACGTATTTCTTTCCCTTACCGTTATGCCTCCGCGTAGGGCAACCCGAGCCCAGGAGGGCTAGGCAGCCGAGGGAGCTACGAGTAGAGTTCAGAGGGTTACGAGGGCACAGGCCCAATCATTACCTAGGGTAGTGCTTCATTCGGGGAGTTCTGTGACGTCACTAGCCCCAGCAGAGTTTAGCACGGCGTGGCAGTTCCATCTGCCATGATATTTTGAACCTTCGCCCACGACCGGGGACAGAGAATATGGATTGCAAAGAGGCGACCACATTAACTATGGATTTGGCTACCAGAGAGTATACCGATGTACCGCGAGTCTTGATGACTATCCAAGAGAGAGTTGCACAAGAGTAATTTTTCAGTTAGGCTTGAGCATGGCCTGTGTACGGGCTTATGCGCAGCAGGCCGAGAAACGTAGAGATCGACGGGTTAACCAAGGACAGCAGGAGAGGGCCAGAACAGCAAGGTCCTTTAGTAACTTTCGAGGCGAATCACCTCACCAGCAGATTGATTATGCACATCCACCAGTGCAGAGAGGTCCTCCACAGGGTTCAGGACGTTCGGGGTAGGCAGGAGTTGGTCAGAGCTCCAGGGCTTCCGGTTCACAATGTGACAGACGTCATCCCGGGGAATGTCGTCTTTTTGTTGGTACTTGTTGTACCTGCGGCCGTCAGGGCCAGGTGTCGAAAGGGTGTCCTAGTAGGAGGACTCAGCCTTCAGGATCGGTGGGTAGTTCGTTACCTTCCCTAGCTATGCGCCCTACGGGGCAGGTTTGATTAGAACGACTAAGGGGAGTGAAGCAGTAGATATAGATATATCCTTAACCCTCTAGAGATCAGTATGTGTGATAAGATGGGTATATCATAAGTGCTATGTTCTGATAGCAGTGTGTTAGTTGTGATTAGGAATCATGGTTAGTAGCCGGGAAAGATTGGGGGATAGGAAGTGTAAGCCTTAGAGCTTTTTACGTGGAGACCTTAGAGGCAAGGCAATCTTGAGAAAAAGATTACATTTGTGTTTAACCCTTATCGGAGTGCATTGTGCACGTGAGCTATGTTTGGGATAAGTCCCTGAGTAGTGTGGAATGAAAGAGGGTAGTTGAGCTAAGAAGACCGCTAGGTTTTCGTAACGTGATTAGTGAGAGTTTTTCGGATCGGGGAGCTAGTGTCTTGCGCGTTGCCAGGTCGGGTTGAGGCCACGTTGCGGGTCAACCCGCGGCCTGTTTGGTGGTGGGGTCAGTTTGTGGTGGTCCCGCCTTGTGATAGGGTCACGAGGGTGTTAGGCCCAAGTTTAGTTAACCAGCGTACGAGTTCGTAGGTGCGTTCAACCAGTAGTCGGGCCGATGGGGGCAGCCCATCGTGTTCTTCGGTCAGGACCGTTTACTCGGTTGTGTTGGTATATCAGAAAGGTTGTAAGGCTGCACGGGGTGCCTACTTTCACCTTATGTCGCATGATGGGGCCTGTGGTACTACTGTTTTTTCTAGAGGTTTTACCAGCGGGTTAAGAACTCAAAGTAGTCTCAGACCGCATTCGCCTCGCCGTTGTTTGGATTTCAGGGGTAGGTGTGAGGATTGGTGTCTCCTGTGGAGGGAGTGTTTTAGCTACCATTTCAGTGTTTGGTTATTGCCTTATGAAGACTTGTAAGGGCGGAAGTGTAAGTCACGGCCGATTGGTTCGATGTTGGCAACGCTCGATAGATGGTTCGGACTTGTTCCAGCAGATCGTGGATAGGTGAAGCTTGTCTAGAAGAGGTTTTGGCAGCTCGGAGAAATCGCGGCGGATAATCGGCGACGACGCTTAGAGTTCAGTTGACGGTCATCTTGAAGGTACCACCGGATAGGTGTGACGAGTTTTGGAAACCGGCAAAGAATAGAAATGTGGTAAGAGTTCGAGTGTACAAGAAAGTGCGACACGTAAGGAAGAAGCGAGCATGTATGGCGAGCATAGATGTGATCATCTCTTTGTAAAGAGAGGTGCGAAGGAAGTATATTTTAGACCCGGAGAGAGGTGTTTGTGGTGATGTTAGAGGTGTTTCCTGGGACTTGGATGTAAGTATTTTTGCGCAAGTTGTTTCTGTGGCCATGTGTGGCAAGGATTGTTTCGTAAGTATAGTAGTGAAGACTATACTGGCGCACGTTTGTTTTGAGACTTACAAGGAACATTCGGGACGAATGTTTCTAAGTAGGGGAGAATGTTATACCCCGTATTTCCAGATTATGTACGTAAGGACGTACGTAGAAAAGTTTGGGCTTTTAAAGTAGGCTTGGCCGAATTATTTTTGTGCACAACACCCGGTTAGAGTCGTTTTTCGACGAAACGTTTTACATAACTTGCGAAGGGAAATTCGCTATGTCATTTTTAATTTTTGCGGATTTTTCCGAGAGACGAATATTTTGGACCAACGAGAGGGCGACACTTGTCACCCTCAAGTTGAGTGGAGCGGTAGCTTGGCCGAAAGTGGTGCCATAGTTGGTAGGATATTTTGTGAGGGTTTTAAGGAGTAGGACTAGGGGCACTTGGGCATATCTTGCCCTACACTTGCATAGCACTTGGCTAGATCTTGCCATTAATTGGCCTTTGCTTGGCCTATAAATACCCTCCCCCTTTGAAGACTTCTTCCTCCAAAAATCTCTAAGTCTTGAGAGCTTCCCCTTTGTGTTGAGGTCTCGCCTAGCCTCCTCCCCTTTTGAGAGGCCCTGGCCGAGAGCCCCTTCCCCTTGGCCGAGAGTACCCCCCCTCCTAGTGGGGTTGGCCGAGGGGTATACACCCCCCCTTGTGGTGTTGTCTCGTATAAATACCCCCCCTCTTGGTAGAAATACTCTCCAAAGTATTGTTACTATACCCAAAATACCTTAGCCGTATACCTTATAGTATTCCAAAGATACCTCTATACGTAGAGTCTAAATACTACCGTATGTCCTTTTTGTCTCAAACCGAAACCCTAGGGAAAATCTCCATAGTTGGTTGGAGTATTAAGTAGAAGTTGGTTAGAACTTCTAAGGGTGGTTTGGAGCGGGTTGGAGCGCACGGAGTTGGAGCTAAATCTGCTCGTGAGCGACATTAAACTTGGATAATTTTGGGCTTATCGAGGTAAATATCTTGTCCCTATCAGAATTGGAAATTACATGTTGTAGGAATATATAGTTGAAGTATACTATATATAGAATCGAACTTAGTTCTGCGGCAATGTCTTTGGACTTAAGCCCAATTTAAAGAAGAGAAATGAACTGTACTTACATAGGACTGTTTTACAGTAGAATTGTGAAGTTTGACGGGTAGGGAGGTACTGCCCAATTTTCCGTAGAACTTGTATCTAGATTTACTCTTCCAGATAGTATGTACTTTGATAGACTGTATAACCTTTATAGGTTGAATATTCAGTGAGTAGCATGTGCTACTTGAAAGGTGGACAAGGCTAGCCGGGTTATAGCCGTGGAGCGATTTGCTAATAGTCGATAATCGTCGCGAGGTATGTGATTCTTCCTATACCCTTGAGCATGAAGTATTTTAAAAGAATGTATATATATAGTACAGTAGACGTACGTGTGGAAATGTCTTTTGACTTAAGCCTGAATAATAAGAATTTTGAAGTATTTCAAAATATTTAAGAACCGTTTTTGAAAGAAGAGTAATACTTGTTTTTAAAAAAGCTTAAGAGTTATACTAGCTTTATGGGAAGTTAGGTATAACGGCTTAAGAAAGATAAAAAGAATGGTTTATTGATTTTAGAAGTTAAGAGACTTGATCTTAAAAGATAAGAGACTTAACTTAATTAAATTAATATGAATTTTGTGTGAAACCTCATTCGTGAGTAATGAGTACTTGGTTTTTTAAAAAGGAATAATCTTTTACTGATTTTCGGAAATCAGAATGAGTATCGACAAACCACTGCAGCGTTAATAAAGGGAAATGTTTTGACTAATGAAGTATTATTAAAACCAGTAGAAACCCCCATCTGCATAGAAGCTAAGATGAGACAAAATGATATTACATTTCCTAGATCATGACTGCTTAATAAGATTGATTATGAACAAGAATAACCTAATCACATATAAGGCACATGTTTCTCAGATTGTTTAAAAGAGAATTATATTCTTAAATGAATAAGACTATGAACTACGAAACCTTTCTAAAATAAGAAACGTGAACATTGAAATTAGGCAAACTTGGACGTTTGGAAAATAATGTTGTTACTTGATTTTACAAAGGGAAGTGTTCTGGTTTACTTAAAAGGACAGTCACTTTATTTTATACTATGGGTATTGTGTGACTTCTGTGAAAGAAACGGATCTTTTAAATAGTTAATGTATGAAGTACTTTGGGGATAGATACCCAAACTTGATTAGCATAAAGTACCTTGTGTGAATAACTTGATTGTGTTGGTTTGTGATAGCCTTGTAATACTTTCTTGTTGATTTGATAAGTAAACATGTTAGGATGCTACGTGTGTTAGTATCTTGTGATTGTTGTGTAAGGGGGTCTCTCTTGTTGTGCTTACGTTGTTAAACGTTAAGCCCGTTGTACTGTTATCGTATCACATACCCCCTTGACTTATTATACCGAGGGCTTTCCACCCTTGATGCGGGTCTATACGGCCTATGCGGTCTGTGAGACTATGCGGAGCAGCGGTATGCTCCAGGATTGATCATTCCGGGTGTTTAGCCCGATGCGGGGGATGCCCTATGCGGTCTTTGAGGGACTATGCGGTCTTTGAGGGACTATGCGGGCTGCGGGAGTCCAGGCGGATACCGAGGGTTAAGCTGCCTTCGATGCGGGGTATACCTCAGGCGGTCTGGGACCATGATTCGAGGAATACCTCATGCGGGTCTGTGTGTGACCTATCGCCGAGCCGCGTAAGTTCGTGGATAGACGCGCAAAGGTGATACCGCGGGCGAGTGGCGCCCGATCACGTGCGATGCAGAAAGACCTCGTGATACGCTTTATGGTATTTTTGGTATCGTGGGTCTTAGTAGTCGGCTATGCCTTCGCACTTACCCCGCATTTGCCTATTGTGATGACTTTGAGGCGTGAGTCCCCGACTTGACACGATCGCTATTTATTGTGAATCGTAGTTTGTTATCATACATGTCTCCCGCTTTATATAGACTACTATGATTTCATTTACTGATTTATTTTCGCCACATGCTCTGCACTGTTAGATCGACCTCCCCGGGCCGCTCACGCCGCAGTAGGTACACCGCCGTTGATCCTCGCCTTAGTGGTCACGATTCAGCGTTGGGAAAGCTCCATTTCTCGAGGCTTATCTCGTATAGTCCCTGTTGTTGTAGGTGCTTACATTCGTGGGGTATGACGGCCCCGCCCCGTCGTTGTTGTCATATCATTCGTAGGTGCAGAGTATCGTTGGGCGTGGTTGTAATGGGATGTAATCGCTCAAATTGTTATTTATATATACCAAGGTAACCGCTTTTGGTTAGCCTGCTTTCTACTTTCACTGTCTTATTGCATTGGCGTCATGTTATTGTTTTATGTTCCGCTGATTTTCTCTGATGTATGACTACTTGGGTGCCCGGGTAAGGCACCAGTCACGGGCCCCGGAACGGGTCGTGACAGGTATTCGGCCAAGGCCTTCACAAAGGGGGGGGGGGGGGGAGAGAGAGTGTTGGACGAAAAGCTTTAAGAGAGGGGGAGGGATTTTAGACTTGGAAAGTTTGTTTTGTGGATGAAGAACTCTTCATCTTAAGGGGGGTATTTATAGGTCAAGAAATGCCAACCAATGGCCAAGATGATGCCAAGTGCAAGGCAAGTGTAGGGTGGAGATTCACCCAAGTGCCCTTATCCATCTACTACAAAAATATCCTACCAACTCTTTGACTTTGTGCAAGGCACAAAAAACGTGCAACCTTGGCCCATGTTTGCCGTCCAATGAGGGTGACAAGTGTCACCCTCTCTTTGGTCCAAAATGTTTCGTCTCTCGGAAAAATCCGCAAAAATTATAAATGACATAGCCGGAATTTACCCTACGCGAGTTTAGTAAAACGTTTCGTCGAAAAATGATTCTTTTAGTGGGTTGTGCACAAACTTTTTCGTCCATAATGCCTAACTACGGCTAAACTTTTGACGCACACTTACGCATATACCGAAATACGGTATAACACGTTGCCCACGGGTATGCTTCCACAGTGAGTATTATCTTGTTATTGGTTTGGACATACTGACACGTTGGGTGGCCCACGGGTATGCTTCCACTATGGGTGTCATCTTGTTATCTTCTTTGGGCATACCGACACGTTGGATGGTCCACGGGTATGGGCCCACTAGGACGGTTCTAGGGCCATGCTTATACCAAGGTGAGATGCCGGGGCATGCGGCCATTGTGCGGGTTAAATTCCTGGGTTGTATTGGAGTGATGATTTTACGGGCATGAGTCCCTGACTTGACATGACTGCTTATATGTTGTGTATTGTATTTTGGTTATCATACATGTCTCCTGCTTTTTATTGACTATTATGATTTCATTTCTGATATTTCGATTTCACATACTTGGTACTGTTATCGACCTCCTTCGGGGGGCTGCGTTCATGCCGCAGGTTGAGGTACATAGCTTGCTGATCCGCACTCTTAGGATCGCCGTTCAGTTCTCGGGAAGCTCCATATCTCCGGAAGCTTGTCTTGTGGTACGGTTCCCTGAAGTTGTAGATTGTTGTACATTCAGGGGCATGGCGGGGCCCTGTCCCGTCATTGTTGTTATAAATTCTTAGAGGTCTGTAGCACTGTTGTGGGCAGGGTTTGTAAAGGATGTAACTGTTCAAGTTTTCATTTATGTTCAGAAAGGTAACCGTTTTGGTTAGCCTGTTTTCTTATTTCATTGTTTACCTTTCATGAGTTTTATTTCCGCTGATTTTCTCTGATGTTGTATCACTAGGGTGCCCGGGGTAAGGCACCAGTCGCGGGCCCGAGGTCGGGTCGTGACAAAAGTGGTATCAGAGCAGTTAGTCCTCGGAAAGTGTCTACAGACCGTATCTAGTAGAGTCTTGATTATCGGTGTGTTGTGCACCACATCTATAATCAGGAGGCTATAGGATATTTAGGATTGGTTTCCATTCTTCTCACTCTGAGATCGTGCCTTAGAGCTGTGTTATAAGTTGGACTCCCTCTGACGTATTCTTTTTATACCAGTGATGCCTCCACGAAAGGCAACCAGGGCCCAGAAGGGCAAGGCAGCAGAGGGAGCTGCGAGTAGAGCAGCAGCGGTCTCTACTGAGGCCACAGTACCTGAGCCTCCAGTCCCACGGCCAGGAACAGAGGATATGGGTTACAAGGAGATGGCCCAGTTACTAGCTAGGATTGTGGCTAGACACGAGGACAGACGAGAGTCGGAGGTTCCAGTAGCACCCGTAGTTCACCCGAGGTCAGATAGTTTGAGACTTCGGGACTTTCTGAGTTGCAGCCCACCCGAGTTCTATGGGTCGAGGACTGAGGATGATCCTCAGGAGTTTATCCGACAGTTGCGGCGGATCATGAGAGTGATCAAGGCCTCTGAGACAGAGTCGGTAGTTTTGGGTTCACATCGGCTGCGTGATACTGCAGTCGACTGGTTTGATTCATGGGAGCTGTCCCGGGGGGAGCATGCACCTCCAGCTGGATGGGACGAGTTCTCAGAGGCATTTCTTGCACACTTCTTGCCTTCGCAGGTGAGGAGAGCCCGGGCAGATAGATTTTTGATGTTGAGGCAGAACGGGCGGACTGTTCGGGAGTACAATGTAGAGTTTGACTCATTGGCCCGGTATGTCCCCGCTTTAGTGGCAGACATGGAGGATAGAGTGCACCGTTATGTCACCGGGCTCGATGATTATTTAGCGGAGGGGTGCACAGGAGTAGCTCTTCAGCCGGGCATGGACATTGCCCGCATCCAGGCCTATGCGCAGCAGACTGAGGAACGTAGAGGTCGACGGGATAACCAAGATCGCGAGAAGAGGCGGTGGCAGGTCCTTTGGTGACTTTGAGGCGGCCTCAGCGAGTTAGTTATGCGCCTCCGCCAGTACGGAGTGCCCCACCACAGTCTTCAGGACGTTCGGGAGATTCAGGAGCAGGTCAGGGCTCCAAGGTTTCAGGTTTTTGGGGAAACAGGGATGTTAGTCAGATAGGACCACCCCTACCTCGTTGTGGCCGTTGTGGTAGGCTCCATGATGGAGAGTGTCGTGCTGGTATGGGAGTTTGTTTTACATGCGGCCAGCGGGGCCATTTTGCGAGAAATTGTCCAACCAGAGGTAGCGCGGATGTAGAGACTCAGCCTTCGGGATCAGCGACTGGTTCATCTCCTCCTTTTATGCGCCGTGCAGGGAAGGAACATGATTAGAACGACAAAGGGAAAGTGAAGCAATAGTTACAGGTATATTCTTAACCCTCTAGAGACTAGTATGCATTGATGTTATGGTGATGTGTTAAGTGTTATGATCGGATAGCTTTGCGTTAAAATGTGATGTAGAAGCCTGGTTAGTGAAAAGGGTAAGTCTGGGGATGAGAAAATTTTGAACCTTAGAATTTATAACAATCGAGACCTTAGATGTAAGGCCGTCTTGAGTAAAAGATTTTACGGTTATCTTTGTCGGAGTACATAGTATACGTGAAGTATATTCGGGTGATAAGTCCATGAGTGGTGGGAGATTTTGTGATATTAGAGATGATCCCTCGTTGGCTGGGATTTAAAGTTTTGCGTGATTAGTATATTATGGCCATGAGTGGCATAATTGATTTTTGTAGGTGTAGTAGTGAAGACTATACCGGAGCATACGTTTTGGAGACTTAGAAGGAACATTCGGGACGAATGTTTCTAAGAGGGGGAGAGTGTTACGCCCCGCATTTCAGGTCTAGCTTATAAGACCGTACGAAAGGAACTAAGATAAAAAAAAAATAGAAAGATAGGGTGATGGACTGTTTCAGACGAGTTTTAGTCAACCTTGAGGCGGTTTATGCCCCGTTATGTCAGGAGTTTTTAGGTGTTTCAAAAGCCTAGTGTGTAGTCCGTTAAATCTAGTTCCCAATGCAACAAACCGTTCGTCGATAGGACATCGAAGTCAAAAGTTATGGAAGTTTCAAGTTCGGTGCGCAATGTGCAAAGCAAGATTTTCGGTCGTACGCCGCGACACCGGAGGCGGCCGCGCGCCAGATTATGCCGGGGTTCGCGGGTTGCAGCGCCGAATGCAGCGCGCACCGAATGCTGGAAATTCTCGAGGTTGGCGCCGCGCGCCAGATTATCTTGGGGTTCGCGCGGCGGGATTTTTCCGAAAAACAGGGGATAGTTTAGAGAAAAGCCTATGGGAGGGTGACAAGTGTCCCTCCCATCTTTTTGACCAAGAAAAGGGTCCTATTTTAGGGCCAAGTCTTGGAAGACTTGGTCATTTCATCTAACCCTCCTAAGGACTCCTCTCCCTTTCTCTCTAGATTTTTGAAGAAAACCTAGCCTAAGGAAAAATTGTTGGAGCGGCGGCAAGAATGCAAAGTGTTGGTAAGCTTGTAGGAAGCGCGCGTGGACGAGTTTGGCGGGAAAGGAGTTGAATACAAAGGGCTTTAGTGGGCTAATCCAAAAGGTAAAAGATTCCCTCTTCTCTTGGAAATAGGTTATAATACTTGTCATAGTTAATATAGACCACGGGAATCATGTATTAAAGATTTGTAAGTACTATGGATTTTGGAAGGCTAGAAAGCCGTAAATGACATGTTTAGCCATTTGAAATTAAAGTACAATTTGGTCGTTATCTAAAATCGTCGCATGTTATCTACTAGAGGATTGTAGTAGTTTTAATCAATTTCGGCTTAACTACATGTCTTACTAAACAACTTGTATTGAAATAGAGATTGAAAGAGAAGTAGTGTTGTTGTAGCCGAGAATTGGATGAGAATTGGTGTTGTTGTACCTCTAATTGCCGAATGTACACTTATATTTTGTGGACTAGTTTTGATGTCAATTGTGGGGCGGAATTTTACACGTCTTGTAGGCGTGTAATCCCCTATTGATAACTACATTGTTGAGCCTTAAATGTGGCGTGTTGGTTACTGAATTTGGCCTTGAAAAAGGTGGCAAAGTAGGTAGAAACAAAGGAAGTGCTGTCCAAATTTCCGTAGAATAAGGGACTTTGCAATTAGAGTATTATACGTTAACGCTAGGAGCTAATAGACGTATTATGGCCATTATAGGGTAAAGTACTACGAGTAGAATATTCTACTTGAAGGGTGGAAAAGGCTAGCAGGAGTATAGTACTTTGGAACAGTTTGCTACTTGTCGATAATCGTCGCGAGGTATGTGATTCTTCCTATCCTCTTGAGCATGATTATTTGTGAAAAATATAGTGCGGTAGACGCACGTGTGTTGAAGGAGTTTGATTTCCCTTTTTGTGCCTTGACTTGTTATGAAGTGTAGAGGGGTTGATTGTGTGGATAAGTAGTAAAATCTTATTCGTTAGTAATGGGTACTCGGTTGTTAAAGAAAAAGTCCTCTTGGTCTCATAAATGTTTATAGTTGTAATTGGTTGGTTTAAAACATGAAGTGTTATAATGGCTTTATGGGAAGTTAGTTATAACAACTTTATGTAGGTTAAAGAATGGTTTGTTGATTTCAAAAGATAAGAGACTTGACTTATAAGTGACCTAAATGGTGTTGAAAAGTGTGAAACCTCATTCGTGAGTAATGAGTACTTGGTCTTTAAAAGAATAAAGTTTTATTTGGTTTCTTGACATTCTAAAGTAAGGAGACTTAAAGGCTTTTTGAAGGTCATGTAACTTGATTTTGGGAAAGAGAAGTAACTTGAGTTTAATAGTATGAGTAACTTGTTTTCAAATATTGAACTCTTCTTGATGGAAAAATATAAGTGGCTTGGTTTTAAAAGGTAGGAGTACCTTGATCTAAAAGGGGTTAGTTACTTGGGTTTTAATGGTATACTTGACGTTGTGTTAAAAGTGTTTAAAGTACTTGATTTAAACATGAACGTGTTTGGTGCTACGGATATTAGTATCGAGTTGTTTTTACGTAAGAAAAGAAGGAGATCTTCTTTTTGAAAGAATTAAAGTATGTAGTACTTTGGGGGTTAAAAACCCGGACTTTGACATAAAATGAAAGTACCTTGAGTTGTGTGTAACTTGCCTATGCTTGTTGAGATAGCCCTTGATGTGCAAGTGTTTGATTTCGTGCTACCGAGTCTCTCGATGGAGGGCCGGCTATCTGTTTGATTGATGGACATACTGACACGTTGGGTGACCCACGGGTATGCTTCCATTAGGAGTGCTATCTTGTTATTTATTTGGACATACTGACACGTTGGGTGGCCGGGTATCGCGCCCACGATGAGTATTATCTTGTTATTGTTTGGACATACTGACACGTTGGGTGGCCCACGGGTATGCTTCCACAGTGAGTATTATCTTGTTATTGGTTTGGACATACTGACACGTTGGGTGGCCCACGGGTATGCTTCCACTATGGGTGTCATCTTGTTATCTCCTTTGGGCATACCGACACGTTGGATGGTCCACGGGTATGGGCCCACTAGGACGGTTCTAGGGCCATGCTTATACCAAGGTGAGATGCCGGGGCATGCGGCCATTGTGCGGGTTAAATTCCCGGGTTGTATTGGAGTGATGATTTTACGGGCATGAGTCCCTGACTTGACATGACTACTTATATGTTGTGTACTGTATTTTGGTTATCATACATGTCTCCTGCTTTTTATTGACTATTATGATTTCATTTCTGATATTTTGATTCACATACTTGGTACTGTTATCGACCTCCTTGGCATTGCGTTTATGCCGCATGTTGAGGCACATAGCTTGTTGATCCACAGTCTTAGGATCGCCGTTCAGTTCTGGGAAAGCTCCATATCTCCGGAAGCTTGTCTTGTGGTACGGTTCCCTGAAGTTGTAGATTGTTGTACATTCAGGGGCATGGCGGGGCCCTGTCCCTTCATTGTTGTTATAAATTCTTAAGTGCATGCTTTGTTGTGGCGGGGTTTGTAAAGGATATCGCTAAGTTTTCATTTATGTTCAGAAAGGTAACCGTTTTGGTTAGCCTGTTTTCTTATTTCATTGTTTACCTTTCATGAGTTTTATTTCTGCTGATTTTCTCTGATGTTGTATCACTAGGGTGCCCGGGGTAAGGCACCAGTCGCGGGCCCGAGGTCGGGTCGTGACACAAATATAACCATGGGTCTCATGCCCACAATATCAATCATGCCCGTGGAATTTCTTCCTCACTGCCGGCAGTCCATGATATAAAAACACCAAGGAATACACATGAACACCAGGTCCCACCTGTGTCATAAAAACAGTACGGGGTAAGAACGAAGGCATAGCCAACTACTAGAACTCACCGTACCAACAATGCTATAAAACTGTATCACGAGGTCTTTCTAGACCGCCAATGATCGAAGCTGGGCCACTCGCCCGCAATATCATTGTGCGCGTCTAATCCTGGAACTCCGCGATTCGCATAGGCCATAGGCCGCATGAGGTATTCTTCGCATCGCGAGCGGCTAACCTCTAGCGGCATCACGGACTCCGCAATCCGCGTAGCGCCATGGACGCGTGAGGTATTCTCGCGTCGGCGTAACACGCGACGGTTCTGGAACTCCGCGACTCGTATAGGTCCCATGGACCCGCGTGAGGTATTCCTCGCATCGCAGGCGGCTAACCCTGCAATAAAACAAGTCGGGGGTAAGTGATATAATACCCGCAGCAAAGCTTATTGTTAAACAACATAAGCACAACAAGAAAAACCCCTTACACAAGCGTTACAAGACACTAAGCGTACACCGTAGTTCCGTGGTATGTATACGAAGGCGTTAAATGCGAGAATACGACACAAAAATTGGAAAGAAAGAAAGATGTGATTTTTCGACGGAAAAGTTTCGGATTTTATGAAGGAAAAAGGTTCGTTAATGGGAATTGGATTCCCGGTTGGTATTCGGACTTTTAGAATATTTGAGAATTATGGAATTTTATTTCGGAATTGGTCACGTGGGGCCGGGGAAAATTTACGATTTTGTGGGGCCACTTTATTTTGGATTTTTGGCACTACGGATATTTTGGAAGATGAAATATTTTGGGCGAGTAGGCGACACGTGTCACCCCGTGTGGCCATGTTGGTAGAATGGCTAGGGCGTGTGGTCTTGGGCGTTTTAGTGGACAAGTGGGCGCCACTTGTCCCATTTTGTGGTGGACATATGTCCCATTGTTGTAGTGGACACTTGGTTGGAAGACTCACTCCCACTTGGACCAAATCCTCACCTTACACTTGCTTTGATCCTAGCCATTGGTTGGCTATAAATACCCCCTTGTGTGCAAGACTGTATTTATCCACAAAAGAGCTTCCAAGGCAAAAATTCTCCCTCCCCCATTACGTCTTATCGACCACACACCCCCCCTTTGTGTAGAAAATTCTTCAAGTGTTGATATAGTCCCAAATACCTTAGCCTTGTATCCCTAGTAGTATTCTAAAGTTATCCCAATATAAGAGCCCGGAAATACTACTTTTTTTCCAATAGTCGCAAAATGAAACCCTAGGAAAAAACCTTCATAGATGGATGAAGTGTTAATAGAAGTTGTTTAGAAACTTCTAAGGGTTGCTTGGAGTGGGTTGGAGCGTAAGGAAGTGGAGCTAAACGTTTCCCAGGATCGACTTATAAATCTTGGATAATTTTGGGCTTATCGAGGTAATAAGCTTTATCCCCCTATTGTAATTGGAGATTACATGTTGTAGTAATGTATAGTTGAGTATACTATATATAGAATGAATATTGATAAGAATTGAACTGTATTTATATTGTTGTATTCTGATGAGACTTGTAGTATTATTATAGGGCATAATTGTACACGTCCGGTTAGACGTGTAATCCCCTGGGAGTTGTTGGCCTGGTAGCGGGCCTTGTTATTTGAGGTTATGTTTGTGGTTACGGGGAGGTCTTTGCCAAAGTTTCCGTAGAATATGGAACCTTGTACTTAGAAATATTCTACGAAGGGATCTAGAAGTTAATAAACGTTTTATGGCCATTATAGGTTGAAGTACTACGAGTAGCGTATTCTACTTGAAGGGTGGAAAAGGCTAGCAGGGTTATAGTACTTTGGAGCATTTTGCTTATTGTCGATAATCGTCGCGAGGTATGTGAACCTCTTCCTATCCTTTCTAGCATGATTGTTGTGAAATATATATAGTGCGGTAGACGCACGTGTGTTTAAAGGAATTTGATTTTCCTTTTGTGTCCTTGACTTGATTCCAAAGTTAAGTGACTTGTTATGAAAAATTAAAGCACTTGAATTAGGTTAAAAAGTTGTAAAACCTCATTCATGAGTAATGGGTGTGTGGTCTTTCAAAGAATAGAGTTATCTTGATTTCGAAAATGAGAATAGTTGTCCTTGGTTGGTTTAAAACATAAAGTGTTATAATAACTTTATGGGAGGTTATTTATAACGACTTTATGAAAACAAAAGAATGGTTTTATCATTGGATTTAAAATGATAACTTGACATTTTAAAAGTTGGAGGTTGGTTTCCTTAAAAGATATGATTTAAAGGTATAGGATACTTGTTTCTAAAAAAGTAAGACACTTGGTTTAAAAAGTATATTGCTATTTGACTTTAAAAAGGAAAAGTGTCTTTGTTTTAAAGGAAGGCATGGTTTTGTCTTAAAATGGTTTAAAAAGGAAGACATGCTTTTGTCTTAAGATTGGTTTAAAAAGAAGGTATGGAAATTGTTTTGGTTTACTTAAAAAGATAGTTACTCTATTTTGATACTACGAGTATCGTGTGACTTTTGTGAAAGAAATGGATCTTTTTAAAGAGTTAAAGTATGTAGTACTTTGGGGTTAAAACCCGGATTTGTTGGCATCAAATAAAAGTACCTTGTGTGAGTAACTTGCCTAAGATTTGCCTGTGATAGCCTTGTAATACTTCTTGTCGGTTTGATAAAGTGAACACGTGATGATGCTACGTGTGTTAGTATCTTGTGATGTTGTGTAAGGGGGTTATTCTTGTTGTGCTTAAGTTGTTTAACGGTAATCCCGTTGTACTGGTATTATATCACATACCCCTCTGACTTGTTATGTTGTCGCGGGTTAGCTACCGTCGCGAGAATACCTCATGCAGTCCATGTGACTATCGCGAGTGCGGGAGTTCCAGGCGAGGATGATCACTCGGGTGTATTCGCCGTCACGAGAATACCTCATGCGGTCCATGTGTGGCTATCACGGACTTGGGTCCAGTTGATGCCGCGGGTTAGCTACCCCGTCGCGAGTACCATGCGAGCCTATGTGGCTTTATCGCGGGCTGCGGTGAGTTCGAGGTTAGACGCGCATTGATCACGAGGGCGAGTGGCGCCGATCATGTGGCGGTCTAGAAAGACCTCGTGATCTGATTTTATAGCATTGTTGGTACGGTTGGTTCTAGTAGTATGCTATGTCTTCGTGCTTACACCGTACGGTTTTATTATGACACAGGTGGGACCTGGTGTTCATGTGTATTCCTTGGTGTTTTTATATCATGGACTGCCGGCAGTGAGGAAGGAATTCCATGGGCATGATTGATATTGTGGGCATCAGACCCATGGTTATATTTGAGTGATGACTTTGAGGGCGTGAGTCCCTGACTTGACATATTTGCTTACATGTGTGTATCGTAAATTGGTTATCATATATGTCTTACATTTTATATAGACTATTATGATTTCATTTCTGATATTTTGATTTCACATACTTGGTACTGTTATCGACCTCCTTGGGGCTGCGTTCATGCGCGGTAGAGTACACCAGTTGTTGATCCTCGCTCATAGGATCACAATTCAGCGTTTTGGGAAGCTCCGTTTCTCCGGAGGCTTATCTTTGGTATAGTCCCCTGTCGTTGTAGGTACTTACATTCAGGGGTATGGCGGGGCCCTGTCCCGTCGTTGTTGTTATAACATTCTTAGAGGTCTGTAGTATTGTTGTGGGCAGGGTTTGTAAATGTTATACCCCGTAGTTCCAGGGTATATAGGTGAGGATATACGTGCGAGATTACGACAGAAATTTTGGAAAGAAAGAAAGATGTGATTTTTCGACGGAAAAGTTTAGGTTTTGTGAAGAAAAGGTTCGTTAATGGAATGGATTCCCAGTTTGGTATCGGACTTCTTAGAATATTTGAGAATTATGGAATTTTATTTAGGAAATGGTCACGTGGGGCCCACGGGTGAAATTCTGGTTTTGTGGGCCGCTTTGTTTTGAGATTTTGGCCATTATGGATATTTCGGAAGATGAAATATTTTGGGCCAGTAGGAGGCGACACGTGTCACCCCACAGGTGGCTCTTGGCGAAATCCTTGGACAAGTGGCGAGACAAGTGGCCTTGTCTTGCAAGATATTTTAGCTTGGACAAGTGGCTTGTGGGGCCACACTTGTCCCCAATCTCAACCACACACTTGCCTTCATCCTAACCCTTGGTGGTCTTATATATACACCCTTAGTTGATGAAAACTCCACACTTAACCATTTCAAGACTTGACAAAATACTCTCCCGAACATCGCTCTCGGCAAGACCTTGTTCTTGAGCAAAGATTTGTCCAACAATTCTTAAAACTCTTAAGTGTTCTTCCCTAAAGTGTTAGGAAGATTGTGTACCAAGTGTTGGAGAAGATTTCACACCACAACCTATTCTTGATGCCTTGGCCGAAAGTTCCAAGTTTGGAACCTAAGTGTTCTTCACTTTTTGGAGTTGAATCTTGAAGAGGAGTTGGTTAGGAGCTTCATGGGTTGCTTGTAGCGGATTGGGCGTAAAGATTTGGAGCTAAGACTTGCTTGGAGCGATATTAAGTTCTTGGATAGATTTTGGGCTATTTGAGGTAGTAAATCTTAACCTCTTTGTGATTTGGTAATTTTTACATATATTATAAGTATATATGGATTATATAATATATGGAGTAAGTTTGGAAGAGTTGGATCTTGTTAACTTGTTAAAAGAAAGGATTGGCGTTTGCCATTAAAATGGTAAAACGTATCTTACTTGCTAGAAGCTAATAACAAAGTAACTATAACTTATATTAAGAATGGAAATATAAGTTGGATGACTAATGAGTAAAATTGGACAAAGTTGGCCAAGGACCCCAACTTCGAGTATTTACTTTGGACCGTATTTACTTTGATTTGTATTTACATTGGATGTATTTACATTTACATTAAGGAAGATTTTTCAACCGCGTTACCGGTTGGCCGCGTAATCCCCTTTTTAATTATTGTATTGTTATGAAGGCGTGATAGTAAACCGCGTTACCGGTTGGCCGCGTAATCCCCTTCTTTTACTTATTGTATGGTTATGAAGGCGTGATAGTAAACCGCGTTACCGGTTGGCCGCGTAATCCCCTTCTTTTACTTATTGTTGTTATGGAGGCGTGATAGTAAACCGCGTTACCGTTTGGGCGTGTAATCCCCTTCTTTTTGTTGTTTAATTATTACGCCTTATATATATATATGGTATATATATTACGGTTATTCGGGCCTTGGTAAAAGATGGAAAAGTGAGTATAAACGGGGGAAGTGCTGCCGAAATTTCCGTAGATTTTGAGGGCTTTTTATTGGTATAAGTCTTCAATGATAAGAAAGGTTTGATAGGAGTACTATGACCATTTTAGGAGTGGAGTACTACGTGTGGCGTGATCTACTTGGCTTAGGAGTAGCCAGAAGCGGGTTGAAGTACTTGGGCGTTTTGGTTATTGTCGATAAATCGTCGCGAGGTATGTGAACCTCTTCCTATCTTTTCTAGCATGATTGTTGTGAACTATGTAGTACGGTAGACGTACATGTGCTAAGTGATTTGGTTGGTTTAAAACATAGGGTGTTATGATAGCTTTATGGGAAGTTAGTTATAACGACCTTATGTAGGTGAAAATGGTTTACTGATGTTAGAAGTTAAGAGACTTGATCTTATAAGATAAGAGACTTAACTTATTTGTTTTAATGTGGATGTTGTGTGAAACCTCATTCGTGAGTAATGAGTACTTGGTTTTTTTTAAAGGGATAATGTTTTACTGATTTCGGAAATCAGAATGTGTATCGACAGACCACTGCAGCGTTAATAAAAGAAAATGTATTGAATAATGATGTGTTGTATTAAAACCAGTAGAAACCTCCATCTGCATAGAAGCTAAGATGAGACAAAATGATATTACATTTTCTAGGTCATGGCTGCTGTAATAAGAATGTTGTAAACAAGAATAACCTACTCTCACGTAAGACATATATTACTCAATTGTTCTAAAAAGGAATTGAGTGATTAAGTTTATGAACTATGAAACCATTTGAAAATGAAGCTTGAGTAATTGAAACTAGGCAAACTGGAATTTAGGAAAAGAATGTTGTTACCTGATTTTGAAAAGGAATGTGGGTTGGTCATTCTAATACTACGGGTATCGGGTGACTTTTATAAAAGTAATGGATCTCTTTTAAAAGAATTTAACGTACGTAGTACTTTAGGGTTAAAACCCGGATTTTGTCATAAAATGAAAGTACTTTGAGTTGTGTATAACTTGCCTATGCTTGTTGTTGTGAAACTTGCCTATGCTTGTTGTGATAGCCTTTGTTGTGCAAAGCGTTGTATTTACGTGTTCTGGCGTCTCTCGATGGAGGTCGGTTGGTAGTTGAGAACTTACTTGGGCGTCTTGCGCGGTGGCGGAGAAATTTCACGCATGCGTTCGCTGATAGTATTATTGTGGTTAATCGCTTTGGATATCTCGACACGATCGTAGCGCGCGGGTATGTTTCCATTTTGATTATCGCCGGTGATTTCCTTTTGGACATCTCGACACGATCGTAGCGCGGGTATCGTCCATTTGGAATCTTGTCTATTGTTTCCCTTTGGACATACGACACGATGCGTAGCGCCGCGGGTATCGTCCATTTGGAATGTTGTCTTATTGTTTCCCTTTGGACATACCGACACGATCGTAGCGCGGGTATCTTCCATTTGGATTCTTTGTCTTGTTGTTATCATATCATAGCTCGCAGATGAGGAAGGTATTCCAGGCATGATTGATGTTGTGGGCGTGAGACCACGACTTGATATAAGCTGTTATATGTTGTGTCATCGTAGTTTGGCTATCATACATGTCTCACCTTTGTATAGTATTATGATTTCATTCTGATATTATGCGATTTCACATACTTGTACTGTTATCGACCTCCTTGAGGCTGCGTTCATCTGCGAGTAAGGTACATCGGTCGTGGATCCTCGCTCTTAGGACCACGATTCGGCGTATTAGGAAGCTCCGTTTCTCAGGAGACTTATCTTTTGGTATGTGTTTCCACTGAGTTGTAGGTTCTTGTACATTCGAGGTATGGCGGGGCCTGTCCGTCATAGTCGTTGTAAATCTTAAGTGCATGTAATCTTGTTGTGGCGGGGTTGTAAAGGATTAAACTGCTCGGAGTTTTATATATATCTTGAAGGCAAGCTGTTTTGGTTGCTTTGTTTATTATTATATCTCTTGTTGCATGTCTAAGTTTTTATTTCCATTGGTTTTCTCGATGTTGTATCACTAGGGTGCGGGGTAAGGCACGATGAAGCCGGGCAGGCGTTCTGATAAAAGGGATATGCTATTGAGTTTAATCTTTTTATATATATATGCGAAAGGTGGCCGTTTTGATTAGCCTATTTTCTCATTGTATATCTTGTTTCATGTGTAAGTTTTATTTCGTTGATTTTCTCGATGTTGTATCACTAGGGTGCAGGGTAAGACACGATCGCGGGCGAGATCGGTCGTGACAAAAGTTGTATCGAGCGATTAATCCTCGGAAAGTGTCTCTGACCGTATCTAGTAGAGTCTTGATTATCGGCGTGTTGTGCACCTTTATAATCGTGGAGGCTGCAGGATATTTAGGATTGGTTTCCATTCTTCTCACTCTGAGATCGTGCCTTAGAGTGTGTTATAAGTTGGACTCCGCGTATTCGTATGTGCTAGTTAGGCCTCTACGCAGCGGCAACCAGGCCCGAGATGGGCAAGCGGAGAGGAGCTACGAGTAGAACACGGAGGTTACGAGGCACGAGCACAGTCATTACCGAGATAGTACTTGAGACAGCGAGTTTTATGGCGCCGCCACCCATCGAGTTTAGAGCGGCGATTTCTCACGAGACTATGATACGAGTCTCAGTCCGCGGCGAGGCGAGATATGAGTTACTGAGAGATGGCGATTACTAGCTAGTCGGTGGTGGGAATGAGCAGACGAGGCCGGTGGTTCCGATACGATGAGTTCACCCTAGATCCGATAGTTTTGAGATTTCGGACTTCTTGAGTTGCAGTCCACGAGTCCTATGGATTGAGCGAGGAAGATCCTCGGGAGTTTATTCGACGATTCTGTGGATCATGAAAGTGATCAAGACCTCAGAGGCATTTCTTACACACTTCTTGCCCTCGCAGATGAGGAGAGCTCGGACAGATAGATTTTTGAGGTTGAGGCGAACGGGCGGACGGTTCGAGAATACAGTATAGAGTTTGACTCATTGGCTCGTTATGTCCCCGCTTTAGTGGCAGACATGGAGGATAGAGTGCACCGATATGTCACAGGACTTGACGATTATCTAGTAGAGAGTTGTACATGAGTAGCTCTTGGTAGGGCATGGGCGTTGCCGCGTCTGAACTTATGCGCATCGGTGAGAGCGTAGAGATCGACGGATTAACGAAGATCGCGAAGAGGGCGAGCAGCGAGTCCTTTGGTAACTTTGGCGGACCTTCGCCAGTGGGCGGTTAGGCGCCTCCGCCAAGATCTGAGTGGTCCTCGCGAGCTTGGGGCGTTCGGGGTATTTAGGAGTTGGTCGAGCTCGGGGTTTACGGTTCCAGTTACATAGGTTCTAGCCGGCCAGTTGATTTTCCTCAAGTGTTCACTATGTGGTAGGTGTCATTGAGGAGTGTCGTACTACTTTGATAGCTTGATATGTTTCGGCGGCAGGCCATTTTGCGAGAAATTGTCCAGGCAGGTGGCGCGGATGTTACGACTCTGCCTTCGGGATCAGCGGCTGGTTCATCACCTTCTATAGCTAGGCGCCCTGCAGGGCAGGATTATGATTAGAACGACAAAGGGAAAGTGAGGCAGTAGTTACAGAGATATCTTCAGCCCTTAAGAGACTTGTTTATGTCGTTATGGTAGATACATGTGGGAAGTATATGCGGATAGCATTGTGTTAGTTTAAAAAAAAAACAGAGGTAGTTAGAAAGGTAAGTATGGGGACATGGTAGGTGTGAGCCTTAGAATATTACACGTGGAGACCTTAGATGCAAGGTCGTCTTAAGTAAAAGATTGTACGTTTGATCGTTGTCGGGGTACGTTGGATACGTGGAGTATATTCAGGTGATAAGTCCATGAGTGGTATGAAAGGGAAGTGGGTAGTTGGGCTTAGAAGACCACTAGGTTCTCATGACTTGAATAATGAGATTGTTCCGGACCATGAATGAGAATTTAGTACGAAGTGGGTCGGGTTGAGGCCATATCGCGAGTCAACCCGCAGCCCGGAATGTGGTGGGGTCAGTTTGGGGTGGTCCCGCTAGATGATAGGGTCACGAGGGTGTTAGGCCCAAGTTTAGGTAACCATCGTACGAGCTGTGGATGCGTTCGACCAGTAGTCGGGCCGATGGGGTCAGCCAATCTTATCTTTTAGACAGGACTGTTTACTCGGCGGAGGGTCATGCGAGATATTGTATATCAGGAAGGTTGTAAGGCTGCACGGGATTCCTACTTTTATGGCAGGCAGTGGAGCCCGGTTTTCGGCTATTTCTTTTGTTTCTGGAGGTTTTACCAGGCGGGGTTAGGAACTCAGGTGAGTCTCGATGTGCATTCACCCTCGGGCGACGGACAAACAACGTGTTTTATCGACGATTGAGGATAGGTTACGGGCGGTGTTTTGATTTGAGGTATTGTAAGGATTATTTGCCTCTTGTTGAGTGAGTATTATAATAGCTACCATTTCAGTATTCAGATGTCGCCTTATGAAGCCTTGTATGGGCGGAAGTGTAGGTTGCCAGTCGATTGGTTCGAGGTTGGCAAGGTTCAGATAGTTGGTCCATACTTGATTCAGCAGGATGTGGGTAAGGTGAAGCTTATCCAGAAGAGGTTTTTAGCAGCTCAGAGTCAACAAAAGTCGTGCGGATAATCGGCGTCGACACTTGGAGTTCAGGTTGACGGTGGGTCTTCTTGAAGGTAAAACCCCGGAAGGGTGTGACGAGATTTGGAAAGCAGGGGAAACTTAGCCCGAGGTACTTTGGGCCTTTTCAGATCGTTTGTAGAATAGGCCAGGTTGCCTATAAGTTAGCACTGTCGTCCGACTTAAGAGGCAGTACGTCCGGTCTTCCATGTTGCTACGTTTCGGAAGAGTATCGGAGATCCATCCAGAGTGTTCCCAGTTAGTGATGACCAAGTTGGAGATGGTAACCCCGAGATTTTTGAAAACTGAAGCAATGACAGAAATGTGGTACGTATAGTAGGAAGAGTTCGAGTGAACGGGGAGGGTACGATGAGTAAGAAAAGAGGCGTAGATGTGTTAAGAAGATGGAAGTGTCCTTTTTATTAGTAAAGATGTGAAGAAAGTATCCTTTGGACCATGGGTGGAGCTATTAGTATTGTTATACGCTTTAGAGATGATTCTTCATTGGCTTGGATTTGAGTTTTGCGCGTAAGTTATATTATGGCCATTGGTGGCATGATTGGTTTCGTAAGTATAGTAGTGAAGATTATACCGGCACAGGTGTGCTTGGAGACTTAGAAGGAACATTCGGGACGAACATTCGGATTTTTGGCACTACGGATATTTTCGGAAGATGAAATATTTTGGACGAGTAGGGGGGCGACACGTGTCACCCCCATGTGGCCATGTTGGCCGAATGGCTAGTGGACATGTGGTCTTGGACATTTTAGTGGACAAGTGGCAAGCCACTTGTCCCATTTTTGTGGTGGACATATGTCCCATTGTTGTGGTGGCCACTTGGTTGGAAGACTCCACTCCCACTTGGACCAAATCCTCACCTTACACTTGCTTTGATCCTAGCCATTGGTTGGCCTATAAATACCCCCCTTGTTTGCAAGACTTTATTCATCCACTTAAGAGTTTCCAAGGCAAAAATTCTCCCTCCCCCCTTAGTTGTTCTCGTCCAAACACCCCCCTTTGTGTAGAAAATTCTTCAAGTGTTGGTATAGTCCCAAATACCTTAGCCTTGTATCCCTAGTAGTATTCTAAAGTTATCCCAACATAAGAGCTCGGAAATACTACTTTTTTTCCAATAGTCGCAAAATGAAACCCTAGGAAAAAACCTTCATAGATGGATGAAGTGTTAAGAGAAGTTGTTTAGAAACTTCTAAGGGTTGCTTGGAGCGGGTTGGAGCGTATAGAAGTGGAGCTAAACGTTGCCCAGGATCGACTTATAAATCTTGGA
Source organism: Przewalskia tangutica (assembly GCA_029844215.1). NCBI lineage: Eukaryota > Viridiplantae > Streptophyta > Magnoliopsida > Solanales > Solanaceae > Przewalskia > Przewalskia tangutica. The sequence continues at coordinate 75,055,976 of CM056723.1, read as the reverse complement.
TAATTTTGGGCTTATCGAGGTAATAATCTTTATCCCCCTATTGTAATTGGAGATTACATGTTGTAGTAATGTATAGTTGAGTATACTATATATAGAATGAATATTGATAAGAATTGAACTGTATTTACATTGGACTGTATTTACAGTAGACTTGTAGTATTATTATTGGGCATAATTGTACACGTCCGGTTAGACGTGTAATCCCCTGGGAGTTGTTGGCCTGGTAGCGAGCCTTGTTAGTGAAGGTTATTTATGTGGTTCTGGGGAGGTCTTTAGAATTGTCCGTAGAATATGGAACCTTGTACTTAGAAATATTCTACGAAGGGATCTAGAAGTTAATAAACGTTTTATGGCCATTATAGGTTGAAGTACTACGAGTAGCGTATTCTACTTGAAGGGTGGAAAAGGCTAGCAGGGTTATAGTACTTTGGAGCATTTTACTTATTGTCGATAATCGTCGCGAGGTATGTGAACCTCTTCCTATCCTTTCTAGCATGATTGTTGTGAAATATATATAGTGCGGTAGACGCACGTGTGTTTAAAGGAATTTGATTTTCCTTTTGTGTCCTTGACTTGATTCCAAAGTTAAGTGACTTGTTATGAAAAATTAAAGGACTTGAATTCGGTTAAAAAGTTGTAAAACCTCATTCATGAGTAATGGGTGTGTGGTCTTTCAAAGAATAGAGTTATCTTGATTTCGAAAATGAGAATAGTTGTCCTTGGTTGCTTTAAAACATAAAGTGTTATAATAGCTTTATGGGAGGTTATTTATAACGACTTTATGAAAACAAAAGAATGGTTTTATCATTGGATTTAAAATGATAACTTGACATTTTAAAAGTTGGAGGTTGGTTTCCTTAAAAGATATGATTTAAAGGTATAGGATACTTGTTTCTAAAAAAGTAAGACATTTGGTTTAAAAAGTATATTGCTATTTGACTTTAAAAAGGAAAAGTGTCTTTGTTTTAAAGGAAGGCATGGTTTTGTCTTAAAATGTTTTAAAAAGGAAGACATGCTTTTGTCTTAAGATTGGTTTAAAAAGAAGGTATGGAAATTGTTTTGGTTTACTTAAAAAGATAGTTACTCTATTTTGATACTACGAGTATCGTGTGACTTTTGTGAAAGAAATGGATCTTTTTAAAGAGTTAAAGTATGTAGTACTTTGGTGTTAAAACCCGGATTTGTTGGCATCAAATAAAAGTACCTTGTGTGAGTAACTTGCCTATGATTTGCCTGTGATAGCCTTGTAATACTTCTTGTCGGTTTGATAAAGTGAACATGTCATGATGCTACGTGTGTTAGTATCTTGTGATGTTGTGTAAGGGAGTTATTCTTGTTGTGCTTACGTTGTTTAACGGTAAGCCCGTTGTACTGGTATTATATCACATACCCCCCTGACTTGTTATGTTGTCGCGGGTTAGCTACCCCGTCACGAGAATACCTCAATGCAGTCCACGTGACCTATCGCGAGTGCGGGAGTTCCGGCAGGATGATCACTCGGGTGTATTACGCCGTCGCGAGAATACCTCATGCGGTCCGTGTGGCTATACGGACTTGAGTCGAGTTGATCTGCGGGTTAGCTACCCCGTGCGAGTACCTCATGCGGGCTATGTGGCTTTATCGCGAGTGCGGTGAGTTCGAGGTTAGACGCGCATTGATCACGAGGGCGAATGGCCCGCCGATCATGGCGGTCTAGAAATACCTCGTGTCTGATTTTATAGCATTGTTGGTACGGTGGGTTCTAGTAGTCGGCTATGCCTTCGTACTTACCGTGACGGTTTTATTATGACAAGTGGGACACGGTGTTCATGTGTATTCCTTGGTGTTTTTATATCATGGACTGCCAGCAGTGAGGAAAGAATTCCACGGGCATGATTGATATTGTGGGCATGAGACCCATGGTTATATTTGAGTGATGACTTTGAGGCGTGAGTCACGACTTGACATATTTGCTTACATGTGTGTATCGTAAATTGGTTATCATATATGTCTACATTTTATATAGACTATTATGATTTCATTCTGATATTTGATTTCACATACTTGGTACTGTTATCGACCTCCTTGGTGCGTTCATGCCGCGGTAGAGTACACGATTGTTGATCCTCGCTCATAGGATCACAATTCAGCGTTTTGGGAAGCTCCGTTTCTCCGGAGGCTTATCTTTGGTATAGTCCCTTGTCGTTGTAGGTACTTACATTCAGGGGTATGGCGGGCCCTGTTAAAGTCGTTGTTGTTATAACATTCTTAAGTGCATGTAATCTTGTTGTGGGCAGGGTTTGTAAAAGGGATGTAACTGTTCAGGTTTAATCTTTTTTATATATATATGCAGAAAGGTGACCGTTTTGGTTAGCCTATTTTCTCATTGTATATCTTGTTTCATGTGTAAGTTTTTATTTCCGCTGATTTTCTCTGATGTTGTATCACTAGGGTGCCCGGGGTAAGACGCCAGTCGCGGGCCCGAGATTGGGTCATGACACTAACACACGTAGCATCATAACATGTTTACTTATCAAACCAACAAGAAAGTATTAAAAGGCTATCACAAGCCAACATAGTCAAGTTACTCACACAAGGTACTTTTATTTCATGTCAACAAATCCGGGTTTTAGCCCTAAAGTACTACATACTTTAATTCTTTAAAAATATCCATTTCTTTCACAAAAGTCACACGATACCCGTAGTATCAAAATAGAGCAACTATCTTTTTAAGTAAACCAAAACAATTTCCATACCTTCTTTTTAAACCAACTTAAGACAAAAGCATGCCTTCATTTTTAGACCATTTTAAGACAAAACCATGCCTTCCGTTTAAACAAAAACACTTCAATTTCTCAAGTCTCTCTCTTTTATAAATCAAGTCTCTTACTTTGGAATTTTAAGAAAAATCAAAACTTGTTTTTAATGATCTTATTAAAGCAGCCATGATCTAGGAAATGTAATACAATTTTGTCTTATCTTAGCTTCTATGCAGATGGAAGATTCTACTTGTTTTAAGTTAATTATTAGTCAATACATTTTCCTTTATTAACGCTGCAATGGGTTGTTCGATACTTATTCTCATTTCCGAAATCAATATAACATTATTATTTAAAAACCAAGTACTCATTACTCACGAATGAGGTTTCACAACTTTCTACATAATTCAAGTTCTTCACATATCATATCAAGTCAAATATAAGTCAAGTCTCTTACCTTTTAAAATCAATAAACCATTCTTTTACCTACATAAAGTCGTTATAATTAACTTCCCATAAAGCCATTATAACACTTTATGTTTTAAACTATCCAAATTCGTTTAGCACACGTACGTCTACCGTACTACATAGCTCACAACAAACATGCTAGAAAGGATAGAAAGAGGTTCACATACCTCGCGACGATTATCGACAATTAACAAAACGCTCCAAAGTACTATAACCCTGCTAGCCTTTTCCACCCTTCAAGTAGAATACGCTACTTGCAGTATTTCAACCTATAAATGCCACAAAACGTCTATCAACTTCTCGAACTCTTTGTAGCACATTTCAAAGTACAAGGTTCCTTATTCTACGGAAAATGTGGCAACTCCCCCGCATGACCACATAAATCTCCTCTATCAAGGCCCGCTACCAAGCCAACAACTCGAGGGTTACCGTCTAACGGACGTGTACAACACTACCACAGTAATACTACAAGTCTCATCATCTGATCCAATGTAAATACAGTTCAATTCTTATCAATATTCATTCTACATATAGTATACTCGACTATACATTACTACAACATGTAATCTCCAATTACAATAGGGGGATAAAGATCATTACCTCGATAAGCCCATAATTATCCAAGATTTATAAGTCGATCCTGAGCAACGTTTAGCTCCAAATCCTTACGTTCCCACCCGCTCCAAACAACCCTTAGAAGCTCCTAACCAACTCCTCTTCAAGATCCAACTCCAAAAAGTGAAGAACACTTAGGCTCAACTATGGCAAGTTTCGGCCAAGGTGTATTTCTTAGGCTAGGGGTGTGAAATCTTTTCCAACTCTTGGTACACAATCTTCCTAACACCCTAAGGAAGAACACTTAAAAGTTTAAGAATTTTTGGACAACTTTTGGTCAATGGGGAGGCTCAAAACCGAGAGCTCAACAACAAGAGAGGGAGTATTTTTGCCTTGGAAATTATCTCAAGTGGGGATGAAGAAGTCTTGCTATCAAGGGGTATTTATAGAGAAATCAAGGGCCAAGATAAAGGCAAGTGTGTGGTCTAGATTGGGACATGTGTGTGTGGGTCCCACCCTCCAAATGGCTACACAAAGAAGAAGACAAGTGGCTTGCCACATGTTGGCCCTTTTCGGCCATAGACACTTGGCAACAAAAATCGGCCACTCTTGGCCACATGGGGGTGACACGTGTCGCCCCCCTACTCGTCCAAAATATTTCATCTTCCGAAAATATCCGTAATGACAAAAATCTCTAAAACAAAGTGGGCCCCACAAAACCGTAAATTTCTCCCGTGGGCCCCACGTGACCAATTCCGGAAATAAAATTACATAATTCTAATATAATCCAAGAAGTCCAAATACCAAATCTGGGAATCCGATTCCCAATAACGAACCTTTTTCCTTCACAAAATCCGGAAACTTTTCCGTCGAAAAAATCACATCTTTATTCCTTTCCAAAATTACTGTTGTATTCTCGTACGTACGTCCTCACATACATACCCTGGAACTACGGGGTGTAACAGTCGGGTTATGTCATATTGCATCATCACACCGCGTCCCACAGATGGGTCGGGTTACGTCATATTGCATCATCACACCGCGTCCCATAGATGGGCCAGGTTACGTCATATTGCATCATCACACCGCATCCCACAGATGGGCCGGGTTATGTCACATATTGTATCATTGCACCGAGTTTCACAAATGGACTGGATTACGTTACACATATTGGTAATTACATCAAGCCCCAGAATGGGTCGGGTTACGTTATATTGTTCATTTCATCGAGTCTCTCAATAAAGGGCTGGGTTTTGTTATATGAGATACGTTATCTATGTGTATGAACTTGATGATTCTCTGAGCATGCTTTCATGATATTGATATAACTTTTATTGAAAGAAGAAAAGTAAAGTACGATTGATTTCTTAATTTGAAATGGCACGGTTTGTCTCACTTTTAAAAGGCATATTTTAAAAGGGCACAATTGTACTGTTATTTTAATGCATGTCTCCTGCTTTATATTTGGACCGCATGATCTCCGTTACAGTACTTACTGTTTCACATACTTGGTAAATCTTTCGTACTGACCCCCTTTTTTCGGGGGGTTGTGTTTCATGCCGCATGTATAGATACATAGGTTGGTGATCATCGCTCTTAGGATCTCTGTTCAGTTTTTGGGAAGAGCTTCATTACTCTGGAGACTTATCTTTTGGTATGGATTCCTTGTATTGTAAGTTTTTGTACATTCAGGGGTATGGCGGGGCCCTGTCCCGTCATAGATAGGGTCCAAACTCTTAGAGGTCTGTATTCATATGTGGGTTGGACTCATGTAGTTGTAATAAGTTATGGGTTAATATATGTAAAATGGTGGCCTTGTCGACTTGTCGGTCTTATCATGAGGTATTTTGTGTTGTTAAATGCTTCCGCTATTAGTATATGTGTTGAGAGGGTATAAGGGTGCCCAGGTAGGGCACCAGTCGCGGGCCCGGGGGTTCAGGTCGTGACAATCATATTCATTATGACTAATCTGATAAAAAAACCATTTCAAAATAAAAGACACAAAAGATAACTTAATCAAATAAGAAAGTTTGTTTAGTACAATAAAGTAATTAAAGAGAATAGTCATAGAAGCGTAAAGACAATACTACATTATAAATTAAAAAATTCGTAACGACGTGAATCTTTATTCTTCTCCCTCTCAAGTTCTTGTTCAATCCAAGCACCCCGTACATTTTCATCAGGGAGAGAAACAAACATCTCCATATATTATCCTTTGACAAATAAACGAGTTCCCAACATATAAAGCTGTCACGACCCGACCTCGGACCCACAACTGGTGCCTTACCCCGGGAAACCCTAGTGATAATACATCAGAGAAAATGTCACGACCCGACCTCGGGCCCGCAACTGGTGACTTACCCCGGGCACCCTAGTGATAATACATCAGAGAAAATCAGCGGAAATAAAAACTCATAGACATGAAACAATATAAAATAAAAAATAGGCTAACCAAAACTGTCACCTTTCTGCATATATATCAAAATCAGAACAGTTACATCCTTTACAAGCCCAACTCACAACAGTACTACAGACCTCTAAGAGTTTGATAACAACTATGACGGGACAGGGCCCCGCCATACCCCTAAATGTACAAGTACCTACAATGACAGGGAATTTATACCAAAGATAAGTCTCCGGAGAAACGAAGCTTCTAAATACGCAGAACCGTGATCCTATGAGCGAGGATCAACAACCGGTGAACCTCTACCTGCGGCATGAACGCAGCCCCCCGAAGGAGGTCAGTACAACAGGTACCAAGTATGTGAAACTAAAAATACTGTAATGAAATCATAACAATCTATATAAAATAGGATACATGTATGATAACCAAACTACAATACACAATATATAAGCAGTCATGTCAAGTCAGGGACGCACGCCCTCAAAGTCATCACTCAAATATAACCATGGGTCTCACGCCCGCAATATCAATCATGCCCGTGGAAATCCTTCCTCACTGCCGACAGTCTATGATATAATATAACACCACAAGTACACATGAACACCAGGTCCCACCTGTTACACCCCGTAGTTTCAGGGTATGTACGTGAGGACGTATGTACGAGAATACGACATTAAGATTTGAAAGGAAAAAAGATTTGATTTTCCGACGGAAATTTTTTTCGGATTTTGTGAAGGAAAAAGGTTCGTTAATGGGAATTGGATTCCCAGATTTGGTATTCGGACTTCTGGGAATATAATAGAATTATGGAATTTTATTTCCGGATTTGGTCACGTGGGGCCACGGGGAAAATTTACGGTTTTGTGGGGCCCACTTTGTTTTCGAGATTTTGGATATTATGGGTATTTTCGGGAGATGAAATATTTTGGACGAGTAGGAGGGCGACACGTGTCACCACCATGTGGCCATGTTGTTCGTTTTCTCATGGACAAGTGGCCTTGGCCGAAATGCTTAGCCAAGTGGCAAGCCACTTGTCCCAAGCTTTTGTGTAGCATGTGGATGGTGGGACCCACACACACTTGTCCCCCAATCTCACCACACACTTGCTAAGATCCTAGCCTTTGATTGTCCTATAAATACCCCCCCCCTAGAGCTTGCAAGACTTCATCCACACTTGAGAGTTTCCAAGACTTGAAATACTCCCTCCCCTCTCCTTGTTGTTCTCGGCAATATGGCCAATACCTTGACCAAAAGTTGTCCAAAAATCCTTAAACTTTTAAGTGTTCTTCCTTAAGGTGTTAGGACGATTGTGAACCAAGTGTTAGAAAAGATTTCACACCCCTAGCCTTTGAAACTCACCTTGGCCGAAACTTGCCCATTTTAAGCCTAAGGTGTTCTTCACTTTTTGGAGTTGAATCTTGAAGAAAAGTTGGGTAGGAGCTTATAAGGGTTGCTTGGAGCGAATTGGAATGTAAGGATTTGGAGCTAAACGTTGCTAAGGATCGACTTATAAATCTTGGATAATTTTGGGCTTATCGAGGTAATGATCTTTGTCCTTCTATTGTAATTGGAGATTACATATTGTAGTAGTTTATAATTGAGTATATGACATGTTTAAAGAAGATTGAAAAGAATTGGACTGTTTAGTATATTGTGGGGCAGAATTTTACACGTTCAGTTAAGCGTGTAATCCCCTTTGATTGTTGTATTGTTGCGCCTTAAATATGGCATGTTGGCTATTGATACCAGACCTTGTAAAAGGTGGAGGTAAGTAGATACGGGGGAGGTGCTGCCCAATTTTTCCGTAGAATAAGGAACCTTATACTTAGAAATATTCTACGAAGGAACCTAGATGTTGATAGATGTGTTGTGGTTATTATAGGTGGATATTCTACGCGCGGCATACTCGACTTGGCTTGTGGATTAAGTCGAAGAGGTATGTGATTCTTCCTATCCTCTTGAGCATGATTATTTGTGAAATATATAGTGCGGTAGACGCACGTGTGTTAAAGAAGTTTGATTTCCTTTTTGTGTCCTTGACTTGATACTAAAGTTAAGTGACTTGATATGAAATGTTAATGACTTGAATTGTGTTAAAAAGTAGTGAAACCTCATTCGTGAGTAATGGGTACTTGGCCTTTAAAATAATAAAGTTATCTTGATTTCAGAAATGAGAGTAGTTGTCCTTGGTTGGTTTAAAACATAAAGTGTTATAATACCTTTATGGGAAGTTAGTTATAACGACTTTATGAAAACAAAAGAATGGTTTTATTATTGGATTTAAAATGGTAACTCGACTTTAAAAGGAGAAGTATTTTTGTTTAAAAAGAAGGCATGGTATTGTCTTGATTTGGTTTAAACAGAAGGCATGGTATTGTCTTGATTTGGTTTAAAAAGAAGGCATGGTATTGTCTTGATTTGGTTTATAAAGAAGGCATGGTATTGTCTTGGTTTATTTAAAAAGAAGGTATGGAAATTGTTTTGGTTTACTTAAAATAATAGTTACTATATTTTGGATACTACGAGTGTTAGTATCATGTGACTTTTTGTGAAAGAAATGGATCTTTTTAAAGGGTTAAAGTACGTAGTACTTTGGGGTTAAAACCCGGATTTTTGACATAAAATGAAAGTACCTTGAGTATGAGTAACTTGCCTATGTTTGCTTGTGATAACCTTGTTATGCAAGTGTTGTATCCTTATGTTACCGCGTCTCTCGATGGAGGGCCGGTCAAGTTATTTGTGATCATTTTGGGCATACTGACTCGATGGATGGTCTATGGGTATGCGGCCAAGATGAGGGTTCGTTTCCCTGTTGATAGTGTTATTCCATAGACTAGATCTCCATGAGGTTTCTCGATGCAGTGGTTACGGTAGCTAGCCCCGCACTTGCCGATCGTTCTTGATGCAGTAGTTACGTAGTTGGCTTCGTACTTGCCGTCGATTCTTTATAGTGTCATTCCACGGACTAGTTCCGCGAAGTGTCGTGATCACGAGAGGTTACGGTGGTTAGCCTACGAATTGCCGATCGTGGCGTGATGCGAGTGGATCGGTAGTGGCTTCAGATGACCGTCGGCCGTGACGCAGGTGGAATGAGGTTGGTGACGCAGGCGGATCTGGTAGTTGGCTTTCGTACTTGCCCCGGTCGGATGCGCGACGCAGGTTGGTTCTGGTAGCTATGCCTTCGTACTTGCCCCGGTAAGTTTTATAGCATAGTTGGTACGATAGGTTCTGGTAGCTGGCTTTCGTACTTGCCCCGGTCAGTTGATGATGCAGGCTGGTTCTGGTAGCTATGCCTTCGTACTTGCCCCGTACGGTTTTATGACACATGTGGGACCTGGTGTTCATGTGTACTCCTTGGTGTTGTTATATCATAGACTGCCGGCAATGATGAAGGAATTCCACGGGCATGATTGATATTGTGGGCATGAGACCCATGGTTATATTTGAGTGATGACTTTGAGGGCGTGAGTCCCTGACTTGACATGACTGCTTATACATTGTGTAATGTAGTTTGGTTATCATACATGTCTCCTGTTTTATATAGACTGTTATGATTTCATTCTGATATTTTGATTTCACATACTTGGTACTGTTATGCTGACCTCGCCCGGGCTGCGTTCATGCCGCAGGTAGAGGTACACCAGTTGTTGATCCTTGCTCATAGGATCACGGTTCTGCGTATTGGGAAGCTCCGTTTCTCCGGAGGCTTATCTTTTGGTATGATTCCCTGAGTTTGTAGGTTCTTGTACATTCAGGGGTATGGCGGGGCCCTGTCCCGTCGTAGTTGTTATAAAAACTCTTAGAGGTTTGTAGTACTGTTGTGAGTTGGGATTGTAAAGGATAACTGTTCGGGTTTTATATATATGCAGAAAGGTGACCGTTTTGGTTAAGCCTGTTTCTTATTTTTGTTTCATGTCTATGATTTTATTTCCGCTGGTTTTTCTCTGATGTGTTATCACTAGGGTGCCCGGGGTAAGGCACCAGTCGCGGGCCCGAGGCCGGGTCGTGACAAAAGTGGTATCAGAGCAGTTAATCCTCGGAAAGTGTCTACAGACCGTATCTAATAGAGTCTTGATTATCGGCGTGTTGTGCACTACACCTATAATTAGGAGGCTATAGGATATTTAGGATTGATTTCCATTCTTCTCACTCTGAGATCGTGCCGTAGAGCTGTGTTATAAGTTGGACTCCCTCTGACATATTTTTATGTGCCAGTTATGCCTCCACGCAAGGCAACCAGGGCCCAGAAGGGCAAGGCAGCAGAGGGAGCTGCGAGTAGAACACAGAGGGTTGCGAGGGCACATGCCCAGTCATTACCTGAGGTGGTACTTCAAATGGGGAGTTCTGCGATGCCGCCAGTCCCAACAGAGTATAGCGCAGCGATTTCTCACGAGGCCATGATATTCGAGCCTCCACTCGCGACCGTGAAGCGAGAGGATATGGATTACAAGGAGATAGTCCAGTTACTAGCTAGGATCGTGGCTGAGCGTGAGGGCGACGAGTCGGAGGTTCCGTGTCTGCGGTGGTTCACCAGATCCGATAGTTTGAGACTTGGAATTCTTGAGTTGCGATCCACGAGTTCTATGGGTCGAAGCGAGGAAGATCCTCGAGTTTATTCGGCGACTACGGATCATGAGGGTAATTAAGGCCTCAGAGGTCGAGTCGGTAATCTTGGTCGCGTCGGTGCGTGATCTGCGATCGATCGGTTTGATTCACGGGAACTATCGGGGAGCATGCGCTTCCAGCTGTGTGGGACGAGTTCTCAGAGGCGTTTCTTAGCCATTTCTTGCCTCCGCAGATGAGGAGGGCTCGGGCCGATAGATTTTTGATGTTGAGGCAGAACGGGCGGATGGTTCGGGAGTACAATGTAGAGTTTGACTCACTGGCTCGGTACGTCCCCGCTTTAGTGGCAGACATGGAGGATAGAGTGCACCGATATGTCACAGGACTTGACGATTATTTAGCAGAGGGTTGCACGGGTGTAGCTCTTCAGTCGGGCATGGACATTGCCCGCATGCAGGCTTATGCGCAGCAGACGGATGAACGTAGAGGTAGACGGAATGACCAAGATCAGCAGAAGAGGGCCAAGACAGCAGGTGTTACACCTCATAAGGTTAGGACGAGGATTAAGAACGTCGTTAAGAATTAAGATTCAAATTTTAGAATTTAAGTATATTTTATACGTTGATACGAAATAATTTCTAATCACTACAAATGTGACGACGAGAATTAATACGAGTAGTAGAAATTGCTCCAGTGGAGTTATGGATTTGTATGGTATTATAAAATCTTGGCATGAGGGGTATGAGGACTTATGAGGAGCTTGTTTTTAATAGAGGGACCTTTTTAATTAAACAATTAAGAGAAGGGGGTTAAAAGACAATAACAATTTTTAGATTTGCCTAAAGATTTAAAAACTTCTCCTCCTTCCATTCAAACCCTTCCTCACCTCTCTCATTCCTCTCCCCCAGCCGTGACACCCATTCCCCCTAGCAACATTGTAGGTGGGGTTTTCCTCCTCCTTCCAAAGTTGAATTCTTCTACTACTCTAAGTAAGTTAAGCACCAAACAGTGGGTAAATCATTACCACTGCTGGACCGAATTCAAGCTTAAGAATTTCAGATTTTAGGTGATTTTTTTTGGAAGAAAAATATGTTAGAATGATGGGTTAATATTGTAGAATGGTTGCATGTTAATTTGGAGTGGAAATAAATGAGAAATTGGAGAGAAATCGACGAAGCAGTGGGCTGATTTCGGGACTGTTGGGAAGATTTTTGATTCAACTTTGGAGAGGTATATATCCTAGCATATTAGGAGTTTTTGGGTGTTTCAAAAATCTAAAATGAAGTTCGTCGAGTCTAGTTTCCAACGCAACAAACCTCTCGTCGATAGGACGTCGGAGTAGAGAGTTATAGACGTTACAAGTTCAGCTGACAAAGCAGTGGCTAAAAATCGGGACTGTTTTGGGGATTAAATTAACGTATGAAAATTCTTCTTTCTATGCTATAATCAAAGTTGCATATTGTTGTAGTTGAAGTAATGGACTTGTGTTAGGAAGAAATCTTGAATTTAGACAATGCATATGGAATTTGGATGTTGAACCGAAATTGGATTATTTTGGGCATGCGTTGGATTTGTATGTTGTGTTGTAAATTCCATTACTAATTGTGTGTTAAAAATGGAATAACTTGTGAAGATTTAAGATGTGTTCATTATATGGAGTTGTTGGAAAATAAGTTGGATTATTTGTTAAGGAAAGAGTAAATGGTTGCATGTTAAATGACCTAAAACTCATGAATAACTTTCGGACATTGTGAGACCCTTTACGGGCTGTTTTGGTGCGATATAATCGTTGTTGCTATTATTGACATCGTCACTAATTGTGTGACAATTGAAAGAAGCATTGGTACTTGGTGAGTAATTGTGTTGGTATGTTATTACTAATTGCATGTGAAAAGTTAGATGAAACCTTTATGTTTAAAGTTAAAGTTGTTAATTGAAGTTGTTTGGAGATTAATTGGAAAGTAAGGAATTTTGGAAAAAAGCTTTGGAATTGTAAAATGTTGATATGACCGGAAAGTTGATAGAAATTGTTGAAAATTTCGATAATGTATTACGGACTGAATTAGTGTGTGAATATAAGTTAGTACATGCATATTTATTGAGGCAATTATCTATACATGCCTCGAAAGGATTAAAGTATAGAAAAGTGTTAAATTCACATTCTTGAATTGGCGATGTCGTTAAGAGACTGGATTGCCCCACGATAATTCTAACGTGACTAAATGATTGACTAACATGAGAGGTAAGTGTATAAATTCCCTTGGTTATTGAAGTTGATAAATTGAATGTTTAGATAATTTTGACTACATATGGAAATGGTAGTGGTTATTAGTTTAATTTGGATCATTGGGTTGATTTAGATTGTTAGTTTGAATTGGATTGTTAGTTGGAGTTGAATTGTTGGTTGATTTGGATTATTGGTAAAATTGTGGATACGCACATAAACAAAGGAAGTGCTGCCCAAATTTTTATAGAAATTAGAAGCCGTTATCTGAATAAATTACGTTAGAGACCGTAGAATTGACAAACGTATTGTCATTATTATAGGTTGACATACTGGATGAGGCATGTTGTCACGACCCGTTCCGGGGCCCATGACTGGTGCCTTACCGGGGCACCCAAGTAGTCATACATCAGAGTAACCAGCGGAATATAAAACAAGACAGGAAACAGTTTATAAAATAAGACACAGTTTATCTGATGAAAAGCTTGCCTTTCGGCATAATATAAATAACTCTAGTTTTGCAGTTACATCCCAACTGTACTATAGTACTCTGAGACCTCTGGAAGTAAACAACTATGGCGGGACAGGGCCCGCCATACCACTATGCAAAACTATCTACAATACAGGAGATCATACCCAAAGTAGAGCCTCGGAGAAGATGGAGCTCACGACACCAACGCAAAGATCCTAAGGATGTGGATCTAGCACTGCTTGCCACTGCGGCATGAACGGCCCGAAGGAGGTCAAGATAACAGTACCAAGTATGTGAAACTATAAAGTACTTAAAATGAAATCAAAGTATTTAAAACCTTTTCACAAATACAATCGGTTCAATTGCACATAGTGCCACATCACAAACAACAACAAGAATAGGAAAAGCAGAATGTGTCTATTCTAGGCCGCGAATGATCGAAGCAAGGCCAATCGCCCATAGTATCATTACGTGTGCCTAGTCCTCGACTTCCGCAGCGCATAGGTCCCACAGACCGCATGAGATATTTCTCGCATCGGGGCAGCTAACCCGGCATCCGCCTAGGCTCCCGGCCGCATAGCCTCAAAAAGACCGCATAGTCTCAGCGGACCGCATAGAGTCCCCGCGTCGGGCTAAACGCCGGAATGATCAATCTCGAGCATACCGCTCCGCATAGTCTCACAGACCGCATAGGCCGTATAGACCCGCATCGAGGGCAAGCCCTCGGTATAACGATCGAGGGTAGGTGATACAATAACGATACAATGGACTTACGGTTAGCAACGTAAGCCAGCAAGAATGACCCCGCACGGCGTTACAAGACACTAACACAGTAGCATCATAACATGTCTACTTATCAAACAATCTTACTACACTTAATGAAATCAATACAAGGCTTTTATAAACAAAACAAGTAAATTCCTTTTTATCTTCTTAAGTTGTTATACCTAACTTCCCATAAAGCCAAGATAACTCTTACGCTTTTGTTTTAAAACCAAATATTTATCTTCATTAAAAATGATTCATATTCTTTTGAAATTGTTTTGATTCTTTGTTATTCGGCTTAAGCGTGAGGCATTCCGTAAGTATTATTTAAGTCAAAGACATTGCCGTAGTTATTATTCCGTTAACACGTATGCGTCACCGTACTATATATTGTAAATTATCATGCTTTAGGAAGAATCACATACCTTCTGTGAAAACCACTTAAGTTGAATATGTCGCGCAGAGAGTCACTATAATAGTCACAGATATCTATCAAAGACTACTCGAGGTCATTCTAAGCAGGGGTTCATAATTCTACTGAAAGTCGGGCAGACAACCCTACGGTGAGCTATGTAAGTCTCTGTGAAACGATCCTATGTGAGTCTGATTCAATTATTCTTCTTTAAACCCTTCTCACCGCGATAATTCAATTCTATTACGTGATATTCTTCTAAGTATCTAATACTTATTCTAATACTACAACAGTAAGTATTCTCTAATTCAAAAGAGGTTAGGATTAGTTACCTCGGTAAGCCCAATAATATCCTAGATAAAGTCGCGCTGAGCAAGGTTTAGCTCTAAGTTGTACGCTCAGAGCTAAGAAACCTTAGAAGTTCTTCACAACTTCTACTAAGGACTAAGGGATTTGGGCTAGGGTATTTTGGGCATTATAACGATACTAGAAGACAACTTTTCTACCAAGGGAGGGTAGATTTCGGCTAGGCTAGGGGGTAGGCTCTCGGCCACACTACCTGAGGAGGGAAGAGGTGTTGACGAAAAGCTTAAGGGAGAGGAGAGGATTTTTAGACTTGGAAGATAACTTTGTGGATGAATAACTCTTCATCTCTAAGGGGTATTTATAGCTCAAGCCTTGGCCAACCAATGGCCAAGATGAAGACAAGTGCAAGGCAAGTGTAGGGTGAGGATTAACTAAACACAAATATCCTACCAACCTCGACTTGTGCACAAGGCACAAAAACGTGCCTTGGCTCTCAATTTCGTCCATGGGCGATTCAAGTCCACCAATGGGAGGGTGCCAGTGTTGCCCTCGTTGGTCCAAAATGTTTCGTCTCGGAAAAATCCGCAAAAAATTAGTAATGGCATAGCGAATTTTCCTACGAAAGTGGAAACGTTTCGTCGGAAACGATTCTTTAAGCGAGTTGTGTACAAAAAAACGTCCAGGCTAACTTTAAAGCCAAACTTTTTGACGTATTCCCTTACGTACATACTGCGGAAATACGGTATAACACATGTCACGACCCGATCCGGGCTCGTGGATCGTGCCTACCGGGCACCTAGTGATACAACATCGGAGAAAATCACGGAAATAAAAACTTAAACATGAAACAAGAGATATGATAATAAAACAGCAACCAAACGGTTACCTTCAGTATATATAACTAAAAACTTGAGCGATTACATCCTTACAAACCACGCCCACAAGATTACTACGGACCTAAGAGTTTTTATACAACATGACGACGGGGCCCGCCATACCACAGATGTACAAGTACCTACAGAATGAGGACTATACCAAAAGATAAGCCTCGGAGAAACGGAGCTTCCCAATCTGCTGAGCGTGATCCTATGAGCGAGGATCAACAAGCGGTGTACCTACTGCGGCATGAACGCAACCGAAGGAGGTCGATAACAGTACCAAGTATGTGGCGAAAATCGTAAATGAAATCATAGTAGTCTATATAAAGCGTGAGACATGTATGATAACAAACTACGATCCTGATAAATAGCGATCATGTAAGTCGGGGACCACGCCTCAAAGTCATCACTCAAATATAACTATGGGTCTCACGCCTCAACATCAATCATGCCCGTGGAATACCTTCCTCATGGCGATCTATGATATAATAACACCAAGGAGTACATAAACACGGTCCCACTGAGTCATAAAACCGTACGGGGCAAGTACGAAGGCTAACTACCAGATACCAAAGCCGCATCATCAACTGACCGGGGCAAGTACGAAAGCCAACTACCAGATACCAAAGCCGTACCAACAATACTATACAACCAAGCTGTTATACCCCGTATTTCCAGAGTATATACGTGAGGGCGTACGTATACAATTTGAGCCTTAAAGTAGGCATAGGTTCGAATTTGTGCATAGCTACCAAAAGGAGTCGTTTTTCGACGAAACGTTTCCATGACTTTGAAGGAAAATTTGGCTATGTCATTTATAATTTTGCGGATTTTTCCGAGAGACGAAACATTTTGGACTAACGGGAGGGTGACATGTGTCACCTCACATTGAAGAGGTTGACGGCAATTGGGCTAAGTCTTGCACGTTTTTGGTGTGAAATTTTGGTCAAGGGTTAGGTAGGATATTTTTGTGTAGATGGATAAGGTAGCACATGGCTAAATCTTGGCCTTACACTTGCTATGCACTTGTCTTCATCTTGGCCATTGGTTGGCCTTCACTTGACCTATAAATACCCTCTAAGTGATGAACTTTCTTCATCAAAAATCTTTTCTAAGTGTTAAAAATCTCTCCCTTTAGTGTTGAGTTCGCCCAACTCTCCCCTCCTTTGAGAGTCTTGGCCGAGGCCTCCTCCCCCTTTGTGGTGCCACTGGCCAGAGGTACCCCAGCCTAGTTGTCTCGTATAAATACCCCTTGTTGTGGTATAGAAATACTCTCTAGTAGTGTTATAATGTCCAAATACCTTGGCCCAAATACCTTGTAGTATTCCCAAAGTTACACTTGTACAAAAGCCAAGAAAATACTATTATACTTCACTCAGTCACAAAAACGAAACCTAAGTAAATCTTCACCCGTAGTTGAAGTTATAAGTAGAAGTTGGTTAGAACTTCTAAGTGTTGGTTGGAGCGGGTTAGAGCGCTTGAGTAGGAGCTAAACCTTGCTCAGGATCGACATATAAACTCGGATAATTTTGGGCTTATCGAGGTAAACACTCTTGACCTTCTATTGTAATTGGAAATTACATGTTGTAGGAATATATAGTTGATGTATACTATATATAGTACAGAACATTAATTGTGCGGCAATGTCTTTGACTTAAGCTGAATAATACTTACGGCAATGTCGGGCGACTTAAGCCTGAATTTTAAGAAGTGAACTGAACTGTAATTACATAGGACTGTATTACAGTAGGCTTGTGTAGTATTACTGTGAGTAGAATTGTACGCGTCCGGTTAGACGTGTTAACCCCCCCCCCCCTGGTTGGCTTGGTAGCCGGCCTCGATAGAGGAGGAGATTTACGCTGTTGCGGGGAGAGTCTTCGAATTTTCTGTAGAATATTCTACATTGAGATCTAAAGATATTAATAGGCGCTTTGTGGCCTCTATAGGTTGTAGTACTACGTGTGGAGTGATCTGCTTGACTGAGAGTGTAGCAGACGGTTTGAGGTACTTGGAGCGTTTTGCTATTAGTCGATACTCGTCGCGAGGTATGTGAACCTCTTCCTATCTGTTCTAGCATGATATGTGTATAACTATGTAGTACGGTGAGCGACGTGTGTTATATGTATTTTATTGTATTTTAACATATAGTTTTATTTCGGATTTATGGGATGTTTGTTATAAGATCTCTATGTAAATGAGAAATGATTTGTTGTTTTTAATAGATAACTGATTTGAATTATAACCGATGGATGTAAAAGAACCTTGGAGTATTCTAAAAGATTAAGAAACCTTTTGAAAGAAGTGTGTACTTGGTTTGAAAACATAAGAGTTATACCACTTTATGAGAAGTTAGGTGTAACGCCCAAGAGATAAAAGAATGTTTTAATGGGTTAAAAGTTAAGAGACTTATTCTTAAAGGATAAGAGACTTGACTTAATATGGATGTTTGTGTGAAACCTCATTCGTGAGTAATAAGTACTTGGTTTTTGGAAGGAATAATGTTTTACTGATTTCGGAAATCAGAATGTGTATCGACAAACCACTGCAGCGTTAATAAAGGAAAATGTATTGAATAATTAAGTATTATTAAAACCAGTAGAAACCTCCATCTGCATAGAAGCTAAGATGAGACAAAATGATATTACATTTCTAGATCATGGCTGCTAATAAGATTGATTATGAACAAGAATAACCTACTCGCCTAAGGCATATGTTACTCAATTGTTTTAAAAGAGATTAAGACATTGAACTATGAACTTTTCAAAAAAAGAGACTTGTGTATTTGAAATTAGGCAAACTGGAACCTTAGGGAAAAGAAATGCATTGTGTTGTCTTAAAATGGTTTAAAGCATAAGGTGTTATAACAGCTTTATGGGAAGTTGGTTATAACGACCTTATGAAAACAAAAGAAAGGTTTTATCATTGGTTTTAACGTGGTAACTTGACTTTAAAAAAAGAAAGTATGGAAGTTGTTTTGGTTTACTTAAAAGAGATAAGTCACTCTATTTTTATACTACGGGTATCGGGTGACTTTTATAAAAGGAATAAATCTCTTTAAAAGGAATTTAACGTACGTAGTACTTTAGGGTTAAAAACCGAACTTGGGCATAAAATGGAAGTACTTCGAGTTGTGTATAAACTTGCCTATGCTTGTTGTTGTGAAACTTGCCTATGTTTGTTGTGATAGCCTTTGTTGTGCAAGAATTGTGTTTCTATACTACCGCGTCTCTCGATGGAGGATCGGTTGACTTGTTGAGAACTTACTTGGACGTGACCGGCGGTGTGGATAAATTCCGCAGTGCGTTCACGCTGATAGTGTTACTTTTGTTAATCGCTTTGGACATACTGACACGATGCGTAGCGCACGGGTATGCTTCCACTTTGATTACCGCCTTGTTGTCTTATTGTTTCCCTTTGGACATACTGACACGATGCGTAGCGCACGGGTATGCTTCCATTTGGAATGTTGTCTTATTTGCTCCCTTTGGACATACTGACACGATGCGTAGCGCACGGGTATGCTTCCATTTGGAATGTTGTCTTATTTGCTCCCTTTGGACATACTGACACGATGCGTAGCGCACGGGTATGCTTCCATTTGGAATGCTGTCTTATTGTTTCCCTTTGGACATGCTGACACGATGCGTAGCGCACGGGTATGCTTCCATTTGGAATGTTGTCTTATTTGTTCCCTTTGGACATACTGACACGATGCGTAGCGCACGGGTATGCTCCCATTTGGATTGCTGTCTTGTTGTTATCATATCATAGACTGCCGGTAGTGAGGAAGGTACTCCACGGCGGGATTGATGTTGTGGGCATGAGACCACGAATTGATATAATCATTATGTGTGTATCGTAGTTTGGTTATCATACCGTCTCCCGCTTTTATAGACTATTATGATTTCATTCTGATATTTCTGATTTCACATACTTGGTACTGTTATCGACCTCGCCCGGGCTGCGTTCATGCCGCAGGTAGGAGTACATCGGCTGTCGATCCCCGCGTTTAGGATCTCATTTCAACGTTTTGGGAAGCTTCGTTCCTTCGGAGGCTTATCTGTTGGTATGTTACCACAGTGCAGAGGTTCTTGTACATTCAGGGGTATGGCGGGGCCCTGTCCCGTCATAGTTGTTGTATAAACTCTTAGAGGTCTGTAGCACTGTGTGGGCAGGGTTTTGTAAAAGGATTAAACTGTTCGTTTTAAAAAAAAAAAGAGTTGTTTATATATATTTTATTGGAAGGTAACCGTTTGGTTGGCCTGTTTCATTATCTTGTCTCATGTTTATGTTTAAGTTTTTATTTCCGCTGGTTTTCTCTGATGTTGTATCACTAGGGTGCCCGGGGTAAGGCACCAGTCACGGGCCCGGGATCGGGTCGTGACACAAGCCACGAAGCTGATATGGGGCAAGTACGAAAGTCAACTACCAGATACCAAAGCCGTGTCACGTAGCTGACCGGGGCAAGTACGAGGGCTAACTACCAGATACCAAGACTGTATCACGAGACTTCGCCACGAAGCTGATACGGGGCAAGTACGAAAGTCAACTACCAGATACCAAAGCCGTGTCACGTGGCCGGGCAATCTGAGCTAACTACGGATACCGCGTATCACGAGACTTCGCCACTAAACTGAACGGGGCAAGTACGAAGGCTAACTACCAGATACCAAAGCCGAACCAGCCACGACTTCGGGGCAAGTACGAGAGCCAACTACCAGATACCAAAGCCGAATCAGTAAAACCTCATGGAGAGCTAGTCCATGGAATAACACTATCAACAGAAGCGTACCCGTGGAATCCTCCGTCACTGCCGGTACGTCCAAGTAAGATCATAACAAATCAGCCGGCCCTCCATTGAGAGACGCGGTGGTATAGAAATACAATACTAGCACGACAAGGCTATCACACGCAAACATAGGAAAGTTACACACAACTCAAGGTACTTTCATTTTATGCCAAAGTCCAGGTTTTAACCCCAAAGTACTACGTACGTTAAATTCTTTTTAAAGGATTCATTTCTTTTACAAAGGTCACCCGATACCCGTAGTATTAAAAATAGAGTGACTAACATTTTAAGTAGACCAAAACAACTTCCATACTTTCCTTTTTAAAATCAAGTAACAACATTCTTTTCCAAAGTTCAAGTTTGCCTAATTTCAAATATTCACGTCTCTTATTTTCGAAAGGTTTCGTAGTTCATAGTCTTAATCACTTAATAACATAATCTCTTTTAAAACGATTGAGTAACGTATGCCTTATGTGTGAGTAGGTT
The DNA here is from genome assembly GCA_029844215.1 of Przewalskia tangutica. Lineage (NCBI taxonomy): Eukaryota > Viridiplantae > Streptophyta > Magnoliopsida > Solanales > Solanaceae > Przewalskia > Przewalskia tangutica. Next base: position 75,034,916 of record CM056723.1, on the reverse strand, counting down.
ATTCTTGTTTATAACAATCTTATTAAAGCAGCCATGATCTAGGAAATGTAATACAATCTTGTCTTATCTTAGCTTCTATGCAGATGGAGGTTTCTACTGGTTTTAATATAATTACTTAATTGTCAATACATTTTCCTTTATTAACGCTGCAGAGGTTCGTTCGATACTTATTCTCATTTCCGAAATCAGTAAAACATTATTCTTTTAAAGACCAAATACTCATTACTCACGAATGAGGTTTCACACTTTTTAATAAAATTCATATCAATTCAATTAAGTCAAGTCTCTTATCTTTTAAGATCAATAAACCATTCTTTTTATCTCTCTTAAGACGTTATACCTAACTTCCCATAAAGCTAGTATAACTCTTAAGCTTTCAAAACCAAGTATTACTCTTCTTTCAAAAACGATTCTTAATTCTTTTGAAATACTTCAAGATTCTTTATTATTTAAAACTCAAGTCAAAAGACATCGAAGTAAAACCACGTTCAGTTAACATACGTACGTCTACCGTACTATATATATTCTTTTAAAATATCATGCTCAAGAGGATAGGAAGAATCACATACCTCGCGACGATTATCGACTATTAGCAAATAGCTCCAAAGTACGGTAATCCTGCTAGCCTTTTCCACCCTTCGAGTAGAATACGCTACTCGCAGTACTTCAACCTATAACGGTCATACAAGTCTATCAACGTCTAGACTACTCTGTAGAATAATTCTAAATACAGATTCCTTATTCTACGGAAAATTGGGCAGCACTTCCTACAGTCAAACTACAAGTCTCTGTAAATACGATCACATGTAAATACTGATTCGGTCTTCTTTAATATTCTTCTGATGTGATTTCAATTCAATTATCTTCTCTTATACCTTTCTTCTATATATCTTATACTCATTTCTATACTACTACAGTATGTAATTTCCAATTACAATAGAAGGACAAGAGTATTTACCTCGATAAGCCCACAATTATCCAAGTTAAAAAGTCGATCCTGAGCAAGGTTTAGCTCATAATCTGAACGCTCCAATTCGCTCCAAGAAACCCTTAGAAGTTCTACACAACTTCTACTTAACACTTCAACCGACTATGAAGATTTTCCTTAGGGTTTCGTTTTTGTGACTGAAGGGAAGTATAATAGTATTTCTGGGCTTTTAGTATAGGGGTAACCTTGGAATACTACAAGGTATTTGGGCTAAGGTATTTTGGAATAGTAACAATACTTGGAGAATACTTTCTACCAAGGGGGGGGGGGTATTTCACGAGAACAACTTAGGATGGGGTTTCGTGAGGGCCTTCCAAAGGGGGAGGGGAGCTTGGACGAAAACTACACTAAGGGGGGAGAGGGATTTTGCCTTGAAATTTCACAAGTGTGGATGAAGAATAAGTCTTGCATTTGAGGGGTATTTATAGGGAAACCAATGGCCAAGATCAAAACAAGTAGATGGATGAGATTTGGACAAGTGTTGGGTGGGTCCCACCTTATCTATCTACCACACAAATATCACAAAATATCCTACCTAATCCTTGACAAAAAATAAAGGCCAAAAACGTGCAAGGAACTCCCCTCCATTGCCGTCCACTTGAGGGACAAGTGTCTCCCTCTCGTTGGTCCAAAATATTTCATCTCTCGGAAAAATCCGCAAAAATGATAAATGTTGCAACCGTAATTTTCCCTTCGCAAAGTCCGAAAAACGTTTCGTCGGAAAACAATTCTTTTCGCTAGTTGTGAACAAATTTCGTCTCTTGCCTAACTTAAGGCTTAAACTTTTGTACGTACGCCCTCACGTACATACTCTGGAAATACGGGGTATAACAAGGCATATATTAGCATTTAGTTGATTTGCTCGCTTAAAAGGTATATGAGACCTTTCCTTCTTTCTTTTGGCATGATTTTTAGTAAAGTACGGCGGACGTACTTAACTCCTACCAGTTCAGTTTTAAAAATAATTATTTACTAATGATTATGATTCAGTAACAGAGTTTATGGTAGTAATGTTATTGAGAGTCACATAATGATTTTAGCTGCATACAGTTGCTCATGATATCTACTCGTGCTAAGTGTTACTATTTCATTCCACTGAGTCCCGGGTCAGATCATGTTCGTGCACAGCCATGCACCATTCATCGAGTCCCTCACTAGAGGGCCGAGACACGTTATATATATACAGATTACATCGAATCCCTCCTTAGAGGTCCGAGACATGTTACCCGCGCAGATACAGATTCCATCGAGTCCCTCCATAGAGGGCCGAGACATGTTATCTGATTTTATATCTGACATGAGCGAGATGTTTTATGATTCAAGATACATGATATGCTTTTGCATATGATTCTCAGTTTATAGCGGTTTGATGACTCTCTGCTTTTGGTACGATTGTTATTGATTTCTGATATTTTATGTTTTACATACTCAGTACATTATCTCGTACTGACCCCCCTTCCTCGGGGGGCTGCGTTCATGCCCGCAGGTTCAGGTGTTCAGATAGGTGACCCGCCAGTCTAGGATTTCTGTACAGCAGTTGGAGAGCTCCTTTGTTCCGGAGCCAGCTATTTTTGGTACAGACCTTTATTTTTCAGACATGCATATTTTGGGAACGACGGGTCTCATTCCGCCATATGTCGAGATACTCTTAGAGGTCCAGCAGACGATTGTGGGTTGGATGTTTGTACTTTGTTTTGGGTTTTGATGTCGTTATTTAGTAGCAGCCTTGCCGGTTTGCGTATTTTGATTTATGCATTTGTGCGCGTGATGTGGTTGGTGGCAGCCTAGTCGGCTAGCCTATTATGACTGTTGTTTTGTTGTTGTTTTGGCATCCTTGCTTGGCCGCCCGCTTTTAGGATATGTTGTAAAAGTAGCGTTGTCTTTGCAAATTTATGTAGACATCCGTATTAAATGGATTAAGAGTGACAGTCGGTAATGACGCCCAATTAGGGCGTAAATCGCGCCCATCTCGGGTCGTGACAAAAGTGGTATCGAGCGCTTAGTCTCTGAATGTCTCTGCACCGTGTCTAGTAGAGTCTTGTGTATGGGTATGTTGTGCACCATACTTATACGCAGGAGGCTGCCGGACATTTAGGATTGGTTTCTACTCTTTCATCTCGTAGATCGTGCAATAGAGTTATGTCATTAGGATAACCCCCCGCTCTTCCTAATAATTATTGTGGTTGCAGTTATGTTCCAAAAGACAGCGACAGTGGCTCGGAAGGGGAAAATCAGAGTAAATCGGACTTGACTTGGTGCGTCAAGCCATAAGGGAAGTGAAAGAGTTTGAGTAGAAGTATGATGACCAGGTTTGGAGGTACTAGGTCCACGTCATGTAAGGAAATCTTCAGAATCTTCTATATACTGAATAAGGGATTGTATCGTCAAGGATTGGGACCAGGAGCAATGTCCGAGGTTACGTATGTATACTAGAATATGTTGAAATTATGAAAAGTACGACAAGTAAGAAATGAAGTTGTTTATAATTACGAATAGTGAAGATATCCCTTTTAGACCATGAATGAGGGGTTGACTTGTGAAATAAATTGCAGTAGCCTCTATCTTACGAATTGGTACTCTGTTATGCTACGTTATCTGCTCTATAGTTGCAGAGATTGAACTTTTCCTTCCAAAGATAGAAAATGAAGCTTACCTATTATTCTCTCCTTCATACCTCTAATTAAATTTTGAGCGCTAATTGTTAGAATCTGTGACTGTTTTATGGTATACCATGTTGTTTGACTATGTGAAGGTAGGGAACTGCAAAAGAATATTGTTCCCGTGTAAGAATGAGAAGGGGTTATTACTTCTGGAATAATAAGATTGATATATAAGGATGAAAGCATTTTTCTTACTTTGGATCGAATGTTGGGAAGTATTGAACATAGGGATTAATTGAGTTTCTTTCGCAAATGACTTAGAACTTGGGAATGATGAGCATCCTATTAGTGTATAGTTGTGTCAAACATTTTAAATATTGTAACCTCTGGAGTTCATATTTTCGGTTAAGAAGTTATTTGAAGGATTGGTAACCGAAGTATGTATTTGTGCACAGTTTCAATGCATTGGTTCACGCAGCACAACCGGCGAGCAGAGCCAAGCCCAACTATTACAGGAGACGCGTGGGCGTGACGTCCTGGAAGCGGACGTGTAAAGCATATCGCTTTTCGCATATCAGAATGCTAAGATGATGTTATTTGATCTCTTGGAAGCCTCATCTCGACGAGGTAGATATTAAAAGCTATACAGAATAGTTGGAACACTGCGGGGTGACACATAGGGGTTATAAATAAAAGTTCTCATATGACCTTGGTGAATACGTTTAATGATGTGGCTCTTAAAAAGGAATTGTGGATAGATATTGAAAGGTTACATGGCCAGATGCAAGGACCATATGCAATAATGAGTGATTTCAACTGGATATTAATATGGAATAGAAGAGTGAGGTGTCATGTCACTAAGACTGAGATAAGGGAATTTAAGCAGTAGGTAGCGGATTATGGTGAAATGAGTGGCAAACAGGGTGTATAGCAACACTTACTAATTAAGAATGAGATGATAACCTACATGTTTCTAAGGTGTCTTTCATGAAACCAGGCCTATATGAATATTCTCTTGAGTTAATTAAGTGAGAAGTATGCATAAAGACTTAGTATAAGTTCAGATACTTTAATAGGTGAAGGGTGAATCCGGAATTTCTACAGACCATAATAGAATGATGGAAAACAGATAAGAGAGGTACAAAGATATAGATGAATTCAACAAAGTGATAATAGAAACTCAGTGTGATGTAGCCAAAGAGACAAATGTTGACGTAGCCAAAGACACCACTGAGTTAGTAAGTCCAACGAGAGGATAAAACAAATGCCACTTGAGGAGACAAGTGGTAATAATGCAAATAAGGAGGAACGAAGAGATACTGGAGAAGAATATGGAAATAAATAGAATAAGGAAGACGACGATGGTAAGGTGGTAGAAGTAAAACAACTCATTAAGAACCCACAATTGATAGAAGAATCAAAAGTAACTCTTACTACTAAAGAATATGTTGAATGAGCTTTTGTAGCAGCAAAAGTTAATGAGGAGCAGAATGTCGACAAGAGTCAGGAGGTGTGTACCAATGGTAACAACTCTAATAATAGTAACGCAGTGATATTAAATGGAAGAGGGACAATAGACGGTCTTCATATATATTTGTTTGAAATTGAATTTAAAGGGAGTCTTTTTAAGTAGTGGAATGAAATAGCCGATAATGACATGTTCTTTTAAGAAGTTCGATAGAATGTTGGCAAACATTTATTTTAGCTTGGGTTGGACAGAATATGAAGCATTCTTTTAGGCGCTAAATCAAAATTGGCACACTGTTGTTGATTAAGATGATTTCGTTTCTTTTATACCGAAACTGAAGAATGTCAAGACTACCCTATTATTATGGAGTAAGGAAACTTTTGAAGATGTTTTTAAGAAACTAAGTTTTAGGGAGAATATTGTTAGATTTAAAGAGGAGTTGTTTGAAGAATTTTCAACAGAAGCAAATGGAATAATTTTACAAGGATTTAAGGCAGACTTTGAAAGAGTATGAAGAAGCTTCTGGCCATTTGATCAATAAAAGGAGAGTTCTGTTTATATGCATGCTAAGACTCCTAGTAACCTGATTCAGCAAGAAAAAAAGTATTACTGATTTCACAAGGGGAACATTTTCATTCATGTATTTAGGATATCCAGTATTACATGTTAGAAAGAGGAAGATAGACTATGCTGAATTAATTAAGAAGATTAAAGACAAGTTACAGGCTTGGAAAGAAAAATTGTTGTCACCATGAGGTAAAACAGTGTTGATTAATAGTGTATCACAAGTGTGCCTATACACATACTGCCTGCTATAAGACTTGCAAAATGTGTGATCAAAGATATACATACAAATAGTTGTAATTTTCTTCTGGTGTATAGTAAGGATGATGTTAAGGCTAAGCATTGGTTTACATGGTTAAAAACGTACTTGCCTAAGGATGATAGTGGATTGGGATTCAGACCTCATTTTGGATACATTAAATGCATTGTGTAGAAAGTTATGATGGAAATATAAGACCACCAACTCTCTATGAGTTAGCTTTCTAGGAAACGTGTACTTTGAAGCATTACCCTCAATATGTGCAACGGAAAGATGATTCTCAGGCCTTGGAGATGGGTGTTGAGGTAAAAGATAACATTAAACAAGGAATTTGGTGGGAAAACAAAGAGTGGTTGAATTGATAATCGTACCAAATTGGTAACATTACACGATGTAATACTATCAGAGTTTTCAAGAAAGAGTGGAAGAGGTCAAAGAACTGCTACGTGGGGATTGAGGAGGTTTGTCAAGGCTATGGTAGTATCTACAAGATGACATTGTCTCTCATGTCGCTACATACTTGATATATCCATAATCCTTGGTGATAATGACAAGTTCTAGTAAATTTATTGTGTCAAGTGCATGAGATTTGTTGAGATAAAGATCCTATCCTTCTGATGTATATAGGTAAGTGTGGGTTAAAAGAGTGTCATTCAAGATATATTTCTTCCTATGGACGGTATGAAAATTTAAAATTCCAGTGGATGAAGTGTTGCAAAGTATTGGAATTAATATAGTATCAAGATGCTGCTGAGGTAATGTTTTTCATTAAGAAATGATAGATCACTTGTTTCTTACAAGGGAGGTTGTCAATCTATATGAAGTTATTTTAACAATGCAGCAGGTATACACATGGAGTGTCATCATGTTAAGCATGTAGTACAGATATGGTGGAACACTATATGCCATTACAAATTGAAGCAAGTGTACAAGGTATTACCAACTAGAATATTGTGGCAAGTTTGAAGATGAGGGAATATAGTATTGCATGGAGGCTCTTTAACTTTGTTTAAGGTATTACATAAGATTCAGTTGAATATTCACAGGTAATTTGGTTCCTTACTTAACTATTTTGAATTGGTGAATTGCATGTGTGTTATATTATGGCCCTGTGAGACATTTGTTGGTTGCCGAATATAGATGGATAGGCATAGTTATAAAGGAGACTCTGCCGATTTTTTTTTTGCATAAGACTTGTTATGATCATTCGAGGACGAATGTTTCTAAGGGGGGAAGAATGTTACACCTCATAAGGTTAGGACGAGGATTAAGAACGTTGTTAAGAATTAAGATTCGAATTTTAGAATTTAAGTATATTTTATACGTTGATATGAAATAATTTCTAATCACTACAAATGTGACGACGAGAATTAATACGAGTAGTAGAAATTGCTCCAGTGGAGTTATGGATTTGTATGGTATTATAAAATCTTGGCATGAGGGGTATGAGGACTTATGGGGAGCTTGTTTTTAATAGAGGGACCTTTTTAATTAAACAATTAAGAGAAGGGGGTTAAAAGACAATAACAATTTTCAGATTTGCCTAAAGATTTAAAAACTTCTCCTCCTTCCATTCAAACCCTTCCTCACCTCTCTCATTCATCTCCCCCAGCCGTGACACCCATTCCCCCTAGCAACATTGTAGGTTGGTTTTCCTCCTCCTTCCAAAGTTGAATTCTTCTACTACTCTAAGTAAGTTAAGCACCAAACAGTGGGTAAATCATTACCACTGCTGGACCGAATTCAAGCTTAAGAATTTCAGATTTTAGGTGATTTATTTTGGAAGAAAAATATGTTAGAATGATGGGTTAATATTGTAGAATGGTTGCATGTTAATTTGGAGTGGAAAGAAGTGAGAAATTGGAGAGAAATCGACGAAGCAGTGGGCTGATTTCGGGACTGTTGGGCAGATTTTTTATTCAACTTTGGAGAGGTATATATGCTAGCATATTAGGAGTTTTTGGGTGTTTCAAAAGCCTACAATTAAGTTCGTCGAGTCTAGTTTCCAACGCAACAAACCTCTCGTCGATAGGACATCGTAGTAGAGAGTTATGGACGTTACAAGTTCAGCTGACAAAGCAGTGGCTAAAAATCGGGACTGTTTTGGGGATTAAATTAACGTATGAAAATTCTTCTTTCTATGCTATAATCAAAGTTGCATATTGTTGTAGTTGAAGCAATGGACTTGTGTTAGGAAGAAATCTTGAATTTAGACAATGCATATGGAATTTGGATGTTGAACCGAAATTGGATTATTTTGGGCATGCGTTGGATTTGTATGTTGTGTTGTAAATTCCATTACTAATTGCGTGTTAAAAATGGAATAACTTGTGAAGATTTAAGATGTGTTCATTATATGGAGTTGTTGGAAAATAAGTTGGATTATTTGTTAAGGAAAGAGTAAATGGTTGCATGTTAAATGGCCTAAAACTCATGAATAACTTTCGGACATTGTGCGACCCTTTACAGGCTGTTTTGGTGCCATATAATCGTTGTTGCTATTATTGACATCGTCACTAATTGTGTGTTAACAATTGAAAGAAGCATTGGTACTTGGTGAGTAATTGTGTTGATATGTTATTACTAATTGCATGTGAAAATTTAGATGAAACCTTGATGTTTAAAGTTAAAGTTGTTAATTGAAGTTGTTGGGAGATTAATTGGAAAGTAAGGAATTTTGGAAAAAAGCTTTGGAATTGTAAAATGTTGATATGACCGGAAAGTTGATAGAAATTGTTGAAAATTTCGATAATGTATTACGGACTGAATTAGTGTGTGAATATAAGTTACTACATGCATATTTATTGAGGCAATTATCTATACATGCCTCGAAAGGATTAAAGTATAGAAAAGTGTTAAATTCACATTCTTGAATTGGCGATGTCGTTAAGAGATTGGATTGCCCCACGATAATTCTAACGTGACTAAATGATTGACTAACATGAGAGGTAAGTGTATAAATTCCCTTGGTTATTGAAGTTGATAAATTGAATGTTTAGATAATTTTGACTACATATAGAAATGATAGTGGTTATTAGTTTAATTTGGATCATTGGGTTGATTTATATTGTTAGTTTGAATTGGATTGTTAGTTGGAGTTGAATTGTTGGTTGATTTGGATTATTGGTAAAATTGTGGATACGCACATAAACAAAGGAAGTGCTGCCCAAATTTTTATAGAAATAAGAAGCCGTTATCTGAATAAATTACGTTAGAGACCGTAGAATTGACAAACGTATTGTCATTATTATAGGTTGACATACTGGATGAGGCATATCTTAGCATTTAGTTGATTTGCTCGCTTAAAAGGTATGTGAGACCTTTCCTTCTTTCTTTTGGCATGATTTTTAGTAAAGTATGGCGGACATACTTAACTCCTACCAGTTCAGTTTTAAAAATGATTATTTACTAATGATTATGATTCAATAACAGAGTTTATGGTAGTAATGTTATTGTGAGTCACATAATGATTTTAGCTGCATACAGTTGCTCATGATATCTACTCGTGCTAAGTGTTACTATTTCATTCCACTGAGTCCCGGGCCAGATCATGTTCGTGCACAGCTGTTACACCCCGTAATTCAGGTCCTGCTTATGGGAACGTACGACAGGAGCTAAGATTTAAAATTTTAGAAAGATAGGTTGACGGATTGTTTCCGACGGGTTTTTAGTCAACTTTGAGGTGGTGTATGTCTAGTTACATTGAGAGTTTGTAGGTGTTTCGAAGGCCTAGCATGTATTTCGATGAGTTTAGTTCCCAACGCAACCAACCGTTCGTCGATAGGACGTCGGGGTAGAAAGTTATGAAGATTACAAGTTCGGTCGCAATGATCGGCGTAAAAGCAAAGACGGCCAGGCCACAGGCCGGGCGGCTGGATGCGGCCGCGCGCGGATGATCTGGAGCATCGCCGAAGTTGCAGCGCCGAAGCGCGCGCGGAAGTTACGAGGTGGCGGGGTTTCAGCGGCCATGGCCGATGCGGAAATTTTGGCGGAAAAAACTGAGGAAATCAGATATTTTCTTTTAAAGAGGCCATGAGTGGGTGACAAGTGTCCTCCCCCATATGATTTTTGCATGCACTACTTATTGACCAAGTCTTGAAGACTTGGTCATTCTTCAAGTTCATCTCTCTCTCTAAGATTAGAAGCTCTCCCTTCTCTATAGAATATCAAGAAGAACACAAGGCTTGAGAAAAATCTGAAAAGTGTGGCAAGAAGGAAACTTGTGTGCAAGCTTGTAGGAGTTATTGTGGCGGTGTTTTTGGAAAGGAGGCTAGCAAAATTATTGGATTAATTGGGCTAAAGCTCTAAGGTAACAATTCTTCTCTTGTAGCTAGTTTTGGTGTTGCATGTGAAGAAGAAAGAACTTGTAGTAGTAAATATTGCTCTTAGATACATTGCATGTAAGAAATATGGTTTGGATATGAAAGGATTGGATAAGAAGGTTATGTAAGCATGTTGTAGCCTAAATACTACCTTAAACTTGTCAAGTTAGTTGTTATACATTGTGGGGCAGAATTTTACACACCCAAGATTAGGTGTGTAATCCCCTTTGAAATGTTTGGATTGTTGGGCCTTAAATGTGGCGTTTGGATGTTGAATTCGGCCTTGAAAAAGGTGACAAAGTATGTAGAAACAAAGGAAATGCTGCCCAATTTTCCATAGAATTTAGTGACTTTGAACTAGGAATATTCTACATTGTAACTAGAGGTTAATAAACGTATTATGGTCATTTTAGGTTGACATACTACGTGCGGTATTTTGGACTTAGCAAGTGGATTGAGCCGAAAAGGTATGTGGAAACTTTCTTATCTCTTGAGCATGAGTAGTTATAACTATATAGTATGATAGACGTACGTGTTTTTAATGAAGTAAATCCATTTGTTATACTTGACTTGTTTTAAGAAAATGTCTAAGTTGGTTGGGTTAAGGAGTTAACCCACTTGTTATTGAGGAATGGTTTATCCTAAATAAGGTAGACAAGGATTTCTTGACATGAAGAAGTATAGAGTACTTGGTGTGAAAGTATTGAGTATTGAATTATTCTAAGAATAAGATACCTAATTTTTAAGGTAAGAAACTTGTTGTCTAAAGATAAGAGACTTGAAGTAATTTGAAAATTGAGTAAATTTGATTTGAAGTATAAGTCTCTTGGTTAATAAAAGAACGAAATCGTTTGAGATATAAGGAGTTATAACGATTTTATGGGAAGTTAGTTATAACGGCCTTATGAAAGGATAAGAATGTCTAAAGTTTTAAAGCATAAAGTTAGTATAACGGCTTTATGGGGAGTTGGTTATAATAACTTTATGAAAGGTTAAAGAGTTGGTTTTTCTTGAATAAGGTAAACATAGATGAAAGAAATGAAAGTCTAAAGAAGTTATGAGTTTACTTGGACGTACTGTCAGTGATGGAGGATTCCACGGGTATGCTTCCATTGTCTTAGTTATGAGTTTACTTGGACGTACCGTCAGTGATGTGGGATTCCACGGGCATGCACCTTGGACATGCTTACGATGAGGGATTCCGAGGCATGCAGTATGAGGGGTAAGAGTATAAATGAGGGGTACACCCCCAAGACGTTATACCACCTTCTTGAGGGGTAAGAGTATAAATGAGGGGTACACCCCCAAGACGTTATACCACCTGCTTTAGGGTAAGAGTATAAATGAGGGGTAAACCCCCAAGACGTTATACCACCTGTTCCGTGGATTTGCTACCCACGATGCGAGGAATACCTCATGTGAGTCCGTTGAGGCTTATGCGGGTGAAATAGTCCCATGCGGGTGAGTACAGCCTATGCGAGGAATACCTCATGCGGGTCCACATGACCCATGCGGGTGAAATAGTCTCAGGAGTAGAAGTGTTTAATGATACTGCGGGCAGGTGACCTGGCTTTGATCATGAGCTTCCTATTTTCATGCAGTATGGTATATACTTGATATTCTCATTGTTAGTAGGGCACAGTGTACTGTAAATTGATTATCATACATGTCTCCAGTTATTTTAGACTTATGAGGTATTTTCAGTATTTGTTTCCAGTTTCGCATACTTGGTACATGTTGTACTGACCTCCTTCGGGGGGCTGCGTTCATGTCGCAGGTTGAGGTACGTAGCTTGGTGATCCGCACTCTTAGGATCACTGTCAGTTCTTGGAAAGCTCCATTTCTCCGGAGGCTTTGTCTTTTTGTACGGTTCCCTGAGGTTGTAGACTTTTGTACATTCAGGGGGTATGGCGGGGCCCTGTCCCGTCACAGTTGTTATTCCTACAGGTATGTAGTCACATTTGTGGTTTGGGCTGTAAAAACAAGTTGTACTGTTTACTTTTGATTAAGTATATTCTATGGAAGGCGGACTTGTCGGCTAGCCGGTGATGTTTACTATTTACAGGTTAATGTGTTATGTGTGTTCCGCTGCTATTCTCTGATGTATACCTGACAGGGTGCCCCGGTAGGGCACCAGTCGCGGCCCCGGGGTCGGGTCGTGACAAAAGTGGTATCATAGCAGTTAGTCCTCGGAAAGTGTCTACAGACCGTGTCTAGTAGAGTCTTGATTATCGGTGTGTTGTGCACCACATCTATAATCATGAGGATGCAGGACATTTAGGATTGGTTTCCATTCTTCTCTCTCTGAGATCGTGCAGAGTTTGTCCCTACTAGGTTGAATCCTCTCGACCTCTTTTTATGTACGATTATGCCTCCACGCAAGGCAACCAGAGCCCGAAGGGCAAGGCGATTGGAGCCGCAAGTCGACGCAGAGTGTTACGAGGCACAGCCCGCCTTTCTGAGAGGTGATGTTTCGGACGGCGAGTTCCACGACGTCGCCGGCCCACCGAGTTCGGGCAGCAGGCCATCGAGGTCGCGGTACTGAGCCTCCGCCCACAAAGCGGCGAGTATAGGGATTACGGAGAGCAGATCAGGTTGTTGACTAGCATTGTGGCAGGGCAGCACCGCCAGGAGCCGGTAGCTAACCCTAGAGCCGACAGTTTAAGGATTCGGGACTTTCTGAGTTGTATTCCACCCGAGTTATATGGGTCGAGGTATAAGGAGGATCCTCAGGAGTTCCTTCGGCAGGTGCGGCGGACTATGCAGGTGCTTAGGGCCTCGGAGACGGAGTCCGTTGTGTTAGCTTCTTACCGGTTGCGCGATATTGCGTTGAACTGGTTTGAGTCGTGGGTGTTGTCCAGAGGTGTGGGTGCTCCTCCAGTTGTTTGGTATGAGTTTACGGAAGCCTTCCTCGATCACTTTTTACCCCCTGAGACGAGGAGAGCCCGCTTGGATAGGTTCTTGGCATTGAGATAGAATGGGAGGACCATCAGGGAATACAACCTGGAGTTTGATTCATTGGCGTGTCGCTACTATTGTGGCGGACATGGCGGACAGATTTCACCGCTATGTGATGGGGCTAAACCGTTATATGGTTACAGCATGTCTGAGAGTGGCTCTTCAGCCAGGTATGGATATTGCCATGATGCAGGAGTATGCACAGGGAATTGAGGACATGGAGAGTGAGGGCCATCCAGGTCCAGCCTAGCCCAAGAGGATAGGGCAGCGGTGGTTTCGTGATAGCTTGTGGTGGATGCCTCGCAGCAGGCTGGGTCTAAATTTTTGCCAACACAGAGTGCCCCTTCCCGGTCTTCCGGCGGATGGTTTGACCGCCGGGGATATTCGGGAGCAGGTCAAGGCTCCAAGGTTGCAGGTTCACAGGTGTCCGAAGATAGTATCCAGGGGAGGCCACCTTTGCCTCAGTGTGGTCACTGTGGTAGATCTCATTTTGGGGAGTGTCGGACTAGATCGACAGCTTGTTATGCGCGCCAACAGGCTATTTGGCGAGATCGTTTCGACCGAGGTGGCACCGCGGGTGGCGCCTATCGATCGGGCCATGTCCTTCACATTCAATGGCTAGGCAGGATGTTCATGCACCGGCAGGACGCGTCAGAGGTCGTGGTAGCAGTTCTCAGTTTTAGCGGTCCTTTGACCCGCCTATGTGACGTCAGGTATATCTTTGACCCTTTAGAGATTAGTATGCATGATAGGATTGTTGTGTGATGGAATGTCATGATGGGATAATATTAAGGTTATGTATGTATGCTAGCAGTAGGTTGAAAGTACGATAAGAGAAACCTTTTAGGACTTGAATGGGAGTAAGATAAGCGTTGGTGTACCTTTGATATCTGTTTTCTTGTTTGATAGTGATGGATGGATATGCGTGTGCGATATCTTAGGACCATAGGTGGCATAATGAAGTTCCATTAGTGTAAAGTACGAGGAGGTACCGAGGAATATTAGATTGGCTCCAAAAGAACATTCGGGGACGAATGTTTCTAAGGGGGGAGAATATTACACCCCGTAATTCAGGTCCTGCTTATGAGAACATACGACAGGAGCTAAGATTTAAAATTTTAGAAAGATAGGTTGACGGATTGTTTCGGACGGGTTTTTAGTCAACTTTGAGGTGGTGTATGTCCAGTTACATTGAGAGTTTGTAGGTGTTTCGAAGGCCTAGAATGTAGTTCGATGAGTATAGTTCCCAACGCAACCAACCGTTCGTCGATAGGACGTCGAGGTAGAAAGTTATGGAGATTACAAGTTCAGCGATCAATGAGCTAAAAGCATCGGTCGAGGCCACAGCGCGCCGCGGATGCAGGCATGGCGCGGATAATCTGGAGCATCGCTGAAGTTGCAGCGCCGCGGCGCCGGAAAGCAGGGCCGCGGCGCCGGAAGTTCTGAGAGGTGGCGGGGGTTTCAGAGCAGCGGCGCCGGCTGCAGGGCCGAGGCGGAATTTTTGACGGAAAAACTGAGGAAATCATATATTTTCTTTTAAAGAGGCCATGAGTGGGTGACAAGTGTCCTCCCCCATCTGATTTTTGCATGCACTACTTATTGACCAAGTCTTGAAGACTTGGTCATTCTTCAAGTTCATCTCTCTCTCTAAGATTAGAAGCTCTCCCTTCTCTCTAGAAAATCAAGAAGAACACAAGGCTTGAGAAAAATCTGAAAAGTGTGGCAAGAAGGAAACTTGTGTTCAAGCTTGTAGGAGTTATTGTGGTGGTGTTTTTGGAAAGGAGGCTAGAAAAATTATTGGATTAATTGGGCTAAAGCTCTAAGGTAACAATTCTTCTCTTGTAGCTAGTTTTGGTGTTGCATGTGAAGAAGAAAGAACTTGTAGTAGTAAATATTGATCTTAGATACATTGCATGTAAGAAATATGGTTTGGATATGAAAGGATTGGATAAGAAGGTTATGTAAGCATGTTGTAGCCTAAATACTACCTTAAACTTGTCAAGTTAGTAGTTATACATTGTGGGGCAGAATTTACACACCCAAGATTAGGTGTGTAATCCCCTTTGAAATGTTTGGATTGTTGGGCCTTAAATGTGGCGTTTGGATGTTGAATTCGGCCTTGAAAAAGGTGGCAAAGTATGTAGAAACAAAGGAAATGCTGCCCAATTTTCCATAGAATTTAGTGACTTTGAACTAGGAATATTCTACATTGTAACTAGAGGTTAATAAGCGTATTATGGTCATTTTAGGTTGACATACTACGTGCGGTATTTTGGACTTAGCAAGTGGATTGAGCCGAAGAGGTATGTGGAAACTTTCTTATCTCTTGAGCATGAGTAGTTATAACTATATATTACGGTAGACGTACGAGTTTTAAATGAAGTAAATCCATTTGTTACACTTGACTTGTTTTAAGAAAATGTCTAAGTTGGTTGGGTTAAGGAGTTAACCCACTTGTTCTTGAGGAATGGTTTATCCTAAATAGGGTAGACAAGGATTTCTTGACATGAAGAAGTATAGAGTACTTGGTGTGAAAGTATTGAGTATTGAATTATTCTAAGAATAAGAGACCTAATTTTTAAGGTAAGAAACTTGTTGTCTAAAGATAAGAAACTTGAAGTAATTTGAAAATTGTGTAAATTTGATTTGAAGTATAAGTCTCTTGGTTAATAAAAGAACGAAATCGTTTGAGATATAAGGAGTTATAACGATTTTATGGGAAGTTAGTTATAACGGCCTTATGAAAGGATAAGAATGTCTAAAGTTTTAAAGCATAAAGTTAGTATAACGGCTTTATGGGGAGTTGGTTATAATAACTTTATGAAAGGTTAAAGAGTTGGTTTTTCTTGAATAAGGTAAACATAGATGAAAGAAATGGAAGTCTAAAGAAGTTATGAGTTTACTTGGACGTACCGTCAGTTATGGAGGATTCCACGGGTATGCTTCCATTGTCTTAGTTATAAGTTTACTTGGACGTACCGTCAGTGATGTGGGATTCCACGGGCATGCACCTTGGACATGCTTACGATGAGGGATTCCGAGGCATGCAGTATGAGGGGTAAGAGTATAAATGAGGGGTACATCCCCAAGACGTTATACCACCTTCTTGAGGGGTAAGAGTATAAATGAGGGGTACACCCCCAAGACGTTATACCACCTGCTTCAGGGTAAGAGTATAAATGAGGGGTAAACCCCCAAGACGTTATACCACCTATTCCGTGGATTTGCTACCCACGATGCGAGGAATACCTCATGCGAGTCCGTTGAGGCTTATGCGTGTGAAATAGTCCCATGCGGGTGAGTACAGCCTATGCGAGGAATACCTCATGCGGGTCCACATGACCCATGCGGGTCCACATGACCCATGCGGGTGAAATAATCCCAGGAGTAGAAGTGCTTAATGACATCGCGCGGTGACCGCTTTGATCACGAGCTTCCTATTTTCATGCGGTATGGTATATACTTGATATTCTCATTGTTAGTAGGCACGCATGTATCGTAAATTGATTATCATACATGTCTCCGCTATTTTAGACTTATGAGGTATTTTCTGATTTTTTCCGATTCGCATACTTGGTACATGTTATCGACCTCCTTCGCTGCGTTCATGGCGCAGTTGAGGTAATGAGCTTTGGCGATCCGCACTCTTAGGATCACCGTCGATTCTTGGAAAGCTCCATTTCTCGGAGGCTTTGTCGTTTGGTACGGTTCCTCGAGGTTGTAGACTTTGTACATTCGTGGGGTATGGCGGGCCCGTCACAGTTGTTATTCCTACAGGTATGTAGTCACATTTGTGGTTTGGGCTGTAAAAACAAGTTGTACTGTTTACTTTTGATTAAGTATATTCTATGGAAGGCGGCCTTGTCGGCTAGCCGGTGATGTTTACTATTTACAGGTTTATGTGTTATGTGTGTTCACCGCTATTCTCTCGATGTATACTGCGGTGCCGTGGCAGGCACCGCCGCCCCGGATCGGGTCGTGACAAAAGTGGTATCATAGCAGTTAGTCCTCGGAAAGTGTCTACATATCGTGTCTAGTAGAGTCTTGATTATCGGTGTGTTGTGCACCACATCTATAATCATGTGGATGCAGGACATTTAGGATTGGTTTCCATTCTTCTCTCTCTGAGATCGTGCAGTAGAGCTGTCCTACTAGGTTGAATCCTCTCTGACCTCTTCTTATGTACCAGTTATGCCTCCACGCAAGGCAACCAGAGCCCAGAAGGGCAAGGCAGCTGAGGGAGCTGCATGTCGGACGCAGAGGGTTACGAGGGCACAAGCCCAGTCTTTAACGGAGGTGATGTTTCGGACGGCGAGTTCCACGACGTCGCCAGCCCCAGCTGAGTTCGGGGCAGCAGCGGCCATCGAGGCGCGTACCGAGCCTCAGCCCACGGCGGGCAGAATATAGGGATTACGGAGAGCATATCAGGTTGTTGACTAGCATTGTGGCAGGGCAGCACCGCCAGGAGACGGTAGTTAACCCTAGAGCCGACAGTTTAAGGATTCGGGACTTTCTGAGTTGTAATCCACCCGAGTTCTATGGGTCGAGGTCTGAGGAGGATCCTCAGGAGTTCCTTCGGCAAAGCGCGGACTATGCAGGTGCTTAGGGCCTCGGAGACGGAGTCCGTTGTGTTAGCTTCTTACCGGTTGCGCGATATTGCGTTGAACTGGTTTGAGTCGTGGGTGTTGTCCAGAGGTGTGGGTGCTCCTCCAGCTGTTTGGGATGAGTTCACGGAAGCCTTCCTCAGTCACTTTTTACCCCCTGAGACGAGGAGAGCCCGCTTGGATAGGTTCTTGGCATTGAGACAGAATGGGAGGACTATCAGGGAATACAACCTGGAGTTTGATTCATTGGCCAGGTATGCGCCTACTATTGTGGCGGACATGGCGGACAGAGTTCACCGCTATGTGATGGGGCTAAACCGTTATATGGTTACAGCATGTCTGAGAGTGGCTCTTCAGCCAGGTATGGATATTGCCAGGATGCAGGAGTATGCACAGGGAATTGAGGACAGGGAGAGTGAGGGCCATCCAGGTCCAGCCCAGCCCAAGAGGGACAGACGGCAGTGGTTTCGTGGATAGCTGTGGTGGATACCTCAAGAATACTGGTCTACATTTTCGCCAACGCAGAGTGCCCCTTCCCGGTCTTCCGGCGGATGGTTTGACCGCCGGGGATATTCGGGAGCAGGTCAAGGCTCCAAGGTTGCAGGTTCACAGGTGTCCGAAGATAGTAGCCAGGGGAGGCCACCTTTGCCTCAGTGTGGTCACTGTGGTAGATCTCATTTTGGGGAGTGTCGGACTAGATCGACAGCTTGTTATGCTTGCGGCCAACAGGGCCATTTGGCGAGAGACTGTTCGACCAGAGGTGGCACTGGTGGGGTGGCACAGTCTATTGGATCAGTTGCGGGTCCTTCACCTTCAATGGCTAGGCAGGATGTTCATGCACCGGCAGGACGCGACAGAGGTCGTGGTAGCAGTTCTCAGTTTTAGCGGTCCTTTGACCCGCCTATGTGACGTCAGGTATATCTTTGACCCTTTAGAGATTAGTATGCATGATAGGATTGTTGTGTGATAGAATGTCATGATGGGATAACATTAAGGTTATGTATGTATGCTAGCAGTAGGTTGGAAGTACGATAAGAGAATCCTTTTAGGCCTTGAATGGGATTAAGATAAGCGTTGGTGTACCTTTGAGATATGTTTTCTTGTTTGATAGTGATGGATGGATATGCGTGTGCGATATCTTAGGACCATAGGTGGCATAATAAAGTTCCATTAGTGTAAAGTACGAGGAGGTACCGAGGAATATTAGATTGGCTCCAAAAGAACATTCGGGGACGAATGTTTCTAAGGGGGGGAGAATGTTACACCCCGTAATTCAGGTCCTGCTTATGGGAACGTACGACAGGAGCTAAGATTTAAAATTTTAGAAAGATAGGTTGACGGATTGTTTCGGACGGGTTTTTAGTCAACTTTGAGGTGGTGTATGTCCAGTTACATTGAGAGTTCTGTACAACAGTTGGAGAGCTCCTTTGTTCCGGAGCCTGCTATTTTTGGTACAGACCTTTATTTTTCAGACTTATGCATATTTTGGGCACGACGGGGTCCTGTCCCATCATATGTCAGTATTACTCTCTTAGAGGTCTGTAGACAGTTGTGGGTTGGATGTTTGTACTTTGTTTTGGGTTTTGATGTCGTTATTTAGTAGCAGCCTTGCCGGCTTGCGTAATTTGACTTATGCATTTGTGCGCGTGATGTGGTTGGTGGCAGCCTAGTCGGCTAGCCTATTATGACTGTTGTTTTGTTGTTGTTTTGGCAGCCTTGTCGGCTCGTCCGTTTTTAGGGATATGTTGTAAAAGCAGCGTTGTGCTGCCGAAATTTATGTAGACATCTGTATTAAATGGATTAAGAGTGACAGGTCAGTAATGACGTCCAATTAGGACGTAAATCGCGGCGGGCCGGGTCGTGACAGCAGGGTCCTTTGGTAACTTTCGAGGCAGCTTTCAACAGATGAATATATACCTCGCCCGTCTGAGTGCTCCTCCACGCCTTCGTGACGTTCGGGATGTTCGAGTCGTGGCTCCAAGGTTTCAGGATTTTGGGGGGAACAAGGATGTTAGTCAGATGATACCACCCCTACCTCGGTGTGGCCATTGTGATAGGTTCCATACTGGGGAGTGTGATGTTATTTAAGGAACTTGCTTTACCTGCGGCCGGCAGGGCCATTTTGCGAAGAAGTGTCCGACCAGAGGTAGCGCGGATGTTACGACTGAGCCTTCGGGATCAGTGGCTGGTTCATCACCTTTCATAGTTATGCGTCCAGCAGGGCAGGATTATGATTAGAGCGACAAAGGGAAAGTGAAACAGTAGTTACAGGTATGTCCTTAACCCTCTAGAGATTAGTATGCATGATAATATGATTTTATGGTTAAGTGTTATGTTCGGATAACATTGTGTAAATTGTGATTTAGAGAACATGGTTAGTTGAAAAGGTAAGTTTGGGGACAGGGAAATTGTGAGCCTTAGAATATTACACATGGAGACCTTAGATGCGAGGCCGTCTTGAGTAAAAGATTTTCGGTTGATCTTTGTCGGAGTACATAGTATACGTGGAGTGTATTTGTGTGATAAGTCCATGAGTGGTGTGAAATGAAAGTGTGTAGTTAAGCTAAGGAGACCACAAGGTTTTCGTGACTTGAATAGTGAGAATGTTCCGGACCGGGAACAAGAATTTGGCGCAAGACGGGTCGGGTTGAGGACCAATCGTGGGTCAACCCGCAGCCTGGAATGAGGTGGGGTCAGTTTGAGGTGGTCCCTCTAGGTGATAGGGTCACAAGGGTGCTAGGCCCAAGTCTAGGTAACCGTTGTACGAGTTCGTGGATGTGTTCGACCAGAATCGGATCGAGAAGGCCAGGAATGGCCTTAAAGGAAATTGAGGCTAGTAAGATGACCAAGTTTGGAGGTAGTAACTCCAAGGTTTTGGAAACGGAAGCGATGACGGAAATGTGGTACGTATACTAGAAAGAGTTTGGGTGTACAAGAAGGGTACGACGAGTAAGAAAAGAAGCGAACATGTGTTAAGAGAATAGAAGTGATAATTTCTTTTGTGAAGTGAAGGTGCGAAGGGAGTATCCTTTAGACCATGGGTGGGAGATTTGTGATGTTAGAGGTGATTCCTCGTTGGCTCGGATTTGAGTTTGGCGCATGTGTTATATTATGACCATGTGTGGCATAATTGGTTTTGTAAGTATAGTAGTGAGGACTATACCGGCGCATGTGTGTTTGGAGACTTAGAAGGAACATTCGGGACGAATGTTTTTAAGGGGGGAAGAATGTTACACCCCGTAGTTCCAGGGTATGTATGTGAGGACGTACGTACGAGAATACGACATTAAGATTTGAAAGGAAGAAAGATTTGATTTTCCGACGAAATTTTTTTCCGGATTTTGTGAAGGAAAAAGGTACGTTAATGGGAATTGGATTCCCAGATTTGGTATTCGGACTTCTGGGAATATAATAGAATTATGGAATTTTATTTCCGGATTTGGTCACGTGGGGCCCACGGGGAAAATTTACGGTTTAAGGCACACTTTGTTTTGAGATTTTGGATATTATGGATATTTTCGGAGATGAAATATTTTGATGAGTAGAGGGCGACACGTGTCACCCCATGTGTCCATGTTGCCGTTGTTCTCACGGATGTGGCCTGGCCGAATGCTTAGTAAGTGGCAAGCCACTTGTCCCAAGCTTTTGTGTAGCATGTGGATGGTGGGACCCACACACACTTGTCCCCCAATCTCACCACACACTTGCTAAGATCCTAGCCTTTGATTGTCCTATAAATACCCCCCCCCCCCTTGAGCTTGCAAGACTTCATCCACACTTGGGAGTTTCCAAGACTTGAAATACTCCCTCCCCTCTCCTTGTTGTTCTCGGCAATAGGGCCAATACCTTGACCAAAGGTTGTCCAAAAATCCTTAAACTTTTAAGTGTTCTTCCTTAAGGTGTTAGGAAGATTGTGAACCAAGTGTTAGAAAAGATTTCACACCCCTAGCCTTTGAAACTCACCTTGGCCGAAACTTGCCCATTTTAAGTCTAAGGTGTTCTTCACTTTTTGGAGTTGAATCTTGAAGAGAAGTTGGGTAGGAGCTTCTAAGGGTTGCTTGGAGCGAATTGGAACGTAAGGATTTGGAGCTAAACGTTGCTAAGGATCGACTTATAAATCTTGGATAATTTTGGGCTTATCGAGGTAGTGATCTTTGTCCTTCTATTGTAATTGGAGATTACATATTGTAGTAGTTTATAATTGAGTATATGACATGTGGAAAGAAGATTGAAAAGAATTGGACTGTTTAGTATATTGTGGGGCATAATTTTGCACGTCCAGTTAAGCGTGTAATCCCTTTTGACTGTTGTATTGTTGCGCCTTAAATGTGGCATGTTGGCTATTGATACCAGACCTTGTAAAAGGTGGAGGTAAGTAGATACAGGGGAGGTGCTGCCCAATTTTTCCGTAGAATAAGGAACCTTATACTTAGAAATATTCTACGAACGAACCTACATGTTGATAGATGTGTTGTGGTTATTATAGGTGGATATTCTACGCGCGACATACTCGACTTGGCTTGTGGATTAAGCCAAAGAGGTATGTGATTCTTCCTATCCTCTTGAGCATGATTATTTGTGAAATATATAGTGCGGTAGACGCACGTGTGTTAAAGAAGTTTTATTTCCTTTTTGTGTCCTTGAATTGATACTAAAGTTAAGTGACTTGATATGAAATGTTAAGGACTTGAATTGTGTTAAAAAGTTGTGAAACCTCATTCGTGAGTAATGAGTACTTGGCCTTTAAAAGAATAAAGTTATCTTGATTTCGGAAATGAGAGTAGTTGTCCTTGGTTGATTTAAAACATAAAGTGTTATAATAGCTTTATGGGAAGTTAGTTATAACGACTTTATGAAAACAAAAGAATGGTTTTATTATTGGATTTAAAATGGTAACTCGACTTTAAAAGGAGAAGTGTTTTTATTTAAAAAGAAGGCATGGTATTGTCTTGATTTGGTTTAAAAAGAAGGCATGGTATTGTCTTGATTTGGTTTAAAAAGAAAGCATGATATTGTCTTGATTTGGTTTAAAAAGAAGGCATGGTATTGTCTTGGTTTATTTAAAAAGAAGGTATGAAAATTGTTTTAGTTTACTTAAAATAATAGTTACTCTATTTTGGATACTACGAGTGTTAGTATCATGTGACTTTTTGTGAAAGAAATGGATCTTTTTAAAGGGTAAAAGTACGTAGTACTTTGGGGTTAAAACCCGGATTTTTGACATAAAATGAAAGTACCTTGAGTATGAGTAACTTGCCTATGTTTGCTTGTGATAGCCTTGTTATGCAAGTGTTGTATCCTTATGTTACCGCGTCTCTCGATGGAGGGCCGGTCAAGTTATTTGTGATCATTTTGGGCATACTGACTCGATGGATGGTCCACGAGTATGCGGTCATGATGAGGGTTCGTTTCCCTGTTGATAGTGTTATTCCATGGACTAGCTCTCCATGAGGTTTACTGATGCAGGATGGTTCTAGTAGCTAGCCCCCGTACTTGCCCCGGTCGTTGCTGATGCAGGCTGGTTCTAGTAGTTGGCTTTCGTACTTGCCCCGGTCAGTTCTTTATAGTGTCATTCCACGGACTAGTTCCCCACGAAGTGTCGTGATGCAGGAGGTTCTGGTGGTTAGCCTACGTACTTGCCCCGATCAGCGACGTGATGCAGGGTGGATCTGGTAGTGACTTCCGTACTTGCCCCGGTCAGCTTCGTGACGCAGGTGGAATGAGGTTGGTGACGCAGGCGGATCTGGTAGTTGGATTTCGTACTTGCCCCGGTCGGATGCGCGACGCAGGCTGGTTCTGGTAGATATGCCTTCGTACTTGCCCCGGTCAGTTTTATAGCATAGTTGGTACGGTAGGTTCTGGTAGTTGCTTCGTACCGCTGGCCGATTGATGATGCAGCCGGTTCTCGTAGCTATGCCTTCGCACTTGCCAGACGGTTTTATGACACAGCGGGGACCCGTGTTCATGTGTACTCCTGGTGTTGTTATATCATAGATTGCCTGGCGATGAGGAAGGAATTCCACGCATGATTGATATTGGGGCGTGAGACCCATGGTTATATTTGAGTGATGACTTTGAGGCGCGAGTCCCCGACTTGACACGATCGCTATATATCAGGTATCTGTAGTTTGGTTATCATACATGTCTCTGCTTTATATAGATCGTTATGATTTCATTATAGTATTTTGATTCACATACTTGGTACTGTTATCGACCTCCCCGGGTCGCGTTCACGCCGCAGTGAGGTACACGATTGTTGATCCTCGCTCATAGGATCACTGCTCACAGATTGGGAAGCTCCGTTTCTCCGGAGGCTTATCTTTTGGTATGATTCCCTGAGTTTGTAGGTTCTTGTACATTCAGGGGTATGGCGGGGCCCTGTCCCGTCGTAGTTATTATAAAAAATCTTAGAGGTCTGTAGTACTGTTGTGAGTTGGGCTTGTAAAGGATAATTGTTCGGGTTTTATATATATGCAGAAAGGTGACCGTTTTGGTTAGCATGTTTCTTATTTTTGTTTCATGTCTATGATTTTATTTCCGCTGGTTTTTCTCTGATGTGTTATCACTAGGGTGCCCGGGGTAAGACGTCAGTCGCGGGCCCGAGGCCGGGTCGTGATACCACCTGTGCCATAAAAATCGTACGGGCCAAGTAGGAAAGCTACACACCAGATCCAGCCTGCATCATAAAACTGACCGGGGCAAGTACGAAGGCATAGCTACCAGAACCATCCTGCATCATCAACTGACCGGGGCAAGTACGAAAGCCAGCTACCAGAACCAACCTGTCGCCACGAGATATGACCGGGGCAAACACTGTTGCTATCTACCAGAGCCTACCGTACCAACAATGCTATAAACCGACCGGCAAGTACGGCCAACTACCCGGCACTTCTCGCGTCGCAGCCGACCGGGAAAGTACGAGCCAACTACGATACCGCTGCGTAACAACCGATTCCACTGCGCTACGAAGTTCGACCGAGGCAGGTATGAAAGCCACTACCAGATCCACCCTGCATCACGTCGCTGACCGGGGAAAGTACGTAAGCTAACTACCAGGTACCTCCTGCATCACGAGACTTCATGGGGAACTAATTCGTGGAATACAAATAATAAATCGGGAGTTTAACCCGCCGCATGGCCGCATGCCCCCGGAATTCCTTTATCTGTGCAGACATGTCCTTGTAACAATAATAATATGACCGGGAGTTTAACCCGCCGCATGGTCGCATGCCCCCGGAATTCCTTCATCGGTGCAGACATGTCCATGTAGCAATAATAATATGATCGGCCCTCCATTGAGAGACGCGGTAACCTAAGAATACAACCCTTGCACAACAAGGCTATCACAAGCAAGCACAGACAAATTACCATACTTCTAGACTTTCATTAACATGAAAACTGATTCACCATTTTTATAAACTCAAAGTACTTTCATTTTATGCCAACAATCCGAGTTTTAACCCCAAAGTACTACATACTTCAATTCTCTTAAAAAGATCCCCTTTTAAGTAAAAACCACACGATACTAATACCCGTAGTATCAAGACACTCTCATGTTTAAATCAAGTACTTTATACTTTTTAAACCAAGTGGCTTACACTTTTAAAACAACGTCAAGTATACTTTTAAAACCCAAGTAACTCACTCTTTTAAGATCAAGGCACTCACACCTTTTAAAATCAAGCCATTTATACTTTTCAAAACAAGTAACCTATACTTTTAAATCAAGTTACTTCTCCTTTCCCAAAAACAAGTAACCTATACTTTTAAATCAAGTTACTTCTCCTTTCCCAAAATCAAGTCGTTTATTAGTCAAGTCTCCTTATCTTTCAAGATCAAGTCTCTTAACTTTCAAAATCAAGTCTCTTAGCTTTTTAGAATAATCAAGCCATTCTTTTATCTTCATAAAGTCGCTATAACTAACTTCCCATAAAGTTATTATAACACTTTATGTTTTAAACCAACCAAAGACAACCAAACTCATTTAACACACGTACGTCTACCGTACTATATATTTCACAACAATCATGCTCAAGAGGATAGGAAGAATCACATACCTCTTCGGCTTAATCCACTAGCCAAGTTGAGTATGCCGCGCGTAGAATATCCACCTATAACAACCACAATACATCTATCAACTTCTAGTTCCCTTCGTAGAATATTTCTAAGTATAAGGTTCCTTATCCTACGGAAAATTGGGCAGCACTTCCCCTGTATCTACTTACCTCCACCTTTTTCAAGGCCCGATATCAATAGCCAACATGCCACATTTAAGGCGAAATAATACCACAACTCAAAGGGGATTACACGCCTAACTGGACGTGTAAAATTCTGCCCCACAATATACAAAACAGTCCATTTCTTTTCAATCTTCTATCCACATATCATATACTCAATTATATACTACTACAACATGTAATCTTCAATTATAATAGAAGGACAAAGATCATTACCTCGATAAGCCCAAAAATATCCAAGAACTTAAAGTCGCTCCTTAGCAAGTTTAGCTCTAAATCCTTACGTTCCAACCCGCTACACGCAACCCTTAGAAGCTCCTAACCAACTTCTCTTCAAGATTCAACTCCAAAATGTGAAGAACACTTAGGTTCCAAACATAGCAACTTTCGGCCAAGGCAAGGTTTTAGGGCTAGGGGTGTGAAATCTTGCCTAACTCTTGGTTCACAATCTTCCTAACACCTTAAGGAAGAACACTTAAAAGTTTAAGGATTTTTGGACAACATTTGGTCAAGGGAAAAGGGCCAATGCCGAGAACACTCAAGGAAGGGAGAAAGTATTTGCCTTGGAAATCTCAAGTGTGGGATGAAGTCTTGCAATCCAAAGGGAGGGGTATTTATAAGATAACCAAGGGCTAGGATCAAAGCAAGTGTGTGGATGAGATTGGAGACAAGTGTGTGTGGGCCCCACAATCCACATGTCCACACAAAAACTTGAGACAAGTGGCTTGCCACTTGTCTCACCATTTCGACGGGCGACATCCACACAAAACGGCTACAATGCCACTTAAGGGGGTGACACGTGTCGCCATCCTATTCGTCCAAAATATTTCATCTCCCGAAAACATCCATAATGGCCAAAATCTCGAAAATAATGTGGGCCCCACAAAACCGTAAATTTTTCCCGTGGGCCCCACGTGACCAAATCTGGAAATAAAATTATATAATTCTATTATATTCCCAGAAGTCCGAATACCAAATCTGGGAATCCAATTCCCATTAATAAACCTTTTTCCTTCACAAAATCCGGAAAATTTTTCGTCGGAAAATCAAATCTTTCTTCCTTTCCAATCTTAATGTCGTATTCTCGTACGTACGTCCTCATATACATATCCTGGAACTACGGGGTGTAACAGAAAACCAGCGGAATAAAACTCATAGACATGTAACAATGTAATACAAGAAATAGGCTAACCGATAAGGTCGCCTTTCTGCATATATATATATATATCAAGAAGCCCGAACAGTTACATCCTTTACAAACCCAACTCACAACAAGACTACAGACCTCTAAGAGTTTTGACATAACAACTATGACGGGACAGGACCCCGCCATACCTCTGAATGTATATGTACCTACAATGACAGAGAACCATACCAAAAGATAAGCCTCCGGAATAAACGGAGCTTCCCAAAACGCAGAACGGTGATCCTAAGAGCGAGGATCAACAACCAGTGTACCTCTACCTGCGGCATGATGAACGCGGCCCAAGGAGGTCAAGATAACAAGTATGTGGTATGTGAAATGCGTAATGAAATCATAATAGTCTATAATAAAACAAGAGACATGTATGATAACCAAAATACAGTACACAAAGCCTGGTTAACAACAAGAGTAATGAAAATCAATTTCATCTTTTAAAAGACCATTTCACAATATAAGCAGTCAAGTCAGGGACGCATGCCCTCAAAATCATTACTCAAATATAACCACGGGTCTCATGCCCACAATATCAAACGTGCCCGTAGAATTCCTTTCTCACTGCCGGCAAGCGCCAATGTAATTAATATATATATATCATGCCCGCATGCCCCCGGAATTCCTTCATCGGTGCAGAAATGTCCATGGAGCAATAATAATATACCGGGAGTTGAACCCGCAGCATGGCCGCATGCCCCCGGAATTCCTTCATCGGTGCAGACATGTCCATGTAACAATATGGGGAGCTAGCCCATGGAATAATAATAAACCGGGAGTTGAACCCGCAGCATGGCCGCATGCCCCCGGAATTCCTTCATCGGTGCAGACATGTCCATGTAACAATAATAATATACCGGGAGTTGAACCCGCAGCATGGCCGCATGCCCCCGGGATTCCTTCATCGATACAGACATGTCCATGTAACAATAATAATATATCGGGAGTTGAACCCGCAACATGGTCGCATGCCCCCGGAATTCCTTCATCGGTGCAGACATGTCCATGTACCAATATGGTGGAAGCATACCCGTGGGCCCCCCAACAGTGTCGGTATGTCCAAGTAAATAACAAGATGACCGGCCCTCCATCGAGAGACGCGGTAGCATAAGAATACAACCTTTGCACAACAAGGCTATCACAAGCAAGCACAGACAAATTACCATACTTCTAGACTTTCATTAACATGTAAACTGATTCACCATTTTATAAACTGAAGGTAGTTTCATTTTATGCCAACAATCCGGGTTTTAACCCCAAAGTTGTTACACCACGTAGTTCCAGAGTATGTATGTGAGGACGTACATACGAGAATATAACCCTAAGTACGAAAGGGAAGAAAGTTTTGAATTTCCGACGGAAAATAGTCCGAACCTCGTGAAGGAAAAAGGTTTATTATTGGGAATTGGATTCTCAATTTTGGTATTTGGACTTCTGGGAATATAATAGAATTATGGATTTTATTTTCCAGAATTGGTCATGTCACGACCCGATCCCGGGCCCGTGACTGGTGCCTTACCCCGGGCACCCTAGTGATACTACATCAGAGAAAACCAGCGGAAATAAAAACTTAAACATGAACATGAGACAAGATAATAAAACAGGCCAACCAAACGGTTACCTTCCAATAAAATATATATAAACAACTCTTTCAAAACGAACAGTTTAATCCTTTTTACAAAACCACCTTGCGCGATTCTACGGACCTCTAAGATTTACAACAACTATGACGGGACGGGGCCGCCATACCACGAATGTACAAGAACCTACAACTCGGGAACACATACCAAAAGATAAGCCTCAGAAGGAACGGAGCTTCGATCTGTTGAAAGGTGATCCTAGGCGGGGATCGGCGACGATGTACTTACTGCGGCGTGAACGCGGCCCGAAGAGTCGATCTGACCAAGTGCAGTATGTGAAGCGTAAATCAGTAAATGAAATCATAATAGTCTATATAAAGCGGGAGACATGTATGATGACCAAGCTACGACATAACATATAACTAGTTACTTCAAGTCAGGTACTCACGCCATACATATTATAAATCGTGCCCGTGGAATTTCTTGCTCAATGGCGGCATTTTATTATTTGACAATACCAAGGAGTATACATGAACACGAGTCCCACTGTCATAAAAACCGTATAGGACAAGTATAACTACGGATCCGACCGTACCAATAATATAATGCAACCAAAACACGGCCGTCACGGGGCAAGTGCGAGAGCCGACTCATCGGATACCAAGGCGGCCACGTGGTGGCCGGGGCAAGTCTGGTGACCACGAGGACAAGGCGTATCACGAGACTTCGTCACTACTGTTGAGCAGGGGCAAGTCACGGTGACTACAGGGTACCAAGGCGAATCGGTCATGAGGCAGGGCAAATGCCGAGCCACCGGGGACCAGGCGAGCGTAAGAAACCTCATGGAGAGCTAGTCCATAAAAATAACAATTCTTGCACAACCAGGCTATCATCACAAGCATAAGCAAGTTACGCAACAACAAGCATAGGCAAGTTACACAACAACCAGTATAGGCAAGTTACACAACACGAGCATAGGCAAGTTACACAACAACCAGTATAGGCAAGTTACACAACACAAGCTATTTTCATTTTATGCCAAAGTCCGGGTTTTTAACCTAAAAGTACTACGACGTTAAATTCCTTATAAAGAGATCCATTCCTTTTATAAAAGTCACCCGATGTCCGTAGTATAAAAATAGAGTGCCGAACATTGTTAAGTAAACAAAAATGCTTTCCTTTGTAAAAATCAAGTAACAACCTTATTTTCCAAACGTTCAAGTTTGCCTAATTTCAAATGCACAAGTTTCTCCTTTTTAGAAAAGGTCTCTTAGTTCATAGTTTTAATCCTTTAAAACATAATTCTCCTTTAATGATTTGAAACATATGCCTTATATGAGTAGGTTATTCTTGTTTATAATCGATCTTATTAAGCGGCCATGATCTAGGATATGTAATATCATTTTGTCTCATCTTAGCTTCTATGCGGATGGAGGTTTCTCTTGGTTTTAATACGATACATCATTATTTAATACATTTTCCTTTATTACTGTTGCGGTGATGTCGATACACATTACGATTTCGAAATCAAGTAAAACATTATCCCTTTAAATAAAACCAAGTACTCATTACTCACGAATGAGGTTTCACACAACATTCACATTAAACAATAAGTTAAGTCTCTTATCTTATAAGATCAAGTCTCTTAACTTCTAACATCAAGAAACCATTTTCTTTACCTCTCTTAAGACATTATACCTAACTCCCATAAAGCTAGTATAACTCTTTTTAAAACCTTTAAAACCAAGTGTTACTCTCCTTCAAAACGATTTATAAATCTTTTGAAATACATCAAGTTCTTTATTATAACTAGCGATTATAATTCACATCGATTACCTTTTAAAACCACAAGTATTTTCTTACCTACATAAAGTGTTATAACGACTTCCCATAAAGCCGTTATAACACTTTATGTTTTAAAACAATCAAACACGATTAACACGTACGCGTCTACGTACTACATAGTTCACACATATCATGCTATAAGAGATAGGAAGAGGTTCACATACCGCGACGAGTCTAGACTAATAGCAAAACGCTCAAGTACTTCAAACCGCCGCTACTCCTTAAGCCACGTAGATCGCACCACACGTAGTACTTCAACCTATAAGGCCACGGCTTTATTAACATCGTTCCATATTCTACAGAAAATTGGCAGACCTCCCCGCATGCGGCGTTAATCTCTCTTTACCGAGGCTACCAAGCCAACCGGGGAGGGTTTGCACGCCTAACCGGGCGTGTACAATTTACTCACGAATACTACACAAGTCTCTAATGTCTGATCTATGTAATTACTGATTCGATTCTCTTATTTAAATTGAGCTTAAGTCGCAAGACATTGCCGTAAGTATTATTCAGCTTAAGTCAAAAGACATTGCCGCATACCTATGTTCAATTCTATATATAGTATACTTTAACTATATACTCCTACAACATGTAATTTCCAATTACAATGAAGGTCAAGAATGTTTACCTCGATAAGCCCAAAATTATCCGAGTTTATATGTCGATCCCGAGCAAGGTTTAGCTCTACTCAAGTGCTCCATCCGCTCCAAACAACCCTTGAAGTTCTAACCAACTTCTACTTATAACTTCAACTACGGGTGAAGATTTACTTAGGGTTTCGTTTAGCGTCGAGGGAAAGTATAATGGTATTTTCAGGCTAGTATAAGTGTAACCTTGGGAATACTACAAGGTATTTGGGCCAAGGTATTTGGACAATATAACAATACTAGGAGAGTATTTCTATACCACTGAGGGTATTTATACGAGACAACTAGAGGTGGGGGTACCCACTGCTAACCACTGAGGGAGGAAACTCTCGGCCAAAGGCCACTAGGAGGGGAGGGAGAGGCTTTGGACGAGAACTACAAGGGAGGAGTATTTTGAGACTTAGGTAGATTGCTCAATTTTGGATGAAGAAAGTTCATCAACTAAGGGGGTATTTATAGGTCAAGTGAAGGCCAACCAATGGCCAAGATGGTGCCAAGTGCAAGGCAAGTGTAAGGCCAAGATTAAGCCATGTGCAACCTTATCCATCTACACAAAAATATCCTACCTAACCCTTGACCAAAATTGGGCAACAAAAACGTGCCAAGAATGGCCAATTGCCGTCCAACCTCTTCCAATGTGAGGGTGACACATGTCACCCTCCCGTTGGTCCAAAATGTTACGTCTCTCGGAAAAATCCGCAAAAATTATAAATGACATAGCCGGAATTTTCCCTACGAAAGCTGTGGAAACGTTTCGTCGAAAAACGACTCTAACCGGGTGTTGTGTACAAATTTCGAATCTATGCCTACTTTAAGGCTCAAATTGTATACGTACGCCCTCACGTACATACTCTGGAAATACGGGGTATAACAGGTCACGTGGGGCCCACGGGAGAAATTTACGGTTTTGTGGAGCCCACATTATTTTCAAGATTTTGGCCAATATGGACGTTTTTGGGAGATGAAAATATTTTGGACGAATAGGAGGGCGACACGTGTCACCCCAAGTGGGGCCCATGTTGGGCGAAATTGAGGGCAAGTGGCACAAGTCGTGTGCTAGATATTTGTGAGATATTTTGTGTGGACAAGTGGCTTGTGGGACCCACACACACTTGTCCCTAATCTCAACCACACACATGTTTTAATCCTAGCCCTTGGTTGTGTTATATCATCACACTAGTAGGATGAATCTCCCACACTTAGAATTATTTCAAGACTTGAAAATACTCCCTCCCTTGACATGTTGCTCTCGGCAATGGCCAAGTTCTTGACCAAATATTTGTCCAACAATTCTTAAACTCTAAAGTGTTCTTCCTTGATGTGTTAGGAAGGTTGTTAACCAAGTATTAGACAAGAATTCACACCTCTAGCCTTTGAAACCCATCTTGACCGAAACTTGCCTAGTTTGAAGCCTAAAGTGTTCTTCACTTTTTGGAGTTGGATCTTGAAGAGGAGTTGGTTAGGAGCTTCTAAGGGTTGCTTGGAGTGGATTGGAACGTAAGGAATAGGAGCTAAACGTGCTACGGATCGACTTTTAATTCTTGGATTATTTTGGGCTTTTTGAGGTAATGAACTTTGTCCTCTTTGTGAAGTTGGATATTATATATGTTGGAAGTATATAAATGAGTATGTGATACATGGAAGGAAGAGGGAAAAGATTTGGACCTTGTTAAGTTGCTAAAATTGAGAAATTGGCATGCTAGCCATTAAAATGGTAAAAACGTATCTATTACCTGCTGACAGTTAATAACAAAGTAACTATAACTTATATAAAGATTGGAATATAAGTTGGAAGATTAAAGAAGTAATTCCGGCATGCTAGCCGAAAAATTGGATTAATTTGATTGTAGTAGTTGGCCAAGAACACCAACTAATGGACTGTATTTACTTTGGACTGTATTTACATTGGACTGTATTTACATTGGACTGTATTTACATTGGACTGTATTTACTTTGGACTAGTGGACTATTTTGTTTATTGTGGGGCAGAATTTTACACGTTCGGTTAGGCGTGTAATCCCCTTTAGTATTATTGTATTATTGCGCCTTAAATGTGGCATGTTGGTTATTGAATATCGGGCCTTGAAAAAGGTGGAAAAGTATGTAAAAACAGGGGAAGTGCTGCCCGATTTTCTGTAGAATAAGAGACGCTATACTTAGATACGTTAATAGAAGTATTTGATTATTATAGGTGGATATTCTACGCGCGACATATTCGGCTTGGCAAAGTGGATTAGCCGAGGAGATATGTGATTATTCCTATCCTCTTGAGCATGATTGTTGTGAACTATATAGTACGGTAGACGTACGTGTGTTAAATGAATTTGGTTGTCTTTGGTTAATTTAAAACATAAAGTGTTATAATGGCTTTATGGGAAGTTAGTTATAGCGACTTTATGAAGATAAACGAATGGTTTGGTTATTCTAAAAAGATAAGAGACTTGATTTTGAAAGTTAAGAGACTTGATCTTGAAAGATAAGAGACTTGACTTATAAACGACTTGATTTTGGGAAAGGAGAAGTAACTTGATTTAAAAGTATAGGTTACTTGTTTTAGAAAAGAGTAAGTTACTTGGGTTTTAAAAGTATACTTGACGTTGTTTTAAAAGTATAAGCCACTTGGTTTAAAAAGTATAAAGTACTTGATTTAAACATGAAAGTGTCTTGATACTACGGGTATTAGTATCGTGTGGTTTTTATGTAAAATGGATCTTTTTAAAGGAATTGAAGTATGTAGTACTTTGGGGTTAAAACCCGGATTTGTTGTCATAAAATGAAAGTCTAATAGTATGTTAAACTTGCATATGCTAGTTGTGATAGCCTTTGTTGTGCAAGTGTTGTATTTCTATACTACCGCGTCTCTCGATTGAGGGTCGGTTACCTTGTTGTTTCCTTGGACATACTGACACGTTGGGTGGCCCACGAGTATGCTTCCATTAGGATTATTATTCCATGGACTAGCTCTCCATGAGGTTTAGTGACGCAGGCGGTATCTGGTAGTTGGCTTTCGTACTTTCCCCGGTCATTGGCGTGATCACGGGAGGTACACGGTAGTCGACGCCGTATTTGCCGATCAGTTCTTTATAATGTTATTTACTTGGACATACTGACACGTTGGGTGGCCCACGAGTATGCTTCATTGTTATGGTATTCCATAGAGTAGTTCCCCATGAAGTTTCGTGATGCAGGAGGTACCTGGTAGTTAGCTTTCGTATTTGCCCCGGTCAGCTTCGTGACGCAGGTGGAATCTGGTTGTTGACGCATGCAGTATCTGGTAGTTGGCTCTCGTACTTGCCCCGATCGGTCAGCGCGCGAGAGGTACACAGTAGTTGACCTTCGTACTTGCCCCGGTCAGTTCTATAGCATAGTTGGTACGGTAGGCTCTGGTAGATAGCTTAAGATACTTGCCCCGGTCATATCTCGTGAGACGGTAGACTCTGGTCCGTTGGCTTAAGATACTTGCCCCGGTCAGTTGTGTGACGCAGGTTGAATCTGGTAGTTGGCTTCCGTACTTGGCCCGTAAAGTTTTATGATGCAGGATTGAATCTGGTAGTTGGCTCTTCTACTTGGCCCGTACGGTTTTTATGACACAGGTGGGACCTGGTGTTCATGTGTACATTTTGGTGTTATATAATATCATAGACTGCCGGCAGTGAGGAAGGAATTCCACGGGCATGATTGATATTGTGGGCGTTAGACCCATGGTTATATTTGAGTGATGACTTTGAGGGCATGCGTCCCTGACTTGACATGACTGCTTATATATTGTGTACTGTAGTTTGGTTATCATAGATGTCTCCTGTTTTATATAGACTGTTATGATTTCATTACAGTATTTTCAGTTTCACATACTTGGTACATGTTGTACTGACCTCCTTCGGGGGGCTGCGTTCATGCCGCGGGTAGAGCTACACCGGTTGTTGATCCTCGCTCATAGGATCACGGTTCTGCGTATTGGGAAGCTTCATTTCTCCGGAGGCTTATCTTTGGTATATATTCCCTGTCATTATAGGTACTTGTACATTCAGGGGTATGGCGGAGCCCTGTCCCGTCATAGTTGTTATAAAAACTCTTTGAGGTCTGTAGTACTGTTGTGAGTTGGGCTTGTAAAGGATAACTGTTCGGGTATTATATATATATATGCAGAAAGGTGACCTTATTGGTTAGCCTGTTTCTTCTTTTATATTGTTCCATGTCTATGAGTTTTATTTCCGCTGATTTTCTCTGATGTATTATCACTTGGGTGCCCGAGGTAAGGCACCAGTCGCGGGCCCGAGGTCGGGTCGTGACAAAACTACTACATACTTTAATTCTTTCAAAAAGATCCCTTTTAACGTAAAAGCCACACGATACTAATACGCGTAGTATCAAAACACGTTTTCTTTTCAAACCAAATTACTACACCTTCAGAAAATCTATACAAGACCTTTAAAATCAAGTAAGTAAACCGTTCTTTTATCCTCCTCAACTCGTTATAACTAACTCCCCATAAAGCTATTATAACACTTATTATTTTAAAACCAAGTATCAATTTCTTTCCAAATAATGATTCACAATTTTTTAGAATAATTCAAGGCTCTTAAGATTTAGAAGTCAAGTCAAGGACATCAAAATGAAAACAAATTCATTTAACACACGTACGTCTACCGTACTATATATTTCACAACAATCATGCTCAAGAGGATAAGAAGAATCACATACCTCTTCGACTTAGTCCACTAGCCAAGTCGAGTATGCCGCGCGTAGAATATCCACCTATAATAACCATAACACGTCTATCAACTTCTAGTTTTCTTCGTAGAATATTTCTAAGTATAAGGTCTCTTATTCTATGGAAAATTGGGCAGCACTTTCCCTGTATCTACGTACTTTTCCACCTTTTTCAAGGCCCGAAATCAATAGCCAACATGCCACATTTAAGGCGCAATAAATCAGCAACACAAAGGGGATTACACGCCTAACTAGACGTGTAAAATTTCGCCCCACAATTATACAAAACAGTCCATTAGTCCAAAGTAAAAACAGTCCAAATGTAAATACAGTCCAATGTAAATGCAGTCCACTAATGCCATCCATTAGTTCAGTCCTTTAGTTGGTGTTCTTGGCCAACTACTACAATCAAAACTGTCCAGTTTTCGGCTAGTATGCCCATAATTGTTTCATTACTTCGTAATATCCTCCAACTTACATTCCAATCTTTATATAAGTTATATTAACTTGTTATTAACTGTCAACAGGTAATAGATAATGTTTTTACAACTTTTATGGCTAACATGCCAATTCTCGATTTTTAACAACTTTATTAAGGTCCAATTCTTTTTAATATTCCTTCCTCATATCATATACTCAATTATATACCACTATAACATGTAATCTCCAATTACAATAGAAGGACAAAGATCATTATCTCGATAAGCCCAAAATTTCCAAGATTATAAGTCGATCCTTAGGAATCTTAGCTCCAATTCTTTATGTTCCAATCCACTCCAAGCAACCCTTAGAAGTTCCTAACCAACTTCTATTAACACTTCATCCAAAAAATATGAAGATCACCCTAGGGTTTCACTTTGCGACTATCAGATTAACGTAGTATTTTCAGGATTTTTTTGTTGGGATATCTTTAGAACACTACAAGGGACACTTGGTTTAAGTGTTGGGATTTATCAACAACAATTTCACAAATTCTAAGCCTTAGGGGTGTTGGGCCGAGAGCTCTCAAGAGAGGGAGTATAATTTTTGTCTTGGAAATTATTCTAAGTGTGGAAGAAGTCTTGCTACAAGGGTTTATTTATAAGACAACCAAGGGCTAGGATGAAAGCATGTGTGTGGTTGAGATTGGGGACAAGTGTGTGTGGGTCCCACAAGCCACTTGTCCAACACAAGACTTAAGCCACTTGTCTTGTCCACTTGTCCAACAATTTCGGCCAACATGGCCACATGAGGGTGACATGTGTCGCCCTCCTACTCGTTCAAAATATTTCATCTCCCAAAAACATCCATAATGGCCAAAATCGCGAAAATAACGTGGGCCCCACAAAACCGTAAATTTCTCCCATGGGCCCCACGTGACCAATTCTGGAAATAAAATTTCATAATTCTATTATATTCCAAGAAGTCCAAATACCAAAATTGAGAATCCAATTCCCAATAATAAACCTTTTTCCTTCACGAGATTCGGAATATTTTCCGTCGGAAAAATAATTCTTTCTTCCTTTTCGAACTTAATGTTATATTCTCGTACGTACGTCCTCATATACATACCCTGGAACTACGGGGTGTAACAAAAGCTCACTTCCTACTTCAACTCCAGGTGTTGCAGCTAACAAACTTAAACATTCTTGAATGCTACAACCAGCAAGGTCACTTCTTCATGAAGTTACCGTAGCACTAGATTGAGAGAAACTCTCCATCGCACCAACTATACGTTTTAGCTCAATTTGCATTAACTTAGTTGTGCTAACTTTAGATTTCCTCCCCTTATGATTTTTATTTCCTCTAACTTTAGTCTTTCTAATATCCTCACTTTCATTTTGTTGGGGTGATGTTTGTGTTGTACTATCATCAAGAGTGATGTCCACTTGCTCCACATCTTCATCGTTTTCTAAAGTTGATTTGTCTTTTACCTCAGTCTCTTCTTGTGAATATGGATTCCATGAAGTTGTAGCTGAAGGACATATCTTATTAAACACGATCTTCAACTCTGTTAAATTTTGTATTCCATGTTCGTGAAATTTCCCAACATTGGCATTAACCTACATATATCACAAACATGATTAGTTACAACTATTAATATAAAATGCATAAGAAGTAAAATAAGCTAATTGATTTAGTGTTGATGAAATTTTGTACATGCTCTTGATTTGCCCACCATTCATCTGGTGCATCGATTGTGTTTTTTCCATGGTCCCAACCTAATCCTATTTCCTTTTCAACAAGATTTTTCCTTGTTGTATACTTAGTTTTCGCCTTCTCCCACTTGTTTTTTAATTGCTTTTGATCATATCTCCTTCTCGTCCTTTGTTGAAACTTTTTAATCACATTATTCCAACCAATTTTGTTAAAATGAGAGTGTGGTCTATTCCCTGCTTCGACCTCTTCAGCACACACCTCACAAAAAATCCTAGTTGTTTCATTTGTCCATGTTGCCTTTGCTCTCTTTATTTGTTGCTTCTTAATCTAAGTGTTTGAAATTTACCTACTGGGATTGAGTTTATCCCGTTCTTAATGACTTGAACACATGAGGCCCCGCATGTCAGAAATACTATTTCCACACACATGCATACGTCGTACAACGTCGCTAAATTTCAAGTAGTGAAAGAGATGTTGGTACACAAGTTAAGTGTTCTTAAGACATGTAAGAATGGACGATTAATTGGCCAAATTGGTGAGTCTCCCACAACGGTATGAGAAAAGAAGAAATGTGCAAAATATGAAAATTGGGGAAGAGTCGCGACGCCGTAACAGGGCCGCAGCACCGAGCCCCGATGGGCCAGCGCCGCGGCGCTACCTGGCCAAGGGTCGCGGTGCTTTTCGTCCATTAGCTCGAAGTTTGTTCTGCCTATTTTGCACTGCAACGCCTCCTGAGGCACCGCGGCGCTACACGTGCAGTGAACCGAAAACCAAAGATTTTTTTGAAAGTTTGAGCTCACTTAGAGGCCATGAATCTAGCAACCTTTGGTAGATTCTAGGAACTCTCTGAAGTGCTCAAGACACCCAATTTAGTGCATTTACATAACATGTGAATGACCATGTTTTGCACTATAAATAGAGGTCTCAACACTCATTTGAAATCATTCAAAACAGATACAAAATCTGGAGATTATTTGAGAGCCTCTCATTCTTCTAACAATCTTGAGTTCTTAATTCTTCTAGAGATTCACAAGTGTTTGACTTGTACTTGTGAAAGTTGTTGCTTTTTTATCTTGGAATATTATTACCCACTTTTCGTAAGCCATTATATATGGGGGTAATTTTGCCTTAAATAGAGAGTGTCATCACTCGACTCAGTAAACGTTGTTACCATTGTTTCTTGTCTAACCATTCAGTTCTTCTATCCCTGTTCACACGAGAATTCCAACACTAAGTTCATAAGAATAGTTCTTCTAAGTATAGTATAGCTTTCTTTGTAGTTACTGCTACAGTGTGTTCAAATTTTCTCTGTTTGAAAATTGATACATAATATGGACAGAACAAGCTAATACTTAAAATATGTGAGAAATAAACGCATATAAACTACATTCATGGGTTGCATATATATATATATATATATATATATATTGATCTTGTATGGCCTGAACGAATTCAGACTTACTTTGTTTGATATCTTTAATACTATCCTTGGATACTTGGAATGGTTTAAAGATCGGACTTTTTAAATTTGTTTCCTTAGGTAATTCTGAGGAACCTATAGTAACTACAGGATGAGTTTTTATGTAATTTTTGATTCTGTCTAATTGTTTTCCTATGGTATTTAAATTAATGTTGGTAAAGTTATTTTGTGCAACGATGTTTTTTGTATTTGTTCTTTCATCTTCTGAATGAGTTTTAAAAGGAAATGCGTCTATGGAGCTCCCATGGACGTCAAGTTTGATTCCCTGTAGAGGGGGGTGATTGGATTGATTTTTTCTAGAATTGGCTATGGTTTCTCATTCTTGTGTCTTGTTCCTAGTTGTTATAGGATTTATTGATTTAGGAAAAGGGAATCCTTCTTTCCAGAACATAAATTCGACTAATTCATCCAAGTGGTTACACTCAAAAAGTTTGAGAAAATTCTCAAAAAGGAAAACTCTGACCCTTAGTCTACTAAGCTATTACTCGAAATTAGTACCATTCGAGTCACTAGATAGCTATAGTAAGGAAATCATTAGAGAAGAAATCCTCTCTAAAATCGTAGCGCTATACAGCGGTCTGAAAAATATCAACATAAACATAATTGTCCAACAAAGACAAATAAATTGGTGTACAAATATACTCAATACGTCTACTGCTCAATTTTGAGTCAGAAGAACGAATCCCCATATATATATATATATATATATATATGGCAAGGAGAAAATCACCAAAGTGCTACTTCTTAGAGTAGTTGACAAAAGATTACTTTCTTAGATGTGCTAGTGTCTAAATCATGGTTGTTTCCTGTGATAGAGTTATACTTGTGCATTTATGAAAGAAATTTAACAATTATATGATTGTCTTTAGAGAATAAATACAACATATGCTTGTCTTTAGAGCAGTCTACTTTTACCACATCCAGCAACTAGTTTGGATTGAGGCTTAGCTGGTGTTGATTACTATATGCTTTGACAAAACCACTCATGTATGAGGTAAGTATTATGCTTGGTGGAATCATTCATGCAAATAGTTACTAAATTTATAAAGGATGATTCATCCTATTAACACCTATTAACAAAAGTATTATAGTGTGATAGCACTGGTTAGCTCACAAATTAACAATAACAACAATGTACCCAGTGTAATCTCACTGGGGTCTGGGAGGGTAGAGTGTACGCAAGCCTTATCCCTACCTTGAGAGGTAGAAATGATATTTCTGATAGACCCTCGACTCATGATAAAACAAAAACAAAGCAAGTCAAAGAGGAAAAATGAAAGTCCCATAAAAGAGTTAGAGAGATGTTTCTCTCACTAGGCGAAAATGCTCTCAACATTTTTCCCTAGTCGCTCTTCTACGTCTCACTTCTTCTATGATTTTCATCAACTGATTTATTACGGGTTGTTCTTTGATCAATCCCATCCTACGGAGAAGTTTGTGTGTTCATTTCATGTTCACTTTAATTGATTTGTTATAGAGTGAGTTATCTTCCTTCTAGCCATGAGAAAGAATATAAGGATTTCAGCCAAAAGAAAGAAAGAGATTAGTTTGATTGTTCAAGATTTGAATTTGACGAGTGCATTTCCGGTGGGGGCAGCTCCCGGCGGTGGCCAGTTTGCTTCTCTGAACATTGTGGACCATTCGGGTCGGACGAGTGTTGTCGGGTTGTTAGCAGGTCAGGAGGGTGGACTTGGTGTGCAAGAGGGTCATGATGGTAGTCTTGGGTTGAGGATGCAACTCTTTGAATCTCCCAACTTTCCGGTGGCAACCTCAGGTGGTGTTCCGGTTGGAACACTTGACACTGGATGGTTTGCGGATCTTGATAGAGATCCCGGGTCAAAGGTGGGTATGGTGGGGGGTCCCGGGTTGCAAGAGGGTCGTGATAGTGGTCATGGGTTGTGGATGGAACCCATGGGTCACGGTATGAAGGGTAATCATATGAATGATAATGGTGTGGCTTTTAGTAGTTTTTCAACTGGCAACATGGAGGTCGGAGAAGTAACAGGTCATGTGGGTGATCCCGGGTCGATGGCGGATCAGGACGGTGGTCATGGGTCAGTGTTTATGTCCATGAGGCATCAGTCAAAGGTTGGTGAAGCCGTCGGGACTTCATTTCCCACGGACATTGAGAATGCAAATGTTGCGGTTTCCGAAGCCTCACCCCTTCTCGAGGGAAAGACGGGTCGCATGGGTGGGCATGAGTCGATGGCGGATCTAGAGGGTGGTTCTGGGTCGAAGGAGGGTCATAAGGGTGGTCATGGGCTACTGATTGGTCACGTTGGTGGTCGCGGGTCATGGCTGCAGCCTATGGGCCTTGTAGAGCCCGATGATGGTTCATTTCCCATGGTTCTTGGTTATACAAATCGTGCGGAAGTCAAACAGCCTACCCTTCAAACGAGACTTGGTAAATTGGGGAATTTAATTGCTGAGAGAACCAAGGAAATATCTCATTCAATGGGACACCGAAACTTGATAAGGGTGAGAACCGAAGAGTCAACTCTTCTAATGAATTCAAATGTTGCGGAAACCAAAGGGGCAGCTCGTCAAAAGAGGTTTGGAAACTTGATGGCTACGGGATCCGAATGTTATACCCCGTATTTCCAGAGTATGTATGTGGGGACGTACGTAGAAAAGTTTGAACTTTAAAGTTGGCTTGGACGTTTTATTTTTGTGCACAAGTACCGAAAAGAATCGTTTTCCGACGAAACGTTTTACACAACTCGCGTAGGGTAAATTACGGCTATGTCATTTCTAATTTTTGCGGATTTTTCCGAGAGACGAAACATTTTGGACCAACGAGAGGGCGACACTTGTCACCCTCTCATTGGGGACGTTGGGCGGTAAAGGGTGGACGATTGGAAGCCTTTTTGTCAAGGAGTTGGTAGGATATTTTTGTGTAGTAGATAGAATGAACACTTGCCTAAATCCTCACCCTACACTTGCCTTGCACTTGGCATCA
This sequence comes from Przewalskia tangutica, assembly GCA_029844215.1. Classification (NCBI taxonomy): domain Eukaryota; kingdom Viridiplantae; phylum Streptophyta; class Magnoliopsida; order Solanales; family Solanaceae; genus Przewalskia; species Przewalskia tangutica. Next base: position 74,992,361 of record CM056723.1, on the reverse strand, counting down.
TCTTGGTCATTGGTTGGCCATTGCTTGACCTATAAATACCCCCCCTTTAGATGAAGAGTTCTTCATCCACAAAATCATTCTCCAAGTCTTGAAATTCCCTCCCCTCTCTTGTAGTATTTTCGTCCAACACCCTCTAGCCTTAGTGGCTTGGCCGAGAGCCCCCTCCCTCTAAAGCAAGCCCTAGCCGAAACACCACCCCCCCTCCCTTAGTAGAAAAATACTCTTCAAGTATTGTTGCTATGGCAAAATACTTTAGCCCTTATACTTTGTAGTATTTCCAAAGTCCCCTCTATACTAAAAGCCCAAATACTAGCTATACTTCCTTAGTCACAAACGAAACCCTAAGAGAAACTTCATTGTTGATTGAAGTAGTAAGTAGAAGTGTGTAGCAACTTCTAAGGGTTCTTGGAGCGCATTGGAGCGTACGGAGTAGGAGCTAAACCTCGCTTAGGATCGACGTTTATACTTGGATAATATTGGGCTTATCGAGGTAAATAAACCTTATCCTCCTTTTTGTAATTAGAATATACATACTGTAGAAGTATAGGAATAAGTATTAAATACTTAGAAGGATATTGCAGAATAGAAATGAACTGTTATCACCGTAGAAGGGTATTAAAGAAGAATAATTGAACTGTACTCACATAGGACTGTATTTACAGTAGACTGTATAGTTTACCGGGTAGGGAAGTGCTGCCCAATTTTCCATAGAATAGAGAACCCTCTGCTTAGAGCTTTATACAGTACAGTCTAGACGTTGATAGGCGTATTTGACTGTTATAGGTCGATTCTCTGCGCGCGACATATTCGACTTGGCAGGTGGATTTCGCCGAGAAGGTATGTGATTCTTCCTATTGTTGACACCCAATTTTGACCCTCCCGTCCAGTCATTAACTATAAAATTACACTAATTTTGTAAAATGATTTTTATGATTTTTATAATAAAATGCAGCGATAAAACATAAATACAGGCATAAATAAATATTTTTATAATGGCATCGTGTCTTACGTAGAGTTTTAAGCACTTAGAGTCCCGCGGCAGCATTAATTAATTTTAAGCCATGTCATTATTCTTAATTAATAATAAGTACATAAATAAATAATTTAGCAATGACGTCGTGTCAAGTAGCATAGCCGCATTTATTAATACGCAAGATAATTTCATAATCATTTGTAATTTAAAATCAATTTTAATCTAATACATGCATTTTTATAGCGTCGCATTTATAAAAGCTTCAAACAGTTCCTAAAAAATCATACTTGCATTTAGCATTTAAATAATCTAATCTAAACTCAATTCAATTTTAATTTAACTTCGCAATAATGCACAATAAATAAGATTTTAAATAATAGCGCCGCATTCTAAAATATTAAGCATTAATTAAATGACACGCCCGCATTTATTATAACAATTAGATTAAGGAAGCACCTAAACAATTTGATCACATTTGTTAGTTTAATTAATTAATAATACACTAACACTAATTAAAAGCCTAAAACTAATTAATTAACTCCTTAACAAATCTAATACCTAGAATTAACACCTAATTAAACCCCTAATTCTACCCAGCCCTTTACCTTCTATCGCCCAACCCTCAGCCCAATCCATTCTCGCCGCCTACCAAAGACCATGAGCCCACTCACCCCTCTATTATCACGCCCAGCCCAGAAGCCAGCAGCCCTCATTGCCCTTTAACCCATCGTCTCCCTCACAGAAAACCAAGAGACCCCTGCGAAACCTAAACCCTAAAACCATCTGTTTTCGTCGCCGCCCGGATTTCTCGCCGGAGAATCCGGGCTTTCCTTATCCACGTACACCCAACCAACGTATCCTTACCATAACCAAAACCAAATCTTCTGAAAATGGCAACTCTCGTAATCTATTCAAATCACACAAAATCGCACTAGAAACAGCACAAATCAGCCTTTATTGACTTACTAATTTTAGAACCTAGGGTGAGGCTATTTAAGAACATGCAAAGGCATCAGTTGGAGAGGGCAGCAGACATCGAGGTGGACACTCCTCAGCAGCAGTCGAACACAGAGCATAGGAGAGCATATAAGAGAAAGCTCAGGGTCGAATTCTGAGGGCTCAGTCAGAGGGAGATAGCAATCGTTTCACCCTTAGCAATGGTTAGGAACCACATAGCAATTTAGGGCATCGATGTAGGGGAAGCAGACAATAGGCAAGGGCAGACACAGAGCATCACTAGCAAGCACGAATAGGTAGTTCAAATCTCCTTCTTTCAATTCAAACCAAGAATCAGCAAACAAACCTTGCCCTTATTCGCATCGCAAACCCAAAACCCGTCGATTGGACCGATGACTTGATACGCTGCCCCGGGTCGCTGTCCGGAGAAGGTAAATTCGACTCCCTCTTGATTTCAGTTCATTCTTGTATTTCTGTGCGTATTTGTATCAAATATGTGTTAAATGATGAAGATGTTGAAAATTGTAGGATGTGTACGCTGTCTCAATGCTACCTGAATTCGTTATTTTGATGGTTGTTTGATTTTCGATTAGCTGTGTTACGATAATGATTCAAATTTAAGACGCTGTTAACATTCATTATTATTGTTGAGCCTATTAAGTCACTGTGCAATATGTTTTAGATAGATAAATGACGTATTGTGTGCTGTTGTTGCTACTTGAGTCATTTGTATACAAGTCTGTAGCCTATGTGAATTCGTTTGGTATCTGTCGAAGTTGCTTTTGTTAGAACTAGTGTAGATCATCATTTCTTTCCTATTAACTTGATAGGTTGCATAAGATCCGATGTTATAAGCAAGTTTAGTTAATTGAATGTTGTATCCTCAAGGAATATTATGTATCTTAGCTTCTTTCTGTAGATGTTGAGTTTATTTGTATCCTGCATGTCTTCTCTTGAATATGTTGTATCTAGGATAGTATCTCTTAATGAATATAGAAGGTACATATGTATGGTTGTACACATATCTGCTTCTCATTTGTTCAGCACTGGTTTGCCTCCCTGCATAAATGAGTGTGTAATATCTCAGGCTTTGATTATAACTTGAAAAATCTGAATTTCCCAGCTGGCTTAAAGAAACCGGTACCTGTTTCGTTTGGTATGTAAGTAATTAACTGGGCTTCCCTGCATGTTGATTTGTCCTTACTTCAAATCTGGAAATTGCATGTTTTGGGCCATTTTCGCATTCCGCTTGCTTGTTTGCACCTGTGGCCCGGATCGCCTGGGCGCTTTTCCTCGAGTGCGAGTCATTGTGACACGTTAGGCAGCTAACATATGTGCTCGTCCTAATTATTTGTATCAATTATTATTTGGGCTCGTACTAATCCTTATCTTCTTTTATTTTTGCATGACACGCATCGGAGCAAAACGAAGAGTCTCATAGCGAGACTCATCATGAGTTACTTCAAACGAAAACCAGCATTTATGAGCATCTTCACCTCCGCCTCAAAATTCAAAGCCGCCGGCGAATGACCTCGCCATTTCTTCGAGTCCTTGTTAATTCATATCCTTACCCCATTTATTTGTTGTAATTATTTGACTAATGCTACTCTAATTAGTAGGATATCTAGAATAGTTAAACCTTGAATTAATAATTAGAAGATAATTGGGTATTAGCCCTTTCCCAGTTGCTTTTAAGATTGTCATGCATGTCTAAATAATTTAACTCGCATCATAAAATCAACATTTGGTTCCTTATTAAAATCCATAACAGATTTCTTCCTAAACTCTCAAGAATCGCCTTTAAGCACCTCTTAAATAATATTGTACGCAGGTTAGGCAAGATTAATTTAGCTAGCAGTATACCTAACTAGTTCATAAATAACCTTTGCATGAACACATAATTAGTCCATAAAGCACCCTCTTAGCATTCTGTAGCATTTCTAGCCCTTCTTAGCATTTTTAATCACCCCTTGGCATTTAGCACCTTTAGCACATTTTTGTCCTTAGCATACTAGCACCCCTTTCGCACCTTTAGTACCCCTAGCATGTTTTGCACCTCCTAGCACTCTTTTGCATTTTAGCATATTAGCACTACTTCCAGCACCTTAGCGTTTAGCACTTTTAAAGCGCTTCTTAGCACCTTTAGCACCCTGCTAGCATTTAATACCTTTTAGCAATCTTTAATATTTTAAGCACCTTTTAAACATTTTAACATTTTAGCATTTTTATTAAGCAGAAAGAGCTTTTATTTTGCATTTTTAACATAATAATTACCCTAGGTTTGGCAGGACAACCGCAAGTTAGCGGATCTTAGAGGGTGCCTAACCCCTTCCCTCTAGATTAATAAAGAACCCTTACCCAGAATCTTACTAAGCTTAGCAGACCATTAAAATGGAGTTAATGTTTTACTTTAAACTGGTTAAACATTTAGGTGTCCTAATTCACCCAATTAATTAGGTGGCGACTCCGCGAACCCTTAGCACTTTAGCATTTCTAGCGACCCTTTAGCATCTTTTAAACATCTTTAAGCCCTTTTAACATTTTAGCATTCTTTTAAATATTTTAGCACTTTTTTTATTTTATTTTCTAACGTTTTATTTAAGCAGGAGTTTAGAAAAAAATGTCGCGGCCGAAAAAGGGCGTGACACCTATCCTCTTGAGCATGATATTTTAAAGAATATATATATAGTGCGGTAGACGTACGTGTGTTAACTGAATAATAATTACGGCAATGTCTCCGGACTTAAGCCTGAATAATAATTACGGCAATGTCTTTTGACTTAAGCCTGAATAATCTTGAAGTATTTTAAAAGAATACTGAATCATTTTAACAGAAGAGTAATACTTGGTTTTAAAAACTTAAGAGTTATACTAGTTTTATGGGAAGTTAGGTATAACGGCTTAAGAGAAGTAGAAAGAATGGTTTACTGATTTTTAGAAGATAAGAGACTTGACTTAATTGAATTTTGTTAAAAAGTGTGAAACCTCATTCATGAGTAATGAATACTTGGTTTTTAAAGGAATAATGTTTTACTGATTTCGGAAATCAGAATAAGTATCGAACAAACCACAGCAGCGCTAATAAAGGAAAATGTTTTGACTAATAAAGTATTATTAAAACCAGTAGAAACTTCCATCTGCATAGAAGCTAAGGTGAGACAAAATGATATTACATTTCCTAGATCATGGCTGCTATAATAAGATTGTTATGAACAAGAATAACCTACTCACACATAAGGTATATGTTTCTCAAATTATTTTAAAGGATTAAAACTATGAACTACGAAACCTTTCAAAAAATGAGAAACTTGAGCATTTGAAATTAGGCAAACTTGAACGTTTGGAAAATAATGTTGTTACTTGATTTTACAAAGGGAATTGTTTTGGTTTACTTCAAAAGATAGTCATTCTATTTTTATACTACGGGTATTGTGTGACTTTTGTGAAGGAAACGGATCTTTTAAAAGAGTAATACATGAAGTACTTTGGGGCTAAAAACCCGAACTTGTTAACATAAAGTAGAAGGTACCTTGTGTGAATAACTTGATTGTGTTGATTTATGATAGTCTTGTAATACTTTCTTGTTGACTTGATAAGTAAACATGTTAGGATGCTACGTGAGTTAGTATCTTGTGATGTTTGTGTAAAGGGGTTTTCCCTTGTTGTGCTTAGGTTGTTTAACGATAAGCTGTTATGTTAGTATTATATCACTCATGATTAGGGGTTAAGCGCCTCCGTCGCGGGGTAGACTCGGTAGTCTGTGTGACCTATGATTCGAGAATACCTTATGCGGTGCATGTGGCCTATGCGGGCTGCGGAGTTCCGGTTAGTGTCGGCGCTTTGTGGTCATGCGGTCGATGTGGTCATGCGGACGGCGAGTCCAGGACGCTGTCGGGGAGTAGCTACCCTCGATGCGGGGAATACCTCATGCGGGCCATTGGAGTGGCCCGTGCGAGCTACGGAAGTTCGAGGGCTAGACGCGCACATTAGATAGATCGCGCGAGTGGCGGCTTTGATCATGTGATGCAGACAGATCTCGTAATCTGATTTGACCTTGTTTATCTTGTGGGTTTTAGTAGTCGGCTATGCCTTCGTACTTACCTCCGCGGTTTTATGATGACACGTAGGACACGATGTTCATGTATTCCTTGGTGCTTTTATATCATGATCGCCAGCGGTGAGGAAGGTATTCCAGGCGTGATTGATGTTGTGGGCGTGAGACCCATTGTTATATTTGAGTGATGACTTTGAGGCGTGAGTCCCCGACTTGACATATTCGCTTATTTATTGTGGATGTAGTTTTGGTTATCATACATGTCTCCCGCTTTATATAGACTCTTGTGATTTCATTTACGTATTTTCGATTCACATACTTGGTACTGTTATCGACCTCGCCCGGGCTGCGTTAATCTGCGCAGTAAAGGTACTCTACCGTTGATCCGTTCTTAGGATCACCGTTTGGCGTTGGAAAAGCTCCGTTTCTCGGAGGCTTAGCATTTTGGTATGGTCCCTGTCGTTGTAGGTATTTTGCATTCAGGGGTATGGCGGGCCCGCCGCCATTGTTGTTTTAAACTCTTAAGTGCGTAGTCTGTTGTAAAGTTGGGATGTATCGTTCATTTTGGGTATTGATATATATATGCGAAAGACAACTTTTCTTGAGATAAGCGTGTCTCAATTTATCTTGTTTCATATCTTGGTTGTTTTATATTCTGATTACTCGATGTATGACTCTTTGGGGTGCGGGTAAGGCACGATCCACGAACGGGCAGGTCGTGACACCGAAGGGACTACTCTTCAAACAACATTTGACACTGGATGGTTTGCGGATCTTGATAGAGATCCCGGGTCAAAGGTGGGTATGGTGGGGGGTCCCGGGTCGCAAGAGGGTCGTGATAGTGGTCATGGGTTGTGGATGGAACCCATGGGTCACAGTATGAAGGGTAATCATATGAAGGATAATGGTGTGGCTTATAGTAGTTTTCCGACTGGCAACATGGAGGTCGGAGAAGGAACGGGTCATGTGGATGATCCCGGGTCGATGGCGGGTCAGGAAGGTGGTCATGGGTCAGTGTTCATGTCCATGAGGCATCAGTTTAAGGTTGGTGAAGTCGTCGGGACTTCATTTCCCACGGACATTGAGAATGCAAATGTTGCGGTTTCCGAAGCCCCACCCCTTCTCGAGGGTATGACGGGTCGCATGGGTGGGCATGGGTCGATGGCGGATCAAGAGGGTGGTTCCGGGTCGAAGAAGGGTCAGAAGGGTGGTCATGGGCTGCTGATTGGTCACGTTGGTGGTCGCGGGTCATGGCTGCAGCCTAAGGGTCTTCGGTTAAAGAATGTAGAGCCCGATGATGGTTCATTTCCCATGGTTCTTGGTATTACAAATCGTGTGGAAGTCGAACAACCTACCCTTCAAACGAGACTTAGTAAATTGGGGAATTTAATTGCTGAGAGAACCAAGGAAACATCTCATTCAATGGGACATCGAAAATTGTTAAGGGTGAGAACCGAAGAGTCAACTATTCTAATGAATTCAAAGGTTGCGGAAACCAAAGGGGCAGCTCGTCAAAAAGAGGTTTGGAAACTTGATGGCTACGGAATTCGAAGGGACTACTCTTCAAACGAGTCTTGGAAGATCAACCAATGTGGAAATCGAAGAGTCATTCTTTTCCAATTCGCCTAAGACCTCTCATTTGGTCTCGGCCAATGGAGCATTTAATGCCAAAGGACTTGAGCCATCTATGGCAACCTTTCCCAATAGTGCACTAGTCTTGAATTCCCCCAAGATTGCAACTAATGCACCTACTGAGCGTGCAAATGTTACTCGGGTGCCACAACAAAGTAAGGAGTTTAATTCAACGAAGGAAACTTATGCGGGAATCTTTACAAGTCCTCGTCTAGAATCAAAAGGACTTAAAGATTTTATGATCTTATCCCCTCTTGTAATGACACCTTTGAGTGACCACTCCTCCCCTCCCCCATTTCTTGTTTACATAACGTTGAGGATTGAGAACCCTCAATGACTGATTGTAGCCACCTTTATTTCCGTTATTAGTAATAATATTTGCATTTACCTAAAAAAAAAAAAAAGGAAAAATGAGCCATAACTACAACAAAACAATACATAAGCGAATAACAAAAAAACATTAGATAGTAACAAAAATGGTGAGCTCACAAATTGTTTGGTAAAAATATGAATATATGCTTGTCAATTCACTGATATGGTTTTGTTGCTGCAATTCAGCAAAAGCTACTTCTCAGTAGGGCTGCACAAATTTCGGTCCGGACCGAAAAATCGGACCGGACCGAACACATTGGGCCGGACGAACCGACAAAAAATTGATCGGTCTTGATCCAGTTTTTAACAATTCGGTTTTTCGGTCCGTCCGGTCGAGTTGATCGGTCGGACGAATATTTTTTATTTATTTTTATTTTTATAATATATATAATATATATAATTCTAATATATATAATATATATAATATATATAATTCTAATATATATAATATATATAATTTCTAATATATATAATATATATTATTTATAAATTTCTAAATTCCTAATATATATAATTCCTAATTTTATAAATTTCTATTATATAAAATTATATAATTAGAATGGGTTAGGGGCGGTTTATTTTAAAATTGAATTTACAATCCGAAATTGACATTCTCGGACGCGGTGGCACGCATTTTACGTTGAAATCTATTGTAAATCGCGAGATATTTAGATTTGAAAATTGGAAAAACGTAACGATTTGGGGAAAAAGAGAAATTGAGGGGCAAGATGGACGTTTTTGGAGAAATCGGAGGAATGGCGGTATAAAGTTTGATCAAAAATACGTGAAATCAAAAAAAATACGTGAAATCAAAAAAAAACGGACGTCCGAGCGCAAAGTTATGACCGTATAAAGTTTGATCAATTTACAACCTATATTTCATATGTCAATACGTTCGGGAAATTTGGCGGGTGGGGTGGCGGTAGCGGGGCCCAGGACTGGGGGTTGGTTAGAAGTGGGGATCAGTCAGTCCAATCGGTCAAAATCCGACCGGACCGAAATTAACGGGCCGGACGGGACCGAAATTCGGTCCGGTCTTGGTCCGGATAATCCATGATTCGGTCCTCGGTCGGTCGGTTCGTCGGTCCGGTCGGTCTCGACCACTGTGCACCCTACTTCTCAAGATCGCACTTTTTTTCTTTTCCCTTAGTTATCTTTTTGCAGTGTAGTGTATCCAATTAGATCTTTATGTTAATTTCTTCAACAACAACAAAAAAACTACAATCCATAAGAAACATAAATTAAAATTTCAAAAAATACTTAAAATATGGAAAAAATAAACTCATATAAATTACATCCATGATTTATATATATATATATATATATATATAGCAAAGAAAAAATTAGCAAAATGTTAAGTCGGGATCCAAATCACCAAAATGTCCAAAAATCAAATAAAGATTCAATTTTTACACACAAACAAAGTCCTAAGACAGGATCCAAATCACCAAAATGGATAGAAATACTGAAAAATTACCCCATAAAATATTAATTTATAAAAAATTACCTTGTCATTGGAAATAACTTGTTTAGTCTTGTTGGATGGTCGAAGTGGTGTCCCTAGTGGCCTTGAATTTCCGGCGGATTGCTGCATCTCTCTCCAGCAGCATGTAAAATCGACTAGAGCTAGGATTAGACTGGAAAATCGATAGGAGAGAAGAGAGAAATTAGGTTTTGAGTTTTTGATAAGGGGATATTATATGAGATTAAACGGAATTTTGTGAAAAGAAAAAGGTACAATTTTTTATTTATTTAATGAGAATATTAGCTTCCCGAGAAGCACAAAATTGATGTTTCTTATTCTCTTTCAGTTTAGAAACATTTTTGTTTTTTTAAAAAAATATTTCAAACTTCTTAATAAGTATGTGTTTGACCCAAAAAGTATTTGAAACACTTAAAAATTTGGTGAAAGGCTCAGAAACATTGTAGCTTCTTTCTAAAGGTATATATCTACTAATCTTTCTTGAAATGAAATTTATACTTGTAAATCTATAACTTATCATATAAATAACACATTCTTAATATTCCAAAGAATGCACACGGCTTGTGAATGCCCTTTACTCAAAAATATTTGTGGTCTAAAAAAAGATGAATCAATTATTTGTTTAGTTATAAGAGTCAAAAAGCAAACTATTGTGGCGCGAATGGAAAAAGAGAAGGCGTTCGTTCCCGCCCTTATTCTAAGCTAGGGTATTTAAGTTAAGAGAGCCAATTTGGTTTATCTCAAAATGGGTTCTCTCGCGGTGTTGGCTGGTAATTTTGTTTCCTCCCCATACCCCAATGCGATTTTTTCTGCAGTATATACATTTTCTGTTGTGACTGTAATTGTTATCTTTGATTTTAGGACTGAATTTGCATTTGGGGCATGCTACTTTGCTTGCATGAACTGATTGATAAAAAATTGGAAATAGATTATCGGGTTGTTATTCTGTTAAAACATAACATTGAGAAACTGGAATTCTCAGTTGTCACTATTGGTGTATGAGTAAACAGGGGAAGTAAATTCTTTTGATGTCCATGAATTAAAGATCTTACAAAAGCTTCTGTTTTGAGCTTCTTTCTAATATAAAAATTTCCATCATCTATTCAAAACCCTAGTCAACATGGGTGTGGGTGCGAGATCCATAACGGATTTGGTCAACTCATCTTGGGTACTTTGACTACTATGGCCGAGAAGTATTGATTGATTTTGTAGGTTTACATATATATATATATATATATATATATATATATATATATATCAAAAAGTATGAGAATGCTATGTTATTTCACGAGATATCTTATGAATATAATATTAGGTGTTTATAAAGACTTAAATTTTATTAGCTTTAGTTCAATATCTTTAATTAGTTGAAATATATACTTTATATGTCATAATATACATTTATTAGCCGTATCCTAGCACCTCTATCCGCTCTCGGATCCATACCCCCAAATCCTAAGAGTAATGTGATGAAGAATCTGACCTCTAGATCCTGTATTGGGTACCAGCATCCAAGTTCGAGCAATAGAACCCATCATTGCATAAAATCCATCTATTTCTATTTACATGGCATTCTTCCTATTTTAGAAAATACCAAAATGCTTGACACGATTCCATTGATATGTTATTCAGTTATTTTGTAAAACTTTTACAACTTTCAAGCTTCCAAATTCATTTAACCATTCAAATTTTAAACTATTGATGTGATGTTTTACCAAACTAGTTTTTTAACCACAACTTAAAACGTTCACCAACTACCAATGATATAATTCATAAAGCTTCCACATCCTTAACTTTGTGTCCAGTTAAACACCCCAAAAAAAGTGTAATAAAGTTAAGTCGGTGATTATACACCATATTCACACCCTCATTGCCAAAACATAGACACTCTCTCTATCCAGTCTCTTAGTTTATGCCTTTAGAGATTTGGAGTAAATATGCTTATTGCTTCTTTGTGCTGTCCATACTAAGAATTTGTTTAAGGGTAGGATTGCTTGTTGTGTTACTTGTATGCACAATATCTCTGTATTGACCTTTTAGATATAATTCTTAAGGAGGATTCAAAAACTTGACAAATTTGCATGGTGTAATGACTTGTATGCTGTTGGCAACTTTTAGAGTTGGCGAAGCAATCTTATGCCAAAATGGTCTACTCTCTTGAAATGGAAAATATTTAATGCCCCTTGTATGAGTTGGCCGTTTCACAATCTTGTAGTGTTTTTGCCATGTGTATATCATTCCCCTTAGCATTTATGCATTTTTTGCTTACTCTAGCGCATGGAATTTTGTTTGACTTTGAGTGCTGCATTTTCTTAATTTTGCTGCTTCTTTTAGTGTTCACGTTCACTTCATTGTTTTGAATAAAGATTCTCTCTCTCACAGGGAAGCTCAGAATGCTTCTTTCTTAGCTTGTGGTCCCCTCTGTACAAAATTTCCTTAGAGTGCTTTGTCTTTGTTCTGAGAACGATAACAGAAGTATTTTTGATCTTCTTGCGATGGCTTATCCATTTCTGTTTTTTCGCTGATTAATCAGGAAACAAAAAGGACAAAAGCAAACAAGCTTCTGTGCCAAAAAGGAAGGCACCTGCAACTGATAAGAAAGAAAAGAAACAGCCTGTTTCTGAAACTATTGAGGAGTCCATTGCTGCACCTGCACGTAAAAGGCCCAAGAGAGCTGCTGCCTGTTCAAATTTCAAAGAGAAATCTGTGCATTTATCAAAAAATTCTTCAGTCATTGAAACAAAGAGGGACCACTGTGTAGAGGAAGAGAATGTGGCTATTCGGTTAACTGCGGGTCGACAAGAATCTCAGCGACCCTGTAGAAGACTAACGGATTTTGTCTTTCATAACTCAGAAGGAATACCACAACCTTTTGGAATGTCTGAAGTTGACGATCTGTTTATTAGTGGTCTTGTTTTACCACTTGAGGACTGTATTGACAAAGAAAAAGCAAAAGGAGTTAGATGTGAAGGCTTTGGACGTATTGAAGAATGGGCTATATCTGGCTATGAAGATGGAACTCCTGTCATATGGATCTCAACAGAGACAGCTGATTATGATTGTTTAAAACCTGCAGGTAGTTATAGGAAGTTTTATGACCACTTCTTGGCCAAGGCAACAGCTTGCGTTGAGGTTTATAAGAAGCTGTCAAAGTCATCTGGAGGAAATTCTGATTTAAGCCTTGACGAGTTGCTTGCAGGGGTTGTCCGAGCAATGAATGGTTTAAAATGCTTTTCAGGTGGTGTATCCATCAGGGACTTTGTCATCACTCAGGGAGAGTTCATCTATAAGCAACTTATCGGTTTGGATGATACATCAAAGAAGGTTGATCAACTTTTTGTTGAGCTACCTGTTCTGGCTTCCCTTAGAGATGAAAGCAACAATCAGCAGGAAAGGCTTGCACTACCAGAGGCTTTATCATCTGGTAAGGCTCTACGTATAGGCCCAAAAGCAGGAAATGGAGAAGATAACATAGATCAATCACAAGAAGAGGAAGATCTGAAATTGGCTAAATTGTTGCATGAAGAGGAGTACTGGCGCTCCTTGAAGCAGAAGAAAGGCTGCAATGCATCTTCCTCATCCAGCAAATTTTACATCAAGATAAATGAGGATGAGATTGCAAGTGATTATCCTTTACCTGCATACTACAAGACATCTAATGAAGAGACTGATGAGTATATCGTCTTTGACAGTGGGGTTGATACATACCATATTGATGACTTGCCTCGCAGTATGCTTCATAATTGGGCTTTGTACAACTCGGACTCAAGGCTAATTTCTTTAGAGCTCCTGCCAATGAAACCATGTGCTGATATTGATGTAACCATTTTTGGGTCTGGAGTGATGACTGCTGATGATGGCTCTGGATACAATTTTGACACTGATGCTAATCATTCCTCTTCAGGTGGTTCTAGATCAGCTGAGGTTGATGGAATGCCAATTTACTTGAGTGCAATAAAAGAATGGATGATTGAGTTTGGGTCCTCAATGATCTTTATATCCATTCGGACTGATATGGCCTGGTATTACAATTAATTCCTTTAAGTGATTGAATTATTTTGCAAGTACTTCCCTTTGCTATGCCAATTGCTGAAACTGCTATTTCCTATATTCCGATAAACTTGACTGTTTCTCTTTCTGTTTTTTTTACTCGGCGGACTTATTATAGATGTTTTACTCATGTCTACTATTTGTCTTCAGGTATAGGCTTGGGCAGCCGTCGAAACAGTATGCTCCCTGGTATGAACCAGTCTTAAAGACTGCGAGGTTGGCAGTTAGCATCATTACTTTGTTAAAGGAACAGAGTCGCGTGGCTAGACTTTCTTTTGGAGATGTTATTAAAAGGGTCTCAGAGTTCACAAAAGACCATCCTGCTTATATATCATCTAATGTAGTTGTGGTGGAAAGATACGTGGTTGTACATGGGCAGATTGTTCTGCAGCAATTTTCTGAATATCCTGATGAAAGCATTAGGAAGTGTGCATTTGTGATTGGTCTCTCAAGAAAAATGGAAGAGAGGCACCATACAAAATGGCTGATTAAGAAGAAGAAGGTTATGCAGAGACTTGGACAGAACTTAAATCCTAGAGCAGCTATGGCTCCATCTGTTAAAAGGAAAGCTATGGAGGCTACTACAACAAGGCTAATCAACAGAATCTGGGGGGAGTACTATTCCAATTACTCACCCGAGGTGTCAAATGATGTGGTAGATAATGAGGTGAAGGATGATGAAGAAGCAGATGAGCAGGAGGAAAATGAAGACGATGATGCTCCAGAGGAGAACTTGGATGTTCCAGAGAAAACCCATACACCTAGCTCTACAAGAAGGCATATTAAGTCACGTTCTGACAGCAAAGAAATAAACTGGGATGGGGAATCCATAGGTAAAACAGCTTCTGGTGAACTTTTGTTTAAAAGGGCTAGAGTTCATGGAAATGAGATTGCAGTTGGGGATTCAGTTCTAGTGGAACATGATGAACCAGATGAACTTCCTTCTATTTACTTTGTTGAATACATGTTTGAAAAATTGGATGGTAACAAAATGCTTCATGGAAGAATGATGCAACGAGGATCTGAGACTGTACTTGGAAATGCAGCTAATGAGAGAGAGGTCTTTTTGATCAATGAATGCATGAATCTGAAACTAGGAGATGTCAAAGAAAGTGTAGCTGTCAATATCAGAATGAGGCCTTGGGGACATCATCATAGAAAAGCGAATGCTGATGCTGATAAACTTGATAGAGCAAAAGCAGAAGACAGGAAGAGAAAGGGATTGCCAACTGAATTTTATTGCAAAAGCTTTTATCTCCCTGAAAGAGGTGCTTTTTTCAGACTCCCGTTTGATAAGATGGGTTCTGGTAATGGTTTATGCTACTCCTGTGAGTTGCAGCAGACTGATCAGGAAAAGGAATCCTTTAAGTTGGACATGTCCAACTCCAGTTTTTTATATCTGGGGACTGAGTATTCAATTGATGACTTTGTTTATGTCATCCCCGATCACTTTGCTGAAGAAAGAGGGGGAAATGGAACTTTCAAAGCTGGGAGAAATGTGGGGTTGGTGGCCTATGTAGTATGTCAATTACTAGAAATTGTTGGTCCCAAGGGATCTAAACAAGCTAAAGTAGATTCTACAAATGTCAAAGTCAGGAGATTCTTCAGACCAGAGGACATCTCTTCAGATAAGGCATACTCTTCTGATATTCGGGAGGTATATGCTACATAACTTGTCTTCAGCTAATAGTTGGTTAGAGTTGTAAATATATAATTGTTTTACTATGTCATGTTAGGAAGTTTGTTTAATCAGCTAGGTAATATTAGGTGATTTTACTTCTTTTCCTATGCAAACCTTCTAGCACTTTTGATTTTCTGATTGCTGCTCTTCCAGATCTATTACAGTGAAGAAATACATACAATTCCTGTAGAAACAATCAAAGGTAAATGTGAAGTGAGGAAGAAGTATGATGTTTCCTCTGAAGATGTCCCTGCCATCTCCGACCATATTTTCTTTTGTGAATATTTGTATGATCCATCCAATGGATCCCTTAAAAAGGTACCCATTTCATAATTTATAGTCATGCATTCTTATTTTAACAGCAATTGGTCATAGTCCTTTTAGTACAAGATCCTACCTTTCATTTCTCTGCGTGTTTATTTTGCATTCTATTTTTCTTGTAAAGTCTAATTTGATTGTACTTTTGAGCAGTTGCCAGCTCAGATAAAGCTGAGATACTCAAAAATTAAGCTAGATGATGCGACATGTAGGAAGAGGAAGGGGAAGGGCAAAGAAGGAGTGGATGAAGTTGGGGGACTAAATGAAACTTCTCCTCAGAATCGTTTAGCCACACTAGATATCTTTGCTGGTTGTGGTGGCTTGTCTGAGGGGCTGCATCATTCCGGTAACTTCCTTCTCTCTGCTTTTGTATAGTTTTAGTGGATGCGGTTGAACTTTCGTCTGAAAGTTTCATTCTTTCAGGTGTCACAGATACAAATTGGGCAATTGAATATGAAGAGCCTGCTGGAGATGCATTTAAACTTAACCATCCAAAGGCAAAGGTGTTCATACAGAATTGCAACGTGATTCTGAGGTAGGTCTTTGGGTAACAATCTTTAAACTTTCCTTTATGAGAATATCTAAGTACATAACAGTAATAACCAGATAATGGTTTCAATTCAGGGCTGTCATGCAGAAGTGCGGAGATTCGGATGACTGTATCTCAACCCCAGAGGCTTCTGAATTAGCTGCAAAAATGGATAAGAACGAATTGAATAGTTTGCCGCTGCCTGGACAAGTTGATTTCATAAATGGAGGCCCTCCTTGTCAGGTTTGTTAAGCTCTTTGACATCTACCCTGATGTTTACTTAAACCTTGTAGCTTAAATGGTGTGTTCTATTTGCAGGGGTTTTCTGGAATGAATAGATTTAACCAGAGCACCTGGAGTAAAGTTCAGTGTGAGATGATTCTGGCATTTTTATCCTTTGCTGATTATTATCGGCCTAAGTTCTTTCTCTTGGAGAATGTTAGGAATTTTGTGTCTTTCAACCAAAAACAAACATTTCGCTTAACTGTTGCTTCCCTTCTTGAGATGGGTTATCAGGTACATATTGTTGTTCACTCTCTCTATGCATACACACACATGTATATGTATGTATATTGTTAATTATCAGAACTGAAAATCAAATGTTCTCGTGATCAGGTGAGGTTTGGTATCCTTGAAGCTGGAGCATTTGGAGTACCTCAGTCTAGGAAGAGAGCATTTATCTGGGCTGCCTCCCCGGAGGAGGTTCTTCCGGAGTGGCCAGAACCAATGCATGTTTTTGCTGTCCCAGAATTAAAAATCGCATTATCCGAAAATTCATACTATGCAGCTGTGAGGAGTACTGCTAGTGGAGCTCCATTCCGTTCTCTTACTGTCAGAGACACAATTGGAGATCTTCCTGCTGTTGCCAATGGGGCATGCAAGACTTGTATAGAGGTACTAAACTTGAATTTCTTTGATCCCCTTCCCCTTTTCCATGAATTGACTAGAGAACTGGAAAGACAGTGTAACTTTTACTTTCTGAATTTGGAAGAAGAAAGAGGCGAAGGCTGCTTTTATTTCTATAGATTACCCAATCGTCAGGCCCTGGTTCTTAATTTGTTATTTATGCTATTCATTCTTAATGCAGTATCAAGGTGATCCAGTATCCTGGTTCCAAAGGAAAATTCGGGCCAGCTCAATAACATTATCCGATCACATTTCAAAAGAGATGAATGAGCTCAACCAAATAAGGTGCCAAAGAATCCCTAAATGGCCAGGAGCCGATTGGCGTGACCTTCCGGATGAAAAGGTGTTGTGGCAGTCATGCAGTGCTTTTGATGAAATAAAGTCTCTTTTGTGATTTTAAGGTCTATAAGATGTTTGCCTTTTGGGTTGCAGGTTAAACTATCTAATGGTCAACTGGTTGATTTGATTCCATGGTGCCTTCCTAACACTGCTAAGAGGCACAACCAGTGGAAGGGGCTCTTTGGGAGGTTGGATTGGGATGGCAACTTTCCCACTTCCATTACCGACCCCCAGCCGATGGGTAAGGTGGGGATGTGCTTTCATCCAGATCAAGACAGGATTGTTACAGTTCGTGAATGTGCACGTTCTCAAGTAAGTCTTACAAAATTAAGTTGTTTAAGGCATAGAGGAGAAACTGAGTACAGTTTTTTCATCAATGCATGACAAATTGGAAATAAGATGGAAATTCATTTATCATTTTTATCTTCTTCCACTGTCGGTCTTGAGATGGTTAAAGGTAAGGTGGCAATTCATTTATCATTTCTACATTAGGAAATAAGAGTAATGATTTTCAAACGTATAGAGCAGACAACTCAAAGTTGGTGAATGGTTGCAGAATTTGTATTGTGATAATAATACGATCATCTATTGCAGGGTTTCCCGGACAGCTACCAATTTGCTGGTAACATTTTACACAAGCACAGGCAAATAGGAAATGCTGTTCCACCTCCTTTGGCATATGCACTTGGAAGGAAACTTAAGGAAGCTGTTGAGAGCAAGAAGAGGTCCACTTAGAAGGCTTTATCAGTTTCATGGAACAAGAGATGAATAGTTGAGACTGCACCTCAACTTAAGCTTTCAAATTTACATACATGTCAATTGAACATTCACATTGACAACGGAACAAACGTTGCATTGGAAAATTAATGCTACATAAAAAGCTCGTGTGTTTACATGTCTTTTTGGTGATACTTTGTTCCCCCTTTTATGCTTAAAAATTGGACATATGATCGTTAAGTATTTACAAGTTGAGCTTAAAATATAATTTCACATGCTCAATTACGTATATTCATGATCTGCTCATTTATCAAATTCTCAATTTCTATGTCAGTTAACGGGTTTTGCGTTGGGCCTCCTAATAGACTTGTATTTAGGGGTAGGAGGAGTGTTCAAGCCAAGCTAAAAA
The DNA here is from genome assembly GCA_029844215.1 of Przewalskia tangutica. Lineage (NCBI taxonomy): Eukaryota > Viridiplantae > Streptophyta > Magnoliopsida > Solanales > Solanaceae > Przewalskia > Przewalskia tangutica. The sequence continues at coordinate 74,973,941 of CM056723.1, read as the reverse complement.
ACTCAACAAAAATAAGTGTTGTTGAAATGTGTTATATATTAAATTCTTACATTAGACGGTTTATTATTGGTAATTTTTAAATTAAACAAAATGTATCATTTTTAAAGGTTTTTTTATTGACTTTTGTGTTTAATTATTAAAATTTGGTTAAGTTTGCAAGCGTTCATCATTCTATTACGTGTTTAACATGTTTGTCAATTTATTAATTATTACTAGACATATATCGATTTATTAAAACATTATCTATAACTCCTAACAAAATAAATTGAAATAATATATAAATATTAAAACAAAAATACAATAGTAATAGTTTGGGCTTTGGTGGGCCGTATAAGTAGGAGAGTCATAGGTAAGACCTTAATTACTATTACAGTACAACAACAACAACATACCCAGTGAAATCCCACAACGCGTGGTCTGAGAAGGGTACAGTGTACGCACCCTTACCTCTACCTTGGTAGGTAGAGCGGTTGTTTTCGAGAGACCACCATTTCGACACGACATGTGAGAAAAAAAAATAGGAAAAATCAGATCGGACAGATCAAAATTTTAAAATTAAAAAATTAAAAAATTTAAAGTAGTTTGTAAATGTTGATAACAAACGCGAATACGTCATAATAGCGCATCCTGAAAAAGAAGGAGAAAGCAGTAACTAACACAGATAAATGAGATAAACCAAGTACAATAAAGAACGCATAACAGAAGAAATACAACTACAGAAGACTATAAAGCAATATTACGTATGATATGCTAAGCGGGCCTATAGCAATAACACTACAACTACCAGTTTGTAAGCGTAAGTCAGACTACGCTCGACTACCTACTACCCCTCTACCTTAATTTGTGTCCTCCACAACCCCCTATCTAAGGTCATGTCCTCAGCAAGTTGCGTCTGCTCCATATCCCGTCTAATCACCTCTCCCCAGTGGTTCTTCGACCTACCTCTACCCCTTATGAACCCGTCCATAGCCAACCTCTCACACTACGCACTGAGGCTTTTGCGTCTCTCCTCCGCACATGTCCAAACCATCTCAACCTCGCTTCCCGCATCTTATCCTCCACCGAGGCCACTCCCACTCTGCCCCGGATATCATCATTTCTAATCCTATACCTCCTCGTATGCCCACACATCCATCTCAACATCCTCATTTCCTCCACTCTCATCCTTTGGGTGTGTGACGTCTTGACTGGCCAACACTCCGCCCCATACAACATAGACGACCTAACTACCGCCCTATAAAACTCGCCTTTTAATTTTGGTGGCACATTTTTATCGCACAAGACTCCAGATGCAAGCCTCCATTTCAACCACCCTGCCCCAATACGATGTGTGACATCGTCATCAATCTCTCCATTCTATTGGATAATAGGCCCGAGGTACTTGAAACTTCATTTCTTCGGAATGACATGAGTCTCAAGCCTCACCTCCACGCCTGTCTCACATTCGCTCCCGTTGCTAAACATGCACTCTAAGTATTATATCTTGGTCCTACTCAGCCTGAACCCTTTAGACTCCAGAGTCTATATCCAAACCTCCAGCTTAACGTTCACCCCGATGCGAGTCTCATAAATCAGGACTATTCGTATGCGAATAACATACACCATGACACCTCCCATTGAATTAGTCCATCCATCACTAAGGTAAATAAGAATGGGCTAAGAGTTGATCCTTGGTGCAACCCCATCATCACAGGAAAGTGCTCCGAGTCTCCTCCCACTGTTTGAACCCTGGTCTTGGCTCCGTCATACATATCCTTGATCGCCCTAGTTTTTACACCCCGTAATACCAGGGCAACTAATTGAGAACATGATTAATGATTTAAGATTTAAATTTTGAAAGGAAAGAATTATTACATTTTCTTAAGAAAAATTTCAGAAAAATGTGGCAACGGAAAAATTAATAACTTGGAGTTTAATACTTCTAATTGGATTTATGGACTTAGTATTGGATTACGAAGAATTGGAATTGATAATATGGGGTCCGCCGAGAATTTCACAATTTCGCGGGGCCCTTCGATTTTAAGATATTTTGGAAATATCTAGATATTTTATCAAGAGGAAATTTCCGGCCAATGGGAGGTTGACACGTGACACTCCTCCACTTGTCTTGCAAAGACAAATATCTATATTAGAGATAGAGATTGGAGACTTAGCCATTTATTTCATTTCTCACAATTTTCATCTTCCAAACTTTCTTGTCACGACCCGACCCCGGGCCGCGACTGGTGTCCTACCTGGGCACCCTCTTATTCATTTAACATAATAAACTGCGGAAGATAAATAATACTCCTTTTTTTTTTCAAAACTAAGGCCAAGCCGATAAGGCTGCCATAACATAAAAATTACCCGAAAGGGTCTACACTGTTTAACAATGTAAAAATAACTCTAGCCAGTCCAGCCCACAGATGAATACAAACCTCTAAGATTTGGACAAATACTATAACGGGACAAGGCCCCGCCGTACCCCTGAATATACATAACCATGACGACAAACTCCGGAACATTGGAGTCATCTCAAAATGCTGAACCAGGATCCTAAGCTCGCGGATCCACAATCGTAATACCTAAACTGCGACACGGTTAGGTGGAACGCGTCCGAACAGTAAAACAATTAGCTAGACTTGGGCCTTGCACGCCGTGACCTGTCACGTGGCGGAACTACTACCAGTGATCCCACTCTATTTGGGCTGAGGCGACGTGCAGTACTCACTTTGACCCGCCGTCGCACTTAACTCTTATCCTTGGTCTGACTTAAAATCTTATGGCCCGAGAAAGCCTTATATATCTAAGGTCTTGGCAGTTATCAATATTCTTAGGCTCGCAATTCCCATACTCCAAGCCTACCTTACGGTCCGTAGCGGGTACAATAACTTCTCATAATACCATAATCGTGTCGTCTTGATCACAACAACCCTTACTTACTCTATACGGATCTCATCCGTACAATCCTCTTACGCATACCACGTAGCTTAATCTATTAACACGGTATTCCATTAAGTTTCTTAACATGACTTCTTAAGGGTCCACTGCCTTATCAGACAGTTCATCCTTTCCCAATTATCCCAAAATAAAACATAAGACCTTGGCGAGAATTCATTAACTGTTCCATACCTTCCCGGTATCTAGTTAGTCTTTACCAACTCTTGGTAATCTACAATCATTCTAGGCAACACGCGTCTGACCCTCATACATAACTCCGTATAGCTGTATGTCACAATACCAACTATACTACAATCATTACCAACCTGGATACGCAATCCACATAGTCGCCCGGTCATTGCGCTTTGCGTGGCTGCAATCAACATAACTCGTTAGGAGAGGCGACCTAACAACACGGCTCTATCGCACGATCTCGAGTGAGAAGAATGGAAACCAATCCTAAATGTCCTGCAGACCTCACGATTATAGATGTGGTGCACAACACACCGATAATCAAGACTCTACTTGACACGGTCTGTAGACACTTTCCGAGGACTAACTGCTCTGATACCACTTTTGTCACGACCCGACCCCGGGCCGCGACTGGTGTCCTACCTGGGCACCCTCCTATTCATTTAACATAATAAACTGCGGAAGATAAATAACACTCATTTTTTTTTCAAAACTAAGGCCAAGCCGATAAGGCTGCCATAACATAAAAATTACCCGAAAGGGTCTACACTGTTTAACAATGTAAAAACAACTCTAGCCAGTATAGCCCACAGATGAATACAGACCTCTAAGATTTGGACAAATACTATAACGGGACAAGGCCCCGCCGTACCCCTGAATATACATAACCATGACGACAAACTCCGGAACATTGGAGCCATCTCAAAATGCTGAACCAGGATCCTAAGCTCGCGGATCCACAACTGTGTACCTAAACCTGCGAACATGAACGCAGCCCCCCGAAGGGGGTCAGTACAACAGGTACCGAATATGGAACGGAAAATAAGGTACAGTAAACAAATCATAACTGTACAAAAGAATGACAGGGGCAAGTATATAAACTAAATACCAGATCCTACCGTGTCATTACTATCTCGTGAACTTAATCGTACCTTATTATCTTTTTCTATTTTTACATAAAAGTTATAGTCACATTCTTACGTACATGCTTAGGAAAAACCGTCAAGTTCATTACCATATAACTTAATTACATTGCATAACATAATCCAGGCCGCTTTATGGAGGACGCTTTATCTTGCCGGCCCCAAATGCGGGGCGCGATTGTCACGACCGACCGGCGCGGCGGTGCCCTATCGGGGCACACTGTCAGGTACACATCAGAGAATAGCAGCGGAATATACATAATACAACATCTGTATAAGGTAAACATCACTGGCAAGCCGACAAGGCCGCCTTCCATAAAATAACTTAATCGAAAGTGAAACAGTACAACTTATCCTTACTGTTACACCCCGTATTTTCAGGACATGTTTAAGAACGTAAGTAAGAACTCACAAGTGTTAAGATTTGAGACTTGTAAAAATTTATCGGAAATATGAAATTGTCGGAAATCGTATTATTATGACGTATGGGAGGGCGACACGTGTCACCCCCCTTATTAATGCCTTGGACGATTTTTTTAGCAAGGGCATAAGGGTCATTGGACCTTTGTTGCAAGACAAGTCTTGCAACTTGAGGCTTGATAATATTGACTAAAGTCAAAGGTCCCACAAATGGTCTTGATATTTGTTGTAGACTACATCTAAACCACCCATGTGTTTATATCATAACCCTCCAAGGTGCTATATATTACTACTAGTAGAGAGAGAGCTTTACACTTAGAAAAAATTGCACAAAATTGAAGAACTCAAAGGAAGAGCTCTCGGGTTCCCTCCATTCCTAAAGGAAAAAAATTTGTTTCTTGTTCATTCAACTCCCCACTTTAAACCAAGGTTCTTGAGGGTAGTGTAAGCATATCTCAATAGAAAAATCTTGGAAAAAGGTAGTTTTTGGGTTAGTCGCAAAACGAAAATCTAATGGTCTTTCTAGGTTTTGTTTGGAGATTTGAAGGATGATTGTTGGTGTTGTTCTAAGGGTCTCAACAAGCGGATTGAAGTGTCTTGGAGAGGCTCTAAACTACTAAGGAGCGACTTCGGATTGGAGTTGGATTAAAAATCGTTAAGGTATAATCTTGTCTTTTAAAGGTGTTACAAGATTATATAATTATATTGTTGTTGTTAGCTTTACTTGTTGCTAGCATGAAGTTGATATGTTGAAGTTATAAGTATTATGGATTGCTTGTAGCTAAATCCGAAATGTTATACAAGCCACTTGAAAATTGGATTACTAATTGGTCGTTTTTAGAAATCGTCGCATGTTACTTACTTAAAGATTATGGTTATTATAATCAAATGCGACTTGATATCATGTTATGCTACCAATTTGGATTGAAATGGAAATTGGATAAGAATTGGTATTGTTGAACTCAAGGTGGCGAATTTGGTAGTTTGTATTAGTTTGTTATTCATTTGTATTGGACTACCTTACATATTGTTGTGAGCCAATTGGGGCTGTTTGGTTATTCATTTGTATTGGACTACCTTCTATATTGTTGTGAGCCAATTGGGGCTGTTTGGTTATTGTATTTCGGCCTTGAAAAAGGCGTGAAGTGAGTAAAAACAATGGAGTCTTTGTCAGATTTTCCGTAGAATATAGAGACTTAACACTTATAATATTCTACGATTGAAGTAAGGCTTTAATAGGCGTATTGTGAATATTATAGGTTGACATACTACGGGGGACTTTGTACTTGGCAAGTGGTTTGACCAAGCGAGGTATGTAGAACTTTTTCCTATCTTTTGAGCATGACTAGTTTCACGTATATAGTAAGGTAGACGTACAAGACTTTGACATTCCTTACTAGCCTTATAAAATGCCAAGTCGGGTGAGTTAGGAAGTTAACTCACTTCTTTGAAAGTATTAAGGATGTCTTAAGTCTTAGTAAAGTTAAGGGACTTGAAGGGATTTAAAGTATGTGATACTTGTGTCGTTTTAATCGTATAAGTCCCTTGGATAGGAAAATGTACTTGACTAAGGTATAAAGTGAATATAACGACTTTATGGGGAGTTGGTTATATTGACTTTATGCAAAGGTAAATGGCTTGTGTTAATGAAAGGCAAATTGATTTTAAGGTATCAATTGCCTAAGGTTTTAATAAGAAAAGGAGTCACTTGATTTAGAAACCTACTTTAATCCTAAAGGTATTGTGACTTGCCTTGAAATGTAATTTGGACTTGATACTATGGTTAATAGTGTCTTGGAAGCTTTCTACTAAAAAAGAGTCATTTGTTTTTAAAGAGTAGAAGTACGTGGTACTTTGGGTTAAATTCCCGGATTCTTATAAAAGACATGATAGTGCCTTAAGTAAACTAAAATGAGAGTGTAGATGAATAAGACTAATAAGAAGTTAGGGGGATTGCTAACTTGTTTAATTATTGTATGGCCGGTTTGAGATAGGGTAAGAGTATCAGTGAGGGGCAAACCCCCAAGGCGCTATACCACCTTCTCCAGGATAAGAGTATAAATGAGGGGTAAGCCCCCAAGACGTTATACCACCTGCGTTACTACCTTCTTCAGGGTAAGAGTATAAATGAGGGATAAACCCCCAAGACGTTATACCACTGCTTGGGGTAAGAGTATAAATGAGGTAGGAACCCAAGGCGTTATACCACCTATTTTTATGGGTTCACTACCCGTGATATGATCGGGAGCTAGTATTGTGATGTTATGCGTATTCTCTTGATGTACTCATTGTTAGTAAGGCCTTTGTGTTGTTATACCGTATTTCCGCAGTATATGCGTGGCGCGACGTATTATAATTTGAGCCTTAAAGTTGGCTAGTTTCGAAATTTGGGCACAAGTGCCAAAAGAATCGTTTTTAACGAAGCGTTTTACTAAACTTGCGAAGGAAAATTCGGCTATGTCATTTTTAATTTTTGCGGATTTTTCGAGAGGCGAAACATTTTGGACCAACGGGAGGGTGACATGTCACCTCACATTGGAAGGAAGAATGGGGCGGCGTGGACGATTGGGTCGAGGTGGTTGGTAGGATATTTTGTGCAGTGGTTGTGGTAGATGGATAAGGTCCACATGGTTAAAATCTAGCCCTACACTTGCCTTACACTTGGAAGAATCTTGGCCATTGGTTGGCCATTTCTTGACCTATAAATACCTCTAAGTTGAAGACTTTCTTCATCCTCACTTGAGCAATCTATCTAAGTCTCAAAATACTCCCTCCTCTTGTTCTTTCGTCCACCACACCTCCCCCTTTGAGAAGGCCCTTTGGGTGAGAGCTTCCTCCTCACTCTTTGTAGTGGTTAGCAGTAGGGTACCCCTAGCCTAGTTGTCTCGTATAAATACCCCTTTTGTGGTATAGAAATACTCTCAAGTATTGTTATAATGCCCAAATACCTTGGCCCCAAATACCTTGTAGTATTCCCAAGGTTACAACTTATACAAAAGCCAGAAAATACTATTATACTTCCTCGATCACAAAAACGAAACCCTAAGGAAAACCTTCATAGTCGGTTGAAGTGTTTAAGTAGAAGTTGCGTAGAACTTCTAAGGGTTGTTGGAGGCGGATTGGGCGCCACAGTAGGAGCTAAGCGTTGTTCGGGATCGACGTATAACTTGGATAATTTTGGGCTTATCGAGGTAATCACTCTTGACCTTACATTTGTAATTGGAAATTACATGTTGTAGGAATATATAGTTAAAGTATACTATATATAGAATTGAACATAGTTGTGCAATGTCTTTTGACTTAAGCTCGAATAATACTTACGGCAATGTCTTGCGACTTAAGCTGAATTTAAATAAGAGAAGCTGTAATTACATAGTGTATTGATGAACTTGTGTAGCATTCTTTGTGTAGTAGAATTGTACACGTCGGTTAGGCGTGCAAACCCCTCTAAGGAGTTGTTGGCACATTAGCGGTCTCGATAGAGAGGAGATTTCTGTTGTTGCGGGGAGGTCTTTGAATTTTCTGTAGAATACTTCTACATTGAGCTCCGGATGTTAATAGGCGCCTTGTGGCCTCTATAGGTTGAAGTACTACGTGTGGCGTGATCTACTTGGCTTAAGGTGGCCAAGCGGTTTGAGGTACTTGGGCGTTTTGCTATTAGTCGATAATCGTCGCGAGGTATGTGAAACTCTTCCTATCTTTTCTAGCATGATATGTGTGTAACTATGTAGTACGGTGAGCGTCACGTGTGCTAAATGTATTTGATTGGTTTAAAACATAAAGTGTTATAACATCTTTATGGGAAGTTGAGTTATATGACTTTATGTAGGTAAGGAAATGCTTTGTGGTTTTAAAAAGGTAACTGATTTGACTTATAACTGACTTGTTGTGTAATAGTAAAGAATCTTGAAGTATTTCAAAAGAATGCTGAATCATCTTTAACATAAGAGTTATACTAGCTTTATGGGAAGTTAGGTATAACGTCTTAAGAGAGAATGGTTTTACTGATTTTTAGAAGTTAAGAGACTTAATCTTAAAAGATAAGAGACTTGACTTGATATGGATGTTAGTGTGAAACCTCATTCGTGAGTAATGAGTACCTGGTTGTAAAAGGAATAATGTTTCTTGATTCGAAATCAGAATAAGTATCGAACAAACCACTGCAGCGCTAATAAAGGAAAATGTAATGACTAATGAAGTATTATTAAAACCAGTAGAAACCTCCATCTGCATAGAAGCTAAGATGAGACAAAATGATATTACATTTCCTAGATCATGGCTGCTTAATAAGATTGATTATGAACAAGAATAGCCTACTCTCATATAAGACATATGTTTATCAGTTTGTTTAAAAGAGAATTACATTCTTAAATGAATAAGACTATGAACTACAAAACCTTACAAAAATAAGAAACGTAAATACTTGAAATTAGGCAAACTGGAACTTTAGGGAAAAGAAAGGCATTGTGTTATCTTAAATTGGTTTAAACCATAAAGTGTTATAACAGCTTTATGGGAAGTTAGTTATAACGACTTTATGAAAACAAAAGAAGGGTTTTATCATTGGTTTTAATGTGGTAACTTGACTTTAAAAAGAGAAGTGTTTTGGTCTAAAAAGAAGGCATGGTATTGCCTTAATTTGGTTTTAAAAAGGATAGTATGGAAGTTGTTTTGGTTTACTTAAAAGATATAAGTCACTCTATTTTATGCTACAGGTATCGGGTGACTTTTATAAAAGGGAATGGATCTTTAAAAGGAACTTAACGTACGTAGTACTTTAGGATTAAAACCCGGACTTTGACATAAAATGAAAGTACCTTGAGTTGTGGATAAATTGCATATGCTTGTTGTTGTGTAACTTGCCTATGCTTGTTGTTGTGTAACTTGCCTATGCTTGTTGTGATAGCCTTTGTTATGCAAGAATCGTGTTCTATATTACCGCGTCTCTCAATGGAGGGCCGGTTGACTTGTTGAGGACTTACTTGGGCGTCTGGCGTGTGGAAAATTTCACGGGTATGCTCACGATGATAGTGTTATTCCATGGACTAGCTCTCCGAGGTTTCTTCTTGTTCGGCCTTGGTACACGGTGGTGGCTTCGTACTTGCCCCGTCTGTGGTGATTCGGCCTTAGTACACGGTAGTTAGCCCTCGCACTTGCCGTTCGGTGTAGTGGCGAAGTCTCGTGATCTGACCTTGGTACACGGTGGTCACCCTCGTACTTGCCGTCACCACGTGGCCGGCCTTGTATCGGTAGTCGGCTCGCACTTGCCGTGTCGCCCGTGGTTTGGTTTTATTGTATTGTTATTACGGCTTTGGCATCGGTAGGACTTGGTGTTGGTGTACTTCTTGGTGTTATCATATCATAGGCTGGCGGTGAGGAAGGTATTCCACGGGCATGATCGATGTTGTGGCGTGAGACCCATAATTATATTTGAGTAAATGACCGGAGGCGTGAGACCACGACTTGATATAAGCGTTATATGTGTGTATCGTAGTTTGGTTATCATACATGTCTCTGCTTTATATAGACTATTATGATTTCATTTACGGTATTCTGATTTCACATACTTAGTACTGTTATCTTGACCTCCTTGAAGTGCGTTAATCTGCGCGGTAGAAATACATCGGTTGTCGATCCGCTTTTAAGTCACCTTTCAGCGTATTGGGAAGCTCCGTTCCTTGAGGCTTATCTTTGGTATGTTACCACGATGTGCAGTAGGTTCTTGTACATTCGAGTATGGCGGGCCCTGTCCGTCATAGTTGTTGTATAAATCTTAAGTGCATGCTTTGTTGTAGGCGGGTGTAAGGATTATGCTATTGAGATGTTTATATATATATGTTGGAAGGCAACCGTTTTGGTTGGCCTATTTTCTTTTATTTATCATGTCTCTTGTTTCATATTTATGTTTTATGTTCCGCTGATTTTCTCTGATGAGTGACTACTTGGGTGCCCGGGTAAGGCACCAGTCACGGGCCCCGGTTCGGGTCGTGACATGTGTACTGTAATTTTGTTATCATATATGTCTCCGGCTTTCTTTTAAACTTATGTTGTAATTACAGTACTTTCCAGTTTTACATACTTAGTACATATTGTGTACTGACCCCCTGCCTCGGGGGCTGCGTTCATGCCGCAGGGAAGGGTAAGCAGGCGGTGGATCCTCACTCTTAGGATCACTTATCAGACGTCGGAAGCTCCATTCTCCGGAGGCTTGTCTTTCTTTTAGTCTGATCTTTCCACGATGTTGTAGATTTTGTACATTCGAGGGTATGGCGAGCCACTGTCCACGATTGTTATTCCTAAGTGCGTATTCACATATGTGGTTGGTAAGAACCGAGTTGTAAAGTTGTACTTTTGACTTTGTTTATATTATGGAAGCGGCACTTGCTCGGCTAGCTTTGTGTTGTTATATTGTTTACACTGTGTTTATGTTGTGTATGTTCATTGCTATTCTCGATGTATACGAGCAGGTGCCCGGGTAGAACGATCGCGGCGGTCGGTCGTGACAAAAGTAGTATCGAGCGATTAGTCCTCGGAAAGTGTCTGAGGCGTGTCTAGTAAGTCTTGATTATCGGTGTGTTGTGCACCACATCTATAATCGAGGAGTGCGAGGACATTTAGGATTAGTTTCCATTCTTCTCTCTGCGAGATCGTGCGATGAGAGTCTTATTAGGTTGAATCCTCCGACCTAGTCTTATGAAAGCAGATATGCCTCGCGGAGCGGCCGGGGCCCGAAGGGCAAAGCGGCGGGAGGCGCTAGCGGTACTCGAGAGGTTACGGGCTCGAGCACGGACTATGCACGAGGTAGTAGGCGAGTCGGCGAGTTCGACCACGCTGCGATTTTAGAGGCGAGGCGGAAGTAGCTCCAGAGGTTCCGTGCAGGACCCTCGATTTCCGGCACCAGTGCGAGTATAGAGACTACGGGGCGGTCCGGTGTTGACCCGATATAGTAGTCGAGCGTGGCAGCAGCGAGCAGCGGCCCTAAGCCGGTTTGTGGATTAGGGATTTTCGGATGTCATCCACCGAGTTTTATGGTTCGAGGTCGATGAGGATCGCGGGGAGTTCATTCGGCGGCTCTGACGGACCATGCAGTCCAGGGCTTGAGAGTGCATTACGCTAGCCTCTTCTGGGTTGCGCGATATTGCGTTGAACTATACACATCGGCCGGTCGGGTTGACCGAGCGGACCGATTGACGTGGGTTAACCGGACGGCGGACCGTAAGGACATCCGGGTTGGGGTCGGATTGTCCCAACCACAACCCGTGGTCATTTCAAAACCAGATCTGGCCGGGCCGGTAAGGCCGGTATTGGAAAAGCGGTTCCATTCTGGGTTAACCGGGCCGGGCCGGACGGTTACAAAACAAAAATAAAAAATTGCCCAACGGTCATTTCGGCCGTTGGGCTTGAAGAAATTTGGGCGAGGTGGCTAACGGTCATTTCGGCCAGTTGGTCATTTTTTTAATTTTTTTTTGTTTTTGTTTTGTTTAATTATTTATTTTAATTCCATTTTACCCTTTAAAAATCTATAAATTCTCTACATTTTCTTCATTTTTATCACACAACATTTCTCTCAATTCTCTTATTCTCATACTCTCTTAATTATCTTTATTATCAATTTTCAAGTTATTAATATTATTAGTTTTCAAATTCAAAGTAGCAAGGCAAGACTTGAGCTTCGAGTTTCTATTGAATTACGAATCGAAGTTTGGTACACTCGTTTCATTCTCTAATTATTTTATTAAATTGTCATATTTATTTGTTGATTATTTAAATATTTTATAATGTCTTTACTAAGGAATTGCGTCGGATTGTAGTAAATCTAGTTCAAGGGGTAAAAAATCTGTAGGTTCTTCATCATCTAATCAAAATATAGATTATGATCAAATGCAAGAAGATTTTGGAATAGAAGATAATGAATGTGATAACGTTCAATTAGATGATATTGATGAACTTGAAGAACAAGAACCTCCTACACCTACTAGTGTTCCTTCTGTCAATGTTGGTACTGCTAGTGGTAGTCGTAGACCTCCTTTTCCTATTCCTGATGTTTATTGTATTGGTGCAGTCTTAAATCCTTCTATTAAAAAAGTAGATTGTCATAATTTAATATTTAGTTTATATAATTATATGGAAATAGGTCAAACAGAAACTCCATCTTCATTTGATTGCATAAGTAAACTTGATACTAATTTAACTACATTATATGAATATTATGCTACATTACATGATAACACCAACTCTGCTACTAATATTCCTTCTAGTTACAGTTACGTGTCTACACTGCGAGATTGATGATGATGGCGATGAAGAAGAATCTTTAGACATATGGAGCACTTTTACAACACAACCAACCATGGCCGATCTTTGCGATGAGATGCAATTTTATTTGCAAAAGCGGTGAGTCAAGAAAATTTTGACCCTTTACAATGGTGGCGGGATAACAAAGGCAATTCCGGTACTTGCAGCGATGGCGGGATGTTCTTAATGTGTCGATCTCAGCGGTGGCACGAAAGTGCATTTAGCCAAGCACGAGATCAAATAGGAGACACACGTCACTCATTGGGTGGAAGCACATTAGAAGTGTTAGTCTGCTTAAGGGATTGGATCAGATCAGAGAGAAGAAATCAAGGATGTGGAGACGTTGATTATCCCGAAGATGAAGAAATAGGCAATATTTTGGAAGGCGGGAGGCGGAGGCGGGGCGGAATTAATACTCGGATTTAGAGGCTATGGAGCATAACCAATTCAATCAACCTATAGATTACGAAGAACTTGCAAAAAGGATGCATAATATGTAAATAAAATTATTATTACTTCATTATGTACTCTTATTAACGTTATGAAAGTTCAAAAGTTTACATCTTATCATTAATTTTAATTTTACTATCTATTTAGTTGTTAATCTGTTATTACTTATAAGTTATAATGTTATATACTTATATGATATATCTACTAATCTAATAAATTATTAAAAGTATAATTACAAATTTACAATATAAAGTTATAAACTATAAAGTATAAAGTTATAAACTATAAAGTATAAAGTTATAAACTATAAAATCAAAAGTTAACTTTAAAGTTTCAATTTTAATATATACAACTAAATTATATATTATATTATTATATTACATATTTAAATTGAATTTAGTTTATATTATAGAAAATAAATACTAGAATTAAAAAAAAAAAAATAGAAGCAGGACCGGTTGGACCGGATTCGACCTTAACCGCAACGCCAACATGGAATCGTGAACGACCGGACCGGTTGGCGTGGTCGATGAACCGGACCGTGCCGGTCGAACCGTTAAACCGGTAATGGCTCGGTCGGGCCGGTGACGTTAAACCTATCGTTGAACCGGTTTGAGTCGTGGTTGCTTTCGAGAGGTGACGATGCTCTTCCATGTTTGGGAGGAGTTCTGAGGCCTTCATGGATCACTTTTTGCCTCACGAGATGAGAGAGCGGGTAGGCAGATTCTTGACCTTGGCGAGCAGGGAGGCGGGGAGTATAGCTGAGTTTGACTCATTGGCGAGCGCGCATACTATTGTAGCTAGCATGGCGGATAGAGTTCATCGTTATGTGATGGGGCTAGGCCGTCATATGATTCTGACATGCTTGGGGTGGCTCTTCAACCGGTATGGACATTGCTAGGATGCAGCCTATGCTCGGGGATAGAGGATAGAAAGGGAGGACCAGTTGACGCAGGCCCAAGAGGCTGTGACATCGTGGGTCTCGGGGCGATTTCGGCGGACAACCTCGCAGCAGAGTAGGTCCACATTCCGGCCCGGCCGAGTGCTCGTCACGGTTTTACGGCAAGAGGTCGATCGGCCAGTCGATCGGGAGCGGTCGGCTCGGGACTCTGAATTTCGAGGCGAGAACCATCACGTCGGGACCACCACACCTCAGTGTGCTCGATGCGGTAGGTTCCACCAGGGCGAGTGTCGCAGAGCTTCGGGAGCTTGTTACTCGTGTGGCCAGCAAGGCCATTTGAAGAGAGATTGTCGTCTCAGAGCGGCGTTGGTGGTACAAAGCCTGAAGCGGGATCGATTCTTGGGTCTTCTCCTTACGTGGTCGCGAGCCGGGCGAGGTACTCACGGACCGGCAGGCCGCGGTAGAGGTCGTGGTGGTGGTTCTAGTTCTGGCGGTTCACAGAACCGCATATATTCTCTAGCCACCGCCAGATCGTGAGGCTTCCACAGCGTTATCACGGTACATTCACGATTTCAGGCTGTGATGTTTATGCTTTGATAGATCCAGGTTCTACCTTGTCCTATGTGTCCCCTCTTATTGCGGGTAGAATCGGGATAGAGCTGGTGTCGATAGAGCCGATTGAGGTAGCTACGCCAGTGGGTGATTCGGTGTTAGCTGAGCGGGTGTATAGAGGTTGTCCGGTATTCATTCACAGTCGTCAGACCCTTGCAGACTTGATAGAGTTAGAGATGACAGATTTTGATGTCATTATGGGTATGGACTGATTGACATCTTGTTATGCCAACGTTGACTGTAGGGACAGGTTGGTTCGGTTCCAGTTTCCTGGCGAGCGATTATCGAGTGGAGAAGCAACACGGCGTCGCGAGGTATGTTTATTTCTTACCTCAAGGCTAGGAAGATGGTGCGAGAAAGGTACATCTATCATCTGGTGCGGGTATTTGATACAGAGGCTGAGGTGCGAATTCTTGATCGATGCGATGGTTAGGAATTTGCAGATGTGTTCCCAGACGATCTTCCGGGTATCCCTCCTGAGAGGGAGATTGAGTTTTGTATTGACACGTTGCCAGACACTCGACCTATTTCCATTCCGCCATACGAGGATGGCACTGCCGAGTTGAGGAGTGAAGGACCGGTGAAAGATTTCTTTGGAAAAGGCTTTATCGGGCCTAGTGTATCTCCCAGGAGCGCCGGTGTTGTTTGTAAAGAAGAAGGATGGGGCCAGCTGCGTATGTGTGTTGACTCTGAGCAACCGAATAAGGTAACCATTAAGAATAGGTACCCTCCCGGGATTGATGATTTGTTTGATCGATTGCGAGTGCGAGGTGTTTCTCAAAGATAGACTGCGATGCAGTTATCATCATGTTCGAGTTCGAGGCGAGATATCCCAAAGATCGCATTCGGGACCGGTATGGGCACTATGAGTTGAGGTTATGTCTTTCGGTTTGACCAACGCTCGGTATTTATGGATTTGATGAACGGGTGTTCAAGCCATTTTTGGATACGATTGTGATTGTATTCATTGATGACATCTGGTGTATTCACGGACGAGCGAGAGCATGCAGATCACTTCGAGTGTACTTGGGATTCTCGGAGCGGCGATTGTTCGCCAAGTTCTCAGTGTGAGTTTTGGTTGCTCGATGGCATTCCCGGGCATATTATTGGGGTGATGGTGTTCGGGTAGATACGGCAAAGATCGAGGCGATCAAGTCTTGGCGAGACCTACTACTCCGACCGAGGTGCGCAGTTTCTTAGGACTGGCAGGGTATTATCGTAGGTTTGTGGAGCAGTTTGCTTCGATTTCGGCACCGTTGACTAGGCTGACTCAGAAGGCAGCCAAGTTCCTGTGGACAGAGGCTTGCGAGAAGGGTTTCGAGTTGCTGAAGGAAAGGTTGACTACAACTCCAGTTCTTACTCTCCCTGAGGGGTTAGACGGGTACGTGATCTATTGTGATGCCTCGGGTATCGGGTTAGGGTGTGTTTTGATGCAGCACGGCAAGGTTATAGCCTATGCTTCCCGGCAGTTACGGAAGCATGAGAGGAATTACCCTACCCATGACTTAGAGTTGGCCGCGGTTATTCATGCCTTGAAGATTTGGAGACATTATTTGTATGGGGTTCATGTGGATATTTTTACAGACCACAAGAGCCTCCAGTATATCTTCAGGCAGAGGGAGCTGAACTTGAGACAGAGACGGTGGTTAGAGTTGCTGAAAGATTATGATGTTGATATTCTATACCATCCGGAAGGCCAACGTAATTCTTGATGCCTTGAGTCGTAGGTCGATGGGAGCCTATCGAGTGCGACCAGAGAGGCAGGACATGGTCCATTAGATCCACCGATTAGCGAGCCTCGGGGTTCGATTGATCGATCCGACGATAGTGAAGTGCGGGTTCGTGAGGTTGCGAGTCTTCCATCATTGATGAGGTGAAGATGCGGCGGTTTGAGGACCTAGTGTTGATGCGGTATCGAGATGCAGCTCTTCGGGAGAGAAGAGTCTATTCGAGGTAGCGCTGATGGGAGTCTTTGAGATTTGAGGCGGTTGTGTGTTCCCGATGTGGCGGGACTCACGGCAGATTGCAGGAGGCACGCGGTGCTCGTTATTCTATTCATCCGGTCGACCAAGATGTACCATGACCTCGGATGTTTGTATTGGTGGGATGGCACGAAGAGGACGTGGCGAGTTTTGTTGCCTGATGTCCTAATTGCGGCGAGTTAAGGTCGAGCACGAGAGGCCCGGTGGATTATTGCGATCTTTTGAGATTCCGACTTGGAAGTGGGAGATGATCAACATGGACTTTGTTCTGAGGTTACCTCGTACTCGAGAGAAAATACGACTCCATTTGAGTTATTGTTGTGGTGTGAAATCAGCCCATTTCCTTCGATCGGGGCAGCGTTTTGGTGAGACTATGCGGTTGTACATCGGGAGATTGTGAGATCTGCGGTGTCAGTGTCGATTATTTACGATAGGGAGCCCGGTTACGGCTAACTTACGGAGGTCTTACGAGAAGGGTTTGGGGACACAGTGAGTCTCAAAGACATTTCATCCTCAGGTGGCGGCGAGCGGCGGCGCACTATCCGACAACGAGGATATCTTTGCGAGCTGCGTGATCGATTTCGATGGTATTGGGAGGATCATTTGCCTCTCGTGGAGTTGCTTATAATACGGCTACCATTCCGGTATCTGAGATGGCGCCATACGAGGCTTTATATGGCGGAAATGCAGTCGCCGTCGGTTGGTTCGGCGTGGGCGAGTGCGATTAGTTGGCGGACTTGGTACACAGGCGTGGATAAGGTGAAGCTTATCAAGGAGAGCATTAGCGGCTCGAGTCGGCGAAGTCATATGCGGATAATCGTCGGCATTTGGAGTTTGGTGAGCGATTGGGTCTTCTTGAAGGTGTCACCCATGAAGGGTGTGATGAGATTCGGTAGAAGGAAACTCGGCCCAAGGTACATTGGGCCCTACCAGATCGTTCGTAGAGTGGGCAAGGTTGCCTACGAGTTGGATCTGCCATCAGAGTTAGAGGCGGTACATCCGGTCTTCCATGTTTCTATGTTGCGGAAGTGTATCGGAGATCCAGCGAGAGTTTTTCCTACTAGTGAGGTCCAGGTGACAGAGGGGTTATCGTATGAGGAGAGTCCCATAGCGATACTTGATCGCCAGGTCAGGCGACTGCGGACCAAGGAAGTAGCTTCCGTCAAAGTCCTGTGGAGGAATGATAACCGAGAGGAGATGACTTGGGAGGCGGAGGAGGACATGTTGAGGAAGTATCCTCACTTATTTCCTATACCTTCAGGTAATTCATCTTCCCTTACTTGTCAAGTTTTAAATTGAAGTATTTCTTTTGCTTAAATGCTTTTATGTGGCCATGAGTGGCATTTTTGGTATGTCGGGGTTGTGAAAGGAGACTATGTCGCTATTTGTAAGTTTGACTCCGAAAGAACATTCGGGGACAAATGTTTCTAAGGGGGGAAGAATGTTACACCCCGTATTTTCAGGACATGTTTAAGAACGTAAGTAAGAACTCACAAGTGTTAAGATTTGAGACTTGTAAAAATTTATCGGAAATATGAAATTGTCGGAAATCGTATTATTATGACGTATGGGAGGGCGACACGTGTCACCCCCCTTAGTAATGCCTTGGACGATTTTTTAGCAAGGGCATAAGGGTCATTGGACCTTTGTTGCAAGACAAGTCTTGCAACTTGAGGCTTGATAATATTGACTAAAGTCAAAGGTCCCACAAATGGTCTTGATATTTGTTGTAGACTACATATAAACCACCCATGTGTTTATATCATAACCCTCCAAGGTGCTATATATTACTACTAGTAGAGAGAGAGCTTTACACTTAGAAAAAATTGCACAAAATTGAAGAACTCAAAGGAAGAGCTCTCGGGTTCCCTCCATTCCTAAAGGAAAAAAATTTGTTTCTTGTTCATTCAACTCCCCACTTTAAACCAAGGTTCTTGAGGGTAGTGTAAGCATATCTCAATAGAAAAATCTTGGAAAAAGGTAGTTTTCGGGTTAGTCGCAAAACGAAAACCTAACGGTCTTTCTAGGTTTTGTTTGGAGATTTGAAGGATGATTGTTGGTGTTGTTCTAAGGGTCTCAACAAGCGGATTGAAGTGTCTTGGAGAGGCTCTAAACTACTAAGGAGCGACTTCGGATTGGAGTTGGATTAAAAATCGTTAAGGTATAATCTTGTCTTTTAAAGGTGTTACAAGATTATATAATTATATTGTTGTTGTTAGCTTTACTTGTTGCTAGCATGAAGTTGATATGTTGAAGTTATAAGTATTATGGATTGCTTGTAGCTAAATCCGAAATGTTATACAAGCCACTTGAAAATTGGATTACTAATTGGTCGTTTTTAGAAATCGTCGCATGTTACTTACTTAAAGATTATGGTTATTATAATCAAATGCGACTTGATATCATGTTATGCTACCAATTTGGATTGAAATGGAAATTGGATAAGAATTGGTATTGTTGAACTCAAGGTGGCGAATTTGACCGTAGTTTGTATTAGTTTGTTATTCATTTGTATTGGACTACATACATATTGTTGTGAGCCAATTGGGGCTGTTTGGTTATTCATTTGTATTGGACTACCTTCTATATTGTTGTGAGCCAATTGGGGCTGTTTGGTTATTGTATTTCGTCCTTGAAAAGGTGGCAAAGTGAGTAAAAACAAAGGAGAGTCTTTGTCAGATTTTCCGTAGAATATAGAGACTTAACACTTATAATATTCTACGATTGAAGTAAGGCTTTAATAGGCGTATTGTGAATATTATAGGTTGACATACTACGGCGGGACTTTGTACTTGGCAAGTGGTTTGACCCGAGGTATGTAGAACTTTTCCTATCTTTTGAGCATGATTAGTTTCGCGTATATAGTACGGTGAGCGTCTGAGACTTTGACATTCCTTACTAGCCTTATAAAATGCCAAGTCGGGTGAGTTAGGAAGTTAACTCACTTCTTTGAAAGTATTAAAGATGTCTTAAGTCTTAGTAAAGTTAAGGGACTTGAAGGGATTTAAAGTATGTGATACTTGTGTCATTTTAATCGTATAAGTCCCTTGGATAGGAAAATGTACTTGACTAAGGTATAAAGTGAATATAACGACTTTATGGGGAGTTGGTTATATTGACTTTATGCAAAGGTAAATGGCTTGTGTTAATGAAAGGCAAATTGATTTTAAGGTATCAATTGCCTAAGGTTTTAATAAGAAAAGGAGTCACTTGATTTAGAAACCTACTTTAATCCTAAAGGTATTGTGACTTGCATTGAAATGTAATTTGGACTTGATACTATGGTTAATAGTGTCTTGGAAGCTTTCTACTAAAAAGAGTCATTTGTTTTTAAAGAGTAGAAGTACGTGGTACTTTGGGTTAAATTCCCGGATCCTTATAAAAGACATGATAGTGCCTTAAGTAAACTAAAATGAGAGTGTAGATGAATAAGACTAATAAGAAGTTAGGGGGATTGCTAACTTGTTTAATTATTGTATGACGGCCGGTTTTGAGATAGGGTAAGAGTATCGGTGAGGCAAACCCCAAGGCGCTATACCACCTTCTCCAGGATAAGAGTATAAATGAGGGGTAAGCCCCCAAGACGTTATACCACCTGCGTTACTACCTTCTTCAGGGTAAGAGTATAAATGAGGGATAAACCCCCAAGACGTTATACCACCTGCTTGTGGTAAGAGTATAAATGAGGGTAGGAACCCCAAGCGTTATACCACCTGTTTTTATGGGTTCGCTACCCGTGATATGATCGGAGATCGCTATTGTGATGTTGTACGTATTCTCTTGATGTACTCTCATTGTTAGTAAGACACCGTGTACTGTAATTTTGTTATCATACATGTCTCCGGCTTTCTTTTAAACTTATGTTGTAATTACAGTACTTTCCAGTTTTACATACTTAGTACATATTGTGTACTGACCCCCTGCCTCGGGGGCTGCGTTCATGCCGCAGGGAAGGGTAAGCAGGTGGTGGATCCTCACTCTTAGGATCACTTATCAGACGTCGGAAGCTCCATTCTCCGGAGGCTTGTCTTTCTTTTGGTACAGTCTTTCCCAGGGCGAATAGTTCAATTAGAATCAACGAATAGTTCAGGACGTTCTTTTCATAGATCCTTCGAGCGAGAAAGGTGCTGCGCCGGCCAACCCCGAAGCCAAGGTCGAACGCAAGCCCGAAGCGAAGCCCTCGCCCCTTTTGAAAAGCAGAAATGCGACGTTTCAAACCCCGCGAGGAAGGTAATCAAAAAAGAAAGAAAATGGGTTCTTCTTTCTTTGGAGAGTTTTCGGTGGAACCGGTGAACCACGCGAGCTGGTTAGATGCGTGGGACAGAGGGCTCGTAGTAGGAGGTCTTACTTGTATTGCAATAATAAAAAAATGTACGAACACAAATAATGAGCATTGAACTTGAAGGTGGGATTGTACCGGTCGACTGAAAGACTCGAAAGACCTACTTGAGGTATAGTTTTCGTCCTACCTCCAGGCGCATAAGAGCCCAGGCACACGGTCCACATGGGCCTCCAAAGCCGCCCCTCTCTTTATAGTCGAGTTGCTTAAAGCCCCTTAGCGGGAAAATTCTATAACCTGGGCATCAATAAATTCTTCGCTAAAATAGACGCCTACGAATTTACCTAGGTGTGAAAGCCGTTTTCGCTTGCTTGATTATTTGGAAAGGGGCGGAAATACGGTTGTTTACTTGCTTACTTTTCTGAGAAGCTCTTTACGACTATAAAACTTCTCGCGCCATTCTCGTAGTTTTGACTTGCTCTTAGGCTACTGTTGACCGGCTTCGCGAGACCATTTCGGTGCAAGCAAGTCATCTGTGCTAATAAGTTCCTGCCTTTTTTTTATAGGTAAGACATGGGGCAATAAGCCCTCAGTCACTCACATTATCTGTACTTTACCTAAGCCTGTTAGTGCAGCTCAGCTGGAAGAGATTCTAAGCGAGAAGCAGTACTGAACCGGAGCCACATCGAGTGTAAGCTTCGTTGCCCGAACACGATTGGTGCTGACCACACTAGGTGCTACCGTGGTAGCAAGAGAGGCCAGGCGGTGACAATTGAGAGGTTGTGAGCTCCTGAACTCTGCGGCGAGTTCAGCCACCACCTCCGGGTCTGAGCTCTGCTCGAGCGTAGTCAGCCAGCTTCGTGACTTTGCTTAGCTTCCAGCCTTGCAAAGGGATAACCTTTCACTATCTAGGCGCCCGAATAAATGAATGCAGCCTCAACCAGAGAGATCAACCTGCGCCTTTGAGTTGAGGCCGCTGGCGGCGCAGAACGAACTAATCCGCGACCTGCGCACATTGGAGAAAGTGCTCTGCTAGTAAAATCGGTCCGAGATTGAACTATGGAACAAGGGAGTTTACTTGCTTACTTGTTAGAGGAAGGGAGTTTACTTGCTTACTTGTTAGAGGAAGGGAGTTTACTTGCTTACTTGTTAGAGTACGGAAGCGACATCATCTAATAGAACTATTAGTCGAGTTGCTTCAGCTAAACCCTTTCTCCTATTCTCATTTCACTATTCCACAAGGAGAAAGACTTGGGCACGTAGGCGGTGAATCGGGTTGAAAGTGAAAGCCGCCAAAAACAGGCGGAATGCTCTCGAAACCAATTCACTTGAGTGAGACAGAGGAGAGTGGAATTTCGTGTGTAGGGGTGAAATCCGGAGATCTACGAAGGAACGCCAGTGTTTTTGCTTTTAGCTCCTTTCCCTCTTCATACCTGATTCGAACTGCTACGCTTATCATTGAATAGTTCCATTCGAACAGCTATGCAGTTCTTCTTTCCACTCCTTCTTCTTTTCCTTGCGATCGAGAGGCGAAACAACTAGAAACGAGAAGCGGCGTTCTTTATAATACGATTCATAATAAGAAATGAGAACTGTTGCATTTCCCTCTGGAATATTATTGTTTGGGTACGACCGGACAACTACCGATATCTATTAATATCTTCATTTTTTTGGCGACTAATCCGATCCGACTAACCGGAACTGAACTTAAGCAACTCTAATAAGAAATCGTGCTCGCTGCTTTTCTCATCACTTTCTAATTAGAATGTGAGGAGAGCTGGAGCAATGACGTCTACAACATTTCTGGCCGAAGTAAGTTTGCGCTTCTTGTTTGAATTGGAGCCAGATTGCGGATCATCAGACTGCATGATAGCTGAAGATGGCTTAGGCAAAAGTGGAGCTGTGGCCGACTTGAAGTTCGTTTACCATTTACAGTATAAGATGAGAAAGACAAAACTAAAGAATGGGACTAAGCAACTTTTTTAGATTTCATTCTTTAATATAACATCAACATAACAATAACAAACTAAAGCAATTCGGAAGATAAACTATCAGTCAATGACGTCTTCGTTGCCCAAAAGCTGACATAGATGTTATGGGTAGAGTTCTTTTTTTTTCTTCTAATTTTGTTCAGAAAAGGGGGCCGGGCGTAGCACGTTCTTTTTTGGGACACATAGGCTATTACAGACGCATCAAAAAACACTTTTCGAAGCGCGGAATCCCAGAATGGAATCATTGCAGAAGAAAGGTATAAGGCTTGGGAACCGGAACATGATTAAGCCTTGTTGCGCTCGAAAAGCACTGTTGAGAGGAAGATCCTTGGCCCCTCTTCATTCTCTACAGGGTTCCAAACCTTTCTTTAACATAGGTGACAACGAGCCAGGCAGAGATGGAAGAGATCAAACACGGGAATAAGAAGCAAGCTCGCCTTCCTTTTTGATCATTTTGATAGAGGGGGATGAAGAAAGTGGACAAAAGAGACTCGCATTTCTCATCGAACAAATAAATATTCTGGCCTTCTGGCCCGTTTAGGTGTGGGCATCTCAGAGGCTAAGTCGCTCACATCCCGAACAGGTGGATGTGAGTTCGCCAAGAAATTTAGACTTCTCACCATCCATCTCTGGCTGAGCCATATAGCACGAAATTCTAACAAATCTCGTTTTTGTGAACCTAATCGATCCGGAACCTCTCAGGGATCCAGACGTCTATTTTAGCGAAGAATTTATTAATGCCTGCTTTTTCTTTCCCTAGAATTTCATTGAAGCCGCAGCCCTATCCATTTATTCATTCGACCCAACTTGATTTTGTTCCGTTCCAAGAATTCTACGGACTTTCTCTTTTACTGTGTGGAATAAGAGCGGGTGTGTTATACCCCGTATTTTCCAGAGTATGTACGTGGGGGACGTACGTAGAAATTTTCGAACTTCTTTAGGCTTGGCCGAATTCTTTTTGTGCACAACACCCGGTTAGAGTCGTTTTTAGACGAAACGGTTTCCACGGCTTTCGTAGGGAATTTCGGCTATGTCATTTATAATTTTGCGGATTTTTCGAGAGGCGTAACATTTTGGACCAACAAGAGGCGACACTTGTCACCCTACAATTGGTGAAGGTTGGCGGGCGAGAATGGGGAGTGTGGCACGTTTTTGTGTTGAATTGGTGGTCAAGGAGTTGGTAGGATATTTTGGGTAGATGGATAAGGTTGCACATGGCTTAATCTTGGCCTTACACTTGCTATGCACTTGTCTTCATCTTGGCCATTCGTTGGCCTTCACTTGACCTATAAATACCCTCAAGTGATGAACTTTCTTCATCCAAAATCTTTTCTAAGTGTTAAAAATCCCTCCCTTTAGTGTTGAGTTCGTCCAACTCCCTCCTTTGAGAGTCTTGGCAGGGCCTCCCCCCTCACTGTGGTGCCCTACCAGTAGGGTACCACTAGCCTTGTTGTCTCGTATAAATACCCCTTTTGTGGTATAGAAATACTCTCTAGTAGTGTTATAATGTCCAAATACCTTGGCCCAAATACCTTGTAGTATTCACAAAGTTACACTTGTACAAAAGCCCAGAAAATACTATTATACTTCCTCGATCACAAAAGCGAAACCCTAAGTAAATCTTCACGTAGTTGAAGTTATAAGTAGAAGTTGGTTAGAACTTCTAAGGGTTAGTTGGAGCGGGTCGGGCGCACGGGTAGGAGCTAAACCTTGCTCGGGATCGACATATAAACTCGGATAATTTTGGGCTTATCGAGGTAAACACTCTTGACCTTCTATTGTAATTGGAAATTACATGTTGTAGGAATATATAGTTGAAGTATACTATATATAGAACTGAACATTATAATTGTGCGTGATGTCTTTTGACTTAAGCTGAATAATACTTACGCGATGTCTTGCGACTTAAGCTGAATTTAAAGAAGAATCGAGCGTAATTACATAGGGTGTATTCAGATGAGACTTGTGTAGCATTCTTGTGTAGTAGAATTGTACACGTCCGGTTAGGCGTGTTAACCCCTGGTTGGCTTGGTAGCGGCCTCGATAGAGAGGAGATTTCTGTTGTTGCGGGGAGAGTCTTTGAATTTTACGTAGAATATTCTACATTGAGATCTAAAGATATTAATAGGCGCTTTGTGGCCTCTATAGGTTGTAGTACTACGTGTGGAGTGATCTGCTTGGCGAGAGTGTAGCGACGGTTTGAGTACTTGGAGCGTTTTGCTATTAGTCGATACTCGTCGCGAGGTATGTGAACCTCTTCCTATCTGTTCTAGAATGATATGTGTATAACTATGTAGTACGGTGAGCGTCGTGTGTTAAATGTACTTGATTGTCTTTAAACATAAAGTGTTATAACGGCTTTATGGGAAGTTAGTTATAACGACTCTATGTAAATGAGAAATGCTTTGTGGTTTTAAAGATAAGCGATTTGACTTATAACCATTTGGATGTAAAAGAACCTTGGAGTATTCTAAAAGATTAAGAAACCTTTTTGAAAGAAGAGTGTACTTGGTTTGAAAACATAAGAGTTATACCACTTTATGAGAAGTTGGGTGTAACGTAAGAGAGATAAAAGAATGGTTTAATGGGTTAAAAGTTAAGAGACTTATTCTTAAAGGATAAGAGACTTGACTTAATATGGATGTTTGTGTGAAACCGCATTCGTGAGTAATGAGTACTTGGTTTTGGAAGGAATAATGTTTCTTGATTTGAAAATCGAGAATGTGTATCGACAAACCAACTGCGGCGTTAATAAAGGAAAATGTATTGAATAATTGAGTATTATTAAAACCGGAGAAACCTCCATCTGCATAGAAGCTAAGATGAGACAAAATGATATTACATTTCTAGATCATGCTGCTAATAAGATTGATTATGAACAAGAATAACCTACTACTTTAAGGCATATGTTACTCAATTGTTTTAAAAGAGATTAAGACATTGAACTATGAACTTTTCAAAAAAAGAGACTTGTGTATTTGAAATTAGGCAAACTGGAACCTTAGGGAAAAGAAAGGCATTGTGTTGTCTTAAAATGGTTTAAAGCATAAGGTGTTATAACAGCTTTATGGGAAGTTGGTTATAACGACCTTATGAAAACAAAAGAAAGGTTTTATCATTGGTTTTAATGTGGTAACTTGACTTTAAAAAAGAAAGTATGGAAGTTGTTTTGGTTTACTTAAAAGATATAAGTCACTCTATTTTTATACTACGGGTATCGGGTGACTTTTATAAAAGAAATAAATCTCTTTAAAAGGAATTTAACGTACGTAGTACTTTAGGGTTAAAGACCGAACTTGGGCATAAAATGGAAGTACTTCGAGTTGTGTATAAACTTGCCTATGCTTGTTGTTGTGAAACTTGCTTATGCTTGTTGTGATAGCCTTTGTTGTGAAAGAATTGTGTTTCTATACTCTGGCGTCTCGATGGAGGATCGGTTGACTTGTTGAGAACTTACTTGGGCGTGGCCGTGATGGCGGATAAATTCCGCAGTGCGTTCGTTGATAGTGTTACTTTTGTTAATCGCTTTGGACATATCGACACGATCGTGGCGCTGCGGGTATGCTTCGCCGATTACACGCCTTGTTGTCTTATTGTTTCCCTTTGGACATCTCGACGCGATCGTAAGCGCGCGGGTATGCTTCCATTTGGAATGTTGTCTTATTTGCTCCCTTTGGACATCTCGACCACGATCGTAGCGCGCGCGGGTATGCTTCCATTTGGAATCTTGTCTTATTGTTTCCACTTTGGACATCGCGACACGATCGTAAGCGCGCGGGTATGCTTCCATTTGGAATGTTGTCTTATTTGTTCCCTTTGGACATACCGACACGATCGTAGCGCACGGGTATGCTCCATTTGGATTCTTTGTCTTGTTGTTATCATATCATAGACTGCCGGTAGTGAGGAAGGTACTCCACGGGCAGGATTGATGTTGTGGGCATGAGACCCTGAATTGATATAACTGTTATGTGTGTGTACTGTAGTTTGGTTATCATACCGCTCACTGCTTTTATAGACTATTATGATTTCATTTGATATTTCTGATTTCACATACTTGGTACTGTTATCGACCTCCTTGAGGCTGCGTTCATCTGCGGTAGGAGTATCATTTGTCGATCCGCGTTTAGGATCTCATTTCAGCGTTTTGGGAAGCTCGTTCCTTGGAGGCTTATCTGTTGGTATGTTACCACAGTGCAGAGGTTCTTGTACATTCAGGGGTATGGCGGGGCCCTGTCCCGTCATAGTTGTTGTATAAACTCTTAGAGGTCTGTAGCACTGTTCGTTTTAAAAAAAAAAGAGTTGTTTATATATATTTTTATTGGAAGGTAACCGTTCGGTTGGCCTGTTTCATTATCTTGTCTCATGTTTATGTTTAAGTTTTTATTTCCGCTGGTTTTCTCTGATGTTGTATCACTAGAGTGCGGGGTAGGCACGATCACGGGCAGGATCGGTCGTGACAAAGTGGTATCGAGCGATTAGTCTTGGAAAGTGTCTATGACCGGTCTAGTAGAGTCTTGATTATCGGTGTGTTGTGCACCACATCTATAATCAGGAGGCTATAGGACATTTAGGATTGGTTTCCATTCTTCTCATTCTGAGATCGTGCCGTAGAGCTGTGTTGTAAGTTGGACCCCTCTGACGTATCTCGTTTTTACCAGTTATGCCTCCGCGCAAGGCAACCCGGGCGAGAAGGCAAAGCGGCGAAGGAAGATACGAGTAGAAGCGGCGGCAGTCTACGAGACGCGATACACGAGCCTCGATCCTACGGTAGGCGAAGGACATGGGTTACAAGGAGATGGCGATTAATGGCGGGGTTGTGGCGAACTTGAGGATAAGCCGGGCCATGGCGATTCGATCCGATGCACCGTAGTTCACCCCGGCGAGCGATTTGAGATTACGGGATTTTACGAGTGTAACGCGCCGCAGTTTTATGGGTCGAGGCACGAGGATGATCGCGAGGAGTTCATCCGGCGATTGCGTGGATCATGAGAGTGATCAAGGCATCGGAGACCGAGTCAGTGGTCCTAGGTTCGCATCGACTGCGTGATACCGCATGATCGGTAGTTTGATCGTGGGAACCGACCGGGAGAGCATGCACTTCGGCTTTATGGGACGAGTTCTCGAGGCCTTTCTTGCACATTTCTTGCCTCGCGGATGAGGAGGGCTCGGGTAGCAGATTTTTGGGGTTCGGCGGGGCAGGCGTGCGGTTCGGAGTACAATGTGAAGTTCGACTCATTGGCGATCGTCCCGCATTAGTAGCTAGTATGGAGGATCGAGTGCACCGATATGTTCTGAGGCTCGATGATTACCTAGCGAGAGTTGTTAGTGTAGCTCTTGGCCGGGCATGGACATTGCCAGCATGCGAGCTTATGCACTTGGAGGCGAGGCGGAGAAATCAGCGGAATGACCAAAGTCGGCGAAAAAGGGCGAGCTGCGAGATCCTTTGGTGATTTTCGAGGCGAACCGCCTCGGCAGACTAGTTATGTGCCTCGCCCGATCTGAGTGGTCCTCACAATCTTGAGCGTCGAGTTTTGGGAGGCGGTCGTGGCTCGAGGTTCAGATTTTGGAGAGCGAGGGTGTTAACGGTGAAGCCACCCATACCTCGTTGTGACCGTGTGGTAGACTCGCGATGGGAATGTCGTGCTAGTCCGGGAGTTTGTTTCACATGCGGCCAGCAGGCCATTTGGGAGAAATTGTCCGACTGGGTGTAGCTGGTAGGATAGCAGACTACGGGATCATTGCGGGTTCTTCACCTCCCATAGTCGAGCGGGATGTTCATACACGTGGTCACGGTAGAGTCGCGGTGGAAGTTCCCGATTTTAGCGGTCCTCAGAATCGCCTAGTTTGGTATATCCTTAACCCCGTAGATACTTGTATGTATTGATGTTAATGATGTGTTAAGTGTTATGTTCGGATAGCTTTGTGCTATAGTGTGATTTAAAAATCTGGTTAGTGTGAGATGGAAGTGGTAGCTTCCATGTGTGTCCGTGTCGGAGGCGGAAGTTGGCGCTCTGATGGAGTCGGGTTGGGGCCATGTTGCGGGCTAACCCGCGTCCGTTTTCGAGGAAGATTCAGCTGGGTGGTCGCCGGTGGCGAGTCACGAGGGTGCTAGGCCCAGTTTAGATGACCATCGTATGAGTTCATAGATATGTTCGACGAGAATCGGTTCGTGAAGGCGAGAATGGCCTTAGAGGAAATCGAGGGTAGTAAGATGACCAAGTTTGGAGGTAGTAACTCGAGGGTTGGAAACGAAGCGTTGTGGAAGTGTGGTACGGATACTAGAAAGAGCTCGAGTGTTCGAGAAGTGCGTCGAGATAGGGAGAAGTGAGCGTGTGATCGTTTCTTTTGTGAAATGTAGGTGCGAAGGAGTATATTTTAGACCTTGGTGGGGACTTTTGTGCTAAGCGAGGTGGTTCCTCGTTGGCGTGGATTTGGGTTTCTTGGCGCATGTTATTTTGTGGCGGTGTGGCATGTTTGATTCTCGTAAGTATAGTAGTGAAGACTATCTTGGCGACGTTTGTTTTGAGACTTAGAAGGAACATTCGGGGCGAATGTTTCTAAGGAGAGGAGAATGTTATACCGTATTTTCGGCAGTATGCGTGGGGGCGTGCGTAGAAATTTTCGAACTTCTTTAGGCGGCGAATTCTTTTTGTGCCTGACACGGTTAGAGTCGTTTTTCGACGAAGCGTTTTCCACGACTTTCGTAGGGAATTTCCGGCTATGTCATTTATAATTTTGCGGATTTTTCGAGAGGCGTAACATTTGGACCAACAAGAGGCGACACTTGTCACCTCTAATTGGTGAAGGTTGGCGGGCGAGAATGGGGAGTGTGGCACGTTTTTGTGTTGAATTGGTGGTCAAGGAGTTGGTAGGATATTTTGGGTAGATGGATAAGGTTGCACATGGCTTAATCTTGGCCTTACACTTGCTATGCACTTGTCTTCATCTTGGCCATTGGTTGGCCTTCACTTGACCTATAAATACCCTACAAGTGATGAACTTTCTTCATCCAAAAATCTTTTCTAAGTGTTAAAAATCCCTCCCTTTAGTGTTGAGTTCGCCCAACTCCCCTCCTTTGAGAGTCTTGGCAGGGCCTCCCCTCCCCTTTGTGGTGCCACTGGCCAGAGGTACCCACTAGCCTTGTTGTCTCGTATAAATACCCCCTTTTGTGGTATAGAAATACTCTCTAGTAGTGTTATAATGTCCAAATACCTTGGCCCAAATACCTTGTAGTATTCACAAAGTTACACTTGTACAAAAGCCCGGAAAATACTATTATACTTCCTCGATCCACAAAACGAAACCCTAAGTAAATCTTCACCGTAGTTGAAGTTATAAGTAGAAGTTGGTTAGAACTTCTAAGGGTTGGTTGGAGGCTGGTCGGAGCGCACGGAGTGGGAGCTAAACCTTGCTCGGGATCGACATATAAACTCGGATAATTTTGGGCTTATCGAGGTAAACACTCTTGACCTTCTATTGTAATTGGAAATTACATGTTGTAGGAATATATAGTTGAAGTATACTATATATAGAACTGAACATTATAATTGTGCGGCAATGTCTTTTGACTTAAGCTTTGAATAATACTTACGGCGATGTCTTGCGACTTAAGCTGAATTTAAAGAAGAAGCGACGTAATTACATAGTGTATTACGGTAGACTTGTGTAGCATTCTTGTGTAGTAGAATTGTACACGTCAGGTTAGGCGTGTTAACCCACTGGTTGGCTTGGTAGCGGCCTCGATAGAAGAGGAGATTTCTGTTTGTTGCGGGAGTCTTCCGAATTTTACGTAGAATATTCTACATTGAGATCTAAAGATATTAATAGCGCTTTGTGGCCTCTATAGGTTGTAGTACTACGTGTGGAGTGATACGCTTGGTGAGAGTGTAGCGACGGTTTGAGGTACTTGGGCGTTTTGCTATTAGTCGATACTCGTCGCGAGGTATGTGAACCTCTTCCTATCTGTTCTAGCATGATATGTGTATAACTATGTAGTACGGTAGGCGTGCGTGTTGTGGCCGAAACGGGCGTCATCAGTGCCTTACCGGGCACCACAGTGATACATACATCGGAGAAAATCAGCGGAACATAAAACATGAGTCATTAAACAAGAGATATAGTAAATAAGCAGGCCAACCAAAGCGGTTGCCTTGGTATATACATAAAACTGAGCAGTTTAATCCTTTTACAACCACCTTGCAAGATTACTACAGACCTCTAAGATATACAACAACTATGACGGGACTGGGGCCCGCCATACCACGAATGTACAGAACCTACAACTCGGGGAAACATACCAAAGATAAGCCTCAGAAGGAAGCGGACTTTCAGGACACTGAAGTGAGATCCTAGGCGGGGATCCACGACCGATGTACCTCTACTGCGGCATGAGCGGCCCGAAGGAGGTCGATCTGGCGGTACCAAGTATGTGGCGTAAATCTGCGGTTAAATCATAACGATCTATATAAAGCGGGAGACATGTATGATAACCAAAATCTGACGCATGACATAAGCGATCAAGTCGAGGACTCACGCCTCAAAGTCACCACTCAAATATAACTATGGGTCTCGCCCACCACATCCATCATGTTCGCATCATGGCCACATGCCGGAATCTTGCATCGGTGTAGACATGTCCGTGATGCCAATAATAACAAGCGCGTGGCGCATACCGAATCTTGCATCGGTGTAGACATGCCCATGTAACCTCAATAACAATATCGGTGGTCAACCTGCGCGTGGCCACACGTGCCCGGAATCTTGCATCGGTGTAGACGCGTCCATGTTGCGGTAATAACCATATATCGGGTAATCAACGGCGACGCGTGGCGCGTGCCGGAATCTGCGTCGGTGTAGACATGTCCATGTGACATCAACAACAAGGCGATAATCAAAATGGAAACATACGTGGAATTCTCCATCATTGCCGGCACGTCGAGTAAGTTCTCAACAAGTCAGCGGCCTGCAGAGACGCGGTAATACGAAATACCAGCTTGCACTGACGAGGCTATCATCACAAGCATAGGCAAGTTTCACAACAACAAGCATAGGCAAGTTTCACAACAACAAGCATAGGCAAGTCTCACACAACTCAAAGTACTTTCATTTTATGCCAAAGTCGGGTTTGTAACCCCAAGTACTACATCGTTAAGTTCTTTTAACAGAGATCCATTACTTTTATAAAAGTCACGATACGTAGTATTAGAATGACCAACCGTTCCTTTTCAAAATCAAGTAACAACATTCTTTTCCTAAGTTCGGTTTGCCTAGTTTGATTACTCAAGCTTCTCATTTTCAAATGGTTTCATAGTTCCCAAACTTAATCACTTGATTCCTTTTTAGAACAATTGAGTAATATATGTCTCACGTGAGAGTAGGTTATTCTTGTTTACATCATTCTTATTACAGCAGCCATGATCTAGAAAATGTAATATCATTTTGTCTCATCTTAGTTTCTATGCAGATGGAGGTTTCTCTTGGTTTTTAATACGATACATCATTATTCAGTACATTTTCCTTTATTAACGCTGCAGTGGTCTGTCGATACACATTCTGATTTCCGAAATCAGTAAAACATTATCCTTTTAAATAAAACCAAGTACTCATTACTCACGAATGAGATTTCACACAAAAAACAAATAAGTTAAGTCTCTTATCTTATAAGATCAAGTCTCTTAACTTCTAACATCAGTAAACCATTTTCTTTACCTCTCTTAAGACATTATACCTAACTCCCCAAAAAGCTAGTATAACTCTTTTTAAAACCTTTAAAACCAAGTGTTACTCTCTTCAAAGCGACTTATAAATCTTTTGAAATACATCAAGTTCTTTATTATAACTAGCGGTTATAATTCACACGATTACCTTTTAAAACCACAAAGTATTTTCTTACCTACATAAAGTATTATAACTTGACTCCCATAAAGCCGTTATAACACTTTATGTTTCAAACAATCAAATACTTTAAACACGTATACGTCTACCGTACTACATAGTTACACGCATATCATGCTAGAAGAGATAGGAAGAGGTTCACATACCTCGCGATGATTTATCGACAATAAGCAAAATGCTCCAAGTACTACCACCTTGCTAGCCACTTTCCACTCATCGAGTAGAATCGCTACTCTTAGTACTTTCACCTATAAAGGTCACAAAGCGTCTATTAACCCCAAACACAAGTTTCTATCTTTCTCTGAAGAAAATTCGCCTCACTGCATGGCGTAAATCTCCTCTATATCGAGGTCGGCTACCAAGCCAACCGGGGGTTAACACGTCTAACAGGATCGTACAATTCTACTACGGTAATGCTACATAAGTCTCATGTCTGACCTAGGTAATTCTGATTCGATTCTTCTCTTTATTATCCTTCTACATGTGATTCTTGTTCAATTCTTCGTTCTTGAGCTTAAGTCAAAAGACATTGCCACAATTCTAAGTTGATTCTATATATAGTATACAACAACTATATATTCAACACTTATGTAATTTCCAATTACAATAGAAGAACGATAGTGTTACCTCGATAAGCCCAAAATTATCCAAGTATAAAGTCGATCCCGAGCAACGCTTAGCTCCTACTCAAGCGCTCCAAACTACCCTTAGAAGTTCTAACCAACTTCTACTTACAACTTCAACAACGGGTGAAGATTTCCTTAGGGTTTCGGTTTTGTGGCTAAAGGAAGTCTAATCGTATTTTGTGGGCTTTTGTATCAGTGTAACCTTGGGAATAGTACAAGGTCTTTAGGCCAAGGGATTTGGACCTTATAACAATACTAGGAGAGTATTTCTATACCACAACAAGGGTATTATCACAACGACTAGGCTGGGGGGTACCCGGCGAGGCACCACAAAGGGGAGGGTGTGCGCTCGGCCACAAGGCCGCACGAAACGGGGGAGGGAGGGGAAGCTCTCGGCTAGCACAACAAGAAGGGAGGAGAGGGTTTCAAGACTTGGAAGTTTTTGGAATGGATGAAGTCTTCACACTTAGGGGGGTATTTATAGCAAAACCAAAAGCCAACCAATGGCGAGATCAAGCCATGTGCAAGGCAAGTGTAAGGCCAAGATCAAGCCAAGTGCACCTAACCTACTCCACAAAACACTCCACAAAACACTCCACAAAACAAGGCCAAAACAAGGCACAATTCAAGGGACCAATCGGCCCGAGGCCAACCGATCCTCTTGGGCCTTGATCGTCCAAGTCCCCTCCACTTGCTACCAATGTGGGGGTGACACATGTCACCCTCCCGTTGGTCCAAAATGTTTCGTCTCTCGGAAAAATCCGCAAAAATTATAAATGACATAGCCGGAATTTTCTCTACGAAAGCTGTGGAAACGTTTCGTCAGAAAACGACTCTAATCGGCACTTGTGCCCAAAATTTCGAAACATGCCTAACTTAAGGCTCAAAATTCGTACGTACGTCCACACGTACATACTCTGGAAATACGGGGTATAACATTCTTCCCCCCTTAGAAACATTCGTCCCGAATGTTCCTTCAAGGTCTCAAAACAAACAGGCGTCAGTATAGTCTTCACTGCTATACGCACGAAAACAATCATGCCACACCTGGCCACAAAAACACACGTTCACTTCTCCCCTTTCTCGTAGTACTCGTCACGAACACTCGAACTCGTTCTAGTATCCGTACCACACTTCTGTCAACGCCTGTTTCCAACCGCGAGTCACTACCTCGAAACTTGGTCATCTCACTAACCTCGATTTCCTCTAAGGTCGTTCGGCCTCGCGACCAGCTCGTCGAACATATCCACCAACTCATACGATGGTCATACAAACTTGGGCCTAGCATCCTCGTGACCCTACCACTGGAGGACCACGAAGCGACCCTACCTTAATCGGACTACGGGTTGACCGTATCACGTCCTTAACCCGACCACAATCGCGTCAAGCCCTTGTTCCCGACACGGAACAATCCTACCTATCTGGTCATGAAAGCTACCACTTCCATTTCACACTACCCAGGGACTTACCCTTTTCACTAACCAGGTTTCTAAATCATATTTTAGCACAAAGCTATCCAAACATAACACTTAACACATCATTAACATCAATACATACAAGTATCTACAGGGTTAAGGATATACCTGAAACTAGGCGGTTCGAGGCCGCTAAAGCTGAACTTCCACCGCGACCTCTACAGTGGCCGCAATCGCTCTAATAGTGCATGCTATCCTACAGCGCTACCAGTCGGACGGTCTCTCGTCATATGGCCTGTTGGCGCAAGAATAACAAGCTCCCTTGGTACTATGACACTCCCGAAATGCGGTCTACGCATCGACCACCGGTAGGGGTGGCGCATCCCGCCAACACCCTACTCCTCGAGCGTCGAACACGGGAGCCCGGACACGCTCTGAATATCCCAAGGGTCCCGGCTGCGGAGGACCACTCGCAATGGCGGAGGTACATAACTAGTCTGCTCGAGGCGGTCCGCCTCGAAAGTCGCCAAAATATCCGGCCGTCTTGGCCTTAACCTGTGGCGGTCCTGCGTCGATCTCTGCGCTCCTCGCACCCAAGTGCATGAGCCTGCATGCGGGCAATGTCCATGCCCGGCTGAAGAGAAACACCCGCACAACTCTCTGCTAGGTAATCATCGAGCCCTGTAACATATCGGTGCACTCGATCCTCCATACTAGCTACTAATACGGGAACATACCGGGCCAATGAGTCGAACTCCACATTGTACTCCCGAACTGTACGCCCGTTCTGCCTCAACATCAAAAATGCCGGCGAGCCCTCGCCATCTGTGGAGGCAAGAAATGTGCGGGAAGGCCCCGAAAACTTCGTCCCAAGCGGTGGAAGTGCATTCTCTCCCGGACGGCTCGCGAATCAAACGATCATTGCGGTATCACGCGCGGCCGATGCGAACCTAGGACCACCGACTCGGTCTCGAAGCCTTGATCACTCATGATCCAGATTTATGGCGTCGGATGAACTCCTGCGGATCATCCTCGGGCCTCGACCGTAGAACTGCGGCGGGCTACGTCTCGAGAAAGTCACGCAGCCTCAGCATGCGCTCGGGGTGAACTACGGGTGCTGCGGGTGAGGCTGCTGCATCGACCTATCCTCATATCGGCCACGACCACGGCGATGGCGCCATCTCCTTGTAACCCAACTCTTACGCCCCGGCGTGGGGTGGAGGCTCGTCTTGTAGTCTCGGCAGCCGCTGCTTTGCGGCTCTAAGCTTCTGGTCTTTGGTGGCGTCGCGAAACCGCCGTCGGAAGCAACTTGTCTCAGTCTTGGCCAGGACTGCGCCTCGTGCTCCTACGAATCACACTAGCGGCTCCTCGGTGCCTTGCCCTCGGGCCACTGGTTGCCTTTCGCGAGGCATGGCGGTAAAGCGAAACACGTCGGAGGTCCAACTTACAACACGGCTCTAAGGCACGATCTCGGAATGAGAAGAATGAAACCAATCCTAAATGTCCTATAGCCTCACGATTATAGATGTGGTGCACAACACACCGATAATCAAGACTCTACTAGACACGATGCAGACACTTTCCGAGGACTAAGCGCTCGATACCACTTGTGGCGCCCGAAACCGGGCGTCGCGGTGCGCCCGGGCACCCTAGTGATACATACATCGAGAGAAAATCAGCGGAACATAAAACATGAGTCATTAAACAAGAGATATAGTAAATAAGCAGCCAACCAAAGCAGTTGCCTTGGTATATACATAAAACACGAGCAGTTTAATCCTTTTACAACCACACGCAGTACTACGGACTTAAGATATACAACAACTATGGCGGGACGGGGCCCATACCACGAATGTACAAGAACCTGACTCGAGAAACATACAAAGATAAGCCTCAGGAAGGCAGACTTCAGGCACTTGAAGTGAGATCTAGGCGGGGATCCACGGCCGATGTACCTCTACTGCGGCGTGAACGCGGCCCGAGGAAGTCGATCTGGCGGTACCAAGTATGTGGCGTAAATCTGCGGTTAAATCATAACGATCTATATAAAGCGGGAGACGTGTATGATAACCAAAATACGATCTGCAACATAAGCGGTCAAGTCGGGGACTCGCGCCAAAGTCACCACTCGAATATAACTATGGGTCTCACGCCACGCATCCATCATGTTCGCATCATGGCCACGTGCCGGAATCGCGCCGGTGTAGACATGTCCATGATGCAACAATAATAACAAGGCGCGTGGCGCGTACCCCGGAATCTGCGCCGGTGTAGACATGCCCATGTAACCTCAATAACAATATCGGTGGTCAACCACGCGCGTAGCCACATGCCGGAATCTTTGCGTCGGTGTAGACCGTCCATGTTGCGGTAATAACCATATATCGGGTAATCAACGACGCGTGGCGCGTGCCGGAATCTGCGTCGGTGTAGACATGTCCATGTGACATCAACAAGACGATAATCAAAATGGAAACATACGTGGAATTCTCCATCACCGCCAAGCGTCGAGTAAGTTCTCGACAAGTCAACCGGCCTGCAGGAGGCGGTAACGAAATACCACACTTGCACTGACGAGGCTATCATCACAAGCATAGGCAAGTTTCACAACAACAAGCATAGGCAAGTTTCACAACAACAAGCATAGGCAAGTCTCACACAACTCAAAATACTTTCATTTTATGCCAAAGTCGGGTTTGTAACCCCGAAGTACTACATCGTTAAGTTCTTTTAACAGAGATCCATTACTTTTATAAAGTCACGATACAGTAGTATTAGAATGACCAACCCACGTTCCTTTTCAAAATCAAGTAACAACATTCTTTTCCTAAGTTCGGTTTGCCTAGTTTGATTACTCAAGCTTCTCATTTTCAAATGGTTTCATAGTTCCCAAACTTAATCACTTGATTCCTTTTTAGAACAATTGAGTAATATATGTCTCACGTGAGAGTAGGTTATTCTTGTTTACATCATTCTTATTACAGCAGCCATGATCTAGAAAATGTAATATCATTTTGTCATCTTAGTTTCTATGCGGATGGAGGTTTCTCGGTTTTAATACGATACATCATTATTCATACATTTTCCTTTATTAGCATTTGCAGTGGTCTGTCGATACACATTCTGATTTCCGAAATCAGTAAAACATTATCCTTTTAAATAAAACCAAGTACTCATTACTCACGAATGAAATTTCACACAAAAAACAAATAAGTTAAGTCTCTTATCTTATAAGATCAAGTCTCTTAACTTCTAACATCAGTAAACCATTTTCTTTACCTCTCTTAAGACATTATACCTAACTCCCCAAAAAGCTAGTATAACTCTTTTTAAAACCTTTAAAACCAAGTGTTACTCTCCTTCAAAGCGACTTATAAATCTTTTTGAAATACATCAAGTTCTTTATTATAACTAGCGTTATAATTCACACGATTACCTTTTAAAACCACAAGTATTTTCTTACCTACATAAAGTCATTATAACTTGACTCCCATAAAGCCGTTATAACACTTTATGTTTCAAACCAATCAAATACTTTAAACACGTATGCGTCTACCGTACTACATAGTTACGCATATCATGCTAGAAGAGATAGGAAGAGGTTCACATACCTCGCGACGATTTATCGACAATAAGCAAAATGCTCAAGTACTACCACGCGCTAGCCCTTTCCACTCCTCGAGTAGAATACGCTACTCTTAGTACTTTCACCTATAAAGGTCACAAACGTCTATTAACCCCAAAACACAAGTTTCTATCTTTCTACGAAAATTCGCACCTCACCCGCAGCGTAAATCTCCTCCTATATCGAGGTGGCTACGAAGCCAACCGGGGGTTAACACGTCTAACAGGATCGTACAATTCTACTACGCAGTAATGCTACATAAGTCTATGTAATACAGCCCTAGGTAATTCTGATTCGATTCTTCTCTTTATTATCCTACATGTGATTCTTTGTTCAATTCTTCGTTCTTGAGCTTAAGTCAAAAGACATTGCCACAATTCTAAGTTCAGTTCTATATATAGTATACAACAACTATATATTCAACACTTATGTAATTTCCAATTACAATAGAAGAACGATAGTGTTACCTCGATAAGCCCAAAATTATCCAAGTATAAAGTCGATCTGAGCAGCGCTTAGCTCCTACTCAGCGCTCAAACAACCCTTAGAAGTTCTAACCAACTTCTACTTACAACTTCAACAACGGTGAAGATTTCCTTAGGGTTTCGTTTTTGTGGCTAAAGGAAGTATAATCGTATTTTACGGGCTTTTGTATAAGTGTAACCTTGGGAATACTACAAGGTATTTAGGCGAGGTATTTGGACATTATAACAATACTAGAGAGTATTTCTATACCACAACAAGGGTATTATCACAACTTGACTAGGCTAGGGGTACCCGCGAGCACCACAAGGGGAGGGTGTGCTCTCGGCCACAAGGCCTCACGAAAAGGGGAGGAGGAAGCTCTCGGCTAGCACAACAAGAAGGGAGGAGAGGGTTTGAGACTTGGAAGTTTTGGAATGGATGAAGTCTTCACCAGGGGGTATTTATAGCAAAACCAAAGCCAACCAATGGCCAAGATCAAGCCATGTGCAAGGCAAGTGTAAGGCCAAGATCAAGCCAAGTGCACCTAACCTACTCCAAAACACTCCACAAAACACTCCACAAAACAAGGCCAAAACAAGGCCTGATTCAAGGGACCAATCGGCGAGGCCAGCCGATCCCTCTTGGGCCTTGATCGTCCAAGTCCTCCACTTGCTACCAATGTGGGGTGACACATGTCACCTCCGTTGGTCCAAAATGTTTCGTCTCTCGGAAAAATCCATAAAATTATAAATGACATAGCCGGAATTTTCTCTACGAAAAGCTGTGGAAAGCGTTTAAATCGACGACTCTAATCGGCACTTGTGCCCAAAATTTCGAAACATGCCTAACTTAAGGCTCAAAATTCGTACGTACGTCCACACGTACATACTCTGGAAATACGGGGTATAACACGTGTGTTAAATGTACTTGATTGTCTTTAAACATAAAGTGTTATAACGGCTTTATGAGAAGTTGGTTATAACAGCTCTATGTAAATGAGAAATGCTTTGTGGTTTTTAAAAGATAACTGATTTGACTTATAACCGACTGGATGTAAAAGAACCTTGGAGTATTCTAAAAGATTAAGAAACCTTTTTGAAAGAAGAGTGTACTTGGTTTGAAAACATAAGAGTTATACCAGCTTTATGAGAAGTTGGGTGTAACGCCTTAAGAGAGATAAAAAGAATGGTTTAATGGGTTAAAAGTTAAGAGACTTATTCTTAAAGGATAAGAGACTTGACTTAATATGGATGTTTGTGTGAAACCTCATTCGTGAGTAATGAGTACTTGGTTTTTGGAAAGAATAATGTTTTACTGATTTCGGAAATCAGAATGTGTATCGACAAACCACTGCAGCGTTAATAAAGGAAAATGTATTGAATAATTGAGTATTATTAAAACCAGTAGAAACCTCCATCTGCATAGAAGCTAAGATGAGACAAAATGATATTACATTTCTAGATCATGGCTGCTAATAAGATTGATTATGAACAAGAATAACCTACTCGCCTAAGGCATATGTTACTCAATTATTTTAAAAAGAGATTAAGACATTGAACTATGAACTTTTCAAAAAAAGAGACTTGTGTATTTGAAATTAGGCAAACTGGAACCTTAGGGAAAAGAAAGGCATTGTGTTGTCTTAAAATGGTTTAAAGCATAAGGTGTTATAACAGCTTTATGGGAAGTTGGTTATAACGACCTTATGAAAACAAAAGAAAGGTTTTATCATTGGTTTTAATGTGGTAACTTGACTTTAAAAAAAAGAAAGTATGGAAGTTGTTTTGGTTTACTTAAAAGATATAAGTCACTCTATTTTTATACTACGGGTATCGGGTGACTTTTATAAAAGAAATAAATCTCTTTAAAAGGAATTTAACGTACGTAGTACTTTAGGGTTAAAGACCGAACTTGGGCATAAAATGGAAGTACTTCGAGTTGTGTATAAACTTGCCTATGCTTGTTGTTGTGAAACTTGCTTATGCTTGTTGTGATAGCCTTTGTTGTGCAAGAATTGTGTTTCTATATACTACGCGTCTCTCGATGGAGGATCGGTTGACTTGTTGAGAACTTACTTGGGCGTGACGGCGGTGACGGATAAATTCCGCAGTGCGTTCTGTTGATAGTGTTACTTTTGTTAATCGCTTTGGACATCTTGACACGATGCGTGCGCGCGGGTATCTTCCACTTTGATTACCGCCTTGTTGTCTTATTGTTTCCCTTTGGACATCTTGACGATGCGTAGCGCGGGTATGCTTCCATTTGGAATGTTGTCTTATTTGCTCCTTTGGACATCTTGACCGCGATCGTGGCGCGCGGGTATGCTTCCATTTGGAATCTGTCTTATTGTTTCCACTTTGAACATCTTGACACGATCGTAGCGCGCGGGTATGCTTCCATTTGGAATGTTGTCTTATTTGTTCCCTTTGGACATACGACACGATCGTAGCGCTGCGGGTATGCTCCATTTGGATTCTTTGTCTTGTTGTTATCATATCATAGCCGTAGGTAGTGAAAGGTACTCATGGCGGGATTGATGTTGTGGGCATGAGACCACGAATTGATATAAGCATTATGTGTGTGTCTTGTAGTTTGGTTATCATACATCTCCTGCTTTTATAGACTATTATGATTTCATTCTGATATTTCTGATTTCACATACTTGGTACTGTTATGACCTCCTTGAAATGCGTTCATCTGCATGGTAGAGTACATCTATGTCGATCCGCGTTTAGGATCTCATTTCAGCGTTTTGGGAAGCTCAGTTCCTTGGAGGCTTATCTGTTGGTATGTTACCACAGTGCAGTAGGTTCTTGTACATTCGGGGTATGGCGGGGCCTGTCCGTCATAGTTGTTGTATAAACTCTTAAGTGCATGTACCTTTGTGTGGGCGGGGTTTTGTAAAAGGATTAAACTGTTAGTTTTAAAAAAAAAGAGTTGTTTATATATATTTTTATTGGAAGGTAACCGTTCGGTTGGCCTGTTTCATTATCTTGTCTCATGTTTATGTTTAAGTTTTTATTTCCGCTGGTTTTCTCTGATGTTGTATCACTAGGGTGCCCGGGGTAAGGCACCAGTCACGGGCCCGGGATCGGGTCGTGACAGGGTGCCTTTCATTTATCAAGACTATAGAAAACTCGTATTTATTCCTTGTATTAGCAGGAAAGGGACTCATTCAGTTCGGGAAAGCGAAAAAGCAAGTGCTCACCTCCGGGCCAAGCCTTTAGGTTGTTTAAGTAGGTTTGGGCTAAGGTCGTTGCGCTCCTGCCAGGATATCTCTCTTTTCTTAGACTCCATAAGGAGAGAATAGTCCACTTGGGTGGAAGGGGAGGCCTGGTTTTATTTTACCTGGGCCAAAGACTGTCCCTTCTGCTCTTCCGGGAAAAGTCGCTCCGCAATTACATTAAAGTTCCCCCTACTAGCCAAGGGAAGTTAATGCAAGTCGATAGGTCCTTCAATCATCGAGTACACTATCGACTTCCCACACTTATCATGACAACATCACCGATCTTTGGCGCTTATGGGGGGCCCAATGCACCTTTCTTTTATCAAATCTCAGGGACCTTCAAGATGGGAGGGGGACATCCTCAAGGACGTGATCATGTGGCCTGAGAAGAAAAGCGACTCGACTATAAACTTAGAACAGCTACGCTCTCGCAGTGAAGGAAGACGAAGCAACTAGTTTACGTGACCTTTCTTCCCCCCTTTGGTGAGCTGACCTTCTTGTGTCACGAGTGATGTCAAACCTCCTTCTTGTCTTCTATTCCGGGAACGATTCAAGCTCCTTACAGAAGACAGTTCAGCTTGATAACTCGATAAGCTGTATTGACAGAACAAAACCACTCTTTCAAAGGTGGGATCAATCCCAACCTATTCTTCTTAGCCTAATAGTCTATTCGTGGAAGTCAACGACTGAGGAAAGCCGGTCTGTGGCAGTCAACAAGCTGCACTTGTCATAGGAGCGAACCCTACCCTCTTCAGTCAAATAGGGACGAGCTCTATCCACTGTCCCCAGAGTTGACCGACGATGTGAAGGAGAATAATGCTAATCTATAATCGGTACAGTCCTCTTTCTGAAAGCGCTCTGCCCAGCTTAGCGCGCACTTCCCTCGGATTTAGCCAAGGAAGGCACAACGTTGATACACAGTTCATTGATAAATAAACCCGAAAGCCGTTGCGCAACAAGCAACGGATGAGCGCACTAGCGCGAAAGCCGTTGCGCAACAAGCAGCGGATGAGCGCACTAGCGCGAAAGCCGCCGTCAAAGTCACCGTCACTGGTACTTTTGTGACTCTATTCGAGTCCGATAATGGCCGGTCTTTAAAGACCCTTAAGAAAGAGGCTTAAGTCATCGATTCCAATCCGATAACGCTTTTCTTTTTATTGGTATGCCGCTCCGCGAGCAAGGAGCGAGCTAAGTAAATCTTACCTGGTAATTCATCATCAACCAAGGCAGGAATCGTTATAGGTTGGATCGGATGTCAACCTGTGGAGGCACCCTTTGCTATTTCGGAAGTTGCGGAAGATAGTATAGATGCTCGGGGCCTTCAGACGGGATGCTCTAGTTGCTGCTGGCTGCTCGATCTTCTGTTTATGGTAAGCGGTCTGCCTTTCCCCTATTCACATCTCATCAGGAGGACAGGGGGATATGGAAAAAGAATCGCAAGAGAGGAGCGAAACAACTAGAGCACAGGAAGGCGACGGAGATGTGTAGCAGAGGGCAGGTGAGGCATTGTGATATATCCAACAATCAGCCGTAGGTCAAATCACAAGTGGACACTAACGAATGAATGAAGAATCTTTCCGAGGAGGAAGAGGAACGGAGGCGCGAAGCCGCTTTCCTGCTAAGGGAAGGCGCTGAAAGCTTTGGATTGAGCTTTCACTCCGGCACCCGCGAAAAAATTGGATGTGCACAGAGGCTCGATAGAATTGAGTCTTTCAACAGCATTTCCGAAAGGAAGTCTTCTTCATTCAACGACATTAGCCGTCTAGGATCTTTGAGAGCAGAGAAAAGGATAGGCAGCTGGTAAGACCGCTCATTTCACACCAACTAATGTATCTATGAGGTCAAAATAGATAGAAACTATGAGGTCAAAATACCCTCAACCCACTTGGTGAAGTAGTCTGTAGCGGAGTCTAAGGTTACAGAAGCCTTCTCCAACTTTGATAGGCATAGCATTGCAAGCGTGTTAAGATCCTTAGTTAGTTCCATATCCCTTGT
This sequence comes from Przewalskia tangutica, assembly GCA_029844215.1. Classification (NCBI taxonomy): domain Eukaryota; kingdom Viridiplantae; phylum Streptophyta; class Magnoliopsida; order Solanales; family Solanaceae; genus Przewalskia; species Przewalskia tangutica. The sequence goes on along the minus strand of CM056723.1, from coordinate 74,929,728 downwards.
TCCTGCGCAACGGCTTTCGCGCTAGTGCGCTCATCCGTTGCTTGTTGCGCAACGACTTTCGCGCTAGTGAGCCGTTGCAGGTCTAGTCACATACCCCTATCGTCTTATGTTGCAGTGGGCCGAATGGAACGGATTCGAACTTCTCCTAGAATAGTTTCCGGTGAGGAAAAAGCAGAAAAGATTCGGGAAGATGCCCACAATGAGGTCTGTGGTCCCCACATGAATGGGAGAATCTTGGCCAAAAGATCATGAGGCTAAAGAGTGTTGAAGAACAGAGAGGAAGATGAGATCAATAAGTAGGCTAGGCGCGGAAAGCCACTCGACTTTAAAGAAGGAGAGGGGCGTAGCAGTTCTAATGGAACTATTCCACAAGGTAGCGACATCTCTTTTCATTAATGAGGAACGAAGGTAGCGACATCTAGCCTATGAGAATGGAACTATTCTATTATAAGGCAAGAAGTAAGGCCCATACCTATACCTACTACTGATGTTGTAGATTATGTACATTCAGGGGTATGGCGGGGCCCTGTCCCGCCACAATTGTTATTCCTAGAGGTCTGTATTCACATATGTGGTTGGGCTGTAAGAACTGAGTTGTAAAGTTGTACTTTTGACTTTGTTTATATTATGGAAGACGGCCTTATCGACTAGCCTGTGTTGTTATATTGTTTACACCTGTGTTTATGTTGTGTATGTTCATTGCTATTCTACGATGTATACGAGCAGGTGCCCAGGTAGGGCACCGATCGCGGCCGAGTCGGGTCGTGACACTTCTGACCAAACCACAAGCGTGACTACGGACCTCAGGAATAACAAGCGTAGTGGGCGCCCGCCATACCCCCTGAATGTACAAAAGTCTATAACCTCAGGGAATATGTTACACCCCGTAATTCAAGAACATGATTATAGAATTAAGATTGGAATGTCGAAAGGAAAGGATTTTTACATTTCCTTATACGAAAATTTTTCGAGTTTAATGTGATGACAAGAATTAATTCTAGTAATGGAATTATTTTTCATTAGAATTATGGACTTAGTGGATTTATTAAGTCTTGGTATACTATGTTACATGTCCATCGAAATGGGACGAAAATTAACTAAGTGTGGATGAAATATTTTGTGAAGAAATACTTGGCCAATAGGAGGTTAGCAAGTGCCCTCCCCACTTGTCTTGTGAAGACTCCACACACCTTTATATAGATAAGTCTTGAAGACTTAGAACAAAAGATATTCATCCATACAAACCCTCATCTCTCCAAAACCTAGAGCAATTGAAATCCCCATATCCAAAGACAAGATCAAGATCAAAGTATTTTCTTTCCAAGATTAAGCACCCTTAACCCTAAATCTAGGTTGGGCGAAAATAGAATGAAACCCTAGGGGTTTACGTCGACTTTTGGAAGGCGAAACGTGAAGAGAAGTTGATCCTAAGGTTGTAGGGGATACATATATGTGATTGGAACTTGAAGAAGTGGAGCGAAGCAGCTGCGGACCAATAAAGACCGGACTGTTTTGGGGCGTTTTTGGGCAAAAATGAGGTAAAAGTCCTTCTTCTTTTAAAGTAATTGGATATTACTTATTGTTATAATGTATGGATGAACTTGTGTTAAAAAGAATGAAGAATAAAAAGCGTTTGAGCCATTTTTTGGGGCTAAAACCGATTTGGGACAGATTTGGTGTAAATGGAATTCGTTGATTATTGTCGTTGTTATCTTCACCTATTGCATGTTATAATGGATTAATATTGTTGTTAATAAGTTGTTATAACTTATGTAGATGTTTTGGAACTCGAATTGGAATAAAAAGGATTAAGGAAAGAGTTATCGGATTTTAGTTGTTGCCGTAGAATCTATAAAACTGTTGGATATTGTCGTGCAGTTTTTAGGGACTGCTTTAGACGTGTTGTATGCTGTAAAATCAGCCCCTATATTTCATGTTTAATGTAGTAGATTGCTAATGAAAACCCCGAAGGAATAAGGGTGTGGAAAGGCGTTGAAAGGCCTCACATTCCACCCTCGTTATAGTAATTATGGACTGTTTTAGGGGCTGTTTTAGGGGCTGTTTTGGTATGGTTTTGGGGAAGAATTTTACACGTCCTGTTAAGGCTTGTAATCCCCTTTGGTTAGCTGAATTGTTGGGCCTTAAATGTGGCGTGTTTGGTTATTGAATTCGGCCTTGAAAAAGGTGGCAAAGTATGTAGAAACAAAGGAAGTGCTGTCCGATTTTCCGTAGAATTTAGTGACTTTGCACTTAGAATATTCTACGTTCGAAGCTAAAGGTTAATGGACGTATTATGGCCATTATAGGTTGAAGTACTAAGTATAGCGTATTCTACTTGAAGGATGGAATAGCTATCAAGGTTGAAGTACTTTGGAGAATTTTGCTATTTGTCGATAATCGTCGCGAGGTATGTGAACCTCTTCCTTCTTTTGACATGATTCTATGTATGGAATATACATGTAGTACTATTTCATGATTCCTTCTACTCTTAGAAGTTAAGAGGTATGTATGTTGATTTACTCTACGTAAAGGTTATGTCTAAGTTATCCTAAGTTCTTACCAAGTCTTATGGGGGATGTTGGTAAGAGTCGTTAGGAGGTATTTGGAGCCAAGTTGACTTGGCTAAGTTACGGCACAAATGAGAATAAGAATCGAACAAGCCACTGCAGCGTTAATAAAGGAAAATGTAATGACAATCAATTAAGTTAAAATGAGTAGAATTTTCCATCTGCATAGAAGCTAAGATAAGACAAAATTGTATTACATTTTCTAGATCATGGCTACTCGATTAAGATCGTTATAAATAAGTATAACTTATTCACAACGCACCAAAGTATATGTTACTAAATTTATAAGAATTTACGTGTGAAGTTTTAAGACTATGAACATCAAAATTTTAAAGGGTTAAGGGACTTTATTTTTCAAGTTATGGGACTTGATTCTTAAAGGAAGAAATGAATTGATTTAAAAGTATAGAATACTTGATTTGGAAAGAATTGATTTCTTGCCATTTTAAAGATAAGAGACTTGATTTCTAAAAGTTAAAGAAGCTTGATTTCAAAAGTTAAGAGACTTGAAGTATTTTGAAAGCTATGTGATTTGATTTGAAAGTATAAGTCTCTTGGTTATAAAAGGAATGAATTTGTCTAAGACATAAAGAGCTATAACGGCTTTATGGGAAGTTGGTTATAACAACTTTATGAAAGACTAAAAGAATGGTTTTCTTCAGTAATGTAAGCAAAGAAATGATTTGAAATAAAGAAGGGCAAATTGTTTTAAAGGTACCAATTGCTTAAGGTTTTTAAGAAAGAAGTCACTTGATTTAGAAGCCTATAAATGTATTTCTAAAAGGTATTGTGACTTGTCTTGAAAAGTAGATATGACTTGATACTACGGTTATTAGTATCTTGGAAGTTTTATTTGAAAAAGAGTCATTTTAAAGGAGTAGAGGTACGTAGTACATTGGGTTAAATTCCCGGATTTTATAATGACATTATCGCGTCCCAGAAATGGGCCGGGCAGTATACCTTTATGGGCAGACTATATGACATTATCGCGTCCCAGAAATGGGCCGGGCAGTATACCTTTATAAATGGACTATATGACATTATCGCGTCTCGAAATGGGTAGGCGGTATACCTTTATGGGTAGACTATATGACATTATCACGTCGAGAAATGGGCGGGCGTTATACCTTTATGGGCGGACTATATGACATTATCGCGTCGAGAAATGGGCGGGCAATATACCTCTACGGGCGGACTTATGTGACTTTATCGCGTCCCAGTTGGCCGGCGGTATGGGCGTCCTCGTAAAGGGCGATTATGTTATGCAAGGTAAGTAAGTTATATGGTAATGAACTTGGCGGTTTTCCTAAGCATATGCGTAAGAATGTGACTATAACTTTTATGTAAAAATGGGAAAAGATAATAAGGTGCGATTAAGTTCACGAGATGGTAATGACACGATAGGATGCGGTATTTACTTTTTATACTTGCCCTGTCATTCTTTTGCGATTATGATTTGTTTCTTGTACCATATTTTCCGTTCCATATTTGGTACTGTTATGCTTGACCCACCGGCTGCGTTAAATGTCATGAGTTTAGGTACCTGATTGTGGATCCGCGAGCTTAGGATCTGGTTCAGCATTTGAGATGTCTCCAATGTTCGGAGCTTGTCGTCATGGTTATGTATATTAAAGTGCGGCGGGGCCTTGTCGTCATAGCATTGTCCAAATCTTAGAGTGCGTATTCATCGTGGGTTGGGTAGCTAGAGTTGTTTTACATTGTTAAACAGTGTAGACTCTTTCGGGTAATTTTTATGTTATGGCAGCCTTATCGGCTTGGCCTTAGTTTAAAAAAAAGTGTTATTTATCTTCCGCAGTTTATTATGTTGTATGAGTATAAGGGTACCCATGTAGGGCACCAGTCGCGGCCCGGGGTCGGGTCGTGACAAAAGTGGTATCAGAGCAGTTAGTCCTCGGAAAGTGTCTACAGACCGTATGCATCACGACGGCGGGCGTGGATGGTGCCTTACCGGGCACCCTAGTGACACAACATCGAGTGTCGTGAACATAAAACAACAACATGAGATAACGAAATATAAAACAATAATCTGTGAAAACTTGCCTTTCGGCATATATATAACCATCAACTCTTTTACAAATGAGCGGCAATCCTTTTTACCAACCACGCCCAGCGATACTACGGACCTCTAAGAATGATACGACGCGATGGCGGGGCGGGGCCCGCCAAACCCACGAATGTAAACACTTACTGACGGGGACTATACCACCGATAAGCCTCGAGAAAGCGGAGCTTCCCAAAGCTGACGTGACCACGAGCTAGGATCAACGGCGATGTACCTCAACTGCGGCATGAGCGGCCCCGAAGGAGGTCGATCAGCAGTGCAGAGTATGTGAAACTAAAAATAAATCGTAAATGAAATCATAGTAGTCTATACAAAGCGGAGACATGTATGATAACCAACTACTGATTCACCATAAATAGCGATCATGTCAAGTCGGGGACTCGCGCTCAAGTCATCACTTAATTTAACAATGGGTCTCACGCCCACAACATCAATCGTGCGTGGAATACCTTCTCCGCCTTGGCGATTTATGATATACAAGCACCAAGGAATACACATGAACACGGGTCCCACTGTGTCCTAATAAAGCGCATGCGGGGTAAATGCGAAGGCATAGCCGACTACTAACACCCAGTACCAACAAGGTCATAAAGCGTATCGTAAGATCTGTCTAGGCCGTCACATGATCAAAGGCGGCCACTTGCGCGAGTATCTAATGTCGCGCGTCTAGTCCTGGAACTTCCGCGACTCGCGTAGGCCAATCTCATCGGCCCGCGTGAGGTATTCCCGCATCGAGGGTAGCTACTCCGGCATCGTCTGGACTTTCGAGTCGCGTAGCCCTGCGACCGCATGCCCATAAAGGACGCACGCTAACACGGAACTCGTAGCTCCGCATAGTCCACCAGGACCCGCATGAGGTATTCTCGAATCATGGTCCCAGACCGCCTGAGTCTACCCCGCATCGGAGGGCAGCTTAACCCCCGGAATCATCTCAAGAGATGAATGCCACCATACTATCATAACGACTGATAGTTAATAAGCACAATCAAGGGAAACCCCTTTACACAAACATCACAAGATACTAACACACGTAGCATCCTAACACGTTTACTTATCACAGCAACAAGAAAGTATTACAAGGCTATCACAAACCAATACAATCAAGTTATTCACACAAGGTACTTTCTACTAACAAGTTCGGGTATCTATCCCCAAAGTACTTCACACATTAAAATCTTAAAAAGATCATTTCTTTCACATAAGTCACACAATACGTAGTATAAAATAGAGTGGTATCCTTTTAAGAAAACCAAAACTCTTACCTTTGTAAAATCAAGTAACAACATTATTTTCAAGCGTCCAAGTTTGCCTAATTTCAAATGTTCACGTTTCTTATTTTTAGAAAGGTTTAGTAGTTCATAGTCTTATTCATTTAAGAATATAATTCTCTTTTAAACAATCGAGAAACATAAGCCTTATATGTGAGTAGGATATTCTTGTTTATAACAATCTTATTACAACGACCATGATCTAGGAAATATCATTTTGTCTCATCTTAGCTTATGCGGATGGAAGTTTCTCTTAGTTTTCATAATACTTAATTATTCAAAATATTTCCTTTTATTAGCTGCAGTGGTTTGTCGATACACATTCTGATTTCCGAAATCAGTAAAGCATTCTTAAGCCGTTATACCTAACTTCCCATAAAGCTAGTATAACTCTTAAGTTTTCAAACACCAAGTATTACTTCTCCTTTCAAAATGATTCAAAATCTTTTGAAAATACTTCAAGTTCTTTCTTATCATATAACAAGCCAGTTATAGTTCAAATCAGTTACCTTTTAAAAACTACATGTATTTTCTTACTAACATAAAGCTGTTATAACCAACTTCCCATAAAGCCGTTATAACACTTTATGTTTTAAACCATTCAAACACATTTAGCACGTATGCGTCTACCGTACTACATAGTTCACATATCATGCTAGAGAGATAGGAAGAGGTTCACATACCTCGCGGCAGTATCGACTCATAGCAAAACGCTCCAAGTACTTCCAAGCGTCGGCTACCCGCCAAGCCACGTAGATCGCCACACGTAGTACATCCGCTATAAGGCCACAGTGGCGCTTATTAACATTTAGGTCTCATCGTAGAACTTTCTCTGAAATTTCGTGACGCCTCCCCACAGCGTAAATCTCCTCTCTATCGAGGCTACTGAAGCCAACCGGGGGTTATACATCTAACCTAACGGGTACAATTCTACTCCACGGTACTCTTACACAAGTCTCATGTCTGATCCTATGTAATTCTGATTCGATTCGATTCTTGAGCTTAAGTCAAAAGACATTGCGCGATACTAAGCTTAGTTCTATATATAGTATACTTCACTATATAATCTAACAACATGTAATTTCCAATTACAATAGAGGACAAGATATTTACCTCGATAAGCCCATAATTATCCAAGTATAAAGTCGATCTGGGCAATCGTTTAGCTCCAACTCCGAGCGCTCCAACCCGCTCTAAACCACCCTTAGAAGTTCTAACCAACTTCTACACAATACTCCAACGGACTATGGAGATTTTCCTAGGGTTTCGGTTTTGTGACTGACGGGAAGTATAATAGTATAACTGGGCTTTTTGTAAAGGTATAACCTTAGAATACTACAAGGTATATGGCTAAGGTAATTTGGGCATTATAACAATACTTGGAGAGTATTTCTATACCACAAAGGGGGGTATTAAACGAAAGCAACTAGGCTAGGGGGTACCCACGGCTAGCACCTCAGGAGGGGGTGTCTGCCTCGGCCTACCACTGGGGACTCTCGGCCAAGGGGGGAGAGAGGGGCTCTCGGCCAAGACACTACACTAAGGGGGAAGGAAGAAGCTTTCAAGACTTAGGCAATTTGTGAATGAATTAGTCTTCAAAGGGAGGGGTATTTATAGGTCAAGTGAAAGCCAACCAATGGCCAAGATTACACCAAGTGTTAGGCAAGTGTAGGGCCAAGATTCACCCATGTGTACCTAGCCAACTTGCACACAAAATATCTACCAAAAATATCTCCCACTTGCCTTCCCAAAATCGTCCATTATGCGCCACTTTGCCCAATGAGCGGGTGCCAAGTGTCGCCCTCTCGTTGGTCAAAATTGTTCCGTCTCTCGTAAAAATCCGAAAAAATACTAAATGACATAGCCGTAATTTACCCTTCGCATGTTAGGTAGAACGTTTCGTCGAAAAACGACTCTAACCGGGTGTTGTGCACAAACATATTTCGGCCCAAAGGTGCCACATGGGGGTGACACGTGTCGCCCCCCGATTAAATCAAAATATTTCGTCTTACGAAAATATCCCACAACGGCCAAACTCTCAAACTCACAGCGGGCCCCCCAACACCGTAAAGTTCTCCCGGGGGCCCCACGTGACCAGTTTCGAAAATAAAAGTCCATAAGTCTCTCATATTCGGGAAGTCCGAATACCGTCTGGGAATCCAATTCCCATAAACGAACCTTTTCCTTCACAAAACCGGAAACTTTTAGTGGAAAAATCGCCTCTTTCTTCCTTTCCAATCTTTACGCCGTAATCTCGTGCGTCGTCTCGCATACATACCACGGAACTACGGGGTATAACATTCTCCCCTCCTTAGAAACATTCGTCCGAATGTTCCTTCTAATCTCAAAACAAGCGTGCGCCAACATAGTCTTCACTACTATACTTACGAGAACAATCCGCCATACCGCCATGGAAACACTGCGCCAAAACTTACATCTAAGTCCACGAGAAACACCTCTACATCACCACAAATAATGCTACTTTGCCACTTTGCCTGAGATACCACTTTGTCACTTTGCCGCGAGCCTTGCTCCGACGACCCAACAAATGGTGCCGGTGCGTCACGATCGCTGAAGGCCGTGCGCTCGAATTCTTACCACATTTACGATCGCTTTAGTATCCAAAACTCGGGGTTACTATCTCTAACGTGGTCATCATTAGCGGGAACATTCGGATGGATCTTGATACTTTCCGAACATAACAATACGAAAGGCCGGACGTCCTTCTTCCTAAGTCGGACGGCAAATGCTAACATATAGGCAACCTGGCCTATTCTTCACATGAACTCACAAAGGCCCAAAGTAACTCGGGCTAAGTTCCTTCTGTTTCCAAAACTCGTCACACCTAAGGGGTGGTACTTTCAAGAAGACCGTATCGGCACGAACTCTAAGCTTCGTCTCGGATTATCCGCAGGATTCCTCTGAGCTGCAAGAACTTATTCTAGTCAAGCTTCTCTCTATCAACAGTCTGCTGGAACAAGCCTGAACCAACTATCTGAACCATGCCAACATCGAACCAATCGACCGGCAACTTGCATTTACGCCCTACAAGGCGTCAAGGCGACATCCGAACAACGAAATGGTAGCTTAAACACTCCAACCGAGGAACAGCGATCCTCGCGGCTACCACGAAATCAAAACAACGGCGAGGCGAATGCGTCACGGAGACTACGAGTTCCTAGCCACCGCTCGTACAAACTCCCGAGAAGAGAAACAGCGTACCACAGGCTCCATCGTCGTCATAAGGTGAAGGTAGGCACCGTGCAACCTCACAACCTTTTGGATAACATCAACACTGCCGAGGAGCGACCACGGCCAGAAGAACACGATAGGCTGCCCATCGGCCCGACCAGCGGTCGAACGCATCCACGAACTTGCGGCTAACTAAACATGGGCCTAACACCCTCATGACCCTAACACAAGAGGACCACCACAAACGACCCCGCATGCGCGGGTTGACCCGCAACACGGCCTCAACCCGCCGGCATTGCGCAAAACACTAGCTCCCCGAAGGAATAATTTCACAAATCATATTACGAAAACCTAGCGGTCTTCCTAGCTCGACTACCTTCTTTCAAATCACGCTACTCTGGGACTTATCCCACGAACATAGCTCACGTGCACTATGCACTCCTATAAGGGTCAAACATAACACTACACCTTTCTCGAGATGGCCTTACCGCTAAGGTCTTGTCGTATAACACTCTAAGGCTCACACCTTCTCTATCCCCAAAATCTTACTCGGTTAACCGCGTGATTCTAATCACAACTAACACCTTCGCTATCGAACATAGCACTTAAGGTATACTCACCGAAAGTTACCAAAGGACCTGCTGCTGCGGCCTCTACATTGTCGCCCGTTAACCCGTCGATCTCTACGTTTCTCGGCCTGCTGCGCATAAGCCCGTACACAGGCCATGCTCAAGCCTAACTGAAGGATTACTCTTGCACAACCTTCTCTTAGGTAGTCATCAAGACTCGCGATACATCGGTATACTCTCTGGTAGCCAAATCCATAGCTAGTAACAAGGTTGTCTCTTGGCAATCTATATTCTCTGTTCCCGGTCGTGGAACTGAAGGTTCAAATATTATGGTCATTGTAGGCACTGCTGCCGCCGTGCTAAACTCTGCTGGGGCTAGTGACGTCGCAAAACTCCCCGAATGAAGCACTACCCTAGGTAATGATTGGGCCTGTGCCCTCGCCACCTTCTGAACTCAACTCGCGACTCTGCCGTGCCTTGCCCTCACAGGCGGGTTGCCTACGCGGAGGCATAATGATAAGGAAATAATTTCGTCGGAGGGTCGACTTACAACACGGCTCTAAGGCACGATCTGAGTGAGAAGAATAGAAACCAATCCTAAATATCCTATAGCCTCACGATTATTGGTGTGGTGCGCAACACTCGATAATCAAGACTCTCGGATCTGATGCGTAGACACTTTCAGAGGATTAAGCGCTCGATACCACTTTTGTCACGACCGGCGGGCGTGTTGGTGCCTTACCGGGCACCCTGGTGACACAACATCAGTGTCGTCGAACATAAAACAACAACGTGAGATAACGAAATATAAAACAATAATCTGTGAAAACTTGCCTTTCGGCATATATATAACCATCAACTCTTTTACAAATGAGCGGCTTAATCCTTTTTACCAACCACGCCGCAGCGATTACTACGGACCTCAAGAATGATCGACCACGATGGCGGGGCGGGGCCAAACCACGAATGTAAACACTTACTCTGACGGGGACTATACGTGATAAGCCTCGGAAGCGGAGCTTCCCAACGTTGACGTGACCACGAGAGCTAGGATCAACGGCGATGTACCTCGACTGCGGCATGAACGCGGCCCGAAGGAGTCGATCTGAGTGCAAGTATGTGAAACTAAAAATAAATCGTAAATGAAATCATAGTAGTCTATACAAAGCGGGAGACATGTATGATAACCAACTACTGATTCACCATAAATAGCGATCATGTCAAGTCGGGGACTCACGCCTCAAGTCATCACTTAATTTAACAATGGGTCTCACGCCCAGCATCAATCGTGCGTGGAATACCTTATCACCGCCAGCGGTTTATGATATACAAGCACCAAGAATACATGAACACCAGGTCCACTGTGTCCTAATAAGCATGCGAGGGTAAATGCGAAGGCATAGCCGACTACTAACACCTACGGTACCAACAAGGTCATAAAGCGTATCGTAAGATCTGTCTGACCGTCACATGATCAAAGGCGGCCACTTGCGCGATGTATCTAATGTCGCGCGTCTAGTCTGGAACTTCCGCGACTCGCGTAGGCCAATCTCATCGGCCCGCATGAGGTATTCCCGCGTCGGTAGCTACTCCGGCGTCGTCACGGACTTTCGAGTCGCGTAGCGCGAGACCGCGTGCCCATAAAGGACGACACTAACACGGAACTCGTAGCTCGCGATAGGCCCCAGGACCCGCATGAGGTATTCTCGAATCATGGTCCTGCATCGCTGAGTCTACCCCGCGTCGGAGGCGGCTTAACCCGGAATCATCTCGAGATGAATGCCACCATACTATCATAACGTGATAGTTAATAAGCACAATCAAGAAACCCCTTTACACAAACATCACAAGATACTAACACACGTAGCATCCTAACACGTTTACTTATCACGAACAAGAAAGTATTACAAGGCTATCACAAACCAATACAATCAAGTTATTCACACAGGTACTTTCTACTAACAAGTTGGTATCTATCCCCAAAGTACTTCACATTAAAATCTTAAAAAGATCTGTTTCTTTCACATAAGTCACACAATACGTAGTATAAAATAGAGTGACTGTCCTTTTAAGAAAACCAAAACTCTTACCTTTGTAAAATCAAGTAACAACATTATTTTTCAAACGTCCAAGTTTGCCTAATTTCAAATGTTCACGTTTCTTATTTTTAGAAAGGTTTCGTAGTTCATAGTCTTATTCATTTAAGAATATAATTCTCTTTTAAACAATCTGAGAAACATAAGCCTTATATGTGAGTAGGATATTCTTGTTTATAACAATCTTATTACAGCAGCCATGATCTAGGAAATATCATTTTGTCTCATCTTAGCTTACATGCGGATGGAAGTTTCTCTTGGTTTTCATAATACTTAATTATTCAAAATATTTCCTTTTATTAACGCATTTGCGGTGGTTTGTCGATACGTTACGATTTCCGAAATCAAGAAAGCATTCTTAAGCCGTTATACCTAACTTCCCATAAAGCTAGTATAACTCTTAAGTTTTCAAACACCAAGTATTACTTCTCCTTTCAAAATGATTCAAAATCTTTTGAAAATACTTCAAGTTCTTTCTTATCATATAACAAGCGATTTATAGTTCAAATCGATTACCTTTTAAAAACCACATGTATTTTCTTACTAACATAAAGTTGTTATAACCAACTTCCCATAAAGCGTTATAACACTTTATGTTTTAAACCATTCAAACACATTTAGCACGTATGCGTCTACCGTACTACATAGTTCACACATATCATGCTAGAGAGATAGGAAGAGGTTCACATACCTCGCGACGAGTATCGACTACAGCAAAGCGCTCAAGTACTTCCAAACGTCGGCTACCCGCCAAGCCACGTGATCGCGCCACACGTAGTACGTCCACCTATAAGGCCACAAGGCGCTTATTAACATTTAGGTCTCATCGTAGAACTTTCTCTGAAATTCGTGCACTCTCCCCATGACAGCGTAAATCTCCTCCTCTATCGAGGCGGCTACCAAGCCAACGAGGGGTTATACATCTAACCCTAACGGTACAATTCTACTCCACGGTACTACTACACAAGTCTCATGTCTGATCCTATGTAATTACTGATTCGATTCGATTCTTGAGCTTAAGTCAAAAGACATTGCCGCAGTACTAAGCTTAGTTCTATATATAGTATACTTCAACTATATAATCTAACAACATGTAATTTCCAATTACAATAGAGGGACAAGATATTTACCTCGATAAGCCCATAATTATCCAAGTATAAAGTCGATCCCGGGCAATCGTTTAGCTCGACTCCGAGCGCCCAACCAGCTCTAAACCACCCAGAAGTTCTAACCAACTTCTACACAATACTCACGGACTATGGAGATTTTCCTAGGGTTTGGTTTGTAGTGACGGGAAGTATAATAGTATAATGGGCTTTTGTAAAGGTATAACCTTAGAATACTACAAGGTATATGGCTAAGGTAATTTGGGCATTATAACAATACTTGGAGAGTATTTCTATACCACTGAGGGGTATTAAACGAAAGCAACTAGGCAGGGGTACCCACGGCTAGCACCTCACAGGAGGGTGTCTACCTCGGCCTACCCACTAGGGGACTCTCGGCCAAGGGGAGAGAGGGCTCTCGCCAAGACACTACACTAAGGGAAGGAAGAAGCTTTCAAGACTTAGGCAATTTGTGAATGAATTAGTCTTCAAGGGAGGTATTTATAGGTCAAGTGAAAGCCAACCAATGGCCAAGATTACACCAAGTGTTAGGCAAGTGTAGGGCCAAGATTCACCCATGTGTACCTAGCCAACTTGCACACAAAATATCTACCAAAAATATCTCACACTTGCCTTCCCAAATCGTCCATGTGCCGCCAACTTTGCCCACCAATGAGAGGGTGCCAAGTTCCGCCCTCTCTTTGGTCCAAAATGTTCCGTCTCTCGGAAAAATCCGCAAAAATACTAAATGACATAGCCGTAATTTACCGCCGCAAGTTAGGTAGAGCGTTTCGTCGAAAACGACTCTAACCGGGTGTTGTGCACAAACATATTTCGGCCAAAGGTGCCACGTGGGGTGACACGTGTCGCCCCGATTAAATCAAAATATTTCGTCTTCGAAAATATCCAAAACGGCCAAAATCTCAAAATCAGCGGGCCCCACAAGCGTAAATTTCTCCCGTGGGCCCACGTGACCATTTTGAAAATAAAATTCCATAATTCTCTAATATTCCGGAAGTCCGAATACCAAATCGGAATCAATTCCCATGCGAACCTTTTTCCTTCACAAAACGGAAACTTTTCCGTGGAAAAATCGCCTCTTTCTTCCTTTCCAATCTTTACGCCGTAATCTAAATGCGTGCGTCCTCGCATACATACCACGGAACTACGGGGTATAACGATTGTCTAGTAGAGTCTTGATTATCGGTGTGTTGTGTACCACATCTATAATCGGAGGTGCAGGACATTTAGGATTGGTTTCATTCTTACCGCTCTGAGATCGTGCGATAGAGGTGTGTTGTTAGGTCGTCTCTCCCTAACGAGTTATGTTGATTGCAGCTACGAGAAAGCGCGATGACCAGGAAAGACTATGTGGATTGCGTATCGAGGTTGGTAATGATTATAGTATAGTTGGTATTGTGACATACATCTATCTGAGTTATGTATGAGGTCGGGCAGCGTGTTGCCTAGAATGATTTTAGATTACGAGTTGGTAAAGACTAACTAGATCTGGAAGGTATGGAGCGATTAATGAATTCTCGCCAAGGTCTTATGTTTTATTTTGGGATAATTGGGAAAGGATGAAGCATGCGATAGAGGCGGTGAACCATAAGAAGTCATGTTAAGAACTTAATGGAATACCATGTTAATAGATTAAGCTACGTGGTAGGCTTAATAGAATTGTACGGATGAGGTCCGTATAGAGTAAGTAATGGTTGTTGTGATCAAGACGACACGATTATGGTATTATGAGAAGTTATTGTACCCGTTTACGGGGGGACTGGTAAGGTAGGCTTGGAGCATGGAAATTGCGAGCCTAAGAATATTGATAATCGCCGAGACCTTAGGTATATATAAGGCCTTCTCGGGCAATAAGATTTTATTCAGACTAAGGGTAAGAGTTAAGTGCGACGGCGGGTCGGGGTGAGTACCTATTAAGGGTCGCCTCATAGTTTGAAATGGAGTGGTATCGGTTGGTAGTAGTTCCGCTACGTGATAGGGTCACGAGGGTGCAAGACCCAAGTCTAGTTAATTGTTTCTGGGTTCGTGGACGCGTTCCACCGGGTTTCAGTCGTGAAGTCGGAAATGGCCTTATGTTGTTTAAGAGTGACTCCAAAGATTAGAGGCGAATCGTATGGAAGTTATGTATGTATGCTAGTATAAGTGGGAAGTACGGAAAGAGTGCGACCCGAAGAAAGATAACAACCAGTGTAAAGGAATGAGCACGAATCCATAAAAACCTTTCGAGTAACTACACGTGAGTGTTTGGGTGGTAGCGGCGGGTATATAAGATTTTAGGTGATGATACGATCGTCGGACCCTAGTAGACCTAGTAGAGATGATTATGGTATTATACCGTATTTCAGTATATGCGTGGGGCGTGCGTAGAAAAGTTTGGGCTTTTAAAGTGGCTTGGCGATTTCACTTTGTGCACAACACCCGATTAGAGTCATTTTTCGTGAAACATTTTTCATAACTTGCGAAGGAAAATTCCGGCTATGTCATTTTTAATTTTTGCGGATTTTTCAGAGACGGCGTGTTGGACAACGAGAGGCGCCACTTGGCACCTCGTTGGCGGAATAGTGGGGCGACACATGGGACGATTTGGCCATTGTTTTGGTCAAGGGGTTGGTAGGATATTTTGGTGGTAGATGGATAAGGTGCACTTGGCATGATCATGGCCCTACACTTGCCTTGCACTTGGCATGATCTTGGCCATTGGTTGGCCTTTGCTAGACCTATAAATACCCCTCCCCTTTGAAGACTTATTCATCCTAAAATGTTCTAAGTCTTAGAAATCCTCCCCCTCCCTTCTTGTTGTTCTCGTCCTCCCCCTTTGAGAGGCCCCCTTGGCCGAGAGTTCTCCCCCCCCCCTTGGCCGAGAGTACCCCCCCTAGTGGGGTAGGCCGAGGGGTATACACCCCCCCTTGTGGTGTTGTCTCGTATAAATACCCCCCCTCTTGGTAGAAATACTCTCAAAAGTATTGTTACTATACCCAAATTACCTTAGCCGTATACCTTGTAGTATTCTAAGGTTATACCTATACGAAAAGCCCCGTAATACTATTATACTTCCCTTCAGTCACAAAACCGAAACCCTCAGGAAAATCTCCATAGTTAGTTGGAGTATTAGGTAGAAGTTGGTTAGAACTTCTAAGGGTGGTTTGGAGCGGGTTGGAGAGCACGGAGTTGGAGCTAAACATTGCCCAGGATCGACTTTATACTTGGATAATTATGGGCTTATCGAGGTAATTATCTTGTCCCCCTATTGTAATTGGAATTACATGTTGTTAGAATATATATAGTTGAAGTATACTATATATAGAACTGAACGTAGTTATCAGCAATGTCTTTTGACTTAAGCCTGAATAATAAGAAACCTTTTCGAAAGAAAATCTTGTTGTAATTACATAGGGTGTATTCTGATGAGACTTGTGTAGCCTTTACGGGAGGTAAAATTGTACGCGTCGGATTAGGCGTATAACCCCCTGGTTGGCTTGGTAGCGGCCGGTGAGAGGAGATTTCTGTTGTTGCGGGGAGGTGTGTTATACCGTATTTTGAGTATATGCGTGAGGGCGTCGTAGAAAATTTGAGCCTTAAGTTAGGCAAGTTTGAAATTTGTACACACCCGATTAGAGTCGTTTTTTTGAAGCGTTTCCTGACTTTTGTTGGGAAAATTCCGGCTATGTCATTTATAATTTTTGCGGATTTTTCCGAGAGGCGAAACATTGTGGACCAACGGGAGGGTGACATGTGTCACCCTCACATTGGAACAAATGGGGCGGCAATGGTGGACGAAAAAGAGGGCTTTAGTTGGTAGGATATTTTTGTGCAAGTTGTGTGGTAGATGGATAAGGTACACATGGTGGAAATCTAACCCTACACTTGCACCACACTTGTCTTCATCTTGGCCATTGGTTGGCCATGGCTTGACCTATAAATACCCCCCTAAGCTTGAAGAGTTCTTCATCCAAAAATGTGCCTAAGTCTTGAAATCTCCCTCCTCTCCTTGTAGTAGTCGTCCCACCTCCCCTTTGAGAAGGCCCGCCGAAAGTACCCCCCCTCCTAGTGGTGCTAGCCGTGGGGTACCCCCCCCCTAGCCTAGTTGTTTTCGTATAATACCCCCCCTTTGTGGTATAGAAATACTCTCCTAGTATTGTTATAATGTCCAAAATACTTTAGCCCAAATACCTTGTTGTACTTTCCAAGGTTATACTTATCTGGCTTGGAAAATACTATTATACTTTCCTTTAGCCACTAAACGAAACCCTAAGGAAAAATCTTCACCGTAGTTGAAGTATTAAGTAGAAGTTGTGTAGACACTTCTAAGGGTTTCTTGGAGCGTTTTGGAGCGCACGGAGTAGGAGCTAAACCTTGTTCAGGAACGACATATAAACTCGGATAATTTTGGGCTTATCGAGGTAAATAATCTTGCCCCCCTATTGTAATTGGAAATTACATGTTGTAGGAATATATAGTTGAAGTATATTATATATAGAACTGAACATTATAATTATGCGGCAATGTCTTTTGACTTAAGCCTGAATAATACTTACGGCAATGTCTTGCGACTTAAGCTGAATTTAAATAAGAGAAGCTGACGTAATTACATAGGGTGTATTCTGAGACTTGTGTAGCATTCTTTGTGTAGTAGAATTGTACACGTCGGTCAGACGTGTTAACCCCTGGTTGGCTTGGTAGCGGCCTCGATAGAGAGGAGATTTCTGTTGCGGGAGAGTCTTTGCGAATTTTACGTAGAATATTCGTCGGGATCTAAAGGTATTAATAGGCGCTTTGTGGCCTCTATAGGTTGTAGTACTACGTGTGGAGTGATCCACTTGGCTTAAGGAGTAGCCGCGGTTTGAGGTACTTGGGCGTTTGCTATTAGTCGACAATCGTCGCGGTATGTGGACCTCTTCCTATCTCTTCTAGCATGATATGTGTGAACTATGTAGTGCGGTGAGCGTACATGTGCTAAATGTATTTGATTGATTTAAAACATAAAGTGTTATAACGGCTTTATGGGAAGTTGGTTATAATAGCTTTATGTGGATAAGCACATACTTTGTGGTTTTTAAAAGGTAAGCGATTTGAATAATAAGCGGCTTGATATGTGTTAATAAAGAACTTGAAGCATTTCAAAGATCTATGAATCGTTTTGAAAGAATGAGTATTACTTGGGTTTTGAAAGCTTAAGAGTTATACTAGCTTTATGGGAAGTTAGGTATAACGGCTTAAGAATGTTATCTTGATTTGAAATCAGAATGTGTATCGACAAACCACTGCAGCGTTAATAAAGGAAAATGTATTGACTAAAGAAGTATTATTAAAACCCGTAGAAACCTCCATCTGCATAGAAGCTAAGATGAGACAAAATGATATTACATTTCCTAGATCATGGCTGCTTAATAAGATTGATTATAAACAAAGAATACCTACTCACTTATAAGACATAGGTTTCTCAAAGCGTTTAAAGGAGAATTATGTTTTAAAGGATTTAAAACTATGAACTCTGAAACCTTTTTCTAAAATGAGAAACTTGAGCATTGAAATTAGGCAACGAGCGTTTGGAAAATAAGGTTGTCACTTGATTTTACAAAGGAAAGCATTTTGGTTTACTTAACAATGTTAGTCACTCAAATTTTATACTACGGGTATCGGGTGACCTTTGTAAAAGAAATGGATCTTAAAAGGAATTTAACGGACGTAGTACTTTAAGGTTAAAATCCGGACTTTGATATAAAATGAAAGTACCTTGAGTCGTGTGTAACTTGCTTATACTTGTTGTTATGAAACTTGACCATGTTACGTGTGATAGCCTTGTTGTGTAAGTACTGTGTTCTACTCGACTACCGGGTCATCCGGGAATGTATATCACTTGATTACCGGTTCATCCGGGAATGTATTTCACTCGACTCTAGGTTCATCCAGGAATGTGTTTCACTTGATTACGGTTCATCCGGAATGTATTTCACTTGAGGACCGGTTCATCCGGAATGTATTTCACTTGAGGCCAGGTTCATCCAGGAATGTATTTCACTTGACTACGGTTCATCAGGAATGTATTCCACTCGACTCAGGTTCAGGATGAGCAGGAATGTATTCCACCCTTTTCTATATTGGGTCCATAAGATGGGCGAGACACATTATACGTATCACATGATTTGTACCTAGGCTGCAGCGGTGAGGAAGGAGTTCCACGGGCATGAGGATGACTTTTAGGCGTGAGTCACGACTTGACATGGCCTTCTATGTTGTGGCTGTAGTTTGGTTATCATACATGTCTCTGCTTTATATAGACTATTATGATTTCATTTCTGATATTTTCTGATTTCACATACTTGGTACTGTTATGCGACCTCCTTGAGGCTGCGTTCATCTGCATGAGTAAAAGGTACATCGGCTGTCGATCCCCGCTTTTAGGATCACCTTTCAGCGTATTGGAAAGCTCCGTTCCTTCGGAGGCTTATCTCTTGGTATGTTACCACAGTGCAGTAGATGCTTATACATTGAGGTATGGCGGGCCTGTCCGTCATAGTTGTTGTAAATCTTAAGTGCAGCCTTTGTTGTGGCGGGGGTTTGTAAAAGGTTAGCTGTTCGGGTTTTTATGTATATCTGAAAGGCAAGCTGTTTTGGTTGCTGTTTACTTATTATATCTCTTGTTTCATGACTCGTGTTTTATTTTCCGCTGGTTTTCTCTGATGTTGTATCACTAGGGTGCCCGGGGTAAGGCACCAGTCACGGGCCCGGGATTCGGGTCGTGACAAAAGTGGTATCAGAGCAGTTAGTCCTCGGAAAGTGTCTACAGACCGTGTCTAGTAGAGTCTTGATTATCGGTGTGTTGTGCACCACATCTATAATCGGGAGGCTGCGGGACATTTAGGATTAGTTTCCATCCTTCCCATTACGAGATCGTGCCTTAGAGGCATGTGATAAATTGGACCCTCGACATATTCCTTTCCTTTACCGATTATGCCTCGCGTAAGGCAACCTGAGCCCAGTGGGCAAGGCGATCGAGGCTGTTAGTGAGATCTGAGAAATGCGAGCGCGAGCGGTCGAGACTGAGACAGATGCCGACGGCGGGTTTAGCGGCGCCGCCCGACACCAGCGAGTTTAAGCGCGGCGGTGGCTGCTGAGACTCTGATACACGAGCCTCGGTCCCGGCTGGAGCGATGAGATAAGTACAAGGAGATGGCCCGATTCTTGGCGGTCGTGGCGAGATATGAGATAATTTGGATCACGGCGATTCCGGCCCGATAGCACCGTAGTACACCGGCGAGCGGTTTGAGGCTACGTGACTTCACGAGTTGTAGCCCTCCGGTGTTCTATGGATCGAGGCGAGGCGACCCTCGGGAGTTTATCAAGCGGCTCACGGATCGTAAGTGATCGAGCCTCGAGCGAAGTCGGTGGTATTGGGTTCGTCATTGCGTGATCTGCGATTGGTAGTTTGATTCGTGAGGCTGTCGGGAAGAGCATGCACTTCCAGCGATTTGGGCGAGTTCTCGAGGGCATTTCTTGCACATTTCTTGCCTCGCGGATGAGAGGGCTCGGGCCGACAGTTTTTGGCGTTGAGGCGGGGCGGGCGGGCGGTTAGAAGTACAATGTGGAGTTCGACTCATTAGCTCGGTATGTTCAGCTGTAATGCGGATATGGAGGACGAGTACACGCTACGTCACCGGGTGGGCGATTACTTGGCGAGGCTTATGCGGGTGTAGCTCTTCACCGGGCATGGACATTGCCGCGTCTGGCTCATGCACTAGGATGTGAGGCACGGAGAGGTCGGCGGAATGGCCGAGATCGGAGAAGAGGGCGAGCAGCGAGGTCCTGGTAACTTTCGAGGCGGACCGCCTCGTGGCGATCTAGTTATGTACCTCCACCCGATGCAGTGGTCCCCTCGGTCTTGGGGCGTTCGGGGTATTCGGGAGCTGGTGAGCTCGGGGGCTTAGTTCCGCGGTATACGTGAGTGCTAGCGGCCGGGATTCATGTCCCCTCGGTGTACGATGTGGCAAACATCATCGGGAATGTCGTCTTTCGGTGCTTGTTTCACTGCGGCCGTCGAGGCCATGTGACGAAGCGTGCTTATAGGAGAATGCCGGCGGCAGCGCAGCCTGCGGATCGATGGCGGGTTAATCGCCTACGATTATGCGCCTGCAGTGGACTTATGATTAGAGTGGAGCGGTAGCTTCAGGTATATCTTTAACCATCTAGAGTTTTGTTTGTTATGATAATGTGTTAAGTGTTATGTTCGGATAGCTTGGTGCTAAAATGTGATTTAGAAACATGCTTAGTGAAAGGGTAAGCACAGGGTGAGAAAATGATGAACCTTAGAATATTACGGTGGAGACCCTAGATGTAAGGCCGTCTTGAGTACAAGATTTTGCGAGTGATCCTTGTCAGAGTGCATTTTATGCATAGAATGTATTGTGTGATAAGTCCCTGGGTTGGGTAAATGAAAGTGGTAGCTTTCATGATGTGTTTTAGCAATATTGTTCCGTGTCGAGGAAGCGAGAGTTGGCGCGATAGTGGGTCGGGTTGGGGCCGTGTTGCGGGCCAACCGCGTCCGTTCGAGGAAAGGTCGGCTCTGGGTGGTCGCGGTGGCGGTCACAAGGGTGCTAGGCCCAGTTTAGATGACCATCTTATGAGTTCGTGGATACGTTCGACGAGAATCGATTCGTGAAGGCGAGTGGCCTTAGAGGAAATCGAGGTTAGTAAGATGACCAAGTTTGGAGGTAGTGACTCGAGGGTTGGAAAGAGCGTTGTTGAAGTGTGGTGCGTGTCTTGGGAAGGGTTGAGTGTTGAGCAGTGCGGCGAGGTAGGAGAAGTGAGCGAGTGTGATCGTTTCTTTTGTGATATGAGGTGATTCCTCGTGGACTTGGGATTTCGTATTTTGTGCATTTGTTATTTCATGGCGGTGTGGCATGATTGTTTTAAACGTATAGCGGTGAAGACTATCTTGGCGCATGTTTGTGTTGAGACTTGAGAAGGAACATTCGGAACGAATGTTTCTAAGGAAGAATGTTATACCGTATTTTGAGTATATGCGTGAGGGCGTGCGTAGAAAATTTGAGCCTTAAGTTAGGCAAGTTTTGAAATTTGTACACAACACCCGATTAGAGTCGTTTGGGCGAAAGCGTTTCCTGACTTTTGTTGGGAAAATTAGGCTATGTCATTTATAATTTTTGCGGATTTTTAGAGGCGAAACATTGTGGACCAGCGGGAGGGTGACATGTGTCACCTCACATTGGAACAAATGGGGCGGCAATGGTGGACGAAAAAGAGGGCTTTAGTTGGTAGGATATTTTTGTGCAAGTTGTGTGGTAGATGGATAAGGTACATGGTGGAAATCTAACCCTACACTTGCACCACACTTGTCTTCATCTTGGCCATTGGTTGGCCATGGCTTGACCTATAAATACCCCTAAGCTTGAAGAGTTCTTCATCCAAAAATGTGCCTAAGTCTTGAAATCTCCCTCCCTCTCCTTGTAGTAGTCGTCCGCCACACCTCCCCTTTGAGAAGGCCCGCGGCGAAAGTATCCCCACTCTAGTGGTGCTAGCAGTGGGTACCCCACTAGCCTAGTTGTTTTAGTATAATACCCCTTTGTGGTATAGAAATACTCTCTAGTATTGTTATAATGTCCAAAATACTTTAGCCCAAATACCTTGTTGTACTTTCCAAGGTTATACTTATCTGGCTTGGAAAATACTATTATACTTTCCTTTAGCCACTAAACGAAACCACTAAGGAAAAATCTTCACCCGTAGTTGAAGTATTAAGTAGAAGTTGTGTAGACACTTCAAGGGTTTCTTGGAGGCGTTTTGGAGCGCCACGGGTAGGAGCTAAACCTTGTTCAGAACGACATATAAACTCGGATAATTTTGGGCTTATCGAGGTAAACATTCTTGACCTTACATTTGTAATTGGAAATTACATGTTGTAGGAATATATAGTTGAAGTATACTATATATAGAATGAACATTATAATTGTGCGTGATGTCTTTTGACTTAAGCTGAATAATACTTACGGCAATGTCTTGCGACTTAAGCTGAATTTAAATAAGAGAAGCTGTAATTACATAGGTGTATTCTGATGAACTTGTGTAGCATTCTTTGTGTAGTAGAATTGTACGTCGGTCGACGTGTTAACCCACTGGTTGGCTTGGTAGCGGCCTCGATAGAGAGGAGATTCTGTTGTTGCGGGGAGAGTCTTCGAATTTTACGTAGAATATTCGTCGGGATCTAAAGGTATTAATAGGCGCTTTGTGGCCTCTATAGGTTGTAATACTACGTGTGGAGTGATCGGCTTGGCAGGAGTGGCCGGTTTGAGGTACTTGGGCGTTTTGCTATTAGTCGACAATCGTCGCGGTATGTGGACCTCTTCCTATCTCTTCTAGCATGATATGTGTGAACTATGTAGTACGGTAGGCGTACGTGTGCTAAATGTATTTGATTGATTTAAAACATAAAGTGTTATAACGGCTTTATGGGAAGTTGGTTATAATAGCTTTATGTGGATAAGCACATACTTTGTGGTTTTAAAAGGTAAGCGATTTGAATAATAAGCGGCGATATGTGTTAATAAAGAACTTGAAGCATTTCAAAGATCTATGAATCGTTTTGAAAGAATGAGTATTACTTGGGTTTTGAAAGCTTAAGAGTTATACTAGCTTTATGGGAAGTTAGGTATAACGGCTTAAGAATGTTATCTTGATTTGGAAATCGGAATGTGTATCGACAAACCAACTGCGGCGTTAATAAAAGGAAAATGTATTGACTAAAGTATTATTAAAACCGATGAAACCTCCATCTGCATAAGCTAAGATGAGACAAAATGATATTACATTTCCTAGATCATGGTCGCTTAATAAGATTGATTATAAACAAAGAATACCTACTCACTTATAAGACATAGGTTTCTCAAAGCGTTTAAAGGAGAATTATGTTTTAAAGGATTTAAAACTATGAACTCTGAAACCTTTTTCTAAAATGAGAAACTTGAGCATTGAAATTAGGCAACTTGAACGTTTGGAAAATAAGGTTGTCACTTGATTTTACAAAGGAAAGCATTTTGGTTAACTTAACAATGTTAGTCACTCAAATTTTATACTACGGGTATCGGGTGACCTTTTTAAAAGATATGGATCTTAAAAGGAATTTAACGGACGTAGTACTTTATGGTTAAAATCAGGACTTTGATATAAAATGAAAGTACCTTGAGTCGTGTGTAACTTGCTTATTCTTGTTGTTATGAAACTTGACCATGTATTCGTGTGATAGCCTTGTTGTGTAAATCTTGTGTTCTACTCGACTCACAAGTCATCAGGGAATGTATATCACTTGATTCTGGTTCATCAGGAATGTATTTCACTCGACTACCGGTTCATCCGGAATGTGTTTCACTTGATTACCGGTTCATCAGGAATGTATTTCACTTGAGGCCAGGTTCATCAGGAATGTATTTCACTTGAGGACCGGTTCATCCGGAATGTATTTCACTTGACTCTGGGTTCATCAGAATGTATTCCACTCGACTCTGGGTTCGTAGGATGAGCAGAATGTATTCCACCTTTTCTATATTGGGTCCATAAGATGGGCGAGACACATTATCGTATCACATGATTTGTACCTAGGCGCGGCGGTGAGGAAGGAGTTCCACGGGCGTGAGGATGACTTTTAGGCGTGAGTCACGACTTGACATGGCGCTTCTATGTTGTGAGCGTAGTTTGGTTATCATACATGTCTCTGCTTTATATAGACTATTATGATTTCATTCTGATTTTTCTGATTTCACATACTTGGTACTGTTGTCTGACCTCGCCGAGGCTGCGTTCATCTGCATGAGTAAAAGGTACATCGGTGTCGATCCACTTTTAGGATCACCTTTCAGCGTATTGGAAAGCTCCGTTCCTTGGAGGCTTATCTTTTGGTATGTTACCACAGTGCAGTAGATGCTTATACATTCGGGGTATGGCGGGGCCTGTCCGTCATAGTTGTTGTAAATCTTAGAGTGCATGCTTGTTGTGGCGGGGTTTGTAAAAGGTTAGCTGCTCGGGTTTTTATGTATATCTTGAAGGCATTGTTTTGGTTGCTTTGTTACTTATTATATCTCTTGTTTCATGACTCGTGTTTTATTTTCCGCTGGTTTTCTCTGATGTTGTATCACTAGGGTGCCCGGGGTAAGGCACCAGTCACGGGCCCGGGATTCGGGTCGTGACAAGGTGCTGCCGAATTTTCTGTAGAATGTTCTACGAAGAGACCTAAATGTTAATAAGCGCCTTGTGGCCTTATAGGTGGAAGTACTATGCGTGGCGCGATCTACTTGGCTTAAGGAGTAGCCGGCGGTTTGAGGTACTTGGAGCGTGTTGCTATTAGTCGATAATCGTCGCGAGGTATGTGAACCTCTTCCTATCTCTTCTAGCATGATATGGGTGTAACTATGTAATGCGGTGAGCGTCACGTGTGTTAAATGTATTTGATTGGTCTAAAACATAAAGTGTTATAACGGCTTTATGGAAAGTTGGTTATAACAGCTTTATGTATGTAAGAAAATACTTATGGTTTTTAAAAAGGTAACTGATTTGAACTATAACTGGCTGGTTACGTAATAATAAAGAACTTGAAGTATTTCAAAGGATTTTTGAATCATTTTGAAAGAAGAGTAATACTTAGTTTTTGAAAACTTAAGAGTTATACTAGCTTTAGGGGAAGTTAGGTATAACGGCTTAAGAATGTTTCTTGAGTTGAAATCGAATGTGTATCGACAAACCCTTTGCGGCGTTAATAAAAGGAAATGTTTTGTGATTAAGTATTATTAAAACCAGTAGAAACTTCCATCTGCATAGAAGCTAAGATGAGACAAAATGATATTTCCTAGATCATGGCTGCTGTAATAAGATTGTTATAAACAAGAATATCCTACTCACATATAAGGCTTATGTTTCTCAGATGATTTAAAAGAGAATTATATTCTTAAATTAATAAGACTATGAACTACGAAACCTTTCTAAAATAAGAAACGTGAACATTTGAAATTAGGCAAACTTGGACGTTTGGAAAATAATGTTGTTACTTGATTTTACAAGGGTAAGTGTTTTGATTTACTTCAAAAGATAATCACTCTATTTTCATATACTACGGGTATTGTGTGGTTTTTGTGAAAGTAACGTATCTTTTAAAGAGTTAAGGTATGAAATACTTTGGGGATAAAAACCCGAACTTGTTGACATATAGTAGAAAGTACCTTGTGTGTATAACTTGATTGTGTTGGTTTGTGATAGCCTTGTAATACTTTCTTGTTGATTGATAAGTAAACATGCTAGGATGCTACGTGTGTTAGCATCTTGTGATGTTAGTGTAAAGGGGTTTCCTCGGCGCATAAAGTTGTTTGACTATCACCGTTATGTTGGTATTGTACCACTCGCTTGACTTATTTCCGGAGGTTGTCGCCTCCGATCTGGGGGTAGACTCGGTGATGCAGGACCGTGATTCGAGAATACCTCATGCGGGTCGGGGATCCGTGCGGAACTACGGGAGTTCGGGTTAGTTTGCGGCCCTTGTCGTCATGCGGTCTTTGTGGCCATGCGATTTGCGAGTCGGGGCGATGCCGGGAGTAGCTACCTCGATGCGAGAATACCTCATGCGGGCTATGAGGTTGGCCTATGCGGAGCTACGGAGTTCGGGGCTAGACGCGCATTTGATCTGCGGGCGAATGACCCGGCTTTGATCATGTGACGGTGCAGACAGATATCATAATCTGATTCTTGACCACTGTTAGTCATGTAGGTGTTAGTAGTCGGTTATGCCTTCGTACTTACCTGTCTTTGTTTTATTAGGACAGGTGGGACCTGGTGTTCATGTGTAGTGCTTGGTGTTTTTATATCATAAACTGCCGGCAGTGAGAAAGGTATTCCACGGGCATGATTGATGTTATGGGCGTGAGACCCATAGTTACATTTGAGTGATGACTTTGAGGGCGTGAGTCCCTGACTTGACCTGACTGCCTATTTATTGTGAACTGTAGTTTGGTTATCATACATGTCTCTGCTTTATAGACTATTATGATTTCATTCTGATATTTTGATTTCACATACTTGGTACTGTTATCGACCTCGCCCGAAATGCGTTCATCTGCGAGTTGAGGTACACGATCGTTGATCCTAGTTCTCGGTCACGATTCAGCGTATGGAAAGCTCCGTTTCTCGGAGGCTTATCGATGGTATAGTCCTGTCGTTGTAGGTATTTACATTCAGGGTGTGGCGGGGCCTGTCGCCCGTTGTTGTCGTATCATTCTTAAGTGCAGTAATCTTTGTTGTGGCGAGTTGTAATGGGATATAGCTGTTGGTTTAAAATTGATTTATATATATATGCCGTAAGGCAAGTTTTCTCCGACATGTTTCTTACTTCATAATATTTTCATGTCTTGTTTTATGTTCGTGATTACTCACGATGTTGTATCACTAGGGTGCCCGGTAAGGCACGATCCACGGGCAGGTTGGTCGTGACAAAAGTGGTATCGAGCGATTAATCCTCGGAAAGTGTCTGAGCCGTATCGATAGAGTCTTGATTATCGGTGTGTTGTGCACCACACCAATGTCGAGGCTATAGGATATTTAGGATTGGTTTCTATTCTTCTCACTCTGAGATCGTGCCTTAGAGGTGTTGTGAGTTGGACCTCTAACGTATTTCTTTCCCTACCGTTATGCCTTCGCGTAGGGCAACCGGGCCAGGAGGGCAAAGCGGCAGGAGGCTGCGAGTAAATCTGAGAGGGTTACGAGGGCACGAGCCCAATCATTACCTAGGGTAGTGCTTCGTTCGGGAGTTACTGCGGCGTCGCTAGCCCCACAGAGTTTAGCGGCGGCAGTTCCTACTACGACCATGATATTTGAACCTTCAGTTCCACGACCGGGAACAATGAATTTAGATTGCAAGAAGGCGACCCTGTTACTAGCTATGGATTTGGCTACGGAGAGTATACCGATATCTGCGAGTCTTGATGACTACCTAGAGAGGTTGTGTAGAGTAATTCTTGATTAGGCTTGAGCATGGCACGTATGCGGGCTTATGCGCGTGGCCGAAAACGTAGAGATCGGCGGGTTAACGAGGGCGAGAAGAGGGCGGGCGGCAAGGTCCTTTGGTAACTTTCGAGGCGAGTCACCTCGCGTGGATTATATTATGCACATCCACCAGTACAGAGAGGCCCTCCACGAATTTCAGGACATTCGGGGTATGCAGGAGTTAGTCGAGCTCGGATCTTAGGTTCACGATGTGGCGACGTCATCCCGGGGAATGTCGTTTTTTAGTTGGTACTTGTTGTACCTACGACCGTCAGGGTCTGATGTCGGAAGAGTGTCCTTGTAGGAGGACTTAGCCTCCAGGATCGGTGGGTAGTTTGTCATCTTCCTTAGCTATGCGCCCTACGGGGCAGGTTTGTTTAGAACGACTAAGGGGAGTAAAGCAGTAGATACATGCATATCTTTAACCCTCTAGGGATTAGTATGTGTGATAAGATGAGTATACCTTAAGGGTTATTGTGTAAATTGTGATTAGAAATCTTGGTTAATTAACCAAGTAAGATTTGGGGGATTGAGAAAGTGTAAGCCTTAGAGCTTTATACGTGAAGACCTTAGAGGTAAGGCCATCTCGAGTAAAGGTGTAGTGTTTTGTTTGATCCTTATCGGAGTGCATAGTGCACGTGAGCTATGTTTGGGATAGGTCCCTAAGTAGTGTGAAATGAAAGAGGGTAGTTGAACTAAGAAGACCGCTAGGTTTCGTAGCGTGATTTGAGAGATTGTTAGGATCGGGAGCTAGTGTTTGCGCATTGCGGGTCGGGTTGAGGCCATGTTGCGGGTCAACCGCGACATGTATGGTGGGGTCAGTTTGTGGTGGTCACGGGTGGTAAGTCACGAGGTGTTTGGCCCAGTTTAGTTAACCAGCGTATGAGTTCGTGGATGCGTTGAATCGATGGTCGGGCGATGAGGTCGGCCGTCTTATATTTTAGTCCGCCGTGTACTCGGTGGTATGTTGCGGCGTTATATCGAGAAAGGTTGTAAGGCTGCAGGGTGCCTACCTTTACCTTATGATGCAGTGGAGCCAGTTCTGGTGTTTCTTTTGGAAGTTTTACGAGCGGGACTAGGAACTCGGGTGAGTCTCAGTATCGTATTCGCCTCGGGCGGTGTGTGGATTTCGGGGGTATGTAAGGATTGTTGTCTCTGTTGAGGAGTGTTTTAGTAGCTACCATTTGATTCGGATGTCGCTTTATGGCGCCTTGCGGCGGAAGTGTAAGTTCTTGGTCGATTGGTTTGATGTTGGCAAGTTCAGATAGTTGGTTCGAGCTTGTTCCAATGATCGTGGATAGGGTGAGGCTTATCTAGAAGAGGTTTTTGGCGGCTCGGAGAAATCGTGCGGATTATCGGCAACGCTTGGAGTTGAGTTGTGGTCGGTCTTCTTGAAGGTCTGACCGGTTAGGGTGTGACGAGTTTTGGAAAGCAGAGGAACTTAGCGAGTTACTTTGGGCCTTTTGAGTTCATGTGAAGAGTAGGCGGGTTGCCTATATGTTAGCATTTGCCGTCCGACTTAGGAGGCGATGCGTCGATCTTTCGTATGGTTATATTCGGGAAAGTATCGGAGATCCATCAGTGTTCCCGATTAATGTTGACCACGTTAGAGATAGTAACCGAGTTTTGGGAGGCTGACGATGTCGAAATGTGACGGAGTTATGAGAAAGAGTTCGAGTGTACAAGAAGTGTATGTGACCTCGGGGATCGCATGCAGCCCGGTACCATTTGTTGGGTCGCCGGAGTGACACTAGAACCTCGCGGCAAAGTGACAAAAGTGGTATCGGGAAGAAGCGAGCATGTATGGCGAGCATAGATGTGATCATTTCTTTTATAAAGAGAAGGTGCGAATGAAGTATATTCTAGACCCCGGAGAGAGGTGTTTTGTGGTGATGTTAGAAGTGTTCCCTCGTGGACATGGATGTAAGTATTTTGCGCGGGTGTTTCTGTGGCCAGGTGTGGCAGGTTTGTTCTCCTAATTATAGTAGTGAAGGCTATACTGGCGCGCGTTCGTCTTGAGACTTAGAAGGAACATTCGGGATGAATGTTTCTAAGGAGGGGAGAATGTTATACCCCGTATTTCCAGAGTATGTACGTAAGGACGTACGTAGAAAAGTTTGGGCTTTTAAAGTGGCTTGGCCGATTTCACTTTGTGCACAACACCCGATTAGAGTCATTTTTTTGAAGCGTTTTCATAACTTGCGAAGGAAAATTCCGGCTATGTCATTTTTAATTTTGCGGATTTTTCAGAGGCGAAGCGTGTTGGACCAACGAGAGGCGCCACTTGGCACCTCTCGTTGGCGGAATAGTGGGGCGACATGGGACGATTTGGCCATTGTTTTGGTCAAGGGTTGGTAGGATATTTTGGTGGTAGATGGATAAGGTGCACTTGGCATGATCATGGCCTACACTTGCCTTGCACTTGGCATGATCTTGGCCATTGGTTGGCACTGCTAGACCTATAAATACCCTCCCTTTGAAGACTTATTCATCCTAAAATGTTCTAAGTCTTAGAAATCCTCCCCCTCCCTTCTTGTTGTTCTCGTCCTCCCCCTTTGAGAGGCCCCCTTGGACGAGAGTTCTCCCCCCCTTTGGCCGAGAGTACCCCCCCCCTAGTGGGGTAGGCCGAGGTATACACCACTTGTGGTGTTGTCTCGTATAAATACCCCCCCTCTTGGTAGAAATACTCTCAAAAGTATTGTTACTATACCCAAATTACCTTAGCCGTATACCTTGTAGTATTCTAAGGTTATACCTATACGAAAAGCCCCGTAATACTATTATACTTCCCTTCAGTCACAAAACCGAAACCCTCAGGAAAATCTCCATAGTTAGTTGGAGTATTAGGTAGAAGTTGGTTAGAACTTCTAAGGGTGGTTTGGAGCGGGTTGGAGAGCACGGAGTTGGAGCTAAACATTGCCCAGGATCGACTTTATACTTGGATAATTATGGGCTTATCGAGGTAATTATCTTGTCCCCCTATTGTAATTGGAAATTACATGTTGTTAGAATATATATAGTTGAAGTATATATAGAACTGAACGTAGTTATCGGCAATGTCTTTTGACTTAAGCCTGAATAATAAGAAACCTTTTCGAAAGAAGAGTACTGAACTGTAATTACATAGGAATGTATTCTGATGAACTTGTGTAGCCTTTACGGGAGGTAAAATTGTGCACGTCCGGATTAGGCGTATAACCCCACTGGTTGGCTTAGTAGCGGCCGGTAGAGGAGGAGATTTCTGTTTGTTGGGGAGGTGCTGCCGAATTTTCTATAGAATGTTCTACGAAGAGACCTAAATGTTAATAAGCGCCTTGTGGCCTTATAGGTGGAAGTACTATGCGTGGCGCGATCTACTTGGCTTAAGGAGTAGCCGGCGGTTTGAGGTACTTGGGCGTGTTGCTATTAGTCGATAATCGTCGCGGTATGTGAACCTCTTCCTATCTCTTCTAGCATGATATGGGTGTAACTATGTATGCGGTAGCGTACGTGTGTTAAATGTATTTGATTGGTCTAAAACATAAAGTGTTATAACGGCTTTATGGAAAGTTGGTTATAACGACTTTATGTATGTAAGAAAATACTTATGGTTTTAAAAGGTAAGCGATTTGAACTATAAGCGGTGGTTACGTAATAATAAAGAACTTGAAGTATTTCAAAGGATTTTGAATCATTTTGAAAGAAGAGTAATACTTAGTTTTGAAAACTTAAGAGTTATACTAGCTTTAGGGAAGTTAGGTATAACGGCTTAAGAATGTTTCTTGAGTTCGGAAATCAGAATGTGTATCGACAAACCAACTGCGGCGTTAATAAAAGGAAATGTTTTGTGATTAAGTATTATTAAAACCGGTAGAAACTTCCATCTGCATAGAAGCTAAGATGAGACAAAATGATATTTCCTAGATCATGCATTTCTTTGTAATAAGATTGTTATAAACAAGAATATCCTACTCACATATAAGGCTTATGTTTCTCGGATGATTTAAAGAGAATTATAAACTTAAAT
This sequence comes from Przewalskia tangutica, assembly GCA_029844215.1. Lineage (NCBI taxonomy): Eukaryota > Viridiplantae > Streptophyta > Magnoliopsida > Solanales > Solanaceae > Przewalskia > Przewalskia tangutica. Next base: position 74,897,790 of record CM056723.1, on the reverse strand, counting down.
TAATAAGACTATGAAAAACGAAACCTTTCTAAAATAAGAAACGTGAACATTTGAAATTAGGCAAACTTGGACGTTTGGAAAATAATGTTGTTACTTGATTTTACAAGGGTCAGTGTTTTGATTTACTTCAAAAGATAATCACTCTATTTTCATATACTACGGGTATTGTGTGGTTTTGTGAAAGTAACGTATCTTTTAAGAGTTAAGGTATGAAATACTTTGGGGATAAAAACCGAACTTGTTGACATATAGTAGAAAGTACCCTGTGTGTATAACTTGATTGTGTTGGTTTGTGATAGCCTTGTAATACTTTCTTGTTGATTGATAAGTAAACATGCTAGGATGCTACGTGTGTTAGTATCTTGTGATGTTAGTGTAAAGGGGTTTTCCCCTCGACTGCACTTAAAGTTGTTTTACTATCAGTAGTTATGTTTTTTTTTTACCACTCACCTTGACTTTTTTAGGAGGTTAAGCGCCTCCGTCGGGGTAGACTCGGTGATGCAGGACCGTGATTCGAGAATACCTCATGCGGGTCGGGGATCCATGCGGAACTACGGGAGTTCGAGTTAGTTTGCGGCCCTTGTGGTCATGCGATCTTTGTGGCCGTGCGGTGCGAGTCGGGGCGATCGGGAGTAGCTACCCTCGATGCGAGGAATACCTCATGCGGGCCTATGAGGTTGGCCTATGCGGAGCTACGGAGAGTTCCAGGGCTAGACGCGCATATTTGATACTGCGGGCGAGTGACCAGCTTTGATCATGTGACGGTCTAGACAGATATCATGATCTGATTTTGACCATGTTAATCTTGTAGGTGTTAGTAGTCGGTTATGCCTTCGTGCTTACCTGTCTTTGTTTTATTAGGACACAGGTGGGACCTGGTGTTCATGTGTATTCTTGGTGCTTTTATATCATAAACTGCCGGTGATGAAGGTATTCCACGGGCATGATTGATGTTATGGGCGTGAGACCCATAGTTACATTTGAGTGATGACTTTGAGGGCGTGAGTCACGACTTGACTTTATTGCCTATTTATTGTGAGCGTAGTTTGGTTATCATACATGTCTCTGCTTTATAGACTATTATGATTTCATTTACGATATTTTGATTTCACATACTTGGTACTGTTATCTTGACCTCGCCCGGGGCTGCGTTCATCTGCGCGAGTTGAGGTACGCGATCGTTGATCCTAGTTCTGGGTCCTGATTCGTATGGAAAGCTCCGTTTCTCGGAGGCTTATCGATGGTATAGTCCCTGTCGTTGTAGGTATTTACATTCAGGGTGTGGCGGGCCTGTCGCCATTGTTGTCGTATCATTCTTAGAGTGCATGAAATCTTGTTGTGGGCGAGTTGTAATGGGATGTAGCTGAGTTTTAAAATTGATTTATATATATGCGTAAGGCAAGTTTCTCCGTTCTTGTTTCTTACTTCATAATATTTTCATGTCTTGTTTTATGTTCCGCTGATTACTTTGATGTTGTATCACTAGGGTGCCCGGGGTAAGGCACCAGTCACGGGCCCGGGTTCGGGTCGTGACAATGACGGACTTTGAGGTCATTATGAGTATGGACTAGTTGGCTTCGTGAGTGCCAAGGTTGACATCTTAGCATAAGTATTGTTATGTGGCCATGGGTGGCATATGTTGTATGAAGGGTGTAGTAAAAGGAGACTATGTCGCTATCTAATTAGATTGGACTCCGAAAGAACATTCGGGGACGAATGTTTCTAAGGGGGGAAAAATGTTACACCCCGTAATTCAAGAACATGATTATAGAATTAAGATTGGAATGTCGAAAGGAAAGGATTTTTACATTTCCTTATACGAAAATTTTTCGAGTTTAATGTGATGACAAGAATTAATTCTAGTAATGGAATTATTTTTCATTAGAATTATGGACTTAGTGGATTTATTAAGTCTTGGTATACTATGTTACATGTCCATCGAAATGGGATGAAAATTAACGAAGTGTGGATGAAATATTTTGTGAAGAAATACTTGGCCAATAGGAGGTTAGCAAGTGCCCTCCCCACTTGTCTTGTGAAGACTCCACACACCTTTATATAGATAAGTCTTGAAGATTTAGAACAAAAGATATTCATCCATACAAACCCTCATCTCTCCAAAAACCTAGAGCAATTCGAAATCCCCATATCCAAAGACAAGATCAAGATCAAAGTATTTTCTTTCCAAGATTAAGCACCCTTAACCCCTAAATCTAGGTTGGGCCGAAAATAGAATGAAACCCTAGGGGTTTTCCGTCGACTTTTTGGAAGCGAAACGTGAAGAGAAGTTGATCCTAAGGTTCTAGGGGATACATATATGTTACACCCCGTAATACCAGGGCTACTAATTGAGAACATGATTAAGGATTTAAGATTTGAATTTTAAGGAGGAAAGAATAATTACATTTTCTTAAGGAAAATTTCGGAAAAAAATGTGACGACGGAAAAATTATTAACTTGGAGTATAATACTTCTAATTGTATTTATGGACTTAGTATTGGATTATAAGGTGTTGGAATTGATAATATGGGGTCCGCCGAGAATTTCACATTTTCGCGGGGACCTTCAAAAAATTATAATATTTTGGACCAATCGGAGGGCGACACGTGGCACCCCTCCACTTGTCTTGCTAAGATGACAACAAATTAGATATTTTGAGAGGGGACAAGTGGACATGGGTCCCACTCCACTTGGCTATACATATCCAAGTCTTGCAAGACTTGGATCACTTTACACTTAGACCAAAAAAATAAGCTCTCATCTTCTCCCCTTTAGCTCCATAATTTCGAGAGCCCCTTGGCTAAGAACAACCATTGTTGATCAATTTATTTCTCCAAGATTAAGCGCTTAAACCAAGTGCTAAGCCGAGATTAATATTCTACACGTTTTTACTTGTCTTGGCCGAAAGTTGATGCCAAAACCCTAGGGGTTCCGTCGACTTTTTGGAAGTGAGATTCAAAGAGAAGTTTCTCCTAAGGTTGTAGGGGGTACATATATGTGATTGGAACTTGAAGAAGTGGAGAGAAACGAAAACTGCACACCAATAAAGACCGGACTGTTTTGGGGCGTTTTTGTCACGACCCGACCTCGGGCCCGTGACTGGTGCCTTACTGTTACACCCCGTAATTTCAGGACATGTTTTAAAGAACGTGAGTAAGAACTCACAAGTGTTAAGATTTGAGACTTGTAAAAATTTATCGGAAATATGAAATTGTCGGAAATCGTATTTTTATGACGAATGGGAGGGCGACACGTGTCACCCCCCCTTATTATGCCTTGGACGATTTTTTTTAGCAAGGGCTAAAGGGTCATTGGACCTTTGTTGCAAGACAAGTCTTGCAACTTGAGGCTTGATAATATTGACTAAAGTCAAAGGTCCCACAATGGTCTTGATATTTTGTAGACTACATCTAAACCACCCATGTGTTTATATCATAACCCTCCAAGGTGCTATATATTACTACTAGTAGAGAGAGAGCTTTACACTTAGAAACAAATTACACAAAATTGAAGAACTCAAAGGAAGAGCTCTCGGGTTCCCTCCATTCCTAAAGGAAAAAAAATGTTTCTTGTTCATTCAACTCCCCACTTTAAACCAAGGTTCTTGAGGGTAGTGTAAGCATATCTCAATAGAAAAATCTTGGAAAAAGGTAGTTTTCGGGTTAGTCGCAAAACAAAAACCTAATGGTCTTTCTAGGTTTTGTTTGGAGATTTGAAGGATAATTGTTGGTGTTGTTCTAAGGGTCTCAACAAGCGGATTGAAGTGTCTTGGAGAGGCTCTAAACTACTAAGGAGCGACTTCGGATTGGAGTTGGATTAAGTTTCATTGAGGTATAATCTTGTCTTTTAAAGGTGTTACAAAATTACATATTTATATTGTTGTTGTTAGCTTTACTTGTTGCTAGCATGAAGTTGATAGGTTGAAGTTATAAGTATTATGGATTTCTTGTAGCTAAATCTGAAATGTTATACAAGCCACTTAAAAATTGGATTACTAATTGGTCGTTTATTAGAAATCGTCGCATGTTACTTACTTGAAGATTATGGTTATTATAATCAAATGCGACTTGATATCATGTTATGCTACCAATTTGGATTGAAATGGAAATTGGTTAAGAATTGGTATTGTTGAACTCAAGGTGGCCGAATTTGGACTTATAGTTTGTATTAGTTTGTTATCGTTTGTGGGGCGGAATTTTACACGTCTAGTAGGCGTGTAATCCCCTATTGATTAATTGCTTTGATTGTGCCTTAAATGTGGCGTGTTTGGTTATTGTATTCGGCCTTGAAAAAGGTGGCAAGTTAGTAAAAACAAAGGGGGTGCTGTCCGATTTTCCGTAGAATTTAGCGACTTGACACTTATAATATTCTACGTTTGAAGTAAGGCCTTAATAGACGTATTGTGAATATTATAGGTTGGCATACTATGGGCGGGAATTTGTACTTGGCAAGTGGTTTGACCCGGCGAGGTATGTAGAACTTTTCCTATCCTTTGAGCATGACTAGTTACACGTATATAGTACGGTGAGCGTCTGAGAGCTTGATATCCTTTACTAGTTTATTGAATGGCCAAGTCGGGTGAGTTAGGAGATTAACTCACTTCTTTGAAAGTATTAAGGATGTCTAATGTTTTATTAAAGTTAAGGGACTTGAAGAGTTTTAAAGTATGTGATACTTGTTCCGTTTTAAACGTATAAGTCCCTTGGATAGGAAATTGTATTTGGCTAAGGTATAAAGTGAATATAACGACTTTATGGGGAGTTGGTTATATTTGCTTTATGGAAAGATAAATGACTTGTTCTAATGAAAAGGCAATTTGATTTTAAGGCATCAATTGCCTAAGGTTTTATAATAAAAGGAGTCACTTGATTTTAGAAACCTAACTTTATGTCTAAAGGTATTGTGACTTGTCTTGGAAAGAGATTTTGACTTGATACTACGGTTTATAGTATCTTGGAAGTTCTATATAAAAAAAAATGAGTCATTTTTTTTAAAGGTTGAAGTACGTAGTACTTTGGGTTAAATTCCCGGATTTTTATAAAAGACCTATTAGTGCCTCAAGTAAACTAAAATGAGAGTGTAGACGAATAAGACTAATAAGAAGTTAGGGGGATTTCTAACTTGCTTATTTATTGTATGATGGCCGGTTGAGATAGGGTAAGAGTATAAGTGAGGGGTAAACCCCCAAGACATTATACCACCTTCTCCAGGATAAGAGTATAAATGAGGGGTAAACCCCCAAGACGTTATACCACTTGTTTTATTACCTTTTCCAGGGTAAGAGTATAAATGAGGGGCAAACCCCCAAGACGTTATACCACCTGCTTCAGGGTAAGAGTATAAATGAGGGGTAAGAACCCTAAGACGTTATACCACCTGTTTCTATGGGTTCGCTACCCGTGATTTGATCGAGTCTCTATTGTGATGTTGTATGTATTCCTGATTTACTCTCATTGTTAGTAAGGCCTTGTATCGTAGTTACATTATCATACATGTCTCCGGCTTTGTTTTAAACTTATGTTGTAATTACAGTACTTTTCAGTTTTACATACTTAGTACATATTGTGTACTGACCCCCTTCCTCGGGAGCTGCGTTCATGCCGCAGGAAAGGGTAAGCAGGTGGTGGATCCACATTCTTAGGATCACTTATCAGACGTCAGAAGCTCCATTTATCCGGAGGCTTGTCTCATTTTAGTCTGATCTTTTCCACAGTGTTGTAGATTTATGTACATTCGGGGTATGGCGGGTCTGTCCATACGATTGTTAGTCCGAGAGGTCTGTATTCACATATGTGGTTGGGCTGTAAGAACTGATTGTACAGTTGTACTTTTGAGTATGTTTATATTATGGAAGGAGGCCTTATCGGCTAGCCTAGGATGTTATTGTATTCACATGTGTTTATGTTGTGTATGTTCATTGCTATTCTCGATGTATACGAGCAGGGTGCAGGTAGGGCACGATCGCGAACCGGGGTCGGTCGTGACAAAAAGTGGTATCGAGCGGTTAGTCCTCGGAAAGTGTCTGAGGCCGTGTCTAGTAGAGTCTTGATTATCGGTGTGTTGTGCACCACATCTATGTCGAGAGGCTGCAGGACATTTAGGATTAGTTTCCATTCTTCTCTCTCGAGATCTGCGATGAAATTTGTCTTATTGGGTTGAATCCTCTCGACCTAGTCTTATGAAGCAGATATGCCTCGCGGAGGCGACCGGGGCCCGAAGGGCAAAGCGGCGGCGAGGCGCGGTACTCGAGAGAGGTTACGGGCTCGAGCAGACTATACGAGGTAGTAGGCGGGTCGGTGAGTTCACCACGCAGCGGTATTAGAGCCGAGGCGGTAGCTCGAAGGTTCGGTACTAGAGCCTCGATTCGCGGCCGGTCGAGTATAGAGACTATGGGAAGCGGTCGATTTATTGACCGATATAGTAGCGGCGGCCAAGCGAAGCGAGCGGCCGCCAGAGCGGTTTGCGGATTAGGGAACTTACGGGATGTCATCCACGAGTTTTATGGTTCGAGTGCGATGAGGATCGCGAGGAGTTCGTTCGGCGACTCTGACGGACCATGCGAGTTCTTAGTGCTTGAGACAGTTATTCGCTAGCCTCCTGCAGGTTGCGCGATATTGCGTTGAACTAGTTTGAGTCGTGGTTGCTTTCGAGGTGATGATGCTCTTCCGGTGTTTGGGAGGAGTTCTGAGGCCTTCATGGATCACTTTTGCCTCACGAGATGAGAGAGCCGGGTAGGCAGTTCTTGACCTTGGCGAGCAGGAGGCTGTCGGGAGTATAGCTGAGTTTGACTCGCTTGGCGGTTATCGCATACTATTGTGGCGACATGGCGGATAGGGTTCATCGTTATGTGATGGGGCTTGGCCGTCATATGATTACCGCATGCTTGGGTGTGGCTCTTGGCCGGTATGGACATCGCCGGATGCGAGCTATCTTGAGGATAGAGGATAGAGAGGAGGACCAGATTGACTCGAGCTAGCCCGAGGCGGGACATCGAGTCTCAGGCGGTTTCGAGGCGGACAACCTCGGCGGGCTGAGTCCACTTTCCGGCCAGGCGAGTGCTCGCCGCGATTTCGGCAAGAGGTCGGCGGCAGTCGTCGGGAAGCGGTCGGGGCTCGGGACTTGGAGTTCGGGAGGCGAGAAGCGTCATCGATCGGGACCATCCACACCTCGGTGTGCTCGTCGGTAGGTTCCACGGCGAGTTCGCGAGCCGGGAGCTTGTTACTCGTGTGGCGGCGGGGCCATTTGAGGAGAGATTGTCCGTCTAGGGCGGCATGGGTGGTCTGATCGCGATGGGCGGGATGCATTCTTTGGTCTTCTCCTTACGTGGTTATGCGCCCGGGAGGGTACTCACGGACGAGCGGGCGCGGTAAGTCGTGGTGGTGGTTCGATTCTAGCGGTCCACGAGCGCATATATTCTCTAGCCGGCCGCCCGGGATCGGGAGGCTTCCACGGCGTCGTCGGTACATTATTGATTTCATCTTTGTGGCGTTTATGCTTTGATAGATCGAGTTCTACCTTGTCCTATGTGTCCCCTCTTATGCGGGTAGAATCGGGTAGAGCCGGTGTCGATAGAGCCGTTTGAGGTAGCTACGCGATGGGTGATTCGGTGTTAGGCGGCGGGTGTCTGAAGGTTGTCAGGTTTATATTCTGATCGTCGGACCCTTGCAGACTTGATAGATTTGGAGATGTGATTTTGATGTCATTATGGGTATGGGTGGTTGGCTTCTTGTTATGCCAACGTTGACTGTAAGACGAGTTGGTTCGGTTCGGTTTCTGGCGAGCGATTATCGAGTGGAAGCGGCAACACGGCGTCGTAGAGGTAGGTTTATTTCTTACCTCAAGGCTAGGAAGATGGTGCGAGAAAGTACATCTATCATCCGGTTGGTATTTGATCTGAGGTGAGGTGCAGTTCTTGATCGATGCCGATGGTTAGGAGTTTCGGATGTGTTCCCGGATGATCTTAGGGTATCCTCACGAGAGGAGATTGAGTTTTGTATTGACACGTTCTTTGGACACTCGACCTATTTCCATTACGCCATACGAGGATGACACTGCTTGAGTTGAGGAGTGAAGGACCGGTGAAAGATTTCTTTGGAGAAAGGCTTTGCTCCGGGCCTAGTGTATCTCCCAGGGGCGCGGTTTTGTTTGTGAAGAAGAAGGATGGGGCCAGCTGCGTATGTGCGTTGATTCTGACGGTGAATAAGGTAACCATTAAGAATAGGTACCCTCCCGGGATTGATGATTTGTTTGACGATTGCGAGTGCGAGGTGTTTCTCGAAGATAGACTGCGATGCAGTTATCATCGAGTTCGAGTTCGAGAGCGGACATCCCAAAGCGCATTCGGGACGGTATGGGCACTATGAGTTGAGTTATGTCTTTCGGTTTGACTAACGCTCAGCGGTATTTATGGATTTGATGAACGGGTGTTCAAGCCATTTTGGATACATTTGTGATAGTATTCATCGATGACATCTGGTTTATTCGCGGATGAGCGAGAGCATGCAAATCACTTGAGGACGGTACTTGGGGTTCTCCGGAGCCGGCAGTTATTCGCCAAGTTCTCTAAGTGTGAGTTTTGGTTGGCCTCAGTGGCATTCTTGGGGAATATTATTGGGGCTGATGGTGTTCGGGTGGATACGGCAAAGATTGAAGCGATCAAGTCTTGGCGAGACCTACTACTCCGGCGAGTGCAGCGATTTCTTAGAATGGCGGGTTATTATCGTAGGTTTGTGGAAGCGGTTGCTTGATTTCACCATTGACTAGGGACTCGAGAAGCGGCCAAGTTCCGATGGACATAGGCTTGCGGCGGGGTTTCGATTCTTTGAAAGAGGTTGACTCTGACCCGATTCTTACTCTTCACGAGGGTTAGGCGGATGCGTGATCTATTGTGATGCCTGCAGTATCGGGCTAGGTGTGTTTGATGCGGTACGTCAAGGTTATAGCCTATGCTTCGGCGATTCTGGAAGCATGAGAGAATTACCCTACCCATGACTTAGAGTTGGCGCGATTATACATGCCTTGAAGATTTGGAGACATTATTTGTATGGGGTTCATGTGGATATTTATACGGACCACAAGAGCCTCAGGTATATCTTGACGAGAGGAGTGAACTTGAGGCGAGGCGGTGGTTAGAGTTCTTTGAAAGACTATGATGTTGATATTCTATACCATCCGGGAAAGCCAGCGTAGTTCTTGATGCCTTAGTCGTAGATCGATGGGAGCACTGCGGAGTGCGGCGGAGAGGCGGGACATGGTCGTCACATCCACGATTAGCGAGCCTTGGGGTTCGATTGATCGGTATCGGCGATAGTAGATGCGGGTTCGTGAGGTTGCGAGTCTTCCATCGTTGATGAGGTGAAGAGGCGGCAGTTTGAGGACCCGATTTTGAGTGCGGTATCGTGATGCGACTCTTGGGAGGAGAAGAGTATTTTAGTGGCGCTGATAAGTCTTGAGATTTGAGGCGGTTGTGTGTTCCGATGTGTCGAGGGCCGTCGGATTGCAGGAGAGGCACTGCGGTGCTCGTTATTCTATTCATCAAAGTCGACCAAGATGTACCATGACCTCGGATGTTTGTATTGGTGGGATGGCACGAAGAGGGGCGTGGCGAGTTTTGTTGCCTGATGTCTAATTGCCCGGCGAGTCAGTCGAGCACGAGGCCCGGTGGATTATTGCGAGCTATTGAGATTCGACTTGGAAGTGGGAGGTGATCAACATGGACCCGTTACGGGGTTACCTCGTACTCGGAAATGCGACTCCATTTGGGTTATTGTTGTGGTGTGAAATCAGCCCATTTCCTTCGATCGGGGCAGCGTTTTGGTGAGACTATGCGGTTGTACATCGGAGAGATTGTGAGGTATGCGGTGTCGGTGTCGATTATTTACGATAGGGAGCCCGGTTCTGGCTAACTGGAGGTCTTTCGAGAAGGGTTTAGGACACGAGTGAGTCTCGGCGTAATATTTCATCCTCGGTGCGAGCGGCGGAGCGTACTATCCGGACAACGAGGATATCTTTGCGAGCTGCGTGATTGATTCGAGGTAGTGGGAGGATCATTTGCCTCTCGTGGAGTTTGCTTATAATACGGCTACCATTCCAAGTATACAAATGGCGCCCATCGAGGCTTTATATGGCGGAAATGCAGTCGCCGTCGGTTGGTTCGGCGTGGCGAGTACGATTAGTTGGCGGACTTGGTACAGCGGTGTGGATAAGGTGAAGCTTATCGGGAGCGATAGCGGCCGAGTTAGCGAAGTCATATGCGGATAATCGGCGGCGGCATTTGGAGTTTCAGGTTGACGATTGGGTCTTCTTGAAGGTGTCACCCATGAAGGGTGTGATGAGATTCGGTAAGAAGGGAAAACTCAGCCCAAGGTACATTGGGCCCTACCAGATCGTCCGTAAAGTGGTTCAGGTTGCTTATGAGTTGGATCTACCATCAGAGTTAGAGGCGGTACATCCGGTCTTCCATGTTTCTATGTTGCGGAAGTGTATCGGAGATCCAGCTAGAGTTTTTCCTACTAGTGAGGTCCGGTGTGAGAGGGTTATCGTATGAGGAGAGTCCCATAGCGATACTCGATCGCCAGGTCAGGCGACTGCGGACCAAGGATGTAGCTTCCGTCAAAGTCCTGTGGAGAAATGATAACCGAGAGGAGATGACTTGGGAAGCGGATGAGGACATGTTGAGGAGGTATCCTCACTTTTTTCCTATACCTTCAGGTAATTCATTTTCCCTTACTTGTCAGGTTTTAATTGAAGTATTTCTTTTGCTTAAATGCTTTTATGTGGCCATGTGTGGCATTTTTGGTATGTCGGGGTTGTGAAAGGAAACTATGTCGCTAATTATAAGTTTGACTCCGAAAGAACATTCGGGGACGAATGTTTCTAAGGGGGGAAGAATGTTACACCCCGTAATTTCAGGACATGTTTTAAAGAACGTGAGTAAGAACTCACAAGTGTTAAGATTTGAGACTTGTAAAAATTTATCGGAAATATGAAATTGTCGAAAATCGTATTTTTATGACGAATGGGAGGGCGACACGTGTCACCCCCTTATTATGCCTTGGACGATTTTTTTTAGCAAGGGCTAAAGGGTCATTGGACCTTTGTTGCAAGACAAGTCTTGCAACTTGAGGCTTGATAATATTGACTAAAGTCAAAGGTCCATCACGACCGAACGGGCGTGGTAGTGCTACCGGGCACCAGTAGCCATACATCGAGTGTCAGTGGAATATAAAACAAGACATGAATAATGTGAAGTGTAAAGCAGTTATCGAGAAAAGTTGCCTTTCGGCATAAATATATAACAACTAGAAACGATTACATCCCTTTTTACAATTACGCCTGGCGATTACTCTGGACCTCTAAGAATGATATGACAACAATGGCGGGGCGGGGCCGCCATACCTGAATGTAGCACTTACAGCGGACTATACGTGATAAGCCTCGGAGAAAGCGGAGCTTCCCAAGTGACTGTGACCCTAGGCGAGGATCAACGGTGTACCTCTACTGCGGCATGAGCGGCCCGAAGGAGGTCGATGCAAGTACCAAGTATGTGGCGAAAATCGTAAATGAAATCATAGTAGTCTATATAAAGCGGGAGACATGTATGATAACCAAACTACGATTCCTGATAAATAGCGATCATGTCAAGTCGGGGACTCACGCCTCAAAGTCATCACTCAAATACAACTATGGGTTTCACGCCCACAACATCAATCATGCGTGGAATATCTTCCTCACCTGGCGATCTATGATATAAAAGCACCAAGGAATACACATGAACACCAGGTTCCACCTGTGTCATAATAAAACCGTACGGGGTAAGTGCGAAGGCATAGCCGGCTACTAAAACCCACAGTACCACAAGGTCATAAACTGTATCATGAGATCTGCCTAGGCGCCATATGATCGGTGGCCACTCGCGCGATATCTAATGTGCGCGTCTAGTCTGGAACTTCCGCGACTCGCGTAAGCCACTCGATGGCGCGTGAGGTATTCCCGCGTCGAGGTAGCTCTCCGGCGGCGTCACGGACTCGCGATCCGCGTAGCCACATAGACCGCGTGACCATAAAGGCGCGCTAACACGGAACTCTCGTAGCTCGCGCCAGGTCACACAAACCCGCGTGAGGTATTCTCGAATCATAGGTCACACAGACGCTGAGTCTACCGCGTCGGAGGCGACAACCGGAATCATGTCAGAGGTGAGTGATATAATACTAACATAACGACTTATCGTTAAACAACATAAGCACAACAAGTGAAACCGCTTTATACAAACATCACAAGACACTAACACCGTAGCATCCTAACATGTCTACTTATCAAACCATCTTACTACACTTTCGAATCAATACAAGACTTTCATAAAAAAAAAAAAAACCGTTCATACTATCTTCCTTAAGTCGTTATACCTAACTTCCCGTAAAGCTAGTATAACACTTAAGCTTTTAAAACCAAGTATTTCTTTTCTTTCAAAAATGGTTAATAACTCTTTTGAAATACTTCGATTCTTATTATTTAAACTCAAGTCAAAAGACATCAAAGTAAAACCAAAACAATTTCCATACCTTCTTTTAAAACAAAGGCACTTCTCCTTTAAAAGTCAAGTAGCAATATACTTTTTAAACCAAGTGTCTTACTCTTTTAAAAACATGTAACCTATACCTTTAAATCAAATTACTTCTCCTTTCCCAAAATCAAGTTGTTTATAAGTCAAGTTATCATTTTAAATCCAATGATAAAACCATTCTTATTTTCGAAATCAAGATAATTTTATTCTTTAAAAGACCACACACCCATTAATCATGAGTGAGATTTTACAACTTTTTAACATAATTCAAGTCCTTAATGTTTCATAACAAGTCACTTAACTTTGGAATCAAGTCAATGACACAAAAGGAAAATCAACTTCCTTTAAACACACGTGCGTCTACCGCACTAAATATATTTCACAAATATCATGCTAGAAAGGATAGGAAGAAGTTCACATACCTCGCGACGATTATCGACAATTAGCAAAACGCTCCAAAGTACTCTAACCTTGCTCGCCTTTTCCACCCTTCAAGTAGAATACGCTACTCGTAGTACTTGACCTATAAAAAGGCCACAAAGCGTCTATCAACATCTAGCTCTCTTCGTAGAATAATTCTAGATACAAGATTCCTTATTCTACGGAAAATTCAGCAGCACCTCCCCCACATGACCACATAAAACTCCTCGCCAAGCGAGGCTGCTGCAAACCAACAATTCGGGGGTTACGTCTAACGGGCGTGTACAATTCTACTCCACGATAATACTACAAGTCTCTGCAAATACTGATCGATGTAAATACAGTTCAATTCCTTATAATTATACTTCCAATATATCTTATACTCGATGATTAACTACTGACATGTAATTTCCAATTACAATAGGGGACATAGATCATTACCTCGATAAGCCCAAAATTATCCAAGATTATAAGTCGATCACGAGCAACGTTTAGCTCGATTCTGACGCTCAACCGCTCCAAGCAACCCTTAGAAGTTTCCAAATAACTTCTCTTAACACTTCATCTAAGCTATGAAGATTTTTCTAGGGCCGTTTTTGCGACTAAAGGAATAAAGTAGAATTTAGGGCTCCTAGTATTGAAATAACTTGGAATACAACTAGGGATACTAGGCTAAGGTATTTGAGACTATATCAACACTTGAAGAATTTTTCCTACACCAAGGGGAGAGTAGGGCGAGAACCTCGACAAAGGGAGTATTTTGTGACTTAGAATCTCAAAGTGTGGATGAAATAAGTCTTGAAACAATGGGGTATTTATAGGAAAATCAATGGTCAAGATCTAGGCAAGTGTGTGGTGAGGATGGGGTACATGTGTGTGGGTAGTTGGCCAACCATTTGGCTACCACAAAAATGGGACAAGTGGCGCACCACAAAAATGGGCCACTTGTCCGCTAAGCGTCCCAGCCTTCTCCATTCGGCCAACATGGCCACGGGGTGACACGTGTCGCCCCTACTCGTCAAAATATTTCATCTTAGAAAATATCCGCAATGCCAAAAATCCGAAAATAAAGTGGGCCCCACAAAGCCGTAAATTCTCGTGGGCCCAGCGTGACCAATTCGGAAATAAAATTCCATAATTCTCAAATATTCCAAAAGTCCGAATACCAAATCGGGAATCAATTCCCGTTAACGAACATTTTCCTTCTCAAAATTGGAAACTTTTAGTCGAAAAATCACATCTTTCTTCCTTTCCAATTTTAATGTCGTATTTACGTATATGCGTCCTCATATACATACTGCTGGAACTACGAGGTGTAACATTCTCCCCTCGTAGAAACATTCGTCGAATGTTCCTTCTCAAGCAGATAACGATCAAGTTCCTCATAGCTTAACGGTTTGCAAATGCCACGCGTAGCGCGAGAAAACACCGCGCAAATACTTACATCAAAGTCCACGAGGAATCACCTCTAACATCACAAAAACTCCCACCCAAGGGCTAAAAGATACTCCGCCGCACCTTCACTTTACAAGCGAAATGATCACAACTATGTTCTTAACACGTACTCGCTTCTTCCCTTACGTCGTACCGCTTCTGCACACTCGAACTCTTTCTCACAACTTACCACATTTACGCTCTGCTCCGGTTTCCAAATCTCGTCATACCGCTTTCGGTGGTACCTTGAAGGCCCACCGTCAACGAACTCTAAGTGTAAATGCCGACTATCGCATGACTTACATTGACTCACGAGTGCCAAAATCTCTTACGGATAAGCTTGCTTATCGCGTCTGCCGAAACAAGTATGAACCAACTATCGAACTTTGCAAACATCAGACCAATCGGCCGACAACTTACACTTCCGCCTACAAGCGTCATAAGGCGATATCCGAATCTGAAATGGTAGCTATAAAACATTCCCTCAGCGGAGGCAACAATCCTCACAGCTACCGCGAAATCAAACACGGCCGAGGCGAATGCGATACTAAGACTACTTTGAGTTCCTAACCTGCTGGTAAAACCTCCGGAAAAGAAACAACGTAAACTAGGCTCCTTTGCCTATCATAAGGTGAAATTAGGCACCTCGTGCAACCTTACAACCTTGCGATATAACATCTCGCATAACCTCTGCGAGTAAGCGGTCTGGCGAAAGACAAGATGGGTGACCTCGTCGGCCGACTCTGCGATCGAGCGCTTCCACGAACTCGTCACGATGGTTAACTAAACTTGGGCCTAACACCCTCGTGACCCTATCATCTAGCGGGACCACCTCAAGTGGCCCACTTCGGGCTGCGGGTTGACTCGCGATATGGCCTCAACCCGACCAACCGTACTAAACTCGTTCCGATCCGGAACAATCTTACCAATTCACGTCATGAAAAGCTACCACTTTCATCTCACACTACCCATGGAATTATCCCATAAATACACCACGTATACGAGTACTTGACAAAGACCAACCGTAAAATCATCCACTCGGGACGGCCTTGCATCGAAGGTCCCAGCATTATAAATTCTAAGGCTCCCGTTTTCGTCCCGGACTTACCCTTTACAACTACCCATGTTTTCTAATCACAATTAACACAATGCTATCGAACATAACACTTAAGGTATACTCATCTTATCACACATACAAATCTCTAGAGGTTAAGGATATACTGCGTCTCGCTTCACTTCCCTTTGTCGTTCTAATCAATCACCTTTTATTGGGCGCATAACTAGGAAGATGATGAATTAGCCACGATCTGAAGGTGAGTCTCTACATCGCGCCACATCTGGTCGGACAATTTCTATAAGATGGCCTGAGAGCAAAACAAGTTGTCGAAGAAATGCGACACTCTCGCGATGTCACTTACCACAATGGCCACGTCGAGGTGGGGTGGCCTCTGCAGCTAACACCCTTCCTCATGAACCACTGAATCATGGCCCGACACAGTAGGCTAAGTCATCCCACTGTATCCCTCCTACTAGGACATTCTCTCCTCATGTACGGCGGCCTTTGGTAAAACAAGCGTTAGTAAAAAGACGACATTTCACGGGATGGCGTCTACGCATAGTGAACATAGAGGAAAGCGAATCGTTTGTTGGAACCTATATAAATCGTGAACGAAACCACGGAGTTCGACCAACTCCTAAATACGAGCGTCACGAAGTGCGCGGAGGACCACTGCATCTTGGCGGAGGCGCATGCGATCTGGCTGGCGAGAAGGTCGCCTCGAAAGTTACCAAAGGACCTGCTATTACGTCCTCTTACCTGCGATCTTGGTTAGTCAGTCGATCTCTACGTTCCTCGATCTGCTGCGTGTAAGCATGTCTGCGGGCAATGTCCATGTCGTGAAGAGCTACTCTTGTACAACTCTGCTAGATAATCGTCATGTCTGTGACATATCGGTGCACTCTATCCTCCGTATGCGCCACTAAAGCGGGGACATAACGAGCGATAAGTCAAACTACATCTGTATTCCCGAACCGTTCTCGTTACGCCTCAACCTCATAAATCTATCTGTCAGAGCTCTCGCCGTCGGCGAGGGCAAAAGTGTAAGAAATGCCTGCGAGGTCTCGATCACTTTCATGATCCGCTGCAGTCGAATAAACTCGATGATCTTATAGGTCCTCAATCCATAGAACTCGGGTGGTGCGACTCAAAGCCCGATGCCTCGAAACTATCGGATCTAGGGTGAACTCACGATGCTTATCGGAACCACGGCTCCGTCGTCCTCATTCCGGCCACGGACTAGCTAGTGGCGGGCCGTCTCCTTGTAACTCATATCCTTTGTTCTGGCCGTGGGACTAGAGGCTCGGTATCGTGGTCTCGGTAGCTCACGCTCGCTCTAAACTCTCACAGGGCTAGCGGCGTCGCGAGAACTCCCGAATGAAGCGTTGTCTCGGATAATGAATGGGCGTGCCACAGTAACATACGTGCTCTGCTCTACTCCGCGGCTGCCTTGCCGCACGGGCTCTGGTTGCCTTGCGTAGAGGCATAGCGGGTGAAAAAGAATACGTCGGAGGAGTCGACTTAACACGGCTCTAAGGCACGATCTCGGAGTGAGAAGAATGGAAACCAATCCTAAATATCCTCTGACCTCCTAATTATAGGTGTGGTGCGCAACTGCGATAATCGAACTCTACTAGATACGATGCGTAGACACTTTCAGAGGATTAAGCGCTCGATACCACTTTTGTCACGACCGAACCGGGCGTGGTCGTGCCTACCGGGCACCAGTAGCCATACATCAGTGTCGGCGGAATATAAAACAAGACATGAATAATGTGAAGTGTAAAGCAGTTATACGAGAAAAGTTGCCTTTCGGCATAAATATATAACAACTAGACGATTACATCCCTTTTTACAATTCTTCCTGATACTCTGGACCTCTAGAATGATATGACAATAATGGCGGGACGGGGCCGCCGTACCTGAATGTAAGCACTTACAGCGGCGGGGACTATACAGTGATAAGCCTCGGAGAAGCGGAGCTTCCCAAGCTGACTGTGACCACTAGGCGAGGATCAACAACGGTGTACCTCTACTGCGGCATGAACGCGGCCAGAAGAGGTCGATTACAGTACCAAGTATGTGGCCTGAAAATCGTAAATGAAATCATAGTAGTCTATATAAAGCGGGAGACATGTATGATAACCAAACTACGATTCCTGATAAATAGCGATCATGTCAAGTCGGGGACTCGCGCCTCAAAGTCATCACTCAAATACAACTATGGGTTTCACGCCCATGACATCAATCATGCGTGGAATATCTTCCTCAGCTTGGCGATCTATGATATAAAAGCACCAAGGAATACATGAACACGGTCTACGTGTCATAATAAAACCGTGCGGGGTAAAATGCGAAGGCATAGCCGACTACTAAAACCCACAGTACCAACAAGGTCATAAAGCGTATCATGAGATCTGTCTGAGCCCGTATGATCGGCGGCCACTCGCGCGATGTATCTAATGTGCGCGTCTAGTCACGAACTTCGCGACTCGCATAAGCCACTCCGATGGCCCGTGAGGTATTCCCGCGTCGAGGGTAGCTACTCCCGCGGCGTCACGGACTCGCGATCCGCGTAGCCACATAGAACCGCGCTGACCATAAAGGCGCGCTAACACGGAACTCGTAGCTCGCATAGGTCACACAAACCCGCATGAGGTATTCTCGAATCATAGGTCACCTGGACCGCTGAGTCTACCCGCGACGGAGGCGACAACCGGAATCATGTCAAGAGGTGAGTGATATAATACTAACATAACGACTTATCGTTAAACAACATAAGCACAACAAGGAAACCCTTTATACAAACATCACAAGACACTAACACACGTAGCATCCTAACATGTCTACTTATCAAACCATCTTACTACACTTTCGAATCAATACAAGACTTTCATAAAAAAATAAGTAAACTGTTCCTTCTATCTTCCTTAAGTCGTTATACCTAACTTCCCATAAAGCTAGTATAACACTTAAGCTTTAAAACCAAGTATTTCTTTTCTTTCAAAAATGGTTAATAACTCTTTTGAAATACTTCAGATTCTTATTATTTAAACTCAAGTCAAAAGACATCAAAGTAAAACCAAAACAATTTCCATACCTTCTTTTAAAACAAAGGCACTTCTCCTTTAAAGTCAAGTAGCAATATACTTTTAAACCAAGTGTCTTACTCTTTTAAAAACAAGTAACCTATACCTTTAAATCAAATTACTTCTCCTTTCCCAAAATCAAGTTGTTTATAAGTCAAGTTATCATTTTAAATCCAATGATAAAACCATTCTTATTTTGAAATCAAGATAATTTTATTCTTTAAAGACCACACACCCATTAATCATGAGTGAGATTTTACAACTTTTAACATAATTCAAGTCCTTAATGTTTCATAACAAGTCACTTAACTTTGGAATCAAGTCAATGACACAAAGGAAAATCAACTTCCTTTAAACACACGATGCGTCTACCGCACTAAATATATTTCACAAATATCATGCTAGAAAGGATAGGAAGAAGTTCACATACCTCGCGACGATTATCGACAATTAGCAAAGCGCTCCAAAGTACTCTAACCTTGCTCGCCTTTTCCACCGCTTCAAGTAGAATACGCTACTCGTAGTACTTGACCTATAAAGGCCACAAAGCGTCTATCAACATCTAGCTCTCTTGTAGAATAATTCTAGATACAAGATTCCTTATTCTACGGAAAATTCAGCGACACCTCCCCATGACCACATAAAACTCCTCGCCAAGCGAGGCTGCTGCAAACCAACAATTCCGGGGGTTACCGTCTAACGGGCGTGTACAATTCTACTCCACAATAATACTACAAGTCTACTGCAAATACGGTCAATGTAAATACGGTTCAATTCCTTATAATTATACTTCGATATATCTTATACTCAATGATTAACTACTCTGACATGTAATTTCCAATTACAATAGGGGACATAGATCATTACCTCGATAAGCCCAAAATTATCCAAGATTATAAGTCGATCACGAGCAACGTTTAGCTCCATTCCGACGCTCAACCCGCTCCAAGCAACCCTTAGAAGTTTCCAAATAACTTCTCTTAACACTTCATCTAAGCTATGAAGATTTTTCTAGGGCTTCGTTTTTGCGACTAAAGGAATAAAGTAGAATTTAGGGCTCTAGTATTGAAATAACTTGGAATACAACTAGGGATACTAGGCTAAGGTATTTGAGACTATATCAACACTTGAAGAATTTTTCCTACACCAAGGGGAGAGTAGG
Source organism: Przewalskia tangutica (assembly GCA_029844215.1). Taxonomy (NCBI): domain Eukaryota; kingdom Viridiplantae; phylum Streptophyta; class Magnoliopsida; order Solanales; family Solanaceae; genus Przewalskia; species Przewalskia tangutica. The sequence continues at coordinate 74,878,066 of CM056723.1, read as the reverse complement.
GCGAGAACCTCAACAAAGGGGGAGTATTTTGTGACTTAGAATCTCAAAGTGTGGATGAAATAAGTCTTGAAACAATGGGGTATTTATAGGAAAATCAATGGTCAAGATCTAGGCAAGTGTGTGGTGAGGATGGGGTACATGTGTGTGGGTAGTTGGTCAACCATTTGGCTACCACAAAAATGGGACAAGTGGCGCCACAAATGGGCCACTTGTCACCTAAAGCGTCCCAGCCTTCTCCAATTCGGCCAACATGGCACACGGGGTGACACGTGTCGCCCCTACTAAATCAAAATATTTCATCTTAGAAAATATCCGCAATGCCAAAAATCCGAAAATAAAGTGGGCCAGCAAAGCGTAAATTCTCCGTGGGCCCACGTGACCAATTCGGAAATAAAATTCCATAATTCTCAAATATTCCAAAAGTCCGAATACCAAATCGGAATCCAATTCCCATTAACGAACATTTTTCCTTCTCAAAATTCGGAAACTTTTAGTCGAAAAATCACATCTTTCTACCTTGCCAATTTTAATGTCGTATTTACGTACGTACGTCCTCATATACATACACTGGAACTACGGGGTGTAACATTCTCCCCTCCTTAGAAACATTCGTCCCGAATGTTCCTTCTCAAGCAGATAACGATCAAGTTCCTCATAGCTTAACCGCTTGCAAATGCCACGCGTAGCGCGAGAAAACACCCGCAAATACTTACATCAAAGTCCACGAGGAATCACCTCTAACATCACAAAAACTCCCACCCAAGGGCTAAAAGATACTCCTTCGCACCTTCACTTTACAAACGAAATGATCACAACTATGTTCTTAACACATGCTCGCTTCTTCCTTACTCGTCGTGCATCTTCCGTACACTCGAACTCTTTCTCCTGACTTACCACATTTCGCTCTCGCTCCGGTTCCAAATCTCGTCATACCCTTTCCGGGGTGGTACCTTGAAGGCCCACCGTCAACTGAACTCTAAGTGTCGCCGACTATCCGCATGACACGCTGACTCGACGCCAAAAATCTCTTACGGATAAGCTTCACTTATCCACATCCTGCCAAACAAGTATGAACCAACTATCGAACTTTGCAAACATCGAACCAATCGACCGACAACTTACACTTCCGCCTGGCGTCATAAGGCGATATCCGAATACTGAAATGGTAGCTATAAAACACTCCCTCAACAGGAGGCAACAATCCTCACAGCTACCCCTGAAATCCAAACACTGGCCCGAGGGCGAATGCGATACTAAGACTCACCTGAGTTCCTAACCCTGCCTGGTAAAACCTCCAGAAAAGAAACAACCGTAAACTAGGCTCCACTGCCTATCATAAGGTGAAATTAGGCACCTCGTGCAACCTTACAACCTTCCTGATATAACATCTCGCATAACCCTCTGCCGAGTAAACGGTCCTGACTGAAAGACAAGATGGGCTGACCTCATCGGCCCGACTACTGGTCGAACGCTTCCACGAACTCGTACGATGGTTAACTAAACTTGGGCCTAACACCCTCGTGACCCTATCATCTAGCGGGACCACCTCAAACTGACCCCACCACTTTCCGGGCTGCGGGTTGACTCGCGATATGGCCTCAACCCGACCCACTTCGTACTAAACTCTCGTTCCCCGATCCGGAACAATCTTACCAATTCACGTCATGAAAGCTACCACTTTCATCTCACACTACCCATGGAATTATCCCATAAATACACCATTATACAGTACTTGACAAAGACCAACCGTAAAATCATCCACTCGGGACGGCCTTGCATCCAAGGTCCCAACGTTATAAATTCTAAGGCTCCCATTTTCGTCCCGGACTTACCCTTTACAACTACCCATGTTTTCTAATCACAATTAACACAATGCTATCGTAACATAACACTTAAGGTATACTCATCTTATCACACATACAAATCTCTAGAGGTTAAGGATATACTGCATCTCTTCGCTTCACTTCCTTGTCGTTCTAATCAATCACCTTACTATTGGGCGCATAACTAGGGAAGATGATGAATTAGCCACGATCTGAAGGTGAGTCTCTACATCCGCGCCACATCTGGTCGGACAATTTCGCAAGATGGCCTGCCGCCGAGAGCAAAACAAGTTGTCGAAGAAGTGCGACACTCTCCACATGTCACTTACCACAATGGCCACATCGAGGTGGGGTGGCCTCCTGCTAACACCCTTCCTCTATGAACCACCGAATCCGACTGTAGGCTAAGTCATCCCTGTATCCCTCCTACTAGGACATTCTCTCCTCACATGGCCAGCGACCTTTGGTAAAACAAGCGTTAGTAAAAAGCGACATTTCACGGGATGACGTCTACCACATAGTGAACATAGAGGAAAAGCGAATCGGTGTTTGGAACCTATATAAATCGTGAACCGAGAAACCACAGAGTTCGACCAACTCCTAAATACCCGAACGTCACGAAGTGCGCGGAGGACCACTCAGATCTTGGCGGGCGCATAACGATCTGGCTGGCGAGAAGGTCCGCCTCGAAAGTTACCAAAGGACCACGCTATTGTCCCTCTTCGCGATCTTGGTTAGTCCGTCGATCTCTACGTTCCTCGATCGCTGCGTGTAAGCATGTACGGGCAATGTCCATGTCTGAAGAGCTACTCTTGTACAACTCTGCTAGATAATCGTCATGTCTGTGACATATCGGTGCACTCTATCCTCCATATACGCCACTAAAGCGGGGACATAACGAGCCAATAAGTCAAACTACATCTTGTATTCCCGAACCGTTCTCGTTACGCCTCAACCTCATAAATCTATCTGCGCGAGCTCTCTCATCGCGAGGGCAAAAGTGTGTAAATGCCTCTGAGGTCTCGATCACTTCCATGATCCGCTGCAACTGTCGAATAAACTCCTGATGATCTTCCTCAGTCCTCAATCCATAGAACTCGGGTGGACTGCAACTCAAGAAGCCCCGGTGCCTCGAAACTATCGGATCTAGGGTGAACTCACGTGCATCGGAACCACCGGCTCCGTCGTCCTCATTCCCACCACGGACTAGCTAGTAATCGGGCCATCTCCTTGTAACTCATATCCTTTGTTCTGGCCGTGGGACTAGAGGCTCAGTATCGTGGTCTCGGTAGCTCACTCACGCTCTAAACTCTCACAGGGCTAGCGGCGTCGCGAACTCCGAATGGCTGTCTCGGATAATGAATGGGCGTGCCACGTAACCTTCGTGCTCTACTCGCGGCTCCTCTCGCTGCCTTGCCGGGCTCTGGTTGCCTTGCGTAGAGGCATAACGGGTGAAAAGAATACGTCGGAGGAGTCCACTTAACACGGCTCTAAGGCACGATCTCGAGTGAGAAGAATGAAACCCGATCCTAAATATCCTCTGACCTCCTAATTATAGGTGTGGTGCACACCGATAATCAAGACTCTACTAGATACGATGCGTAGACACTTTCCGAGGATTAAGCGCTCGATACCACTTTTGTCACGACCGAACGGGCGTGGTCGTGCCTACCGGGCACCCAGTAGCCATACATCCAGTAATCGGCGGAATATAAAACAAGACATGAATAATGTGAAGTGTAAAGCGATTATTCGAGAAAAGTTGCCTTTCGGCATAAATATATAACAACTAAACGATTACATCCCTTTTACAATTCTTCCTACACGATTCTGGACCTCTAAGAATGATATGACAACAATGACGGACGGGGGCCGCCGTACCCACGAATGTAAGCACTTTGCAACGGGGACTATACGTGATAAGCCTCGGAGAAACGGAGCTTCCAAACGCTGTGACCACTAGGCGAGGATCAACATTTGGTGTACCTACTGCGGCATGAACGCAGCCGAGAAGTCGGTACAACGGTACCAAGTATGTGGCGAAAATCGTAAATGAAATCATAGTAGTCTATATAAGCGGGAGACATGTATGATAACAAACTACGATTCCTGATAAATAGCGATCATGTCAAGTCGAGGACTCACGCCTCAAAGTCATCACTCAAATACAACTATGGGTTTCACGCCCACATCAATCGTGCGTGGAATATCTTCCTCACCGCCGATCTATGATATAAAAGCACCAAGGAATACATGAACACGAGTCCTACGTGTCATAATAAAACCGTCTGCGGGGTAAGTGCGAAGGCATAGCCGACTACTAAAACCCGCAGTACCAACAAGGTCATAAAGCGTATCATGAGATCTGTCTGCATCGCCATATGATCGGCGCCACTCACGCGATATCTAATGCGCGTCTAGTCCTGGAACTTCCGCAGCTCGCATAAGCCACTCGATGGCCCGTGAGGTATTCCCGCATCGGTAGCTACTCCGGCAACGTCACGGACTCGCGATCGCGTAGCCCACATAGACCGCATGACCATAAAGGCGCCGCTAACACGGAACTCTAGCTCGCGCATAGGTCACACAAACCCGCATGAGGTATTCTCGAATCATAGGTCACACAGACCGCTGAGTCTACCGCGTCGGAGGCGACAACCCGGAATCATGTCAAGAGGTGAGTGATATAATACTAACATAACGACTTATCGTTAAACAACATAAGCACAACAAGAAACCCGCTTTATACAAACATCACAAGACACTAACACACGTAGCATCCTAACATGTCTACTTATCAAACCATCTTACTACACTTTCGAATCAATACAAGACTTTCATAAAAAAAAATAAGTAAACTGTTCCTTCTATCTTCCTAAGTCGTTATACCTAACTTCCCATAAAGCTAGTATAACACTTAAGCTTTAAAACCAAGTATTTCTTTTCTTTCAAAATGGTTAATAACTCTTTTGAAATACTTCCGATTCTTATTATTTAAACTCAAGTCAAAAGACATCAAAGTAAAACCAAAACAATTTCCATACCTTCTTTTAAAAAAGGCACTTCTCCTTTAAAAGTCAAGTAGCAATATACTTTTTAAACCAAGTGTCTTACTCTTTTAAAACATGTAACCTATACCTTTAAATCAAATTACTTCTCCTTTCCCAAAATCAAGTTGTTTATAAGTCAAGTTATCATTTTAAATCCAATGATAAAACCATTCTTATTTTCGAAATCAAGATAATTTTATTCTTTAAAAGACCACACACCCATTAATCATGAGTGAGATTTTACAACTTTTTAACATAATTCAAGTCCTTAATGTTTCATAACAAGTCACTTAACTTTGGAATCAAGTCAATGACACAAAAGGAAAATCAACTTCCTTTAAACACGTGCGTCTACCGCTAAATATATTTCACAAATATCATGCTAGAAAGGATAGGAAGAAGTTCACATACCTCGCGATTATCGACAATTAGCAAAGCGCTCCAAAGTACTCTAACCTTGCTCGCCTTTTCCACCCTTCAGTAGAATACGCTACTCGTAGTACTTGAACCTATAAAGGCCACAAACGTCTATCAACATCTAGCTCTCTTAGAATAATTCTAGATACAAGATTCCTTATTCTACGGAAAATTCAGCGGCACCTCCCATGACCACATAAAACTCCTCCTCAAACGAGGCTGCTGCCAAACCAACAATTCGGGGGTTACACGTCTAAGGACGTGTACAATTCTCCACAATAATACTACAAGTCTCTGCAAATACGGTCAATGTAAATACGGTTCAATTCCTTATAATTATACTTCCAATATATCTTATACTCGATGATTAACTACTCTGACATGTAATTTCCAATTACAATAGGGACATAGATCATTACCTCGATAAGCCCAAAATTATCCAAGATTATAAGTCGATCACGAGCAACGTTTAGCTCCATTCGACGCTCAACCCGCTCCAAGCAACCCTTAGAAGTTTCCAAATAACTTCTCTTAACACTTCATCTAAGCTATGAAGATTTTTCTAGGGCTTCGTTTTTGCGACTAAAGGAATAAAGTAAATTTCTGACTCTAGTATTGAAATAACTTGGAATACAACTAGGGATACTAGGCTAAGGTATTTGAGACTATATCAACACTTGAAGAATTTTTCCTACAAGGGGAGAGTAGGGCGAGAACCTCAACAAAGGGGGAGTATTTTGTGACTTAGAATCTCAAAGTGTGGATGAAATAAGTCTTGAAACAATGGGGTATTTATAGGAAAATCAATGGTCAAGATCTAGGCAAGTGTGTGGTGAGGATGGGGTACATGTGTGTGGGTAGTTGGCCAACCATTTGGCTACCACAAAAATGGGACAAGTGGCCACCACAAAAATGGGCCACTTGTCCACCTAAAGCGTCCCAGCGCCTTCTCATCGGCCAACATGGCCACGGGGTGACACGTGTCGCCCCTACTCGTCAAAATATTTCATCTTCGAAAATATCCGCAATGCCAAAAATCCGAAAATAAAGTGGGCCCACAAAGCGTAAATTCTCGTGGGCCCAGCGTGACCAATTTCGGAAATAAAATTCCATAATTCTCAAATATTCCAAAAGTCCGAATACCAAATGGGAATCCAATTCCCATTAACGAACATTTTTCCTTCTCAAAATTCGGAAACTTTTCCGTCGAAAAATCACATCTTTCTTCCTTTCCAATTTTAATGTCGTATTTACGTATGTACGTCCTCATATACATACACTGGAACTACGGGGTGTAACAGTCCCACAATGGTTTGGGAAGGAACATTCGGGACGAATGTTTCTAAGGAGGGGAGAATGTTATACCCCGTATTTCCAGCGTATGTACGTGAGGACGTACGTACAAAAGTTTAGCCTTAGTTAGGCACTATGGACGAAAATATTGTGCACAACACTAAAAAAGAATCGTTTTCCGACGAAACATTTTACAAAACTTGCGAAGGGAAAATTCCGGCTATGTCATTTATTATTTTTGCGGATTTTTCCGAGAGACGAAACATTTTGGACCAACGAGAGGGCGACACTTGTCACCCTCTAGTTGGTGGGTGGCGTCCATTTGGGCGATTGGAATGACTTGTTTTGTCAAGGAGTTGGTAGGATATTTTTGTGTAGTAGATGGATAAGGACACTTGCCTAAATCCTCACCCTACACTTGCATAGCACTTGGCTTCATCTTGGCGTTGGTTGGCTATAAATACCCTCTAACTTGAAGGTTTTCTTCATCCACAAATCAATTCTCCAAGTCTTGAAAAATCCTCCCTCTTATAAGCTTTTAGTCCAGGCTCTCCCCTTCCTCGAGCCCTTGGCGAAACCTACCCTCCCTTGGTAGAAAAGTTGTCTTCCAAGTTTAAGTTACTATTCCAAAATACCCTAGCCCAAATCCCTTATAGTAGTTAAGTAGAAGTTGTTAGAAACTTCTAAGGGTTTCTTGGAGCTATCGGAGCGTGCAATTAGGAGCTAAACCTTGCTCAGGATCGACGTTTATACTTGGATAATTTTGGGCTTATCGAGGTAAATACTCTTGTCCTTATTGTAATTGGATATTACATATAAGAATAGCTAAGACTTGAGTATAAGATACTTAGAAGGGTATTAAAGAAGAATAATTGATATGCTTACATAGAATTTGTTTTCAAAGTAGACTTGTATAATTAGGGTAGGGAAGTCTTTGCCGATTTTCCGTAGAATAGCGAACCCTGTTTAGAATGTCCAGCAGTAGTCTAGACATTGATAGATGTCTTTGACTATTATAGTGACACTCTGCTTGGCATATTCGACTTGGCAGGTGGATTTCGAGAAGGTATGTGATTCTTCCTATACTCTTAAGCATGATATTTTAAAATATATATAGTACGGTAGACGTACATGTGTTAACTGAATAATAATTACGGCAATGTCTTTTGACTTAAGCCTGAATAATAATTACGGCAATGTCTTTTGACTTAAGCCTGAATAATAAGAATCTTGATGCATTTCAAAGAATCTTGAATCATTTTTATGAAGAAATATTTGGTTTTAAACAAAAGTTTAAGAGTTATACTAGCTTTATGGGAAGTTAGGTATAACAACTTAAGAAAGATAAAAGGAATTTACTTATTTGTTATAAAAACCTTGTATTGATTTACGTAAGGTGTAGTAAGATTTTTGATAAATAGACATATTATGATGCTACGTGTGTTAGTGTCTTGTGAGGTTGTGAAGGGTCATTCTTGTGCTTACGTTGCTAAGCGGTAAGTCGGTTGTAATATTATTATATCACCTACCCTCGACTTGTTATACCGATGGCTTGCCACCCGATGCGGTCTATACGGCTATCGATCTATGTGACTATGCGAGTGCGGAGTTCCAGATTGATCATTCGGTGTTTTATCCGTCACGGGGATGCCCTATGCGATGCTGTGACTATGCGGTCTATGAGACTATGCGGTGCGGGAGTCGAGGAGAGTGCAGGGTTAGCTACCCCGTCGAGGAATACCTCATGCGGAGTGCATGTGTGACCTATGCGTGCGGAAGTCCAGACTAGGCGCATAATGATACTATGGGCGATTGGCCTTGCTTCGATCATTCGCGCCAGAAAAGACGGTTACATTATATCTATTTTGCTCTTGTTTATGTTGTGGCACTATGTGCGATTAAACCGGGTTGTATTTGCAAATGGTTTTAAATACTTTGATTTTACTTGATGCTTCTGATTTCACATACTTAGTACTGTTGTATCGACCTCCTTGAGCTGCGTTCATGCCGCGGTAAGAACAGCAGTGCTAGATCCACATCCTTAGGATCTTTTTGCTTTGGTGTCGTGAGCTCCATCTTCTGGAGGCTCGGCGTTTGGGTATGATCTCCTGTTGTTGTATATAGTTTTGTACATTCAGGGTATGGCGGGGCTGTCACGACCCATTCGGGGCCGTGATGGTGCTCAAGGCACCAAGTAGTCATACATCGAGTAATCGTGGAAATATAAAACAAGACATGAAACAGTTTATAAAATAAGACACGATTTATGTGAGAAAACGTCGCCTTCGCATATATATATAAACATGGTTTTAGCGATTCATCCGATCTTGTACAACATGACTACAGACCTCTAAGAAATATACAACTATGGCGGACAGGGCCCGCCATACTATTGTACAAAACTATCTACAACAGGAGATCATACCCAAAAGTAGAGCCTCGGAAAGGATGGAGCTCCGACAACGTAGAGATCCTAAGAATGTGGATCTAGCACTGCTTGCCGCCTGCGGCATGAACGCAGAAGGAGGTCGATACAACGGTACTAAGTATATGAAATCAGAAATACTTAAATGAAAACATATTATTTTAAAATCGGTTTGCAAGTATGTATGAAACAACCAAGGAAGCGCATAGTGCCACATCATAAACAAGAGCAACAATAGGTAGCGTAATGTGGTCTTTTCTAGGCTGCGAATGATCAAGCGGGCCATTGCCCGTAGTATCACCATGCAAGCCTAATCTCGGACTCTCGTGATCTGCAGGCCACTCATAGGCCCGCATGGTACATAACCCCGCATCGAGGGTAGCTACCTCGGCATCGCCCCGGACTCGTAGTCCGCGTGGCCACATAGACCGCATGAGGTGTAACCCGCATCACTAACACGGAACTCCGTAGCTCGCATAGGTCCTTGGACCCGCATGAGGTATTCTCGAATCATGGTCCTGCATCACGCGAAGTCTACCGCGTCGGAGGCGGCTTAACCCGTAATATGTCAAGAGGTGAGTGATAGTACACTAACATAACGACTTATCTTTTAAACAACATAAGCACAACAAATACTCTCCTATACAAGCGTTACAAGACACTAACACGTAGCATCATATCATGTCTACTTGTCAAACCATCTTATTCACGATTCAATATAAGTGCATTATAAACACATAGGCAACTGTTTACGTTATCACTCTTAAGTGGTTATACTTAACTTCCCATAAAGCTAGTATAACTCTTAAGCTTCGCTTAAAACCAATTAGTTCTCTTACATTAAAAATGATTGATTCTTTTGAAATGTTTTGATTCTTTATTATTCAGCTTAGCGTGAGGCATTCTTAGTAAGTGTTATTCAGGCTTAAGTGAGGCATTCGTAAGTATTATTCAGGGCTTAAGTCAAAGACATTGCCGTAGTTATTCGATTAACACGTATGCGTCTACCGTACTACATATATATTATAAAATATCATGCTTTAGGAAGAATCACATACCTTCATGAAAACCACCTTAAGTTGAATATGTCGCGCAGAGTCGACTATAATAGTCACATACATCTATCAAAGACTACTCAAGGTCATTCTAAAGCAGAGGTTCATAATTCTCTGGAAAGTCGGGCAGCACTTCACTGCCGGTGAGCTATATAAGTCTCTGTGAAAGCAGTCTATATAAGCATAGTTCAATTATTCTTCTTTTAAACCCTTCTTTGTGATAACATTCAATTCTATTCAAATATTCTTCTAAGTATTTATACTTATTCTTATACTACAATGATAAGTATTCTCTAATTCAAAAGAGGGTTAGGATTAGTTACCTTGGTAAGCCCAATAATATCCTAGATAAAGTCGCTTTTGCTGAGCAAGGTTTTGCTCTAAGTTGTATGCTCAGGAAACCTTAGAAGTTCTTCACAACTTCCACTAAGTACTAAGGGATTTGGGCTAGGGTATTTTGGGCATTATAACAATACAAGAAGGCAACTTTTCTACCAAGGGAGGGGGTAGGTTTGGCTAGGCTGGGGGCCTCACCAAACTACTTAGGCTAGAGGGGAGGGTATTCGCCAAGGGCCTTCACAAGGAGGGGAGGTGTTTGGGCGAAAAAGGCTACAAAGGGAGAGGAGAGGATTTTTAGACTTGGAAGCTTTTGTGGATGAAGAACTCTTCATCTCGAGGGTATTTATAGGTCGAAAGTGGCCAACCAATGGCCAAGATTAAGCCAAGTGCTAGGCAAGTGTAAGGCCAAGATTAGGGCAAGTGTCCTTGGCCAACTTGCACACAAAATATCCTACCTAATCCTTGACTTGTGCCAAGGCACAAAAAACGTGCAACACCAAGTCCAATTCGTCCAAATGGACGATTTCAAGTCCATCAATTGGAGGGTGACAAGTGTCGCCCTCCCGTTGGTCCAAAATGTTTCGTCTCTCGGAAAAATCCGTAAAAATTATAAATGGCATAGCGGAATTTACCCTACGAAAGCGTGGAAGCGTTTCGTCGAACATTCGTTTTGCGAGTTGTGCCCAAAAAAATCGTCGAGGCCTAAACTTTAAGGCCAAACTTTTGACGTATTCCGCGTACATACTGAAATACGGTATAACATTCTCCTCCTTAGAAACATTCGTCGAATGTTCCTTCCAGCAGATAACGATAAGGTTCTTCATAACTTAAATAGTTTGCAAAAGCCACACACGCCAAAACAACACTTAGGCAAAAGCGATAACGAAAATTTACAAGTAGGAAAGTGAATTACCCGGAGGTGTGGAATAAGTGAGGATACTTACGCCTCATGTCCTCGCCCACGTCATCTCTCCCCGAGCTCGTTCGCCACAAGACTTTGGCGGAAGCCACGCCCTGGTCCAGACGCCTAACCCGACGATCGACTATCGCTATGGAATCTCTCATACGATAACCCTCGGTCACTGGACATCGTCAATCGGTGTACCACTAGATGGATCCCCGATACATCTCGCCGGATAGATCGTGAAACACGGATGACCGCCTCCGGATCGTGCGGCAGATCCAACTCATAGGCAACCCCGCCTACCTCGGACAATGCGGCCGATGTACCTTGGTGAGTTTCCCTCCTCGAATCTCATCACACCGCCATGGGTGACACTTCAGAAAACCCAATCATCTGCGAACTCGGATGTCGGCGGCGATGATCTTCATCGACACATGCGACTCGAGTGTCAATAGCGCTCGGATAAGCTTCACCTTATCCATCGCTTGCACCAAATCTGGTCCCACTAGCCGCACCCGCACATCGAACCAACCTATAGGCGTCTGCACCTCCTCATACAAGGCCTCATAAGGCGCCATCGAATCAAGTGGTTGCTATTATTATACGCGAACTCAACTAGAGGCAAATGATCCTCCCAACTACCACTGAAGTCAATAACAGGCTCGCAGATATCCTCAAGAGTGCGGATAGTGCGCTCTGCTGTCCGTGCTGCGTGGATGAAATGCATTACTCGGGCTCACTGCGTCCTAAACCCTCTGGAAGGACCTCCAGTTAGCGTAACCGGGCTCCTCCGTCGATATGATCGAAGTAGGGACTCCATGCGATCGACGATCTCTCGGATGTAAAGTCGGCATAATCCTCGGAAAAAGTCGTCTGACGGGAAGAAAGTGGGCTGATTTAACACTTTGTCGGCGATAACCCATATAGAATCATGTCTCCTCGAGTGCGAGGTAATCATGATGAAGTCGTGTTGATTACCTCCCACTTCGGTCGGGATCTCAATAAATGCGTAACAAACCACGGGCCTGCGGTGCTCTACCTTCACTGCGACAACACGGCATCGAGCTACGAACTCTGCGTCCTCTTCAAGCCATCCCACCAATACGGATCTAAGGTCGTGGTATATCTTGATCGACCGGATGGATAGAGTAACGCTGTGTAGTGTGCTTCCCAGAACTGTAGCCAAGTCTGAAACATCCGGAACACACAACGCCAAACCTTAGCACCCATGGTGCCTCAAGGACCTTGCCTCACGAAGAGTCGTATCCGCGATAACGTGTCAGCGGATCCTCGAGCTGTTGCCTCTTCCGCTCGGCGATGGAAGACTTCGGCAACCTCACGAACTCTAACCCCGGCCTATCGAATCAATCAAGCGGACACCAAGGCTCGCTAGCGATGCAAATCACGAACCATGTCCCTCCTCTCTACCGCACATCGATAGGCTCCCATCGACTACGACTAAGAGCATACGCCACAACATTGGCCTTCCGGGTGTACGGGATATCAACATCGTAATCCTTAAGCAACTCTAACCACCGTCTCGCCGTAAGTTCACTCCTCCGGTGAAGATATACCGAGGCTCTTGTGGTGTAAAAATATCCACGTGAACCCCATACAAATAGTGCCTCGGATCTTCAAAGCGTGAATCACACCGCCAACTCCAAATCGTGGGTGGGGTAATTCCTCTCGTGTTTCTTGGTGTCGGGACGTATGCTATAATCTGCCATGCTTCATCAACACATCCCAACCCGATGCCCGACGCATCACAATACGACATAACCATCTGGACCCTGGAAGTAGAAGCGAGGCGGTCGTCGATCTCTCTTTCAGCGGAAACCACGCTCATGGCATCGATCCATCGAAACTCGCCTTACGAGTCGACCTAGTCAATGGTGCGAGATAGAAGCAAATGTTACACCCGTAGTTCGGTGTATGTATATGAGGGCGTGCGTGCGTAAATACGACATTAAAATTGGAAAGGAAGAAAGATGTGATTTTTCGCGGAAAAGTTTCGAATTTTGAGAAGGAAAAATGTTCGTTAATGGGAATTGGATTCCCGATTTGGTATTCGGACTTTTGGAATATTTGAGAATTATGGAATTTTATTTCGAAATTGGTCACGTGGGGCCACGGGAGAATTTGGTTTTGTGGGCCCACTTTATTTTGGATTTTTGGCATTGCGGATATTTTGGAAGATGAAATATTTTGAGCAGTAGGGGCGACCGCGTGTCACCGTGTGGCCATGTTGGCGGTGGAGAAGGCGAATGGGGCGTTTTTAGGTGGCAGTGGCCCATTTTGTGGTGGCCACTTGTCCCATTTTGTGGTAGCCAAATGGTTGGCCAACTACCCACACACATGTACCCATCCTCACCACACACTTGCCTAGATCTTTGCCATTGATTTTCCTATAAATACCCATTGTTTCAAGACTTATTTCATCCACACTTTGAGATTCTAAGTCACAAAATACTCCCCTTTGTTGAGGTTCTCGTCCTACTCTCCCCCTTGGTGTAGGAAAAATTCTTCAAGTGTTGATATAGTCCCAAATACCTTAGCCTAGTATCCCTAGTTGTATTCCAGTTATTTCATACTAGGAGCAGGAAATTCTACTTTATTCCTTTAGTCGCAAAAAGCGAAGCCACTAGAAAAATCTTCATAGCTTAGATGAAGTGTTAAGAAGTTATTTGGAAACTTCTAAGGGTTGCTTGGAGGCGGGTTGAGCGTCGAGAATTGGAGCTAAACGTTGCTCGGGATCGACTTATAATCTTGGATAATTTTGGGCTTATCGAGGTAATGATCTATGTCCCTATTGTAATTGGAAATTACATGTTGTAGTAGTTAATCATTGAGTATAAGATATATTGGAAGTATAATTATAAGGAATTGTTGTATTTACATTGGGTATTTGCGATAGACTTGTAGTATTATTGTGGAGTAGAATTGTACACGTCAGGTTAGGCGTGTAACCACTGGAATTGTTGGTTTGGTAGCAGCCTCGTTTGAGGAGGAGTTTTATGTGGTTGCGGGAAGTCTTGCTGAATTTTCCGTAGAATAAGGAATCTTGTATCTAGAATTATTCTACGAAGAGAGCTAGAGGTTGATAGGCGTTTGTGGCCTTTATAGGTTGAAGTACTGAGTGGCGTATTCTACTTGAAGGGTGGAAAAGGCGAGCAAGGTTAGAGTACTTTGGAGCGTTTTGCTAATTGTCGATAATCGTCGCGAGGTATGTGAACCTCTTCCTATCCTTTCTAGCATGATATTTGTGAAATATATTTAGTGCGGTAGACGCGTGTGTTTAAAGGAAGTTGATTTTCCTTTTGTGTCCTTGACTTGATTCCACAGTTAAGTGACTTGTTATTAAAAATTAAGTACTTGTATTTTTTTAAATAGTTGTAAAATCTCACTCATGTTTTATGGGTGTGTTGTCTTTTAAAGAATAAAGTTATCTTGATTTTGAAAATAAGAATGGTTTTATCATTGGATTTAAAATGATAACTTGACTTATAAACAACTTGATTTTGGGAAAGGAGAAGTAATTTGATTTAAAGGTATAGGTTACTTGTTTTTAAAAGAGTAAGACACTTGGTTTAAAAAGTATATTGCTACTTGACTTTTAAAGGAGAAGTGCCTTTGTTTTAAAAGAAGGTATGGAAATTGTTTTGGTTTTACTTTGATGTCTTTTGACTTGAGTTTAAATAATAAGAATCGGAAGTATTTCAAAGAGTTATTAACCATTTTGAAAGAAAAGAAATACTTGATTTTAAAAGCTTAAGTGTTATACTAGCTTTATGGGAAGTTAGGTATAACGACTTAAGGAAGATAGAAGAGCAGTTTACTTATTTTTTTATGAAAGTCTTGTATTGATTACGGAAAGTGTAGTAAGATGGTTTGATAAGTAGACATGTTAGGATGCTACGTGTGTTAGTGTCTTGTGATGTTTGTATAAAGGGGTTTCCACTTGTTGTGCTTATGTTGTTTAGCGATAATTTGTTATGTTAGTATTATATCACTCGCTCTTGACATGATTTCGGGGTTAAGCGCCCTCCGACGCGGGGTAGACTTCGGCGGTGCAGTGTGACCTATGATTCGAGAATACCTCATGCGGGTTTGTGTGACCTATGCGAGCTACGAGAGTTCGAGTTAGTGTGCGGCCTTTATGGTCATGCGGTCTATGTGGCCATACAGACTGTGAGTCCAGGACGTTGCCGGGGAGTAGCTACCCTCGATGCGAGGAATACCTCATGCGGGCCATCGGAGTGGCTTATGCGGAGGCTGCGGGAAGTTCGAGGACTAGACGCGCGCATTAGATCTGCGGGCGAGTGGCGGCTTCGATCATGTGGCGGAGTGCAGACAAATCTCATGATCTGATTTATGACCTTGTTGGTACTATGGGTTTTAGTAGTCGGCTATGCCTTCGTACTTACCGTGCGGTTTTATTATGACACGTAGGACACGGTGTTCATGTATTCCTTGGTGCTTTTATATCATAGGCTCGCCGTGATGAGGAAGATATTCCACGGGCATGATTGATGTTGTGGGCGTGAGACCCATAGTTGTATTTGAGTGATGACTTTGAGGCGTGAGTCACGACTTGACATATCGCCTTATTTATTGTGAATCGTAGTTTGGTTATCATACATGTCTCTGCTTTATATAGACTACTATGATTTCATTCTGTATTTTCGATTTCACATACTTGGTACTGTTATCGACCTCGCCCGAAGTGCGTTCATCTGCGGTAGAGTACACGGTGTTGATCCTCGCTCTTAGGAGTCACGATTCAGCGTTTGGGAAGCTCCGTTTCTCGGAGGCTTATCGATGGTATAGTCCTCTGTCGTTGTAAGTGCTTACATTGAGGTATGGCGGGGCCACTGTCCCGCATTGTTGTCATATCATTCTTAGAGTGCATGTAATGCTTGTTGTGGCGAATTGTAAAGGATGTAATTGTTCTAGTTGTTATATATTTATGCCGAAAGGCAACTTTTCTCGAATAAGCTGTTTTACACTTCACTTTATTCATGTCTTGTTTTATATTCCGTGATTACTACGATGTATGGCTACTTGGGTGCGGGGTAAGGCACGATCCGGGCAGGTTAGTCGTGACAAAAGTGGTATCGAAGCGATTAATCCTCGGAAAGTGTCTGAGCCGTATCTAGTAAGTCTTGATTATCGGTGTGTTGTGCACCACACCTATGTCGGAGGCTGCGGATATTTAGGATTGGTTTCCATTCTTCTCACTCTGAGATCGTGCCTTAGAGCTGTGTTATAAGTTGGACTCCTCCGGCGTATTCTTTTCACGGTTATGCCTCTACGCAAGGCACGAGCCCGAGAAGGGCAAAGCGAAGGAGGCTGCGAGTAGAAACCTGAGAAGGTTACGGGGCACGGGCCCATTCATTATCCGAGGCAGTAGCTTCATTCGGGAGTTACTGCGCGCGCTAGCCCGGAGAGTTTATAGCGATGGCGGTAGCGCTCGAGACCACGATACTGAGCCTCAGTCGCGGCCAGGAACAAAGGATATGAGTTACAAGGAGATGACCCGATTACTAGCTAGTCGGTGGTGGGAATGAGGACGGACGGAGCCGGTGGTTCCAGCGATGCGATGGTTCACCCTAGATCCGATAGTTTGAGGCATCGGGGCTTCGAGTTGCGATCCACGAGTTCATGGATTGAGGCGAGGAAGATCATCGAGTTTATTCGGCGATTGCGGCGGATCATGAAAGTGATCGAGACCTCGAGGCATTTCTTACACACTTTGCCCTCGGCGATGAGAGAGCTCGGGCGAGATAGATTTATGAGGTTGAGGCGAGCAGGCGAGCGGTTGGGAATCTGATATAGAGTTTGACTTATTGGCTCGTTATGTCCCGCTTTAGTGGCGGACATGGAGGATAGAAGTGCACCGATATGTCACAGACATGGCGATTATCTAGCGAGAGAGTTGTACAAGAGTAGCTCTTGATCGGACATGGACATTGCCGTGTACATGCTTACACGCGTGGCGAGAGCGTAGAGATCGGCGGACTAACCAAGATCGGCGAAGAGGGCGAGAATAGCGAGGTCCTTTGGTAACTTTCGAGCGGACCTTGCGGCGGTGGTTATGCGCCTCCGCAATCTGAGTGGTCCTCCGCGACTTGGGGCGTTCGGGGTATTTAGGAGTTGGTCGAACTCGGGGTTTAGTTCCTGATTTATATAGGTTCCGGCCCGATCCAGTTTTCCCTCTATGTTCACTATGTGGTAGACGTCATCCCAGGAAATGTCGTCTTTTTACTAATGCTTGTTTTACCGGTGGCGTCGGGGCCGTGTGAGGAGAGAATGTCCTAGTAGGAGGGATACAGGTGGGATGACTTAGCCTACTAGGTCAGTTGCGGATTCAGTGGTTCAGAGAGGAAGGGGTGTTAGCCAGAGGAGGCCACCCCCACCTCGATGTGGCCATTGTGGTAAGTGACATTGTGGAGAGTGTCGTACTTCTTGACGGCTTGTTTTGCTCTCGGCAGCGGGGCATCTTGCGAGAAATTATCCGACCAGATGTGGCGCGGATGTAGAGACTCAGCCTTCAGGATCAGTGGCTAATTCATCATCTTCCCTAGATATGCGCCCAGCAGGGCAGGATTGATTAGAACGACAAAGGGAAGTGAAGCAGTAGATGCAGGTATATCCTTAACCCTCTAGAGATTTGTATGTGTGATAAGATGAGTATACCTTAAGTGTTATGTTACGATAGCATTGTGTTAATTGTGATTAGAAAACATGGGTAGTTGTAAAGGGTAAGTGCGGGGGCGAGAAAATGGGAGCCTTAGAATTTATAACGATTGGGACCTTAGATGCAGTAGTCTGAGTGGATGATTTTACGGTTGGTCTTTGTCGAAGTACTCGGTATACGTGGTGTATTTATGGGATAATTCCATGGGTAGTGTGAGATGAAAGTGGTAGCTTTCATGGCGTGAATTGGTAAGATTGTTCGGATTGGGAGCGAGAGTTTAGTCTGAAGTGGGTCGGGTTGAGGCCATATCGTGAGTCAACCCGCGGCCGGAAAGTGGTGAAGTCGGTTGAGGTGGTCGCTAGATGATAAGTCACGAGGTGTTAGGCCCAAGTTTAGTTAACCATCGTGCGAGTTCGTGGAAGCGTTCGACCGATGGTCGGGCCGATGAGGTCGGCCCGTCTTGTCTTTCGATCGGGGCCGTTTACTCGGCGAGAGGTTATGCGAGATGTTATATCGGGAAGGTTGTAAGGTTGCACGAGGTGCCTACTTTCACCTTATGACGATGGAGCCTAGTTCTGTTGCTTTCTTTTACGGAGGTTTTACGAGGCGGGGTTAGGAACTTCGGGTGAGTCTTAGTATCGCATTCGCCCTCGGGCGGTGTTTGGATTTGAGGGGGTTGTGAGGATTGTTGCCTCTGTTGAGGAGTGTTTATAGCTACCATTTGGTATTTGGATATCGCCTTATGGCGCCTTGTAGGGGCGGAAGTGTAAGTTCTTGGTCGATTGGTTCGATGTTGGCAAAGTTCGAGATAGTTGGTTCATACTTGTTTCGACGGGATGTGGATAAGGTGAAGCTTATCGGAAGAGATTTTTAGCGGCTCGAGTCAGCGAAGTCGTGCGGATAGTCGGCGACGACACTTAGAGTTCGAGTTGACGGTGGGCCTTCTTGAAAGTACCACCGGAAAGGGTATGGCGAGATTTGGAAGCTGAGCGATGGCGAAATGTGGTAAGTTGTGAGAAAGAGTTCGAGTGTACGAGAAGGGTGCGACGAGTAAGGGAAGAAGCGAGCATGTGTTAAGAACATAGTTGTGATCATTTCGTTTGTAAAGTGAAGGTGCGAAGAGTATTTTTAGCCCTTGGGTGGGAGTTTTGTGATGTTAGAGGTGATTCCTCGTGGACTTTGATGTAAGTATTTGCTTGGTGTTTTACGTGGCCGTGTGTGGCATTTGCAAGTGGTTAAGCTATGAGGAACTTGATCGTTATCTGTCTTGAGAAGGAACATTCGGACGAATGTTTCTAAGGAGAGGAGAATGTTACACCGTAGTTCGGTGTATGTATATGAGGGCGTGCGTGCGTAAATCGACATTAAAATTGGAAAGGAAGAAAGATGTGATTTTTCGCGGAAAAGTTTCGAATTTTGAGAAGGAAAAATGTTCGTTAATGGGAATTGGATTCCCAGTTTGGTATTCGGACTTTTGGAATATTTGAGAATTATGGAATTTTATTTCGAAATTGGTCACGTGGGGCCACGGGAGAATTCTGTTTTGTGGGGCCCACTTTATTTTGGATTTTTGGCATTGCGGATATTTTGGAAGATGAAATATTTTGAGCAGTAGGGGCGACACGTGTCACCGTGTGGCCATGTTGGCGGGTGGAGAAGGCGAATGGGGCGTTTTTAGGTGGACAAGTGGCCCATTTTGTGGTGGCCACTTGTCCCATTTTGTGGTAGCCAAATGGTTGGCCAACTACCCACACACATGTACCCCATCCTCACCACACACTTGCCTAGATCTTTGCCATTGATTTTCCTATAAATACCCGTTGTTTCAAGACTTATTTCATCCACACTTTGAGATTCTAAGTCACAAAATACTCCCTTTGTTGAGGTTCTCGTCCTACTCTCCCCTTGGTGTAGGAAAAATTCTTCAAGTGTTGATATAGTCCCAAATACCTTAGCCTAGTATCCCTAGTTGTATTCCAAGTTATTTCAATACTAGGAGCAGAAAATTCTACTTTATTCCTTTAGTCGCAAAAGCGAAGCCACTAGAAAAATCTTCATAGCTTAGATGAAGTGTTAAGAGAAGTTATTTGGAAACTTCTAAGGGTTGCTTGGAGCGGGTTGGGCGTCGGGGTGGAGCTAAACGTTGCTCGGGATCGACTTATAATCTTGGATAATTTTGGGCTTATCGAGGTAATGATCTATGTCCCTATTGTAATTGGAAATTACATGTTGTAATAGTTAATCATTGAGTATAAGATATATTGGAAGTATAATTATAAGGAATTGAACTGTATTTACATTGAACTTGTATTTGCGATAGACTTGTAGTATTATTGTGGAGTAGAATTGCACGTCAGGTTAGGCGTGTAACCACTGGAATTGTTGGTTTGGTAGCAGGCCTCGTTTGAGGAGGAGTTTTATGTGGTTGCGGGGAGAGTCTTGCTGAATTTTCCGTAGAATAAGGAATCTTGTATCTAGAATTATTCTACGAAGAGAGCTAGAGGTTGATAGACGTTTTGTGGCCTTTATAGGTTGAAGTACTACGAGTAGCGTATTCTACTTGAAGGGTGGAAAAGGCGAGCAAGGTTAGAGTACTTTGGAGCGTTTTGCTAATTGTCGATAATCGTCGCGAGGTATGTGAACCTCTTCCTATCCTTTCTAGCATGATATTTGTGAAATATATTTAGTGCGGTAGGCAGCGTGTGTTTAAGGAAGTTGATTTTCCTTTTGTGTCCTTGACTTGATTCCAAAGTTAAGTGACTTGTTATGAAACATTAAGGACTTGAATTATGTTAAAAAGTTGTAAAATCTCACTCATGATTAATGGGTGTGTGGTCTTTTAAAGAATAAAGTTATCTTGATTTTGAAAATAAGAATGGTTTTATCATTGGATTTAAAATGATAACTTGACTTATAAACAACTTGATTTTGGGAAAGGAGAAGTAATTTGATTTAAAGGTATAGGTTACTTGTTTTTAAAAGAGTAAGACACTTGGTTTAAAAAGTATATTGCTACTTGACTTTTAAAGGAGAAGTGCCTTTGTTTTAAAAGAAGGTATGGAAATTGTTTTGGTTTTACTTTGATGTCTTTTGACTTGAGTTTAAATAATAAGAATCTGGAAGTATTTCAAAAGAGTTATTAACCATTTTTGAAAGAAAAGAAATACTTGATTTTAAAAGCTTAAGTGTTATACTAGCTTTATGGGAAGTTAGGTATAACGACTTAAGGAAGATAGAAGGAACGGTTTACTTATTTTTTTTTATGAAAGTCTTGTATTGATTCTGGAAAGTGTAGTAAGATGGTTTGATAAGTAGACATGTTAGGATGCTACGTGTGTTAGTGTCTTGTGATGTTTGTATAAAGGGGTTTCTTGTTGTGCTTATGTTGTTTAGCGATAATTTGTTATGTTAGTATTATATCACTCGCTCTTGACATGATTTGGGGTTAATTGCCCTCCGTCTGAGGTAGACTTCGGTAGTGCATGTGACCTATGATTCGAGAATACCTCATGCGGGTTTGTGTGACCTATGCGAGCTACGAGAGTTCGAGTTAGTGTGCGGCCTTTATGGTCATGCGGTCTATGTGGCCATGCGGTGCGAGTCGGGGCGTTGCAGGGAGTAGCTACCCTCGATGCGGGAATACCTCATGCGGGCCATCGGGTGGCTTATGCGAGCTGCGGGAAGTTCGAGGACTAGACGCGCACATTAGATCTGCGGGCGAGTGGCGGCCGATCATGTGGCGGTCTAGACAAATCTCATAATCTGATTTATGACCTTGTTGGTACTATGGGTTTTAGTAGTCGGCTATGCCTTCGTACTTACCGTGCGGTTTTATTATGACACGGTAGGACTGGTGTTCATGTATTCCTTGGTGCTTTTATATCATATACTGCCTGCAGTGAGGAAGATATTCCAAGGGCATGATTGATGATGTGGGCGTTAGACCAATAGTTGTATATGAGTTATGACTTTGAGGGCGTGAGTCCCTGACTTGACATATTTGCTTATTTATTGTGAGCGTAGTTTGGTTATCATACATGTCTCTGCTTTATATAGACTACTATGATTTCATTTCTGATATTTTGATTTCACATACTTGGTACTGTTATCGACCTCGCCCGGGGGCTGCGTTCATCCGCAGTAGAGTACACGATGTTGATCCTCGCTCTTAGGGTCACAGTTCAGCGTTTGGGAAGCTCCTTTTCCCCGGAGGCTTATCAGTGGTATAGTCATCTGTCGTTGAAAGTGCTTACATTCAGGGGTATGGCGGGGCCCTGTCCCGCCATTGTTGTCATATCATTCTTAGAGTGCATGAAATCTTGTTGTGGCGAGAATTGTAAAAGGGATGTAATTGTTCTAGTTGTTATATATTTATGCCGAAAGGCAACTTTTCTCGAATAAGCTTTTACACTTCACTTTATTCATGTCTTGTTTTATATTAGTGATTACTACGATGTATGGCTACTTGGGTGCGGGGTAAGGCACGATCCACGGGCGAGTTCGGTCGTGACACAAACTTCTCCACGAACGTAGATAATATCCTGCAGGCCCGAGCTGCGAACCTCTGCCGGAGTAGTAGGTGCAGGCCAAGTCTGATCGCCGATCTTGGCGTATCCACTCGAATGCCATCGGCCGACAATATGCCCAAGAAACGCCATGAAGTCAGCAAAACTCACATTTGGAAAACTTGGCGTACAAGCTGCGGTCTGAGAAGCTATCGGCCGATCGCCAAATGCTCGCGTGCTCTGCTCTGGCGCGAATAAACGAGATATCATCGATGAACACTATCACAAGCGTGTCCAAAATGGTTTGAACACTCGGTTCATCAAATCCATGAATACCGCGGAGCATTGGTCAACCAAAGACATGACCACGAACTCATAATGCGTCTGCGTCGAATGCGATCTAGGGACATCCACCTCTCGACTACTTTGATGATAGCCGATCGCAAATCAATCTTGGAGAAACATCTCGCACCTGCATCGGTCGAACAAATCATCAATCACAGGAAGGGTATACATTCTTAATGGTCACCTTGTTGTTGCACTGTAATCAACACACATGCGCAGCGTCGTCCTTCTTCTTCACGAACAATCCGGCGCTCCCGAGGGAGAAACACTAGGCTGATGAAGCCGCTTCTCCGCCAAATCTCTAAGCTGATCCTTCACTCTCTCAACTCGGCGGTGCCATTACGTATGGCGGAATGGAAATAGGTAGTGTGCGCAATATGTCAATACAAAACTCAATCTCCCTCGGGAGGATACGGAGGTCGTGCGGAAACACGTCGGGAACTCTCGACCACTGGGCTGATGGAAAATCTGGTACGCGACTTGATATCAAACACGAACGAGATGGTAGATATACCCTACGCACCATCTTCCTAGCCTTGGTAGGAAATAAACCTACCGCCGGCGTCTGGTGCTCCTCCCACTCAACAACCGGCTCGCCGAAGCTGGAACCGTACTACTCTCTCTGCGATCTACATTGGCGTAGCAAGCTAGCCAATCCATCCCATGATCACGTCGAAGTCAATCATCTCTAACTCTATCAAGTCGGCTGAGGTCCGACGATGTAAATAGTCACGGGACAAGCTCTATATACCCGCCGAGCTACATCGAATCACCCAGCTGGCGTAGCTACCTCGAAAGGGTCTATGGACTCGGGCTCTATCCCTATCCTACTAGCAACAAGGGAGATATATGGGGCCAGTAGAACCGGATCTATTAAGGCATAAACATCAAACCCGAGCGATAAGGTACAGTGGCGACATCGGTGAGGCCTCACGATCTGTCGGTGGACAAAGCATAAATGCGGTTACGAGGACCGCTAGAAGCTGGACCAGCGCCACGACCTGCGCGCGACTGCTGGTCCATGAGTACCTTGCCCTCGGGCGAGTAGCTGTCGGGGATGAAGAAGACCGGCGAAAGAACACGTGGTGACCCTACCATCGTCGCCTTGCCCTTGGTGGACGATTCCTCGCATAGTGACCTGCTGGCCACAATCGAAACAAGCTCCGTAGCACCTGACTCGAAGTGGGACCTGCGCATCGGCCACGGCGAGGGGTGGTCCGTCGGCGATGCCTCTGCTCACGGGCGTCGAAGTCACGGGGCCACAGTGCGCCCTCGAATATCTGGCTGTGCGAGGCGGTGCGAGTGCTCTGGTGACGTGGTGCAAATCTAGGCTAACTGCGAGGCCGCCCACCACGATAGCCACCAAAAGACCTGCCGTCTGGTCTTAACCTGCTCGCTGTCGGCCGGCGGTCTCTCGCTCCTCACATCCAAGAGCATGAGCTGCATGCGGGTAATGTCCATACCCGTGAAGAGAAACACGCATACGTGACTCGGCCATATAGTCATCTAGCGGTGGCGTGGCGGTGCACCCTATCCTCATAATCGCTGCTAACGCTGGGACATATCGAGCGATGAATCAAACTCGACATTGTACTCCACGACGGTCGTCCTGCGCCTAAGCGGTAAAAATCTATCGGCCGCGCCTCGCCATCTGTGGAGGCAAGAAGTGAGTGAGGAAAGCCTCGAGAACTCATCCCAAGTAGGCGGGGCGCGTGCTCTCCGGGATAACTCGTGAATCAAACCAATCGGCTGCGGTATCACGCGGCCGTCGGCCGAAGGTCACGGACTCTGTCTCGAGGCCTTGATCACTCGCGTGATCCTCTGTGGTGACGGATGAACTCCTGCGGATCATCCTCCGGCCTCGACCAGTAAAACTACGGCGGGCTACAACTCGAAATCTCGTAGCCTCAAACTATACGCCTCGGGTGCACCAGGTGCGGCCGGGCGAGGCTGAGCTGAGCTGCCGCATCGGCTATCCTCGTATCGCCACAACTCTAGCCAATAGTGGGCCGTCTCCTTGTACCTAACTCCTCGCCCGGTGTGGGGCGGAGGTGTGGGTGCTGTGGTCTCTTTGAAATTGGCGGTGTCGTAGAACTCGCCGTCTCGGTAGAGGCCCGGGCGAAACCCTCGTAACTCTCGGTGTCATTGGCGGCTCCTCGGCGCCTTGCCGCCAGGCGGGTTGCCTTACGTGGAGGCATAGCTATTCTGAAAGGAATACGTTAGAGGGTCCAACTTTAACACAACTCTAAAGCACGATCTCGAGTGAGAAGAATGAAACCAATCCTAAATATCTTATAGCCTCACGATTATTGGTGTGGTGCACGCGCGATAATCGAACTACTAGATACGATGCAGACACTTTCAGGATTAAGCGCTCGATACCACTTTTGTCACGACCCATTCCGGGGCGTGGATAGTGCCTTATCTGGGCACCCAAGTAGTCATACATCAGAGTAATCAGCGGAAATATAAAACAAGATATGAAACAGTTTATAAAATAAGACACAGTTTATGTGAGAAAACGTCGCCTTTCGGCATATATATATAAACATGGTTTTAGCGATTACATCAAATCTTGTACAACATGACTACAGACCTCTGAAATATACAACTATGGCGGGACGGCCGCCATACCTGTATACAAAACTATCTACAACAAGGAGATCATACCCAAAGTAGAGCCTCGGAAAGGATGGAGCTCAGGCACCAACGTAGAGATCCTAAGAATGTGGATCTAGCACTGCTTGCCCTTACTGCGGCATGAGCGGCCCCAGAGAGTCGATCTGCAAGTACTAAGTATATGAAACTGTAAAATACTTAAATGAAAACATATTATTTTAAAATCAGTTTTGCAAGTATGTATGAAACAACCAAGGGAACTGCACATAGTGCCACATCATAAACAAGAGCAACAATAGGTAAACTGTAACAGGTCTTTTCTAGGCTGCGAATGATCGAAGCAGGGCCAATTGCCCGTAGTATCACCATGCAAGCCTAATCCTGGACTCTCGTAGTCCGCATAGGCCACTCACATAGGCCCGCATAGGGTACATAACCCCGCATCGAGGGTAGCTACTCCTCGGCATCGTCCTGGACTCGTAGTCCGCATGGCCACATAGACCGCATGAGGTGTAACCCCGCATCACTAACCTGGAACTCCCGTAGCTCCGCATAGGTCACTTGGACCCGCGTAGGTATTCTCGAATCATGGTCCTGGATCACTTTGAGTCTACCCCATCGGAGGCGACTTAACCCCATTAATATGTCAAGAGGTGAGTGATAGTACACTAACATATGACTTATCTTTTAAACAACATAAGCACAACAAGAATACTCTCCTATACAAGCGTTACAAGACACTAACACGTAGCATCATATCATGTCTACTTGTCAAACCATCTTATTCACGATTCAATATAAGTGCATTTATAAACACATAGGCAACTGTTTTACATTATCACTCTTAAGTGGTTATACTTAACTTCCCATAAAGCTAGTATAACTCTTAAGCACATTTTAAAAACCAATTAGTTCTCTTACATTAAAAATGATTGATATTCTTTTGAAATGTTTTGATTCTTTATTATTCGAGCTTAAGCGTGAGGCATTCAGTAAGTGTTATTGAGCTTAAGCGTGAGGCATTCCGTAAGTATTATTCGAGCTTAAGTCAAAGACATTGCCGTAGTTATTATTCGATTAACACGTATGCGTCTACCGTACATATATATATTATAAAATATCATGCTTTAGGAAGAATCACATACCTACCGTGAAAACCACCGCCAAGTTGAATATGTCGTGCGAGAGAGTCGACCTATAATAGTCACGGACATCTATCAAAGACTACTCGAAGGTCATTCTAAGCAGAGGGTTCACAATTCTACGGAAAGTCGGGCAGCACTTCCCTACAGGTGAGCTATATAAGTCTCTTGTGAAAGCAGTCCTATATAAGCATAGTTCAATTATTCTTCTTTTAAACCCTTCTCTGTGATAATGATTCAATTCTATTCGCAATATTCTTCTAAGTATTTATACTTATTCTTATACTACAACGGTAAGTATTCTCTAATTCAAAAGAGGGTTAGGATTAGTTACCTTGGTAAGCCCAATAATATCCTAGATAAAGTCGGCGCTGAGCAAGGTTTTGCTCATAAGTTGTATGCTCAAAGGAAACCTTAGAAGTTCTTCACAACTTCTAATAAGTACTAAGTGATTTGGGCTAGGGTATTTTGGGCATTATAACAATACAAGAAGGCAACATTTCTACCAAGGGAGGGGGGTAGGTTTTGGCTAGGCTAGGGGGGGGCCTCGGCCAAACTACTTAGGCTAGAGGGGGGGGGTATTCGGCCAAGGGCCTTCACAAGGGGAGGGGGAGGTGTTTGGACGAAAAGGCTACAAAGGGAGAGGAGAGGATTTTTAGACTTGGAAGCTTTTGTGGATGAGGAACTCTTCATCTCAAGAGGGGTATTTATAGGTCAAGAAGTGGCCAACCAATGGCCAAGATTAAGCCAAGTGCTAGGCAAGTGTAAGGCCAAGATTAGGGCAAGTGTCCTTGGCCAACTTGCACACAAAATATCCTACCTAATCCTTGACTTGTGTCAAGGCACAAAAAACGTGCAACACCAAGTCCAATTCGTCCAAATGGACGATTTCAAGTCCATCAATTGGAGGGTGACAAGTGTCGCCCTCCCGTTGGTCCAAAATGTTTCGTCTCTCGGAAAAATCCGCAAAAATTAGAAATGGCATAGCCGGAATTTACCCTACGAAAGCTGTGGAAACGTTTCGTCGGAAAACTATTCGTTTTGCGAGTTGTGCCCAAAAAAAATCGTCCAAGGCCTAAACTTTAAGGCCAAACTTTTTGTACGTATTTCCTTACGTACATACTCTGGAAATACGGGGTATAACAGGGGCCCTGTCCCGCCATAGTTGTTTATCTTCTTAGATGTCTGTAGTCCTATTGTACAGTTGGGATGTAACTGCTAAACCATGTTTATATATATATGCCGAAAGGCGACATTTTCTCACATAAAACTGTGTCTCATTTTACAACTGTTTCATGTCTTGTTTTTATATTCCGATTACTCGATGTATGACTACTTAGGTGCGGGTAAGGCACGATCACGCGAACCAGGCAGTCGTGACAAAAGTGGTATCGAGCGATTAATCCTCGGAAAGTGTCTACGACCGTATCTAGTAGAGTCTTGATTATCGGTGTGTTGTGCACCACACCAATGTCGAGAGGCTATAGGATATTTAGGATTGGTTTCCATTCTTCTCACTCCGAGATCGTGCCTTAGAGGTGTTCTAAGTTGGACCCTCTAACGTATTCCTTTTACGTGATTATGCCTCACGTAAGGCAACGGGCCCGAAGAGCAAGCGGCGAGTCTGCTAGTAGGACACCGAGTCACGAGGCATAGCCCGATTCTTACAGGCGATACCTCGGCAGCGAGTTCCATGACGCCGGCCCAGCGAGACCACGATACCCGCCTCGGTCCACGGCACAGGCGGAGGTTAAGTACTGAGAGAACCCGATTCTTGGCGGGATCGTGGCGAACATGAGGATAAATTTGGATCGGCGATTCGATTCCGGCAGTAGTACCGTGGTTCACCCGAGGCGAATAGTTTGAGGCTACGAGATTTCTTGAGTTGTAGCCGCGAGTTTTCTGGTCGGCGGAGGATGATCCGCAGGAGTTCATCCGTCGATTCTGAGAGGATTATGAGGTGATCGGGCGTCGGAGACCGAGTCGTGATCTTGGTTCGTCGGTGCGTGATACGCGATCGATTGGTTTGATTCGTGGGAGTTATCGGGAGAGCACACGTCCCGGCTACTTGGGATGAGTTCTCGGAGGCTTTTCTCACTCACTTCTTGCCTCGCGGATGAGGAGGCGCGGTAAACAGATTTTTATTCGAGGCAGAGAGGGCCTTGCAGTTAGGGAGTACAATGTCGAGTTCGATTCTTTGGCTCGATATGTCCCTGCATTGGTAGCGGATATGGAGGGCGAGTGCATCGTTACGTCACGGGCTAGATGATTATATGGCGAGTCTTGTGCGGGTGTGGCTCTTGACGAGCATGGACATTACCGTATGCGAACTCATGCACTTGGATGCGAGGCGTAGACTCAGGCGGGTCGGCGAATATCGACATCGAGAAGAAGGCGAGGCGGCGGTTCTTTTGGTAGTTCTCGGGGTGGGCGGCCTCGGCGATCTAGATTTGCACCCGGCCCGGCTGAGCACTCCCACATCATTTCGATCTGACGAGTATTGGGGCGGTCGGGGCCCGGGACTTGATTTCGAGGGTAGCAAGGTGCTAACCGATCGAGTGCTCGGTGTGTCCGTTGTGGTAGATTCCATTCGGAGCCGTAGTACTACTCAGGAGCTTGCTATACTTGTGGCAGCAGGTCATTTGCGAGGGCTGTCCTCAGGGCGTGCGGTGGTAGGGCTCGGCCTACGAGTGCATTGCGGTTCATCATCTCCTGATTACTCGCCGGAGGCGAGTACTCATGGGCTAGCGGTCGCGGCGGTCGTGGCGCGGGTCGATTCTAGCGGTCCTCGAATCGCATTTATGCCTTGTCGGTAGGCGGGACGGGAGGCCTCACTGATGTCGCCACGGTACCTTATCGATCTCGATTATGATGTGTATGCCTTGATAGATCCGGGTTCTACTCTGTCCTACATATCTCCCTTGTTGCTAGTAGGATAGGGATAGAGCACGAGTCCATAGACCCTTTCGAGTAGCTACGCGGTGGGTGATTCGGTGGTAGCTCGGCGGGTATTTAGGGCTTGCCCGGTGACTTTATGCGATCGTCGGACCTAGCCGACTTGATAGAGTTGGACATGGATTTCGACGTGATCGTGGGTATGGATTGGTTAGCTTCTGCTATGCCAATGTAGGCTGAGAGAGATAGTGGTGCGGTTCCATTTTCTGAGGCCGGTTGTTGAGTGGGAGGAACATCTATCGCCGCGGTAGGTTTATTTCTTACCTCGAGGCTAGGAAGATGGTGCGGAAGGGTATATCTACCATCTCGTTGGGTGTTTGATCTCGAGTGCGATGCAGATTTCGGTCGATTCGATAGTCGAGAGTTCCCGGGCGTGTTTCAGACGACCTCGGGTATCCTCCGAGAGAGGAGATAGAGTTTTGTATCGATGTCTTGCCGGACACTCGGCCTATTTCCATTCCGCCATACGCACGACACTGCCGAGTTGAGAGAGTTGAAGGACCAGTGCGAGATTTCTTTGGAGAAGGGCTTCATCGAGGCCTAGTGTTTCTCCCCGGGAGCGCGGTATTGTTCGTGAAGAAGAAGGGCGGGACGCTGCGGATGTGTGTTGATTCTGAGCGGTGAACAAGGTGACCATTAAACGAATACCCCTTCCGTGATTGATGATTTGTTCGACCACCGTGCAGGTGTGATGAGATTCGGGAAGAAAGGGAAGCTTCGGCCCAAAGTACATTGGCCGTGTCAGTTGTCGCGAGGTAGGCAAGGTTGCCTATGAGTTGGATCTGCCGTCCGTCCGGAGGCGGTCATCGGTTTTCACGTTTCTATGCTGAGGAGATGTATCGGGGATCCATCTAGGGTACACCCGATTGACGATGTCCACGTGACCGAGGGGTTATCGTATGAGGAGATTCCCATAGCGATAATCGATCGTCAGGTTAGGCGTATGCGGACCAAAGACGTGGCTTCCGTCAAAGTCTTGTGGCGGAACGAGCTCAGGGAGGAGATGACGTGGGAAGCTGAGGAGGACATGAGGCAGAAGTATCCTCACCTATTCCCCACACCTCCAGGTAATTCACTTTCCTACTTGTAAATTTTCATTGTCAATTATGCTTAAGTGTTGTTTTGTGGCCGTATGTAGCAATTGCAAACTGTTTAAGCTTTATCGTTAACTGTCTTGGGAAGGAACATTCGGGACGAATGTTTCTAAGGAGGGGAGAATGTTATACCCCGTATTTCCAGCGTATGTACGTGAGGACGTACGTACAAAAGTTTAGCCTTAGTTAGGCACTATGGACGAAAATATTGTGCACAACACTAAAAAAGAATCGTTTTCCGACGAAACATTTTACAAAACTTGCGAAGGGAAAATTCCGGCTATGTCATTTATTATTTTTGCGGATTTTTCCGAGAGACGAAACATTTTGGACCAACGAGAGGGCGACACTTGTCACCCTCTAGTTGGTGGACGTGAGGCGTCCATTTGGACGATTGGAATGACTTGTTTTGTCAAGGAGTTGGTAGGATATTTTTGTGTAGTAGATGGATAAGGACACTTGCCTAAATCCTCACCCTACACTTGCATAGCACTTGGCTTCATCTTGGCCATTGGTTGGCCTATAAATACCCCTCTAACTTGAAGGTTTTCTTCATCCACAAATCAATTCTCCAAGTCTTGAAAAATCCCTCCCTCTCTTATAAGCTTTTCGTCAAGGCTCTCCCCTTCCTCGAGCCCTTAGGCGAAACCTACCCTCCCTTGGTAGAAAAGTTGTCTTCCAAGTTTAAGTTACTATTCCAAAATACCCTAGCCCAAATCCCTTATAGTAGTTAAGTAGAAGTTGTTAGAAACTTCTAAGGGTTTCTTGGAGCTATCGGAGCGTGCAATTAGGAGCTAAACCTTGCTCAGGATCGACGTTTATACTTGGATAATGTTTGGGCTTATCGAGGTAAATACTCTTGTCCTTCTATTGTAATTTCATATTAAATCTAAGAATAGCTAAGACTTGAGTATAAGATACTTAGAAGGGTATTAAAGAAGAATAATTGAGTACTTACATAGGTGTTTTACACGATGACTTGTATAATTACCGGTAGGAAGTCTGCCCGATTTTCCGTAGAATAGCGAACCTCTGTTTAGAATGTCCAATGAGTAGTCTAGACATTGATAGATGTCTTTACTATTATAATTTGATACTCTGCGGCATATTCGACTTGGCGGTGGATTTCGCCGAAGGTATGTGATTCTTCCTATACTCTTAAGCATGATATTTTAAAATATATATATAGTGCGGTGAGCGTACGTGTTAATGAATAATAATTACGGCAATGTCTTTTAACTTAAGCACGAATAATAATTACGGCAATGTCTTTTGACTTAAGCCCAATAATAAGAATCTTGATGCATTTCAAAAGAATCTTGAATCATTTTTAACGTAAGAGAAATATTTGGTTTTAAACAAAAGCTTAAGAGTTATACTAGCTTTATGGGAAGTTAGGTATAACAACTTAAGAAAGATAAAAGGAACTGTTTACTTATTTGTTATAAAAACCTTGTATTGATTTCTGTAAGGTGTAGTAAGATTTTTTGATAAATAGACATATTATGATGCTACGTGTGTTAGTGTCTTGTGAGGTTGTGAAAGGGGGTCATTCTTGTTGTGCTTACGTTGCTAAACGGTAAGTCAGTTGTAATATTATTATATCACCTACCCTCGACTTGTTATACAGGGCTTGCCACCCTTGACGCGGTCTATACGGCTATGCGATCTATGTGACTATCGCGAGGCTGGAGTTCGTGATTGATCATTCCGGTGTTTTATCCCGATGCGAGGATGCCTATGCGATGCGTGTGACTACGCGGTCTATGAGACTATGCGGTGCGGGAGTCGAGGAGGTACCGGGGTTAGCTACCGTCGAGGAATACCTCATGCGGGTCTGTGTGTGACCTATGCGGACTGCGGGAAGTCCAGGACTAGGCACGCATAATGATACTATGGGCGATTAGCCTTGCTTCGATCATTCGCGGCCTAGGAAAGACCAGTTACATTATATCTATTTTGCTCTTGTTTATGTTGTGGCACTATGTGCAGTTAAACTGGTTGTATTTGCAAATGGTTTTAAATACTTTGATTTTACTTGATTTTACGCTTCACATACTTAGTACTGTTATCGACCTCGCCCGGCTGCGTTCTCATGCCACAGTAAGCAGCAGTGCTAGATCCACATCCTTAGGATCTTTTTGCTTTGGTGTCAGGAGCTCCATCTTCTCCGGAGGCTCGACGTTTGGGTATGATCTCCCTGTTGTTGTATATAGTTTTGTACATTCAGGGTATGGCGGGGCCCTGTCCCGCCATAGTTGTTTATCTTCTTAGAGGTATGTAGTCCTATTGTACAGTTGGGATGTAACTGCTAAACCATGTTTATATATATATGCCGAAAGGCGACATTTTCTCACATAAAACTGTGTCTCATTTTACAACTGTTTCATGTCTTGTTTTTATATTCCGCTGATTACTCTGATGTATGACTACTTAGGTGCCCGGGTAAGACACCAGTCACGGGCCCCGGAACGGGTCGTGACAGCCGTTTGAGATAGGGTAAGAGTATAAGTGAGGGGTAAACCCCCAAGACGCTATACCACCTTCTCCAGGATAAGAGTATAAATGAGGGGTAAACCCCCAAGACGTTATACCACCTGTTTTATTACCTTTTCCAGGGTAAGAGTATAAATGAGGGGCAAACCCCCAAGACGTTATACCACCTGCTTCAGGGTAAGAGTATAAATGAGGGGTAAGAACCCTAAGACGTTATACCACCTGTTTCTATGGGTTCGCTACCCATGATTTGATCGGGAGTCTCCTATTGTGATGTTGTATGTATTCCTTTGATTTACTCTCATTGTTAGTAAGGCACTGTGTACTGTAGTTCTGTTATCATACATGTCTCCGGCTTTGTTTTAAACTTATGTTGTAATTACAGTACTTTTCAGTTTTACATACTTAGTACATATTGTGTCGACCCGCTTCTCGAAATTTGCGTTCATGCCGCAGAAAGGGTAAGCAGGTGGTGGATCCACATTCTTAGGATCACTTATCAGACGTCAGAAGCTCCATTTATCCGGAGGCTTGTCTCATTTAGTACGATCTTTTCCTCGGTGTTGTAGATTTATGTACATTCGTGGTATGACGGCCCTCCCGCCACGATTGTTATTCCTAGAGGTGCGTATTCACATACGTGGTTGGGTAGAACGGATTATGATTGTACTTTTGAGTATGTTTATATTATGGAAGACGGCCTTATCGGCTAGCCTAGGATGTTATTGTATTCACATGTGTTTATGTTGTGTATGTTCCGCTGCTATTCTCTGATGTATACCTGAACAGGGTGCCCAGGTAGGGCACCAGTCGCGGACCCGGGGTCGGGTCGTGACACTTACCCCGGGCACCCTAGTAATACAACATCAGAGAAAATCAGCGGAAATAAAGATTTAAACATGAAACAAGATATATAATAATAAAAACAGGTTAACCAAAACGGTTACCTTCCTGTATATATACATCAAAATCGAACAGTAAATCCTTTACAAACCCTGCCCACAACAGTACTACAGACCTCTAAGATTGTAACAACAACTATGACGGGACAGGGCCCCGCCATACCCCTGAATGTACAAGTACCTACAATGACAGGGGACTTATACCAAAAGATAAGCCTCCGGAGAAACGGAGCTTCCCAAAACGCTGAACTGTGATCCTATGAGCGAGGATCAACAACCGGTGTACCTCTACCTGCGGCATGAACGCAGCCCCCGGCGAGGTCAAGACAACAGTACCAAGTATGTGAAATCAAATATCAGAAATGAAATCATAATAGTCTATATAAAACAGGAGACATATATGATAACCAAACTACAGTACACAATATATATTAGCAGTCATGTCAAGTCAGGGACTCACACACGTAAAGTCATCACTCAAATATAACCCGGGAATTTAACCCGCACAACGGCCGCATGTCCCGGCATCTTACCTCGGTATAAGCATGGCCATGGAACCATCCTAATGGACGCATACCCGTGGACCATCCATCGTGTCAGTATGTCCAAAGGAAATAACAATATAGCACTCATAGTGGAAGCATACTCGTGGGCCACCCAACGTGTCAATATGTCCAAAGAAAATAACAAGATAACAATCATAATGGAAGCATACTCGTGGGCCACCCAACGTGTCAGTATGTCCAAAGCAAATAACAAGATAACACTCCTAATGGAAGCATACCCGTGGGCTACCCATCGTGTCAGTATGTCCAAAGGAAATAACAAGATAACACTCCTAATGGAAGCATACCCGTGAGCCACCCATCGTGTCAGTATGTCCAAAAGGATCGATATAGTGGAAGCATACCCGTGGGCCACCCATCGTGTCAATATGTCCAACAATCAACCAGATAGCCGACCCTCCAACGAGAGACGCGGTAGCACAGAAATACAACACTTGCACAACAAAGGCTATCACCACAAGCATAGGCAATTTCAACTTACTTTAGACATTCCTTTTTATTACAACAAATCTGGATTTTAACCCCAAATTACTACGTATTTTAACACTTTAAAAGATCCATTTCTTTCACAAAAGGTCACACGATACCCGTAGTATCAAAATAGAGTAACTATCTTTTTAAGTAAACCAAAACAATTTCCATACCTTCTTTTTAAACCAAATCACTTCTCCATTTAAAGTCAAGTTACCATTTTAAATCCAATAATAAAACCTTTCTTTTGTTTTCATAAAGTCGTTATAACTAACTTCCCATAAATCTATTATAACACTCTATGTTTTAAACCAATTTAAGACAAAACCATGTCTTTCTTTTAAACCAAAACACTTCAAATTCTCAAGTCTCTTTTCTTTTAGAAATCAAGTTCCTTACTGTGGAATTTAAGAAAAATCAATACTTGTTATTAATGATTTTATTAAAGCAGCCATGATCTAGGAAATGTAATACAATTTTGTCTTATCTTAGCTTCTATGCAGATGGAGGTTTCTACTGGTTTTAATATAATTAATTATTTGTCAATATATTTTCCTTTATTAACGCTGCAGTGGTTTGTTCGATACTTATTCCCATTTTTGAAATCAAAATAACATTATTCTTTAAAAATCAAGTACTCATTACTCACGAATGAGGTTTCACAACTTTTTTTAACACAATTCAAGTCACTTATCTTTTAAAAACAATCAACCATTCTTTTACCTACATAAAGTCGTTATAATTAACTTCCCATAAAGCCATTATAACACTTTATGTTCTAAACCAACTAAATTCATTTAGCATACGTACGTCTACCGTACTACATAGTTTACAACAATCATGCTAAAAAAGATAGGAAGAGGTTCACATACCTCGCGACGATTATCGACAATTAGCAAAACGCTCCAAAGTACTGTAACCCTGCTAGCCTTTTCCACCATCCAAGTAGAATAAACTACTCGTAAAACTTCAACCTATAAAGGCCACAAAACGTCTATCAACCTCTAGATCTCTTCGTAGAACAATTCTAAGTACAAGGTTCCTTATTCTACGGAAAATTCGGCAGCACCTCCCCCCCCGCAACCACATAAATCTCCTCCTCAATCAAGGCCCGCTACCAAGCCAACAACTCCAAGGGGGTTACACGTCTAACCAGACGTGTACAATACTGCCCCACAATAATACTACAAGTCTCAGTAAATGATCCAATGTAAATCTGATTCAATTCTTTATAATCATCCCTCCAATAAATCTTATACTCAATTCTAAACTACTACAATATGAAATATCCAATTACAATAGAGGGGCAAAGATCATTACCTCGATAAGCCCAAAATTATCCAAGATTAATAAGTCGATCCTGAGCAACGTTTAGCTCCAATTCCTTACGTTCCAACCCGCTCCAAGCGACCCTTAGAAGTTTCTAACCAACTCCTCTTCAAGATCCAACTCCAAAAAAGTGAAGAACACTTAGGCTACAATTTGGCAACTTTCGGCCAAGGCAAGGTTTCTAGGCTAGGGGTGTGAAATCTTTTCCAACTCTTGGTACACAATCTTCCTAACACCCTAAGGAAGAACACTTAAAACTTTAAGAATTTTTGGACAACTTAAGCTCCACAAATCAGCCCAAGGCCGAGAGCACCTAGAAGGGAGGGAGTAATTTTTCAAGCTTTGGAAATAACTAAGTGTGGAATGAATAAGTCTTGCACTCAAGGGGGGTATTTATAGAGAAATCAAGGGCTAGGATGTGAGCAAGTGTATGGTGAAGATTGGGTACATGTGTGTGGGTAAACTACCAACCAAATGTCCACCACAAAAATGGGACAAGTGGCTTGCCACTTGTCCACCAAAGAAACGTCCAAGTGTCCCCCTACTTTCGGCCATAGGGCCACATGGGGTGCCATGTGTCGCCCTCCAACTCGTCCAAAATATTTCATCTTTCGAAAATATCCGTAATGCCAAAAATCCGAAAATAAAGTGGGCCCCTCAAACCGTAAATTTCTCCCGTGGGCCCCACGTGACCAATTCCGGAAATAAAATTCCATAATTCTAATATAATCCAGGAAGTCCAAATACCAAATCTGGGAATCCAATTCCCATTAACGAACCTTTTTCCTTCACAAAAACCGGAAACTTTTCCGTCGAAAAATCACATCTTTCTTCCTTTCCAATATTACTGTCGTATTCTCGTACGTACGTCCTCACATACATACCCTGGAACTACGGGGTGTAACAGTTTTTGGGCAAAAAATGAGGTAAAAGTCCTTCTTCTTTTGAAGTAATTGGATATTACTTATTGTTATTATGTATGGATGAACTTGTGTTAGAAAAGAATGAAGAATAAAAAGCGTTTGAGCCATTTTTGGGGCTAAAACCGATTTGGGACAGATTTGGTGCAAATGGAATTCGTTGGTTATTGTCGTTGTTATCTTCACCTATTGCATGTTATAATGGATTAAAATTGTTGTTAATAAGTTGTTATAACTTATGTAGAAGTTTTGGAACTCGAATTGGAATAAAATGGATTAAGGAACGAGTTATCGGGTTGTAGTTGTTGTGGCCGAGAAACTGCCCAAAGCGTTAGACGTTGTTGTGTCGTTTAGTGGACTGTTTTGAGGTATTAAATGCTGGAAATTTAGTTGTTGTTATGCATGTTTAAGTGTAGTAGTTGCTAATGAAAGTCCTAAAGGAATAAGGGTGTGGAAAGACGTTAAAAGGCCTCACATTTTACCCTCGTTATGGTTGGATTGCGGACTGTTTTTATGGGCTGATTTGTGGACTGTTTTGTATAACTGTGGGGCAGAATTTTACACGCCTAACCTTTTGCTAACTGTTGGTTGTGCCTTAAATGTGGCTTGTTGGTTGATGAATACGGGCCTTGGAAAAGGTGGAAAATGCGTAGAAACAAAGGAAGTCGCCTAATTTTCCGTAGAATTAGAGGGCCATTATTTGGTATAAGTCCTACACTTGATAGCTTGTAGTTGATAGAAGTGCTATTGTCATTTTAGGTTGAAGTACTACGTGTAGCACATTCTACTTGGCTTGTGGAATAGCCAATAAGGTTGAAGTACATTGGAGCGTATTGCTAGTTGTCGTTTGGGTTAGTCGCCAACGAGGTATGTGAACTTCTTCCTTCCTTTGACATGATTATTTGGTAAGTCTATGTGACTAAATTTTAGTGAGTCTATGTGACTTGATTTGGTAAGTCTATGCGACTTAATTCATTTGAAGTAAGTAAGTCGATTTTGAAAATATATGAGTCTTGATTATGAAAGTATGAGTGGCTTAGTCAAAATTGTATAAGTTACGTGAAGTACTTTAAAGTTAAGAGATTTGATTTAAAGTTATGAGACTTGATTTCTTTACATGTTATGAGACTTTATTTTTCAAGATATGGGTTACTTGATTTACTTCTAAAGTTAAGAGGCTTGATTTCGAAAGAGTATGTGACTTGAGTTTTATAAGTATACGTTTATTGATTTAAAGAGAAGGAGTTTTATGATTCTTTTTAAGTATGTATGTACGTAGTATTTTTGGGTTTAGTTTCCCTAATGTTGCAAGAATAAAAGTGTCTTAAGTTCTCTAAAATGAAAAATTGTTATAATAACTTTATGGGAAGTTGTTATAACGACTTAAGAAGAAGTGAAAAGATGGTTTAAAAATGTTATGTAAGGAAAATCACACAGAGCCTACAAATAGGTCGGATTATGTTATGAGATACACCGAGCCTACAAATAGGCCGGATTATGTTATGAGATACACCGAGCCTACAAATAGGCCGGATTACGCCATATTACCCCGAGCCTACACATAGGCCGGGTTACGTCATCTTACACCGAGCCCCACAAAGGGCGAATTATGCTACATGATTCCACAAGATGCAAGGCCCACACGCGGGCGGATTATGCTACATGATTCCACAGTACACCGAGCCCCACAGGCGGGCCGGATTATGCTACATGATTCCACAATACACCGAGCCCCACAGGCGGGCCGGATTATGCTACATGATTCCACAATACACTGAGCCCCACAGGCGGGCCGGATTATGCCACATGATTCATCAGTACACCGTGTCCCGCAAATGGGCCGGACTACGTTATCACATATGGATAATCAAAGTAAGCTCCCAAATAAGTAGTCCCTCCATAAAGGGCCAGATTATGTTATGTAAGATATGTAAGTTATGTGGAAAAACTTAATTTAATTCTTAAGTATGTATGTAAGAATATGATGTTAATTCTTATTGAAAGAAGGAAAAGAATGATTAATGTACGATTGATTTCATGAGTTAAAATGACACGGTAGGATCTGGTATTTTAATTTTTATACTTGCCCCTGTCATTCTTTTGTACAATTATGATCTTGTTTAATGTACTTTATTTCCGTTTCATACTTAGTACTTGTTGTACTGACCCCTTAGGGGGGCGGCGTTCATGTCCGCAGGTCTAGGTACACAGTTGTGGATCCGCGAGCTTAGGATCCTTGTTCAGCATTTTGAGATGGCTCCAATTTTCGGAGTTTGTCATTATGGCTAGGTATATTCGAAGTGCGGCGGGGCCTTGTCCCGTCATAGTTGTTGTCACCTTTTTAGAGGTCTGTATTCATATGTGGGTTGGACTGGTGTAAGTTGTATTTACATTGTTGTACAGCGTAGACCCTTTCGGGTGATTTATATTTATACGGAAGCCTTTCCGGCTTTGCCTTTGTTTTAAAAAAAAAGAGTGTTATTTATCTTCCGCGGTTTATTTATGTTGTATGGGTGGAAGGGTGCTCAGGTAGGGGCACCAGTCACGGGCCCGGGATTTGGGGCGTGACAATATATGTGATTGGAACTTGAAGAAGTGGAGCGAAACGAAAACTGCGGACCAATAAAGACCGGACTGTTTTGGGACGTTTTTGGGCAAACAATGAGGTAACAGCCCTTCTTCTTTTAAAGTAATTGGATATTACTTATTGTTATAATGTATGGATGAACTTGTGCTAAAAATAATGAAGAATAAAAAGCGTTTGAGCCATTTTTTGGGGCTAAAACCGATTTGGGACAGATTTAGTGTAAATGGAATTCGTTGGTTATTGTCGTTGTTATCTTCACCTATTGCATGTTATAATGGATTAATATTGTTGTTAATAAGTTGTTATAACTTATGTAGATGTTTTGGAACTCGAATTGGAATAAAAAGAATTAAGGAAAGAGTTATCGGATTTTAGTTGTTGCCGTAGAATCTATAAAACTGTTGGATATTGTCGTGCAGTTTTTAGGGACTGCTTTAGACGTGTTGTATGCTGGAAAATCAGCCCCTATATTTCATGTTTAATGTAGTAGATTGCTAATGAAAACCCCGAAGGAATAAGGGTGTGGAAAGGCGTTGAAAGGCCTCACATTCCACCCTCGTTATAGTAATTATGGATTGTTTTAGGGGCTGTTTTGGTATGGTTTTGGGGCAGAATTTTACACGTCCTGTTAAGGCGTGTAATCCCCTTTGGTTAGCTGAATTGTTGGGCCTTAAATGTGGCGTGTTTGGTTATTGAAGTCGGCCTTGAAAAAGGTGGCAAAGTATGTAGAAACAAAGGAAGTGCTGTCCGATTTTCCGTAGAATTTAGTGACTTTGCACTTAGAATATTCTACGTTCGAAGCTAAAGGTTAATAGACGTATTATGGCCATTATAGGTTGAAGTACTAAGTATAGCGTATTCTACTTGAAGGATGAAATAGCTATCAAGATTGAAGTACTTTGGAGAATTTTGCTATTTGTCGATAATTGTCGCGAGGTATGTGAACCTCTTCATTCTTTTGACATGATTCTATGTATGGAATATACATGTAGTACTATTTCATGATTCCTTCGACTCTTAGAAGTTAAGAGGTATGTATGTTTATTTACTCTACGTAAAGGTTATGTCTAAGTTATCCTAAGTTCTTACCAAGTCTTATGGGGGATGTTGGTAAGAGTCGTTAGGAGGTATTTGGAGCCAAGTTGACTTGGCTAAGTTACGGCACAAATGAGAATAAGAATCGAACAAGCCACTGCAGCGTTAATAAAGGAAAATGTAATGACAATCAATTAAGTTAAAATGAGTAGAATTCTCCATCTGCATAGAAGCTAAGATAAGACAAAATTGTATTACATTTTCTAGATCATGGCTACTCGATTAAGATCGTTATAAATAAGTATAACTTATTCACAACACACCAAAGTATATGTTACTTAATTTATAAGAATTTACGTATGAAGTTTTAAGACTATGAACATCAAAATTTTAAAGGGTTAAGGGACTTTATTTTTCAAGTTATGGGACTTGATTCTTAAAGGAAGAAATGAATTGATTTAAAAGTATAGAATACTTGATTTGGAAAGAATTGATTTCTTGCCATTTTAAAGATAAGAGACTTGATTTCTAAAAGTTAAAGAAGCTTGATTTCAAAAGTTAAGAGACTTGAAGTATTTTGAAAGCTATGTGATTTGATTTGAAAGTATAAGTCTCTTGGTTATAAAAGGAATGAATTTGTCTAAGACATAAAGAGTTATAACGGCTTTATGGGAAATTGGTTATAACAACTTTATGGAAGACTAAAAGAATGATTTTCTTCAGTAATGTAAGCAAAGAAATGATTTGAAATAAAGAAGGGCAAATTGTTTTAAAGGTACCAATTGCTTAAGGTTTTTAAGAAAGAAGTCACTTGATTTAGAAGCCTATAAATGTATTTCTAAAAGGTATTGTGACTTGTCTTGAAAAGTAGATATGACTTGATACTACGGTTATTAGTATCTTGAAAGTTTTATTTGAAAAAGAGTCATT
The DNA here is from genome assembly GCA_029844215.1 of Przewalskia tangutica. NCBI lineage: Eukaryota > Viridiplantae > Streptophyta > Magnoliopsida > Solanales > Solanaceae > Przewalskia > Przewalskia tangutica. The sequence continues at coordinate 74,836,167 of CM056723.1, read as the reverse complement.
TTAAAGGAGTAGAGGTACGTAGTACATTGGGTTAAATTCCCGGATTTTATAATGACATTATCGCGTCCCAGAAATGGGCCGAGCAGTATACCTTTATGGGCAGACTATATGACATTATCGCGTCCCAGAAATGGGACGGGCTGTATATCTTTATGGGCAGACTATATGACATTATCGCGTCCCAGAAATGGGCCGGGCAATATACCTTTATGGGCAGACTATATGACATTATCGCGTCCCAGAAATGGGCCGGGCAGTATACTCTATGGGCAGACTTATGTGACTTTATCGCGTCCCAGATTGGGCCGGGCATTATGGGCGTCCCTCCATAAAGGGCCGGATTATGTTATGCAAGGTAAGTAAGTTATATGGTAATGAACTTGACGGTTTTTCCTAAACATGTACATAAGAATGTGACTACAACTTTTATGTAAAAATGGGAAAAGATAATAAGGTACGATTAAGTTCACGAGATGGTAATGACACGGTAGGATCTGGTATTTACTTTTTTTATAGTTGCCCCTGTCATTCTTTTGTCTGATTATGATTTGTTTCTTGTACCATATTTTCCGTTCCATATTTGGTACTGTTATCGACCCAGCGGGCTGCGTTAAATGTCCGCAGGTTTAGGTACACAGTTGTGGATCCGCGAGCTTAGGATCCTGGTTCAGCATTTGAGATGGCTCCAATGTTCCGGAGCTTGTGAGATGGCTCCGCATAGGCCACACATAGGCCCGCATGAGGTATTCCTCGCATCGGGGGTAGCTAACCCCCGGTACCCTCCTGGACTCCCGCAGCCCGCATAGTCTCAATAGACCGCATAGTCACACAGACCGCATAGGTGTTATACCCCGTAGTTCTGACCCTACGTATGAGAGGGTACGAAAGCATGTAAGACTTAAAATTTCCAAAGGATAGGTTGACAGATTGTTCCGGACGGGTTTTAGTCAACTTTGAGGCGGGTTATGACCCGGTACATTGAGAGTTCCTAAGTGTTTCAAAGGCCTAGGGCGTAGTTCGTTGAGTCTAGATTCCAACGCAACCAACCGTTCGTCGATAGGACATCAGAGTAGGAAGTTATGAGAATTACAAGTTCAGTGTGCAGTCGGACAGAAATGTGTTTCGGACAAAGCGGCAGGGCGCGGCGCGGATGCATGGCGCGCCGAAATCTTGGGTCGCTGAAGTTTCAGCGCCCGGGAAGCAGTGTGGCGCGGAAGATCTGAGTGCGGGGAGTTGCGCGCCAAGCGCCAGGCGGATCTGGCGGAAAAACTTAGGAAAAGTCGATTTTCTTTTAAAAGACCTTGGGAGGGTGACAAGTGTCCCCATCTGATTTTGCATGCATTATATTGACCAAGTCTTCAAGACTTGGTCATACTTCATCTCTCTTAGACAAAAGCTCTTCCTTCTCTCTTAAAAGTTCAAGCTCCTCCTTCTCTCTAAAATCCCAAGAGAAATTCTAGCCTTAGGAAAAATCTGAAAAGTTAAGAACAAGAAGGAAGCTTGTGGCTAGCTTGTTTGTGGTGTTCTTGGCAAGGAAGCTAGCAGAATATTTGGAATAAGTTTGACTAAAACTTTAAGGTAACATTTCTTCCTTTAGAATTAGTTTCTAGTGTTGCATATTAAGAAGAGAACTTGTGGTAGTGAATAATGCTCTTAGAGTCATTGCATGTAAGAAATATGGTTTGGATGTGAAAGAATTGGTTAAGAAGATTATGTGAGCATGTTGTAGCCTAAAAACTACCTTAGACTTGTTAAGTTAATTGTTTTACCTTTTGGGGCAGAATTTTACACACCCAAGTTTAGGTGTGTAATCCCCTTGAGATGTTTGGATTGTTGGGCCTAAGAAGTGGCGTTTGGATGTTGAATTCGGACCTTAAGAAGGTGGCAAAGTATGTAGAAACAAAGGAAATGCTGCCCAATTTTCCATAGAATTTAGGGGCTTTGAACTTAGATTATTCCTACATTGAAGTTAGAGGTTAATAAACGTATTATGGTTATTATAGGTTGGCATATTACTTGCGGTAGTTTGAGCTTAGCAAGTGGATTGACCGAAGAGGTATGTGGAAACTTTCTTATCTTTTGAGCATGAGTAGTTATAACTATATAGTACGGTGAGCGCATGTTTTGAATGAAGTAAATCCTTTTGTTATACTTGACTTGTTTTAAGGAAATGTCTAAGTTGGTTGGGTTAAGAAGTTAACCAACATTTCTTAAGGAATGGTTTATCCTAAATAAGGTAGACAAGGATTTCTTGACATAATGAAGTATAGAGTACTTTTGGTGTGAAAGTATTGAATATTGAATTATTCTAAAAGATAAGAGACTTAAATTTTTGAGGTAAGAAGCTTGTTTTCTAAAGGATAAGAGGCTTGAAGTATTTTGAAAATTGTATGAATTTGTTTGAAGTATAAGCCTCTTGGTTAGTAAAAGAACGAAATGGTTTATAAGGAGTTATGACGGCTTTATGGGAAGTTAGTTATAACGGCCTTATGAAAGGATAAGGATGTCTTAAATTTCTAAAGCATAAAGTTAGTATAACGGCTTTATGGGAAGTTGGTTATAATAACTTTATGGAAGGTTATGAAAGTTGTCTATTTTGATTAATGAGCATAAGTTGTCTAGATTGTGAAAAATTGAAGTTACTTGGTTTCAAGCTTTGAAATGAGTTTTCTAAAGGTGTAGTAACTTACGTTGGAAAATAGACACGCCTTGATACTACGAGTGTTAGTATCTTGGATTTTTCATAAAAATGAGGCTTTCGAAAAGAATGTACGTACATAGTACTTTGGCTTGTTTAATTGAGAATTATTCTATGTGTACCTTGATAGTACTTTGGCTTGCTTAAATAAGAATTCTCTTGGTTTACGTGAAAAGAAGGCATGGTAATTGTCTTGGTTTATGTAAAGGCATGGTATTGCAATTCGAATTAAAAGCATGTAGTTATGAGTCTATTTGGGCGTACCGTCAGTGATGGAGGATTCCACGGGTATGCGGCCATGATGAGGGTTCGTTTCCCTGTTGACAGTATTATTCCATGGATTAGCTCTCCATGAGGTCTACTGATGCAGGGTGGATCTAGTAGTTAGCCCTCGTACTTGCCCCGGTCAGAGACGTGATGCAGGGTGGATCTGGTAGTTGGCTTTCGTACTTGCCCCGGTCAGGGTTAGGGCGAAGTGGTGTGATGCAGGGTGGATCTGGTGGTTAGCCTGCGTACTTGCCCCGGTCAGCGATGTGACGCAGGGTGGATCTGGTAGAGGCTATCGCACTTGCCCCGGTCAGCTTCGTGATTCAGTTATGGTATTGTTGGTACGGGTGGATCTGGTAGCTGGCTTTCGTACTTGCCCCGGTCAGTTGAGGATGCAGGGTGGATCTGGTAGTTATGCCTTCGTACTTGCCTCGTACGGTTCTTATGATACAGGTGGGATCTAGTATTCATGTGTACTCCTTAGTGTTGTTATATCATATCGCCGGCAGTGAGGAAGGAAGTCCACGGGCACGATTGATATTATGGGCATGAGACCTATGGTTATATTTGAGTGATGACTTAGAGGGCGTGAGTCCCTGACTTGACATGGCTGCGTATATGTTGTGTACTGTAGTTTGGCTATCATACATGTCTCCTGCTTTATATATATGCTATTATGATTTCATTACAGTATTTTCAGTTTCACATACTTGGTACCTGTTATCTTGACCTCGCCCGGGCTGCGTTCACGCCGCAGTCGAGATACGTAACTATTTGGTCCGCACTCTTAGGATCACTGTTCATTTCTCGAAAGCTCCATCCCTCGGAGGCTTTGTCTTTTGGTATGATTCTCGAGGTTATAGACTTTTGTATATTCAGGGTATGGCGGAGCCTGTCCATACGATTATTATTCTAAGTGCGTAGTCACGTTTGTGGTTTGAAGTAAGAACGGTTATCTTGTTTCACATTCAATTAAGTTATTTTATGAAAGGCGGCCTTGTCGGTTTGCTAGAGATGTTTACCTTATACAGATTTTGTATTATGTATGTTCCGCTGCTATTCTCTGATGTGTCCCTGACAGGGTGCCCCGATAGGTCACCAGTCGCGACCCCGGGGTTGGGTCGTGACAATAGGGCATCCCCGCATCGGGATAAAACACCCGGAATGATCAATCCTGGAGCATACCGCTGCTCCACATAGTCACACAGACTGCATAGGCCGTATAGACCCGCATCATGGGTGGCAAGCCCTCGGTATATCAAGTCAAGGGGGTATGTGATAATATAACAGTACAACGGCTTATCATTAACAGCAAGGGAAAACCCCTTCACACAAACATTATAAGACACTAACACACGTAGCATCATAACATGATTACTTATCAAACCAATCAAGAAAGTATTACCAGGCTATCGCAAACCAACACAATCAAGTTATTCACACAAGGTACTTCTTACTTTATGTTAACAAGTTCGGGTTTGTATCCCCAAAGTACTTCATATATTAACTCTTTAAAAAGATCCGTTTCTTTCACAAAGGTCACACAATACCCGTAGTATAAAAAAATAGAGTGATTATCTTTTTAAGTAATCCAAAACTCTTCCCTTTGTAAAATCAAGTAACAACACTATTTTCCAAACGTTCAAGTTTGCCTAATTTCAAATGCTCAAGTTTTTCATTTTTGAAAGGTTTCGTAGTTCATAGTTAATCACTTATAATATAATTCTCTTTTAAAACAATCTGAGAAACATATGCCTTATATGTGAGTAGGTTATTCTTGTTCATAATCAATCTTATTAAAGCAGCCATGATCTAGGAAATGTAATATCATTTTGTCTCATCTTAGCTTCTATGCAGATGGAGGTTTCTACTGGTTTTAATAATACTTAATTAGTCAATACATTTCCCTATTTAGCTATGATGGTTTGTTCGATACTTCTTCCGATTTCAAATCAAGAAACATTATTCCTTTTAAAAACCAAGTACTCATTACTCACGAATGAGGTTTCACATTTTTTAACAAAATTCAGATTAATTCAATTAAGTCAAGTCTCTTATCTTTTAAGATCAAGTCTCTTAACTTCTTAAATCAATAAACCATTCTTTTTACCTTCCTTAAGTCGTTATACCTAACTTCCCATAAAGTTAGTATAACTTTTAAGTTTTAAAACCAAGTATTACTCTTCTTTCAAAAGGGTTTCTTAATCCTCTTGAAATACTTCAAGATTCTTATTATTCAGGCTTAAGTCAAAAGACATTGCCGTAATTATTATTCAGTTAACACACGTACGTCTATCGTACTATATATATATTTTAAAATATCATGCTCAAGAGTATAGGAAGAATCACATACCTCGCGGCGATTATCGACTATTAGCAAAACGCTCCACGGCTATAACCCGGCTAGCCTCGTCCACCTTTCAAGTAGTACATGCTACTCGCAGATCAATCAACCTATAAGGGTTATACAAGTCTATCAACTTCTACCTTAATATACTTCTGCTTTCAGTTCAAGTCTTTTCTGTAATATCCTTCTATTACAGTTCAATTCTCTTCTATGAATCTTATATTCATTTCTATACAACTACAGTATGTAATTTCCAATTACAATAGAAGGATAGGATTATTTACCTCGGTAAGCCCAAAATTATCCAAGTTTAATGTCGATCCTGAGCAACGTTTAGCTCCTACTCCGGGCGCTCCAACCCGCTCCAAACAACCCTTAGAAGTTCTACGCAACTTCATCTTAATACTTCAACCAACTGTGAAGATTTTCCTTAGGGTTTCGTTTAGTGACTGAAGGGAAGTATAATAGTATTTCTGGGCTTTTAGTATAAGTGTAACCTTGGAATACTACAAGGTATATGGGCCAAGGTATTTTGGAATAGTAACAATACTTGGAGAGTATTTCTACCAAGAGGGGGGGTGTATTTTACGAAAACAACTCAAGGTAGGGGGGGTACCCCTCGGCCAAGGCCACTAGGAGGGGGGGTGTACCCCTCGGCCAAGGGCCTTCTCAAAGGGGGAGGGGTGCTCTCGGCTAGAGCTCTCAAGAGAGGGGGGAAAGGGATTTCAAGACTTAGAGATTTTTAGGATGAAGAAGTCTTCACAAAGGGGGGGGGGGGTATTTATAGGACAACCAAGGGCCAAGATCAAGCCAAGTGGTAGGCAAGTGTAGGGTGAGGATTCATCCATGTGTACCTTATCCATCTACCACACCAACTATCACAAATATCCTACCTAACCCAAAGCTCCAAATCGTCCAATGGACGCCCAAGAATCCGCCAATTAGAGGGTGCCAAGTGTCGCCCTCTTGTTGGTCCAAAATATTTCGTCTCTCGGAAAAATCCGCAAAAATTATAAATGACATAGCCGGAATTTTCCCTTCGCAAGCTTTGGAAGACGTTTCGTCGGAAAACGATTCTTTTTGGTAGTTGTGCACAAAATTTCGGTCCTAGCCTAACTTTAAGGCTTAAACTTTTATACGTACGCCCTCACGTACATACTCTGGAAATACGGGGTATAACAGTTCATGTATGCCTATTGGTGTTATACTATATCATGGACTGCCGACAGTGAGGAAGGATTCCACGGGCATGATTGATATTATGGGCGTGAGACCCATGGTTATATTTTAGAAATGACTTGAGGGCATGCGTCCCTGACTTGTTATGACTGCTTATGTGTTGTGTACTGTAGGTTGGCTATCATACATGTCTCCTGTTTTGCTTAGACTGCTATGATTTCATTACTGATGCTCATTTCACATACTTGGTACATTCTTCGTCTTGACCTCCTTGGCTGCGTTCATCCGCATGAGTTTAGGTAATGATTTGGTGATCGGCAGTGTAGGACCGCTCGAGTTTTGGATAGCTCCTACATTGGAGTTTATCTTTTTGGTATAAGTTCTTTCGATCTGAGCTTTTATGCGATTATGGATGGCGGGGCCTTGTCCGTCATAGTTGATATAACTCTTAAGTGCGTATTCATATGTGGGATTGAACTCATGTACAGTGTAGTGTCTTTTGAGTATATATATTATGGCAGCCTTGTCGGCCTTGCCCTTGCACGTACGTTGGTTTAAAAAAAAATGAGGTGTTATTTAAATTCCGCAGTTTACTTGTGTTGTTAAGGTAGAAGAGCCTGGTAGGGCACGATCCACGGCAGGTTGGGTTGTGACGACGTCTACCGTACTACATAGATACAACTACTCATGCTCAAGAGATAGGAAAGCTTCACATACCTCTTCGGTCAATCCACTTGCTAAGTCCAAAATACCGCACGTAATATGTCAACCTATAATGGCCCTCAACATAAAATTTTCCAAGTTCAAGCCACTAATTTCTATGGAAAATTGGGCAGCATTTCCTTTATTTTTACATACTTTGCCACCTTTATCAAGGCCGAATTTAACATCCAAACGCCACATTTAAGGCTCAATAATCCAAACATTTCAAAGGGGATTACACACCTAAACTTGGGTGTGTAAAATTCTGCCCCATAAGGTACAACAATTCACTTAACAATTTTAAGGTAGTTTTTAGGCTACAACATGCTCACAATATCTTCTTAACCAATCCTTCCATATTCAAACCCCATTACTTACATGCAATGACTCCAAGAGCATTATTTACTACTACAAATCCCTTCTTCTTCACATGCAACATCAATACTAGCTACAAGAGAAGAAATGTTACCTTTAGAGCTTTAGCCAAAACTATTCCAACAACTTTGCTAGCCTCCTTTCCAAGCACACCACCACAATAACTCCTACAAGCTAGCCACAAGATTCCTTCTTGTCTTTAACTTTTCAGATTTTTCCTAGGCTTTGAATTCCTCTTGGAATTTTAGAGAGAAGTGAGAGCTTAAGCTTAGAGAGAGAGAGGGATTTGAAAGATGACCAAGTCTTCAAGACTTGGTCAATATAAGACATGCAAGAAATCAGATGGGGGGGGGGACACTTGTCACCCTCCCAAGGTCTTTTAAAAGAAAAATCTGATTTTTCCTCAGTTTTTCCGCCAGGATCCCCACCTCGGCGCCGCGGCCCTGCAGCCGGCGCCGCGACGCTGAAACTTATGCGGACTTACGGACCTTCCGGCACTGCGGCCCTAATTCCCGGCGCCGCGGCTCTGTAACTTCAGCGACCCCTCAGTATATCCGGCGCCGTGGCCTGCTTGCGCGCACGCCATGCGCTTTGTCCGAAACACATTTCTGTCCGACTGCGCACTGAACTTGTAACTCCCATAACTTCCTACTCCGATGTCCTATCGACGAACGGTTTGTTGCGTTGGAAACTAGACTCAACGAACTACGCACTAGGCCTTTGAAACATCTAAAAACTCTCAATGTAACTGGACATATTCCATCTCAAAGTTGACTAAAAACCCGTCCGAAACAATCCGTCAACCTATCTTTCGAAAATTTTAAGTCTTACTCTCTTTCGTACGCTCTCATACGCATGACCTGAACTACGGGGTGTAACAGCGATAAAGTCACATAAGTCTGCCCGTAGTTCCAGGGTATGTATGTGAGGACGTACGTACGAGAATACGACTGTAATTTTGGAAAGAAAGAAATATGTGATTTTTCGACGGAAAAGTTTCCGGTTTTTGTGAAGGAAAAAAGTTCGTTAATGGGAATTGGATTCCCAGATTTGGTATTCAGACTTCTGGTATTATTTAAGAATTTTAGAATTTTATTTCCGGAATTGGTCACGTGGAGCCCGCGGGAGGAATTTACGGTTGTAGGGCCCACTTTATTTTCGAAATTTTGGCATTACGGGCATTTTCGGAAGATGAAATATTTTGGACGAGTAGGAGGGCGACACATGGCACCCCATGTGGCCCTATGGCCGAAACTTAGGGGGCCTTGGACGTTTTGTTGAGACATGTGGCTAGCCACATGTCTCATTGTTGTGGTGGACACTTGTCTCATAGTTGTGGTGGACATTTGGTTGGAAGAACTCCCCCACACTTGTCCCTAATCCTCACCATAAACTTGCCTTGATCTTGGCCATTGTTTTCTCTATAAATACCCCCTTAGTTCAAGACTTATTATCATCCACACTTAAAGATTTTCCAAGGCAAACACTCCCTCCCTTTAGTTGTTTCGTCCCCCCCTCTTGTGTAGCTCTCGTCAAAACCCCCTTGTAGAAAATTTCTTCAAGTATCGTTTTTAATCCCAAATACATTAGCCTAAATCCCTTGTAGTATTCCAAAGTTATCCCAACATAAGAGCCCGGAAATACTACTTTATTCCATTAGTCGCAAAAGTGAAACCCTAAGAAAATCTTCATAGTTGGTTGAAGTGTTAAGAGAAGTTGTTTAGAAACTTCTAAGGGTTGCTTGGAGCGGGTTGGAGCGTAAGGAAGTGGAGCTAAACGTTGCTCAGGATCGACTTATAAAACTTGGATAATTTTGGGCTTATCGAGGTAATGATCTTTGTCCCCATATTGTAATTGGATATTACATATTGTAGTAGTTTAGATTTTAGTATAAGATTTATTGGAAGGATGTTTATAAAGAATTGAACTGTATTTACATTGGACTGTATTCTGATGAACTTGAAGTATTATTGTGGGGCAGATGTTGTACACGTTCGGTTAGACGTGTAACCCCCCCCCTTGGAGTTGTTGGCTTGGTAGCAGGCCTTGATAGAGGAGGAGATTTATGTGGTTGCGGGGGGGAGGTGCTGCCGAATTTTCCGTAGAATAAGGAACCTTGTACTTAGAATTGTTCTACGAAGAGATCTAGAAGTTAATAAACGTTTTATGGCCATTATAGGTTGAAGTACTACGAGTAGCGTATTCTACTTGAAGGGTGGAAAAGGCTAGCAGGGTTATAGTACTGTGGAGCGTTTTGCTAATTGTCGATAATCGTCGCGAGATATGTGAACCTCTTCCTATCCTTTCTAGCATGATATTTGTGAAATATATATAGTGCGGTAGACGCACGTGTGTTTAGAGGAATTTGATTTTCCTTTTGTGTCCTTGACTTGATTCCAAAGTTAAGTGACTTGTTATGAAATATTAAGGACTTGAATTATGTTAAAAAGTTGTAAAACCTCACTCATGAGTAATGGGTGTGTGGTCTTTTAAAGAATAAAGTTATCTTGATTTCGAAAATAAGAATAGTTGTCCTTGGTTGGTTTAAAACATAAAGTATTATAATAGCTTTATGGGAAGTTATTTATAACGACTTTATGAAATCAAAAGAATGGTTTTATCATTGGATTTAAAATGATAACTTGACATTTAAAAGTTGGAGGTTGGTTTCCTTAAAAGATATGATTTAAAGATTAAGATCCTGATTTTTGAAAGTAAAGAGACTTGACTTATAAACAACTTGATTTTGGGAAAGGAGAAGTAACTTGATTTAAAGGTATAGGTTACTTGTTTTCAAAAGAGTAAGACACTTGGTTTAAAAAGTATATTGCTACTTGACTTTAAAAAGGAAAAAGTGTCTTTGTTTTAAAGGAAGGCATGGTTTTGTCTTAAAATGGTTTAAAAAGGAAGGCATGGTTTTGTCTTAAAATGGTTTAAAAAGGAAGGCATGCTTTTGTCTTAAGATTGGTTTAAAAAGAAGGTATGGAAATTGTTTTGGTTTACTTAAGAGATAGTTACTCTATTTTGATACTACGGGTATCGTGTGACTTTTGTGTGAGTAACTTGACTATGTTGGCTTGTGATAGCCTTGTAATACTTTCTTGTTGGTTTGATAAGTAAAAATGTTATGATGCTACGTGTGTTAGTGTCTTGTGACGTTTGTGTAAGGGGGTTTTCTTGTTGTGCTTATGTTGTTTAACGATAAGCAGTTATGCTGATATTATATCACATACCCCCCTGACTTGTTATGCCGAGGGTTAGCCACCCCCGATGCGAGGAATACCTCATGCGGGTCTGTGTGACGTATGCGGAGCTGCGGGAGTTCCAGGATGATCACTCCGGGTGTATTCGCCGTCGAGAATACCTCATGCGATGCGTGTGACTATGCGGTGCGGGAGTCGAGTTGATCCGAGGTTAGCTACCCCGTCACGAGGAATACCTCATGCGGACCTAGGTGGTCTATCACGGACTTGAAGTTCGAGATTAGGCTCGCATAATGATACTATGGGCGATTGGCCTTGCCCGATCATTAGCGGCCTAGAAAAGACCGATTACGTTATACCTATTTTTGCTCTTGTTATCTTTGTGGCACAATATGCGGTTGAATTGGTTGTTAAATGCGTATTTGTAATTGGTTGTAAAATGTTATGATTTTATTTCAGTACTTTACAGTTTCACATACTTGGTACCTATTATCTTGACCTCGCCGGAAGTGCGTTCATGCCGCAGGTAGAGGTACACCAGTCGTCGATCCTCACTCATAGGATCATAGTTTAGCGTTGTGGGAAGCTCCGTTTCTCCGGAGGCTTATCTTTTGGTATAGTCCCCTGTCGTTGTAGGTACTTACATTCAGGGGTATGGCGGGTCCCTGTCCCGTCGTAGTTATGGTTATATTCTTAGAGGTCTGTACTACTGTTGTGGGCAGGGTTTGTAAACGGGATGTAACTGTTCAGGTTTAATCATTTTTATATATATGCAGAAAGGTGACCGTTTTGGTTAGCCTATTTTTCTTATTGTATATCTTGTTTCATGTGTAAGTTTTTTTATTTCCGCTGATTTTCTCTGATGTTGTATCTGTTACACCCCGTATTTACAGGACATGGTGTAAGAATGTACGTAAGAACTCACAAGTGTTAAGATTTGAGACTTGTAAAAATTTACCGGAAATTTGAAATTGTCGGAAAGCGTATTATTGTGACGAATGGGAGGGCGACACTTGTCACCCCCCCTTATTTATGCCTTGGACAAAAATGTCATGGCCAAAATGGTCATTGACCATAGCCTTAAGATGACTAAGTCTTCCAATTAATTAGCTTGACAATATTGACTAAGTCAAAGGGTTCAAAGTCTTGATATTTTAATTAGAGCTCATCCTAACCACCCAATTGTGTGTATCTTGACCCTCCATGTCCCTTTATAATACTAGTAGTAGTATGACAAGTTCCATACTTAGCCAAAATTCACAAAAATTTGAAGACCACATTGTTGAGCTCTCGGGTTTACTTGAGGAAGGAGGAAAAAATTTGTTTCTTGTCGATAATCTCCCACTCTAAACCAAGTTTCCTAAGTGTTATGTAAGTATATCTCAATAGAAAAATCCGGAAAAAGAGAGTTTTTCGTATTAGTAAAGCGAAAACCTAGTTGCTTTCTAGGTTTTGGATTGGAAGCTTGAAGGGAAGTTGTTGGTGTGGTTCTAAGGGTCTCAGTAGCGGATTGAAGTGTCTTGGAGAGGTTCTAAACTACTAAGGAGCGACTTGGTTGGAATTGGATTAAGAATCGTTAAGGTAAAATCTTGTCTTTTAAAGTGTTACAAGGTTATATATTTATTTTGTGTTGTTAGCTTTTCGTGTTGCTAGCATGAAGTTGTTATGTAGAAGTTTATAAGGATTGTGGATTGATTGTAGCCTTGGAAATCAGGAATGTAATGTAAGCCATGTTAAGTTGGATTTCAATTTAGTCGTTATTAGAATCGTCGCATGTTATTGATTTGAAGATTGTGATAGTTTTAATCAAATACGACTTGATATCATGTTATGCTACCAATTTGGATTGAAATGGAAATTTGATAAGAATTGGTAAGGTTGAACTCAAGGTGGCCGAATTTGGACTTTTTAGTTTGTTTTTCATTTGTATTGGACTACTTTCTAAATTGTGAGCCAATTGGCATTTAGTTAGTCATTTGTATTGGAGTACCTTATAGAAATTGTGAGCCAATTGGGGCTGTTTGGGTATTGTATTCGGCCTTGAAAAGGTGGCAAAGTAAGTAGAAACAAAGGAGGTCTTTGTCCGATTTTCCGTAGAATTTAGCGACTTAACACCTAAAATATTCTACGTATGAAGTAAGAAGTTAATGGACGTATGGTGACCATTATAGGTTGTGAACTAGGTATAGCGTATCCTACTTGAAGAATGGAATAGCTCGAGGTGGAAGTACTTTGGAGCTTTTGCTACTTGTCGATAATCGTCGCGAGGTATGTGAACCTCTTCCTTCTTTAGACATGGTTCTATGTATGGAATATACATGTGGTATTATTTCATGATTCCTTCTATTCTTAGAAGTTAAGAAGTATGTATGTTGATTTACTCTACGTAAGGGTTATGTCTAAGTTATCCTAAGTTATAAGTATGTTAAATTGTCCTAAGTCCTTACAGTATTATGGGAGATGTTGGTAAGAATGGTTAGGAAAATATGAGATTTGATTTAAAACTATGTGTCTTGATTTATTTAAAGTAAGTAAGTGGATTTTACGTTCAAAAATGACTTGAATTTATATGTGAAAAGGGGATTGATTTTAAAAAGTGAAAGTTATATGGTTTTAAGAGAATAAGTTACTTGGTTTTGGAAGTGTATGGAACTTTATATTTGTTTTGTATAAGTATAAGTAAGTGGATTTTAAAGAATGTATGATATAAGGTTTTAAGACTATGAACTTTGGTTGTCTTCTAAGGATTATGAAACTTTATTTTTCAAGTTGTGGACTTGATTTCTAAAAGTATTGATGACATGATTTTAAGAGTATGTGACTTGAGTTTTAAAAAGAAAGAAGTTTATGATTACATTAAATGCGTATGTCGTGGTATTTTAGTCTAGTTTCCTAATGTTGTAAGAATAAAAGTGCCTTGAGTTCTCTAAAATGAAAGGTTGTTATAATAGCTTTATGGGAAGTTGTTATAACGACTTAAGAAGAGGTAACAATACGTTTTAAAATGTTACGTAAGGAAAATTACAGAGCCTACAAATAGGCGGATTACGTTATGAAATACACAGGAGCCTACAAATAGGCGGATTACGTTATGAAATACACGAGCCTACAAATAGGCGGATTACGTTATGAGATACAGAGCCTACACATGGCGGATTATGCCATATTACCCGAGCCTACACATGGTAGGGTTACGTCATCTTACCGAGCCCCAGGCGGGCGGATTATGCTACATGATTCCACAAGATGCAAGGCCCAGCGGGCGGATTATGCTACATGATTCCACGATGCACCGAGCCCCAGGCGGGCGGATTATGCTACATGATTCCACGATGCACGAGCCCCAGCGGGCGGATTATGCTACATGATTCTGATGCAAGGCCCGAGCGGGCGGATTATGTTATATGATTCATCAAGATACCGTGTCCATAAATGGGCGGATTATGTTATGTAAGATATGTAAGTTATGTGAAAAGGCTGGATTAAGCTCTTAAGTAAGTATGTAAGAATATGTTGTTAATCTTATCGAAAGAAGGAAAGGCGGTTAATATATGATTGATTTGAGGAGTTAAAGGGCGTTAACATGCGATTATGATTTGATTCTTGCGTTATTTACATTCCATATTAAATTTTTGTTATGCGGCCGCCCGAAGCTGCGTTCATGTCCGCGAGTTTAGGTACGGTGTGGATCCATGAGCTTAGGATCTGGTTGGCATTTTAGATGGCTCAGGGTTCGGAGTTGTCATGGCTATGTATATTCAGGGTATGGCGGGGCCTGTCCAGCAGCGATTATGTTAAAACTCTTAGAGTGCGTAGTCACATGTGTGGGTGCATTTTGTAAAGAAAGGAGGCAAGCGCCGTTCGTATGTACGTCGGAAGGTAGCCACATCGGTGACACATGTTGTTTATTTCTGTTGTTTTATTTTATAAGTTTCATGTATGTTCATTGCTATTTCTACGATGTATACGAGCAGGGTGCCCGGGTAGGGCACGATCGCGAGCTTGGTCGGGTCGTGTGAGTATCACTAAGTGCGGGGTAAGACACGATCCACGGGCGGGATCGGTCGTGACAACGATGGTATCGAAGCGATTAATCCTCGAAAAGTGTCTACAGACCGTATCTAGTAGAGTCTTGATTATCGGTGTGTTGTGCACCACACCTATAATCAGGAGGCTGCAGGATATTTAGGATTGGTTTCCATTCTTCTCACTCTGAGATCGTGCCTTAGAGCTGTGTTATAAGTTGGACTCCCTCTGGCGTATCCGTATGTGCTAGTTTTTGCCTCTACGCAAGGCAGCCAGAGCCTAGGAGGGCAAGGCATCAGAGGGAGCTGCGAACAGAGCACAGAGGGTTACGAGGGCAAAGGCCTGGTCATTACCTGAGATAGTACTTCAGACGACGAGTTTTATGACGCCGCTAGCCCATCGAGTTTAGCGGCGGCGATTGCTCACGAGACCACGATACCTGAGTCTCCAGTCCACGGCCAGGAGCCAAGGATATGAGTTACAAGGAGATGGCCCAGTTACTAGCTAGTCTGGTGGCTGGGAATGAGGACGGACGGGAGCCGGTGGTTCCAACAGTACCAGTAGTTCACCCTAGATCCGATGGTTTTGAGACTTCGGGACTTCTTGAGTTGCAGTCCACCCGAGTCCTATGGATTGAGGCGAGGAAGATCCTCGGAGTTTATTCGATTCTGGCGGATCATGAAAGTGATCAAGACCTTAGAGGCATTTCCTGCACGCTTCTTGCCCTCGCAGATGAGGAGAGCTCGGGCCATTAGATTTATGATGTTAAGGTAGAACGAGTGGACGGTTCGGGAATATAGTATGGAGTTTGACTCATTGGCTCGTTATGTCCCCGCTTTAGTGGAAGACATGGAGGATAGAGTGCACCGATATGTCACAGGACTTGACGATTATCTAGTAGAGAGTTATGCGAGGTAGCTCTTGTTAGGGCATGGGCGTTGCCGCGTCTGAGCTTATCTTGTAAATCGGAGCGTAGAGATCGACGAATTAACCAAGAACAGCGGAAGAGGGCCAAAACAGCAGGGTCCTTTGGTAACTTTCGAGGCGGACCTTCCAAGAACAGGTGGTTATGCGCCTCCGCGATCTGAGTGGTCCTCCGGACTTGGGGCGTTCGGGGTATTTAGGAGTTGGTGAACTCGGGGTTTAGTTCCGCGATTCACATAGGTTCTAGCCAGCCAAATTTGGTTTTCCCTCAGTGTTCACTTTGTGGTAGGCGTCATCCCGGGGAAATGTCGTCTTTTTACGGGTGCTTGTTCTACCAGCGGCCGTCAGGGCCATGTGAGGAGAGAATGTCCTAGTAGGAGGGATACGGGTGGGATGACTTAGCCTACCAAGTTAGTTGCGGATTCAGTGGGTCGGAGAGGAAGGGGTGTTAGCCAGAGGAGGCCACCCGCTCGGTATGGCGTTGTGGTAGGTGTTCTTATGGGAGTGTCGTACTACTTAGATAGCTTGTTAGGCTTGCGGCCAGCGAGCCATTTGCGAGAAATTGTCCGACGGAGGTGGCGCGGATGTTACGACTCGACGCCGGGATCGATGGCTGGTTCATCACCTTCGTAGTTATCGCCCGTGAGCGAGGATTTGATTAGGCGACAAAGGAAAGTGAGGCGGTGAGTTCTGAGAGATATCTTGACCCTAAGAGACTTGTTTATGTCGTTATGGTAGATGCGTGTGAGTGCTATGTGCGGATAGCATGGTGTTAGGTGTGGATTAGAAAACATGGGTAGTTGAAAAGGGTAAGTCTGGGGACGAGAAAATTTTGAGCCATAGAATACAGATAACCATGAAGACCTTAGATGCAAGGCCATCTTGAGTAAAGGATTGTACGTTTGATCGTGGTCAGGGTACATTGTATACGTGAAGTATTTTCAGGTGATAAGTCCATGTGTGGTGTGAAAGGGAAGTGGGTAGATGGGCTTAGAAGACCACTAGGTTCTCATGACTTGAATAGTGAGATTGTTCCGGACCAGGAATGAGAGTTTAGTACGAAGTGGGTCGGGTTGAGGCCATATCGCGAGTCAACCGCGGCCGGAATGTGGTAAGTCGGTTGAGGTGGTCCCGCTAGATGATAGGGTCACGAGGGTGTTAGGCCCAAGTTTAGGTAACCATTGTACGAGTTTGTGGATGCGTTCGACCAGTAGTAGGGCCGATGAGGTCAGCCCATCTTGTCTTTTAGTTAGGACTGTTTACTCGGCGGAGGGTTATGCGAGATGTTGTATATCAGGAAGGTTGTAAGGCTGCACGGGGTTCCTACTTTTATTTTATGATAGGCAGTGGAGCCCAGTTTATGGCTATTTATTTTTCGGGAGGTTTTACCAGGCGGGGTTAGGAACTCAGGTGAGTCTCAGTATTGCATTCACCCTCGGGCCGACGGACGAACCGCGCGTTTTATCTAGACATTTGAGGATAGGTTACGGGCCGGTGTTTTGATTTCAGGGGTAGATGTAAGGATTATTTGCCTCTTGTTGAGTGAGTATTATAATAGCTACCATTTCAGTATTCGGATGTCGCCTTATGAAGCCTTGTATGGGCGGAAGTGTAGGTTGCCGGTCGATTGGTTCGAGGTTGGCAAGGTTCAGATAGTTGACCCATACTTGATTCGGTAGGATGTGGGTAAGGTGAAGCTTATCCAGAAGAGGTTTTTAGCAACTCAGAGTCAACAGAAGTCGTGCGGGTAATCGGCGTCGACACTTGGAGTTCAGGTTGACGGTGAGTCTTCTTGAAGGTACCACCCCGGATGGGTGTGACGAGATTTGGAAAGCAGGGGAAACTTAGCCCGAGGTACTTTGGGCCTTTTCAGATCGTTGTAGAATAGGCCAGGTTGCCTATAAGTTAGCACTGCCATCCGACTTAGGAGGCAGTACGTCCGGTCTTCCATATTGCTATGTTTCGAAAGAGTATCGGAGATCCATCTAGAGTGTTCCCAGTTAATGATAACCAAGTTGGAGATAGTAACCCCGAGATTGTGGGAACTGAAGAAATGACATAAATGTGGTACGTATAGTAGGAAGAGTTCGAGTTCGAGTGTACGAGGAGGGTACGACGAGTAAGAAAAAGGCGTAGATGTGTTAAGAAGATGGAAGTATCCTTTGGACCATGGGTGGAGCTATTAGTATTGTTATACGCTTTAGAGACGATTCTTCGTTGGCTCGGATGTGCGTTTTTGCGCGTATGTTGTAATATGGCCATGTGTGGCATAATTGGTTTCGTAAGTATAGTAGGGAAGACTATACCGGCACAGGTATGTTTCGGAGACTTAGAAGGAACATTCGGGACGAATGTTTCTAAGGGGGGAAGAATGTTACACCCCGTAGTTCCAGGGTATGTATGTGAGGACGTACGTACGAGAATACGACTGTAATTTTGGAAAGAAAGAAAGATGTGATTTTTCGACGGAAAAGTTTCCGGTTTTTGTGAAGGAAAAAGGTTCGTTAATGGGAATTGGATTCCCAGATTTGGTATTCGGACTTCTGGGATTATTTAAGAATTTTGGAATTTTATTTTCGGAATTGGTCACGTGGAGCCCGCGGGAGGAATTTACGGTTGTAGGGCCCACTTTATTTTCAAAAATTTTGGCATTACGGGCATTTTCGGAAGATGAAATATTTTGGACGAGTAGGAGGGCGACACATGGCACCCCATGTGGCCCTATGGCAGAAACTTAGGGGGCCTTGGACGTTTTGTTGAGACATGTGGCTAGCCACATGTCTCATTGTTGTGGTGGACACTTGTCTCATAGTTGTGGTGGACATTTGGTTGGAAGAACTCCCCCACACTTGTCCCAAATCCTCACCATACACTTGCCTTGATCTTGGCCATTGTTTTCTCTATAAATACCCCCTTAGTTCAAGACTTATTATCATCCGCACTTAAAGATTTTCCAAGGCAAACACTCCCTCCCTTTAGTTGTTTTTCGTCCCCCTCTTGTGTAGCTCTCGTCCGAAACCCCCCCCCCCCCCCTTGTAGAAAATTTCTTCAAGTATCGTTTTTAATCCCAAATACCTTAGCCTAAATCCCTTGTAGTATTCCAAAGTTATCCCAACATAAGAGCCCGGAAATACTACTTTATTCCATTAGTCGCAAAAGTGAAACCCTAAGAAAATCTTCATAGTTGGTTGAAGTATTAAGAGAAGTTGTTTAGAAACTTCTAAGGGTTTCTTGGAGCGGGTTGGAGCGTAAGGAAGTGGATCTAAACGTTGCTCAGGATCGACTTATAAAACTTGGATAATTTTGGGCTTATCGAGGGAATGATATTTGTCCCCCTATTGTAATTGGATATTACATATTGTAGTAGTTTAGATTTGAGTATAAGATTTATTGGAAGGATGTTTATAAAGAATTGAACTGTATTTACAGTAGACTTGTAGTATTATTGTGGGGCAGTGTTGTACACGTCCGGTTAGACGATGTAACCCGCAGGAGTTGTTGGCTTGGTAGCGGGCCTTGATAGATGAGAGATTTATGTGGTTGCGGGGGGAGTGCTGCGAATTTTTCGCAGAATAAGGAACCTTGTACTTAGAATTGTTCTACGAAGAGATCTAGAAGTTAATAAACATTTTATGGCCATTATAGGTTGAAGTACTACGAGTAGCATATTCTACTTGAAGGGTGGAAAAGGCTAGCAGGGTTATAGTACTGTGGAGCATTTTGCTAATTGTCGATAATCGTCGCGAGGTATGTGAACCTCTTCCTATCCTTTCTAGCATGATATTTGTGAAATATATATAGTCACGGTGAACACGTGTGTTTAAAGGAATTTGATTTTCCTTTTGTGTCCTTGACTTGATTCCAAAGTTAAGTGACTTGTTATGAAATATTAAGGACTTGAATTATGTTAAAAAGTTGTAAAAACTCACTCATGAGTAATGAGTGTGTGGTCTTTTAAAGAATAAAGTTATCTTGATTTCGAAAATAAGAATAGTTGTCCTTGGTTGGTTTAAAACATAAAGTATTATAATAGCTTTATGGGAAGTTATTTATAACGACTTTATGAAAACAAAAGAATGGTTTTATCATTGGATTTAAAATGATAACTTGACATTTAAAAGTTGGAGGTTGGTTTCCTTAAAAGATATGATTTAAAGATTAAGATCCTGATTTTTGAAAGTAAAGTGTCACGACCCGAACCCGGGCCCGTGACTGGTGCCTTACCCCGGGCACCCTAGTGATACAACATCAGAGTAATCAGCGGAACATAAGACGATAACATGAAATAACAAGAAGTATGAAACAATAGTCTGAGAAAACTTGCCTTACGGCATATATATATAAATCAATTTAAAACCGAACAGTTACATCCCATTACAACTCTGCCCACAACAGTACTACAGACCTCTAAGAATGATACGACAACAATGGCGGGACAGGGCCCCGCCATACCCCTGAATGTAAATACCTACAACGACAGGTGACTATACCTGATAAGCCTCGGAGAAACGGAGCTTCCCATCTGTTGGCTGTGACCTAAGGCGAGGATCAACATCGGTGTACCTTTACTGCGGCATGAGCGGCCCAAGGAGTCGATACAACGGTACCAAGTATGTGGCCCGAAAATCGTAAATGAAATCATAATAGTCTATAAAGCGGGAGACATGTATGATAACCAAACTACAGTTCACAATAAATAGGCAGTCATGTCAAGTCAGGGACTCACGCCCTCAAAGTCATCACTCAAATGTAACTATGGGTCTCACGCCCATAACATCAATCATGCCCGTGGAATACCTTCCTCACTGCCGGCAGTTTATGATATAATAGCACCAAGCAATACACATGAACACGGGTCCCACGTGTCCTAATAAAGCGATGCGGGGTAAATGCGAAGGCATAGCCGACTACTAACACGCGGTACTAACGGTCATAAAGCGTATCATGATATCTGTCTAGGCCGTCACATGATCAAAGGCCCGGTCACTCGTCCGCGGTATCAAATGTGCGCGTCTAGCCACGAACTCTCGTAGCTCGCATAGGCCAACCTCATAGGCCGCGTGAGGTATTCCTCGCATCGGTAGCTACTCCCGGCATCGTCTGGACTCGCGATCCGCGTAGCCTGAACCGCATGACCACAAGGGCCGCAAACTAACACGGAACTCCGTAGTTCGCATGGATCCCCGGACCCGCGTAGGTATTCTCGAATCATGGTCCCGGACCGCTGAGTCTACCCGCGTCGGAGGCGGCAACCTCGGAAACAAGTCAAGGTGAGTGGTACAATACCAACATAACTTGGTGAGAGTCGAACAACTTTAAGCGCAATCGAGGGAAAACCCCCTTTACACAGAACATCACAAGATACTAACACACGTAGCATCCTAGCATGTTTACTTATCAAATCAACAAGAAAGTATTACAAGGCTATCACAAACCAACACAATCAAGTTATACACACAAGGTACATTCTAATATATGATTAACAAGATCGGGTATCTATTCCCAAAGTACTTCATACATTATCTTTTAAAAGATCGTTACGTTTACAAAAGTCACACAATACGTAGTATATGAAAATAGAGTGATTATCTTTTGAAGTAAATCAAAACACTTCTCTTACGTAAAATCAAGTAACAACATTCTTTTCCAAATGTTTCAAGTTTGCCTAATTTCAATTACTCAAGTTTCTCATTTTGAAAGGTTTCGTAGTTCATAATTTTAATCACTTAATGATATAATTCTCCTTTAAAAGCAATTTGAGAAACATATATGCGTCGTGAGTAGGTTATTCTTGTTTATAACAATCTTATTTAAGCGACCATGATCTAGGAAATGTAACATCATTTTGTCTAATCTTAGTTTCTATGCGGATGGAAGTTTCTCTTGGTTTTACTAATACATTATTAGTCAAAACATTTCCCTTTATTAGTATTTCGTGGTTTGTTCGATACTTATTACGATTTCGAAATCGAGAAAACATTATTGCTTTTAAAATCAAGTACTCATTACTCACGAATGAGGTTTTACAACATTTTTAACAAAATGTTAATTACCAAGTAAAACAAGTTAAGTCTCTTATCTTTAAGATTAAGCCTCTTAACTTTTAAAATCAGTAAACCATTCTCTTTACCTCTCTTAAAACGTTATACCTAACTTCCCATAAAGCTAGTATAACTCTTCTTTATTATCACACATCAAGTCAGTTACCTTTTAAAACCACAAAGCATTTTACACATGTACGTCTACCGTACTACATAGTTATACACATATCATGCTAGAAAAGGTAGGAAGAGGTTCACATACCTCGCGACGATTATCGACTAATAGCAAAACGCTCCAAGTACCTCAAACCGTCGGCTACTCCTTAAGCCAAGTAGATCGCGCCACGCATGGTACTTCAACCTATAAGGCCACAAGGCGCTTATTAACATCTAGATCATATCGTAGAACATTCTACAGAAAATTCGACAGCACCTCCCCCCCCCCGCAACCGCGTAAATCTCCTCCTCTATCGAGGCCGGCTATCAAGCCAACCAGGGGGGGTTTATACATCTAACCGGACGTGTACAATTCTACTTCACAGTAATGCTACACAAGTCTCATGTCTGATCTATATAATTCTGATTCGATTCTCTTTCTTTATATTCAGGCTTAAGTCAAAAGACATTGCCGCAAAGCTAGGTTCAGTTCTATATATAGTATACTTCAACTATATAATCTTACAACATGTAATTTCCAATTACAATAAGGGGACAAGATATTACCTCGATAAGCCCAAAATTATCCTAGTTTAATGTCGCTCCTGAGCAACGTTTAGCTCGACTCAGTGCGCTCGACCCGCTCAAACCACCCTTAGAAGTTCTAACCAACTTCTACTTAATACTCCAACTCTCTATGGAGATTTTCCTTAGGGTTTCGTTTTTGTGACTGACGGGAAGTATAATAGTATTTCTGGGCTTTTCGTATAAGTGTAACCTTGGAATACTACAAGGTATAAGGCTAAGGTAATTTGGGTATAGTGTAATACTTTTAAGAGTATTTCTACCAAGAGGGGTATATATACGAGACAACACCACAAGGGGGTGTATACCCTCGGCCTACCAGCTAGGGGTACTCTCGGCCAAGGGGAGGAGCTCTCGGCCAAGGCCTCAAAGGGGAGAGGGGTGTTGGACGAAACACACAAGGGAGGAGGAATTTTAGACTTAGGAAATATAGGAATGGATGAAGAAGTCTTCAAACTTAGGGGGGTATTTATAGGACAAGCCAAGGCCAACCAATGGCCAAGATCATGCCAAGTGCATAGCAAGTGTAAGGCCAAGATTGGGACAAGTGTGTGTGGGTCCCACTTTATCAATCAACACACAAAATATCCTACCAACTACACTCTCCAATTCGGCTCATTACCGCCCCATAGGTCCACTGTTATACCCCATAGTTCCAGGGTATGTATGCGAGGACGTACGTACGAGAATACGACATTGAAATTGAAAAGGAAGAAAGAGGTGATTTTTTCCAAAGAAAAGTTTCCGGTTTTTGTGAAGGAAAAAGGTTCGTTAATGGGAATTGGATTCCCAGATTTGGTATTCGGACTTCTTGGAATATTAGAGAATTATGGAATTTTATTTTGGAAATGGTCAGTGGGGCCACGGGGAAAATTTACGGTTTTGTGGGCCCACTTTGTTTTGAGATTTTGGCCATTGTGGATATTTTGAAAGATGAAATATTTTGGGCGAGTAGGAGGCGACACGTGTCACCCCTAGGTGGCTTGGCGAATTTCACTTTGTCTGACACCCGATTAAGTCGTTTTTCCGAAGCGTTTTACTAAACTCGCGTAGGGTAAATTCCGGCTATGTCATTTATTATTTTTGCGGATTTTTCCGAGAGCGAAACATTTTGGACCAGCGGGAGGCGACACTTGTCACCCTCCGATTGATGGACTTGAGGCGTCCGTTCGCGGGTGGATGGCCATTTTGGTCTTGGAGTTGGTAGGATATTTTGTGTGCAAGTTGGCTAAGGACACTTGCCCAAATCTTGACCTTACACTTGCCTTGCACTTGGCATAATCTTGGCCATTGGTTGGCCGTCCCGACCTATAAATACCCTCTTGTGATGAAGAGTTCTTCGTCCACAAACAAGCCTTCAAGTCTTGAAATCCTCTCCTCTCCCTTAAGCCTTTTCGTCAACACACCTCCCCACTTTGAGTAGTTTGGCCGAGGCCCCACTAGCCTGGCGAAACCTACCCCCTTGGTAGAAATGTTGCTTTCTAGTATTGTTATAATGCCCAATTACCTAGCCCAAACCCTTAGTCCTTAGTAGAAGTTGTGAAGAACTTCTAAGGTTTTCTTAGACTCTGAGACATACAACTTAGGAGCTAAACCTTGCTCGGTAGCGACTTTTATCTAGGATATTATTGGGCTTAGGGTAAATAACCTTATCCTCCTTTTGTAATTAGAATATATATCTTTGTAGAAGTATAGGAATAAGTATAAGTACTTAGAAGGATATTAAAGAATAAATTGAGCGATATCACGGTTGAAGGGTTTAAAGAAGAATAATAGAAGCTGTACTTACATGGAATTTGTTTTCTGATGAACTTGAGTAGCTCACGGGTAGGAAGTCTTGCCCAAATGTCCATAGAATAGCGAACCCTGCTTAGAGCTTTATGCGATCTGACAGGCGTTGATAGGCGTGTTGGTATTATAGGTCGATTCTCTGCGCGACATATTCAACTTGGCGGTGGATTTCGCGAGAAGGTATGTGATTCTTCCTATCCTCTTGAGCATGATATTTTAAAGAATATGTATATAGTGCGGTAGGCGTCGTGTGTTAAGCGAATAATAATTACGGCAATGTCTTGGACTTAAGCACGAATAATAATTACGGCAATGTCTTGGACTTAAGCACGAATAATAATTACGACAATGTCTTCGGACTTAAGCCTGAATAATAATTACGGCAATGTCTTTTGACTTAAGCCTGAATAAAAAGAATCTGAAGTAGTTCAAAAGAATTAAGAAACCTTTTTAAGAGTAACACTTGGTTTTAAAAGCTTAAGAGTTATACTAGCTTTATGGGAAGTTAGGTATAACGGCAAGAGTGATAAAAGAATGATTTATTGATTTAAGAAAATAAGAGACTTGACTTAATTATACTAATGTGAAAAAGTGTGAAACCTCATTCGTGAGTAAATAGTATTTTGGTTTTCAAAAGGAATGATGTTTTACCGATCAGAATGACTGTCGAACAAACCACTGTAGCTAATAAAGGGAAATGTTTTGACTATTAAAGTATTATTAAAACCAGTAGAAACTTCCATCTGCATAGGAGCTAAGATGAGACAAAATGATATTACATTTCCTAGATCATGGCTGCTGTAATAAGATTGTTATGAACAATAATAACCTACTCACACATAAGGTATATGTTTCTCAAATTGTTTTAAAGGATTAATACTATGAACTACGAAACCTTTCGAAAATGAGAAACTTGAGTAATTGAAATTAGGCAAACTTGAGCGTTGGGAAAAGAATGTTGTTACTTGATTTTACAAAGAGAAGTGTTCTGATTTACTTCAAAAGATAATCACTCTATTTTTATACTACGGGTATTGTGTGACTTTTGTGAAAAAGCGGATCTTTTAAAAGAGTAATACATGAAGTACTTTGGGGCTAAAAACCCGAACTTGTTAACATAATGTAGAAAGTACCTTGTGTGAATAACTTGATTGTATTGATTTGTGATAGTCTTGTAATACTTTCTTGTTGACTTGATAAGTAAACATGTTAGGATGCTACGTGAGTTAGTATCTTGTAATGTTTGTGTAAAGGGGTTTTCCCTTATTGTGCTTAGGTTGTTTAACGATAAACTGTCATGTTGATATTATATCACTCATGATTCCAGGGGTTAAGCTGCCCTCCGATGCGGGGTAGACTCAGGCGGGTCTAGTGACCTATGATTCGAGAATACCTTATGCAGGTCTGTATGGCCTATGCGGAACTACGGGAGTTCCAGGTTAGTATGCGGCCCTTGTGGTCATGCGGTCTTTGTGGCCATGCGGATGGCGAGTCGGGGCTTGTCGGGAGTATCTACCCTCGATGCGGGAATACCTCATGCGGGCCATTGGGTGGCCCGTGCGGGCTACGGGAAGTTCGAGGGCTGAAGCGGCGCGCATTAGATCTGCGGGCGAGTGGCGGCTTTGATCATGTAACGGTCTAAACAGATCTCATGATCTGATTTACGACCTTGTTTATCTTGTGGGTTTTAGTAGTCGGCTATGCCTTTACTTACCGTCACGGTTTTATGATGACTTTGAGGCGTGAGTCACGACTTGGCATATTGCTTATTTATTGTGAAGCGTAGTTTTGGTTATCATACATGTCTCTGCTTTATAGACTACTATGATTTCATTTCTGATATTTTGATTTCACATACTTGGTACTGTTATCGACCTCCTTGGGCTGCGTTCATGCATGAGTAAAGGTACTCCTCTTTGATCCGTTCTTAGGATCACCGTTTGACGTTGGGAAAGCTCCGTTTCTCGGAGGCTTAGCATTTTAGTATGGTCCTGTCGTTGTAGATATTTGTATTGGGGTATGGCGGGGCTGTCCCGCCATTGTTGTTTAAACTCTTAGAGTGCATGACTGTTGTAAGGTTGGGATGTAGCTGTTCATTTTGGGGTATTTATATACATATATGCGAAGGAAACTTTCCCGAAGCGTGTCTTATTTATCTTGTTTCATATCTTGGTTGTTTTATATTCAGTGATTTCTCGATGTATGACTACTTGGGTGCGGGTAAGGCACGATCCACGGGCCGGGCAGTCGTGACAAAGTGGTATCGAGCAATTAATCCTCGGAAAGTGTCTGAGGTATCTAGTAGAGTCTTGATTATCGGTGTGTTGTGCACCACGATAATCGAGGCTATAGGATATTTAGGATTGGTTTCCATTCTTTCACTCTGAGATCGTGATTTAGAGGCGTGTTATAAGTTGGACCCCTCTAACGTATTCCTTTCCTTTACGGTGATGCCTCGCTCGAGCAACAGCCCGAGAAGAAGCAAAGCGGTAGGAGGCTGCGAGTGGAGTTGAGAGATTTAGAAAACCTGAGGCCCAATCATCACTGGGGTGATGCTTAATGCGAGGGATTACGAGGCGTCGCCCGGCGGCGAGTTTGTACGGCGGCGATTCCTCTGCGGCCATGACATCTGGACTTTCGGTTCCACGACTTGGAAGCGAAAATAGGGATTGGAAGGAGGCGGCCTGTTACTAGCGAGGACTTGGCGGCGAGAGTATTTTATGTACGGTATACCAAGGATATTGATGACTATCTAAAGAAGGGTTGTAAAGTAGCTCTTGATCGAGAATGAGCGGGCTTGCGTTCGAGATTATGTGCGTGGTGAGAGAGGTAGAGATCGGCCAGTTAAACAAGATCGTGAAGAGGGCCCGATTGGTTGGATCATTTGGTAACTCTCGAGGCGAACCGCCTCGGCGGCGAATTAGACATGCGCCTCCGCCCGGTCTGAGTGTCCCTCCACGAGTTCAATTTTCCTCGGTGTTCCGCGGTGTGGCGGCGTCATCGGGAAGTGCCGTCTTTTCTGGTGCTTGTTTTTCTTGCGGCCGTCGAGCCGTATGGCGAGAATGTTCTATGAGGAAGGATGCAAGTAGGAAGACTCGACCTACCAGGTCGATTGCGGATTGATGGTGCGGAGAGGAAGGGGTGTTAGCGGAGAGGCCACCCGCTTCGGTGTGGCGTTGTGGTCGATGTCATTTTGAAGTGTCGTGTATGCGGCGGCTTGTTATGTTTGCGGCCAGCGGGGCCATTTGCGGAAATTGTCCAACGAGTTGGCGGGGATGTAGGGACTCGACGCCGGGATCAGTGGATAGTTCATCACCTTCCCCAGCTATGCGCCCAGCAGGGCGGGATTGATTAGAATGACCTAGGGGAAGTGCCGCGTAGATACAGGTATATCCTTAACCCTTTAGAGATTTATATGTGTAGCGAATATCTTAAGTATTGTTTTGATTAGCATGGTGTTAGTGTGATTAGAATTTTTGATTAGTTAGCAGGGTAAGATTGGGGATAGAGAGTGGGGGCCTTAGAATATTATCGTAGAGACCTTAGAGGTGAGGCCATCTTTGGTAAAAGAATTATTTCATGTTTGACCACTTATCGAAGTGCATAGTATCGTGAGATATTTTTGTGGGATGAATCACGAGTGATGTGAAATGAAGAGGGTAGTTGAGCTTAGAAGGCCGCTAGGTTTTAAATGCGTGATTAGTGAGATTGTTCGGATCGGGAGCTAGTGTTTTGCGGCGTTGCGGGTCGGGTTGAGCCGTGTTGCGGGTCGACCCACACCTGTTTGGTGATGGGGTCAGTTTGTGGTGGTCCCGCTTTGTGTTAGGATCACGAGGGTGTTAGGCGAGTTTAGTTAACCATTATGCGAGTTCGTGGATGTGTTCGACCCGATGAGTCGGGCGATGGGGTCAACGTCTTTTCTTTTAGTCAAACCGTTTACTCGGTAGTAAGTTGCGAGATGATTTTTTCATAAAGGTTGTAAGGCTGCAGGGTTCCTACGCCACCTTATGGTGAGGAGTCAAATTACATTTGTTTCTTTTCTGGAAGAGTTACCAGGCAAGGTTAGGAACTCAGGTGAATCTCAGTGTCGCATTCACCCTCGGGCCAGTGTTTGGATTTCGGGAGTAGCTGTAAGGACTCTTCGCCTCTTGTTGAGTATGTATTATATAGCTACCATTTCAGTATTCGGGTGTCGCCGTTTGGAGCCTTTTATAGCGCTAGTGTAAGATTACCGTCGGTGATTCGATGTAAGCAAGGTGCAGATAGTTGGTTCGTACTTGTTCAGCAGGGCGTGGATAGGGTGGAGCTTATCTAGAAGAGGTCATTGGCAGCTCAGAGTCAGTGGGAAGCAGTACCAGAAACATGGTAAGTTATGAGAAAGAGTTCGAGTGTACGAGAAGGGTACGACGAGTAAGGGAAGAAGCGAACCTGTATTACAGGCATAGGTGTGATCATTTCGTTTGTAAAGAGTAGGTGCGAAGGGAGTATCTTTTTAGACCTCGAGTAGGAGCTTTTGTGATTGAGGTGATTCCTCGTGGACTTGGAGATAAGTATGTGCGCTTGTTGTGTTGTGGCCAGGTGTGGCATGGTTGTTTCCGTAAGTATAGCAGTAAGGACTATACTGGCGCCTGTTTGTTTTAAGACTTAGAAGGAACATTCGGGACGAATGTTTCTAAGGAGGGGAGAATGTTATACACCGTAGTTCCATGGTATGTATGCGAGGACGTACGTACGAGAATACGACATTGAAATTGAAAAGGAAGAAAGAGGTGATTTTTTCCACGGAAAAGTTTCCGGTTTTTGTGAAGGAAAAAGGTTCGTTAATGGGAATTGGATTCCCAGTTTGGTATCGGACTTCTTGGAATATTAGAGAATTATGGAATTTTATTTTGGAAATGGTCAGTGGGGCCACGGGAGAAATTCTGGTTTTGTGGGGCAGCTTTGTTTTGAGATTTTGGCCATTGTGGATATTTTGAAAGATGAAATATTTTGGGCGAGTAGGAGGCGACACGTGTCACCCCCAGGTGGCTTGGCGAATTTCACTTTGTGCACAATTTCGATTAGAGTCGTTTTTTTCGGCAAACGTTTTACTAAACTCGCGTAGGGTAAATTCGGCTATGTCATTTATTATTTTTGCGGATTTTTCGAGAGGCGAAACATTTTGGACCAGCGGGAGGCGACACTTGTCACCTCCGATTGATGGACTTGAGGCGTCCGTTGGTAGGTGGATGGCCATTGTTGGTCTTGGAGTTGGTAGGATATTTTGTGTGCAAGTTGGCTAAGGACACTTGCCCAAATCTTGACCTTACACTTGCCTTGAACTTGGCATAATCTTGGCCATTGGTTGGCCATCCCTTGACCTATAAATACCCTCTTGTGATGAAGAGTTCTTCGTCCACAAAGCCTTCAGTCTTGAAATCCTCTCCTCTCCCTTAAGCCTTTTCGTCAACACCTCCCCGCTTTGAGTAGTTTGGCCGAGGCCCCTGCCTAGCGAAACCTACCCCCTTCCCTTGGTAGAAATGTTGCTTTCTAGTATTGTTATAATGCCCAATTACCTAGCCCAAACCCCAGTCCTTAGTAGAAGTTGTGAAGAACTTCAGGTTTTCTTAGACTCTGGAGCATACAACTTAGGAGCTAAACCTTGCTCGGTAGCGACTTTTATCTAGGATATTATTGGGCTTCAGGTAAATAACCTTATCCTCCTTTTGTAATTAGAATATACATCTTGTAGAAGTATAGAAATAAGTATAAGTACTTAGAAGGATATTAAAGAATAGAATTGAGTGATATCACGGTTGAAGGGTTTAAAGAAGAATAATAGAAGCTGTACTTACATGGGGTGTTTTCACGATGAACTTGAGTAGCTCACGGGTAGGAAGTGCTGCCCAAATGTCCATAGAATAGCGAACCCTCTGCTTAGAGCTTTATGCGATCTGATCTGAGGCGTTGATAGGCGTATTTGGTATTATAGGTCGATTCTCTGCGCGCGACATATTCAACTTGGCGGTGGATTTCGCGAGAAGGTATGTGATTCTTCCTATCCTCTTGAGCATGATATTTTAAAGAATATGTATATAATGCGGTAAGCGTGCGTGTGTTAGCGAATAATAATTACGGCAATGTCTTCGGACTTAAGCCTGAATATTAATTACGGCAATGTCTTCGGACTTAAGCCTGAATAATAACTACGGCAATGTCTTCGGACTTAAGCCTGAATAATAATTACGGCAATGTCTTTTGACTTAAGCTGAATAAAAAGAATCAAGTAGTTCAAAAGAATTAAGAAACCTTTTAAGAGTAACACTTGGTTTTAAAAGCTTAAGAGTTATACTAGCTTTATGGGAAGTTAGGTATAACGGCTTAAGAGTGATAAAAAGAATGATTTATTGATTTAAGAAAATAAGAGACTTGACTTAATTATACTAATGTGAAAAAGTGTGAAACCTCGTTCGTGAGTAAATAGTATTTTGGTTTTCAAAGGAATGATGTTTCTGCGTCAGAATGAATGTCGAACAAACCACAGTGCTAATAAAGGAAATGTTTTGACTATTAAAGTATTATTAAAACCGGTAGAAACTTCCATCTGCATAGGAGCTAAGATGAGACAAAATGATATTACATTTCCTAGATCATGCTTTCTTTGTAATAAGATTGTTATGAACAATAATAACCTACTCACACATAAGGTATATGTTTCTCAAATTGTTTTAAAGGATTAATACTATGAACTACGAAACCTTTCGAAAATGAGAAACTTGAGTAATTGAAATTAGGCAAACTTGAGCGTTGGGAAAGAATGTTGTTACTTGATTTTACAAAGAGAAGTGTTACGATTTACTTCAAAGATAATCACTCTATTTTTATACTACGGGTATTGTGTGACTTTTGTGAAAGAAGCGGATCTTTTAAAAAGTAATACATGAAGTACTTTGGGGCTAAAAACCGAACTTGTTAACATAATGTAGAAAGTACCTTGTGTGAATAACTTGATTGTATTGATTTGTGATAGTCTTGTAATACTTTCTTGTTGACTTGATAAGTAAACATGTTAGGATGCTACGTGAGTTAGTATCTTGTAATGTTTGTGTAAAGGGGTTTTCCCTTATTGTGCTTAGGTTGTTTAACGATAAACTGTCATGTTGATATTATATCACTCATGATTAGGGGTTAAGCTGCCTCCGTCTGGGGGTAGACTTCGGCGGGTCTAGTGACCTATGATTCGAGAATACCTTATGCAGTCTGTATGGCCTATCGGAACTACGGGAGTTCGAGTTAGTATCACGGCCACTTGTGGTCATGCGGTCTTTGTGGCCGTGCGGACGGCGAGTCGGGGCGTTGTCGGGAGTATCTACCCTCGATGCGGGGAATACCTCATGCGGGCCATTGGGTGGCCCGTGCGAACTCTGGGAAGTTCGAGGCTAGGCGCGCACATTAGATCTGCGAGCGAGTGGCGGCTTTGATCATGTGGCGGTCTAGCAGATCTCATGATCTGATTCTGACCTTGTTTGTCTTGTGGGTTTTAGTAGTCGGCTATGCCTTCGTACTTACCGTGCGGTTTTATGATGACTTTGAGGCGTGAGTCCACGACTTGGCATATTTGCTTATTTATTGTGAGCGTAGTTTTGGTTATCATACATGTCTCATGCTTTATATAGACTACTATGATTTCATTTACTGATATTTTGATTTCACATACTTGGTACATGTTGTCTTGACCTCCTTGAGGTGCGTTCATGCCGCGGTAAAGGTACTCCTACGTTGATCCGTTCTTAGGATCACCGTTTGAGCGTTGGGAAAGCTCGTTTCTCGGAGGCTTAGCATTTAGTATGGTCCCTGTCGTTGTAGATATTTGTATTGAGGGTATGGCGGGGCCTGTCCCGCCATTGTTGTTTAAACTCTTAAGTGCATGAGACTGTTGTAAGGTTGAGATATAGCTGTTCATTTTGGGGTATTTATATACATATATGCGAAAGGAAACTTTCCCAGCTGTGTCTTATTTATCTTGTTTCATATCTTGGTTGTTTATATTCGATTTCTACGATGTATGACTACTTGGGTGCGGGTAAGGCACGATCCACGAACCGGAATGGGTCGTGACATCCACGATGAGAGGGTGCCAAGTGGCGCCCTCTTGTTGATCCAACGTTCGTCTCTCGGAAAAATGCGCAAAAAATAAAAATGACATAGCGGAATTTTCCGCCATGAAGTTATGTAAAGCGTTTAGCGTCAACGACTCTAGCAGGGTGTTGTGCAAAAAATAAAATCGGCCAAGCCACTTTAAAAGCCCAAACTTTTCTACGTCGTCCTACGTACATACTGCAGAAAATATGGGGTATAACATTCTCCCTCGCAGAAACATTCGTCGAATGTTCATACGAATCTCAAAACAAGCGTGCGCGATATAGTCTTCACTACTATACTTACGAGAACAATCACCACACGGCCACGAAACACCAGCGCGCATACTTCTATTCAAGTCCACGAGAAACACCTCTAACATCACCAAAATGATACCACTTTTGTCACTTTGCGCGAGGTTCACTCGGCGACCCAATAAGCGATGCCGGGCTGCGTCGATCCACGAGGTGTCGTACACTCGAACTCTTACCACATTTTTGTTACTTCTTCATTTTCCAAAAATCGGGGTTTTTATCTCTAACTTGGTAATCATAACTGGTAACACTCTGGATGTATCTCCGGTTTCCTTCTCGAACATAACACGAAAGGCGGGCCTTGTTGCCTCTAAGTCGGACGGCAAATGCTAACATCTGAGCAACTGGCCTATCCTCTCATGAACTCAAAGGCCCAAGTAACTCGGGCTAAGCTTCCTCTGTTTTTCCAAAACTCGTCATACCTATCAGGGGTGGTATCTTGAAGACCGATCGTCAACTGAACTCTGGCGTCGTCGCGATAATCATACGATTTCTCGAGTGCCAAAAACCTCTTCTAGATAAGCCACTTTATCCACGATCTGTTGGAACAAGCTGAACCAACTATCCGAACCTTGCCAACATCGAAGCCAAACGGCCGTGACTTACACTTAGCCCCTACAAGGCTTCGTAAGGCGACATCCGAACCTGGAATGGTAGTTAAAAACACTCCTTCAACGGAGACAACAATCCTTGCAACTACCGCGAAATCCAAACAACGGCGAGGCGAATGTGGTCTGAGACTACTTTGAGTTCTTAACCTGCTGGTTAAACTTTCGGAAAAAGCGAGCGTGCCACAGGCTCAGCATGCGTCATAAGGTGAAGGTAGGCACCGTGCAGCCTTACAACCTTTCGATATAACGTCTGCAACTTACTACCGAGTACGGTTTGGGCTAAAAGATAAGGCGGGTGACCTCGTCGGCGACTCGGTCGAATACATCCACGAACTTCGTGGTGATTAACTAAACATGGGCCTAGCACCCTCGTGACCCCGTCACAGGCGGGACCACCACAAATTGACCCCTCCACCATACATGCCGCGGGTTGACATGGCGTGGCCTCAACCGACCACTCGCGTAAAACACTTGCTCCCCGGCAGGAACAATTTCACTAATTATGTTACGAAAACCTAGAGGTCTTCTTAGCTCAACTACCTCTTTCATACCACACTACTCGGGGACTTATCCTGACCATAGCTCGCGTGCACTATGCACTCCTATAAGGGTCAAACATAAACATCGTCTTTTACTCGAGATGGCCTTACCTCTAAGGTCTCTGCGTATAAAACTCTAAGGCTCGCGCCTGCATCCCCCGAATCTTACTTGGTTAACTAACCGTGATTTCCTAATCACAATTTACACCATGCTATCTGAACATAACACTTAAGGTATACTCACTTATCACATATACCAAACTACAGAGGTTAAAGATATGCTGCGTCTCTTCTTCCTCCTTAGTCGTTCTAATCAAACACGCCCGTAGAGTGCGTAGCTAAAGAAGATGACAAACTACCCAGATCACGAAGGCTAAGTCCTCTACTAGGACACTCTTCTCGACATCGGACCACGGCGGTCATAGGTACAACAAGTACCATCTAAAAAGACGACATTCCCGGGATGACATACGCCTGCTTGTGAGCGGAAGCCACGGAGTTCGACCCGACTCCTGCGTACCGAGCGTCACGAAATCCGTGGAAGACCACTCTGCACTGGCGGAGGTGCATATCTAATCTACTGGTGAGGCGACTTGCTTCGAAAGTTCTTGTTATACCCCGTAGTTGCGGGGTATGTATGTGAGGGCGTGCGTCTGAGAGTGAAAATTTTGAAAAGAAAGAAAGATGTGAGTTTCGGCGGAAAAGTTTCGGTTATTTGTGAAGAAAAGGTTCGTTAATGGGAATTGGATTCCCAGTTTGGTATTTGGACTTCATAGATTATATTAGAATTTTGAGATTTTATTTTGGAAATGGTCACGTGGGGCCACGGGAGAAATTCTGATTTTGTAGGGGCAGCTTTGTTTTGAGATTTCCGGTATTTTGGATATTTTGGAAGGCGAAATATTGCAGGCGAATCGGGGCGACACGTGTCACCCCATGTGGCACCCTTGGCGATTTTACCTTTGTGCGGCACCTTTGGTTGGAGTCGTTTTTGGCGAAGCGTTTTACATAACTGCGAGGAAAATTCGGCTATGTCTTTTCTTATTTTTGCGGATTTTTCGAGAGGCGAAACATTTTGGACCAGCGGGAGGGTGGCGTGTGTCACCGCCATGATGAAACAAGTGGGGCGGCAGCAGCGTTGGAGGGCAAGTTGTGCTAGATATTTGTGTAGATATTTGTGAGGTTTTAAGGAGTAGGGGCTAGGGTGCACTTGGCTTGATCTTGGCCTTACACTTGCCTTGCACATGGCTTGATCTTGGCCGTTGGTTGGCCTTTGGTTTCTTATAAATACCACTCCTTGTGAAGACTTATTCATTCTCCTCACTTTGTCTAAGTCTTGAAATCCCTCCTCCCTCTAGTAGCTCTCGTCCTAAGCCTCTCCCCTCCCTCCTCCTTGTGGCCTTTGGCGAGAAGGGTTCCCTCCCCCTTTGTGGTGCTAGCAGTGGGGTACCCACTGCCTAGTTGTTTCGTATAATACCACTCCTTGTGGTATTGAAATACTTCTCCTAGTATTGTTATAATGCCCAAAATACCTTAGCCTTGTACCTTGTAGTATTCCAAAGATACCTCTATCGTAGAGTCAGGAAATACTACCTTTTGTCCTTTTAGTCTCAGCTGAAACCACTAAGGAAATCTTCGTAGTTGGTTGAAGTATTTGAGTAGAAGTTAGTTAGAAC
The DNA here is from genome assembly GCA_029844215.1 of Przewalskia tangutica. NCBI lineage: Eukaryota > Viridiplantae > Streptophyta > Magnoliopsida > Solanales > Solanaceae > Przewalskia > Przewalskia tangutica. The sequence continues at coordinate 74,800,615 of CM056723.1, read as the reverse complement.
TTCTAAGGGTTGTTTGGAGGCGGATTGGAGCGCGGAGTAGGAGCTAAACCTTGCTCGGGATCGACATTATAACTTGGATAATTTTGGGCTTGTCGAGGTAATTATCTTGTCCCTCCATTGTAATTGGAAATTACATGTTTGTTGGAATATATAGTTGAGGTATACTATATATAGAACTGAACATTATTGCGCGGCAATGTCGTTTGACTTAAGCCTGAATTTAAAGAAGAGAAGCGAGCTGTAATTACATGGGGTGTATTCTGATGAGACTTGTGTAGCATTATTGTGTAGTAGAATGGTACACGTCAGGTTAAACGTGTAAACCCCACTGGTTGGCTTGTAGCCGGCCTCGATAGAGGAGGAGATTTCTGTTGTTGCGGGGTGGGGGGAGAGTCTTTGCCGAATTTTACGTAGAAATGGAACCTTGTGTTTTGAAGTTAATAGGCGTTTGTGACCTTTTTAGGTGAAAGTACTATGAGTAGCGTATTCTACTTGAGGAGTGGAAAGGGCTAGCAAGGTTGTAGTACTTGGAGCATTTTGCTTATTGTCGATGCTCGTCGCGAGGTATGTGAACCTCTTCCTATCTCTTACAGCATGATATGTGTGAACTATGTAGTGCGGTGAGCGTCGTGTGCTAAGTGATTTGGTTGGTTTAAAACATAGGGTGTTATAATAGCTTTATGGGAAGTTAGTTATAACGACCTTATGTAGTGAAAATGGTTTCTTGATGTTAGAAGTTAAGAGACTTGATCTTAGAAGATAAGAGACTTAACTTATTTGTTTTAATGTGGATGTTGTGTGAAACCTCGTTCGTGAGTAATGAGTACTTGGTTTTAAAGGAATAATGTTTCTTGATTTGGAAATCGGAATGTGTATCGACAGGACCAACTGCGGCGTTAATAAAGGAAAATGTATTGAATAATGATGTGTTGTATTAAAACGGTAGAAACCTCAATCTGCATAGAAGCTAAGATGAGACAAAATGATATTACATTTTCTAGATCATATTTCTTTGTAATAAAATCGTTATAAACAAGAATAAACTACTCGCATATATGACATATGTTACTCGATTGTTCTAAAAGGAATCAAGTGATTAAGTTTGGGAACTATGAAACCATTTGAAAATGAGAAGCTTGAGTAATTGAAACTAGGCAAGCGGAACTTAAGAAAAGAATGTTGTTACTTGATTTTGAAAAGGAATGTGGGTTGGTCATTCTAATACTACGAATTGTCGGGTGACTTTTATAAGTAATGGATCTCTTTTAAAAGAACTTAACGTATGTAGTACTTTGGGGTTAAAAACCGGACCTTGGCATAAAATTAAAGTACTTTCAGTTGTGAGAAACTTGCCTATTCTGGTTGTTGTGAAACTTGCCTATGATTGTTGTTGTGAAACTTGCCCATACTTGTTCTTTGTGAAACTTGCCTATCTTGTGATGATAGCCTTTGTTGTGCAAGTGTGGTATTTACGTATTCTGGCGTCTCGATAGAGGCGGTCGACTTATTGAGAACTTACTTGGGCGTCTTTGGCGGTGATGGAGAATTCCACGGGTATGTTTCCATTTTGATTCTTGTCTTGTTGTTGATGTCACATGGGCGTGTCTACCGTCTGATATTAGGGGCATGCGGCCGTGCGGTCGGGTTGATTACGATATATTGTTATTGTGGTTACATGGACATGTCTACACGAGGTAGAATTAGGGGCATGTGGCGTGCGGCGGGGTTGATCACGGTATATTATTGTTGATGTCACATGGGCGTGTCAACAGAGTAGAATTCAGGGGCATGTGGCCGTGGGGCATTGGTATTATTGTTGCATCATGGACATGTCTGCCGATCACGGTCGGGGCATGCGGCCGTGATGCGAACATGATTGATGTTGTGGGCGTGAGACCCGTAGTTATATTTGAGTGATGGCTTGAGGCGTGAGTCACATTGGATATATTTGCTTTTATGTTGTGAGCGTAGTTTGGTCATCATCATGTCTCTGCTTTATATAGACTAGTATGATTTCATTTCTGTATTTCTGATTTCACATACTTGATACTGTTATCTTGACCTCGCCGGGGCTGCGTTCATCTGCAGTCGAGTACGTCGGTCGTGGATCCTCGCTCTTAGGATCTCGGTTCAGCGTTTTGGGAAGCTCCGTTTCTCGGAGGCTTATCTTTTGGTATGTGTTCCACTGAGTTGTAGGTTCTTGTACATTCGGGGGTATGGCGAGGCCACTGTCCGTCATAGTTGTTGTAAATCTTAGAAGTGCATGTAATCTTGTTGTGGGCGGGGTTGTAAAAAGATTAAAGCATTCGTTTTGAAAGAGTTGTTTTTATTTATGTTATTGGAAGGTAGCAGTTGGGTTGGCTTTGTTTTATGTTCATATATCTTGTTTCTTGTTTAAAGTTTTATTTTCATTGGTTTTTCTCGATGATTGTATCACTAGGGTGCGGGATAAGGCACGATGCGGGCCGGGCAGTCGTTACAAAAGTGGTATCGAGCGATTAATCCTCGGAAAGTGTCTGAACCGTGTCTAGTAGAGTCTTGATTATCGGTGTGTTGTGCACCACGTCTATGTCGAGGAGGCTATAGGACATTTAGGATTGGTTTCCATTCTTCTCATTAGAGATCGTGCCTTAGAAATTGTGTTGTAAGTTGGACCCTGCAGCGTATCTCGTTTTACGATTATGCCTCGCGTGAGCAACGAGCCACGAAGGGCAAGGCAGAGGAACCGCTAGTGAGATCTGAGAGAATGCAGCGCGAGCGAGCGATACACGAGGTTGTGCTTGAGCGGCGGGTTTTGTGGCGCCGCCGGCCCAGCGAGAGGTTAGAAGCGCGGCAATAGGCTGCGAGACCGCGATACACGAGCCTCGGTCCGATGCAGAGGCGGAGAGATGGGTTACAAGGAGATGGCGATTCTTGGCGAGTCGTGGCGAATATGAGATAAGTGGATCTGGCGATTCGATTCGATGCACGATGGTTCACCCAGGCGGATAGTTTGAGGCTACGGGACTTTACGAGTTGTAGCGCTTGAGTTTTATGGGTCGAGGCACGAGGATGATCGCGAGGAGTTCATCCGGCGATTCTGACGGATCGTCACGGGTGATCGAGCTTGAGGCCAGTGCGTGACCTTTGGTTCGCATCGGTGCGTGATACCGCGATCGATTGGTTTGATTCATGGGAGCTTTCGGGAGAGCATGCACCTCCGGTGTATGGGATGAGTTTTGGGGCTTTCCTCCGCCTTCTTGCCTCGCGGATGAGGAGGGCGCGGTAAACAGATTTTTGATGCTTAAACGAGGCGGGCGTGCGGTTCGGGAGTACAACGTGGAGTTTGACTCGTTGGCTCGGTATGTCCCGCTTTAGTGGCAACTATGGAGGATAGAGTGCAGCTACGTCACCGGATTAGATGATTACCAGCGAGGCTTGTTGGTGTAGCTCTTGTAGGGCATGGACATTGCCCGCATGCGAGCTCATGCACTAGGATGTGAGTGCGGAGAGGTCGGCGGAATGACTGGATCAGCGAGAAGGGCGAGGACATCGGGGTCTTTGGCGACTTCGGCGGACCGCCTCGGCGAACTAGTTTTGTACCCCGCCATTCTGAGTGGTCCTCCGTCTTGAGGCGGTCGAGGCTCGAGGTTGAGTTTCGAGGAAGTAAGGGTGTTGGCGGATCACGGTCACCCTACCTCGGTGTGGCGATGTGGTAGACCGCATTCGGGAGTGTCGTGGTGCGAGGGCTTGTTATTTTGCGGCCAGCGGGGCCATTTGCGAGGCTGTCCGACCAAGGGTATACGGATGCTACGACTCGACGCCGAGGATCGATGGCTGGTTCATCACGCTTCGCTGGTATGCGCCTGCAGTGGGCGTGATTAGGAAGCGGAAGAGGCGGTATATCCTTAACCCTCTAGAGTTTTGTATCTTGATGTGTTTTAGTGTTATGTTCGGATAGCTTTGTGCTAAATGTGATTTAGACACACAGTTTATTGTAGAAGGGTAAGTATGGGGGCATGGTAAGTGTGAACCACTGGTATCACGATTGAGACCTTAGAGGTAAGGTCGTCTTGAGTAAAAGATTCGTTTTATGTTTCACCTTTATCGAGTGCGTGGTATCGTGGGTTTTATTTGTGTGATAAGTCCATAGGTAGTGTGAGAAGGAAGTGGTAGCTTTCATGATGTGATTTAGCGAGATTGTTAGGTGTCGAGCGAGGGCTTGGCGCGATTGTGGGTCGGGTTGAGGGCGTGATGCGGGTCAACCGTGGCCGGATTAAGGTGGGGTCAGTTACGGGTGGTCGCGGTGGTAGGGTCACGAGGATGCTAGGCCCAGTTTGTATGATCATCGTATGAGTTCGTGGGCGCGTTCGACCCGAAGCGGTTCGTAAAGTGGGAATGGCCTTAAGGAAGTTTGAGGTTAGTAAGATGACCAAGTTTGGAGGTAGTGACTCGGAGATTTTTGGGAGCGAGTAATGACTGAAGTTTGGTGCGTACTGGGAGAGTTCAAGTGTTCGAGAAGGGCACGACGAGTAAGGAAGGAAGATAACGTGTGTTATTTCGTGGCCAAGCTGTGGCGTTGACAACTTGTTAGAGGAACTTCATCGATATCCGTCTTGAGAAGGAACATTCGGGACGAATGTTTCTAAGGAGGAGAATGTTATACCCGTAGTTGCGGGTATGTATGTGAGGGCGTGCGTGCGAGTCTGCGAGAAAATTTTGAAAAGAAAGAAAGATGTGAGTTTCGGCGGAAAAGTTTCGGTTATTTGTGAAGAAAAAGGTTCGTTAATGGGAATTGGATTCCCAGTTTGGTATTTGGACTTCATAGATTATATTAGAATTTTGAGATTTTATTTTGGAAATGGTCACGTGGGGCCACGGGAGAAATTCTGGTTTTGTAGAGCAGCTTTGTTTTGAGATTTCGGTATTTTGGATATTTTGGAAGGCGAAATATTGCAGGCGAATCGAGGCGACACGTGTCACCCCATGTGGCACCGGCGATTTTTACCTTTGTGCGCAGCACAGGTTGAGTCGTTTTCGATGAAGCGTTTTACATAACTTGCGAGGAAAATTCGGCTATGTCTTTTCTTATTTTTGCGGATTTTTCGAGAGGCGAAACATTTTGGACCAGCGGGAGGGTGGCGTGTGTCACCCGCGATGAAACAAGTGGGCGTGACTTGGCCGATTTAGAGCGAGTTGTGCTAGATATTTGTGTAGATATTTGTGAGGTTTTAAGGAGTAGGGGATAGGGTGCACTTGGCTTGATCTTGGCCTTACACTTGCCTTGCACATGGCTTGATCTTGGCCGTTGGTTGGCCTTTGGTTTTCTTATAAATACCACTCATGTGAAGACTTATTCATTCATCCTCGCTTTGTCTAAGTCTTGAAATCCCTCCCTCCTCTAGTAGCTCGTCCTAAGCCTCTCCCCTCCCTCCTCCTTGTGGCCTTTGGTAGAGAAGGGTTCCCTCCCCGCTGTGGTGCTAGCAGTAGGGTACCACACAGCCTAGTTGTTTCGTATAATACCTCACTTGTGGTATTGAAATACTTCTCTAGTATTGTTATAATGCCCAAAATACCTTAGCCTTGTACCTTGTAGTATTCCAAGATACCTCTATCGTAGAGTCAGGAAATACTACCTTTTGTCCTTTTAGTCTCAAACAGAAACCTAAGGAAATCTTCGTAGTTGGTTGAAGTATTTGAGTAGAAGTTAGTTAGAACTTCTAAGGGTTGTTTGGAGGCGGATTGGAGCGCCGGAGTAGGAGCTAAACCTTGCTCGGGATCGACATTATAACTTGGATAATTTTGGGCTTATCGAGGTAATTATCTTGTCCTCTATTGTAATTGGAAATTACATGTTTGTTGGAATATATAGTTGAGGTATACTATATATAGAACTGAACATTATTCTTGCGGCAATGTCGTTTGACTTAAGCACGAATTTAAAGAAGAGAAGCTGTAATTACATGGGGTGTATTCTGATGAGACTTGTGTAGCATTATTGTGTAGTAGAATGGTACACGTCAGGTTAAACGTGTAAACCCCACTGGTTGGCTTGGTGGCGGCCTCGATAGAGGAGGAGATTTCTGTTGTTGCGGGGGAGTCTTGCGAATTTTACGTAGAGAAATGGAACCTTGTGTTTTGAAGTTAATAGGCGTTTGTGACCTTTTTAGGTGAAAGTACTATGAGTAGCGTATTCTACTTGAGGAGTGGAAAGGGCTACCAAGGTTGTAGTACTTGGAGCATTTTGCTTATTGTCGATACTCGTCGCGAGGTATGTGAACCTCTTCCTATCTCTTCTAGCATGATATGTGTGAACTATGTATGCGGTGAGGCGTCACGTGTGCTAAGTGATTTGGTTGGTTTAAAACATAGGGTGTTATAATAGCTTTATGGGAAGTTAGTTATAACGACCTTATGTAGTGAAAATGGTTTCTTGATGTTAGAAGTTAAGAGACTTGATCTTAGAAGATAAGAGACTTAACTTATTTGTTTTAATGTGGATGTTGTGTGAAACCTCATTCGTGAGTAATGAGTACTTGGTTTTTAAAGGAATAATGTTTCTTGATTTGGAAATCGAGAATGTGTATCGACAGGACCAACTGCGGCGTTAATAAAGGAAAATGTATTGAATAATGATGTGTTGTATTAAAACCGGTAGAAACCTCAAAATGCGTAGAAGCTAAGATGAGACAAAATGATATTACATTTTCTAGATCATGTTCTTTGTAATAAAATCGTTATAAACAAGAATAAACTACTCACATATATGACATATGTTACTCGATTGTTCTAAAAGGAATCAGTGATTAAGTTTGGGAACTATGAAACCATTTGAAAATGAGAAGCTTGAGTAATTGAAACTAGGCAAGCTGGAACTTAAGAAAAGAATGTTGTTACTTGATTTTGAAAAGGAATGTGGGTTGGTCATTCTAATACTACGGTATCGGGTGACTTTTATAAGTAATGGATCTCTTTTAAAAGAACTTAACGTATGTAGTACTTTGGGGTTAAAAACAGGACCTTGGCGTAAAATGAAAGTACTTTGAGTTGTGTGAAACTTGCCTATGCTTGTTGTTGTGAAACTTGCCTATGCTTGTTGTTGTGAAACTTGCCTATGCTTGTTCTTTGTGAAACTTGCCTATGCTTGTGATGATAGCCTTTGTTGTGCAAGTGTGGTATTTACGTATTCTGGCGTCTCGATAGAGGCGGTCGACTTATTGAGAACTTACTTGGGCGTCTTTGGCGGTGATGGATAATTCCACGGGTATGTTTCCATTTTGATTCTTGTCTTGTTGTTGATGTCACGTGGGCGTGTCTGCCGTCTGACGGGCATGCGGCCATGCGGTCGGGTTGATTACGATATATTGTTATTGTGGTTACATGGACATGTCTGCCGAGGTAGAATTAGGGGCATGTGGCGTGCGGCGAGTTGATCACGGTATATTATTGTTGATGTCACATGGGCGTGTCTGCGAGGTAGAATTCGGGGCATGTGGCCGTGGGGCATTGGTATTATTGTTGCATCATGGACATGTCTACACCGTCTGAGTCGGGGCATGCGGCCGTGATGCGAACATGATTGATGTTGTGGGCGTGAGACCCGTAGTTATATTTGAGTGATGGCTTGAGGCGTGAGTCACGGTTGGATATATTGCTTTTATGTTGTGAGCGTAGTTTGGTCATCATCATGTCTCTGCTTTATATAGACTAGTATGATTTCATTCTGATATTTCTGATTTCACATACTTGGTACTGTTGTCTTGACCTCGCCCGAGGCTGCGTTCATCTGCAGTCGAGTACATCGGTCGTGGATCCTCGCTCTTAGGATCTCGGTTCAGCGTTTTGGGAAGCTCCGTTTCTCGGAGGCTTATCTTTTGGTATGTGTTCCACTGAGTTGTAGGTTCTTGTACATTCGGGGTATGGCGAGACCTGTCGTCATAGTTGTTGTAAATCTTAAGTGCATGTAATCTTGTTGTGGCGGGGTTGTAAAAGGATTAAGCATTCGTTTTGAAAGAGTTGTTTTTATTTATGTTATTGGAAGGTAGCAGTTGGGTTGGCTTTGTTTTATGTTCATATATCTTGTTTCTTGTTTAAAGTTTTATTTTATTTGGTTTTCTCGATGATTGTATCACTAGGGTGCGGGATAAGGCACGATGCGGGCCGGGCAGGTCGTTCTGATTACGAAAGGACCTTCTTTGCTCTGGCCTCCTGTTGTCCTTCCTTAACCCGTCGATCTCTACGTTTCTTGGCTGCTGCGCGTAAGCCCATACAGGCCATGCTCGAAGCCTAAGCGAAGAATTACTCTTGTACAACCTCTCTTAGATAGTCATCAAGACTCGCGGTACATCGGTATACTCTCGGTAGCCAAATCCATAGCTAGTAATAGGGTCGCCTTTTTGCAATCTATATTCTGTTCGGTCGTGGGCGAAGGTTCAAACATCATGGCGCGATGAGGCTGCGCGCCGTGCTAAACTCTGTGGGGCTTAGTGGCGTCGCGAGAACTCCCGAATGAAGCACCGCGGTGATGATTGGGCTGTGCCAGCGTAACCCTCTGTACTCTACTCGCGGCTCCGCCGGCTGCCTTGCCTCACTGGGCGGGTTTGCCTACGCGGAGGCATAGCGGTAAGGAAAGAAATCGTGAGAGGTCTAACTTACAACACGGCTCTAGTGCGATCTCGAGTGAGAAGAATAGAAACCAATCCTAAATATCCTATAGCCTCACGATTATTGGTGTGGTGCGCAACACGCAGATAATCGAACTGCTTGAATCTGATGCGTAGACACTTTCAGAGGATTAAGCGCTCGATACCACTTTTGTCACTTTGCGCGAGGTTCTAGTGTCACTCGGCGACCAACAAATGGTGCAGGGCTGCATGCGATCTCGAGGTTTGGACGCCTCGGGGCGTGCCATACGGAGAGCCACGGTTGGTCTGTTCCGCGTGAGATGCTCTGGCCTCTTTATCGCTCGGCCCCGAAGGAGAGTCGATCTACCAAGTACAGTATGTGGCGAAAATACGTAAATGAAATCATAATAGTCTATAAAGCGAGGATACATGTATGATAATCAAACTACTGATTCCTGATAAATGGCGATCGTGTCAAGTCGAGGACTCGCGCCTCAAAGTCGTCACTCAAATGTAACTATGGGTCTCACGCCCATAACATCAATCATGCGTGGAATACCTTCGCTGCCGTGATTTATGATATAAAAGCACGAGAGATACATGAACACGGGTCCCACTGTGTCATAATAAAGCGATCTGAGTAAATGCGAAGGCATAAGGCTACTAACACCAGTACTAACGGTCATAAAGCGTATCATGATATATGTCTGGCCGTCACATGATCAAAGGCGGTCACTCGCGCGGTATCAAATGTCGCGTCTAGCCACAGAACTCTCGTAGCTCGCATAGGCCAACCTCATAGGCCCAGTGAGGTATTCCTCGCGTCGGTAGCTACTCCCGACATCACGGACTCGCGATCGCGTAGCCACTGAACCGCGTGACCATAAGGGCGCAAACTAACACGGAACTCCGTAGTTCGCATGGATCCTGGACGCGTAGAGGTATTCTCGAATCATGGTCCCAGACCGCCTGAGTCTACCCCGCATCGGAGGGCAACTTAACCTCCGGAAACAAGTCAAGGTGAGTGGTACAATACCAACATAACGGCTGAGAGTCAAACAACTTTAAAGCGCGATCGAGGAAAACCCCTTTACACAAAACATCACAACATACTAACACACGTAGCATCCTAGCATGTTTACTTATCAAATCAACAAGAAAGTATTACAAGGCTATCACAAACCAACACAATCAAGTTATACACACAAGGTACATTCTAATATATGATTAACAAGATCGGGTATCTATTCCCAAAGTACTTCATACATTATCTTTTAAAAGATACGTTACGTTTACAAAAGTCACACAATACACGTAGTATATGAAAATAGAGTGATTATCTTTTGAAGTAAATCAAAACACTTCTCTTCGTAAAATCAAGTAACAACATTCTTTTCCAAATGTTTCAAGTTTTCCTAATTTCAATTACTCAAGTTTCTCATTTTCGAAAGGTTTCGTAGTTCATAATTTTAATCACTTAATGATATAATTCTCCTTTAAAAGCAATTTGAGAAACACGTATACGTCGTGAGTAGGTTATTCTTGTTTATAACAATCTTATTTAGCGACCATGATCTAGGAAATGTAACATCATTTTGTCTCATCTTAGTTTCTATGCGGATGGAAGTTTCTCTGGTTTTACTAATACATTATTAGTCAAAACATTTCCCTTTATTAAGCCTATTTGTGGTTTGTTCGATACTTATTACGATTTCGAAATCGATAAAACATTATTGCTTTTAAAATCAAGTACTCATTACTCGCGAATGAGGTTTTACAACATTTTTAACAAAATGTTAATTACCAAGTAAAACAAGTTAAGTCTCTTATCTTTAAGATTAAGCCTCTTAACTTTTAAAATCGATAAACCATTCTCTTTACCTCTCTTAAAGCGTTATACCTAACTTCCCATAAAGCTAGTATAACTCTTCTTTATTATCACACATCAAGTCGATTACCTTTTAAAACCACAAAGCATTTTACGTATGCGTCACCGTACTACATAGTTATACACATATCATGCTAGAAAAGGTAGGAAGAGGTTCACATACCTCGCGACGATTATCGACTAATAGCAAAGCGCTCCAGTACCTCAAACCGTCGGCTACTCCTTAAGCCAAGTAGATCGCGCCACGCATGGTACTTGACCTATAAGGCCACAGTGACTTATTAACATCTAGATCATATCGTAGAACATTCTGAGAAAATTCGACACTCTCCCGCGCGTAAATCTCTCTCTATCGGTAGGCTATCAAGCCAACCGAGGGAGGTTTATACATCTAACGGGCGTGTACAATTCTACTTCACGGTAATGCTACACAAGTCTCATGTCTGATCTATGTAATTCTGATTCGATTCTCTTTCTTTATATTGAGCTTACGTCAAAGACATTGCGCAAAGCTAGGTTGATTCTATATATAGTATACTTCAACTATATAATCTTACAACATGTAATTTCCAATTACAATAAGGGGACAAGATATTACCTCGATAAGCCCAAAATTATCCTAGTTTAATGTCGCTCACGAGCAACGTTTAGCTCGACTCCGTGCGCTCGACCGCTCCAAACCACCCTTAGAAGTTCTAACCAACTTCTACTTAATACTCCAACTATCTATGGAGATTTTCCTTAGGGTTTCGTTTTGTGGTAGCGGGAAGTATAATAGTATTTACGGGCTTTCGTATAAGTGTAACCTTGGAATACTACAAGGTATAAGGCTAAGGTAATTTGGGTATAGTAACAATACTTTTGAGAGTATTTCTACCAGAGGGGTATATATACGAGACAACACCACGAGGGGGTGTATACCCCTCGGCCTACCCAGCTAGGGGTACTCGGCCAAGGGAGGAGCTCTCGGCGAGGCCTCGCAAAGGGGAGAGGGGTGTTGGGCGAAACACCACACAAGGAGGGAGGAATTTTAGACTTAGGAAATATAGGAATGGATGAAGAAGTCTTCAAACTTAGGGGGTATTTATAGGACAAGCGAGGCCAACCAATGACCAAGATCATGCCAAGTGCATAGCAAGTGTAAGGCCAAGATTGGGACAAGTGTGTGTGGGTCCCACTTTATCAATCAACACACAAAATATTCTACCAACTACACTCTCCAATTTGGCTCATTACCGCCCCATAGGTCCACCAATGAGAGGGTGCCAAGTGGCGCCCTCTTGTTGGTCCAACACGTTTCGTCTCTCGGAAAAATCCGCAAAAAATAAAAATGACATAGCCGGAATTTTCCCTTCGCAAGTTATGTAAAACGTTTCGTCAAAAAACGACTCTAACCGGGTGTTGTGCACAAAATAAAATCGGCCAAGCCACTTTAAAAGCCCAAACTTTTCTACGTACGTCCCTACGTACATACTCTGGAAAATACGGGGTATAACATAAAGAGAATTGACTTATAAACAACTTGATTTTGGGAAAAGAGAAGTAACTTGATTTAAAGGTATAGGTTACTTGTTTTCAAAAGAGTAAGACACTTGGTTTAAAAAGTATATTGCTACTTGACTTTAAAAAGGAAAAAATGTCTTTGTTTTAAAGGAAGGCATGGTTTTGTCTTAAAATGGTTTAAAAAGGAAGGCATGCTTTTGTCTTAAGATTGGTTTAAAAAGAAGGTATGGAAATTGTTTTGGTTTACTTAAGAGATAGTTACTCTATTTTGATACTACGGGTATCGTGTGACTTTTGTGTGAGTAACTTGACTATGTTGGCTTGTGATAGCCTTGTAATACTTTCTTGTTGGTTTGATAAGTAAACATGTTATGATGCTACGTGTGTTAGTGTCTTGTGACGTTTGTGTAAGGGGTTTTCTTGTTGTGCTTATGTTGTTTAACGATAAGCGATTATCTTGATATTATATCACTTACCCACGACTTGTTATGCAGGGTTAGCGCCATCACGAGGAATACCTCGTGCAGTGCATGTGACCTATGCGGGCTGCGGGAGTTCGGGATGATCACTCCGGGTGTGTTACGCCGTCACGAGAATACCTCATGCGATGCGTGTGACTATGCGGACTACGAGTCGAGTTGATCCGGGGTTAGCTACCGTCACGAGGAATACCTCATGCGGACCTAGGTGGTCTATGCGGACTGCGGAAGTTCCATGATTAGGCTCGCATAATGATACTATGGGTGATTGGCCTTGCTTCGATCATTAGCGGCCTAGAAAAGACCAGTTACGTTATACCTATTTTTGCCATTGTTATGTTGTGGCACTATGTGCGGTTGAATTGGTTGTTCGTACGTATTTGTAATTGGTTGTAAAATGTTATGATTTTATTTCAGTACTTTATAGTTTCACATACTTGGTACTGTTATCGACCTCCTTGAGCTGCGTTCATCTGCGCGGTAGAGGTACACAAGTCGTCTATCCTCGCTCATAGGATCACAGTTCAGCGTTGTGGGAAGTTCCATTTCTCCGGAGGCTTATTTTTTGGTATAGTCCCCTGTCGTTGTAGGTACTTACATTCAGGGGTATGGCGGGGCCCTGACCCGTCGTAGTTATGGTTATATTCTTAGAGGTCTGTAGTACTGTTGTGGGCAGGGTTTGTAAACGGGATGTAACTGTTTAGGTTTAATCATTTTTATATATATGCAGAAAGGTGGCCGTTTTGGTTAGCCTATTTTTCTTATTATATATCTTGTTTCATGTGTAAGTTTTTTTATTTCCGCTGATTTTCTCTGATGTTGTATCACTAGGGGACCCGGGGTAAGGCACCAGTCACGGGCCCAGTGCCACGACCCGACCTCGGGCGCGGTGCCTTACCGGGCACCTGGTGATACAACATCGAGAAAAATCAACGAAATAAAGCAAACATGAAACAAGATAAATAAGCAGGCTAACCAAAGCGATTACCTACGAAAATAAATAAAAACTTGCGCGATTATATCCTTTACAAACCACGCCCATGCGATGCACTTCTGAATTTTATAACAACAATGACGGACGGGGCCGCCGTGCCACGAATGTACAAAATCTACAACTTGAGGAACCGTACCATAAGACAAGCTTAGGAGATATGGAGCTTTCAGAAGCGACAGCGATCCTAGAGTGCGGATCGACAAGCTATGTACCTCGACTGCGGCATGAGCGCGGCCCGAAGGAGTCGATCTAACGGTGCAGTATGTGGCTGAAAATCACGTAAATGAAATCATAATAGTCAATAAAAAGAATGAGACATGTATGATAACCAAAATACGATTACCTGACATATAGCGATCATGTCAAGTCGAGGACTCGTGCGTAAAATCATCACTCAAATACAACGGGAATTTAACCCGCCTGATGGCGCGTGCCGGCGTCTCACTCGGTATAAGCATGGCCTAGAAGCGAGTCTAGTGGGCCCGTACCGTGGACCATCCAGCGTGTCGGTATGCCCCAAAAGAGATAACAAGATGACACCCATAGTGGAAGCATACAGTGGGCCACCCAGCGTGTCGGTATGTCCAAACGATAACAAGATAATACTCGTTGTGGAAGCATACGTGGGCCACTGGCGTGTCGGTATGTCCAAACAATAACAAGATAATACTCACTGTGGGCGCGTACGTGGGACACTGGCGTGTCGGTATGCCCAAATAAATAACAAGATAACACTCACAATGGAAGCATACGTGGGCACGCGGCGTGTCGGTATGTCCATCAATCAACGGATAAGCGACCTCCATTGAGAGACTCGGTGTACGAAATCAAACACTTGCACATCAAGGGCTATCTCAACAAGCATAGGCAAGTTACACCTGACTCAAGGTACTTTCATTTTATGTCAAAGTCCGGGTTTTTAACCCCCAAAGTACTACATACTTTAAACACTTTTAACACAACGTCAAGTATACCATTAAAACCCAAGTAACTAACCCCTTTTAGATCAGGGTACTCCTACCTTTTAAAACCAAGCCACTTATATTTTTCCATCAGGAAGAGTTCAATAATTGAAAACAAGTTACTTATCTTTTCCCAAAAATCAAGTTACATGACCTTCAAAAAGCCTTTAAGTCTCCTTACATTAGAATGTCAAGAAACCAAATAAAACTTTATTCTTTTAAAGACCAAGTACTCATTACTCACGAATGAGGTTTCACACTTTTCAACACCATTTAGGTCAATTATAAGTCAAGTCTCTTATCTTTTGAAATCAACAAACCATTCTTTAACCTACATAAAGTTGTTATAACTAACTTCCCATAAAGCCATTATAACACTTTATGTTTTAAACCAACCAATTACAACTATAAGCATTTATGAGACCAAGAGGGCTTTTTCTTTAACAACCGAGTACCCATTACTAACGAATAAGATTTTACTACTCTTTCACACAATCAACCCCTTTACACTTCATAACAAGTCAAGGCACAAAAAGGGAAATCAAACTCCTTCAACACACGTGCGTCTACCGCACTATATTTTTCACAAATAATCATGCTCAAGAGGATAGGAAGAATCACAAACCTCGCGACGATTATCGACAAGTAGCTAACTATTCCAAAGTACTATACTCCTGCTAGCCTTTTCCACCCTTCAAGTAGAATATGCTACTCGTAGTACTTCACCCTATAATGGCCATAATACGTCTATTAGCTCCTAGCTTTAACGTATAATACTCTAATTGCAAAGTCCATTATTCTACGGAAATTTGGACAGCACTTCCTTTGTTTCTACCTACTTTGCCACCTTTTTCAAGGCGGTCGGTAACGACACGCCACATTTAAGGCTCAACAATGTAGTTATCAATAGGGGATTACACGCCTACAAGACGTGTAAAATTCCGTCCCACAATTGACATCAAAACTAGTCCACAAAATAAGTGTACATTCGGCAATTAAAGGTACAACAACACTACTACTCTTTCAATCTCTATTTCAATACAAGTTGTTTAGTATGACATGTAATCAAGCCGAAATCGATTAAAGCTACTACAATCCTCTAGTAGATAACATGCGACGATTTTAGATAACGACCAAATTGTAATTCAAATTCAAATGACTCAATCATGTCATTTTGGTTCTAGCCTTCCAAAATCCATAGTACTTACCAATCTTTAATACATGATTCACGTGGTCTATATCCACTATAACAAGTATTATAACTTATATCGAGAAGAGGAATCTTTTACCTTTTGGATTAGCCCACTAAAGCCCTCTTTCTTCACTCCTTTCCGTCAAACTCGTCCACGCTTCTACAAGTTACCAACACTTTGCCTTGCATTGCTCGACAATTTTTTTCTTAGGCTAGGTTTTCTTCAAAAAGTCTAGAGAGAAAAGAGAGGAGTTCTTAGGAGGGTTAGATGAAATGACCAAGTCTTCCAAGACTTGGCCCTAAAATAGGACCCTTTTCTTGGTCAAAAAGATGGGAGGGACACTTGTCACCCTCCCATAGTCTTTTCTCTAAAATATCCCCTATTTTTCTCCCTTTACCGCGGAAAAAATCCCGCCTTGGCGCCGCGGCCCTTTTAACTAACCATGATTTCTAATCACAATATACACAATGCTATCAGAATATAACACTTAAGATATACTCATCTTACATACTAATCTCTAGAGGGTTAAGGATGTACCTGTATCTCTTCTTGCTCACTCCTGCTCGTTCTAATCAATCTGCCCGGTGTGCGTAAGCAGGGAAGGTGACTAGCCACCGATCTGAAGGTGAGTCTCTATATCGCGCCACCTGCAGTCGGACAATTCCTCATAAAATGGCCTGCTGTCATGAAGCAAAACAAGTTGTCGAAGAAGTCGACACTCTCCACAATGATACTTACCACAGCGGCCACAGGGGTGGGGTGGCCTCCTCAGCTAGCACCCTTCCTCTCAGAACCAGAATCCATGGCGATCGGTAGGTTGAGTCCTCCTGCCATCCTTCCTACTAGGACATCCTTTCGACCGACACGTGGCCCGACGGCGCGAGTAAAACAAGCGTCGACAAAAAGCGACATTCCGGGATGGCGCGCCGCAGCTGTGATTGCGAGGAAAAGCGAATCGGTGGTTTGGAAACTACGTGTATCTGTAAATCGGAAGCCACGGAGCTCGACCAACTCGGCATACCTCGAGCGTCACGAAGTGCGTGGAGGACCACTGCCTGGCGGAGTGCATAACGATCTGCTTCTTGAGAAGGTCGCCTCGAAAGTTACCAAAGGACCTGCCGATCGGCCTCTTACCTGTCCTTGATTAATCTGTCGATCTCTACGTTTTTTGGCCTGCTGCGTATAAGCCCGTACACAGGCCATGCTCAAGCCTGACTGAAGAGCTACTCTTGCACAACCCTCACTTAGATAGTCATCAGGACCCGTGATAAATCGATCCATAATATACCCTGCAGTTGCTAACTCCAGCTAGTAATGTGGTCGTCTCTTTGCAATCTATTCTTTACGCTCACGGTCGTGGGCCCGAAGGTGTAAATGTCATGGCGCGATGAGCTGCTGCGCCGTGCTAAACTCTCTTTGAAATGGCGATCTCGCAGAACTCCCCGAATGAAGCACCACCCTAGGTGATGATTGGGCCTGTGCCCTCGTAACCCTCTGTGCTCTACTCGCAGCTCCCTCGGCTGCCTTGCCCTCCTGGGCCCGGGTTGCCTTACGCGGAGGCATAACGGTAAGGGAAAGAAATACGTTAGAGGGTCCAACTTATAACACAACTCTAGCACGATCTCGAGTGAGAAGAATGGAAATCAATCCTAAATATCCTATAGCCTCACGATTATTGGTGTGGTGCACAACACACCGATAATCAAGACTCTACTAGATACGGTCTGTAGACACCTTAGAGATTAATCGCTCACGATACCACTTTTGTCACGACCGGGCCGAGCAGTGTTGGTGCCTTACCGGGCACCCAGTATACATACATCGAGTGTCGGCGGAATATAAAATAAGACATGAAATATGAAGCGATTATACGAGAAAAGTTGCCTTTCGGCATATATATATAAGCGTAAATCAAGCGATTTACATCCCTTTTACAACTCGCCACTGATTACTACGGACCTCAGAATGATATGACATGATGGCGGGGCGGGGCCGCCATACCTGAATGTAAGTACCTGACGGCGGACTATACGTGATAAGCCTCGGAGAAGCGGAGCTTCCCAAACGCTGTGACCACATGGCGAGAATCAACAAGCGGTGTACCTCTACTGCGGCATGAGCGGCCGAAGGAGGTAAGTACAACCAGTACCAAGTATGTGGATCGAAAATCGTGTAAATGAAATCATAGTAGGCTATATAAAGCGGGAGACATGTATGATAACCAAACTACGATTCCTGATAAATAGCGGTCATGTCAAGTCGGGGACTCGCGCCTCAAAGTCATCACTCAAATATAACTATGGGTCTCACGCCCACAACATCAATCATGCGTGGAATACCTTCCGCTGGCGATCATGATATAAAAGCACCAAGAATACACATGAACACGGGTCCGCTTTGTGTCATAATAAAACCGTCTGGGGTAAATGCGAAGGCATAGCGACTACTAAAACCACGGTACCAGCGGTCATAAAGCGTATCACGAGTGCATCTGAAGCGCCACATGATCGGCGGCCACTCGCGCGATATCAAATGTGCGCGTCTAATCCTGGAACTTCCGCGACTCGCATAGGCCACTCGCATAGGCGCGTGAGGTATAACCCGCGTCGAGGGTACTCCGGCGTCGCCCTGGACTCGCGATCCGCGTAGCGCGTAGACGCGTGACCACAAGGGCGCGCTAACACGGAACTCGTAGCTCGCGAGGTCCCCTGGACCCGCATGAGATATTCTCGAATCATGGTCCCAGACCGCCTGAGTCTACCCCGCATCGGAGGGCAGATTAACCCCCGGTATCATGTCAAGAGGTGAGTGATATAATACTAACACAACAGCTTATCGTTAAACAACATAAGCACAACAAGGGAAACCCTTTTACACAAACATCACAAGATACTAACACACGTAGCATCCTAACATGTTTACAAGTTCGGGTTTTTATCCCCAAAGTACTTCATACATTAACTCTTTAAAAGATCCGTTTTCACAGAAGTCACACAATACCCGTAGTATAAAAATAGAGTGACTACCTTTTTAAGTAAACCAAAACACTTCTCTTTGTAAAATCAAGTAACAACATTCTTTTCCAAACGTTCAAGTTTGCCTAGTTTCAAATACTCAAGTTTCTCATTTTCGAAAGGTTTCGTAGTTCATAGTCTTAATCACGTAATAAGATAATTCTCTTTTAAACAATTTGAGAAACATATGCCTTATGTGTGAGTAGGTTATTCTTGTTTATAACAATCTTATTAAAGCAGCCATGATCTAGAAAATGTAATATCATTTTGTCTCATATTAGCATCTTTGATGGAGGTTTCTCTTGGTTTTAATAATACTTAATTAGTCAATACATTTCCCTTTATTAACGCTGCGGTGGTTAGTTCGATACTTATTACGATTTAGAAATCGGTAAAACATTATCCCTTTTGAAAACCAAGTACTCATTACTCGAATGAGGTTTCACACTTTTTAACAAAATTCATATTAATTTAATTAAGTCAAGTCTCTTATCTTTTAAGATCAAGTCTCTTAACTTCTAAAATCAATAAACCATTCTTTTTATCTCTCTTAAGTCGTTATACCTAACTTCCCATAAAGCTAGTATAACTCTTAAGCTTTTAAAACCAAGTATTACTCTTCTTTCAAAAAGGTTTTTTAACTCTTTTGAAATACTTCAAGATTCTTATTATTTAAAACTCAATTCTAAAGACATCGGAGTAAAACCACGTTCAGTTAACACACGTACGTCTACCGTACTATATATACATTCTTTTAAAATATCATGCTCAAGAGGATAGGAAGAATCACATACCTCGCGACGATTTATCGACTATTAGCAAATAGCTCCAAAATCGTAATCCTGCTAGCATTTTCCACCCTTCGTAGAATACGCTACTCGTGATGCTTCAACCTATAACGGTTATACAAGTCTATCAATGTCTAGACTACTCGGTAGAATAAATCTAGATACAAGATTCTACGGAAAAATTGGCGACTTCCTGCAGTCAAACTACACAAGTCTACTGTAAATACAGTCCTATGTAAGTACAGTTTAATCTTCTTCTTTAATATTCTTCTGATGTGATTTCAGTTCAATTCTCTTCTCTTATACCATCTTTCTATATCTTATACTCATTTCTATACTACTACAGTATGTAATTTCCAATTCTGATAGAAGAAGAGTATTTACCTCGGTAAGCCCAAAATTATCCAAGTTTTAATGTCGATCCCGAGCAACGTTTAGCTCCTACTGCAGGCGCTCAACCCGCTCCAAACAACCCTTAGAAGTTCTACGCAACTTCTTTAATACTTCAACCGACTATGAAGATTTTCCTTAGGGTTTCGTTTTTGTGGTGAAGGAAGTATAATAGTATTTTGGGCTTTTAGTATAGGGGTAACCTTGGAATACTCTTGTTATACCCGTAGTTCCGTGGTATGTATGCGAGGGCGTGCGTGCGAGAATCTGACGAAAGATTGGAAAGGAAGAAAGAGGTGATTTTTCCACGGAAAAGTTTCCGGTTTTGTGAAGGAAAAAGGTTCGTTAATGGAATTGGATTCCCAGTTTGGTATTTGGACTTCATAGATTATATTAGAATTTTGAGATTTTATTTTGGAAATGGTCACGTGGGGCCCACGGGAGAAATTCTGATTTTGTAGAGGCCGCTTTGTTTTTGAGATTTCCGGTATTTTGGATATTTTGGAAGACGAAATATTCAGGCGAATCGGGGCGACACGTGTCACCCCGTGGCACCGCTGGCGATTTTACCTTTGTGCACAACACGGTTGAGTCGTTTTCGACGAAGCGTTTTTGCGTAACTGCGAAGGAAAATTCGGCTATGTCGTTTTGTATTTTTGCGGATTTTTAGGCGGCGGAACATTTTGGACCAACGAGGCGGCACTTGGCACCGTTGGTGGGCAAGGTGGCGCGTGGGACGATTGGGAGATAGGGTTGGGCAAGATATTTGTGTAGATATTTGTGAGGTTTTAAGGAGTAGGGTCTAGGGTGCACTTGGCTTGATCTTGGCCTTACACTTGTGTAGCACTTGGCTAGATCTTGGCCGTTGGTTGGCCTTTGGCTTTGCTATAAATACCCCTCCCTTGTGAAGACTTATTCATTCACTCCTTACTTTGTCTAAGTCTTGAAAGCCTCGCCTCCCTCTTGTTGGCTCTCGTCCAACTCCACCACGCTTTGTGAGGCCTTGAACCGAGAGTTCCCCTCCTTGTCAAGGCCCTTTGGTAGAAACCCACCCCCTATCTTGGAGTGTTTTCGTGAGGTACCCACTCCCCTTGGTAGAAAGTTGTCTTCCAGTATTGTTATAATGCCCAAAATACCTTAGCCTTGTACCTTGTAGTATTCCAAAGATACCTCTATCGTAGAGCAGGAAATACTACCTTTTGTCCTTTGGTCTCAAACCGAAACCCTAAGGAAATCTTCGTTGTTTGATTGAAGTATTTAGGTAGAAGTTGGTTAGAACTTCTAAGGGTTGTTTGGGCGGGATGGAGCACCGGAGTTGGAGCTAAGCGTTGCTAAGGATCGACATTTAACTTGGATAATTATGGGCTTATCGAGGTAATTATCTTGTCCCTCTATTGGTAATTGGAATTTACATGTTGTTGAATATATAGTTGAAGTATACTATATATAGAACTAAGCTTAATCTTTGCGCAATGTCTTTTGACTTAAGCTGAAGAATAAAGAAAAGAAGCGAATTGTATTTACATAGGGTGTATTGCGGTAGACTTGTGTAGTATTCGAGTAGAATTGTACACGTCAGGTTAGGCGTGTAAACCCACTGGTTGGCTTGGTAGCGGCCTCGATAGAGGAGGAGATTCTGTTGTTGCGGGGAGAGTCTTTGCGAATTTTACGTAGAGAAATGGAACCTTGTGTTTTGAGGTTAATAGAAGTTGTGGCCTTTTTAGGTGAAAGTACTAAGAGTAGCGTATTCTACTCGAGGAGTGGAAAGGGCTAGCAAGGTTGTAGTACTTGGAGCATTTTGCTTATTGTCGATAAATCGTCGCGAGGTATGTGAACCTCTTCCTATCTTTTCTAGCATGATTATTGTGAACTATGTAGTACGGTAGACGTACATGTGCTAAGTGATTTGGTTGGTTTAAAACATAGGGTGTTATAATAGCTTTATGGGAAGTTAGTTATAACGACCTTATGTGAGTGAAAATGGTTTACTGATGTTAGAAGTTAAGAGACTTGATCTTATAAGATAAGAGACTTAACTTATTTGTTTTAATGTGGATGTTTGTGTGAAACCTCATTCGTGAGTAATGAGTACTTGGTTTTTAAAGGGATAATGTTTTACTGATTTCGGGAATCAGAATGTGTATCGACAGACCACTGCAGCGTTAATAAAAGGACAATGTCTTGTCTAATGAGGGGTTGTATTAAAACCGGTAGAAACCTCCATGCGTAGAAGCTAAGATGAGACAAAATGATATTACATTTTCTAGATCATGGTCTTTGTAATAAGATCGTTATAAACAAGAATAAACTACTCACATATATGACATATGTTACTCAATTGTTCTAAAAAGGAATCAAGTGATTAAGTTTGGAAACTATGAAACCATTTGAAAATGAGAAGCTTGAGTAATTGAAACTAGGCAAACTGGAACTTAGGAAAAGAATGTTGTTACTTGATTTTGAAAAGGAAGGTGGGTTGGTCATTCTAATACTACGGGTATCGGGTGACTTTTATAAAAGTAATGGATCTCTTTTAAAAGAACTTAACGTATGTAGTACTTTGGGGTTAAAAATCCGGACTTTGGCATAAAATGAAAGTACTTTGAGTTGTGTGAAACTTGCCTATGCTTGTTGTTGTGAAACTTGCCTATGCTTGTTGTTGTGAAACTTGCCTATGCTTGTGATGATAGCCTTTATTGTACAAGCGTTGTGTTTACGTGTTACCGGCGTCTCGATAGAGGTCGGTTGGTAGTTGAGAACTTACTTGGGCGTCTTGCGGCGGTGGCGGAGAAATTCCGCAGATGCGTTCTGTTGATAGTATTATTGTTGTTAATCGCTTTGGACATACCGACACGATCGTAGCGCGCGGGTATGCTTCCATTTTGGTTAAGGTCTCGTGGTTAATCACTTTGGATATCTTGACACGATCGTAGCGCGCGGGTATGTTTCCATTTTGATTATCGCCTTGTGATTTCCTTTTGGACATCGACACGACGATCGTAGCGCTGCGGGTATCGTCCATTTGGAATCTTGTCTATTGTTTCCCTTTGGACATGCGACGACGATCGTAGCGCTGCGGGTATCGTCCATTTGGAATGTTGTCTTATTGTTTCCCTTTGGACATCACGACACGATGCGTAGCGCGCGGGTATGCTTCCATTTGGATTCTTGTCTTGTTGTTATCATATCATCATTGCCGTGATGAGGAAAGGTATTCCACGGGCATGATTGATGTTGTGGGCGTGAGACCACGACTTGATATAAGCGTTATATGTGGTGTCTTTGTAGTTTGGCTATCATACATGTCTCTGCTTTGTATAGTGTTATGATTTCATTCTGACATTATGCGATTCACATACTTGGTACTGTTATCGACCTCCTTGAAGTGCGTTCATGCCGCGGTAGAGGTACATCGATCGTGGATCTCGCCATAGGATCACCGTTCAGCGCGTTGGGAAGCTCCGTTTCTCGGAGGCTTATCTTTTGGTATGTGTTCCACGAGTTGTAGGTTCTTGTACATTCGGGGTATGGCGGGGCCTGTCCGTCATAGTCGTTGTAAATCTTAGAAGTGCATGAAATCTTGTTGTGGGCGGGGTTGTAAAAGGATTAAAGCTGTTCGGAGTTTTATGTTTATCTTGAAGGCAAGCTGTTTTGGTTGCTTTGTTTATTTATTATATCTCTTGTTTAATGACTCATGTTTTATGTTCGCTGATTTTCTACGATGTATGTATCGCTAGGGTGCGGGGTAAGGCACGATCCACGGGCCCGATTTTGGTGTGACATAGTGGTATCGAGCGATTAATCCTCGGAAAGTGTCTGCACCGTGTCTAGTAAGTCTTGATTATCGGTGTGTTGTGCACCACATCTATAATCGAGGAGGCTATAAGACATTTAGGATTAGTTTCCATTTCTTCTCATTACGAGATCGTGCCTTAGAGGCAGTGTTGTGAGTTGGACCCTCCGGCGTATCTCGTTTTACCGATTATGCCTCGCGCGAGTGCAACGAGCCAGAAGGGCAAGGCGGCCGAGAGGCGCTAGTGAGATCTGAGAGGAGTTCGGCGCGAGCGATCAAGACTGAGCAGTGCTTCCGACGGCGAGTTTCGCGACGCCGCCCGGCACCAGCGAGTTTAAAGCGCGGCAGATGGCTGCCGAGACTACTGATACGAGCCTCCAGGTCCCGATGCAGGCGGGAGATGGGTCCGAGAGATGGCGATTATTGGCGAGTCGTGGCGGATATGAGATAGTTTGGATCACGAAGTTCTAGTTCGATGCACCGATGGTTCACCCCGGCGAGATAGTTTGAGGCTACGGGACTTTACGAGTTGTAGCCGCGAGTTTCTGGTCGAGGCACGAGGATGATCCGCGAGTTCATCCGGCGATTCTGACGGATCGTCGCGGGTGATCAAGGCTTGAGACCGAGTCTGTGACCTTTGGTTCGCATCGGTGCGTGATACCGCGATCGATTGGTTTGATTCATGGGAGCTTTCGGGAGAGCATGCACCTCAGCAGTATGGGATGAGTTTTGGGGGCTTTCACGCACTTCTTGCCTCGCGGATGAGGAGGGCGCGGTAAATGATTTTATTCTTGAGGCAGAGAGGGCGCACTGTCAGGGAGTACAATGTCGAGTTCGATTCTTTGGCTCGATATGTACCTGCGCTAGTTGCAGATATGGAGGATAGGGTGCATCGCTACATCACCGGGCTAGATGATTATATGGCTGAGTCTTGTGCGGGTGTTTCTCTTGGGGCATGGACATTGCCGCGTGCGAGCTCATGCGCTAGGATGTGAGGCACGGAGGGTCGAAGGAATGACACTGGATCGCGAGAAGAGGGCGGGCAAGCGAGGTCCTGTGGTGACTTTCGAGGCGGACCGCCTCGTGAGCTAGTTATATACCCCCAAGACTGAGTGGTCCTCCACCGTCTTGAGATCTGGTCGGGGCTCGAGGTTCAGATTTTCGGGAGAAGCGGGGTGTTAACGGTGAAGCCACCTACCTCGTTGTGACCGTTGTGGTAGACTCCATTTTGGAGAGTGTCGTGCTAGATTGGGAGTTTGTTTTGCATGCGGCCAGCGAGGCCATTTGCGAGGCTGTCCGACCAAGGGAAGCGCGGATGTTACGACTCGACGCCTTGAGATTTGTGGTGGTTCATCACCTCTGTTATGCGCCTGCAGTGGCCTATGATTAGAGTGGGCGGTAGCTACAGGTATATCCTTAACCCTCTAGAGTTTTGGTATGCTTGTTATGATGATCTCATTATTGTGTGCTATGTACGGATAGCATTGTGATATGTGTGAGTTAGAATACATGGTTAGTTGGAAGGTTACGTATGGGGGCATGGTAAGTGTGAACCTTAGACTATTTCACGACTGAGACCTTAGAGGTAAGGTCGTCTTGAGTATAAGATTCGTTTTATGTTTGACCTTTATAAGGGTGAGTAGTATACGTGGGATTTATCTGTGTGATGAGTCAGTGGGTAGTGTGAGATGGAAGTGGTAGCTTTCATGATGTGAATTAGTAAGATTGTTGGATCGGGAACAAGAGTTTAGCGCGGTTGGGGTAGGGTTGAGGACCATTTGCGGGTCAACCAGTAACCGGTTTTGGGGTTGGGTCAGTTCTGGGTGGTCCCGCCAGGTGGTAGGGTCACGAGGATGCTAGGCCCAAGTTTGTATGACCATCGTATGAGTTTGTGGATGTGTTCGACCAGAATCGTTCGTGAATGCCGGGAATGGCCTTAGGGGATATTACGGCTAGTAAGATGACCAAGTTTGGAGGTGGTGACTCGAGGTTTTGGGAATCAAGGCGATGACTGAAGTATGGTACGTATACTGGGAGAGTTCAAGTGTTCGAGGGGGGGGCACGACGATTAAGGAAGGAGGAGAACGTGTGTTATTTCGTGGCGAGATGTGGCGTGGGCAATTTTGTTGCAAGATGCTTCTTCGATATCCGTCTTGAGAAGGAACATTCGGGACGAATGTTTCTAAGGAGGGGAGAATGTTATACCCCGTAGTTCCAGGGTATGTATGCGAGGACGTACGTACGAGAATACGACAGAAAGATTGGAAAGGAAGAAAGAGGTGATTTTTCCACGGAAAAGTTTAGGTTTTGTGAAGGAAAAAGGTTCGTTAATGGGGTGGATTCCCAGTTTGGTATTTGGACTTCATAGATTATATTAGAATTTTGAGATTTTATTTTGGAAATGGTCACGTGGGGCCCACGGGAGAAATTCTGGTTTTGTAGGGCGCTTTGTTTTGAGATTTCCGGTATTTTGGATATTTTGGAAGACGAAATATTCAGGCGAATCGGGGCGACACGTGTCACCCCATGTGGCACCTTGGCGATTTTACCTTTGTGCAACACGGTTGGAGTCGTTTTTCGGACGAAGCGTTTTGCGTAACTGCGAAGGAAAATTCGGCTATGTCGTTTTGTATTTTGCGGATTTTTCGGCGGCGGAACATTTTGGACCAACGAGAGCGGCGTGGCACCTCTCGTTGGTGGGCAAGGTGGGCGCGTGGGACGATTGGGAGATAGGGTTGGGCAAGATATTTGTGTAGATATTTGTGAGGTTTTAAGGAGTAGGGTCTAGGGTGCACTTGGCTTGATCTTGGCCTTACACTTGTGTAGCACTTGGCTAGATCTTGGCCATTGGTTGGCCTTTGGCTTTGCTATAAATACCCTCCTTGTGAAGACTTATTCATTCACTCCTCACTGTCTAAGTCGTGAAAGCCTCTCCTCCCTCTTGTTGGCTCTCGTCCAACTCCCCCCCCACCACCTTTGTGAGGCCTTGAACCGAGAGTTCCCCCTCCCTTGTCAAGGCCCTTTGGCCGAGAAACCCCCCCTATCTTGGAGTGTTTCGTGAGGTACCCTCCCCTTGGTAGAAAGTTGTCTTCCAGTATTGTTATAATGCCCAAAATACCTTAGCCTTGTACCTTGTAGTATTCCAAAGATACCTCTATCGTAGAGCAGGAAATACTACCTTTTGTCCCTTTGGTCTCAAACCGAAACCCTAAGGAAATCTTCATTGTTTGATTGAAGTATTTAGGTAGAAGTTGGTTAGAACTTCTAAGGGTTGTTTGGAGCGGGATGGAGCACCCGGAGTTGGAGCTAAACGTTGCTAAGGATCGACATTTAACTTGGATAATTATGGGCTTATCGAGGTAATTATCTTGTCCCTCTATTGGTAATTGGAATTTACATGTTGTTGAATATATAGTTGAAGTATACTATATATAGAACTAAGCTTAGTACTGCGGCAATGTCTTTTGACTTAAGCCTGAAGAATAAAGAAAAGAACTGAACTGTATTTACATAGGACTGTATTGCAGTAGACTTGTGTAGTATTACTGAGTAGAATTGTACACGTCCGGTTAGACGTGTAAACCCCCCCCCTGGTTGGCTTGGTAGCCGGCCTCGATAGAGGAGGAGATTTACGCTGTTGTTGCGGGAGAGTCTTCTAGAATTTTACGTAGAGAAATGGAACCTTGTGTTTTGAGGTTAATAGAAGTTGTGGCCTTTTTAGGTGAAAGTACTAAGAGTAGCGTATTCTACTCGAGGAGTGGAAAGGGCTAGCAAGGTTGTAGTACTTGGAGCATTTTGCTTATTGTCGATAAATCGTCGCGAGGTATGTGAACCTCTTCCTATCTTTTCTAGCATGATTATTGTGAACTATGTAGTACGGTAGACGTACATGTGCTAAGTGATTTGGTTGGTTTAAAACATAGGGTGTTATAATAGCTTTATGGGAAGTTAGTTATAACGACCTTATGTAGGTGAAAATGGTTTACTGATGTTAGAAGTTAAGAGACTTGATCTTATAAGATAAGAGACTTAACTTATTTGTTTTAATGTGGATGTTTGTGTGAAACCTCATTCGTGAGTAATGAGTACTTGGTTTTAAAGGGATAATGTTTCTTGATTTGGGAATCGAGAATGTGTATCGACAGGACCAACTGCAGCGTTAATAAAGGAAAATGTATTGAATAATGATGTATTGTATTAAAACCGGTAGAAACCTCCATCTGCATAGAAGCTAAGATGAGACAAAATGATATTACATTTTCTAGATCACGGTCTTTGTAATAAGATCGTTATAAACAAGAATAAACTACTCACATATATGACATATGTTACTCAATTGTTCTAAAAAGGAATCAAGTGATTAAGTTTGGGAATTATGAAACCATTTGAAAATGAGAAGCTTGAGTAATTGAAACTAGGCAAACTGGAACTTAGGAAAAGAATGTTGTTACTTGATTTTGAAAAGGAAGGTGGGTTGGTCATTCTAATACTACGGTATCGGGTGACTTTTATAAAAGTAATGGATCTCTTTTAAAAGAACTTAACGTATGTAGTACTTTGGGGTTAAAAACCCGGACTTTGGCATAAAATGAAAGTACTTTGAGTTGTGTGAAACTTGTCTATGCTTGTTGTTGTGAAACTTGCCTATGCTTGTTGTTGTGAAACTTGCCTATGCTTGTGATGATAGCCTTTATTGTACAAGCGTTGTGTTTACGTGTTCTGGCGTCTCGATAGAGTCGGTTGGTAGTTGAGAACTTACTTGGGCGTCAGCGTGGCGGAGAAATTCCACGCAGTGCGTTCGTTGATAGTATTATTGTTGTTAATCGCTTTGGACATACCGACACGATCGTAGCGCGGGTATGCTTCCATTTTGGTTAAGGTCTCGTGGTTAATCGCTTTGGATATCTCGACACGATCGTAGCGCGCGGGTATGTTTCCATTTTGATTATCGCCTTGTGATTTCCTTTTGGACATCTCGACACGATGCGTAGCGCGGGTATCGTCCATTTGGAATGCTGTCTATTGTTTCCCTTTGGACATACCGACACGATCGTAGCGCGCGGGTATCGTCCATTTGGAATGTTGTCTTATTGTTTCCCTTTGGACATCCGACACGATCGTAGCGCGCGGGTATGCTTCCATTTGGATTCTGTCTTGTTGTTATCATATCATCATTGCCGTGATGAGGAAGGTATTCCACGGGCATGATTGATGTTGTGGGCGTGAGACCACGACTTGATATAAGCATATATGTGGTGTCTTGTAGTTTGGCTATCATACATGTCTCTGCTTTGTATAGATTATGATTTCATTCTGACATTATGCGATTTCACATACTTGGTACTGTTATCGACCTCCTTGGGGCTGCGTTCATCTGCGGTAGAGGTACATCGGTCGTGGATCCTCGCTCATAGGATCACCGTTCAGCGTTGGGAAGCTCCGTTTCTCCGGAGGCTTATCTTTTGGTATGTGTTCCCTGAGTTGTAGGTTCTTGAATATTCAAGGGTATGGCGGGGCCACTGTCCGTCATAGTCGTTGTAAATCTTAGAGTGCAGTAATGCTTGTTGTGGGCGGGGTTGTAAAAGGATTAAGCATTCGTGTTTTATGTTTTATCGAAGGCAAGCTGTTTTGGTTGCTTTATTTATTTATTATATCTCTTGTTTAATGACTCATGTTTTATGTTCCGCTGATTTTCTCTGATGTATGTATCGCTAGGGTGCCCGGGGTAAGGCACCAGTCACGGGCCCGATTTTCGGGGTGTGACAACTACAAGGTATAAGGCTAAGGTATTTTGGAATAGTAACAATACTTGGAGAGTATTTTCTATCAAGAGGGGGGGTATTTTTACGAGAACAACTCAAGAGGGGGGAGTGTGTTTCGGCTAGCACCACTAGGAGGGGGGGATATCTCTCGGCCAAGGGGCCTCACAAAGGGGGAGGGGTGCTCTAGGACGAGAGCCACAAGAAGGGGTGGGGGGGGGGGGGGGGAGGATTTTCAAGACTTAGAAAACATTTCGTGGATGAAGAAGTCTTCAACCAAGGGGGGTTATTTATAGGGAAACCAATGGCAAAGATCAAGCCAAGTGGTGGGCAAGTGTAGGGTGAGGATTTGGGCAAGTGTACCTTATCCATCTACCACACAAAAATATCACAAATATCCTACCAACCCTTGACCCACAAATCGTGCAAGAAGACGCCCACAATAACGTCCACTTTGAGGGTGACACATGTCACCCTCCCGTTGGTCCAAAATATTTCATCTCTCGGAAAAATCCGCAAAAATTATAAATGACATAGCCTTAATTTTCCCTTCGCAAGTTTTGTAAAACGTTTCGTCGAAAAACGATTCTTTTCGGGGGTTGTGCACAAATTTCGCCCTATGCCTAACTTAAGGCTTAAACTTTCGTACGTACGTCCTTACGTACATACTCTGGAAATACGGGGTATAACAGATACAACATCAGAGAAAATCAGCGGAAATAAAAACTTAAACATGAAACAAGATAAATAAGAAACAGGCTAACCAAAACGGTTACCTTTCTGAAAATAAATAAAAACTTGCGAAGTTATATCCTTTACAAACCCTGCCCACAACAGTGCTACAGACCTCTAAGAATTTTATAACAACAATGACGGGACAGGGCCCCGCCATGCCCCTGAATGTACAAAAATCTACAACCAGTGGAGTACCACAAGACAAGCTTAGGAGATATGGAGCTTTCGAGAAGCTGAGCGATCCTAAGAGTGCGGATCGACAAGCTATGTACCTCAACTGCGGCATGAACGCGGCCCGAAGGAGGTCGATAACAGTACAGTATGTGGCGAAAATCGTAAATGAAATCATAATAGTCAATAAAAAGCAGGAGACATATATGATAACCAAAATACAGTACACAACATATAAGCAGTCATGTCAAGTCAGAGACTCATGCCCGTAAAATCATCACTCAAATACAACCCGGGAATTTAACCCGCACAATGGCCACATGCCCCGGCATCTCACCTCGGTATAAGAATGGACCTAGAACCGTCCTAGTGGGCCAATACCCGTGGACCATCCAACGTGTCGGTATGCCCCAAAGGAGATAACAAGATGACACCCATAGTGGAAGCATACCCGTGGGCCACCCAACGTGTCAGTATGTCCAAACCAATAACAAGATAATACTCATTGTGGAAGCATACCCGTGGGCCACCCAACGTGTCAGTATGTCCAAACAATAACAAGATAATACTCACTGTGGACGCATACCCGTGGGACACCCAACGTGTCGGTATGCCCAAATAAATAACAAGATAACACTCCTAATGGAAGCATACCCGTGGGCCACCCAACGTGTCAGTATGTCCATCAATCAACCAGATAGCCGACCCTCCATCGAGAGACTCGGTAGCACGAAATCAAACACTTGCACATCAAGGGCTATCTCAACAAGCATAGGCAAGTTACACACAACTCAAGGTACTTTCATTTTATGTCAAAGTCCGGGTTTTTAACCCCCAAAGTACTACATACTTTAAACACTTTTAACACAACGTCAAGTATACCATTAAAACCCAAGTAACTAACCCCTTTTAGATCAGGGTACTCCTACCTTTTAAAACCAAGCCACTTATATTTTTCCATCAGGAAGAGTTCAATATTTGAAAACAAGTTACTTATCTTTTCCCAAAAATCAAGTTACATGACCTTCAAAAAGCCTTTAAGTCTCCTTACATTTGAATGTCAAGAAACCAAATAAAACTTTATTCTTTTAAAGACCAAGTACTCATTACTCACGAATGAGGTTTCACACTTTTCAACACCATTTAGGTCAATTATAAGTCAAGTCTCTTATCTTTTGAAATCAACAAACCATTCTTTAACCTACATAAAGTTGTTATAACTAACTTCTCATAAAGCCATTATAACACTTTATGTTTTAAACCAACCAATTACAACTATAAGCATTTATGAGACCAAGAGGGCTTTTTCTTTAACAACCGAGTACCCATTACTAACGAATAAGATTTTACTACTCTTTCACACAATCAACCCCTTTACACTTCATAACAAGTCAAGGCACAAAAAGGGAAATCAAACTCCTTCAACACACGCCTAGCGACTATATTTTTCACAAATAATCATGCTCAAGAGGATAGGAAGAATCACATACCTCGCGACGATTATCGACAAGTAGCAAACTGTTCCAAAGTACTATACTCCTGCTAGCCTTTTCCACCCTTCAAGTAGAATATGCTACTCGTAGTACTTCACCCTATAATGGCCATAATACGTCTATTAGCTCCTAGCTTTAACGTATAATACTCTAATTGCAAAGTCCCTTATTCTACGGAAATTTGGACAACACTTCCTTTGTTTCTACCTACTTTGCCACCTTTTTCAAGGCCGAATTCAGTAACCAACACGCCACATTTAAGGCTCAACAATTTAGTTATCAACAGGGTATTACATGCCTACAAGACGTGTAAAATTCCGCCCCACAATTGACATCAAAACTAGTCCACAAAATAAGTGTACATTCGGCAATTTAAGGTACAACAACACTACTACTCTTTCAATCTCTATTTCAATACAAGTTGTTTAGTATGACATGTAATCAAGCCGAAATCGATTAAAGCTACTACAATCCTCTAGTAGATAACATGCGACGATTTTAGATAACGACCAAATTGTAATTCAAATTCAAATGACTCAATCATGTCATTTTCGGATTTCTAGCCTTCCAAAATCCATAGTACTTACCAATCTTTAATACATGATTCACGTGGTCTATATCAACTATAACAAGTATTATAACTTATATCCAAGAGAAGAGGGAATCTTTTACCTTTTGGATTAGCCCACTAAAGCCCTATTTCTTCAACCCCTTTCCCGTCAAACTCGTCCACGCGCGCTTCCTACAAGTTACCAACACTTTGCATTCTTGCCGCCGCTCCAACAATTTTTTTTCTTAGGCTAGGTTTTCTTCAAAAAGTCTAGAGAGAAAAGAGAGGAGTTCTTAGGAGGGTTAGATGAAATGACCAAGTCTTCCAAGACTTGGCCCTAAAATAGGACCCTTTTCTTGGTCAAAAGATGGGAGGACACTTGTCACCCTCCATAGGCTTTCTCTAAAATATCCCTGTTTTTCTCCTATACCGCGGAAAAAATCCGCATTGGCGCGCGCCCGCGCCGGCGCCAGGCTTCAACCCCGAGAATTTCCAGCATTCGGCGCGCGGCCTGCGTTCGGCGCCGCGGCCACTGCAACCCGCGAACTCCCAAGGTAACTGGGCGCGCGGCCTCGCTCCGGCGCCCGTGCTGTGGCCCGTGACCGAAAATACTGCTTTGCCTTACTGCTCACCGAACTTGAAACTTCCATAACTTTTGACTCCGATGTCCTATCGACGAACGGTTTGTTGCGTTGGGAACTAGATTTAACGGACTACACACTAGGCTTTTGAAACACCTAAAAACTCCTGACGTAATGGGGCATAAACCGCCTCAAGGTTGACTAAAACTCGTCCGAAACAGTCCATCACCCTATCTTTCTAAATTTTCATCTTAGTTCCTTTCGTACGGTCTTATAAGCTAGACCTGAAATGTGGGGCGTAACACCCGGGGTCGGGTCGTGACATTACACACCTAAACTTGGGTGTGTAAAATTCTGCCCCATAAGGTACAACAATTCACTTAACAATTTTAAGGTAGTTGTTAGGCTACAACATGCTCACAATATCTTCTTAACCAATCCTTCCATATTCAAACCCCATTTATTACATGCAATGACTCCAAGAGCATTATTTACTACTACAAATCCCTTATTCTTCACATGCAACATCAATACTACCTACAAGAGAAGAAATGTTACCTTTAGAGCTTTAGCCAAAACTATTCCAACAACTTTGCTAGCCTCCTTTCCAAGCACACCACCACAATAACTCCTACAAGCTAGCCACAAGCTTCCTTCTTGTCTTTAACTTTTTAGATTTTTCCTAGGCTTTGAATTCCTCTTGAAATTTTAGAGAGAAGTGAGAGCTTAAGCTTAGAGAGAGAGAGGGATTTGAAAGATGACCAAGTCTTCAAGAGTTGGTCAATATAAGGCATGCAAGAAATCAGATGGGGGCACTTGTCACCCTCGAGTCTTTTAAAGAAATCTGATTTTTCCTCGGTTTTCCGCCAGATCCGCCTCGGCGCGCCTGCGGCCCGCGTGGCTGGCTCTGCGGACTTACGAAACTTCCGGCGCCGCGGCCCTGCTTCCCGGCGCCGCGGCTCTGTAACTTCAGCGACCCCTCAGTATATCCGGCGCCGCGGCCCTGCTTCCGGCGTCGCGGCCCTGTCGCCTTTGTCCGAAATACATTTCTGTCCTACTGCGCACTGAACTTGTAACTCCCATAACTTCCTACTCCAATGTCCTATCGACGAACGGTTTGTTGCGTTGGAAACTAGACTCAACGAACTACGCACTAGGCCTTTGAAACATCTAAAACTCTCAATGTAACTGGACATATTCCACCTCAAAGTTGACTAAAAATCCGTCCGAAACAATCCGTCAACCTATCTTTCAAAAATTTTAAGTCTTACTCTCTTTCGTACGCTCTCATACGCATGACCTGAACTACGGGGTGTAACATTCTCCCCCCCTTAGAAACATTCGTCCCCGAATGTTCTTTTGGAGCCACTCTACTATTCCTCGGTACATCCTCGTACTTTACACTAATGGAACTTCATTATGCCACCTATGACCCTAAGATATCGCACACGCATACCCATTCACCGTAAGTCAAACAGGAAACGAACCCAAAACATGGACCATTACTACTTACCCCCGTTCATGGCCTAACAGAGTTTCCTGAGGATCCTCCTCAGACCTCGAACCATAGAACTCGGGTGGATTACAACTCAGAAAGTCCCGAATCCTTAAACCGTCGGCCCTAGGGTTAGCCACGGCGTGGCGGCTTGCCGCCACGATGCTAGTCAACAACCGACCGCTCTCGTAATCCCTATACTCGCCTGAGGAAGCTGAGGCTCGGGTACCGCGGTCTTAGTAGCCGCTGCTGCCCGAACTCTTTGGGCGATGTCGTGGAACTTCATTGTCTGAAAACATCACCTCCGGCAGGTGGGCTGTGCCCAGTAACCCTCTGCGTCCGACTTGCAGCTCCCTCAGCTGCCTTGCCCTTCTGGGATCTGGTTGCCTTGCGTGGAGGCATAACTGGTACATAAGAAGAGGTCAGAGAGGATTCAACCTAGTAGGGCTCTGCATCGCGATCTCGGAGAGAGAAGAATGGAAACCAATCTTAAATATCCTGCGACCTCTTGATTATAGATGTGGTGCACAACACGAGATAATCAAGACTACTGCTAGACACTGCGTAGACACTTTCAGAGACTAATCGCTCGATACCACTTTTGTCACGACCCGGCCGGGCGCGGTAGTGCCTATCGGGGCACTCGCAGTCTACATCAGAGAATAGCAGCGGAATATACATAATACAACATCTGTATAAGGTAAACATCACTGGCAAGCTGACAAGGCCGCCTTCCATAAAATAACTTAATCGAAAGTGAAACAGTACAACTTATCCTTACAGCCCAACCCACAAACGTGACTACAGACCTCTAGGAATAACAACTGTGGCGGGACAGGGCCCCGCCATACCCCCTGAATGTACAAAAGTCTATAACCTCAGGGAATCATACCAAAAGACAAAGACTACGGAGAGATGAAGCTTTCTAAGAACTGAACAATGATCCTAAGAGTGCGGATCAGCAAGCTACGTATCTCGACCTGCGGCATGAACGCAGCCCCCCGAAGGAGTCGATCTAACGGTACCAAGTATGTGGCGAAAATCGTAATGAAATCATAATAGTATAATAAAGCAGGAGACATGTATGATAGCCAAACTACAGTACACAACATATACGCAGCCATGTCAAGTCAGGGACTCACGCCCTCTAAGTCATCACTCAAACATAAACATAGGTCTCATGCCCATAATATCAATCATGCCCGTGGAATTCCTTCCTCACTGTCGGCAGTCTATGATATAACAACACCAAAGAGTACACATGAACACTAGATCCCACATGTGTCATAAGAACCGTACGAGGCAAGTATGAAGGCATAACTACCAGATCCACTGCGTCCTCAATCGCCGGCAAGTACGAAAGCTACTACGGATCCACCGTGCAGCAATACTAATTACCTGAATCACGAAGCCGACCGGGGCAAGTACGATAGCCTCTACCAGATCCACCATGCGTCACGTCGCTGACCGGGGCAAGTACGCAGGACAACCACCAGATCCACCCTGCATCACACAACTTTGCCCTAACACTGATCGGGGCAAGTACGAAAGCCAACTACCAGATCCACCCTGCATCACGTCTCTGACCGGGGCAAGTACGAGGGCTAGCTACCAGATCCACTGCGTGATGAACCTCATGGAGAGCTAGTCCATGGAATAACACTATCAACAGGGAATGAACCCTCATCATGGCCGTATACCCGTGGAATCCTCCATCACTGACGGTACGTCCAAGTAAACTCATAACTACATGCTTTTAACTCGAGTTGCAATACCACGTCTTTACATAAACCAAGACAATTACCATGCCTTCTTTTCACATAAACCAAGAGAACCCTTATTTAAGCAAGCCAAAGTACTTATCAAGGCACACATAGAATAATTCCCAATTAAACAAGACAAAGTATTACCTACGTACATTATTTTCAGAAGACTCCTTTTTATGTAAAATCCAAGATACTAACACCCGTAGTATCAAGGCGTGTCTATTTTTCAAAGTAAGTTACTACACCTTTAGAAAACTCATTTCAAAGCTTGAAACCAAGTAACTTCAATTTTTCACAATCTAGACAACTTATACCCATTAATCAAAATAGGCAACTTTCATAACCTTCCATAAAGTTATTATAACCAACTTCCCATAAAGCCGTTATACTAACTTTATGCTTTAGAAATTAAGACATTCTTATCCTTTCATAAATCAAGTCATTTGTCCTTACTTATCTTACTTAGAATAAATCTCTTCTTATCAACCTTTTATAAAGCTAATAAACCAACTTCCCATAAAGTTGTTATATTAACCCTCTACTTTAGTAAAATCATACTTTTCCCTTAACAAAGGGACTTATACTTCTTAAAATGAAACAAGTCTTTATATACTTAAAACAAGTGAGAATACCAAATCTTGTACGTCTACCGTACTACATAGATACAACTACTCATGCTCAAGAGATAGGAAAGCTTCACATACCTCTTCGGTCAATCCACTTGCTAAGTCCAAAATACCGCACGTAATATGTCAACCTATAATGGCCACAATACGTTTATTAACCTCTAGTCTCAACATAAAATTTTCAAAGTTCAAGCCACTAATTTCTATGGAAAATTAGGCAGCATTTCCTTTATTTCTACATACTTTGCCACCTTTCTCAAGGCCGAATTTAACATCCAAACGCCACATTTAAGGCTCAACAATCCAAACATTTCAAAGGGGATTACACACCTAAACTTGGGTGTGTAAAATTCTGCCCCATAAGGTACAACAATTCACTTAACAATTTTAAGGTAGTTTTTAGGCTACAACATACTCACAATATCTTCTTAACCAATCCTTCCATATTCAAACCCCATTTCTTACATGCAATGACTCCAAGAGAATTATTTACTACTACAAATCCCTTCTTCTTCACATGCAACATCAATACTAGCTACAAGAGAAGAAATGTTACCTTTAGAGCTTTAGCCAAAACTATTCCAACAACTTTGCTAGCCTCTTTTCCAAGCACACCACCACAATAACTCCTACAAGCTAGCCATAAGCTTCCTTCTTGTCTTTAACTTTTCAGATTTTTCCTAGGCTTTGAATTCCTCTTGAAATTTTAGAGAGAAGTGAGAGCTTAAGCTTAGAGAGAGAGAGGGATTTGAAAGATGACCAAGTCTTCAAGACTTGGTCAATATAAGGCATGCAAGAAATCAGATGGGGGGGGGACACTTGTCACCCTCCCAAGGTCTTTTAAAAGAAAAATCTGATTATAGATGTCCTGTAGCCTCCTGAATGGAAACCAATCCTAAATGTCCTGCAGCCTCCTGATTATAGATGTGGTGCACAACACACCGATAATCAAGACTCTACTAGACACGGTCTGTAGACACTTTCCGAGGACTAACTGCTCTGATACCACTTTTGTCACGACAGGCCGGGCGCGGCGGTGTCCTACACGGGCACCTCCTATTAATTTTACATAATAAACTTCGGATGATAAATAACTCTCTTTTTTTTTTTCAAAACTAAGGCCAAGAAGTTAAGGCTGCCATAATATAAAAATTACGAAAAGTCTACACATTTAACAATGTAAAAACAACTCTAGACAGTCCAGCCCACAGATGAATACAGACCTCTAAGATTTGGACAAATACTATAACGGGACAAGGCCCCGCCGTACCCCTGAATATACATAACCATGACGACAAACTCCGGAACATTGGAGCCATCTCAAAATGCTGAACCAGGATCCTAAGCTCGCGGATCCACAACTGTGTACCTAAACCTGCGGACATGAACGCAGCCTTCAAAGAAGTCGATAACAGTGCAGAATATGGAGCGGAAAATAAGTCGATAAACAAATCATAATCGTACAAAAGAATGACAGGGGCAAGTATATAAACTAAATACCAGATCCTACCGTGTCATTACTATCTCGTGAACTTAATCGTACCTTATTATCTTTTTCCATTTTTACATAAAAGTTATAGTCACATTCTTACGTACATGCTTAGGAAAAACCGTCAAGTTCATTACCATATAACTTACTTATCTTGCATAACATAATCCGACCCTTTATGGAGGGACGCTTATACTGCCCGACCCAAATCTGGGATGCGATAAAGTCACATAAGTCTGCCCATAGAGGTATACTTCCCGACCCATTTCTGGGACGCGATAATGTCATATAGTCTGCCCATAAAGGTATACTGCCCGGCCCATTTCTGGGACGCGATAATGTCATATAGTCTGCCCATAAAGGTATACTGCCCGACCCATTTCTGGGACGCGATAATGTCATATAGTCTGCCCATAAAGGTATCTTGCCGGCCCATTTCTGGGACGCGATAATGTCATATAGTCTGCCCATAAAGGTATACTGCCCGGCCCATTTCTGGGACGCGATAATGTCATATAGTCTGCCCATAAAGGTATACTGCCCGACCCATTCGTCCATAAAATTCCGTAACCCTCGTGGGCCCCACAAAACGTAAAATTCCTCGGGTGGGCCCCACGTGACCAAATCCATAAATATAAATTTCCATAAGGATAATAAGTTCCATACTCTTCAAATAATGCATTTTGAGAATCTAATTCTCACCAAAGAACATTTTTCCTTTCCGACGTTCGGAAGATTTTCCGTCGGAAAAACAATTCTTCCTTTCGAACCCTTTTCAAGTCTTGTGTTCCTTACTTACATTCTCTTAAACATGTCCTTGAATTACGGGGTGTAACATTTCTCTTCTCTTCTCTCCTCTCCTTGCCTTGAGTCACGAAAATCCATGGAAATTCCACGAAGAAGAGTTGATTATTATACAAGATTAAGAACACTAATCAAGTTCTAAGACAAGTTAACTCTCCAAGTACTCCAAAAATCTATGTTTGCCGAAATTGGGGCTGAAAACCCTAGATTGTTCATCGACTTTTTGGAGGTAAAACGTGAAGGGAAGTTGGTTATAAGGTTGTAGTGGATACATGAGAGTGATTGGATCTTCAAGAAGTGGAGCAAAACGAAAACTGCTGGCCAAAGTTGAGCGGACTGCCTTGGACAATTTTGGCTTGAAAAAAGGGTAAAAAATCTTCCTTCTCTTGAAGTAATTGGATATTACATGTTTTTATAATGTATAGACGAACTTGTGCTAAAAATAATGAAGAATAAAAAGTGTATGGACAAATATTTGGGTGTTGGCCGAGAGTTTACAATTTCGGGTATTGATTTCATTGACTTTAATTGTTGTTATTAACGTCACCTATTGCATGTTAAAAATGGAGTAATATTGTTGTAGATAAGTTGTTATACCATATATAGAAGTGTTGGAACTTGAAGTGGAATAAAATGGATTAAGGAAAGAGTTATCGGGTTGTAGTTGTTGGCCGTGGAATCTATAAAACTGTTGGATATTGTCGTGCAGTTTTTATGGACTATTTTATGGCGTATATATGCTGAAAATTCAGTTTTCAACATGCATGATTAATGTGGTAAAATTGCTAATGAAAGTACTAAGGAATAAGGGTGTAAAAGGGTGTTAAAAGACTTCACATTTTACCCTTATTGTTGATGGAATTGTGGACTATTTTTATGGACTGTTTTGTATAGATTAAGGGGCCGAATTTTACACGTCAAGTAGGCGTGTAATCTCCTTTGGTTGCTGTTTTGATTGTGCCTTAAATGGGGCTTGATTGTTGTTGAATTTGGGCCTTGGAAAAGGTGGAAAACTACGTATTTATAGGGGAAGTGCTGCCCAAATTTCCATAGAAAAAAGAGAACCTTTACTTGGTGTTAACCTACTTTAGAAATCACGTGTTGATATACGTGGAATTGTTGTTATAGGTTGAAGTACATTGAGACGTATTCTAGATTGTAGAGTTGGTTAGTCGCCAAAAAGGTATGTGAACTATCCATTCTTCTTCTAGCATGATTCCTTGTTATAAAGTGAGTGAATCCCACTCCTTAATGATGTACTTAATTGATAATACTTTGGATTTCCTAAAATAGAAGTTGTTATATATACTTCCTTAATAGTACTTGGGGTTTCTAAAATGAAATATTGTTATATCTATTCTCTTGATAGTACTTGGGGTTTCTAAAATGAAAGATTGTTATATCGATTCTCTTGATAGTACTTGCGTTTTATAAAATGGAAGTTGTTTACCTATCCTATTGATAGTACTTTGAGTTTCAAAAATGAAAGTTGTTTACCTATTCTATTGCTAGTATTTTGAGTTTTTAAAATGAAAGTTGTTTACCTATTCTATTGCTAGTACTTTGGGGATCTAAAATGGAAGTTGGTTACCTATTCTATTGATAGTACTTTGGGGTTCTAAAATGATAGTTGTTTACCTATTCATTTAATAATGCCTTGAGTTTTTCGAAAATGATAGTTCATTCTATTTGTGCTAATGAGAGTCAAAGATGATTT
This sequence comes from Przewalskia tangutica, assembly GCA_029844215.1. Classification (NCBI taxonomy): domain Eukaryota; kingdom Viridiplantae; phylum Streptophyta; class Magnoliopsida; order Solanales; family Solanaceae; genus Przewalskia; species Przewalskia tangutica. Next base: position 74,759,822 of record CM056723.1, on the reverse strand, counting down.
GAATTGCACATAGTTGCTTGTGATAACTATATGTGTACATTCCTTTATATTTGGACCGTGTCCTAGAAAGGGCCGGACAGTATACCTTAATGGGCAGGGCAGTATACCTTAATAGGCATGGCAGTATATATTACATGACTTTACCGTGTACCAGAATGGACCGGGCAGTATACCTTAATGGGCAGGGCAGTATATATTACATGATTTTACCGTGTTTCAGAAGGGGCTGGGCAGAATACCTTATTTGACTTACATGACTTTACCGTGTCCTAGAAGGGGCCGGGCAGAATATCTTATTGACTTTACCCGTCCCAGAAGGGGCCGGGCAGAATACCTTATTGACTTTACCGCGTCCTAGAAGGGGCCGGGTAGAATACCTTATTGACTTTACCGCGTCTCAGAAGGGGCCGGGCAGAATACCTTATTGACTTTACCGCGTCCCAGAAGGGGCCAGGAAAAACACCTTATTGATTTTATCGCGTCCTATATAGGGCAGGCCAGAATACCTTACAGGGCATTATTTGTGTATAATGTTCGGGTTCAACTCCCATGACAGTATTTATTTATATGGACAGACGTCCATAATTTTGACATGGATTTCATATCTTGAAAAGGCACAGTGTACTGGTATTTGATTATTATACTTGTCTCTTGTTATCTGTTTGGCCTGTTATAATCTCATTTGTAGTACTTATTGTTTCACATACTTGGTACATTTTCCGTACTGACCCCCTTTCTCCGGGGGGGCTGCGTTCATGTCACAGGTTTAGGTAAGCACTTTGGTGATCTGCAAGTGTAGGATCCTTGCTCAGAGTTTTGGGATAGCTCCATTGTTCTGAAGTTTATCATTTTGGTAATGATCTTTCAGTACAGGTTTTTTGTACATTTATGGGTACGACGTGGCCTTGTCCCGTCATAGTATATTGTTCAAACTCTTAGTGGTCTGTATTCATATGTGGGAATGGACTCGTGTACAGTGTAGTTTCATTTTGGCTATATATATATAGTGGCGGCCTTGCTGGCTTTGCCTTTGTTTGTTTAAAAAAAATGATGCTGAGTATCTTTATCTTCCGCGGGTTACTTGGGATGAATGGGTAGAAGGGTGCCTAGGTAGGGCACCAGTCGCGGGCCCGGGGTTCGGGTCGTGACAAGTGATATCAGAGCAGTCAGTCTTTGGAATGTCTACAGACCGTGTCTAGTAGAGTCTTGATTATCGGTGTTGTCACGACCCGACCCCGGGCCCGCGACTGGTGCCCCAACTGGGCACCCCCCTTTATTACCCTCACAACACATATAAGACATAGACCAAGAAACAAGGACAAAATTGTATAAATAGCAACAAGGCGAGCCGGGGAGGCTGCCGCTATATAAACAAACGGGAATACCCCGAAACATATAATTGTACAACATGCCAAAAATAACTACAACTCTCGTAAGTCGAGCCCACATATGAATACCGACCTCTAAGAGTTTGGACCCTATCTATGACGGGACAGGGCCCCGCCATACCCCTAAATGTACAAAAACTTACAATACCAGGGGTCCGTACCAAAAGATAAGCCTCCGGAGAAATGAAGCTTTTCCAAAACTGAATAGAGATCCTAAAAGCGAGGATCACCAACCTGTGTATCTACACCTGCGGCATGAAACGCATCCCCCCCCAAGGAAAGGGGGTCAGCATGAAAGATGTACCAAGTATGTGAAACTGAAAGTACTGTAATGAAATCATAACAGTACAAAATGAAGCAGGAGACATGTATGATAACCAAATTAACAGTACAACAGTGCCTTGTCTATATGAAAGTAATGAGCCTCAGCTTTACCTTTTTAAACGACCATTTCATAATATAAACAGTCATGTCAAAGTCAGGGACACCTTCTGTCAGAATCATTATGCATTTCTAACCATGGGTCTTAGATCCGCAATATCAAAGTGTGACCGTGGAATTCCTTCATCACTGTCGGCATGCACAAAGTATAATATATATAACATGCCCATGGAATTTCTGCATCTCGGGAACATGTCATCATGGAGAGCTAGTCCATGGAATAATAATATCACCTGGGGATTGAACCCGCATCATGGCCGCACGCCCACATAATTCCTTCATCGTGAAAGCATGTACATGGAACAATATAGTTGTCACGACCCGATTCCGGGCCCGTGACTGGTGCCTTACCCCGGGCACCCTAGTGATACAACATCAGTAATGTCGGAACATAAACAATACAAGACATATTATGAAATATGAAACAATAACTGAGAAAAACTTGCCTTTCGGCATATATATAAATAACGACTTTTTCCAACATGAGCAGTTTAATCCTTTTACAAACCACCGCCTAAGATTACTGCAGACCTGCAAGAAATGATACGACAACAATGACGGACAGGGCCCGCCATACCACGAATGTAAACACCTACAACAACAGGACTATACCACCGATAAGCCTCGAGAAACGGAGCTTTCCCACACTGACTGTGACCCTAGAGCGAGGATCAATGGCGGTGTACCTTTACTGCGGCATGAACGCGGCCCGAAGGAGTCGATCTAACAGTACCAAGTATGTGAAATCGAAAATAAATCGTAAATGAAATCATAGTAGTCTATACAAAGCGGGAGACATGTATGATAACCAAACTACGATTCACCATAAATAAGCGATCATGTCAAGTCGTGGACTCACGCCTCAAGTCATCACTCAATTTTTACCAATGGGTCTCACGCCCACAACATCAATCGTGCGTGGAATACCTTCCTCACCGCGGCGGTTTATGATACACAAACACCAAGGAATACACATGAACACCGTGTCCCACGTGTCCTAATAAAGCGATGCAGGGTAAATGCGAAGGCATAGCCGACTACTAACACCAGCGGTACAACAAGGTCATAAAATGTGTCATGATATCTGTCTGCATCGTCACATGATAAAAGCCGGTCACTCGCGCGATATCAAATGTGCGCGTCTAGCCACGAACTCTCGCTGACTCCGCATAGGCCAACCTCATAGGCCCGCATGAGGTATAACCCGCATCGAGGGTAGCTACTCCGGCGATCGCCCCGGACTCGCGATCGCGTAGCCACAAAGACCGCGTGACCACAAGGGCGTAAACTAACACGGAACTCCGTAGTTCCGCATGGATCCCCGGACCGCATGAGGTATCCTCGAATCATGGTCCTGCATCACCTGAGTCTACCCGCGACGGAGGCGGCTTAACCTCCGGACACAAGTCAAGGTGAGTGGTACAATACCAACATAACGGCTGATAGTCAAACAACTTTAAGCGTAGTCGAGGGGAAAAACCCATTTACACTAACATCACAAGATACTAACACACGTAGCATCCTAACATGTTTACTTCTCAAATCAACAAGAAAGTATTACAAGGCTATCACAAACCAATACAATCAAGTTATTCACACAAGGTGCTTTATGCTAACAAGTTCGGGTATCTAACCCCAAAGTACTTCACACATTAAATCTTTAAAAGATCTGTTTCTTTCACATAAGTCACACAATACCCGTAGTATAAAATAGAGTGACTGTCCTTTTAAGAAAACCAAAACTCTTACCTTTGTAAAATCAAGTAACAACATTATTTTCCAAACGTCCAAGTTTGCCTAATTTCAAATGTTCACGTTTCTTTTTTTAGAAAGGTTTCGTGGTTCATAGCCTTATTCATTTAAGAATATAATTCTCTTTTAAACAACTGAGAAACATAAGTCTTATGTGAGTAGGATATTCTTGTTTATAACAATCTTATTACAATGACCATGATCTAGGAAATATCATTTTGTCTCATCTTAGCTTCATGCAGATGGAAGTTTCTCTGGTTTTAATAATACTTAATTATTCAAAACATTTCCTTTTATTAACGCTGCGATGGTTTGTCGATACACATCCCGATTTCCAAAATCAAGAAAACATTCTTAAGCCGTTATACCTAACTTCCCATAAAGCTAGTATAACTCTTAAGTTTTCAAAAGAAACCAAGTATCACTCTTCTTTCAAAACGATTTAGAAATCTTTTGAAATACTTCAAGTTCTTTATTATCACACATCAAGCCGATTATAAACAAATCATTTACCTTTTAAAAACCACAAAGTATTTTGGACCTACATAAAGTATTATAACCAACTTCCCATAAAGCCGTTATAACACTTTATGTTTCAAACCAATCAAATACATTTAACACGTACGTCTACCGCACTACATAGTTCACACATATCATGCTAGAAGAGATAGGAGAGGTTCACATACCTCGACGAGTATCGACTAATAGCAAAACGCTCAAGTACTTCCAACCGTTGGCTACTCCTAAGCCAAGTAGATCGCGCCACACGTAGTACTTCAACCTATAAGGCCACAAGGCGCTTATTAACATTTAGACCTTATCGCGAACATTCTACAGAAAATTGGTAAGACCTCCCCACATAACAGCGTAAATCTCCTCCTTTAACGAGGTCGGCTACCAAGCCAACCAGGGGGGGGTTACACATCTAACCCGAACGGGTACAATTCTACTCCACAGAAAAGCTACACAACTCATCAGATACCCTATGTAAAAACGATTCGATTCGATTCTTGGGCTTAAGTCCAAAGACATTGCCACAAGCTATGTTCGATTATATACATAGTATACTTCAACTATATATTCCTGACATGTAATATCCAATTTCAATAGGGGACAAGATAATTACATCGATATGCACATAATTATACGAGTTTAATGTCGCTCCTGAGCAATGTTTATCTACAACTCCGGGCGCTCCAACCCGCTCCAAACCACCCTTAGAATTTCTAACCAACATCTACATAACACTCCAACTAACTATGGAGATTTTCCATAGTGTTTCGGTTTTGTATTGTGGAATGTATAATAGTATTTATGGGCTTTTCGTATAGGTATAACCTTAGAATACTACAAGGTATACGGCTAAGGTAATTTGGGCATTATAACAATACTTTTGAGAGTATTTCTACACCACAAAGGGGGGGGGGTATTATACGAAAGCAACTAGGCTAGGGGGTACACTCTGGCTAGCACCACAGAGGGGGTGCTCTCGGCCTGAGGGGAGGGGCGAGAACCATAAGGAAGGGAGGAGGATTCTAACACTTAGGAAATATTTAGGATGAAGAAGTTCATCAAAGGAGATGGGTATTTATAGCACAAGCCAAGGCCAACCAATGGCCAAGATCTAGCCAAGTGTATAGCAAGTGTAAGGCCAAGATTCACCCAAGTGCCCCCTAGACCCTACTCCTTAAAACCCTCACAAATATCTACACAAAAATATCTACCACTGACACCCCAAAGTCGCCCAGTCGCGCCACCTTGCCACCTGATGAGAGGGTGCCAAGTGCCGCCTCTCGTTGGTCCAAAATGTTCGTCTCTCGGAAAAATCCGCAAAAATAAGAAAAGACATAGCCGAATTTTCCTCGCAAGTTATGTAAAGCGTTTAGTCGGCGACTCTAAGGGTGTTGTGCACAAATGCCATTCGGCTAAGCCACTAGGCGGGGTGACACGTGTCACCCTCCTATTGGCCCAAAATAAAACATCTTAGAAATATCCACAATGGCCAAAATCTAAAAACAAAGTGGGCCCCACAAAACCGTAAATTTCTCCCGTGGGCCCCACGTGACCATTTCCAAAAATAAAATTCCATAATTCTCTAATATTCCAGGAAGTCCGAATACCAAAACTGGGAATCCAATTCCCATTAACGAACCTTTTTCCTTCACAAAAACCGGAAACTTTTCCGTGGAAAAATCACCTCTTTCTTCCTTTCCAATCTTTCTGTCGTATTCTCGTACGTACGTCCTCGCATACATACCCAGGAACTACGGGGTATAACATTCTTCCCCCCTTAGAAACATTCGTCCCGAATGTTCCTTCTAAGTCTCAAAACATACGTGCGCCAGTATAGTCTTCACTTCTATACTTACGAAACAATCCTGCCATACCTGGCCACAGAAAATACCTGCGCAACATACTTATATCCAAGTCTATGAGGAAACACCTCTAACATCACCACAAATACACTTTTGTCACTTTGCCGCGAGCCTAGCTCCGACGACCCAACAAATGGTACCGGGCTGCTTGCGATCCCTGAGGCATGCCCTCACGGCCATCTTCTCGGGACGTGCCATACGAGAGCCACGGTTCGGTGCATTCCGTGGTAGAGGCTCGCCTCTTTATACGCCGGCCCGAACATAAATACGAAAGACCGGACGTACTGCCTCCTAAGTCGGATGGCAATTGCTAACATATAGGCAACCTAGCCTATTCTTCACATGAACTCAAAAGGCCCAAAGTAACTCGGGCTAAGTTCCTTCTGTTTCCACAACTCGTCACACCACAATCGGTGGTACTTTCAAGAAGACCGACCGTCGGCACGAACTCTAGCGTCGTGCCGATTATCCGCACGATTCCTCCGAGTGCGAACTTCTTCTAGATGAGCTTTTCCTATCCACATCTGGAACAACAACTGAACCAGTATGCGAACGCGCCAACATCGAACCAATCGGCCGCAACTTACACTTCCGCCCTACAAGGCTTCCTAAGGCGACCTCCGAACACCGAAATGGTAGCTTAAACGCTCCTCCACAGAGACAACAATCCTCACAACTACCGCGAAATCCACACACGGCCCGGCGAGGCGAATGCGGTCGAGACTCACCAGTCCTTAACCCCGCTGTAAAACTTCCGAAACAAAAACAGCCGTAACACGGGCTCCATCATGCGCCATAAGGTGCACGTAGGCACCCCGTGCAGCCTTACAACCTTTCGATAAATCAACATCGCCGAGTGAACGGTCCCGATCAAGAACACGCGATGAGCTGCCCCAATCGACCACCACCGGTCGAACGCATCCACGAACTCGTGACTGGTTAACTAAACTTGGGCCTAACACCTCGTGACCCTTCCACGGCGGGACCACCACAACCGACCCACCACCAAACATGCCGGGTTGACCCGCAACGCGGCCTCAACCCGACCCGTGGCGCAAAATACTATCTCCCAGGAACAATTTTACTAAACATGTTACGAAAACCTAGCGGTCTTCTTAGCTCAACTACCCTCTTTCATTTCATACCACTTGGGACCTATCCCAAACATAGCTCACGTGCACTATGCACTCGATAAGGATCAAACATAACACTACACCTTTACTCGAGATGGCCTTACCTCTAAGGTGCATGCGTATAACACTCTAAGGCTCACACCTTCTATCCCCAAAATCTTACTCGGTTAACCACCATGATTTCTAATCACAACTACCACACCGCTATCGAACATAGCACTTAAGGTATACTCACCTTGAAAGTTACCGAAGGACCTGCTGCTACGCCCTCTCCTCATCCTTGGTTAACCCGTCGATCTCTACGTTTTTCGCTCTGCATATAAGCCCGCATACGTGCCATGCTCAAGCCCAATGAAGAATTACTCTTGCACAACCTCTCTTAGGTAGTCATCAAGACTCGCGATACATCGGTATACTCTCGGTAGCCAAATCCATAGCTAGTAACAGGTCGCCTCTGCGATCCATATTCTCTGTTCTGGTCGTGGGCGAAGGTTCAAATATCATGGCGCGCAGAGGAACCGCCGCCGTGCTAAACTTTACGGGGCTAGTGACGTCGCAGAAATCCCGAATGAAGCACCATCCAAGGTGATAATTGGGCTGTGCCCACGTAACCCTCGAACTCTACTCGCGACTCCGCCTCGCTTTGCCTTGCCTCTGGGCGGGTTGCCCAGCGGAGGCATATCGGTAAGGGAAAGAAATACGTTTAGAGGTCCAACTTTCAACACGACTCTAAGGCACGATCTCGGAGTGAGAAGAATAGAAACCAATCCTAATTATCCTATAGCCTCACGATTATTGGTGTGGTGCACAACACCGATAATCAAGACTTTCGGATACGATCTGTAGACACTTTCCGAGGATTAACTGCTCTGATACCACTTTGTCACTTTGCCGCGAGGTTCTAGTGTCACTACGGCGACCCAACAAATGGTACCGGACTGCATGCGATCCCTGAGGTTTGGACCTTCCGGGGCGTGCCATACGGAGAGCCACGGTTGGTGCATTCGTTTCGTGGTAGAGCTCGGCCTCTTTATACGCTCGATCCCGAAGGAGTCGATCTGTGGTACCAAGTATGTGGCGAAAATAAATCAGTAAATGAAATCATAGTAGTCTATACAAAGCGGGAGACATGTATGATAACCAAACTACGATTCACCATAAATAAGCGATCATGTCAGTCGTGGACTCACGCCTCAAGTCATCACTCAATTTTTACCAATGGGTCTCACGCCCACAACATCAATCGTGCGTGGAATACCTTCCTCATCGCCGGCGGTTTATGATACACAAACACCAAGGAATACACATGAACACGAGTCCCACGTGTCCTAATAAAGCGATGCAGGTAAATGCGAAGGCATAGCCGACTACTAACACCCAGTACCAACAAGGTCATAAAATGTGTCATGATATCTGTCTGGCGTCACATGATAAAAGGCGGTCACTCGCCCGCGATATCAAATGTGCGCGTCTAGCCACTGAACTCTCCGCGACTCCGCATAGGCCAACCTCATAGGCCGCATGAGGTATAACCCCGCATCGAGGGTAGCTACTCCCGGCATCGCCCCGACTCGCGATCGCGTGGCCACAAAGACCGCATGACCACAAGGGCGTAAACTAACACGGAACTCCGTAGTTCCGCATGGATCCCGGACCCGCATGAGGTATCCTCGAATCATGGTCCCAGACCGCCTGAGTCTACCCCGCATCGGAGGGCAGCTTAACCTCCGGACACAAGTCAAGGTGAGTGGTACAATACCAACATAACGGCTGATAGTCAAACAACTTTAAGCGTAGTCGAGGGGAAAAACCCCTTTACACTAACATCACAAGATACTAACACACGTAGCATCCTAACATGTTTACTTCTCAAATCAACAAGAAAGTATTACAAGGCTATCACAAACCAATACAATCAAGTTATTCACGCGAGGTGCTTTCTACTAACAAGTTCTATCTAACCCCAAAGTACTTCACACATTAAATCTTTAAAAGATCTTTCTTTCACATAAGTCACACAATACGTAGTATAAAATAGAGTATCGTCCTTTTAAGAAAACCAAAACTCTTACCTTTGTAAAATCAAGTAACAACATTATTTTCCAAGCGCCCAAGTTTGCCTAATTTCAAATGTTCACGTTTCTTTTTTAGAAAGGTTTCGTGGTTCATAGCCTTATTCATTTAAGAATATAATTCTCTTTTAAACAATGAGAAACATAAGTCTTATGTGAGTAGGATATTCTTGTTTATAACAATCTTATTACTGACCATGATCTAGGAAATATCATTTTGTCTCATCTTAGCTTCATGCGGATGGAAGTTTCTACCGGTTTTAATAATACTTAATTATTCAAAACATTTCCTTTTAATTAACGCCGCAGATGGTTTGTCGATACACATCCCGATTTCCAAAATCAAGAAAACATTCTTAAGCCGTTATACCTAACTTCCCATAAAGCTAGTATAACTCTTAAGTTTTCAAAAGAAACCAAGTATCACTCTTCTTTCAAAACGATTTAGAAATCTTTGAAATACTTCAAGTTCTTTATTATCACACATCAAGCCGCTTATAAACAAATCATTTACCTTTTAAAAACCACAAAGTATTTTGGACCTACATAAAGTCATTATAACCAACTTCCCATAAAGCCGTTATAACACTTTATGTTTCAAACCAATCAAATACATTTAACACGTATGCGTCTACCGCACTACATAGTTCACACATATCATGCTAGAAGAGATAGGAGAGGTTCACATCCCTCGCGACGATTATCGACTAATAGAAAACCGCTCCAAGTACTTCAAACCGTAGGCGACTACATAGCCCGTACATCGAGCCATACCTAGTACTTCAAGCTATAAGGCCACAAGGCGCTTATTAACATTTAGACCTTATCGCAGAACATTCTACCGAAAATTCGGCAAAGACCTCCCACATGCAGCGTAAATCTCCTCCTTTAACGAGGCTGCCTAAGCCAACCAGTGGGGTTACATCTAACCCGAACGGGTACAATTCTACTCCACGAAAAGCTACACAAGCTCATGTAATACACCCTATGTAAAACAGATTGATTGATTCTTGGGCTTAAGTCCAAAGACATTGCCACAAGCTATGTTCAGTTATATACATAGTATACTTCAACTATATATTCCTACAACATGTAATATCCAATTTCAATAGGGGGACAAGATAATTACCTCGATAAGCCCATAATTATCCGAGTTTAATGTCGCTCCTGAGCAAGGTTTAGCTCGACTCAAGGCGCTCAACCCGCTCCAAACCACCCTTAGAAGTTCTAACCAACTTCTACATAACACTCCAACTAACTATGGAGATTTTCCCTAGGGTTTCGGTTTTGTGACTGACGGAAAGTATAATAGTATTTCCGGGCTTTTCGTATAGGTATAACCTTAGAATACTACAAGGTATCTGACTAAGGTAATTTGGGAATTATAACAATACTTTTGAGCGTATTTCTACACCACAAAGGGGGGTATTAACAGACCGCAACTAGGCTAGGGGGGGTACACTCTCGGCTAGCACCCCTAGAGGGGGGGGGGTGCTCTCGGCCCCAAGGGGGAGGGACGAGAACCATAAGGAAGGGAGGGGGAGGATTCTAACACTTAGGAAATATTTAGGATGAAGAAGTTCATCAAAGGAGAGGGGTATTTATAGCACAAGCCAAGGCCAACCAATGGCCAAGATCTAGCCAAGTGTATAGCAAGTGTAAGGCCAAGATTCACCCAAGTGCCCCCTAGACCCTACTCCTTAAAACCCTCACAAATATCTACACAAAAATATCTACCACTTGACACCCCAAAGTCGTCCAAGTGCCGCCCACCTTGCCCACCAATGAGAGGGTGCCAAGTGCCGCCCTCTCGTTGGTCCAAAATGTTCCGTCTCTCGGAAAAATCCGAAAAAATAAGAAAAGACATCGCCGTATTTTTCCCCTCGCAAGTTATGTAAAACGTTTCGTCGAAAAACGACTCTAACCGGGTGTTGTGCACAAATGCCATTCGGCCAAGCCACCTAGGCGGGGGTGACACGTGTCACCCTCCTATTTGCCCAAAATAAAACATCTTCCGAAAATATCCACAATGGCCAAAATCTCGAAAACAAAGTGGGCCCCACAAAACCGTAAATTTCTCCCGTGGGCCCCACGTGACCATTTCCAAAAATAAAATTCCATAATTCTCTAATATTCCAGGAAGTCCGAATACCAAATCTGGGAATCCAATTCCCATTAACGAACCTTTTTCCTTCACAAAAACCGGAAACTTTTCCGTGGAAAAATCACCTTTTTCTTCCTTTCCAATCTTTCTGTCGTATTCTCGTACGTACGTCCTCGCATACATACCCAGGAACTACGGGGTATAACAATAGTGGAAGCATGCCCATGGAGTTCCTCCATCATTTAAGCACGTCCAAGTAAATAACACAATAAAATGGTCGGCCCTCCAATGAGGGACACAGTGGTATAGAAATATAACACTTGCACAAAAGGCTATCATGAGTGAACATATGCAAGTTTAAAATATTCTTTGACTCTCATTAAAACATGTGAAATGAACAATCACTTTATAAACTCAAGACACTTTCATTTAAGGTAATATTAAGGACTTGAACCCCAAAAGTACTATCACTCGTAGTATCAAGGCACTTCCTCGTTTAAAGATCAAGTTACTACACTTTTTAAATTCAACTCAAGGCTTTAAAATCAAGTAAACTTGTAACTTCCAAATCAAGTACTATAATGAATCCGATTTCATTTAAAACTTGTACGTCCACTGTACTACACATTTTTATAAGGTTCATGCTCAAAGAAAGATAGGAAGAGTTCCACATACCTCTTAAGCTATTCCACACGCCAAGTAGAATACGCCGCACATAGAATGTCAACCTATAATGACAATAATACGTCTATCAACTTCTATCTATCTAAGGTAGAATAATACTAAGTAAAATGTCTCTTATTCTACGGAAAATTGGGCAGCACTTCCCCTGTTTCTACGTACTTTTCCACCTTTTCCAAGGCTCGAATTCTACAACCAACACGCCACATTTAAGGCACAACCAACAGTTAACCAAATGGGATTACACGCCTAACTTGACGTGTAAAATTCTGCCCCACAATTCATATAAAACAGTCCAATAAACAGTCCGCATTTAACCAACATTTTAAGGTCATTCTCGGCCACAACCAACAACAATACAACATATACTTCTTATTTTCATTTTTCCTTATCACAATATCATTTTCTAACCACTACAACATGTAATATCTAATTACATTAAGAGGACAAATGATCATTTCCTCAAATGTGCCCAAAATAGTCCAAGTTAAAGTCGGTCCTTAGAATAGTCTTAGCTCATATTCTTCACGTTTCAAACACATGTATGTAACCTCCATAAGCTTATAATAACCTTCTCTTCAAATCTCAACACCAAAAGTTGAAGAACACCCTAAGGTTCCAATCTTAAACTCACGGCTCAAGTGGAGATCTTTGGAGTTTAAGGGGTTGTATTGGCTTAGCACTTCATTAGGGATCTTAGTCTAGGATTTGAGGATTTAACATGAAGGATTGAAGAATTTTGTCTTCCAAAAAGGGCCAAAGCCGAGAGCACCTTAAGAGGAGAGAAATATTTAGTGTAGTGAAATGTTTCTAAGTGTAGATGATGTCTTGCACCCTCTATGTATATATAATGTATCACAAGGGGGGAGATCATGACAAGTGTATGGACAAGTGGATGTGAGACCCATGTCCACTTGTCCTCCTTCAACAAATATCTAAGTCAAATAGTCAAAGCCAAGACAAGTGTGTGTGTGGGGGGGGGGAGGTGACACGTGTCACCCTCCTATTGGTCTAAATTATTTCTTCCCCCAAAATATCTATAATTGGTAAAAATATTTCGAAACTTTGTGGGCCCCACAAAATCGTAAATTTCTCCGGTGGGCCCATGACCAAATCCGAGACTTGAAAATCTAAACCTTCAATATACTCTACTAATCCATATACCGAATTTGAGAATCAAATTCTGAAAAATAAACTGTTTTCCTTCACGAGGTTCCGAAATTTCTTCTTAGGGAAAAGTGATTTTTCTTTCGTTCCAAAATTCAAATCGAAATTTCTCACATATGTTCTCATCTCAATCTCTTGGAAATACGGGGTGTAACATTCTTCCCCCTTAGAAACATTCGTTCCGAATGTTCATACTAAGTTCACTAAACAGATATTGGCATAGTCCTGTTTAACTATACCCAACACAATCAAATATGCCACACATGGCCACAATATAACACTCAGGTATATACGTCAATCAAAATTGATAAGTAGGGAAATGAATTACCTGCAAGTGTAGGGAACAAGTGAGGATACTTCTTCATCATGTCCTCTTCTGCTTCCCAAGTCATCTCCTCTCTATTATCATTCTGCCACAAGACTTTGACGGAAGCCACGTCCTTAGTCTGTAATCGTCTGACTTGGCGATCAAGTATAGCTATAGGACTCTCCTCATATGATAACCCCTCTGTCACTCTGACATCATCAACTGGGAAGACTCTGGAAAGATCTCTGATACACTTCCGTAATATAGAAACATGGAAGACCGGATGTACCACTTGCAAATCGGATGGCAGATCTAACTCATAAGCAACTTTGCCTACTCTGCGAACAATCTGGTAAGGCCCAATGTACCTCAGGCTGAGCTTCCATTTCCTACCAAATCTCATCACACCCTTCATGGATGATACCTTCAATATACTTCCGTAACATAGAAACATGGAAGACCGGATGTACCGCTTCTAAATCGGATGACAGATCTAACTCATGCGCAACGCACTACTCTGGTAAGGCAGTGCCCAATGTACCTCGGGCGAGCTTCCTTTCTCTTGTTATACCCGTAGTTGCGGGTATGTATGTGAGGGCGTCGTCTGAGAGTACATGAAATTTTGAAAGAAAGAAAGATGTGAGTTTTCACGGAAAAGTTTAGGTTATTTGTGAAGAAAAAGGTTCGTTAATGGAATGGATTCCCAGTTTGGTATTTGGACTTCATAGATTATATTAGAATTTTGAGTTTTTATTTTGGAAATGGTCACGTGGGGCCAGGGAGAAATTCTGATTTTGTGGGGCATTTGTTTTTGAGATTTCGGTAATTTGGATATTTTGGAAGACGAAATATTCAGGCGAATCGGGGCGACACGTGTCACCCCATGTGGCACCCTTGGCGATTTTACATTTGTGCACAACACGGTTAGAGTCGTTTTTAAACGTTTTGCGTAACTTGCGAAGGAAAATTCGGCTATGTCGTTTTGTATTTTGCGGATTTTTAGAAGGCGAAACATTCGGACCAGCGGGAGGGTGGCGTGTGTCACCCGCAATGGAGACTAGTGGGCGACTTGGCGGGTGAGGCAAGTGGTGCTAGATATTTGTGTAGATATTTGTGAGGTTTTAAGGAGTAGGGTCTAGGTTGCACTTGGCTTGATCTTGGCCTTACACTTGCCTTGCACATGGCTTGATCTTGGCCATTGGTTGGCTTTTGGTTTTGCTATAAATACCCTTTATGTTGATGAACTCTTCATCCACAAATGAAACCTTCAAGCCTAAAATCCTCCTCCTCTAGTGTTGAGTTCGTCCAACTCATCCCCACTCTTTTGAGAGTCTTGGCGAGGCCTCCTCCCCACTGTGGTGCTAGCCGTAGGGTACCCCACTGCTAGTTGTTTTCGTATAATACCCTTGTTGTGGTATAGAAATACTCCTAGTATTGTTATAATGCCCAAAATACCTTAGCCTTGTACCTTGTAGTATTCCAAAGATACCTCTTTACGTAGAGTCAGGAAATACTACCTTTTGTCCTTTTAGTCTCAAACCAGAAACCACAAGGAAATCTTCATAGTTGGTTGAAGTATTTGAGTAGAAGTTAGTTAGAACTTCTAAGGGTTGTTTGGAGTGGTTTGGAGCGCGAGTGGAGCTAAACCTTGCTCAGGATCGACATTATAACTTGGATAATTTTGGGCTTATCGAGGTAATTATCTTGTCCCTCTATTGTAATTGGAAATTACATGTTTGTTAGAATATATAGTTGAGGTATACTATATATGGAACTATACTTAGTATTCGGCAATGTCTTTTGACTTAAGCCTGAAGAATAAAGAACTGAACTGTATTTACATAGGACTGTATTGCAGTAGACTTGTGTAGTATTACTGAGTAGAATTGTACACGTCCGGGTAGACGTGTAAACCCCACTGGTTGGCTTGGTAGCGGCCTCGTTAGAGGAGGAGATTTGCATTGTTGCGGGGAGAGTCTTGCGAATTTTCTATAGAAAGATAGAAACTTGTGTTTTGGGGTTAATAGACGTTTTGACCTTTATAGGTGAAAGTACTAAGAGTAGCGTATTCTACTCGAGGAGTGGAAAGGGCTAGCAAGGTTGTAGTACTTGGAGCATTTTGCTTATTGTCGATAAATCGTTGCGAGGTATGTGAACCTCTTCCTATCTTTTCTAGCATGATTGTTGTGAGCTATGTAGTACGGTAGACGTCACGTGTGCTAAGTGATTTGGTTGGTTTAAAACATAGGGTGTTATAATAGCTTTATGGGAAGTTAGTTATAACGACCTTATGTAAGTGAAAATGGTTTACTGATGTTAGAAGTTAAGAGACTTGATCTTATAAGATAAGAGACTTAACTTATTTGTTTTAATGTGGATGTTTGTGTGAAACCTCATTCGTGAGTAATGAGTACTTGGTTTTAAAGGGATAATGTTTCTTGATTTGGGAATCGAGAATGTGTATCGACAGAACACTGCAGCTTTAATAAAAGGAAAATGTATTGAATAATGATGTGTTGTATTAAAACCTGTAGAAACCTCCATCTGCATAGAAGCTAAGATAAAACAAAATGATATTACATTTTCTAGATCATGGCTTTGTAATAAGATCGTTATAAACAAGAATAAACTACTCATATATGACATATGTTACTCGATTGTTCTAAAAGGAATCAAGTGATTAAGTTTGGGAACTATGAAACCATTTGAAAATGAGAAGCTTGAGTAATTGAAACTAGGCAAGCTGGAACTTAGGAAAGAATGTTGTTACTTGGTTTTGAAAAGGAAGGTGGGTTGGTCATTCTAATACTACGAATATCGGGTGACTTTTATAAAAGAAATGGATCTCTTTTAAAAAGAACTTAACGTATGTAGTACCTTGGGGTTAAAAACCCGGACCTTGGCATAAAATGAAAGTACTTTGAGTTGTGTGAAACTTGCCTATGCTTGTTGTTGTGAAACTTGCCTATGCTTGTTGCTGTGAAACTTGCCTATGCTTGTGATGATAGCCTTTGTTGTGCAAGTGTGGTATTTACGTATTCCGCGTCTCGATAGAGGCGGTCGACTTGTTGAGAACTTACTTGGGCGTCTTTGGCGGTGATGGAGAATTCCACGGGTATGTTTCCATTTTGATTCTTGTCTTGTTGTTGATGTCACGTGGGCGTGTCTGCCGTCTGCGAATTCGGGGCATGCGGCCATGCGGTCGGGTTGATTACCCGATATATTGTTATTGTGGTTACATGGACATGTCTACACCGAGGTAGAATTCCGGGGGCATGTGGCGTGCGGCGGGTTGATCACGATATATTATTGTTGATGTCACGTGGGCGTGTCTACCGAGGTAGAATTCGGGGCGTGGCCGTGGGGCATTGGTATTATTGTTGCATCATGGACATGTCTACACCGTCTGCAGATTCGGGGGCATGCGGCCATGATGCGAACATGATTGATGTTGTGGGCGTGAGACCCATAGTTATATTTGAGTGATGACTTGAGGGCGTGAGTCACGATCGACATATGCTTTTATGTTGTGAGCGTAGTTTGGTTATCATACATGTCTCTGCTTTATATAGACTAGTATGATTTCATTCTGATATCTTTTCTGATTTCACATACTTGGTACTGTTGTCTTGACCTCCTTGGGGCTGCGTTCATCCGCAGTAGAGGTACATCGATCGTGGATCCCGCTCTTAGGATCACGATTCAGATATTGGGAAGCTCCGTTTCTTGGAGGCTTATCTTTGGTATGTGTTCCACGAGTTGTAGGTTCTTGTACATTCGGGGTATGGCGGGGCCTGTCCGTCATAGTCGTTGTAAATCTTAAGTGCATGTAATCTTGTTGTGGCGGGGTTGTAAAGGATTAAAGCATTCGAGTTTTATGTATATCTTGAAAAGCCGTTTTGGTTGCTTTGTTTATTATTATATCTCTGGTTTCATGACTCATGTTTTATTTTCCATTGGTTTTCTCGATGTTGTATCACTAGGGCGCGGGATAAGGCACGATGCGGGCCGGGCAGTCGTTACAAAAGTGGTATCGTGAGCGATTAATCCTCGGAAAGTGTCTCTGACCGTGTCTAGTAGAGTCTTGATTATCGATGTGTTGTGCACCACATCTATAATCGAGAGGCTGAGGACATTTAGGATTAGTTTCCATTTTCTCATTACGAGATCGTGCCTTAGAGGCATGTTGTAAGTTGGACCCTCAGCGTATCTCGTTTTTACGATTATGCCTCCGCGAGCGAGGCAACGAGCCGAAGGGCAAGCGGTAGAGTCTTGCTAGTGAGATCTGAGAGTGCAGCGCGAGCCGGGCGATACTGAGCCTCGATCCCGATGCAGGCGGAGGAGATGGGTTACAAGGAGAGATGGCCGATTCTTGGCGAGTCGTGGCGAGATATGAGGATAAATTTGGATCACGGCGATTCAGTTCGATGCACGATGGTTCACCCCGGCGAGATAGTTTGAGGCTACGGGACTTTACGAGTTGTAGCCCGCGAGTTTTATGGGTGAGGCACGAGGATGATCCGCGAGTTCATCCGGCGATTCTGACGGATCATCACGGGTGATCAAGGCTTGAGACCGAGTCTGTGACCTTTGGTTCGCATCGGTGCGTGATACGCGATCGATTGGTTTGATTCATAGGAGCTTTCGGGAGAGCATGCACTCCAGCAGTATGGGATGAGTTTTGGGGGCTTTCCTCACGCACTTCTTGCCTCCGCGGATGAGGAGGGCGCGGTAAACAGATTTTGATGCTTAAACGAGGCGGGCGTGCGGTTCGGGAGTACAATGTGAGTTCGACTCATTGGCGATGCGTCAGCGTTGGTAGCTAGTATGGAGGATCGAGT
Organism: Przewalskia tangutica; assembly: GCA_029844215.1. Taxonomy (NCBI): domain Eukaryota; kingdom Viridiplantae; phylum Streptophyta; class Magnoliopsida; order Solanales; family Solanaceae; genus Przewalskia; species Przewalskia tangutica. The sequence continues at coordinate 74,741,561 of CM056723.1, read as the reverse complement.
GCACCGATATGTTCTGAGGCTCGATGATTACATGTCGGAGGCATGTTCGGGAGTAGCCCTTCACCGGGCATGGACATTGCCGCATGCGAGCTCATGCGCTAGGATGTGAGTGCGGAGGTCGACGGAATGACACGGATCGCGAAGAGGGCGAGACATCGTGGTCTTTTGGCGACTTCGAGCGGACCGCCTCGGCATATTAGTTTTGCACCTCCGCCGGTGCAGTGGTCCTCCACAACCTTGAGTATTCGGGAGCGGTCGGGGCTCGAGGTTCGAGTTTCGAGGAAGTAAGGGTGTTGGCGAATCGGTCACCCTACCTCGGTGTGGTCGATGTGGTAGACCGCATTTGGAGTGTCGTGGTGCGGGGAGCTTGTTATTTTTGCGGCCAGCGGGGCCATTTGCGAGCTCGTCCGACCAAGGGGAGCACGGATGTTACGACTCGGACCCTAGGATCGATGGTGGTTCGCCGCCTACGATTATGCGCCTGCAGTGGGCCTATGATTAGAGTGAGCGGTAGCCAGGTATATCCTTAACCCTCTAGAGTTTTGGTATGCTTGTTATGATGGTCTCATTATTATGTGCTATGTACGAATAGCGTTGTGTTAATTGTGAGTTAGAAAACATGCTTAGTTGGGAGGATACGTATGGGGGCATGGTAAGTGTGAACTTTAGACTATGTCACGACTGAGACCTTAGGGGTAAGGTCGTCTTGAGTTAAAAATTTATTTTTGACCCTTATCAGAGTAGTAGTATACGTGGGATTTATTTGTGTGATAAGTCCGTGGGTAGTGTGAGATGGAAGTGGTAGCTTTCGATGTGAATTAGTAAGATTGTTAGGATCGGGAACAAGAGTTTAAGCGGTTGGGGGTCGGGTTGAGGACCATTTGCGGGTCAACCGTAACCCGGTTTGGGGTGGGGTCAGTTCTGGGTGGTCCCGCCAGGTGGTAGTCACGAGGATGCTAGGCCCAAGTTTGTGCGACCAACGTATGAGTTCGTGGGCGCGTTCGACGAAGCGGTTCGTAAAGGCGGGAATGGCCTTAAGGAAGTTTGAGGTTAGTAAGATGACCAAGTTTGGAGGTAGTGACTCGGAGATTTTCGAGAGCAAGTAATGGTGAAGTATGGTACATCTTGGGAGAGTTCAAGTGTTCGAGAAGGGCACGACGAGTAAGGAAGGAAGATAACGTGTGTTATTTCGTGGCGGTATGGCGTTGACAACTTGTTAGAGGAACTTCATCGATATCCGTCTCGAGAAGGAACATTCGGGACGAATGTTTCTAAGGAGGAGAATGTTATACCCGTAGTTGCGGGGGTATGTATGTGAGGACGTGCGTGCGAAGTCTGTGAAATTTTGAAAGAAAGAAAGATGTGAGTTTTCGGAAAAGTTTCAGGTTATTTGTGAAGAAAAGGTTCGTTAATGGAATTGGATTCCCAGTTTGGTATTTGGACTTCATAGATTATATTAGAATTTTGAGTTTTATTTTGGAAATGGTCACGTGGGGCCACGGGAGAAATTCTGATTTTGTGGGCCGCTTTGTTTTGAGATTTCCGGTAATTTGGATATTTTGGAAGACGAAATATTCAGGCGAATCGGGGCGACACGTGTCACCCCATGTGGCACCGCGGCGATTTTACATTTGTGCAACACCCGGTTAAGTCGTTTTCGACGAAGCGTTTCGCGTAACTGCGAAGGAAAATTCCGGCTATGTCGTTTTGTATTTTTGCGGATTTTTAGAGACGAAACATTACGGACCAACGGGAGGGTGGCGTGTCACCCATGATGGAGACTAGTGGGCGGCACTTGGCCGAATTGAGGGGGCAAGTGGTGCTAGATATTTGTGTAGATATTTGTGAGGGTTTTAAGGAGTAGGGTCTAGGTTGCACTTGGCTTGATCTTGGCCTTACACTTGCCTTGCACATGGCTTGATCTTGGCCATTGGTTGGCTTTTGGTTTTGCTATAAATACCCCCCTTATGTTGATGAACTCTTCATCCACAAATGAAACCTTCAAGCCTAAAATCCCTCCCTCATACAGTGTTGAGTTCGTCCAACTCATCCCCTCTTTTGAGAGTCTTGGCGAGCCTCCTCCCCTTTGTGGTGCTAGCAGTGGGTACCCACTAGCATAGTTGTTTTCGTATAATACCCTTGTTGTGGTATAGAAATACTCCGCTAGTATTGTTATAATGCCCAAAATACCTTAGCCTTGTACCTTGTAGTATTCCAAAGATACCTCTTTACGTAGAGTCAGGAAATACTACCTTTTTGTCCTTTAGTCTCAGCCAAAACCCTAAGGAAATCTTCATAGTTGGTTGAAGTATTTGAGTAGAAGTTGGTTAGAACTTCTAAGGGTTGTTTGGGTGGCGGAGTGGAGCTAAACCTTGCTCGGGACCGACATTATAACTTGGATAATTTTGGGCTTATCGAGGTAATTATCTTGTCCTATTGTAATTGGAAATTACATGTTTGTTAGAATATATAGTTGAGGTATACTATATATGGAACTATACTTAGTATTCGGCAATGTCTTTTGACTTAAGCCTGAAGAATAAAGAACTGAACTGAACTGTATTTACATAGGACTGTATTGCAGTAGACTTGTGTAGTATTACTGAGTAGAATTGTACACGTCCGGGTAGACGTGTAAACCCCGGTTGGCTTGGTAGCGGCCTCGTTAGAGGAGGAGATTTGTTTGTTGCGGGAGAGTCTTGAATTTTCTATAGAAAGATAGAAACTTGTGTTTTGGGGTTAATAGACGTTTTGACCTTTATAGGTGAAAGTACTAAGAGTAGAGTATTCTACTCGAGGAGTGGAAAGGGCTAGCAAGGTTGTAGTACTTGGAGCATTTTGCTTATTGTCGATAAATCGTCGCGAGGTATGTGAACCTCTTCCTATCTTTTCTAGCATGATTGTTGTGAGCTATGTAGTGCGGTGAGCGTACATGTGCTAAGTGATTTGGTTGGTTTAAAACATAGGGTGTTATAATAGCTTTATGGGAAGTTAGTTATAACGACCTTATGTAAGTGAAAATGGTTTACTGATGTTAGAAGTTAAGAGACTTGATCTTATAAGATAAGAGACTTAACTTATTTGTTTTAATGTGGATGTTTGTGTGAAACCTCATTCGTGAGTAATGAGTACTTGGTTTTTAAAGGGATAATGTTTCTTGATTTGGGAATCGAGAATGTGTATCGACAGACCAACTGCGGCGTTAATAAAAGGAAAATGTATTGAATAATGATGTGTTGTATTAAAACCGGTAGAAACCTCCATCTGCATAGAAGCTAAGATAAGACAAAATGATATTACATTTTCTAGATCATGGTCTTTGTAATAAGATCGTTATAAACAAGAATAAACTACTCACATATATGACATATGTTACTCGATTGTTCTAAAAAGGAATCAAGTGATTAAGTTTGGGAACTATGAAACCATTTGAAAATGAGAAGCTTGAGTAATTGAAACTAGGCAAACTGGAACTTAGGAAAAGAATGTTGTTACTTGGTTTTGAAAAGGAAGGTGGGTTGGTCATTCTAATACTGCGAATATCGGGTGACTTTTATAAAAGAAATGGATCTCTTTTAAAAGAACTTAACGTATGTAGTACCTTGGGGTTAAAAACCCGGACCTTGGCATAAAATGAAAGTACTTTGAGTTGTGTGAAACTTGCCTATGCTTGTTGTTGTGAAACTTGCCTATGCTTGTTGTTGTGAAACTTGCCTATGCTTGTGATGATAGCCTTTGTTGTGCAAGTGTGGTATTTACGTATTCTGGCGTCTCGATGAGGGCGGTCGACTTGTTGAGAACTTACTTGGGCGTCTTTGGCGGTGATGGAGAATTCCGGGTATGTTTCCATTTTGATTCTTGTCTTGTTGTTGATGTCACATGGGCGTGTCTGCCGTCACGAATTCGGGGCATGCGGCCGTGCGGTCGGGTTGATTACGATATATTGTTATTGTGGTTACATGGACATGTCTACGAGGTAGAATTCGGGGGCATGTGGCGTGCGGCGAGTTGATCACCCGGTATATTATTGTTGATGTCACATGGGCGTGTCTGCGAGGTAGAATTAGGGGCATGTGGCCATGGGGCATTGGTATTATTGTTGCATCATGGACATGTCTACCGATGCAGTCGGGGCATGCGGCCATGATGCGAACATGATTGATGTTGTGGGCGTGAGACCCATAGTTATATTTGAGTGATGACTTGAGGCGTGAGTCACATTTGGACATTTGCTTTTATGTTGTGAGCGTAGTTTGGTTATCATACATGTCTCTCGCTTTATATAGACTAGTATGATTTCATTCTGATATCTTTCTGATTTCACATACTTGGTACTGTTATCTTGACCTCCTTGAGGCTGCGTTCATCTGCGAGTAGAGTACATCGATCGTGGATCCCGCTCTTAGGATCACGATTCAGCATATTAGGAAGCTCCGTTTCTTGAGGCTTATCTTTTAGTATGTGTTCCACTGAGTTGTAGGTTCTTGTACATTCGGGGTATGGCGGGGCCTGTCCGTCATAGTCGTTGTAAATCTTAAGTGCATGAAATCTTGTTGTGGCGGGGTTGTAAAGGATTAAAGCTATTCGGAGTTTTATGTATATCTTTGAAACCGTTTTGGTTGCTTTGTTTATTATTATATCTCTGGTTTCATGACTCATGTTTTATTTTCCGCTGGTTTTCTCGATGTTGTATCACTAGGCGCCGGGATAAGGCACGATGCGGGCCGGGCAGTCGTTACAAAAAGTGGTATCGAGCGATTAATCCTCGGAAAGTGTCTGACCGTGTCTAGTAAGTCTTGATTATCGATGTGTTGTGCACCACATCTATAATCGAGAGGCTGCGGACATTTAGGATTGGTTTCCATTTTCTCATTCCGAGATCGTGCCTTAGAGGCATGTTGTAAGTTGGACCCTCCAGCGTATCTCGTTTTTACGATTATGCCTCGCGCAGGCAACGAGCCAGAAGGGCAAAGCGGCGAGAGTCTTGCTAGTGAGATCTGAGAGAATACGAGCGCGAGCCGGACAGTACTGAGCCTCGTCCCGATGCAGGCGGAGAGATGGGTTACAAGGAGATGGCCCGATTCTTGGCGAGTCGTGGCGATATGAGATAGGCTGGATCTGGCCAGATTCGATTCGATAGCACGATGGTTCACCCCGGCGAGATAGTTTGAGGCTACGGGACTTTACGAGTTGTAGCCCTTGAGTTTTATGGGTCGAGGCACGAGGATGATCCGAGGAGTTCATCCGGCGATTCTGACGGATCACGCGGGTGATCAAGGCTTGAGACCGAGTCTGTGACCTTTAGTTCGCATCGGTGCGTGATCATGATCGATTGGTTTGATTCATAGGAGCTTTCCGGGAGAGCATGCACCTCCAGCGGTATGGGATGAGTTTTGGGGCTTTCTCACGCACTTCTTGCCTCCGCGGATGAGGAGGGCGCGGTAAACGATTTTGATGCTTAAACGAGGCGGGCGTGCGGTTCGGGAGTACAATGTGGAGTTCGACTCATTGGCGTGCGTCCAGCGTTGGTAGCTAGTATGGAGGATCGAGTGCACGATATGTTCTGAGGCTCGATGATTACATGCCGGAGGCATGTTCGGGAGTAGCCCTTCACCGGCATGGACATTGCCGCGTGCGAGCTCATGCGCTAGGATGTGAGTGCGGAGAAGGTCGGCGGAATGACTGGATCAGCGAAGAGGCGGAGACATCGTGGTCTTTTGGCGACTTTGGCGGACCGCCTCGGCATATTAGTTTTGCACCTCGCCGGTGCGAGTGGTCTCACAACCTTGAGTATTCGGGGGCGGTCGAGGCTCGAGGTTGAGTTTCGAGGAAGTAAGGGTGTTGGCGGATCGGTCACCCTACCTCGGTGTGGTCGATGGTAGACCGCGTTTGAAGTGTCGTGGTGCGAGGAGCTTGTTATTTTGCGGCCAGCGGGGCCATTTTGCGAGGCTGTCACCAAGGAGCACGGATGTTACGACTCGACCTTACGGATCGATGGTTGGTTCGCCGCGCCTACGATTATAAGCCTGCGGTGCCTATGATTAGAGTGGAGCGGTAGCTTCAGGTATATCCTTAACCCTCTAGAGTTTTGGTATGCTTGTTATGATGGTCTCATTATTATGTGCTATGTACGAATAGCGTTGTGTTAATTGTGAGTTAGAAAACATGCTTAGTTGGGAGGATACGTATGGGGGCATGGTAAGTGTGAACTTTAGACTATGTCACGACTGAGACCTTAGGGGTAAGGTCGTCTTGAGTTAAAAATTTATTTTTGACCCTTATCAGAGTAGTAGTATACGTGGGATTTATTTGTGTGATAAGTCCGTGGGTAGTGTGAGATGGAAGTGGTAGCTTTCATGATGTGAATTAGTAAGATTGTTAGGATCGGGAACAAGAGTTTAGCGCGGTTGGGGTCGGGTTGAGGACCATTTGCGGGTCAACGTAACCCGGTTTGGTGGGGTCGATTCTGGGTGGTCCCTTGGTGGTAGGGTCACGAGGATGCTAGGCCCAAGTTTGTGCGACCAACGTATGAGTTCGTGGGCGCGTTCGACGAAGCGGTTCGTAAAGGCGGGAATGGCCTTAAGGAAGTTTGAGGTTAGTAAGATGACCAAGTTTGGAGGTAGTGACTCGGAGATTTTGAGAGCAGTAATGGTGAAGTATGGTACATCTTTGGGAGAGTTCAAGTGTTCGAGAAGAGGCACGGCGAGTAAGGAAGGAAGATAACGTGTGTTATTTAGTGGCCCAGTGTGGCGTTGACAACTTGTTAGAGGAACTTCATCGATATCAGTCTCGAGAAGGAACATTCGGGACGAATGTTTCTAAGGAGGAGAATGTTATACCGTAGTTGCGGGGTATGTATGTGAGGACGTGCGTGCGAGTACTGTGAAATTTTGAAAGAAAGAAAGATGTGAGTTTTCGACGGAAAAGTTTAGGTTATTTGTGAAGAAAAGGTTCGTTAATGGGAATTGGATTCCCAGTTTGGTATTTGGACTTCATAGATTATATTAGAATTTTGAGTTTTTATTTTGGAAATGGTCACGTGGGGCCCACGGGAGAAATTCTGATTTTGTAGGAGCAGCTTTGTTTTGAGATTTCGGTAATTTGGATATTTTCGGAAGGCGAAATATTCAGGCGAATCGGGGCGACACGTGTCACCCCATGTGGCACCCTTGGCGATTTTACATTTGTGCCTGACGCGGTTAGAGTCGTTTTTCGGCGAAGCGTTTTCGCGTAACTGCGAAGGAAAATTCCGGCTATGTCGTTTTGTATTTTTGCGGATTTTTAGAGAGGCGAAACATTACGGACCAACGGGAGGGTGACATGTGTCACCCTCACAATGGAGACTAGTGGGCGGCACTTGGCCGAATTGAGGGGGCAAGTGGTGCTAGATATTTGTGTAGATATTTGTGAGGGTTTTAAGGAGTAGGGTCTAGGTTGCACTTGGCTTGATCTTGGCCTTACACTTGCCTTGCACATGGCTTGATCTTGGCCATTGGTTGGCTTTTGGTTTTGCTATAAATACCCCCCTTATGTTGATGAACTCTTCATCCACAAATGAAACCTTCCAAGCCTAAAATCCCTCCCTCCTCTAGTGTTGAGTTCGTCGACTCATCCCCTCTTTTGAGAGTCTTGGCGAGGCCTCCTCCACTTTGTGGTGCTAGTAGGGTACCCACTAGCCTAGTTGTTTTCGTATAATACCCTTGTTGTGGTATAGAAATACTCCTAGTATTGTTATAATGCCCAAAATACCTTAGCCTTGTACCTTGTAGTATTCCAAAGATACCTCTTTCGTAGAGTCAGGAAATACTACCTTTTGTCCTTTAGTCTCAAACCAGAAACCACAAGGAAATCTTCATAGTTGGTTGAAGTATTTGAGTAGAAGTTAGTTAGAACTTCTAAGGGTTGTTTGGAGCTGAGTGGAGCTAAACCTTGCTCGGGACCGACATTATAACTTGGATTATTTTGGGCTTATGGAGGTTATTATCTTGTCCTATTGTAATTGGAAATTACATGTTTGTTAGAATATATAGTTGAGGTATACTATATATGGAACTATACTTAGTATTCGTGATGTCTTTTGACTTAAGCTTTGAAGAATAAAGCCCTGAATTGTATTTACATAGGGTGTATTGCGGTAGACTTGTGTAGTATTCTTGAGTAGAATTGTACGTCGGGTAGGCGTGTAAACCCACAGTTGGCTTGGTAGCGGCCTCGTTAGAGGAGGAGATTTGTATTTGTTGCGGGGAGAGTCTTTTGAATTTTCTATAGAAAGATAGAAACTTGTGTTTTGGGGTTAATAGGCGTTTTGACCTTTATAGGTGAAAGTACTAAGAGTGAGTATTCTACTCGAGGAGTGGAAAAGGGCTAGCAAGGTTGTAGTACTTGGAGCATTTTGCTTATTGTCGATAAATCGTCGCGAGGTATGTGAACCTCTTCCTATCTTTTCTAGCATGATTGTTGTGAGCTATGTAGTACGGTGAGCGTACATGTGCTAAGTGATTTAGTTGGTTTAAAACATAGGGTGTTATAATAGCTTTATGGGAAGTTAGTTATAACGACCTTATGTAAGTGAAAATGGTTTCTTGATGTTAGAAGTTAAGAGACTTGATCTTATAAGATAAGAGACTTAACTTATTTGTTTTAATGTGGATGTTTGTGTGAAACCTCATTCGTGAGTAATGAGTACTTGGTTTTAAAGGGATAATGTTTCTTGATTTGGGAATCGGAATGTGTATCGACAGACCAACTGCGGCGTTAATAAAGGAAAATGTATTGAATAATGATGTGTTGTATTAAAACCAGTAGAAACCTCCATCTGCATAGAAGCTAAGATAAGACAAAATGATATTACATTTTCTAGATCATGGTTGCTGTAATAAGATCGTTATAAACAAGAATAAACTACTCACATATATGACATATGTTACTCGATTGTTCTAAAAAGGAATCAAGTGATTAAGTTTGGGAACTATGAAACCATTTGAAAATGAGAAGCTTGAGTAATTGAAACTAGGCAAACTGGAACTTAGGAAAAGAATGTTGTTACTTGGTTTTGAAAAGGAAGGTGGGTTGGTCATTCTAATACTACGGGTATCGGGTGACTTTTATAAAAGAAATGGATCTCTTTTAAAAGAACTTAACGTATGTAGTACCTTGGGGTTAAAAACCCGGACCTTGGCATAAAATGAAAGTACTTTGAGTTGTGTGAAACTTGCCTATGCTTGTTGTTGTGAAACTTGCCTATGCTTGTGATGATAGCCTTTGTTGTGCAAGTGTGGTATTTACGTATTCTGGCGTCTCTCGATGAAGGGTCGACTTATTGAGAACTTACTTGGGCGTCTTTGGTAGTGATGGAGAATTCCACGGGTATGTTTCCATTTTGATTCTTGTCTTGTTGTTGATGTCACATGGGCGTATCTACACCGATCTGCGAATTAGGGGCATGCGGCCATGCTGTCGGGTCGATTACCAGATATATTGTTATTGTGGTTACAGGGACATGTATACACCGATGCAGAATTCCGGGGGCATGTGGCGTGCGGCGAGTTGATCACCAGTATATTATTGTTGATGTCACATGGGCGTGTCTGTGAGGTAGAATTCGGGGCATGTGGCGTGGGGCATTGGTATTATTGTTGCATCGTGGACATGTCTGCCGATCTGCGAATTAGGGGCATGCGGCCGTGATCTGAACATGATTGATGTTGTGGGCGTGAGACCCATAGTTATATTTGAGTGATGACTTGAGGCGTGAGTCCTGGACATATCGCTTTTATGTTGTGAGCGTAGTTTGGTTATCATACATGTCTCTGCTTTATATAGACTAGTATGATTTCATTCTGATATCTTTTCTGATTTCACATACTTGGTACTGTTATCGACCTCGCCCGAAGCTGCGTTCATCTGCGAGTAGAGGTACATCGATCGTGGATCCCGCTCTTAGGATCCTGATTCGACATATTGGGAAGCTCCGTTTCTTCTGAGGCTTATCTTTTAGTATGTGTTCCACGAGTTGTAGGTTCTTGTACATTCGGGGGTATGGCGGGGCCTGTCCGTCATAGTCGTTGTAAATCTTAAGTGCATGTAATCTTGTTGTGGGCGGGGTTGTAAAGGATTAAAGCTATTCGAGTTTTATGTATATACTGAAGGCAACCGTTTTGGTTGGCCTGTTTATTATTATATCTCTGGTTTCATGACTCATGTTTTATTTTCCGCTGGTTTTCTCTGATGTTGTATCACTAGGGCGCCCGGGATAAGGCACCAGTAACGGGCCCCGGAACGGGTCGTTACACCTACCAAATCTCATCACACCCTTCATGAATGATACCTTCAAGAATACCCAATCGTCAAGTTGAAACTCCAAGTGTCGACGCCGATTATCTGTATACGACTTCTGTCGACTCTGGGCTGCTATAACCTCTCCTGGATAAACTTCACCTTATCCACATCCTGCTGAACCAAGTATGGGCCTACTAACGTAGCCTCGCCAACATCAAACCAACCAATCGGCGACCTGCACTTCCTTCCATAGAAGGCCTCATACGGGGCCATCTGAATACTGGAATGATAGCTGTTGTTATAAGCAAACTCAACAAGAGGCAAATAATCCTCCCAGCTACCCCTGAAATCAATAATGCATTCCCTCAGCATATCCTAAAGTGTCTGGATAGTACATTTTGCCTGCCCGTCGGTCTGAGGGTGAAATACAGTACTGAGACTCATATGTGTCCCATCTGGAAAGACCTCCAGAAGTTAGTCGTAAACTGAGCCCCTCTGTCCGATATAATAGATGTAGGAACCCCGTGCAGTCTCACAATCTCCATGATATAAAGCCTAGCATAATCCTCAGCCGAGTAAGTAGTCCTGACCGGAAGAAAATGTTATACCCCGTATTTCCAGAGTATGTACGTAAGGAAGTACGTAGAAAATTTGAACCTTCAAATAGGCTTGGACGATTTCACTTTGTGCCTGACACGGTTAGAGTCGTTTTTAAAAGCGTTTCCACGACTTTCGTAGGGAAAATTCCGGCTATATCATTTTTATTTTTGCGGATTTTCCGAGTGGCGTAGCGTGTTGGACCAACGAGAGGCGCCACTTGGCACCTCCCGTTAGCGGGCGTGAGGGGCGGATTGGACGAAATGGAGAGGTGTAGTTGGTAAGATATTTTGTGTGTTAGTTGGTTAAGGACACGTGGGTGAATCTTGGCCTACACTTGCCTTTAGCAAGATCTTGGCCATTGGTTGGCGAGCTTGACTATAAATACCCACTGGATGACTTCTTCATCCATTCCAAATATTTCTAAGTGTTAAATCCTCCTTCCTCCCACTTTGTGTTGAGTTCGGTGAGAGCCTCTCCCCCATGGCGAGAGTACCCCATGGGGTGGGCGAGGCTATACACCACTCCTTGTGGTGCTAGCCGTGGGGTACCACTCCTTGTGGTGCTAGTAGTAGGGTACCACTAACCTAGTTGTTTCGTATATACCCCTCTTGGTAGAAATACTCTCAAAAGTATTGTTATAATGCCCAAATTACCTTAGCCGTATACCTTGTAGTATTCTAAGGTTATACCTATCTAAAAGCCAGTTATACTATTATACTTCCGTCGGTCCTGGCAGAAACCACTAAGGAAAAATCTCCATGGTTAGTTGGAGTAGTATGTAGAAGTTGGTTAGAACTTCTAAGGGTAGTTTGGAGGCGAGTTGGGCGCTCGGAGTTGGAGCTAAGCGTTGCCGGGATCGACTTTATACTTGGATAATTATGGGCTTATCGAGGTAATTATCTTGTCCCTATTGTAATTGGAAATTACATGTTGTTAGATTATATAGTTGAAGTATACTATATATAGAAGCGAGCGTAGTTATCGACAATGTCTTTTGACTTAAGCTGAATAATAAGAAACCTTTTGAAAGAAGAGTCTTGAGCGTATTCTGATGAACTTGTGTAGCTTTTACGTGAGGTAGAATTGTACGTCGTATTAGGCGTATAACCCCACTGGTTGGCTTGGTGGCGGCCCAGATAGAGGAGGAGATTTACGTTGTTGCGGGGAGGTCTTCGAATTTTACGTAGAATGTTCTCTGAAGGGATCTAAATGTTAATAAAGCGCCTTGTGGCCTTATAGGTTGAAATCTTGCGTATGGCGCGATCTACTTGGCTTAAGGAGTAGCCGACGGTTGGAAGTACTTGGAGCGTTTTGCTATTAGTCGATACTCGACGCGAGGTATGTGAACCTCTTCCTATCTCTTCTAGCATGATATGTGTGTAACTATGTAGTACGGTAGACGTACATGTGTTAAAACTATTTGATTGGTCTAAAACATAAAGTGTTATAACAGCTTTATGGGAAGTTGGTTATAACAGCTTTATGTAGGTAAGAAAATACTTGTGGTTTTTTTTAAAGATAACTGATTTGACTTATAACTGACTTAATGTGTAATAATAAAGAATCTTGGAATATTTCAAAAGAATGCTGATTCATTTTTAACAGAAGAATAATACTTGGTTTTGAAAACATAAGAGTTATACTAGCTTTATGGGAAGTTAAGTATAACGTCTTAAGAATGGTAAAATGAATGGTTTATTGATCTTAAAAGTAAGAGACTTATCTTAAAAGATAAGAGACTTAACTTGTTTTACTTGGTAATTAACATTTTGTTAAAAATGTTGTAAAACCTCATTCGCGAGTAATGAGTACTTGATTTTTAAAAGCAATAATGTTTTACTGATTTCGGAAATCAGAATAAGTATCGAACAAACCACAACAGCGCTAATAAAGGGAAATGTTCTGACTAATAATTTATTAGTAAAACCAGTAGAAACTTCCATCTGCACAGAAACTAAGATGAGACAAAATGATGTTACATTTCCTAGATCATGGCTGCTTAAGTAAGATTGTTATAAACAAGAATAACCTACTCACGTATTAGACATATGTTTCTCAAATTGCTTTTAAAGGAGAATTATATCATTAATCGATTAAAATTATGAACTACGAAACCTTTGAAAATGAGAAACTTGAGTAATTGAAATTAGGCAAACTTGAAACATTTGGAAAAGAATGTTGTTACTGATTTCTGAAGAGAAGTGTGTTGATTTACTTCACAGGAAAATCACTCTATTTTCATATACTACGGGTATTGTGTGACTTTTGTAAACGTAACGTATCTTTCAAAGGATAATGTATGAAGTACTTTGGGAATAGATACCCGATCTTGTTAATCATATATTAGAATGTACCTTGTGTGTATAACTTGATTGTGTTGGTTTGTGATAGCCTTGTAATACTTTCTTGTTGATTTGATAAGTAGACATGATATGATGCTATGTGTGTTAGTGTCTTGTAACGTTTGTGTAAGAGAGTATCCTTGTTGTACTTATGTTATTTCACGATGAAATTTGTTGTGTTAGTATAATATCACTCACCTCTTGACATATTCACAGGGGTTAGGCGCCTCCGTCACGGGGTAGACTCGGTGATGCAGGACCATGATTCGAGAATACCTCATGCGGGTCCAAGGGATCCATGCGGAACTACGGGAGTTACAGGTTAGTTTGCAGCCCTTGTGGTCATGCGGTCTCTGTGGCCATGCGGACTGCGGGTCCAGGACGATGCCGAGGAGTAGCTACCCTCGATGCGGGGTTATGTACCCTTTGCGGGCCTATATGAGTGGCCTATGCGGACTACGAGTCGAGATTAGGCTTGCATGGTGATACTACGGGCAATTGGCCTACTTGATCATTCGCGGCCTAGAAAAGACACATTCTGATTTACCTATTGTTGCTCTTGTTTATGATGTGGCACTATGTGCGGTTACCTTAGTTGTTTCATACATACTTGCAAGCGATTTTAAAATGATATGTTTTCATTTAAGTACTTTGCGATTTCATATACTTGGTACTGTTATGCTTGACCTCCTTGGGCTGCGTTCATCCGCAGTTGAGTACACGATCGTTGATCCTAGCTCTCGAGTCACGATTCGGCTTGGAAGCTCCGTTCCTCGGGAGGCTTATCGGTGGTATAGTCCTGTCGTAGTAGGTGTTTACATTGAGGGTTTGGCGGGGCCTGTCGCCATTGTTGTCGTATCATTCTTAGAAGTGCATGTAATCTTGTTGTGGCGAGTTGTAATGGGATGTAGCTGTTCGGTTTTAAATTGATCTATATATATATATGCCGTAAGGCAAGTTTTCTCCGATTACCGTTTCTTACTTCATAAAAATTTCATGTCTTGTTTTATGTTCCGCTGATTACTCTGATGTATGTCTACTTGGGTGCCCGGGGTAAGGCACGATCCACGGGCAGGTTGGTCGTGACAAAAGTGGTATCGAGCGATTAATCCTCGGAAAGTGTCTGAGACCGTATCCGATGGAAGTCTTGATTATCGGTGTGTTGTGCACCACACGATAATCGAGGCTATAGGATATTTAGGATTGGTTTCTATTCTTCTCACTCTTAAATCGTGCCTTAGAGTTTGTGTTGTAAGTTGGACCTCTCACGTATTTCTTTCCACTGCGTTATGCCTCCGCGTGAGCAACTCGGGCCCGGGGAGGGCAAAGCGGCCGAGAGCTACGAGTAGAGTTGAGAGATTCTGAGCACAAGCCCAACCATCACTGAGTTAGGTGCTTCGTTCGGGAGTTATGCTCGTCACGGCCCAGTGAGTTTAGCATGGCGGCCGATTCCTCTGCGGCCACGACATTTGAACCCGGTTCCACGGCCGGAAGCAGAGAATATAGATTGCGAAAAGACAACCACATTTACTAGCTATGGATTCGGCTACGAGAGAGCATACCGATGTCTGCGAGTCTTGATGAATATCTTAGAAAGGGTTGTGCGAGTAATTCTTGATTGAAGCTTGAGCATGGCACGATGCGGGCTTGTGCGCGAGCCAAGAAAGCGTAGAGATCGGCGGGTTAACGAAGGGCGAGAGGGCGAGCGGCAAGGTCGCTAGTAACTTTGGCGAGTCGCCTCGCGTGAATAGATTATGCACATCGTCGCGGTGCGAAAGGTCCTCGCGGGGTTGGGGCGTTCGGGGTATCGAGGAGTTGGTGAGCTCGAGCTTAGGTTCACAACTACGTAGGTTCCGGCCGGCCGGATTGATTTTCCCCGGTATTCACCAGGTGTGAGCGTCGTCCGGGAATGTCATCTTAGTTAGTACTTGTTTTACCTACGGCCGTCAGTGGTCGATGTCGAAAGAGTGTCCTTGTAGGAGGACTTAGCCTTCAGATCGATGGGTAGTCGTCACCTTCCTAGCTATGCGCCTACGAGGCGAGTTTGATTAAACGACTTAAGGAGTGGGCGGTAGATCTGAGTTTATCCTTAACCCTCTAGAGATTAGTAGCGTATGATGAGATGAGTATACCTTAAAGTGCTATGTTCTGATAGCAGTGTGTAATTTGTGATTAGAAATCATGGTTCTGTAACCAGGGATGATTGGGGGATAGAGAAGGTGTGAGCCTTAGAGTTTTATATGTGGGGACCTTAGAGGTAAGGCCATCTCGAGTAAAGGTGTAGTGTTCATGTTTGACCCTTATAGGAGTGCATAGTGCACGTGAGCTATGTTTATGGGATAAGTCCCTGAGTAACGTGATTTGTGAAATTGTTCCGGATCGGGGAGCTAGTGTTTTGCGCGATGCCGGGTAGGGTTGAGGCCATGTTGCGGGTCAACCCGCGGCCTGTATGGTGGTGGGGTCAGTTTGTGGTAGTCCCGCCTTGTGGTAGGGTCACGAGGGTGTTAGGCCCAAGTTTAGTTAACCAGCGTACGAGTTCGTGGATGCATTCGACTAGTAGTCGGGCCGAGGAGGTCAGCCGTCTTGTTTTCTAGCAAAGACCGTTTACTCGGCAGTGTTGATTTATCAGAAAGGTTGTAAGGCTGAACGGGGTGCCTACCTTCACCTTATATCAGACAGTGGAGCCCAGGGTACGGCTGTTGTTGTTTCTGGAAGTTTTACCAAGCAGGGTTAAGAACTCATGTGAGTCTCAGAATCGCATTCGCCCTCGGGCCAGTGTGTGGATTTCAGGGGTAGTTGTGGGGATTGTTGTCTCCTGTGGAGGGAGTGTTTAAGCTACCATTTCAGTGTTCGGATGTCGCCTTATGAAGCCTTGTAGGGGTGGATGTGTAAGTCGCCGGTCGATTGGTTCGATGTTGGCAAGATTCAGATAGTCGGTTCAGGCTTGTTCCAGCAGACTGTGGATAGGGTAAAGCTTGTCTAGAAGAGGTTACGCGGCTCGGAGAAATCGTGCGGATAATCGGCGGCGCTTAGAGTTGAGTTGGCCGTCGGTCTTCTTGAAAGTACCACCGGGTTGGGTATGACGAGTTTTGGAAAGCAGAGGAACTTAGCGAGTTACTTTGGGCCGCACGAGTTCATGTGAAGAATAGGCGGGTTGCCTATATGTTAGCTTTTGTCGTTCGACTTAGGAGGCAATCGTCCGGTCTTTCGTATTGATATGATCGGAAAGTAGCGGAGATCCATCAGTGTTCCCGATTAATGGCGACCACGTTAGAGATAGTAACCGAGTTTTGGAAAGCTGACGATATCGGAAGGTGGTAAGAGTTCGAGGTATGGCGACCTCGAGGATCGCGTACGGCCGGTACCATTTGTTGGTCGCCGGGTGACACTAGAACCTCGCGGCAAAGTGACAAAGTGGTATCATTTCTTTTGTAAAGAGAAGGTCACGAAGGAAGTATATTTTAGACCCGGAGAGAGGTGTTTGTGGTGATGTTAGAGGTGTTTCCTCGTGGACTTGGATGGAGGTATTTGCGCGGTTGTTTACGTGGCCATGTGTGGCAAGGATTGTTCTCGTAAGTATAGTAGTGAAGACTATCTTGGCGCGTTTGTTTTTGAGAATTAGAAGGAACATTCGGACGAATGTTTCTAAGAGAGGAGAATGTTATACCGTATTTCCAGTATATGCGTGGGAAATGCGTAGAAAATTTGAACCTTCAAATAGGCTTGGGCGATTTCACTTTGTGCACAACACGGTTAGAGTCATTTTTCTGAAAGCGTTTCCACGACTTTCGTAGGGAAAATTCGGCTATATCATTTTATTTTTGCGGATTTTTAAGTGGCGTAACATGTTGGACCAACGAGGCGCCGCAGCACCCTCCGTTGGCGGGCGTGAGGGACGGATTGGGCGAAATGGAGGTGTAGTTGGTAGGATATTTTGTGTGTTAGTTGGTTAAGGACACGTGGGTGAATCTTGGCCTACACTTGCCTTGCACTTGGCAAGATCTTGGCCATTGGTTGGCGAGCTTGACCTATAAATACCCACTTTGGATGACTTCTTCATCCATTCCAAATATTTCTAAGTGTTAAATCCTCCTCCTCCCTTTGTGTTGAGTTCGTGAGCCCCTCCCCCATGGCGAGAGTACCCCGTGGGGTAGGCCGAGGGTATACACCCCACTCCTTGTGGTGCTAGGCGTGGGTACCCACTAGCCTAGTTGTTTCGTATATACCCCTCTTGGTAGAAATACTCTCAAAGTATTGTTATAATGCCCAAATTACCTTAGCCGTATACCTTGTAGTATTCTAAGGTTATACCTATACAAAAGCCAGTTATACTATTATACTTCCGTCGGTCACCAAACCGAAACCCTAAGGAAAAATCTCCATGGTTAGTTGGAGTAGTATGTAGAAGTTGGTTAGAACTTCTAAGGGTAGTTTGGAGGCGAGTTGGGCGCTCGGAGTTGAGCTAAGCGTTGCGGGATCGACTTTATACTTGGATAATTATGGGCTTATCGAGGTAATTATCTTGTCCCCTATTGTAATTGGAAATTACATGTTGTTAGATTATATAGTTGAAGTATACTATATATAGAATGAGCGTAGTTATCAGCAATGTCTTTTGACTTAAGCTGAATAATAAGAAACCTTTTGAAAGAAGAGTCTTGAAGCGTATTCTGATGAGCTTGTGTAGCTTTTACGTGAGGTAGAATTGTGCGTCGGATTAGGCGTATAACCCCGGTTGGCTTGGTAGTTGGCCGATAGAGGAGGAGATTTACGTTGTTGCGGGAGAAGTCTTGCCGAATTTTACGTAGAATGTTCTGAAGGGATCTAAATGTTAATAAGCGCCTTGTGGCCTTATAGGTTGAAATCGCGTATGGCGCGATCTACTTGGCTTAGGAGTAGCCGAGCGGTTGGAAGTACTTGGGCGTTTTGCTATTAGTCGATACTCGTCGCGAGGTATGTGAACCTCTTCCTATCTCTTCTAGCATGATATGTGTGTAACTATGTAGTGCGGTAGGCGTCGTGTGTTAAAACTATTTGATTGGTCTAAAACATAAAGTGTTATAACGACTTTATGGGAAGTTGGTTATAACGACTTTATGTAGGTAAGAAAATACTTGTGGTTTTTTAAAGATAAGCGATTTGACTTATAAGCGACTTAATGTGTAATAATAAAGAATCTTGGAATATTTCAAAAGAATGCTGATTCATTTTTAACAGAAGAATAATACTTGGTTTTGAAAACATAAGAGTTATACTAGCTTTATGGGAAGTTAAGTATAACGTCTTAAGAATGGTAAAATGAATGGTTTATTGATCTTAAAAGTAAGAGACTTGATCTTAAAAGATAAGAGACTTAACTTGTTTTACTTGGTAATTAACATTTTGTTAAAAATGTTGTAAAACCTCATTCGCGAGTAATGAGTACTTGATTTTTAAAAGCAATAATGTTTTACTGATTTCGGAAATCAGAATAAGTATCGAACAAACCACAGCAGCGCTAATAAAGGGAAATGTTCTGACTAATAATTTATTAGTAAAACTAGTAGAAACTTCCATCTGCACAGAAACTAAGATGAGACAAAATGATGTTACATTTCCTAGATCATGGCTGCTTAAGTAAGATTGTTATAAACAAGAATAACCTACTCACGTATTAGACATATGTTTCTCAAATTGCTTTTAAAGGAGAATTATATCATTAACTGATTAAAATTATGAACTACGAAACCTTTCGAAAATGAGAAACTTGAGTAATTGAAATTAGGAAAACTTGAAACATTTGGAAAAGAATGTTGTTACCTGATTTTACGAAGAGAAGTGTGTTGATTTACTTCAAAGGAAAATCACTCTATTTTCATATACTACGGGTATCGTGTGACTTTTGTAAACGTAACGTATCTTTCAAAGGATAATGTATGAAGTACTTTGGGAATATATACCTGATCTTGTTAATCATATATTAGAATGTACCTTGTGTGTATAACTTGATTGTGTTGGTTTGTGATAGCCTTGTAATACTTTCTTGTTGATTTGATAAGTAGACATGATATGATGCTATGTGTGTTAGTGTCTTGTAACGTTTGTGTAAGAGAGTATCCTTGTTGTACTTATGTTATTTTACGATGAGCTGTTGTGTTAGTATAATATCACTCACCTCTTGACATATTACCGGGGGTTAAGCTGCCCTCCGATGCGGGGTAGACTCAGGCGGTCTGGGACCATGATTCGAGAATACCTCATGCGGGTCCAAGGGATCCATGCGGAACTACGGGAGTTCCAGGTTAGTTTGCGGCCCTTGTGGTCATGCGGTCTCTGTGGCCATGCGGTGCGGGTCGGGGCGATGCCGAGTAGCTACCCTCGATGCGGGGTTATGTACCTATGCGGGCCTATATGAGTGGCCTATGCGGACTACGAGTCGTGATTAGGCTTGCATGGTGATACTACGGGCGGTGGCCTACTTCGATCATTCGCAGCCTAGAAAAGACACATTACGATTTACCTATTGTTGCTCTTGTTTATGATGTGTATGTGCGGTTACCTTAGTTGTTTCATACATACTTGCAAAACTGATTTTAAAATGATATGTTTTCATTTAAGTACTTTGCGATTTCATATACTTGGTACTGTTATGCGACCTCCTTGAGGCTGCGTTCATGCCGCAGTTGAGGTACGCGATCGTTGATCCTAGCTCGTGTCACGATTCGGCTTGGAAGCTCCGTTCCTCGGAGGCTTATCGATGGTATAGTCCTGTCGTAGTAGGTGTTTACATTCGGGGTTTGGCGGGGCCTGTCGCCATTGTTGTCGTATCATTCTTAGAGGTGCATGTAATCTTTGTTGTGGGCGAGTTGTAATGGGATGTAACTGTTCGGTTTTAAATTGATCTATATATATATATGCCGTAAGGCAAGTTTTCTCCGATTACCGTTTCTTACTTCATAAAAATTTCATGTCTTGTTTTATGTTCCGCTGATTACTCTGATGTTGTATCACTAGGGTGCCCGGGGTAAGGCACCAGTCACGGGCCCGGGTTCGGGTCGTGACAGAAAATGAGCTGATTTCGTCAACCTGTCAACTATAACCCAAATGGAGTCATTATTCCCTTGAGTACGAGGTAACCCTGTAACAAAATCCATGTTAATCACCTCCCACTTCCACGTCGGGATCTCTATCGTCTGTAATAACCCACCAGGCTTCTGGTGATCAACCTTGACATGCTGACAATTTTGACACTGAGCAACGAACCCTGCTACATCTCTTTTCAGGCCATCCCACCAATACACACATCTGAGGTCATGGTACATCTTTGTCGACCCCGGATGAATAGAGTAACGAGCATTGTGTGCCTCCCCTAGAACCTGCTGACGAAGTCCTGCAACATCGGGTACACACAATCTACCCTCATACAATAGCACCCCATCGGATGAGATCTCAAATAAGGTCTTCTTTCTTTCGAAGGGTGACATCTCGATACCGTACCAGAACCAGATCCTCATACTGTCGCCTCTTCACCTCTTCTACGATGGAAGACTCGACAACCTCTCGAATCCGAACTCCACTATCACCGGAATCAATCAACCGAATCCCAAGGCTCGCTAACTGATGAATCTCATGAACCATGCCCCTTCTATCTGGCTGCACATCGGTCATACTACCCATAGATTGATGACTAAGAGTATCTGCAACCTCATTGGCTTTCCCTGGGTGGTATAGAATATCAACATCATAGTCCTTAAGCAACTCTAACCACCGTCTCTGCCGCAAGTTCAGCTCCTTCTGTCTGAAGATATACTGGAGGCTCTTGTGGTCTGTATAAATATCCATGTGAACACCATATAAGTAATGCCTCAAAATATTCAAGGCATGAATAACGGCTGTCAACTCCAAATCGTGTGTAGGGTAATTCCTCTCGTGCTTCCGGAGCTGTCGGGACACATAGGCTATAACCTTACCGTGCTGCATCAACACACAACCTAGCCCGACACCCGAAGCATCACAATAAACCACATAACCCTCTAATCCCTCGGGAAGAGTAAGAACTGGAGTCGTCGTCAAATTCTCCTTCAATAACTAGAAGCCTTTCTCACAAGCATCCGTCCATAGGAACTTAGCCGCTTTCTGAGTCAGCCTAGTCAAAGGCGCTGAGATCGAAGCGAACTTTTTCACAAATCTCTGATAATACCCTGCAAGCCCTAAAAAGTTGCGCACCTTAGTCGGTGTAGTAGGTCTAGGCCAGGTCTTCACCGCCTCAATCTTCGTCGTATCAACCCGAATACCGTCAGCCTAAATAATGTGCCCCAAGAATGCCACTGAGGCCAACCAGAATTCGCACTTCGAAAACTTGGCATACAACTACCGGCTGTGGAAGACTCTAAGTACCGTCCTCAAGTGATTTGCATGCTCCTGCTCCGAGCGAGAATAAACCAGGATGTCATCAATGAATACTACAGCAAACGTATCCAGAAATGGCTTGAATACCCGGTTCATCAAATCCATGAATACCGCTGGAGCAATAGTCAACCCGAAAGACATCACCCTGAACTCATAATGCCCATGCCGGGTCCTGAATGCAGTCTTCGGGATATCTGTCTCTCTAACTCGTACCTGATGATACCCTGATCGCAGGTCTATCTTGGAAAAACACCTAGCACCCTGCAACTGATCAAACAAATCATCAATCCTGGGGAGGGAATACCTATTCTTGATGGTTACCTTGTTCAGCTGCCTGTAGTCAATACACATTCGCATCGTCCCATCCTTCTTCTTTAGAAACAATACCGGCGCTCCCCAATGAGAAGTACTAGGCTTAATAAAACCTTTCTCCAGCAAGTCTCTCAGCTGGTCCTTCAATTCCCTCAACTCAGCAGGTGTCATTCTGTACGGAGGAATAGATATCGGTCGAGTATCTGATAGAACATCAATACATAACTCTATCTCCCGCTCTGGCGGAATACCTGAGAGATCATCAAGGAAGACATCTGGGAATTCACTAACAACCGGAACCGACTGAAGAACTGGTACCTCATCTTCCATATCGAACACCCGAATAAGATGGTAGATATAACCATTCTAAACCATCTTCCTGGCCTTGAGGTAAGAAATAAACCTATCCCTCGGTGACGCAGTATTCCCTTTCCACTCAATAACCGGCTCACTGGGAAACTGGAATTGAACCAATCTCTCTCTACAGTCAACATTGGAATAACAAGAAGCCAACCAATCCATACCCATAATGACATCAAAATCTGTCATATCCAACTCTATCAAGTCCTCTAGGGTCTGACGACTGTATATAATCACCGAACAATTCTTATATACCCGCTCAGCTACCACCCAATCACCCACTGGTGTAGCTACCTCGAAAGGTTCTATAGACTCAGGTTCTATTCCTATTCTACCAGCAACAAGAGGAGATATATAGGACAATGTAGAACCCGGGTCTATCAAAGCATAAACGTCACAACATGAAATCAATAATATACCTGTGACGACATCCGGCGAAGTCTCCTGATCGTGTCGACTGGCCAAGGCATAAATGCAGTTCGGAGGACCGCTAGAACTAGGACCTCTTCCACGACCTCTATCGCGGCCTGCTGGCCCGTGAACACCCTGCCCCCCGGGGCACATAATCACAGTAGATGATGACCCGACAACTGACCCTGTAGGCTAAGTCATACTACCCGTGCCACCTCTGGTCGGATAATCCATCGCCAAATGGCCCTGACGGCCGCAGGAATAACAAGCTACCAAAGTAGAACGACACTTCCCAAAATGGGACCTACCACATCGAACACACCGAGGCAAGGGTAGCCTCATCTGGCTAGCACCCCTGAACATCTGCGAACCTGCAGCCCTGACATGCTCCCGAATACCTCGGACGATCAAACTTCTTTCCAGAAGACTGTGGAGGAGTACTCAGTGCTGGCTGAGATGTATACCTAGCCTGCTGTCGAGGCTGCCCGCCTCGGAAGTCACCTGAAAACCCTGTCGTCTTGGCCCTCTTGGGCTGATCTTTATCAAGCCGTCGACCTCTATGTCCCTCCTCGACCCCATGTGCATACGCCTGAATACGGGCAATGTCCATGCCCGGCTGAAGAGCTACAGCCATGCATCCATCAGTCAGATAGTGGTCCGCCCCACCACATAGCGGTGCACTCTATCTGCCATGTCCGTTACTATAGTGGGTGCATACCGAGCCAACGAGTCGAACTCTAGGCTGTACTCTCTAATAGTCCTCCACTTTGCCTCAACGTCAAGAACCTATTAACCCGGGCTCTCCTCATCTCAGGAGGCAAGAAGTGGTTAAGAAAGGCCTCCGTGAACTCATCCCACATAGCTGGAGGAGCACCCTCGCCCCTGGACAGTTCCCATGACTCAAATCAGTTGACTGCTACATCACGTAACTGGTAAAAAGCCAATGACCGACTTGGTCTCTGATGTCTTAATCACCCTCATTGTTCGCTGAATCTGGCGAATGAACTCCTGAGGATCATCCTCAGGTCTCGACCCATAAAACTCTGGCGGACTGCAACTCAGGAAGTCCCGAACCCTCAAACTGTCTGCTCTGGGGTTAGCTACCGGCTCCTGTCTATAAGTCTGTCCTGCTACTATCACGGCGATGGTGGGTGTATCTCTGAAGTCTCATCCTGCCCTTTGGCTGGAAGAGGATCAAGTACCGAAGCCTCTGGAGCTGCAGCTGCTCTAAGCTCCTCTGGTGACGGCGGCGTAACAGAACTAGCCGACAAATGCGCCACCTCTGGCATAGACTGGGCCTGTGCCCTCGTAACTCTCTGCGTCCGACTGGCAGCTCCTACTGCTGACTTGCCCTTCTGGGCCGCTGTTGCCTTCCGTGGAGGCATAACTGATACATAAGAATACGTCAGAGATGGATCAACCTAATAACACAACTCTATTGCACGATCTCAGAGTGAGAAGAATGGAAACCAATCCTAAATATCATGTAGCCTCCTGTTTATAGGTGTGGTGCACAACACACCGATAACCAAGACTCTACTAGACACGGTCTGTAGATATTACCGAGGACTAACTGCTCTGATACCACTTTTATCACGACCCGAATCCGGACCCGCGACTGGTGGCCCACCTGGGAACCCTCATTTATAACCCTCACAACACATATGCCAAGAAATAAGGACAAATTTGTATAAATAGCAACAAGGCGAGCCGGGGAGGCTGCCGCTATATAAAAAAACGGGAATACCCCGAAACATACAATTGTACAACATGCCAAAAATAAGTACAACTCTCGTAAGTCCATCCCACATATGAATACATACCTTTAAGAGTTTGGACCCTATCTATGACGGGACAGGGCCCCGCCGTACCCCTAAATGTACAAAAACATACAATACCAAGGGTCCATACCAAAAGATAAGCCTCTGGAGAAATGGAGCTTTTCCAAAACTGAATAGAGATCCTAAAAGCGAGGATCACCAACCTGTGTATCTACACATGCGACATGAAACGCATCCCCCCCGAGGAAAGGGGGTCAGTACGAAATATGTACCAAGTATGTGAAACTGAAAGTACTGTAATGAAATCATAACAGTCCAAAATGAAGCAGGAGACATGTATGATAACCAAAATAACAGTACAACTGTGCCTTGTCTATATGAAAGTAATGAGCCTCAGCTTTACCTTTTAAACGACCATTTCATAATATAAACAGTCATGTCAAAGTCAGGGACACCTGCCCTCAGAATCATTATGCAATTCTAACCATGGGTCTTAGATCCGCAATATCAAAACGTGCCCGTGGAATTCCTTCATCACTGTCGGCATGTACAAAGTATAATATATATAACATGACCATGGAATTCCTGCATCTCGGGAACATGTCATCATGGAGTGCTAGTCCATGGAATAATAATATCACCCGGGGATTGAACCCGCATCATGGCTGCACGCCCACGTAATTCCTTTATCGTGAAAACATGTCCATGGAACAATATAGTGGAAGCATGCCCATGGAATTCCTCCATCATGTAAGCACGTCCAAGTAAATAACACAATAAGATGGTCGACCCTCCAATGAGGGACGCGGTGGTATAGAAATATAACACTTGCACGAAAGGCTATCATGAGCTAACATATGCAAGTTTAAAATATTCTTTGACTCTCATTAAAACATGTGAAATGAACAATCACTTTATAAACTCAAGGCACTTTCATTTCAGGTAATATTAAGGACTTGAACCCCAAAAGTACTATCACTCGTAGTATCAAGGCACTTCCTCGTTTAAAGATCAAGTTACTACACTTTTTAAATTCAACTCAAGGCTTTAAAATCAAGTAAACTTGTAACTTCCAAATCAAGTACTATAATGAATCCGATTTCATTTAAAATTTGTACGTCCACTGTACTACACATTTTTATAAGGTTCATGCTCAAAGAAAGATAGGAAGAGTTCCACATACCTCTTAAGCTATTCCACACGCCAAGTAGAATACGTCGCACGTAGAATGTCAACCTATAATGACAATAATACGTCTATCAACTTCTAGCTATCTAAGGTAGAATAATACTAAGTAAAATGTCTCTTATTCTACGGAAAATTGGGCAGCACTTCCCCTGTTTCTACGTACTTTTCCACCTTTTCCAAGGCCCGAATTCTACAACCAACACGCCACATTTAAGGCACAACCAACAGTTAACCAAAGGGGATTACACGCCTAACTTGACGTGTAAAATTCTGCCCCACAATTCATATAAAACAGTCCAATAAACAGTCCACATTTAACCAACATTTTTGTTATACCCCGTATTTCCAGAGTATGTACGTAAGGGAATACGTACAAAAAGTTTGGCTTTAAAGTTAGCCTTGGACGTTTTTTTTGTACACAACTCGCTTAAAGAATCGTTTTCCGACGAAACGTTTCCACAGCTTTCGTAGGGAAAATTCCGGCTATGCCATTACTAATTTTTGCGGATTTTTAGAGAGGCGAAACATTTTGGACCAACGGGAGGGCAACACGCACCCTCCCATTGGTGGACTTGAATCGTCCATGGACGAAATTGGAGAGAGCCAAGGCACGTTTTTGTGCCTTGTGCACAGTCGAGGTTGGTAGGATATTTGTGTTTAGTTAATCCTCACTACACTTGCCTTGCACTTGTCTTCATCTTGGCCATTGGTTGGCCAAGGCTTGAGCTATAAATACCCCTTAGAGATGAAGAGTTATTCATCCACAAAGTTATCTTCCAAGTCTAAAAATCCTCTCCTCTCCTTAAGCTTTTCGTCCAACACCTCTTCCCTCCTCACTTGTGTAGTGTGGCGAGAGCCTACCCCCTAGCCTAGCGAAATCTACCCTCCCTTGGTAGAAAAGTTGTCTTCTAGTATCGTTATAATGCCCAAAATACCTAGCCCAAATCCCTTAGTCCTTAGTAGAAGTTGTGAAGAACTTCTAAGGTTTCTTAGACTCTGGAGCGTACAACTTAGGAGCTAAACCTTGCTCAGTGCGACTTTATCTAGGATATTATTGGGCTTACCGAGGTAACTAATCCTAACCCTCTGTTGAATTAGATAATACTTAATGTTGTAGTATCAGAATAACTATTAGATACTTAGAAGGATATCACAGAATAGAATTGAACTGTTATGACATTCGAAGTGTTTAAAAGAAGAATAATTGAGCGTACTCACATAGGATTTGTTTTCTGATGAACTTACATAGCTCACGGGTAGGGTTGTGTTGTCCGACTTTCCGTAGAATTATGAACCCCCTGTTTAGAATAACCCTCACAGTAGTCTTTGATAGATATCTGTGACTATTATAGGCTGACTCTCTGCGCGCGACATATTCAACTTGGCAGGTGGTTTTCGATGAGAAGGTATGTGATTCTTCCTAAAGCATGATATTTTACAATATATAGTACGGTGAGCGTACGTGTGTTAATCGAATAATAACTACGGCAATGTCTTTGACTTAAGCACGAATAATACTTATGGCAATGCCTCACGGCTTAAGCATTAATAATACTTACGGCAATGCCTCACGGCTTAAGCCTGAATAACAAAGAACTGAAAACAATTTCAAAAGAATACTGAATCATTTTTAACAGAAGATAAATATTTGGTTTTTAAAACAAAAGCGTAAGAGTTATACTGGCTTTATGGGAAGTTAGGTATAACAACTTAAGAAGATAAAAGGAATTTACTTGTTTTGTTTATAAAAGCCTTGTATTGATTTACATTAAGTGTAGTAAGATTGTTTGATAAGTAGACATGTTATGATGCTACTGTGTTAGTGTCTTGTAATCTTTGTGTAAGGGGGTCATTCTTCTGTGCTTACGTTGCTAACCGGTAAGTCCATTGTCTTGTTATTGTATCACCTACCCCTTGATTGTTATACGAGGGCTTGCCTCGATGCGGGTCTATACGGCTGTGCGGTCTGTGAGACTATGCGAGCAGCGGTATGCTCGAGATTGATCATTCCGGCGTTGCTGATCACGGGGACTCCTGTGCGGTCTGTTGAGACTATTCGGTCTGTTGAGGCTATGCGGCTGCGGGAGCCTAGGCGGATCTTGGGGTTAGCTGCCCCGACGCGAAATATCTCGTGCGGTGCGTGTGGGACTATGCGAGTGCGGAAGTCGAGGACTAGGCACGCGAGAATGATACTATGGGCGATTGGCCTTGCCCGATCATTCGCGGCCTAGAATAGACATTCTGATTTTCCTATTCTTGTTGTTGTTTGTGATGAGGCACTATGTGCAATTGAACCGATTGTATTTGTGAAAAGGTTTTAAATACTTTGATTTCATTTTAAGTACTTTATAGTTTCACATACTTGGTACTGTTATCGACCTCCGAGGGCTGCGTTAAATCCGCGAGTAAGAGGCAGTGCTAGATCCACATCCTTAGGATCTTTGCGTTGGTGTCAGGAGATCCATCTTCTACGGAGGCTCTACTTTGGGTATGATCTCCTGTATTGTAGATAGTTTTGTACGATCGAGGTATGGCGGGGCCCTGTCCGCCATAGTTGTTACTTCCTTAGAAGTGCGTAGTACTATTATGCAGTTGGGATGTAATCGCAAAACTTGAGTTATTTATATTATGCCGAAAGGCAAGCTTTTCATCGAGATAAAGCGTGTCTTATTTTATAAAGCTGTTTCTGTCTTGTTTTATATTCCAGTTACTCGATGTATGACTACTTAGGTGCCGGTAAGGCACGATCACGGGCCGGGCAGTCGTGACAAAAGTGGTATCGAGCGATTAATCCTCGAAAAGTGTCTGCATGCCGTATCTAGTAGAGTCTTGATTATCGGTGTGTTGTGCACCACACCAATGTCGGAGGCTATAGGATATTTAGGATTGGTTTCCATTCTTCTCATTCGAGATCGTGCTTTAGAGCCGTGTTATAGGTTGGACCTCTAACGTATTCCTTTCTATGCTGATTATGCATCCACGTAAGGCAACCGGGCCCGAAGGGCAAAGCGTATGAGGCGCTAGCAGGACACCCGAGTTACGAGGGCTCGTGCCCGGTCTATACGAGGCGGCGAGTTCTATGACGCCGTTGGCCCAAAGAGACCACGGTACCCACACCTGTCCCACGGCTGGGGCGGAGTTAGGGTACAAGGAGATGGCCCGACTATTGGCTAAAGTTGTGGCCCGTCGAGAGAAAGGCTGGATCACGGCAGTTCAGGCTCGGCTCGATCGCACCGTAGTGCACGAGGCGTATAGTTTGAGGCTCTGAGATTTCTTGAGTTGTAGCCCGCGAGTTTTACTGGTCGAGGCGGAGGATGATCGCGAGGAGTTCATCCGTCACCGCAGAGGATTATGCGGGTGATCGTGGCTTGAGGCGAGTGTGACATTCGGTTCGCATCGGTGCGTGATACATGATCGATTGGTTTGATTCATAGGAGCTTTCGGGAGAGCATGCACCTCCAGTGTATGGGATGAGTTTTGAGGCTTTTCTCACACACTTCTTGCCTCGCAGATGAGGAGGCACGGTGATAGATTCTTATTCTTTGAGGCGGGGAGGGCCGCATGTGAGGAGTACAATGTCGAGTTTGATTCTTTGGCTCGATATGTCCACTGACCGTAGCGAGATGGAGGGCGAGTGCATCGCTATGTCACTGGGCTAGATGATTACATGGTCGAGTCTTGTGCGGTGTGTCCCTTGACCCGGGCATGGACATAACCCGTATGCAGCTCATGCTGTTGGGTTGTGAGGCGTAGAGACCGCCGGGTAGAGCGATATCAGCGGCGAGAAGAAGGCCAAGACGGCGGTTCTTTTGGTGGTCCTCGTGGTGGCGGCATCGTGAAGTCGGTGCACCACGGCCAGCGAGCGCTCTACCTCATTTTCGACGGCCCGAGGCGGTCGGGGCGGTCGGGGCCCGGGACTTGATTTCGAGTAGCGAGGTGCTAACGCTCGAGGTCCGCTCGGTGTGCGTTGTGGCGAATACCATTCAGCCGTACTCGAGCTTGCTATACTTGTGGCGGCAGGTCACTTTGCGAGTTTGTCGGCCGGGCGGCTGGTGGTAGGGCTCGGCCTACGGTCGTGCTTGCGCTTCTTCATCCCAAGCGATTACTCGCCCGGAGCAAGGTACACATGGATCAGCGGTCGCGGCAGGTCGTGGCGCAGTCGATTCTAGCGGTCCTCGAACCGCATATATGCTTTGTCCGGTAAGCGGGATCGGGAGGCCTCACCGATGTCGTCACGGTACCTTATCGGTTCACGGGTTTGATGTATGCTTTGATAGATCGGGTTCTACTCTGTCTATATATCTCCTTGTTGCTAGTAGGATAGGGATAGAGCACGAGTCCATAGACCCTTTCGAGGTAGCTACGCGATGGGTGATTCGGTGGTAGCTCGGCGGGTATATAGAGCTTGTCTGTGACCATTCTGATCGTCGGACCACTGGACTTGATAGAGTTGGAGATGATTGACCCGACATGATTATGGGGATGGATTGGCTAGCTTCTTGCTACGCCAATGTAGCTGCGAGAGAGAGTAATGCAGTTCCATTTCTGCGAGGCCGGTTGTTGAGTGGGAGGAGCACGGTATCGCCGAGGTAGGTTTATTTCCTACCTCAAGGCTAGGAAGATGGTGTAGAAGGGTATATCTACCATCTCGTTCGGGTGTTTGATCTTGAAGGCTGCGGTACCAGATTTTGATCGATTCGATGGTCGAAGTTCCCGCACGTGTTTCGAGATGACCTCGGGTATCCTCACGAGAGGAGATTGAGTTTTGTATTGACATATTGCGGACACTCGGCCTATTTCCATTCCGCCATACGAGAATGGCACTGCCGAGTTGAGAGTTGAAGGATCAACTTAGAGATTTCTTGGAGAAGCGGCTTCATCGGGCCTAGTGTTTCTCCCCAGGGCGCGGTATTGTTCGTGAAGAAGAAGGGCGGGGCCAGCTGCGCATGTGTGTTGATCTGACGGTGAACAAGGTGACCATTAAACGAATACCCCCTTCCGGGATTGATGATTTGTTCGACGGTTGCGAGTGCGAGATGTTTCTCAAGATTGATCTGCGATCGGGCTATCATCAGTGCGAGTCGAGAGAGGTGGATGTCCACAGGATGCATTCAGGACCCGTGCGGGCATTATGAGTTGGTCATGTCTTTTGGGTTGACCAATGCTCGTGGTATTCATGGATTTGATGAACCGAGTGTTCAAACCATTTTGGAACCGCGTTTGTGATAGTGTTCATTGATGATATCTTGGTTTATTCTCGCCAGAGCGGGAGCATGCGGAGCATTTGAAATTGTCTTGTGATTCTCCAGACGTGATTATACGCCAAGTTTTCCAAATGTGAGTTTTGGTTGACTTGATGGCGTTTCTTGGGCATATTAGCCGGTGATGGCATTCAGTGGAATCTGCCAAGATCGAAGCGATCGGGACTTGGCCTGAACTCTTACTCGCCAGAGGTTCGCGATTTCGGGCCTTGCAGGATATTATCGGCGGTTCGTGGAGAAGTTTGCTTCTATCTACGCACCATTGACTAGGTGACTCGAAAGCGGCCAAGTTTGATGGTGATGCTTGTGGCGGGGTTTCGATTCTTGAAAGAAGGCGACCGCCTCGTTCTTACTCTTCCGGAGGGTCGGATGGTTATGTATTGTATTGTGATCGTCGGGCATCGGGTTGGGATGTGTGTTGATGCAGCATGGCGGGGTTATAGCATATGCATCGACAATGAAGAAACACGAGAGGAACTACCCGCTGTGATTTGGAGTTGGCGGTAGTGATTCACGCTTTGAAGATCCGGAGGCACTATTTGTATGGGGTTCACGTGGATATTTATCTGCACCACAAGAGCCTCGGTATATCTTGACCCGGAGGAGTGAACTTGCGGCGAGGCGGTGGTTAGAGTTGCTTAAGGATTACGATGTTGATATCTGTACCACGGGGAAGGCGATGTTGTGGCGGATGCTCTTAGTCGTAGGTCGATGGGAGCCTATCGGATGTGCGGCTAGAGAGGAGGACATGGTTCGTGATTTGCATCGATTAGCGAGCCTTGGTGTCCGTTTGATTGATTACGATAGCGATGGGGTTAGAGTTCGTGAGGTTGCGAGTCTTCCATCGTTGAGGAGGTGAAGAGCAACGATTCGAGGATCCCGCTTTGATTCGATATCGTGATCTGACTCTTCGTGAGGGCAAGGGTCCTTTTGAGGTAGCACGATGGGGTGCTAAGGTTTGGCGGTTGTGTGTTCGGATGTTTGAGGACTTGGCGGCGGAGTTCTTGGGAAGCACGGTAGCGGCGTTACTACATCCATCGAAGTCGACCAAGATGTACCACGACCTTAGATCGTGTATTGGTGGGATGGCTTGAAGAGGACGTTGCGAGTTCGTAGCTCGGTGCGTGTTGTCGGCGGTGAAGGTAGAGCACGGAGGCACGGTGGTTTGTTCTGACGATTGAGATCGACACGGAAGTGGGAGGTAATCAACATGGACTTCATCACGGTATTACCTCGCTTTCGGAGGAGACATGATTCTATATGGGTTATCGTCGGCGGTGACGAAATCAGCCCACTTTCTTCCGTCGGGGCGACTTTTCGGTGAGGATTATGCGGACTTTACATCAGAGATCGTCGGTGCATGGAGTCCCTACCTCGATCATATCGCATGAGAGCCCGGTTCTGGCTAACTCGGAGGTCCTTCGAGAGGGTTTAGGGGCGAGTGAGCCCGAATCTTGCATTTCATCCACGCATGCAGACGGACGGCGAGCGCACTATCCGACTCGAGGATATCTGCGAGCTGTGTTATTGACCAGTGGTAGTTGGGAGGATCATTTGCCTCTAGTTGAGTTTGCGTATAATAATAGCTACCACTCCGGTATTGAGATGGCGCCTTATGAGGCCTTGTATGGGAGGAAGTGCGGTCGCCTATAGGTTGGTTCGATGTGGGCGAGTGCGGCTAGTGGGACGATTTGGTGCGGCGACGGTGGATAAGGTGAAGCTTATCGAGGCGACTATTGGCGGCTCGAGTCGGCCAAGTCGTATGCAGATCATCGTCGTCGGCATCGGAGTTCGCGATAGATGATTGGGTTTTCCTAAAGGTGTCACCCATGAAGGTGTGATGAGATCGGGAAGAAGAAACTTCGGCCAGTACATTGGGCGTTTGATTGTCGCGAGGTAGGCAAGGTTGCTACGAGTTGAATCTGCCGTCCGATCTAGAGGCGGTGCATCCGGTGTTTCACGTATCTATCTTGAGAGATGTATCGGGGATCCATCTAGGGTACACCGATTGACGATGTCGGTGTGCCAGGGGTTATCGTATGAGAGATTCCCATGCGATAGTCGATCGTCGGAGTTAGGCGTCTGCGGACGAAGGGCGTGGCCGTCAAAGTCTTGTGGCGGAGCGAGCTCGAGAGGAGATGACGTGGGGCCGAGAGGACATGAGACAGAAGTATCCTCACCTATTCCCACCTCCGGGTAATTCACTTTCCTACTTGTAAATTTCCATTATCATTTATGCCTAAGTGTTGTTTTGGCGTGTGTGGCATTTGCTAGCTGTTTAAGCTTCTTCGATAATCGTCTTGAGAAGGAACATTCGGACGAATGTTTCTAAGGAGGAGAATGTTATACCGTATTTCAGTATATACGTAAGGGAATACGTACAAAAGTTGGCTTTAAAGTTAGCCTTGGGCGCTTTTTTTTGTACACAACTCGGCAAGAATCGTTTCCGACGAAAGCGTTTCCACGGCTTTCGTAGGGAAAATTCCGGCTATGCCATTACTAATTTTTGCGGATTTTTCGAGAGGCGAAACATTTTGGACCAGCGGGAGGGCAACACTTGGCACCCTCCATTGGTGGACTTGAATCGTCCATGGGCGAAATTGGAGAGCCAAGGCACGTTTTTGTGCCTTGTGCACAAGTCAAGGTTGGTAGGATATTTGTGTTTAGTTAATCCTCACCCTACACTTGCCTTGCACTTGTCTTCATCTTGGCCATTGGTTGGCCAAGGCTTGAGCTATAAATACCCCTTAGAGATGAAGAGTTATTCATCCACAAAGTTATCTTCCAAGTCTAAAAATCCTCTCCTCTCCCAGCTTTTCGTCAACACCTCTTCCTCCACTTGTGTAGTGTGGCGAGAGCCTACCCCCTAGCCTAGCCGAAATCTACCCCCTCCTTGGTAGAAAAGTTGTCTTCTAGTATCGTTATAATGCCCAAAATACCTAGCCCAAATCCCTTAGTCCTTAGTAGAAGTTGTGAAGAACTTCTAAGGTTTCTTAGACTCTGGGAGCGTACAACTTAGGAGCTAAACCTTTCTCAAAGCGACTTTATCTAGGATATTATTGGGCTTACCAGGGTAACTAATCCTAACCTCTTTTGAATTAGAGAATACTTCTTTTGTAGTATTAGAATAAGTATTAGATACTTAGAAGAATATCACGAGAATAGAATTGAGCTATTATCACGATGAAGGGTTTAAAGAAGAATAATTGAGCTGTACTCACATAGGATTTGTTTTCACGATGAGACTTACATAGCTCAGGGTAGGGTTGTCTGTCCGACTTTCCGTAGAATTATGAACCCCTGTTTAGAATAACCTCGAGTAGTCTTTGATAGATATTCGTGACTATTATGGTGACTCTGCTTGTGCGACATATTGACTTGGCGGTGGTTTTTGAGAAGGTATGTGATTCTTCCTAAAGCATGATATTTTACAATATATAGTACGGTGAGCGTCGTGTGTTAGCGAATAATAACTACGGCAATGTCTTTGACTTAAGCTGAATAATACTTATGGCAATGCCTCCGGCTTAAGCTGAATAATACTTACGGATGCCTGGCTTAAGCACGAATAACAAAGAACAATTTCAAAAGAATCTTGAATCATTTTTAACAGAAGATAAATATTTGGTTTTAAAACAAAAGCGTAAGAGTTATCTGGCTTTATGGGAAGTTAGGTATAACAACTTAAGAAGATAAAAGGAATTTACTTGTTTTGTTTATAAAAGCCTTGTATTGATTTCATTAAGTGTAGTAAGATTGTTTGATAAGTAGACATGTTATGATGCTACGTGTTAGTGTCTTGTAATCTTTGTGTAAGTCATTCTTCGTGCTTACGTTGCTAACGGTAAGTCCATTATCTTGTTATTGTATCACCTACCCTCGATCGTTATACGAGGGCTTGCCTTGACGCGGTCTATACGGCTATGCGGTCTGTGAGACTATGCGGGCAGCGGTATGCTCAGATTGATCATTCCGGCGTTAGCTGACGCGGGGACTCTATGCGGTCTGTTGAGACTATGCGGTCTTTTTGAGGCTATGCGGGCTGCGGGAGCCTAGGCGGATGCCGGGGGTTGGCTGCCCCCGATGCGAGAAATATCTCATGCGGGTCTATGTGGCCTATGCGGGCTGCGGAAGTCGAGGACTAGGCACGAGAATGATACTATGGGCGATTGGCCTTGCTTGATCATTCGCGGCCTAGAATAGACTGTTCAGCTTTTCCTATTCTTTGTTGTTGTTTGTGATGAGGCACTATGTGCAATTGAACCGATTGTATTTGTGAAAAGGTTTTAAATACTTTGATTTCATTTTAAGTACTTTATAGTTTCACATACTTGGTACTGTTATCTTGACCTCCTTGGGGCTGCGTTAAATCTGCCGGTAAAGGGCAGCGGTGCTAGATCCACATCCTTAGGATCTTTGCGTTGGTGTCAAGAGCTCCATCTTCTCGGAGGCTCTACTTTTGGGTATGATCTCCTGTATTGTAGATAGTTTTATGATCGGGTATGGCGGGGCCCCTGTCCGCCATAGTTGTTTACTTCCTTAAGTGCGTAGTACTATTATGCAGTTGGGATGTATCGCAAAACTTGAGTTATTTATATTATGCGAAAGGCAAGCTTTTCATCGATAAAGCGTGTCTTATTTTATAAACTGTTTCTGTCTTGTTTTATATTCATTGGTTACTCGATGTATGACTACTTAGGTGCCGGTAGGCACGATCCTGCCGGGCAGGTCGTGACAATTTTAAGGCCATTCTCGGCCACAACCAACAACAATACAACATATACTTCTTATTTTCATTTTTCCTTATCACAATATCATTTTCTAACCACTACAACATGTAATATCTAATTACATTAAGAGGACAAATGATCATTTCCTCAAATGTACCCAAAATAGTCCAAGTTAAAGTTGGTCCTTAGAATAGTCTTAGCTCATATTCTTCACGTTTCAAACACATGTATGTAACCTCCATAAGCTTATAATAACCTTCTCTTCAAATCTCAACACCAAAAGTTGAAGAACACTAGGTTCAATCTTAAACTCACGGCTCAAGTGGAGATCTTTGGAGTTTAAGGGGTTGTATTGGCTTAGCACTTCATTAGGGATCTTAGTCTAGGATTTGAGGATTTAACATGAAGGATTGAAGAATTTTGTCTTCCAAAAAGGGCCAAAGCCGAGAGCACCTTAAGAGGAGAGAAATATTTAGTGTAGTGAAATGTTTCTAAGTGTAGATGATGTCTTGCACCCTCTATGTATATATAATGTATCACAAGGGGGGAGATCATGACAAGTGTATGGACAAGTGGATGTGGGACCCATGTCCACTTGTCCTCCTTCAACAAATATCTAAGTCAAATAGTCAAAGCCAAGACAAGTGTGTGTGTGTGGGGGGGAGGTGACACGTGTCAC
The DNA here is from genome assembly GCA_029844215.1 of Przewalskia tangutica. Lineage (NCBI taxonomy): Eukaryota > Viridiplantae > Streptophyta > Magnoliopsida > Solanales > Solanaceae > Przewalskia > Przewalskia tangutica. Next base: position 74,705,231 of record CM056723.1, on the reverse strand, counting down.
CCTCCTATTGGTCTAAATTATTTCTTCCCCCAAAATATCTATAATTGGTAAAAATATTTCGAAACCTTGTGGGCCCCACAAAATCGTAAATTTCTCCGGTGGGCCCCACATGACCAAATCCGAGACTTGATAATACAAACCTTCAATATACTCTACTAATCCATATACCGAATTTGAGAATCAAATTCCGAAAAATAATTTTTTTTCCTTCACGAGGTTCCGAAATTTCTTCTTAGGGAAAAGTGAATTTTCTTTCGTTCCAAAATTCAAATCTAAATTTCTCATATATGTTCTCATCTCAATCTCTTGGAAATACGGGGTGTAATAGGTGTATTGCGTGCCACACCCATAAACAAGAGGCTACAGGACATTTAGGATTTGGTTTCTATTCTTTTTACTCTGAGATCGTGCAATAGAGTTGTGTTATTAGGATAATCCCTCTCTAACGTATTATTGTGCTACAACTATGCCTCCGAGAAAAGCAACATCTTCCCAAAAGGGAAAATCAGTAGCAGGAGCTACTAGTCAGACTTAGAGAGTTGATAGGACCATCAGAGGTAGAAATATTTTTGTTTAGTAATGAGTAGAATGAAGGATGTTGACAAGAATGATAAAGTGAATGAAACTATAGTTGTGTAGGGTTCAAAAGGTGTAATTACCCCATAACAGTGTAAAGACCGATAGTAGGGGATGTACAGTAGGAATACTTCGGCCAAATGTGACGAACCTCTAATGAGTGGAAGGATAGTGTGAGAAATACTTTGAGATAGGAGAGAGATTCATTATAGACGAGGAATGAGAGTTAATTATGATGATACCCACACCTTAGATTCAGTAACATTGTCTATAAGTGTTCGTGATTGAGATACTACTAGTATTAGAGTTTACACCAGTTAGTAACAAAGCTAGGCAGATAATATGATCATTCACCAACCAGTACTTTGACTAATGTGAGGACGGAGAAGAGAAGTTGACACGAGTGAACACATCAGTTAGTTGAGTAGGAGTCCGACTGAAGGATTCAGATAGTGATAGCTTATGGCTTAGAATACGACATGGTCATCCCTAGTACGGGAAGAGAAAAGGAACGTCTGAAGATCCCATTTTGGAAAAGACTGTAACCTTCGAGTATTGTGAGAAGGGACCTCAGATGGAAGGTCCATTGGTGTATATACATGTGATATATTGTGGCCATGTGTGGCACCGTTGGTTTTGTGGAGTATTGGTTGATAGGTATAGTAAGGAGACGACGCCGAAATCTGTATAGTTTGAGACCCACTATGAACATTCGGGATGAATGTTTCTAATGGGGGAATGATGTTACACCCTGTAATACCAGGGCTACTAATTGAGAACGTGATTAAGGATTTAAGATTTGAATTTTGGAAGGAAAGAATTATTACATTTTCTTAAGGAAAATTTCAGAAAAAAATGTAGCGACGGAAAAATTATTAACTTGGAGTTTAATACTTCTAATTGGATTTATGGACTTAGTATTGAATTACGAAGAATTGGAATTGATAATATGGGGTCCGCCGAGAATTTCACAATTTCGCGGGGCCCTTCGATTTTAAGATATTTTAGAAATATCTAGATATTTTATCAAGAGGGAATTTCCGGCCAATGAGAGGTTTACACGTGGCACTCCTCCACTTGTCTTGCAAAGACAAATATCTATATTAGAGATAGAGATTGAAGACTTAGCCATTTATTTCATTTCTCACAATTTTCATCTTCCAAACTTTCTCTTCTCTCCTCTCCTTGCCTCGAGTCACGAAAATTCAGGGAAATTCCAAGAACAAGGATTAATTATTATACAAGATTAAGAACACTAATCAAGTTCTAAGACAAGTTAACTCTCCAAGTACTCCGAAAATCTATGTTGACCGAAATTGGGGTTGAAAACCCTAGCTTGTTCATCGACTTTCTGGAGGTAAAACATGAAGGAAAGTTGGTTATAATGTTGTAGTGGATACATGGGAGTGATTGGATCTTGAAGAAGTGGAGTAAAACGAAAACTGCGCGCCAAAGTTGAGCGGACTGCCTAGGACGTTTTTGGCTTGAAAAAAGGGTAAAAATTCTTCCTTCTCTTGAAGTAATTGGATATTACATGTTGTTATAATGTATAGACGAGCTTGTGCTAAACAAATGAAGAATAAAAAGTGTATGGACAATTTTTTGGGTGTTGGCCGTGAGTTGACAATTTCGGGTATTGGTTTCGTTGGCTTTAATTGTTGTTATTAACGTCACCTATTGCATGTTAAAAATGGAGTAATATTGTTTTAGATAAGTTGCTATACCATATATAGAAGAGTTGGAACTTGAAGTGGAATAAAATGGATTAAGGAAAGAGTTATCGGGTTGTAGTTGTTGGCCGTGGAATCTATAAAACTGTTGGATATTGTCGTGCAGTTTTTATGGACTGTTTTGTGGCGTGTATATGCTGGAAATTCAGTAGTCAACATGCATGATTAATGTGGTAAAATTGCTAATGAAAGTCCTAAGGAATAAGGGTGTAAAAGGGTGTTAAAAGGCTTCACATTTTACCCTTATTGTTGATGGAATTGTGGACTATTTTTATGGACTGTTTTGTATAGATTAAGGGGCCGAATTTTACACGTCAAGTAGGCGTGTAATCCCCTTTGGTTGCTGTTTTGGTTGTGCCTTAAATGGGGCTTGATTGTTGTTGAATTTGGGCCTTGGAAAAGGTGACAAAGTACGTATTTATAGGGGAAGTGCTGCCCAAATTTCCATAGAAAAAGAAGAACCTTTACTTGGTATTAACCTACTTTAGCAAGCACGTGTTGATATACGTGGTATTGTTGTTATAGGTTGAAGTACATTGAGACATATTCTAGATTGTAGAGTTGGTTAGTCGCAAAAAAGGTATGTGAACTATTTTTTCTTCTTCTAGCATGATTCCTTGTTATAAAGTGAGTGAATCCCACTCCTTAATGATGTACTTCATTGATAGTACTTTGGATTTCCTAAAATAGAAGTTCTATATACTTCCTTGATAGTACTTGGGGTTTCTAAAATGAAAGATTGTTATATCTATTCTCTTGATAGTACTTGGGGTTTCTAAAATGAAAGATTGTTATATCTATTCTCTTGATAGTACTTGGGGTTTCTAAAATGAAAGATTGTTATATCTATTCTCTTGATAGTACTTGCGGTTTATAAAATGGAAGTTGTTTACCTATCCTATTGATAGTACTTTGAGTTTCTAAAATGGAAGTTGTTTACCTATCCTATTGATAGTACTTTGAGTTTCTAAACTGAAAGTTGTTTACCTATCCTATTGATAGTACTTTGAGTTTCTAAAATGAAAGTTGTTTACCTATCCTATTGCTAGTACTTTGGGGTTCTAAAATGGAAGTTGTTTACCTATTCTATTGATAGTACTTTGGGGTTCTAAAATGAAAGTTGTTTACCTATTCATTTAATAATGCCTTGAGATTTTCGAAAATGATAGTTCATTCTATTTGTGATAATGAGAGTCAAAGATGATTTGAATTGCACATAGTTGCTTGTGATAGCTATATATGTACTGTCCTTTATATTTGGACCGTGTCCTAGAAAGGGCCGAGTAGTATACTTTAATGGGCAGGGCAGTATACCTTAATGGGCAGGGCAATATATATTACATGACTTTACCGTGTCCTAAAATGGACCGGGCAGTATACCTTAATGGGCAGGACAATATATATTACATGACTTTACCGTGTCCCAGAAGGGGCTGGGCATAATACCTTATTTGACTTACATGAATTTACCGTGTCCCATAAGGGGCAGGGCATAATACCTTATTTGACTTTACCGCGTCCCAGAAGGGGCCGAGCAGAATACCTTATTGACTTTACCGCGTCCCAGAAGGGGCCGGGCAGAATACCTTATTGACTTTACCGCGTCCCAGAAGGGGCCGGGTAGAATACCTTATTGACTTTATCGCATCCTAGATAGGGTCGGGCAGAATACCTTACAGGGCAGTATTTGTGTATAATGTTCGGGTTCAACTCCCATGACAGTATTTGTTTATATGGACAGACGTCCATAATTTTGACATGGATTTCATATCTTGAAAAGGCACAGTGTACTGGTATTTAATTATTATACTTGTCTCTTGTTATCTTTTTGGCCTGTTATAATCTCATTTGCAGTACTTATTGTTTCACATACTTGGCACATTTTTCATCGACCCGCTTTCTCAAGGGGCTGCGTTAAATCTGCGTAGGTTTAGGTAAACACTTTGGTGATCTGCAAATGTAGGATCCTTGCTCAGAGTTTTGGGATAGCTCCGTTGTTCCGGAGTTTATTATTTTGGTAATGATCTTTCAGTACATGTTTTTTGTACATTTATGGGTACGGCGGAGCCTTGTCCCGTCATAGTATATTATTCAAATTGTTAGAGGTCTGTATTCATATGTGGGATTGGACTGATGTACAGTGTAGTTTCATTTTGGCTTATATATATATAGCGGCGGCCTTGCCGACTTTGCCTTTGCTTGTTTAAAAAAATGATGATGAGTATCTTTATCTTCCGCGGGTGTTATACCCCGTATTTCCAGAGTATGTACGTAAGGACGTACGTAGAAAATTTGAACTTGAGAATTAGGCTTGGCCGAAATTTATTTGTTCACAACACCCGATTAGAGTCGTTTTTCGACGAAAGCGTTTTCCACGACTTTCGTAGGGAAATTCCGGCTATGTCATTTTTAATTTTTGCGGATTTTTAGAGGCGAAACATTTTGGACCAACAAGAGGCGCCACTTGGCACCTCATTGCGTGAGAAGTGGGCGAAATGGTGACTATTTTGTCAAGTAGTTGGTAGGATATTTTGTGTGTAGTTGGTTAAGGTGCACTTGGCAAGATCTTGGCCTACACTTGCCTTGCAGCAAGATCTTGGCCATTGGTTGGCCTTTGCTGACCTATAAATACCCCCTTACAAGACTAATTCATCCACAGTGCCTAAGTCTTGAAAGCCTTCCTCCCCTTAGTGTAGTGTCTTGGCGAGAGCCCTCTCCCCTTGGCGAGAGTTTCCCACAGTGGGGTGGGTAGAGGGTAGCCACCCACTCGCGGGGTGCTAGCGAGTGGGGTACCCACTAGCCTAGTTGCTTAGTATAATACCCCTCTCTTGGTAGAAATACTCTCAAAGTATTGTTATAATGCCCAAATTACCTTAGCCGTATACCTTGTAGTATTCTAAGGTTATACCTATCTGAAAAGCCGGAAATACTATTATACTTCCTGTCACAAAACCGAAACCCTAGGAAAATCTCCATAGTCCGTTGGAGTATTGTGTATAAGTTGGTTAGAACTTCTAAGGGTGGTTTAGAGCGGGTTGGGCGCTCGGAGTTGAGCTAAACGATTGCCGGGATCGACTTTATACTTGGATAATTATGGGCTTATCGAGGTAAATATCTTGTCCTCTATTGTAATTGGAAATTACATGTTGTTAGATTATATAGTTGAAGTATGCTATATATAGTGCGAACATAGTTATCGGCAATGTCTTGCGACTTAAGCTGAATAAAACTTACGGCAATGTCTTGCGACTTAAGCTGAATTTAAAGAAGAATCTTGTTGTAATTACATAGGCGATATTACGGTGAACTTGTGTAGTAGTGCAGTGGAGTAGAATTGTACAGTTAGGGTTAGATGTATAACCCCCGGTTGGCTTGGTAGCGGCCTCGATAGAGGAGGAGATTTCTGTTGTTGCGGGGAGAGTCTTCAATTTTACGTAGAATATTCTACGATTAGACCTAAATGTTAATAAGCGCCTTGTGGCCTTATAGGTTGAAGTACTACGTGTGGCGCGATCTACTTGGCTTAAGGAGTAGCCGGCGTTTGGAAGTACTTTGAGCGTTTTGCTATTATTAGATACTCGTCGCGAGGTATGTGAACTGTTCCTATCTCTTCTAGCATGATATGTGTGAACTATGTAGTGCGGTGAGCGTCATGTGCTAAATGTATTTGATTGGTTTAAAACATAAAGTGTTATAACGGCTTTATGGGAAGTTGGTTATAACGACTTTATGTTGGTAGAAGATCTTGTGGTTTTAAAGGTAATCGGTTTGAACTATAAGCGGCTTGTTATGTGTTAATAAAGAACTTGAAGTATTTCAAAAGATTTTGAATCATTTTGAAAGAAGAAGTAATACTTGGTTTTGAAAACTTAAGAGTTATACTAGCTTTATGGGAAGTTAGGTATAACGGCTTAGAATGTTTCTTGATTTGGAAATCGAGAATGTGTATCGACAAACCACTGCAGAGTTAATAAAAGGAAATGTTTTGTGATTAAGTATTATTAAAACCAGAGAAACTTCCATCAGCATAGAAGCTAAGATGAGACAAAATGATATTTCCTAGATCATGGCTGCTGTAATAAGATTGTTATAAACAAGAATATCCTACTCACATATAAGACTTATGTTTCTCAGATAGTTTAAAAGAGAATTATATTCTTAAATGAATAAGACTATGAACTACGAAACCTTTCTAAAATAAGAAACGTGAACATTTGAAATTAGGCAAACTTGGACGTTTGGAAAATAATGTCGTTACTTGATTTTACAAAGGTAAGTGTTTTGGTTTACTTAAAGGATAATCACTCTATTTTCACATAACTACGGGTATTGTGTGACTTTTGTGAAAGTAACGTATCTTTTAAAGATTTAATGTATGAAGTACTTTGGGGATAAAAACCTGAACTTGTTGACATATAGTAGAAAGTACCTTGTGTGTATAACTTGATTGTGTTGGTTTGTGATAGCCTTGTAATACTTTCTTGTTGATTGATAAGTAAACATGCTAGGATGCTATGTGTGTTAGTATCTTGTGATGTTAGTGTAAAGGGGCTTTCCTCATCGTGCTTAAAGTTGTTTGACTATCGATCGTTATGTTGGTATTGTACCACTCACCTTGACTTATTTCGGAGGTTGGCGCCTCCGTCGGGGTAGACTTCAGCGATGCAGGACCGTGATTCGAGAATACCTCGTGCGGGTCGGGGATCCATGCGGAACTACGGGAGTTCGAGGTTAGTGTCGCGGCCTTTATGGTCATGCGGTCTATGTGGCCATGCGGTGCGAGTCGGGGCGATGCGGGAGTAGCTACCCTCGATGCGGGGTTATACCTCATGCGGGCCTATGAGGTTGGCCTACGCGAGCTGCGGGAAGTTCGGGGCTAGACGCGCATTTGATCTGCGAGGCGAGTGACGGCTTTGATCATGTGATGATGAAGCAGATATCATGATACGATTTATGACCTTGTTAGTCTTGTAGGTGTTAGTAGTCGGCTATGCGCCGTACTTACCTGTCATCGTTTTATTTGGACAGGTGGGACACGGTGTTCATGTATTCCTTGGTGCTTTTCTATCATAGGCTAGCGGTGAGGAAGGTATTCCACGGGCATGATTGATGTTATGGGCTTGAGACCCATAGTTATATTCAGTGATGACTTTGAGGCGTGAGTCACGACTTGACATATTTGCCATTTATTGTGAGCGTAGTTTGGTTATCATACATGTCTCCGCTTTATAGGCTATTATGATTTCATTTACTGATATTTTTAGTTTCACATACTCGTACCTATTATGCGACCTCCTTGGGAAGTGCGTTCATGCCGAGTTGAGGTACACGATCGTTGATCCTAGCTCTCGGTCACGATTTACGTTTGGGAAGCTCCGTTTCTCGGAGGCTTATCGATGGTATAGTCCCCAATGCGTCGTAAGTGTTTACATTCGGGGTTTGGCGGGGCCTGTCCGCCCGTTGTTGTCGTATCATTCTTAGAGTCTTTAAATCTTGTTGTGGGCGGGGTTTGTAAAAGGATTAAACATTCATGTTGAAAAAGTTGCTATTTATATATATCTTGAAGGTAACCGTTTTTGGTTAGCTTTGTCTTCTTATTTCATTTGTCTTATTACACTTTGGTTTCATGTATTGTCTTTATGTTCGTGATTACTCACGATGTATGTCTACTTGGGTGCGGGGTAAGGCACGATCCACGGGCCGGTTGGTCGTGACAAAAGTGGTATCAGAGCAGTTAATCCTCGGAAAGTGTCTACAGACCGTATCCAGTAGAGTCTTGATTATCGGTGTGTTGTGCACCACACCAATAATCAGGAGGCTATAGGGGATTTAGGATTGGTTTCTATTCTTCTCACTCTGAGATCGTGCCTTAGAGCTGTGTTGTAAGTTGGACCCTCGGCGAAATTATTTCCTTATCGTTATGCCTCGCGTAGGGCAAACCCGCCCAGTGAGGGCAAAGCGGCCGAGGAGGCGAGTAGAGTTCAGAGGGTTACGAGGGCACAGGCCCAATCATCACCTGAGTTAGGTGCTTCATTCGGGGATTTCTGCGACATCACTAGCCCCAGTAAAGTTTAGCACGGCGGCGGCAGTTCCTACTGCGGCCATGATATTTGAACCTTCAGTTCCACTACCAGGAACAGAGAATATGGATTGCAAAGGCGACCACATTACTAGCTATGGATTTAACTACCAGAGTATACTGGATGTACGCGAGTCTTGATGAATATCAACGAGAGGTTGTGCAAAGTAGTTCTTGATTGAAGCTTGAGCATGGCACGTATGCGAGCTTATACGGCCGAGAAAGCGTAGAGATCGGCGGGTTAACGAGGCGAGAAGAGGGCGGAGCGGCAAGGTCCTGGTAACTTTCGGCGAGTCACCTCGCGGAGATTTGATTATGCACATCCACAACGCAGTGGTCTTCCCGGATTTCGGGGCGTTCGGTACGCAGGAGTTGGTTAGAACTCCGTGGCTTCAGTTCGCGATTGGGCGAGCGTCATCGGGAATGTCGTCTTTTAGTTCGTCTTGTTGTACCTATGACCGTCGAGTCGATGTCGAAAGAGTGTCTGGTAGGAGGACTTAGCCTTGAGGATCGGTGGGTAGTTCGTCACCTTCCTTAGCTATCGCCTACAGGCGAGTTTGATTAGACGACTAGGGAGTGAAGCGATGGGTCGGGCATATCCTTAACCTCTAGAGTTCGGTATGTGTGATAAGATGGGTATAGCATAAGTGCTATGTTTTGATAGCGATGTGTTAATATTTGTGATTAGAAATCATGGTTAATGTAGGGAAGATTGGGGGATAGAGAAAGTGTGAGCCTTAGAGTTTTATGCGTAGAAACCTTAGAGGTAAGGCCGTCTCGAGTAAAGGCGTAGTGTTATGTTTGATCCTTATCGGAGCGCATAGTGCACGTAAGCTATGTTTGTGGGATAAGTCCCTGAGTAGCGTGATTTGAAAGAGGGTAGTCGAGCTAGAAGACCGCTAGGTTTTCGAAACGTGATTAGTGAGATTGTTCCGGATCGGGGAGCTAGTATTGTGCGCGTTGCCGGGTCGGGTTGAGGCCACGTTGCGGGTCAACCCGCGGTAGGTTTGGTGGTAGGGTCAGGTTGTGGTGGTCCCGCGTGTTAGGGTTGTGAGGGTGTTAGGCCCAAGTTTAGTTAACCAAAGATACGAGTTCGTGGATGCGTTCGACGATGGTCGGGCGAGAAGTCACCGTCTTGTCTTCTAGCAAAGGATTTACTCGGCGGTGTTGATTTTATCGAGAAAAGTTGTAAGTCGCACGGTGCCTACCTTCACCTTATGGCGACGGTGGAGTCGAGTGCGGCTGTTTTTGGTTTACGGAAGTTTTACCAAGCGGGGTTAAGAACTGGTGAGTCTCGGAATCGCATTCGCCTCGGGCGGTGTGTGTATTTCGGGGTAGTTGTGGAGATTGTTGTCTCGGTGGAGAGTGTTTAAGCTACCATTTCGGTGTTCGGATGTCGCCTTATTAAGCCTTGTAGGGGCGGATGTGTAAGTTGCGATCGAGTGGTTCGATGTTGGCAAGTTCGCATTGGTTGAGCTTGTTCCGGTACGTGGATAGTGAGAAGCTTGTCTAGAAGAAGTTACGGCGGCTCGGAGAAATCGTGCGGATGATCGGCGGCGCCAGAGTTGAGTTGACGGTCGGTCTTGAAAGTACCACCCGGATTGGGTGTGGCGAGCTTTGGAAGGCGAGAGGAACTTAGCCCGAGTTACTTTGGGCCTTTGAGTCCATGTGAAGAATAGGCGGGTTGCCTATATGTTAGCTTTGCCGTCCGGCTTAGGAAGCGGTATGTCGATCTTTCGTATTGTTATGATCGGGAAAGTATCGGAGATCCATCAGTGTTCGATTAATGATGACCACGTTAGAGATAGTAACCCGAGTTTTGGAAGCGACGATGATCGAAATGTGGTAAGAGTTCGAGTGTCTGACGACCTCGGGGATCGCGTGTAGTCGGTACCATTTGTTGGGTCGCCGGAGTGACACTAGAACCTCGCGCAAAGTGACAAAAGTGGTATCGGGAAGAAGCGAGCATGTATGGCGAGCATTGATGTGACCATTTCTTTTGTTTGGAAAAGTGTGGAAGAAGTATATTTTAGACCCGGAGAGAGGTGTTTGTGGTGATGTTAGAGGTGATTCCTCGTGGACTTGGATGTAAGTATTTTCTTGTGATTGTTTACGTGGCCATTGTGGCGAGGATTGTTTCGTAAGTATGGTAGTGAAGACTATCTTGGCGCGCGTTGTTTGAGACTTAGAAGGAACATTGGGACGAATGTTTCTAAGGAAGGAGAATGTTATACCCGTATTTCAGGTATATGCGTGGGGCGTGCGTAGAAAATTTGAACTTGAGAATTAGGCTTGGCGAAATTTATTTGTTCTGACACCCGATTAAGTCGTTTTTAAATGAAGCGTTTTCACGACTTTCGTAGGGAAATTAGGCTATGTCATTTTTAATTTTGCGGATTTTTAGAGAGGCGAAACATTTTGGACCAACAAGAGGCGCCACTTGGCACCCTCTCATCAGTGGCGGTAGAGTGGGCGAAATGGTGACTATTTTGTCAAGTAGTTGGTAGGATATTTTGTGTGTAGTTGGTTAAGGTGCACTTGGCAAGATCTTGGCCCTACACTTGCCTTGGCAAGATCTTGGCCATTGGTTGGCCTTTGCTAGACCTATAAATACCCCCTTTGAAGACTAATTCATCCACAAATTGCCTAAGTCTTGAAAGCTTCTTCCTCCCCCAGTGTAGTGTCTTGGCGAGAGCCTCTCCCCCTTGGCGAGAGTTTCCCCACAGTGGGGTAGTAGAGGTAGCCACCCTCCAGGGTGCTAGCCGTGGGGTACCCACAGCCTAGTTGCTTAGTATAATACCCCTCTCTTGGTAGAAATACTCTCAAAAGTATTGTTATAATGCCCAAATTACCTTAGCCAGTATACCTTGTAGTATTCTAAGGTTATACCTATCTGAAAAGCCAGAAATACTATTATACTTCCCGTCTGTCACAAAACGAAACCCTAGGAAAATCTCCATAGTCAGTTTGGAGTATTGTGTATAAGTTGGTTAGAACTTCTAAGGGTGGTTTAGAGCGGGTTGGGCGCTCGGAGTTGGAGCTAAGCGATTGCCGGGATCGACTTTATACTTGGATAATTATGGGCTTATCGAGGTAAATATCTTGTCCTCTATTGTAATTGGAAATTACATGTTGTTAGATTATATAGTTGAAGTATGCTATATATAGTGCGAACATAGTTATCGTGATGTCTTGCGACTTAAGCTGAATAAAACTTACGGCAATGTCTTGCGACTTAAGCTGAATTTAAAGAAGAATCTTGTTGTAATTACATAGGGCGTGTCAGATGAACTTGTGTAGTAGTCAGTGGAGTAGAATTGTACGTTAGGGTTAGATGTATAACCCCACTGGTTGGCTTGGTAGCGGCCTCGATAGAGGAGGAGATTTCTGTTGCGGGAGAGTCTTCGAATTTTACGTAGAATATTCTACGATTAGACCTAAATGTTAATAAAGCGCCTTGTGGCCTTATAGGTTGAAGTACTACGTGTGGCGCGATCTACTTGGCTTAGGAGTAGCCGACGTTTGGAAGTACTTGGGCGTTTTGCTATTAGTCGATACTCGTCGCGAGGTATGTGAACCTCTTCCTATCTCTTCTAGCATGATATGTGTGAACTATGTAGTGCGGTGAGCGTCATGTGCTAAATGTATTTGATTGGTTTAAAACATAAAGTGTTATAACGGCTTTATGGGAAGTTGGTTATATGACTTTATGTTGGTAAGAAGATACTTGTGGTTTTAAAAGGTAATGGTTTGAACTATAAGCGGCTTGTTATGTGTTAATAAAGAACTTGAAGTATTTCAAAGATTTTTGAATCATTTTGAAAGAAGTAATACTTGGTTTTGAAAACTTAAGAGTTATACTAGCTTTATGGAAGTTAGGTATAACGGCTTAAGAATGTTTCTTGATTTGGAAATCGAGAATGTGTATCGACAAACCAACTGCGGCGTTAATAAAAGGAAATGTTTTGTGATTAAGTATTATTAAAACCAATAGAAACTTCCATCTGCATAGAAGCTAAGATGAGACAAAATGATATTTCCTAGATCATGGTCTTTGTAATAAGATTGTTATAAACAAGAATATCCTACTCACATATAAGACTTATGTTTCTCGAGATAGTTTAAAAGAGAATTATATTCTTAAATGAATAAGACTATGAACTCTGAAACCTTTCTAAAATAAGAAAGCGTGAACATTTGAAATTAGGCAAACTTGGGCGTTTGGAAAATAATGTCGTTACTTGATTTTACAAAGGTAAGTGTTTTAGTTTACTTAAAAGGATAATCACTCTATTTTCACATAACTACGGGTATTGTGTGACTTTTGTGAAAGTAACGTATCTTTTAAAGATTTAATGTATGAAGTACTTTGGGGATAAAACCGAACTTGTTGACATATAGTAGAAAGTACCTTGTGTGTATAACTTGATTGTGTTGGTTTGTGATAGCCTTGTAATACTTTCTTGTTGATTGATAAGTAAACATGCTAGGATGCTATGTGTGTTAGTATCTTGTGATGTTAGTGTAAAGGGTTTTCCCCGATGTGCTTAAAGTTGTTTGACTATCGATCGTTATGTTGGTATTGTACCACTCACCTTGACTTATTTCGGAGGTTGGCGCCTCCGTGCGGGGTAGACTCGGTGATGCAGGACCATGATTCGAGAATACCTCATGCGGGTCCGGGGATCCATGCGGAACTACGGGAGTTCGGGTTAGTGTGCGGCCTTTATGGTCATGCGATGCATGTGGCCATGCGGATGCGAGTCGGGGCGATCTTAGGGAGTAGCTACCCTCGATGCGGGGTTATACCTCATGCGGGCCTATGAGGTTGGCCTATGCGAGTGCGGGAAGTTCGAGGGCTAGACGCGCACATTTGATCTCGAGCGAGTGACCGGCTTTGATCATGTGGCCAGTGCAGAGCAGATATCATGATACAATTTATGACCTTGTTAGTGCGTAGGTGTTAGTAGTCGGCTATGCCTTCGTGCCTACTGTCTTCATTTTATTTGGACACAGGTGGGACACGGTGTTCATGTATTCCTTGGTGCTTTTCTATCATAGGCCAGCGGTGAGGAAGGTATTCCACGGGCATGATTGATGTTATGGGCTTGAGACCCAGAGTGATATTCGATTGATGACTTTGAGGGCTGGAGTCCCCGACTTGACATGACAGCTTAGTTATTGTGAACTGTAGTTTGGTTATCATACATGTCTCCTGATTTATATGCTATTATGATTTCATTTACAGTATTTTTAGTTTCACATACTCTGCACCTATCAGACCGACCTCGCGGGGCCGCTCATGCCGCAGTTGAGGTACACGATCGTTGATCCTAGCTCTCGTGGTCAGCGCCAATTGGGAAGCTCCGTTTCTTCGGAGGCTTATCAGTGGTATAGTCCCCTGTCGTCGTAAGTGTTTACATTCAGGGGTTTGGCGGGGCCCTGTCCCGCCATTGTTGTCGTATCATTCTTAGAGGTCTGTAGTACTGTTGTGGGCAGGGTTTGTAAAAAGGATTAAACTGTTCATGTTGAAAAAGTTGCTATTTATATATATACTGAAGGTAACCGTTTTGGTTAGCCTGTCTTCTTATTTCACTGTCTTATTACACTGGTTTCATGTATTGTCTTTATGTTCCGCTGATTACTCTGATGTATGTCTACTTGGGTGCCCGGGGTAAGGCACCAGTCACGGGCCCGGGTTCGGGTCGTGACAGCGGGTTACTTGGGATGAATGGGTAGAAGGGTGCCCAGGTAAAGCACCAGTCCCGGGCCTGGGGTTCGGGTCGTGACACTAGTGTACGACACAGGTACATCTTTAGCCTCCAAACATCTCCAAAGAATCTCCCTAGGGACTTTATCATGTCTTCTCGAGGTCGATGAAAACCATATATAAGTTTTTTTCCTCTCCCTATACAGCTCCACCAACCTTCTAATAAGATGAATGGGAATACCTAGGTCGCAAGGCAATGGAGGACGGAACCCCACTTCGACCAGCCAAGAGGATACCTTATATAAATATGCTTCTGTAGTCGAACGCCCCGTCATGAATCCAAACTGATTCTCAGAAATAGACACGCCTCTTCTTACCCTCAGCTCCATGATCCTTTTCCAAACTTTCATAGTGTGGCTCAGCAGCTTGATACCCCTATAGTTGTTGCAACACTGGATATCACCTTTGTTCTTGTACAAAGTAACCATTGTACTTCACCTCCATTCTTCGGGCATTCTCTGTCACGACCCGTTCCGGGGCCCGTGACTGGTGCCTTACTCGGGCACCCAAGTAGTCATACATCAGAGTAATCAGCAGAATATAAAAACAAGACATGAAACAGTTGTAAAATGAGACACAGTTTTATGTGAGAAAATGTCGCCTTTCGGCATATATATATAAACATGGTTTTGCAGTTACATCTCAACTGTACAATAGGATTACATACCTCTAAGAAGATAAACAACTATGGCGGGACAGGGCCCCGCCATACCCTGAATGTACAAAACTATATACAACAACAGGGAGATCATACCCAAACGTCGAGCCTCCGGAGAAGATGGAGCTCCTGACACCAAAGCAAAAAGATCCTAAGGATGTGGATCTAGCACCGCTGCTCTTACCGAGGCATGAACGCAAACCGGGCGAGGTCGCACAACAGTACCAAATATGTGAAACTGTAAAGTACTTAAATGAAATCAAAGTATTTAAAACCATTTGCAAATACAATTAGTCCAATTGCACATAGTGCCACAAACAAGAACAATAATAGGTAAACTGTAACAGGTCTTTTCTAGGCCGCGAATGATCGAAGCAAGGCCAATCGCCCATAGTATCATTATGCGTGCATAACTCGACTCCCGCAGTCCGCATAGTCACACACGCACCGCATGAGGTATTCCTCGTGACGGGGTAGCTAACCGGTACTTCTCCTCGACTCCGCACCGCATAGTCTCAATAGACCGCATAGTCACACTGCACCACATGTGGCATCCCCGTGACGGATAAAACACCGGAATGATCAATCACGGAACTCCCGCAGCCCGATAGTCACACCGACCGTGATAGCCGATAGACCCGCATCAAGGGTGGCAAGCCCTCGGTATAACAAGTCAATGGGGTATGTGATATAATAACAGTACAACGGTGTTAACGTTTAACAACGTAAGCACAACAAGAATAACATCACAAGGACTAACCCACGTAGTATCATAACATGTCTACTTATCAAACCATCTTACTATACTTTGCAGAAGTCAATACAAGATTTTCATACACAAACAAGTAAAACCGTTCCTTTTATCTTTCTTAAGTCGTTATACCTAACTTCCCATAAAGCTAGTATAACTCTTAAGCTTTCTGTTTAAAAATCCAGTATTACTCTTCTTTTAAAAATGATTCATAATTCTTTTTGAAATACTTCAAGGTTTTTATTATTCAGGCTTAAGTCAAAAGACATTGCCGTATAACTACGTCCAGTTAACACGTGTACGTCTACCGTACTATATATATATTAAAATATCATGCTCAAGAGTATAGGGAGAATCACATACCTTCTCGGCGAAATCCACCTGCCAAGTCGAATATGTCGCGCGCAGAGAATCAGCCTATAATAGTCAAATACGTCTATCAACATCTAGACTATTCTGTAAACAGTTCTAAGCAGAGGGTTCTCTATTCTACGGAAAATTGGGCAGCATTTCCCTACCCGTCAAGCTACTCAAGTCTACTGTGAAAACAGTCCTATGTAAGTAGAGTTCAATTATTATTCTTTTAAACCATTCTACTGTGATAACAGTTCAATTCTATTCTTTAATATCCTTCTATATCTTATACTCAAGTCATAACTATTCTTATATGTAATATCCAAATACAATAGAAGGACAAGAGTATTTACCTCGGTAAGACCAAAATTATCCAAGTTAAATGTCGCTCCTGAGCAAGGTTTAGCTCCTAATTTGTACGCTCCGATAGCTCCAAGAATCCTTAGAAGTTTCCAACAACTTCTACTTAAATACTATAAGGGAATTGGGCTAGGGTATTTAGGAATAGCAACTATACTAGAAGGCAACTTCTACAAGGGGGGGGGGGGTATTCGGCCAAGGGCCTTCTCAAGAGGGAGGGG
Source organism: Przewalskia tangutica (assembly GCA_029844215.1). Taxonomy (NCBI): domain Eukaryota; kingdom Viridiplantae; phylum Streptophyta; class Magnoliopsida; order Solanales; family Solanaceae; genus Przewalskia; species Przewalskia tangutica. The sequence continues at coordinate 74,688,732 of CM056723.1, read as the reverse complement.
GAGGGCTCTTGGACGAGAATACTACAAAGAGAGGGGGAGGATTTTCAAGACTTGGAGAATGATTTGTGGATGAAGAAAACCTTCAAGTTAGGGGAGTATTTATAGGCCAACCAATGGCCAACCAATGGCCAAGATGAAGCCAAGTGCTATGCAAGTGTAGGGTGAGGATTTAGGCAAGTGTCCTTATCCATCTACTACACAAAAATATCCTACCAACTCCTTGACAAAACAAGCCACAAAATCGTCCAAATGGACGCCTCAAATCCGCCAACTAGAGGGTGACAAGTGTCGCCCTCTCGTTGGTCCAAAATGTTTCGTCTCTCGGAAAAATCCGCAAAAATTAGAAATGACATAGCCGTAATTTACCCTACGCGAGTTTTGTAAAACGTTTCGTCGGAAAACCATTCGTTTTGTGTGTTGTGACCAATTTTCGCCCTTAATGCCTACTTAAGGCTAAACTTTTGTACGTACGCCTCACGCATACTACTGAAATACGGGTTTAACATTCTCCCCTCCTTAGAAACATTCGTCCCGAATGTTCCTTCCCAAGACAGTTAACGATAAGGTTCTTCATAACTTAAACAGTTTGCCACACATGGCCACAATACAACACTTAAGCAAATATGACAGTAAAAATTTACAAGTAGGAAAGTGAGTTACCTGGATGTGTGGGGAATAGGTGAGGATACTTCTGCCTCATGTCCTCCTCAGCTTCCCACGTCATCTCCTCCCTGAGCTCGTTCCGCCACAGAACTTTGACGGAAGCCACGTCCTTGGTCCGCAGACGCCTAACCTGACGATCGATTATCGCTATGGGAATCTCCTCATACGATAACCCCTGGTCACCGACATCGCCAATCGGATGCACTCTAGATGGATCCGATACATCTCTCAAAGATAGAAACATGAAACACCGGATGCATCGCTTCCGATCGGACGACAGATTCAACTTATAGGCAACCTTGCCTACCCCGCGACAACTGACACGCCCAATGTACCTTGAAATGAGTTTCCTTTCTTCCCGAATCTCATCACACCCTTCATGGGTGACACCTTCAGAAAACCCAATCATCAACCTCGAACTCCGGATGCCGACGGCGATGATCTGATATGACTTCGCCGACTTCAGCCGCCAAGAACCGCTTCTGGATAAGCTTCACCTTATCCATCTTCGCGCACCAACCGTCCCACCAACCGCACTCGCCACATCGAACCGAAATTTATCGGCGACCGCACTTCGTTATACCGTATTTCCAGTATGTACGTGAGGACGCACGTAGAAAATTTGAACTTGAGAATAAGGCTTGCCGAATTAATTTTGTGCACAACACCCTGCTAGAGTCGTTTCGGCGAAACGTTTTCACCTTTCGTAGGGAATTTCCGCTATGTCGTTTATAATTTTTGGATTTTTCCGAGAGACGAACATTTTTGGCCAACGAGAGGCGACACTTGTCACCCTCCCATTGGTGCACGTTACGGTAAAAGGTGGACGACCGCCATTGTTGGTCGGGGTTGGTAGGATATTTTTGTGGTAGATGGATAAGGTGCACTTGGCAAGATTCGCCCTACACTTGCCTTGCACTTGGCAAGATCTTGGCCATTGGTTGGCCTTTGCTAGCCTATAAATACCCACCCTTTGGAAGACTTATTCATCCTAAAATGTTCTAAGTCTTAGAAATCCTCCCCTCCTCTTGTTGACTCGCCCAAGAGCCCTCTCCCCTTTGAAAGGCCCCTGGCCGAGAGCCTTCTTCCCCTCCTCATGTGGTAGTGGTACCCCTAGCCTAGTTGTCTCGTATAATACACCCCTCTCTTGGTAGAAATACTCTCAAAAGTATTGTTATAATGCCCAAATTACCTTAGCCTTATACCTTGTAGTATTCTAAGGTTATACCTATCTGAAAAGTCGGATATACTATTATACTCCGTCGGTACCAAACCGAAACCCTAGGAAAATCTCCATAGTCCGTTGGAGTATTGTGTAGAAGTTGGTTAGAACTTCTAAGGGTGGTTTAGAGCGGGTTGAGCGCTGAGTTGAGCTAAACGATTGCCCAGGATCGACATTATAACTTGATAATTATGGGCTTATCGAGGTAAATATCTTGTCCTCTATTGTAATTGGAAATTACATATTGTTAGAATATATAGTTGAAGTATCCGTATATAGAATCAACGTAGTTATCGCAATGTCTTTTGACTTAAGCTGAATAATACTTACGCAATGTCTCGCGACTTAAGCCCGAATTTAAAGAAGAATCGAATCAACTGTAATTACATAGTGTATTCTGATAGACTTGTGTAGTAATCTTGTGGAGTAGAATTGTACCGTCGGGTTAGATGTATGAACCCCCGGTTGGCTTGATGGCGCCCCGATAGAGAGAGATTTACGCTGTCATGGGGAGGTCCGCCAATTTTCGGTAGAATGTTCTACGATGAGATCTAAATGTTAATAAGCGCATTGTGGCCTTATAGGTTGAAGTACTACGTGTGGCGCGATCTACTTGGCTTAAGGAGTAGCCGACGTTTGGAAGTACTTGGAGCATTTTGCTATTAGTCGATACTGCCGCGAGGTATGTGAACCTCTTCCTATCTCTTCTAGCATGATATGTGTGAACTATGTAGTACGGTGACATGTGCTAAATGTATTTGATTGTAAAACATAAAGTGTTATAACGGTTTATGGGAAGTTGGTTATAACGACTTTATGTTGGTAAGAAAATACATGGTTTTTAAAAGGTAATCGATTAGAACTATAACTGGCTTGTTATGTGTTAATAAAGAACTTGAAGTATTTCAAAGGATTTTTGAATCATTTTGAAAGAAGAAGTAATATTTGGTTTTTGAAAACTTAAGAGTTATACTAGCTTTATGGGAAGTTAGGTATAACGGCTTAAGAATGTTTCTTGATTTCTAAATCGAATGTATCGACAAACCAACTGCGGCGTTAATAAAGGAAATGTTTTGAATAATTAAGTATTATTAAAACCAGAGAAACTTCCATCCGCATGAAGCTAAGATGAGACAAAATGATATTTCCTAGATCATGGTCTTTGTAATAAGATTTATATAAACAAGAATATCCTACTCACATATAAGGCTTATGTTTCGGGATGGCTTAAAAGAGAATGATATTCTTAAGTGATTAATACTATGAACTACGAAACCCTTTCGAAAACTGAGAAACTTGAACATTGGAAATTAGGCAAACTTGAACATTGGAAAAGAATGTTGCTACTTGATTTTACAAAGAGAAGTAATTGATTTACTTTAAAAGATAGTCACTCTATTTTTATACTACGTATTGTGTGACTTTTGTGAAAGTAACGTATCTTTTAAAGAGTTATTGTATGAAGTACTTTGGGGATAAAACCCGATCTTGTTAATCATATAGTAGGAAGTACCTTGTGTGAACAACTTGATTGTATTGGTTTGTGATAGCCTTGTAATACTTTCTTGTTGCTTTGATAAGTAAACGTGTTAGGATGCTACGTGTGTTAGTATCTTGTGATGTTTGTGTAAAGGGTTTCCTTGATTGTGCTTATTAACTATCGATCGTTATGATAGTATTGTGGCATTCATCTCGAGATGATTCCGGTTAAGCCGCTCCACGCGGTATCAAAGCGGTCGATGGACCTATGATTCGAGAATACCTCACGCAGTCCCGGCCTATGCGAGCTACGAGTTCCGTGTTAGTGTCGTCCTTTATGGGCATGCGGTCTCGTGGCTACGCGACTCGGAAGTCGGGGACGCCGGAGTAGCTACCCGATGCGGAACGCCACGCGGGCGAAGAGATTGGCCTACGCGAGTCGCGGAAGTTCGACTAGACGCGACATTAGATACTGCGGGCAAGTGGCCGCTTTGATCATGTGACGCAGACAGATCTTATGATACGATTCATGACCTTGTTGGTACTTAGGTGTTAGTAGTCGGCTATGCCTTCGCATTTACCCCGCGGTGTTATTATGGCACGTGGGACCCGTGTTCATGTGTTCCTTGGTGCTTTTATATCATAAACTGCCGGCAGTGAGGAATGTGTCCCACGGGCACGATTGATGTTGTGGGCGTGAGACCCACTGATATGTTCTTTTGTGATGACTTGAGGGCGTGAGTCCCTGACTTGATATGACTGCTTAGTTATTGTAAATCTGTAGTTTGGTTATCATACATGTCTCCTGCTTTGTATAGACTACTATGATTTCATTTACAGTATTTATTTTCGCCACATACTTGCACTGTCAGATCGACCTCCTGGGCTGCGTTCATGCCGCAGTTGAGGTACACCGTCGTTGATCCTAGCTCTCGTGGTCACAGCTTCGGGCCAGAAGCTCGCTTTCTCCGAGGCTTATCACGTATAGTCCCCGTCAGTAAGTGTTTACATTCGTGGGTTTGGGGCCCCGTCCCCGCCACGGTTGTCATATCATTCGTAGAGGTGCGTAGTAATCGCCAAGTGTGGTTTGTAAAAAGGATTAAACTGCTCATGTTGAAAAAGTTGTCATTTTTATATACGCCAAAGGCAAGTTTTTCTCGATTATTGTTTCATATTTCATAATATGTCTTGTATCGCTTTATGTTCCACGATTTCTCGATGTTGTATCACTAGGGTGCCCGTAAGGCACGACCACGCCCGAATCGGTCGTGACAAAAGTGGTATCGTGAGCGATTAATCTCTGAAAGTGTCTACGCATCGATCCAGCAGTCTTGATTATTGGTGTGCGCACCACACCAATAATCGTGAGGCTATAGGATATTTTAGGATCGTTTCTATTCTCACTCGAGATCGTGCCTGTAGCCGTGTTGTAAGTCGACCTCTAACGTATTTCTTTCCTTACCGCTATGCCTCCGCGTAGGCAACCCGCCCAGAGGCGCGCACCGGCGAGCCGCGAGCAGAGTAGCAGAGGTTACGTGGCACAGCCCAATCATCACCTGGTGGTGCTTCATTCGGGAGTTTTGCGACGCCACTAGCCCCAACGAGTTTAGTACTGGCGCAGCTTCCATCGCGCCATGACATTTGAACCTTCGGGCCCACGATCGAACAGAGAATTTAGATTGCAAAGAGGCGACCACATTAGCTATGGATTTGACTACCGAGAGTATACCGATGTATCGCGAGTCTTGATGACTACCTACAGGCGTTGTGCAAGAGTAATCCTTCATTGGGCTTGAGCATGGCTCGTATGCGGGCTTATGCGCGGCAGTCGGAAGCGTAGAGATCGACGGTTAACGGGCGACGCAGAGGCCGAGCGGAAGGTCCTTTGGTAACTTTCGAGGCAAGTCGCCACCGCCAGATTGATACGCACCTCCGCCAGCAGCAGTGGTCTTCCACGGATATCGGGGCGCCGAGTACGCAGGAGTTGGTGAACTCCGTGGCTTCCGCTTCACGGCGGTGCACGCCATCCCGGAATGTCGCTTTTAGTTGGTACTTGTTGCACTGCGCCGTTAGGGCCACGTGTCGCAGAGAGTGTCCTTGTAGGAGGACTTAGCCTTCGTGATTGCGGTAGTTCGTCATCTTCCTTAGCTGCGCCTGCACGGCGCATTTGATTTGAACGACTAAGGAGCAAGAAGAGATATAGATATATCTTTAACCTCTGAGATCAAGATGTGATAAGGTGAGTATACCTTAAGTGCTATGTTCGATAACAGTGTGTTAGTCGTGATTAGATCATGGTTGTTTAACCGAGTAAGATTGGGGGATAGAGAGGTGTGAGCCTTAGAATGTTTTACGTAAAGACCTTAGAGGTAAGGCCATCTCTGTAAAGGTGTAGTGTTATGTTTTATCCTTATAGGAGTGCATAGTGCACGTGAGCTACGTTTGTGGGATAAGTCCCCGAGTAGTGTGAAATGAAAAGAGGCACCGCCAGGTTTTCGTAACGTGATTAGTGAGAGTTTTCCTTCGAGCTAATATCGCAAGGCGTCGGCCGCCGAGGCCACGTTGCGTCAACCCGCCGGGTTTGGTGGTCAGGTCGGGTTGTGGGGTCCCGCCTTGTGTTAGGGTTGTGAGGTGTTAGGCCCAAGTTTAGTTAACCGCACAATTCGTGGACGCGTTCGACCTGGTCGGGCGATGGGGCAGCCCATCACGTTCTTGATCAGACCGTTTACTCGGCTGTGTTGAGTTATCAGAAAGGTTGTAAGGCTGCACGGGGTGCCTACCTTCACCTTAAGACGCATGGAGCCAGTGGTACTGCTTTTGTTTCCGGAAGTTTTACCAAGGTTAAGAACTCAGCGTAGTCTCGACCGCATTCGCCTCGCCGTTCGATTTCGAGGATAGTTGGGATTGTTGTCTCTGTGGAGGTAGTGTTTAAGCTACCATCTCGGTGTTCGGATGTCGCCCGAGGCCTTGTAGGGCGGATGTGTAAGTCGCCATCGAATGGTTCGATGTTGGCAAGATTCAGATAGTTGGTTCAGCTTGTTCCAGCAGACGTGGATAGAGTAAAGCTTGTCTAGAAGAGGTTACGTAGCTCGGAGAAATCGCGGCGATAACTGCGACGACGCCAGAGTTCGAGTTGACGGTCGGTCTTCTTGAAAGTACCACCCCAAAGGGTGTGGCGAAGTTTTGGAATACGAAGGAACTTAGCCCGTTACTTTGGGGCCCTTTGTTCATGTGAAGGATAGGCCAGGTTGCCTATATGTTAGCTTTGCCGTCCGACTTAGGAGGCGGTATGTCGATCTTCAGATTGTTATGATCGGAAAGTATCGGAGATCCATCAGTGTTCCCTTTGATGACCACGTTAGAAATAGTAACCCGAAGTTCGAAACCGCGTGACGTAACGTGGTAAGAGTTCGAGTGCACGATGACCTCGTGGATCGATACGCCCGCACCATTTGTTGGGTCGCCGAGAAGGTTAATGCCTCGCAAAGTGACAAAGTGGTATCTACGACGAGTAAAGAGAAGCGAGCATGTATGGCGCATAGATGTGATCATTTCTTTGTAAAGAGAAGGCGAAGGAAGTATATTTTAGACCGGTGAGTGTTTTGGTGATGATTAGAGGTGTTTCCTCGTGGACTTTGATGTAAGTATTTACGCAGTGCTTCGTACGGTGGCGAGGATTGTTCTCGTAAGTATAGTAGTGAAGACTATCTCGGGCGCACGCTTGTTTTGAGACTTAGAAGGAACATTCGACGAATGTTTCTCGAGGGGAGAATGTTATACCGTATTTCAGTATGTACGTGAGGACGACGAGAAAATTTGAACTTGAGAATAAGGCTTGGCGAATTAATTTTGTGCACAACACCTTGTTAGAGTCGTTTCGACTAAACGTTTTCACGGCTTTCGTAGGGAATTTCCCTATGTCGTTTATAATTTTTGCGGATTTTTCCGAGAGACGAAACATTTTTTGGCCAACGAGAGGGCGACACTTGTCACCCTCCCATTGTGCACGCGGTAAAAGAGGTGGACGAATTGGCCATTGTTGGTCAAGGGGTTGGTAGGATATTTTTGTGGTAGATGGATAAGGTGCACTTGGCAAGATCTTGGCCCTACACTTGCCTTGCACTTGGCAAGATCTTGGCCATTGGTTGGCCTTTGCTAGGCCTATATGTTATACCCCGTATTTCCAGAGTATGTACGTAAGGGAATACGTACGTACAAAAGTTTAGCCTTAAAGATAGGCCAAGTTCGAAATTTGTACACAACTCGCTAAAAGAATCGTTTTCCGACGAAACGTTTCCACGACTTCGTAGAGTAAATTCCGCTATGCCATTTCTTATTTTGCGGATTTTTCCGAGAGACGAAACATTTTGGGACCAACGGAGGGCAACACTTGGCACCCTCCCATTGATGGACTCAATCGCCCATCGACGAAAATGGAGAAACATTGGCACGTTTTTTTGCCATGGCACAAGTCGGAGTTGGTAGGATATTTGTGTTTAGTTAATCCTCACCCTACACTTGCCTTGCACTTGTCTTCATCTTCGCCATTGGCCAAGGCTTGAGCTATAAATACCCCTTTGATGAAGAGTTCTTCATCCACAAAGTTATCTTCCAAGTCTAAAAATCCTCTCCTCTCCCTTAGTAGCCATTTCGTCCAAACACCTCCCCTCCCTCGCGGCTCGCCGAATACCCCCTAGCCTAGCCAAATCTACCCTCCCTTGGTAGAAAAGTTGTCTTCTAGTATCGTTATTATGCCCAAAATACCCTAGCCCAAATCCCTTAGTCTTTGGTAGAAGTCAAAGAACTTCTAAGGTTTCGAGCTACCAAGGCATAAACTTAGAGAGCTAAACCTTGCTCAGCGCCGACTTTATCTAGGATATTATTGGGCTTACCGAGGTAATAATCCTAACCTCTTTTGAATTAGAGAATACTTCATGTGTAGTATAAGGATAAGTATAAATACTTAGAAGAATATCACGTAAAAGAATTGAACTATTACCACAAAGAAGGTTTTAAAAGAAGAATAATCACACTGCACTCACATAGATTTGTTTTCACCAAGACTTAAATAGCTCACCGTAGGTCAGGCCGCCCGACTTTCCGTAGAATTATGAACCCCGCTTAGAATGACCTCGAGTAGTCTTTGATAGATATTCGTGACTATTATAGTCGACTCTCTCGCGACATATTCAACTGGCGGTGGTTTTCAGAAGGTATGTGAGTCTTCCTAAAGCATGATATTTTACAATATATAGTACCAGACGCATACGTGTTAACTGAATAATACTTATGGTAATGCCTCACGCTTAAGCTGAATAATACTTATGGTAATGCCTCACGCTTAAGCTCAATAACAAAGAATCAAAACATTTCAAAAGAATATCGATCATTTTTAACAAGATAAATATTTGGTTTTAAACAAAGCTTAAGAGTTATACTAGCTTTATGGGAAGTTAGGTATAACAACTTAAGAAAGATGAAAAGGAACTGCTTTGTTTGTTTATAAAAGCCTTGTATTGATTTCTATGTAGTAGATTGTTTGATAAGTAGACATGTTATGACGCTACCCGTGTTAGTGTCTTGTAATGCCGTAAAGGGTCATTCTTGCGGCTTACGTTGCTAACCGTAAGTCCGTCATCGTTATTGTATCACCTACCCTCGACTTATTTATACCGGTGGCTTGCCTCGACGCGGTCTATACGCCTACGCGGTCCGTGAGACTACGCGAGCAGCGGTATGCTCCAGTGATTGATCATTCCGCGTTAGCCCGACGCGGGGATTCCTATGCGGTCCGCTGAGACTACGCGGTTTGAGGCGCGCGGCCGCGGAGCCTAGGCGACGCCGGGTCGGCTGCCCCGACGCGAGGTATACCTCACGCGGGTCCAGTGTGACCATGCGATCGCGGAAGTCCGTGACTAGGCACGCACGATACTATGGGCGATCGCCTTGCTTCGATCATTCGCGCCTAGACTAGACTGCTACGCTTTTCCTAGTATCGTTATTGTTTGTGATATGGCACTATGTGCAATTGAATCGATTGTATTTGTGAAAAGGTTTTAAATACTTTGATTTCATTTTAAAGTACTTTATAGTTTCACATACTTGGTACTTGTAATCGACTCCTTCTGGGCCGCTCACGCCGCAGGTGGCAAGCAGTGCTAGATCCGCATCCTTAGGATCTCTTTGCATTGGTGTCGTGAGCTCCATCTTCTCCGAGGCTCTACTTTTGGTATGATCTCCTCAGATTGTAGATAGTTTGTACAGGTATGGCGGGCCCCGTCCCGCCATAGTTGTATATTTCAGAGGTCAGTAGTCATGTTGTACAAGATTTGGATGTAATCGCTAAACCTTGTTCATATATATACGCCAAAGGCGACGCTTGTTCACATAAATCGTGTCTTATTTTATAAACTGTTTCATGTCTTGTTTTATATTTCCGCCGATTTCTACGATGTATGACTACTGGGTGCCCTTGCAGGCACCACGGCCCCGAACGGGTCGTGACAAAAGTGGTATCGTGAGCGCTTAATCTCTGAAAGTGTCTACGCATCGTATCTAGTAGAGTCGATTATCGCGGTGTCGTGCACCACACCAATAATCGTGAGGCTATAGGATATTTAGGATTGGTTTCATTCTTCTCATTCCGAGATCGTGCTTTAGAGTCGTGTTATAGTTGGACCCTCTAACGTATTCCTTTCTCGTATGATTATGCCTCCACGTAAGGCAACCCGCCCGTGGCGGCAAGGCGGAGTCGCTAGCGTGACACCCAGAGTTACGAGGGCTCGTGCCCGGGCCTATACCGCAGACGGCGAAGTTCTATGACGCCGCCGCCCCAAAGAGACCAGCACCCACACCTCCCGCCCCACACCGGGCGGAGGAGTTAGGGACAAGGAGACGGCCCGCCTTTGGCTAAAGTCAGGCCCGACACGGCGAGAGACTGACGCGATCGGCCTCAGCCTCCACCCGGGCCGCACCAGTGCACCCGAGGCGTATAGTGAGGTCGCGAGATTTCTTGAGTCAGAGCCCGCCAGAGTTTTACTGGTCGAGGCCGAGGATGATCCGCAGGAGTTCATCCGTCACCGCAGAGGATTACGCGGTGATCGTGGCTTCGAGATCGAGGCCGTGATATTCGGTCAGACGGCCGCGTGACACCGCAATGATCGGTTTGATTCATGGAGCTTTCCCGGGAGAGCATGCACTCCGCAGCAGTATGGGATGAGTTTTCGAGGCTTTTCACACACTTCTTGCCTCCGCAGATGGTGAGGGCACGAGCCGATAGATTCTGTCACCGAGACAGGACGCACCGCCGTGGAATACAATGTCGAAGTTTGATTCTTTGGCTAGATATGTCCCAAAGATTGGTAGCGAATGGAGGATGTGGTACACCGCCACGCCACCGCTAGATGATTATATGGCCGAAGTCATGCGCGGTGTTTCTCTTCACCGTATGGACATTACCCGCACGCAGCCCATGCACTAGATGCGAGGAGCGCAGAGACCGGCAGAGCGATATCGCAGGTAAGGCGCCAAGACGGCCGGTTCTTTTGGTGGTCCTCGTGGTGGGCGGCATCGCCAGGTCCAGATTTGCACCACAGCCGCAGAGCGCTCTACCTCATTTTCATCCCACCAGAGCGGTCGGGGCGTGGCCCGGGACTTGATTTCTGGTGTAGCGGGTGCTAACCGCTCGAGGTCCGCCAGCAGCCCGCTGTGGCGTATACCATTCGAGCCAGATCGAGCTTGCTATACTTGCGGCGCAGGTCACTTTGCGAGAGTTTGTCCGACCGGGCGCGGGTAGGCTCACCACAGGTCTGCCGCTTCTTCATCCTCGACAGCCATTTCGCCCCGAGGCAAGGTACATACGGATCGGGGTCGCGCAGAGTCGTGGCGCGCAGTCCAGCTTCTAGCGTCCTCGAACCGCATATATGCTTTGTCCACCGACAGATCGTGAGGCCTCACCGATGTCGCCACAGTACCTTATCGCTCGGGTTTGATGTGTATGCTTGATAGATCCGGTTCTACTGGCCCCATATATCTCCTTGTTGCTAGTAGGATAGGGATAGAGCCCGAGTCCATAGACCCTTTCGAGGTAGCTACGCCAGCTGGTGATTCGGTAGCTCGGCGGTATATAGAGCTTGTCCCGTGACCATTTACACGTCGAACCCCAGCCGACTTGATAGAGTTGGAGATGATTGACTTGACGTGATCACGGGATGGATTGGCTAGCCTCTTGCTACGCCAATGGACCGCAGAGAGAGAGTAAGACGGTTCCAGCTTCGGCGAGCCGGTTGTTGAGTGGGAGGAGCACCAGACGCCGAGGGTAGGTTTATTTCCTACCTCAAGGCTAGGAAGACGGTGCAGGGGTATATCTACCATCTCGCTCGAGTGTTTGATACCGAGGTCGCGTACTGCATTTTCACCGCCTCGTAGTCACGAAGTTCCCGGGACGTGTTCCTGCATGACCTCCCGTATCCTCCCGAGAGGGAGATTGAGTTTTGTATTGACATATTGCGAGATACTTACCATTTCCATTCCGCCATACGTAACGGCACCGCCGAGTGAGAGAGTCAAGGATCACTTAGGGATTTGCTAGAGAAGCGGCTTCATTAGGCCCGGTGTTTCTCCCGGGGCGCCAGATTGTTCGTGAAGAAGGGACGACGCCGCGCACGTGTGTTGATTACGTGCACGAACAAGGTGACCATTAAGAATGTATACCCTTCCTGTGATTGATGATTTGTTCGACCAGCAGGCGCGAGATGTTTCTCCAAGATTGACCGTCGCTATCATCGTTCGTGTCGAGAGGTGGATGTCCCAGGATCGCATTCGACCGTGACGCATTATGAGTTCGTGGTCATGTCTTTGGTTGACCAATGCTCCGCCAGATTCATGGATTTGATGAACCGAGTGTTCAAACCATTTTTGGACACGTTTGTGATAGTGTTCATTGATGATATCTTGGTTTATTCTCGCCAGAGAGCAGAGCACGCGAGCATTTGGCGATCTGGCCGACAGCTTCCAGACCAGCAGCTTGTACGCCAAGTTTTCCAAATGTGAGTTTTGCCGACTTGATGGCGTGCTTGGGCATATTGTCGGCCGATGGCATTCGAGTTGATACGCCAAGATCGAGGCGATCAGACTTGGCCGAGACCTACTACTCCGGCTGAGGTTCGCAGCTCGGGCCTTGCGTTATTATCGGCGTTCGTGGAGAAGTTTGCTTCTATCTCTCGCACCATTGACTAGGCCGACTCGTGGCGCGCCAAGTTTGATGGATCGATGCTTGTGAGCGTGGTTTCGATTCGGGCGAGAGGCCGACGACCGCCTCGCTCTTACTCTTCCGCAGGTCCAGATGGTTATGTCGTATTGTGATGCGCGCCGTGCATCGTTGGGATGTATTGACGCAGATGGCAGTGGTTATAGCATATGCATCCCGACACCAAGAAACACGAGGAACTACCCCACCCATGATTTGAGTCGCGTACCGTGATTCACGCCAAGATCCGAGGCACTATTTGTATGGGGTTCACGTGGATATTTATACTGCACCACAAGAGCCTCCAAGATATCTTCACCAGAGGAGCCGAACTTACGGCGAGACGGTGGTTAGAGTTGCTTAAGGATTACGATGTTGATATCCTATACCACCCGTAAGGCCAATGTAGGCGTATGCCTTAGTCGTAGGGTCGATGGGAGCCTATCGGATGTGCAACAGAGAGGAGGGACATGGTTCGTGATTTGCATCGCTTAGCGAGCCTTGTGTCCGCTTGATTGATTCCGATAGCGTGGGGTTAGAGTTCGTGAGGTTGCCGAGTCTTCCATCGTCGGCGAGGTGAAGAGGCAACGCTCGAGGATCCGCCTTTGATTCGATATCGCGATACGCCTCTTCGTGAGGGCAAGGGTCCTTGAGGTAGCACCACGGGTGCTAAGGTTTGAGGGCGCATCGTGTGTTCCAGATGTTTCGTGACTTCGCAGCAGGTTCTCGGGGAAGCACACAACACAGCGTTACTCATCCATCCGGGTCGACCAAGATGTACCACGACCTTAGATCCGTATTGGTGGGATGGCTTGAAGAGGGCGTTGCAGAGTTCGTAGCTCGCCTCCCGTGTTGTCGCAGTGAAGGTAGAGCACCGAGGCCCGGTGGTTTGTTACAGCGATAGAGATCCCGACCGGAAGTGGAGGTAATCAACATGGACTTCATCACAGATTACCTCGCACTCGGAGGAGACATGATTCTATATGGGTTATCGTCGACAGTCGACGAAATCAGCCCACTTTCTTCCGTCGGGGCGACTTTTTCTACCGAGGATTATGCCGACTTTACATCCGAGAGATCGTCGGACTACGGAGTCCCTACTCGATCATATCGCATGCAGGAGCCCGGTTCGCTAACTTCGGAGGTCCTTCCAGAGGGGTTTAGGGACGCAGTGAGTTCGAGCAATCGCATTTCATCCACGCATGACGACAGCAGAGCGCACTATCCGCACTTTGAGGATATGTCGCGAGCCCGTTATTGACTTTAGTGGTAGTTGGGAGGATCATTTGCCTCTAGTTGAGTTCGCATATAATAATAGCTACCACTCCAAAGATTCATGGCGCCGTATGAGGCCTGGTATGGGAGGAAGTGCAGATCGCCTATAGGTTGGTTCGATGGGGGCGACGGACAGCTAGTGGGACCAGATTTGGTACAGCAGGCAGTGGATAAGGTGAAGCTTATCCGAGTGCGGCTATCGACAAATCGAGTCGGTAAGTCGATGCAGATCATCGTCGTCGGCATCTTGAGTTCGAGGTTCATGATTGGGTTTTCCTAGGTGTCACCCATGGCGGTGTGATGAGATTCGGAAGAAGGGAAGCTCAAGGTACATCGGGCCGTTTGATTGTCCGCAGGTAGGCAAGGTTGCTTACGAGTTGATCTGCCGTCCGATCTGAGGCGCGGCATCCGGTGTTTCACGTATCTACGCCGGAGAGATGTATCGGATCCATCTAGGGTGCACCGATTGGCGATGTCCGTGTGATCGAGGCTATCGATGAGGAGATTCCCATAGCGATAGTCGATCGTCGTTAGCGCTCATGACGAAGGACGTGGCTTCCACAAAGTCTTGCGCGAACGAGCTCGTGGAAGAGATGACGTGGGAAGCCGGGAGGGCATGAGACAGAAGTATCTCACCTATTCCCCACACCTCCGTGTAATTCACTTTCCTACTTGTAAATTTCCATTATCATTTATGCCTAAGTGTTGTTTTGTGGCGTGTGGCATTTGCTAACCGCTTAAGCTTCTTCGATAATCAGATTGAGAAGGAACATTCGACGAATGTTTCTAAGGAGGAGAATGTTATACCGTATTTCGAGTATGTACGTAAGCGGAATACGACGCATAAAAAGTTTAGCCTTAAAGATAGGCCAAGTTCGAAATTTGTACACAACTCGCTAAAAGAATCGCTTTCCGACTAAACGTTTCCACACCTTTCAGAGTAAATTCGGCTATGCCATTTCTTATTTTGCGGATTTTTCCGAGAGGCGAAACATTTTGGACCAACGGAGGGCAACACTTGCACCTCCCATTGATGGACTCAATCGCCCATCGAAAAATGGAGAAACATTGGCACGTTTTTGTGCCATGGCACAAGTCAAGGAGTTGGTAGGATATTTGTGTTTAGTTAATCCTCACCCTACACTTGCATTGCACTTGTCTTCATCTTGTCCATTGGTTGGCGAAGGCTTGAGCTATTTATAGAACCTTTGATGACGAGTTCTTCATACTCCATGTTATATTCCAAGTCTAAAAATCCTCTCCTCTCCCTTAGTAGCCATTTCGTCCAAACACCTCCCCTCCTCGCAAGGTGGCCTTGCCGAATACCCTAGCCTAGCCGAACTCTACCCCCACTCCATTGGTAGAAAAGTTGTATTCTAGTATCGTTATTATGCAAAAAATACCCTAGCCAAAATCCCTTAGTCTTTGTTAGAAGTTGTGAAGATCTTCTAAGGTTTCGAGCTACTGGCATAACTTAGGAGCTAAACCTTGCTCAGCGCGACTTTATCTAGGATATTATTGGCTTACCGAGGTAATAATCCTAACCTCTTTTGAATTAGAGAATACTTACTGTCAGAGTATAAGGATAAGTATAAATACTTAGAAGAATATCACGAAAAGAATTGAACTATTACCACAGTAGGTTTTAAAAGAAGAATAATCACAATGTACTCACATAGGACTGCTTTCATGAAGACTTAAATAGCTCACCGTAGGTCTTGCCCGACTTTCCGTAGAATTATGAACCCCGCTTAGAATGACCTCGCAGTAGTCTTTGATAGATATCGTGACTATTATAGGTCGACTCTGCGCGACATATTCAACTTGGCGTGGTTTTCACTGAGAAGGTATGTGAGTCTTCCTAAAGCATGATATTTTACAATATATAGTGCGGTAGACGCATACGTGTTAACGAATAATACTTATGGTAATGCCTCACGCTTAAGCTCGAATAATACTTATGGTAATGCTCACGCTTAAGCTGAATAACAAAGAACCAAAACATTTCAAAAGAATATCGATCATTTTTAACGAAGATAAATATTTGGTTTTAAAACAAAGCTTAAGAGTTATACTAGCTTTATGGGAAGTTAGGTATAACAACTTAAGAAAGAAAAGGAATCGCTTTGTTTGTTTATAAAAGCCTTGTATTGATTTCGTTAAGTGTAGTAGGATTGTTTGATAAGTAGACATGTTATGACGCTACTACCGTGTTAGTGTCTTGTAACTTTGTGTAAAGCGGGTCATTCTCGCGCTTACGTTGCTAACCTAAGTCCGTCAGATCGTTATTGTATCACCTACCCTCGACTTATTTATACCGGTGGCTTGCCCTCGACGCGGTCTATACGCCTACGGTTCGTGAGACTATGCGAGCGCCGTATGCTCCGTGATTGATCATTCCGGCGTTAGCGACGCGGGATTCTACGCGGTCCGCTGAGACTACGCGTCTTTTGAGGCTATGCGGCGGAGCCTAGGCGGACGCCGTTGGCTGCCCCGACGCGAGGTATACCTCACGCACCGTGTGTGACCGCGATCGCGGAAGTCCAGGACTAGGCACGCAGAATGATACTATGGGCGATCGGCCTTGCTTCGATCATTCGCGCCTAGACTAGACTGCTACGCTTTTCTAAATCTTGTTATTGTTTGTGATACGGCACTATGTGCAATTGAATCAGATTTGTGAAAAGGTTTTAAATACTTTGATTTCATTTTAAAGTACTTTATAGTTTCACATACTTGGTACTGTTATCTTGACCTCCTCATGCCGCGTAAGTGGCAAGCAGTGCTAGATCCGCATCCAGGATCTCTTTGCATTGTCGGGAGCTCCATCTTCTCCGAGGCTCTACTTTGGTATGATCTCCTGTATTGTAGATAGTTTGTACAATGAGGTATGGCGGGCCCCGCCATAGTTGTATATTTCCTTAGAGTCTGTCAGAGTCATGTTGTACAAGATCGGATGTAATCGCTAAACCTTGTTCATATATATATGCCGAAAGGCGACGTTTGTTCACATAAACGTGTCTTATTTTATAAACTGTTTCATGTCTTGTTTTATATTTCCATGATTTCTCGATGTATGACTACTTGGGTGCCTTAGGCACGATCCACGAACCCCGAACGGTCGTGACACTATAAATACCCACCCCTTTGGAAGACTTATTCATCCTAAAATGTTCTAAGTCTTAGAAATCCTCCTCCTCTCTTGTTGACTCGCCCAAGAGCCCTCTCCCTTTGAAAGGCCCTCGCCGAGAGCCTTCTTCCCCTCCTCAGTGTGGCGGGTACCCCTAGCCTAGTTGTCTCGTATAATACACCCTCTCTTGGTAGAAATACTCAAAAGTATTGTTATAATGCCCAAATTACCTTAGCCTTATACCTTGTAGTATTCTAAGGTTATACCTACGAAAGCCCGGATATACTATTATACTTGCCATCACCAAACCGAAACCCTAGGAAAATCTCCATAGTCGTTGAGTATTGTGTAGAAGTTGGTTAGAACTTCTAAGGGTGGTTTAGAGCGGGTCGAGCGCTGAGTTGAGCTAAACGATTGCCGGATCGACATTATAACTTGATAATTATGGGCTTATCGAGGTAAATATCTTGTCCTCTATTGTAATTGGAAATTACATATTGTTAGAATATATAGTTGAAGTATCGTATATAGAATCGAACGTAGTTATCGGCAATGTCTTTTGACTTAAGCTCGACAATACTTACAATGTCTTCGCGACTTAAGCCCAATTTAAAGAAGAATGAATCGAATCGTAATTACATAGACTCAGACATTACAAAGACTTGTGTAGTAATCCGGAGTAGAATTGTACCCGTCGGGTTAGATGTATGAACCCCCTGGTTGGCTTGATAGCCCCGATAGAGAGAGAGATTTACGCCATGCGGGAGGTCTTTGCCAATTTTCGTAATGTTCTACGATGAGATCTAAATGTTAATAAGCGCTTGTGGCCTTATAGGTTGAAGTACTACGTGTGGCGCGATCTACTTGGCTTAAGGAGTAGCCGACGTTTGGAAGTACTTGAGCGTTTTGCTATTAGTCGATACTGTCGCGAGGTATGTGAACCTCTTCCTATCTCTTCTAGCATATATGTGAACTATGTAGTGCAGACGTCACATGTGCTAAATGTATTTGATTGGTGTAAAACATAAAGTGTTATAACGGCTTTATGGGAAGTTGGTTATAAAATTTTTATGTTGGTAAGAAAATACACGTGGTTTTAAAAGTAAATCGATTAGAACTATAATCGCTTGTATGTGTTAATAAAGAACTTGAAGTATTTCAAAGGATTTTGAATCATTTTGAAAAGAAGTAATATTTGGTTTTTGAAAACTTAAGAGTTATACTAGCTTTATGGGAAGTTAGGTATAACGGCTTAAGAATGTTTTACCGATTTCTAAATCGGAATGTGTATCGACAAACCACTCGCGTTAATAAAAAGGAAATGTTTTGAATAATTAAGTATTATTAAAACCAAGAGAAACTTCCATCCGCATAAGCTAAGATGAGACAAAATGATATTTCCTAGATCATGGTCATTGTAATAAGATTTATATAAACAAGAATAACCTACTCAAATATAAGGCTTATTTTTCACAGATGGCTTAAAAGAGAATGATATTCTTAAGTGATTAATACTATGAACTACGAAAACCTTTCGAAAAATGATAAACTAGAACATTGGAAATTAGGCAAACTTGAACATTGAAAAGAATGCTACTTGATTTTACAAAGAGAAGTAATTGATTTACTTTAAAAAGATAGTCACTCTATTTTTATACTACGGGTATTGTGTGACTTTTGTGAAAGTAACGATCTTTTAAAGAGTTAATGTATGAAGTACTTTGGGGATAAAACCCGATCTTGTTAATCATATAGTAGGAAGTACCTTGTGTGAACAACTTGATTGTATTTGTTTTTGATAGCCTTGTAATACTTTGTTGATTGCTTTGATAAGTTAACGTGTTTGGTTGCTACGTGTTAGTATCTTGTGATGTTTGTGTAAAGGGTTTCCTCGATTGCGCTTATTAACTATCGGTCGTTATGATAGTATTGTGGCATTCATCTCTTGAGATGATTCCGGTTAAGTCGCCTCCGACGGGTAGACTTCGCCGGTCGATGGACCTATGATTCGAGAATACCTACGCAGTCCCGGCCTACGCGAGCTACGAGTTCCGTGTTAGCGCTGTCCTACGGGCATGCGGTCTTGTGGCTACGCGACTGGAAGTCGGTGACGACGCCGGAGTAGCTACCTCGATGCGGGAATGCCTACGCGCCAAGAGATTGCCTACGCGAGTCATGGAAGTTCTGTGACTAGACGCGACATTAGATATCGCGGCAAGTGGCCGCTTTGATCATGTGACGGCCTAGACAGATCTTATGATACGCTCATGACCTTGTTGGTAGGTGTTAGTAGTCGGCTATGCCTTCGCACTTACCCGTGACGGTGTTATTATGGCACGTGGGACTCGTGTTCATGTGTTCCTTGGTGCTTTATATCATAAACCGCTGGCGGTGAGGAATGTGTCCCACGCACGAGACACGCGATGTTATGGCGTAGACCCACCGCGATATATGTTCTTTTGTGATGACTTGAGGCGTGAGTCCACGACTTGATACGATCGCTAGTTATTGTAAATCGTAGTTTGGTTATCATACATGTCTCCCGCTTTGTATAGACTACTATGATTTCATTTACGTGATTTATTTTCGCCATACTGCACTACTGCATCGACTTCTCGGGCCGCGTTCACGCCGCAGTTGAGGTACACGATCGTTGATCCTAGCTCGCAGGTCACAGCCATTGGGAAGCTCCGTTTCTCGGAGGCTTATCAGTGGTATAGTCCCCGTCGTAGTAAGTGTTTACATTCGGGGTTTGGCGGCCCCCCGCCGGTTGTCATATCATTCGTAGAGGTCAGAGTAATCTGCAAGTGTGGTTTAAAAAGGATTAAACTGCTCATGTTGAAAAATTGTTGTCATTTTTATATACGAAAAGGCAAGTTTTTCTCGATTATTGTTTCATATTTCATAATATGTCTTGTATCGCTTTATGTTCCTGATTTCTCGATGTTGTATCACTAGGTGCCCGGTAAGGCACGACCACGCCGGAATCGGTCGTGACAACTTCTCCCATACAAGGCCTCGTAAGGCGCCATCCGAATACCGAGTGGTAGCTATTATACGCAAACTCAACAGAGGCAAATGATCCTCGGCTACCTGAAGTCGATAACACGCTCGCAAAGATATCCTCAAGAGTCCGATAGTGCGCCACCGTCTGTCAATGCGTGGATGGAATGCAGACTGTGCTCACTGCCCCTAAACCTTCCGAAATACCTCCAAAAGTTAGTCAGAACCGGGCTCTCATGCGATATGATCGAAATAGGGACTCATGCGATCGACGATCTCTGATGTAAAGTCCGCATAATCCTCACCGAAAAAGTCGCCCCGACGGAAGGAAGTGGGCTGATTTCGTCACCGTCGACGATAACCCATATAGAATCATGTCTCTCCGAGTGCGAGGTAATCCCGTGATAAAGTCCATGTTGATCACCTCCCACTTCCGTGTCGGGATCTCTATCGTCGCAACAAACCACCGTGCCTCGGTGCTCTACCTTCACCCGACAACACGGTACCGAGCTACGAACTCGCAACGCCCTCTTCAAGCCATCTCACCAATACGGATCTAAGGTCGTGGCACATCTTGGTCGCACACGGATGGATAGAGTAACGCCGCCGCGTGTGCTTCCTAGAACTCCGCCAAGTCCCGCAATATCCGGAACACACAACTCGCCTCGAACCTTAGCACCCCATCGTGCTACCTCAAAAGGACCTTCCTCACGTAAGAGTGTATCACGATACCGAATCAAAACCGATCCTCAAATCGTTACCTCTTCACCTCTCGACGATGGAAGACTGACAACCTCGAACTCGAACCCCACCGCTATCGTAATCAATCAAGCGGACACCAAGGCTCGCTAATCGATGCAAATCGCGAACCATGCCCTCCTCTGGCCGCACATCGATAGGCTACCCATCGACCTACGACTAAGAGCATCCGCCACAACATCGCCTTCCCGGTACATGCGATGTCAACATCATAATCCTTGAGCGGCTCTAACCACCGCTCGCCGTAAGTTCGGCTCTCGGCCGAAGATATACTTGGAGGCTCTTGTGGTCAGTATAAATATCCACATGAACCCCATACAAATAGTGCCTCAGGATCTTGGCGTGAATCACCGCGCTAACTCCAAATCATGGGGGGTAGTTCTCTCATGCTTCTTAAGCCGCTGACGCGTGACGCTATAACCTTGCCCCGCTGCATCAACACACATCCCAACCCGATGCCCGACGCATCACAATACACGACATAGCCTACCGGACCTCCGGAAGAGTAAGAACGGGGCGGTCGCGCCTCTCCTTCAAGAATCGGAAACCCCGCCACAAGCATCCCATCGAAACTTAGCCGCCTTTCGAGTCACTAGTCAATGTGCGTAGATAAGCAAACTTCTCCACGAACCGATAGTAACTCGCAAGGCCCGTAAAATCGCGCACTGCTGAGTAGTAGGTTCAGGCCAAGTCCCGATCGCCGATTCGCCGTATCCACCCGAACGCCATCACCACAATATGCCCAAGAAAAGCCATCAAGTCAACGAACTCACACTTCAAAACTTGGCGATAATCGCTGGTCTGGAGAACTCTCAAGACAAATCCTCAAATGCTCGCATGCTCCTCGCTCTGGCGAGAATAAACCAAGATATCATCAATGAACACTATCACAAACGTGTCCAAAATGGTTTGAACACTTGCTCATCAAATCCATGAATCACCGGAGCATTGGTCAACCCAAAAGACATACGACTCAACTCATAATTGTTATACCCGTATTCTCGTGGTATGTATGCGAGGACGACGCATCTGAGAGCAGCATTAAAAAAATTTGGAAAGAAAGAAAGATGTGAGTTTTCACGGAAAAGTTTCGGTTATTTGTGAAGAAAAGGTTCGTTAATGGAATTGATTCCCATTTGGTATTTGGACTTCATAGATTATATTAGAATTTTGAGATTTTATTTTCGAAATGGTCACGTGGGGCCACGGGAGAAATTTATTTTGTGGGGCCCACTTTGTTTTAGATTTTGGCCATTGTGGATATTTTTCGAAGACGTTTTATGAGGGCCACAGAGGTGACACGTGTCACCCCGCCTAAGTGGCTCAGCCGAATGACATTTGTGCACAACACCCTGTTAGAGTCGTTTTTCGACTAAACGCTTTACATAACTGCGAGGAAAATTCGCTATGTCTTTTCTTATTTTTGCGGATTTTTCCGTGAGACGAAACATTTTGACCAACGGAGGGTGATACGTGTCACCTCACATCGGAAGCAAGTGAAGTCTTTGGACGATTTGGGCGCCCAAGAGGACGTTGGCCTCGCACAATGGTTCCTTGTTTGGCCTTGTTTTGTGCCTTGTTTGTGGCTTGTTTGGTGCAATGTTTTGTGGAGTAGGGTTAGGGTGTATTTGGCTTGATCAAGGCCATACACTTGCCTGACATGGCTCGATCTTGCCATCGTGGCCTTTGGCTTTCCTATAAATACCCCCTCTCGAAGACTTCATTCATCCAAAATCTTCCAAGTCTTGAAACCCTCCTCCTCTCTTGTTGACTCTCGCCCAAGAGCCCATCTCCCTTAAAATTTGCCTTGGCGAAACCCTCCTCTTCCTCATGTGCTAGTGGGTACCCCTGCCTAGTTGTTTCGTATAATACCCCTTTTGTGGTATAGAAATACTCCTAGTATTGTTATAATGCCCAAAATACCTTAGCCTTTACCTAGTAGTATTTCAAAAGTTACCTCTTTACGTAGAGCCCGGAAATGCTACCTTTTGTCCTTTAGTCTCAAAACCGAAACCCTAAGGAAATCTTCATAGTTGGTTGAAGTATTTGAGTAGAAGTTGGTTAGAACTTCTAAGGGTTGTTTGGAGCGGATTGGAGCGCACGAGTAGAGCTAAACCTTGCTCAGTATAGACATTATAACTTGGATAATTTTGGGCTTGTCGAGGTAAATATTCTTGTCCCCTTATTGTAATTGGAGATTACATGTGGTAGGAATATATAGTTGAGGTATACTATATATAGAACTGAACATTATTGTGGCAATGTCTTTTGACTTAAGCCTGAAGAATAAAGAATCGAATCAGATTTACATAGATCAGACAAGAGACTTGTAGTATTCTTGTGTAGAATTGTACACGTCAGTTAGGCGTGTAAACCCCCGGTTGGCTTGGTAGCCGCCTCGATAGAGAGGAGATTTACGTTGTGGCGGGAGGTGCCAATTTTCTCAGAAATGGGAACTTGTGTTTAAGAGTTAATAGACGTTTGTGGCCTTTATAGGTGAAAGTACTAAGAGTAGCGTATTCTACTCGAGTGAGTGGCTAGTGCGTTGTAGTACTTGGAGCATTTTGCTTATTGTCGATAAATCGTCGAGGTATGTGAACCTCTTCCTATCTCTTCTAGCATGATATGTGTGAACTATGTAGTGCGGTAGACGCATACGTGTTAACTGTTTGATTGTTCTTAAAACATAAAGTGTTATAACGGCTTTATGGGAAGTTGGTTATAACGACTTTATGTAGGTAAGAAAATACTTTGTGGTTTTAAAAAGAGTTATACTAGCTTTATGGGAGTTAGGTATAATGTCTTAAGAGAGGTAAAGAAAATGGTTTATTGATGTTAAGTTAAGGGACTTGATCTTATAAGATAAGAGACTTAACTTATTTGTTTTAATGTGAATGTTTGTGTGAAACCTCATTCGTGAGTAATGAGTACTTGGTTTTATTTAAAGGGATAATGTTTCCGATTTGGAAATCGTAATGTGTATCGACGCAACTGCGCGTTAATAAAGGAAAATGTATTGAATAATGATGTATCGTATTAAAAACCAAGAGAAACCTCCATCCGCAGAAACTAAGATGAGACAAAATGATATTACATTTTCTAGATCATGGTCATTGTAATAAGAATGTTGTAAACAAGAATAACCTACTCTCACGTGAGACATATATTACTCAATTGTTCTAAAAGGAATCAGTGATTAAGTTTGGAACTATGAAACCATTTGAAAATGAGAAGCTTGAGTAATCAAACTAGGCAAACTGGAACTTAGAAAAAGAATGTTGTTACTTGAATTTGAAAAGGAATGTGGGTTGATCATTCTAATATTACGGGTATCGAGTGACTTTAATAAGTAATGGATCTCTATTAAAAGAACTTAACGTATGTAGTACTTTGGGGTTAAAACCCGACTTTGGCATAAAATGAAAGTACTTTGAGTTGTGAAACTTGCCTATGCTTGTTGTTGTGAAACTTGCCTATGCTTGTTGTTGTGAAACTTGCCTACGCTTGTGATGATAACCTTTGTTGTGCAAGTGTGGTATTTCGCGTTACCGCTGCCTCGATAGGGCGGTTGACTTGTTGAGAACTTACTTGGACGTCGCGGTGAGGGAAAATTCCACGTATGTTTCCATTTTGATTCTCGTCTTGTTGTTGATGTCACGGACATGTCTACACCGTCGCGATTCGGCACGCGGCACGCGCCGGGTTGATCACCCGATATATGGTTATTACCGCAACATGGACGGTCTACACCGACGCAGATTCCGGCACGTGGCGCGGCGGGGTTGACCACCCAAAGATATTGAGGTTACGGGCGTATACACCGACGCAGATTCAGGTACGTGGCCACGCGGCCTTATTATTGTTGCATCATGGACATGTCTACACCGATGCACGATTCCGGCATGTGGCGTGACGCGAACATGATGGATGTGGGCGCGGGCGAGACCCATAGTTATATTTAGTGGTGACTTTGAGGCGTGAGTCCACGACTTGATCGCTTATGTTGCGTCATCGTATTTTGGTTATCATACATGCTCTCGCTTTATATAGATCGTATGATTTAACTGCAGATATTCTGATTTCACATACTTGGTACTGTTAATCGACCTCCGGGGGCCGCGTTCATGCCGCAGTAGAGGTACATCGGCCGTGGATCCTCGCCTAGATCTCGCCAGCGTTGGGAAGCTCCGTTTCTCCGAGGCTTATCTTTTGTATGTGTTCCACGAGTTGTAGGTTCTTGTACATCTGGGGTATGGCGGGCCCCGTCCGTCATAGTCGTTGTAAATCTTAGGTCCGTAATGCGATGTGGCGGTTGTAAAAGGATTAAACTGCGTGTTTTATGTATATCGAAGGCAATCGCTTTGGTTGCTTTGTTTATTATTATATCTATTGTTGCATGTCTAAGTTTTTATTTCATTGGTTTTTCTCGATGTTGTATCACTAGGTGCCGGGTAAGGCACGACCACGGGCCCGAATTTCGGTGTGACAATAATGCGCATCGGGTCCGAATGCGATCTAGGAACATCCACTCTGCACTTTTGATGATAGATCGACCGCAGATCAATCTTGAGAAACATCTCGCACTCGCAACCGGGTCGAACAAATCATCAATCACGGAAGGGTATTCGTTCTTAATGGTCACCTTGTTCACCGCATGTAATCAACACATGCGAAGGCCCCGCCCTTCTTCTTCACGAACAATACCGGCGCTCCCGGGGAGAAACACTAGGCTCGATGAAGCCCTTTCTCCAAAGAAATCTCTCACCGGTCCTTCAACTCTCTCAACTCGGCGGTGCCATTCTCAGACGTATGAGTGGAAATAGCCGAGTGTCCGCAAAGACATCGATACAAAACTCTATCTCCTCTCGGGAGGGATACCCGGAGGTCGTCTGAAACACATCCGGGAACTCTCGACTCTGGAATCGATGAAAATCTGGTACCGCAAAGATCGATGATCGAACACCCGAATGAGATGGTAGATATACCCTTCTCGCACCATCTTCCTAGCCTTGAGGTAGGAAATAAACCTACCCTCGGCGATACCGTGTTCCTCCCACTCAACAACCTGGCCTCAGAAATCGAACCGTACCACTCTCTCCTCGCAGCTACATTGGCGTAGCAAGAAGCTAGCCGATCCATACCTACGATCACATCGAAATCGGTCATATCCAACTCTATCAAGTCGCCAGGTCCGACGATCAGATATGGTCACCGACAAGCCCTATATACCCGCCGAGCTACCACCGAATCACCCATCGCGTAGCTACTCTAAAGGGTCTATGGACTCGTGCTCTATCCCTATCCTACTAGCAATAAGGGAGATATATAGACGGTGTAGAACCGGATCTATCAAGGCATACACATCGAATCCAGAACCGCGATAAGGTACCGTGGCGATATCGTGAGGCCTCACGATCTGCCTACCGACAAGGCATAAATGCGGTTCGAGGACCGCTAGAATCGACCCGCGCCACGACTCGCCGCGACTGCTGGTCCATGAGTACCCTCGCCCGGCGTGTAATCGTAGGGATGAAGACCGCGAATGCACTCGGCGTCGACCTCTCGCGCTGCCTCGGTCGGACAGTCCTCGCATAATGACCTCGCGGCCAAGTATAGCAAGCTCCCAAGTAGTACTACGCCTCAATGAAATCTACCACAACGACACACCGAGCGGACCTCGATCGGTTAGCACCTCGCTACTCGTAGTCAAGTCCGGGCCCCGACCGCCCCGAATGCTCGGGCTGCAAAACGATGTAGGAGTGCTCGAGCTGGCGTGGTGCAAATCTAGACGTCACGAGGCCGCCCACCCCGAACTACCAAAAGAACCGCCGCTCGCCTTCTTCTCGCCGATATCTGATCCGACCCGCCGTCGGTCTACGCCTCGCATCCAAGTGTATGAGCTGCGTGCGGGTAATGTCCATGCTGGTCAAGAGCCACACCCGCACAAGACTCGCCATATAATCATCTAGCCCGTGACGTATCGGCACTCGGTCCTCCATATCCGCTACTAGCGCAGTGGACATAGCGAGCCGATGAATCGAAGTCGACGTTGTACTTCCTAATCGCGTCCCTCTCGCCTCAAGAATAAAAATCTGACCGTGCCGCCTTCTCATCCGCGAGGCAAGAAGTGAGTGAGAAAGCCTCAGAAATCATCCCAAGCATGCGACGCGTGCTCTCCCGATAACTCCCACGATCAAACCAATCGATCGCGGTATCACGCAATCGATCTGAACCAAGATCACGGACTCGGTCTCGACGCCACGATCACCCTCATAATCCTTCAGAATCGACGGATGAACTCTTGCGGATCATCCTCGCCTCGACCGTAAAACTACGGCGGCTACAACTCAGAAATCTCGTAGCCTCAAACTATTCGCCTCGGGTGAACCACGGTACTCTGGGTCAGAATCGAATCGCCAGATCCGGCTATCCTCACGTTCGCCACGATCACGCCGCGAATCGGCATCTCCTTGTACCCTAACTCTCCGCCCGTGCCGTGGACCGAGGTACGCATCTTGTGATCTCGCTGAGCCGGCGGCGTCATGGAACTCGCCGTCTGTATAGGCGGGCACGAGCCTCGTGACTCTCGGTGTCCTACTAGCAGCCTCCTGCCGGTTGCCCTTCTGGGCCCGGGTTGCCTTACGTGGAGGCATAACTGTTAAAGAAAAGGAATACGTTAGAGGGGTCCAACTCATAACACAGCTCTAAGGCACGATCTCAGAATGAGAAGAATGGAAACCAATCCTAAATATCCTATAGCCTCCTGATTATTGGTGTGGTGCACAACACACCGATAATCAAGACTTACTAGATACGGCTCGTAGACACTTTCCGAGATTAATCGCCTCGATACCACTTTTGTCACGACTGTTCGGCTCGTGATCGTGCCTTACCCGCACCCAAGTAGTCATACATCGAGTAATCGGAATATAAAAACAAGACATGAAACAGCTTGTAAATGAGATACGCTTTATGTGAGAAAATGTCGCTTCGCATATATATATAAACATGGTTTTGCAGTTACATCCCAACTGCATAATAGACTCTGCACTTCTAAGAAGATAAACAACTATGGCGGGACAGGGCCCCGCCATACCTGAATGTACAAAACTATATACAACAACAGGAGATCATACCCAAACATCGAGCCTCATAGATGGAGCCCGACACCAAAGCAAAAGATCCTAAGGATGTGGATCTAGCACTGCTGCTCTTACCGCGGCATGAACGCAGCCCAAGGAGGTCGATAACAACAGTACCAAGTATGTGAAATCAGAAGTACTTAAATGAAATCAAAGTATTTAAAACCATTTGCAAATACAATTAGTCCAATTGCACATAGTGCACAAACAAGAACAATAATAGGTAAATCAGAATGTGTCTTTTCTAGGCGAATGATCGCAAGGCCAATCTCCCATAGTATCATTATGCGTGCCTAATCTCGACTCCCGCATCGCATAGGTCACACATGCACCGCGTGAGGTATTCCTCGACGGGTAGCTAACCGGCATTCTCCCTCGACTCCCGCAGTCCGCATAGTCTCAATAGACCGCATAGTCACACGCATCGCGCAGTGGCATCCCGTGACGGGATAAAACACCGAATGATCAATCACGGAACTCCCGTAGCTCGCGATAGTCACACCGACCGCATAGCCGTATAGACCGCATCGTCGGTGGCAAGCCCTCGGTATAACAAGTCAAGGGGGTATGTGATATAATAACAGTACAACGGTGTTAGCGTTTAACAACGTAAGCACAACAAGAATAACATCACAAGACACTAACCCACGTTTGAAACGCCTAGTGAATTAAGTAGGATAATGTAATGGAACGATATGCAAAAATATGTGTGCTTAAGTTAGACATGTCAAAGATTCATGTAAGTCAAATTAGTTGGAATATTGTGTGCTTAGCCTGTGTATGTCAATTGCGAAAATGTCCTGCGTGCTTGTTATTCGAGGCGAAATAATTAAGATGTACATGTTAGGGTGAGGATTCAGTCATTTCTTTGATAGCCCTTCTTACCAGTCATTTTCCACCTTGCACTTAAATGTATCCCTAGTCAGCCCCGTTGAGCCTAAAATAAAAAGCTATTTCTTTGACACCCCAAATTACCTTATGTGTCATAAACAATAATTGATGATAGGGATGCAAAAAGAGTGAAAAATAAATACAAAAAGAGAGCGAAAATTATGCACCCCAATTAAAATATGGAAAAGCTTAAGTTTTTGGGTTCCAATGTTGTCACGACCCGTTCCCGGGCCCGTGACTGGTGCCTTACCCGGGCACCCTAGTAGATATATATCAGAGTAACCAGCGGAAATAAACTTACAAACATAGAACAGTGTTAAATGAGAAATAGTTTAACCAAAGTAAATTGCCTTTCAGCATGTATATATGTATATCAAAGCTTGTCAGTTACATCATTTACAAACCCCATTTACAACAGGACTACAGACCTCTAAGAGTTTATAACAACTATGACGGGACAGGGCCCCGCCATACCCCTGAAT
Organism: Przewalskia tangutica; assembly: GCA_029844215.1. Taxonomy (NCBI): domain Eukaryota; kingdom Viridiplantae; phylum Streptophyta; class Magnoliopsida; order Solanales; family Solanaceae; genus Przewalskia; species Przewalskia tangutica. The sequence continues at coordinate 74,659,439 of CM056723.1, read as the reverse complement.
GTACATAAACCTACAATGACAGGGAATCATACCAAAAGATAAGCCTCCGGAGAAATGGAGCTTTCCCAAAGGTAATCGGTGATCCCATGGCGAGGATCAACAACCGAGTTCCTCACTGCATTTAACGCAAATTCTTAAAAAAATTGACTCATATAAACACAAAAACATAATAAAAAAGACTAAAAAACACAAATAGAATATCAAAAAAAAAACTCAAAAACACAAATAGAATAAAAACTCCCCCCAAACTTAAACTACACAAAATCCCAAATGTGTAAGACTCAATAAATTAAAAAGGGACGACTTACAGACATACAACGACTCAAATTGGTGGTGGTGGCGGCGAATACTGCATTAACGGAGAATTTTCCATTGGCGTCGCGACCCTGATTTTTGGCGCCGCGACGCCAAATTTCAGAACCCTCGATTAACCGGTGTCGCTACCAGATATGGCGTACACAGACCGATTTTTTTTTGCTTTCCAGCATTTTTCCATGCTTCATGTCCACTTTCCTCACCTGCCAACAATACATAAGACAAAATCCAAGACCGTGAGACTGTTCAAGATAAAATAAAACAACTAAAACTAGAATTGAAATAACATAATTAAAAACATTGGGTTGCCTCCCAACAAGCGCTTTCTTTAACGTCTTTTAGCCGGACGCAGTTAATCCTTACTAGTGCCAGTGGATCCTTCTGCGAACGGCTTACAATCCACACAGTTATTGTTGCAGGTCTCACTCTACCTACAATAATTTCACCAAACAAGGGCCTCAGATCTAAGATTATCCCCCAATTACACAAAGCAGGCTTGTCTTCTAGGCTCTCTGTAATGTAAGTATCAGTAAAACTCCATACATCTTTCAACTTTTGGGGGTGCCCTTGAGGGTATGGACTTTCTGGTTGGGGCTCAGCAATGCTAGTTGGTGGTGTCTTTTCTGCAACGGGTATAGGAAAGAGAAGTTTCAAGGAATCCAAAAAGGTGAACAATTGGATCTCATTAATCTTTTCTTTCTCTACACCAACTATCTCTCTCAATTCCTCATTATTCTCAACAGCTTGTTGTGGTTCATATTCTTCACTCTACTCATCACTCCCCACAATTATATCTCTAGGTAAATTTTCTTGCGGTACATTGATCACCATATTCATCAGCTGCCCTATTTGTCTCTCCAAATTTGTGAAGCACCCTTATCTCAGCCATAAATTGAGTCTGGCACTTGGTGAGCCTGAGTATGACTGCCTGCAATTCATTTTGATCTTTCTGCGGAACCTGTGAGTTAGGTTGTTGTTGATGATTCCACTTCCCCTGATAGTAGTAGTAGTCTATGTGTCCTGTTTTTTTTTAACCTACAAAATAAGAAAAACAACAAACAGTGATAAAAAGATGCTCGCAGAACAAGTTAGATTGCCCTGAGTTGTATTATGTGTTGGAATGAACCCCCCCTCCCCCCAAAAGAATAATCCCTAGGGCTTTTGTATCTATCAATTTTGGTGCCCTATGGACCACTTTTCCCTTAGCCAATTTAACTTCGGAACTGGATTTTCCGTACCGGCGTCGCGGCCCTGCTGGTTGGTGCTGCGGCGTCCAATATTCTGTGGGTATTCTGCAGTCTGGCGCCGCGACCCTGATGACTGGCGCTGCCTGGCTTTCGTCCGGGTCTTCATTTTATGTCATTTCCTGCCTTAGATTCCTTCTTTTATGTCCCTTTTTCATTCCTTTTCGTCATTTTGTCATTTTGGACCGCTGTGACTCAAAAGAAAGAAAAACAAGCCTAATAATATACTAAACACAACAAAAACGAGTAAAATACTAATTAAAAATGACTCAAAAGGGTATATAAAATATTCATAACAGTTTATAACATTCCAATCATAAATGGGAAGAAAAGTGAGATTAAACTTCTAATTTTAAAGTGTAGGGAATATTTGGTTTAATGAAAACACTTCATATTCCTATCCTTGCTTTATTCACTTTTATTCATAAATTATCTTTTAATCTTATTTTTTTACAAGGAAGAACAATTAACTCATACCTTTGGAATCTGGCCCACGTCAGTCACGTGTCCAAATCCTCTTTGTCATAGGATGAAGGTTTTCGACTATAAGATGGAACATCATCTTCAGCCTTCTCCTCATGTTCCAGTTGACATCTTCAACCTCTCGTGGACGCTTGTTTCCACCATTCTCGGGAGCGGTGACAACAAATCTTCCTTGATCCTCATCCTTGTCAGCATAACTATCAACGATATCTTCAAGTTCAGGATCAGCAACAAAGATCTCCCCTTTGACGGAAACAGATTTGTAACTATCGTCAAAGAGAGACCCATAACTGGGACCAGATCTAAAAGCACGGTTGTTGACGGAGCCAATGCTTGATCTTTTGACAGAACTGTCAACATAACTCGTTTCTTCAAGAAACCCACAGCCAGATCTGAGATCATATCTGCTAGCACACATCTTTCTAGCACTAGTACAAATAATGTCTTAAGTTGTTGGAAATACATTGGGTTTACGGGAATAATATACTACTATCATTAGTGTTTTGAAAGGATATACTATTGATCGGTGTATTTTATATACACCTTTTGAGTCATTTTTAGTTAGTATTTTACTCATTTCATTTATGTTTAGTATAGTATTAAGGTTGTTTTCCTTTCTTTTGTGTCACAGCGGTCAGAAATGGAGAAATGACAAAAAGGAGATGAAATGAGCATAAATGAGATGGAATTGCACACTAAAAGGGCCAAGAAATGAAGCCTAAGAAGTTCCGGGAAATATAAAAGAAATCAGACGAAGACCGGACGAACAAAGGACGAAGAAACGAAAAATCCGGAAGAATGCCGTCACCGGCGCTGCTGCCAGGCGCTGCGGCGCCGACCACTGAAGCCGTCCAAAGCTCTCTGATTTTCAGGCGCCGTGGCACCGAATTGCAGGGCCGCGACGCCGACGCGGGATTTCTGAAGTTCTGGGCCGAATTTGACATGTTTTCAAGGTCCAAAAGGGATAACTTTTCCTACCTACATATTCCTTAACCCTTTTCCATAACTTTTCCTAAACCCTTTACCTAAAAGGATTCCATAACTTTTCCTACCTACATATTCCTTAACCCTTTTCCATAACTTTTCCTAAACCTTTTACCTAAAAGGATTCCATAACTTTTCCTACCTACATATTCCTTAACCCTTTTCCATAACTTTTCCTAAACCCTTTACCTAAAAGGATTCCATAACCTTTCCTACCTACATAATCCCTTACCCTTTACCTAAAGGATTCTTGGGCTATAAATAGTCTCTACATCATTAGAAGAATTCATTCACCCATCCCATTCTCCATCCACCATTCCATTCCATCTTGTAAATATTCCACAACACAATCCTTGGATGCTAGAAGGCTTGAAGACTTGTTCTTGAGTATTTTCTTTTCTTTCTTTTTGCTTTGTTTATTTCAGTTCATGTATGAAGATTGTATTAGTTCTTAGCGTGACTATGGCTAGGAGCTAATTACTTATTTAGGGATTTCCTTGTGATTCTCTTGAAACTCTTATTCATGAATTAATAAATTAGTTGATTTCTTCTTCACTTGTTTAAGATTTATTCAATAGTTGTTTTGATTGCTTGATAATTAATTGATCACTAATTATCATAACTTATATGATTTCTAATCGAAAGCCGAAAGGGGAGATTGTGAATATGCTATAGTTAAATAAACATAGATTTAAATCGTGGATGAAAGTACCCCGATACTTGTGTAGCTTAATAGGTTATTGCTCTTAATCCTCCTTTGTAGTCAATCTTGTCACCGAAAGGTAGAAGGGTTCTCCATTGGGGTTGAGTGTTTATATTACCTTAACATGAGTATAAAACGGTCTAGTTAACCTGCTATCTTAACGTAGAAGAAGAAGTTAGTTTCATTGTATTAAAGATTGAATATAGTGGATAGTTGATGATCTTGGAAGCCCTAATTCTCCATCATAATTGATTTAAATCAAAGTATTTTCATAATTAATTTATTTCCTGCATTATTAGTTTAGAATGCCAACTCAATTAACGTTAACCAAATAGAAACTAAAGCATAGATAATCGATACTTGAAAACCAGTCCATGAGGACGATATTCGGTCTTACCTAGACTATATTACTTGTAACGATACGTGCACTTGCGTTTAGCGTGTGTATAAATCGCACGTCAACTATACAGATTACAGTAGTTAACAATCTTGTAGCAAACAAAAGTTGTGGCTACTGAAACATTGTGAGTTCTTGTCACGTCTTTGATCTGCGTCCTTGAGTCCGTCTTGAGTCTTTCGTCTTGGATCTTCAATCCAATTGCTACAAACTCCTTGATATTGATAACCTGAAACCAATAGACACTAAACCTGGTAGTATTATAGTTGCGTTGCTGAGTTCAGTGATATTCACTTGGTCCTTAAGACATTATTGCCCCGTATATATCCTTTTACGGTGATGGGCAACTGTCTCCCAAGATAAAACAGCAACTAAACAAATGAGTAAAGGAAACTCAAGTGTTTCTCAAGAAGAACCTTTGAGTGTGTGAAAGTATGCTAGAGAGGAAGAAGTTCAGAAAAACCTGAACCACACAAGTATGAAGTGTGTTTTAAATCGAGCCAAAGGTCTCAATTTATAGTGTGTGTAAGATGTCTTCCCAACTAGCCAAGTAATGACCTTCAATGCCATGTAATGATACTTAATTTGGAGTTACAATTCAGCCAAATAATGGTTGAATTCATGAGTCAAATAATGGAGAATTAATGCTCCAAAGTCAGCCTAAGAGTCAATTTTTTTTCTCGTCTCCCAACGGTCTTACTGTCGTCGAAGCGCCGCAGCTCTGCCTGGGAGGCGCTGCGGCGCCTAAATTCCAGTGACTGAAAAATGATCAAGCATCGCGGCTCTGCCTGGGAGGCGCCGCAGCGCTTAAATTCCCTTGACTGAAAAATGACCAAGCATCGCGGCCCTACCCTTGGGGCGCCGCGACTCTTTTCTGACCCATTTCGATCTTACACTTCGTATACTTCCTCCTTCATTTACCAACGTGAAACTCGCGTCATTTGGCTAATAGCCGTCCATTATTCTATGTCTCAAACGTTTCACTTACGTACCAATATCTCTTTCACTAATGAAATTTACGATACTTGGCACTACGTGTACACGTGTGTGGAAAAGACGTTTCTGACGTGCGAGGCCTTAATTGTTCGAGTCATAAATAATGAGTTAAACTTAATTTCACATTTAGTAAATTTTCAACAATATCTGCCTCTTGTAATTAACGCCGAGTCCACAATAAAAACATCAAACATGATTTCTCTTTTAAGATAGCTAGAAATTGTACTTTGGGCAGTGAGGAGTAAAACAGAGAATGAAATAACACAACAACTTTTAAACTTGATTTCCTTGAGAACAAGTAGTTGAATTGTTAGGTAATTTTGGTTTTTGGAGTTAAGAATTTTTTATGTATGGGGTAGTTTGAAATGGCATGACGACTTTGCCTTTGTGTGATTTGATGTATGCCCTATGACATTGAATCTTCATGATTGGTGCTTAAATTTTCCTATGACATTGCAGTCTTAGGTGTTAAAAAGTAAAATATTGTGGTAAATGACAGATCAATTGTCTAGCAAGGGCATTTCATCTGTAAAACTTCTTTCAGGGAAGAAGCTTTCATGTGATTTAATACATACATACTTTCTAGAGATGTTTTTTTTTAATCTGGCAAGGGCATTTCAGCCAGTAAAATTTATTTGTCAGAGAACAAGAAGTTTCATAAACGTGCGACTTTAATGCTGTAATTTCTCATAAAGAAATTTTGAAACTTATAATCTTCTTCCTGGTGCTACTATGTGCATTTTAGCCCTTCTTGTTTGAGTTATTCTTCTGAAAGTTTATATTGCCCTTAGGAAGATTTATATCATTGTGCATAATTACTTGAAACAAAATGACTAATCCAGGGTACAAAATAAAGAGACTGGGGACTAGAGGTAGATATTGAGAACTTGCTGTTTACATCTAGGATTGAGAAGGGTGATAAACAAGAACATTCATATCTAATTGTTTCTTCCTCGGGATGGACTGAAAATCGAAATTTATATTTCAATTATAAGGACCGAAGACTGGACCGAAAATTTCGGTCCGGTTCGGTCTGGTCCAAACAGGTCCATTTTTTCGGTCCGGACCGATTTTTGTGCACCCCTATATACAGTACAGAAACCAGCCAATTATTTTGGCATAGCCACCTAGAATACTTTTAGCAATAGCCCAGAAATCCCTGAGACGCATGATTCAAAACTGGGCCCTACAATATCTTGTATGCAGCTGTGCACTAAAATATACAAAACAACAGTAATATCTATGGATTTTGGAAGTTTCTTTTCCCCTTCTATTTATCATCTCCAATCAGTCACATGATAGCTTGAGAGATGATATCTCAAGCTTTGTTCTTCCAATTGAGCTGGCTTTGGACCTTCAGCTTCAAAGAAGATTTTTAAACTTTTTGCCATAGCCTGGTAATGTACGAAAAAGGTTGAATATTATTCCAGTCTTGTCACTGATAAATGGGTGGTCGACATCTGTTGTGTCTTTTACCATGAAGTTGTGCCTTATATTTTAAATAGGATTCAACATTGATTTTCCTGTCAGGTGTCTCTTTTATAGACAAGAGTCATCGTTCTCTTCCCCATATTTAGTAAATTCAAATTAGTATGTAATCCCTTCAGTTCTTCCATTCTGAATTGCACCCCTTCCCTCATCACCGCCTTCTGGTTTCTGGAAATTAAATCTTCAGAGGCCTATCTCCACATTAATTCAGTCCCCCAGTGAAAATTCTATTCCATCCCCTCACTTTAACTTATACTCAGTTGGAAAAGAAACAAATTGTTCTTTTCTCAACAGTTTGTTTCCTGCCTAAACATTTTTTAAAAAAAATTATTTTTGTAATGAAACTAAAGCCAAAAAGAAAAAAATCTCAGAATAACTCACTCGCTAAACCAAATTTGAGCACGCAAAATCAAAACAAAAACCAACTGTCATGGTTGAGGCTTAACTGCCAGGGCATCGTCCGCTCTGTCCCAACCTTTGGGGTTTCACGGTTTTGTTCCCTTTGGTTAACCTAAAAGGCGCCTCAATAGTTGCATCCTGAACTAGTCTTTTTTTGGCCCCAAACTTTCCCCTCCCATTTCCAGTGTGGAATTTGCCTAAGGTAAGTATCACAGTGAGCTCTATTTCGAGTTCAACCGCCAGCAGTACCTAGGTTGTTAATAGGCCAATACTCTCTTTGTGTCCTGGATGCTATGTCTGACCAATCTATCCACTAGTGCTTGAACTTGAACAACTAAAGGCCTCTGCATAGGAACAAGATGTGCTAAACCGCCATAGACTTCCTACGCAATGTATCACTCACAATGTTAGTTTTTCCCTGATACAGGATATCGTAGTCCTTTAAGTAACTCTATCCATCTCTATTACTTGGGGTTTAGATCTTTTTGGTTGAAAGTATATTGCAAACTCTTGCAATTTGTGCAAATCTCACAAAGTTCCCATATATATAATGATGCCATCTTGAAAGAGAGCAGGCACTACTGCCAGTTTCAAGACATGCATAGGGTAATTCTGCTCATGTTTCTTCAACTACCTAGAGGTGTAGCCGATCACCTTGTCATGTTGCATGAAAACACACCCTAATCCAACCATGAAGGCATGGGAATCCAGTGTATCCACCCGAACCAAAACGCAATTTTAACACAGGTGTTGTGATTAAACACTCATGAAGCTCTCCTCATAAGGAGACAATTGAAACTGAGCGCTCCATACCTTTGTTGCAGTTGTGGGTCTAGGCCACTCCTCCAGACAACCTCTATAACTTGTTGGTCAACGCTGATCCCATCTTAATGACTATGAGGCCATTATTGTTTCTAGCTGGAATTCGCATTTGGAGAAATTAGCATACAACTAATGTTCTTGAAATGTGTATAGTGCTATCTCTTAGTGTCGTACATGTACAGTCTCACTGCGAGCGTATACCAAGATATTATTTATAAAGACCATTACAAAGTTATCCATATCTACTTGATTCATTAAATCCATGAAGGTTGTAGGATCATTATCCAACTCAAATGGGATACCCAAAAAGCCGTAATGCCGGTGTCAAGTTCTGAATGTAGTCTCCGGATATTACCTTTTCGACTACACCCCGACTATGTTGTACAGGGGCGGAGTGTTGGCCAGTTAAGAACTCTTATGTTCAAAAGATGAAAGTTGTGGAAATGAAAATGTTGCGGTGGATGTGTGGACATACTAGAAGAGATAATATTAGGAACATAGAAATTCAGGACGACAAGGTTGGAGTGGCCTCCGTGGTGGACATAATGAGGGAAGCGGGCCTGAGATGGTTAGGGCATGTAAAGAGGAGACGTGTAGGTGCGAGAGGTTGGCGGTGGTGGGCTTAAGGAGAGGTAGAGGTCGACCAAAGAAATATTAAGGAGAGGTGATTAGACAAGGCATGTCATATCTTTAGCTTACCGAGGACGTTGACCTTAGATAGGAGGATACGGAGCTCGAGAATTAGGGTAGAAGGCTAGTACGTAATTGAGTGTTGTCTCTTGCATACCAGTGGCATTAGTACTTGTCTTGTAGTTTCTTGTCCTTCGATTTTTGTTACTACCTTTAGTTTCTTTGCTTCAGTTATTGCATTATTTTGTTGTTGTTACTATTCCATTTTTTTGTGAATTATATGTAATGAAAGTTGTGGAGATGAGGATGTCGAGATGGATGTGTTGGCTTACTAGGAGAGATAAGATTAGAAATGAAGATATCCGGGATAAGGTGGGAGTGGCCTCAGTGGAGACAAGATGCGGGAAGCGAGGATGAGATGGTTTGGACATGTGAAGAGGAGATACTCAGATGCCCAAGTGTGGAGGGGTGAGATGTTAGCTATGGATGGTTTCAGGATCGGTAAGGGTTAGGTCGAAGAAGTATTGGGGATAGGTGATTAGACAGGACATGACACAACTACAGCTTACCAAGGACATAACCTTAGAGAGGAGGCTATGGAGGACACTGATTCGAGTAGAAGACTAGTAGGTAGTTAGGCGATGTCTAGCTTATCCTTCCATACTAGTAGTCGTATTACACTTGTAGTTTCTTATTCTGAGATTTCTGTTACATTCTATTGTTTCTTGCACTTCGATTAGCATAGTAGTTTTGCTATAGTTGTTGTCCCTTTTTTCAGAATGCTTTGTCATGCTATCTTTAGTATTCTACTGTGACTTCTCATTCATTATCTGCTTTGAAAATGTTTTATTTTGAGTCTAGGGTCTATCGAAAACAACCTCTCCTCCCAAGATAGGGGTAAGGTCTGCGTACACATTATCCTTCTCAGACCATACTGAGTATGTTGTTGTTAATATAATGATTTCCTTATTTGTTGTGTTTTCTTTAGTTCTGCATTTTATCTTTTTATAACTGCTTTGAGACGAGTTACTTGAGCCATGAATCTTTCGAAAACAACCTCTCTACCTCTACAAGGTAGGGTGGGATTACACTGGGTGTGTTGTGTTATCTCAACTGAAGGTAGCTCGATACTAAGTCAATGTTGCTCCCAAACCCACACTCAAGTAAACGTGGTCGCTCAAGTAATAAAGTATGAGTAGAGTATTGTTTTCACAGACTTAAATTTGATTAACTAATCTAGAGACCGAAGATTTCCTAATTATTAAGCGAAAATATAAAAACAATTATACTTTTGGGTGATTTAAATATAAACTAATAATTAAAATCAAGAACTACATTAACAACTAGCAAGAAAACCAAACTTGTACACTTTTAAAGAATTCACGAGATGCACCAAAGCGTGTGACCCAGTCAATGAAGTGAGTTGAGAACCATGAGGTCAAGATTCAATTCCCAGAGGTAAAATCACTAGATGATTCTTTGCGTCTTTTCAAGCCTTGGTGGACAAAATTATTTGTTACCTGTGTGTTAGTGGGAGGTAGCAGGTACCTTGTGGAATAAGTTGAGGTGCGCGCAAGTTGGCCTGTGAACCACGGTTGAACTAGAAAAAACAATATATAATTTTTATTTGCTTTTAAAACTTTTCATATAAAATTAAGTAAATATATCACGTGTTACAAGTTTCTACCATGAGGATATTTCAATAGATCATACATTCATCACTTTAATCAATTCTTACTCAACATATATTTAGTTATCAAAACTTTATCGATAACTCTAACAAAGTAACATTGAATTTGTATTTTGTGACAAAAATCGGAAAAAAACTGACAACCGATAACACCGAAAAAATCAAAACGACAAAGCAGAGTTAGTTGTTTTTTGTTTGGTTTTGGTCTAAGTTGCGCAGACACTTCACTTTAGTTGCCACACCCGGTCGGATTCTCCAAAAACGCACTTTTGGAGTGTCCGACACACACCCGTCGATATATTTGAAGAGTCCGAGCTACATATGTTTTGGTAATACCAAAACCAAACCAATCATGAACACCCTTATCTACATATATTTGTGTGTGCCCTACCACAAGCACTACATGGGAGTTGCTTGTGTGTCCTATCTGGAAGGAGCCTCGGTTACCTTGTCGATCTGCTGGTTAGACAGATGTTGATCAACTGATGCAGGTACAGTCTGAACGTTCTACCTTTATCCATGTGCGCTACCTCCCTTGCTAGAACTGATGCCTCTCCAAAGGAGCTTGTAGTCCTAGCTTTTCTTACCTTGCTCCCCGATGCTCTTCTTCCCCTGCCTCTATCTTCCAACTTTTCCCTGCCTGTATCTTCTAACTCTCGAGCAAGATCAGCGGCTGCCCCTTGTGATAAGTCATTCATCTTGAATGCCATCTGTCATATAATGAGTCCACTAATCCGGGAATGAATCTCAAACATTTTGGCACTCTCATCTTGTACCAGGTGGATGCATAGCATATCTCCTGTTTGTCGAAATTTCTCTAACTCAACAGCTAAGGCCTCATGTAGGCATGGTGGTAAGAGCCTCTCCATGAAAGCCTTTGAGAATTTGTTCCACGTCAACGCCAGAGCATCAGTAGATCTACTAGAATTGAATGTGTTAAACCAGTGATGTGCTACATCACCCAATTCAACTGAACTCTCCTAAGTGATACCCATGATCTTGGTCGCCTTTCGAATACCCTCAGAGGAACTACTGAGCATCCTCCATTACTTACCTTTTCAAAAAAGGAACTACTGAGGGTCCTCATCTGCCTTAGACTTGGTGAGAGGAGTTTTTAGCTTCAAAAATTCAATCACAAGCGTCCAGATCCTTCAGTACTTTGTCTGTATGCTATACGCACCTCTCGTCTCTCCGTTTGAGCCTGTGCAGCAGCAATATCACCTGTTGCATTCCCTATTGAGTCTGATGCATCCCAACTGGGGCTCTCTCTGGTACCAGAGGAATTGGTGGCTGCTGGTCCATTACAACAATCTTCTCTACACAACGAGCAACTCCAGTTCCCTGGCCGCTCGAATTGGGTTCAACCTTGGTCCCTACATGTCGTGGGACATGAACCCTGTCTCAGCCTTGGTCTTGACCTCCAGTGGGGTTTCCCTGCCGTCTGATGCCACCTCTGGGCCAATGGTTGCATCTGCTCTTTCACATGTAGCTGATGCTCTAGTTCTTGCCATATCTGTGAAATCAATTTAAACGTCTTAGAGTATCTCTACATGCATCTATTGAAAGAAATTACAAATTTGACTCTAAAATGTCCTATAGCCTCCCGCTTTTAAGTCTGGCACAGAGTATGCCCATAATGAGACTATACCGGGCACTGCTCCATGACTCATAAAATCCTATGAAATCTTATGCTCTAATACTGCGATTATCATGACCCAATTAGAAGCCATGACCAGCGCCTAGGGACTAATTACGAAACAAACCTTTTAACCCGTACATTACAATGTTTCCCCTATCCTAGGGTGCACATATATCAGCTAATGACACAATTTCCAAATATAACAATCACAAATATAACTTAAAAACAAGTAACATTATTAACATTATGCTTAATGCATACAAACCTCCCCCAACTTGCACAAATATCTCTTCTACACACCCTTTCTTTTGCTGGTAATCTTGTAGACACATATATCAATTTTCTTTTGAAATGGTCATATATCAATATTTGTAGCTAGCACCTCACTATTTCACCACTTGGATGGCGTATTTTCCCCAACAATTCAAGCACATGAATCGTTAAAAACTTGTGTTTCAGAGCTATTTTCTTTTCCTTTTTTTTCTTTGTTTCCCTTCTCAGATTTTTCATGGTGATGGAGAGGAAAGGGATTTCATGAAATAACTAATAGGATGTCAATCCTATGACTGATATTAAGTTTGGTGCTTCTATTTCAGCCTGCAAAATGGTCCTTTAACTCGCATACAGTCCTAAAACCTACTGAGCAGGCACCCAGGCAAGTCACTGTATTTATTTTCCTTATTTCTTTTGATATTGTATTCTCCTTGTGCATAAAGCAAGTTACAGGTAGTAACAAATCAACATAGTTAAATAGAGTATATCATGATACTATGCATAGTTATCAGGGAGTTCATATAAGCTAATAATCTCCTTGGGAGAAGCCTCAACTGCCTGTCTGTGTCCCACTGAACTTGTCTTGTCATATGAGACTGCATATTTTCAGAAATGATCTACTGGATAGTGTTAGAATTTAAACATTTTCATCTGAAAATATTTCCAACGTTTAGTATCTTTCTTGTAGTTTCTGTTAGAATATGAATAGGATTTTATATATAGTATACTACTGGAAAAAGATTGTAATGTAATGTCTACAAATAAGGCTCAGTGTAATCATGTAGATACAACTATTCAATAATATATTTTTCTCCCATAATTTCTCACATGATATAAGAGCCATTGTAGAATATTTTCACCGTGCATTTTTCCGGTGACTGAATATTATTTCCGGCACTGTCAGACGACCAGAAGGTTTCTAAGTGTTGAATTGTTCTCCGGCAAATCTGCTTTTTTCCGGCCATTTTTTTGAGGAATTTCTTTTCCAAATCAGATTGCCCAGCAATTCCGACCACAATCGTATAATTTTCTTCACGATCCGATCACTTTTTTTTATTTTTTCGCCGAGACTTTTCCGCGATTGTTTTTTGGCAGATTCTGGATCTCTGTTTCATCAGCTAAATTTTGTCCTTTTTTGGTCGGTCTTTCTTGATGTTTTGAGTCATGTCTCTCGGATATGATATTTTTGGCTCCAAAAATACGGGAATTAGAAATTCAAGTCCTATGATTATATTATTGAATTGTTGTATCTACATGATTACACTGAGCCTTATTTATAGACACTACATTACAATCCTTTTTCCTACTATATTAGAAATCATATTCCTATTCTAAAACTCCCCCTCAAGATGGTGCATACAAGTCATATGTACCGAGCTTGTTACAGATGTAATTAATACGAGGACCAGTGAGAGACTTGGTGAAAATATCTGCAAGTTGATCGCTCAACTTCACAAATTTTATAACAATATCTCCGGAGATAATCTTTTCTCTGACAAAGTGACAGTCAATCTCAATGTGCTTAGTCCTCTCATGAAATACCCGATTTGATGCGATATGAAGGGATGCTTTATTATCGCACAGAGCAGCTGCTTAATCCAAACTAGCTCACAAGTTGCTACAACCGTTACTCAGATATTCTAATTTAGCACTAGATCGAGCAACGACACTCTGTTTCTTACTCTTCCAGGACACTAAATTACCTCCTATTAACACACAATATCTGGATGTAGAACGTCTACCAGAGAGTGATCCTGCATAATCAACGTCTGTATATCCAACGATCTGCTCAATGGCCTCGATATTCGAAAGACAATCTTTTACCTGGAGCTGACTTTATATATCGCAGAATGTGGATAACTGCATCACAATGACTAACAGGGAGAATCCATAAGCCGACTTGCAACACTCACATGAAATGAAATGTCAGGTCTAGTCACATAATTCAACTTACCAACCAGCCGCCTATATCTTCCAGAATCAGTGATTGGCTCCCCCTGACCTGGCAGGAGTTGCTTCGGATCCATAGGAGTGTCAATGGGTCTACATCCCATCATTCCTGTCTCTCAAGAATGTCTAAGGCATACTTACGTTGTGAAATAACAATACTTGGCGTGGATTCACAACCTCAATACCTAGAAATATTTCCGATATCTTTAGTCTGAAAATGCTGGAAGAGATGTTGCTTTAAATTAGTGATACCCTCTTGATCATGGCCAGTTATAACGATATCGTCAACATAAACCACGAAATAAATACTCTCTTGAGCATTTCCAAATACGTTGTATTTTATATTGAAAAGACAAATATATCTGGTTCACTTTAAAATTGATTGATTTGACTATTGAAAGCAAAATATGTCAATTTAGCGAGGAGGGGTGGGGGATTAGAGGAATCTTCTCTTGCTCCTTCTGGGAAACTTAAAGAAATGGCTAAGCAACAGTCTGTCAGATGACTATGTGATATGTCCCTACTTTTAGTACAAGCGTTTCAGATATATTTGTTTTGAGTTTTTCGGGAGCAGAAAAGAAAGACAAAGCAAAGGCGATGACATCAGTGCAATTTTTCCATGAGCCATGTTGCTTTAGTTGCTTATTTCCATGAATTCATCTCAGTTCTTTTCTTGAAGTAGCTAGAATTTAGTTTGAATGTTAAAGCTAGTTAGCACTAAAAAGGTTTTTGGAACAGAACACCTATATTTTCAGAAGCTGTTATTGGAGAGAATGCAGAGGGCGAAGAAATGCAGCCTCCAGAGAGATCTTTCTGGGCTAAATATGTGAGTCTGATTGAAAAAGTTTCTTGTAAATATTACATACCCCGTTCTCATCTGTTACCCTTTTCTTGTGATTTTATTTCAGTGGATGTATTTGATCCCTCTAGGACTCATTGTTATGAATGCTATGACCCAAGCTATGAATATGGTTGAAGAACAAACTAGTGGACAAGCAGGGGCTCAAGGACAACAGGCAATTGGTGCTCAACGTGCACAAAGTACTGTAGTACGAAGAAGATGATAGGTAAGTTGAAGTTTGTTCAAGTACATTTGTGATTTATCTTCATTATGTATTTATACTTGGGTAGAATCTGAATAAATCCCCAGGTCCCCACGACTTCCTGGTTGCCTTCTGCCAAAGGATGTGGCCTCGCATCAATTATAAATTGTTAGCCCTTCTTGGGTGTGTACAAATTATGTATAGGTAGTTTTGAGTATATTAAATTACAGCAAAATATTAATCATGAAGTATTTTTTCAATTTTGCTCATTGTCAGATTTCTTGTAGTTTCTTTTATTTTTTTATGTAATGACTAGTTGTCTCAACAAGTTTCGAGTTCTCAAAATTGGATTTTACTTTGAAATGGACACGTATTCGAAAAGTAAAACAGTGATTGCAAATCCGAAAAATTCACCAATTTTTATGGTTGCAATAATGCGCACTTCTAAGTTCTGCTTGAATGAGACAAGACAATATGTCTTAAAAATGTCTTAATTGTGTTTGACGTCTCAATTTCTGTTTCTTTGATCTCTATGGGATATACTTTTATGGGTCACTTCTACTATTATAGCATCTGTTTTTAGAGTTGTATTTATGCTGCTGGGGTTCTCTTTTTTTGTTTGATTTCCTTTCCGAGGAAGGGATTGATGTTGGCAGTCTGCAGTTGGTGTTCTCTGAGAAACATAGGGAGGGCGTGGAGTGTGTTGATCGGCTCGCTATTCTCTACCATAAACCATGTCTGACTTCAAACATGATTTTTTTCTCTCCAGATAGATATGATCTGCCAAATTCTCTCCAGATTGAAGGTCCTACTCCCCTAAAACCCTAAACCCATTTTCCACTTTTACTCTTCATTTTCCTCAGCTTCTTCGATGGCGTCAGTTTCTTTTAGAAACTCAAATTCGAAGCGATTGCTTGTAGGTGCACCACAATTATACTCTTCATGTTGTAGAGTACTCAATTCTCAAATGATGCCGGTCCCACATTTTCTAACCACCCGTGGTGGAGATCCATGGCTACCTTCACTCGAACGGTCTGACCGTTTCTTCTTCTTTGCTTGTGTCTATGCTTTGTCTTGAGTCGAGGGTCTTTCGGAAACATCCTCTCTACTTACTAAAGTAGAGGTAAGGTCCGCGTACACTCTACCCTCCTCAGACCTCATGTTGTGGGACTTCACTAGGTATGTTATTGTATAAATATGATCTGCCACCAGTGACTCTCTATCCATTCAGGAACCCTCGTCTCCTTCTTTGATATCACGCACCTATGATAAGAGGAGAAATCTTCTCAAACTTTTGTTTTATCTTCCTGTATGCTGTAAGGGCTGATCTTATGCATTCTACAAGTGGTGCTTTGGTAGAAATAGGTCGCTGTGTGTGGTTGATTCTCCCAACATGCTTAAAATTATTTCTCTCATCGAGTCTTGGAGAAAAGGTAAAGTTGTTTCCGTGTGAACTATAGGTCATGGGTTCGAGTCGTGGAAGCAGCGACTAATATTGCATAAGGTTAGGCTATCTATATCACACCCCTTGAGGTGCGGCCCTTCCTCAGACCCTGTTAATGCGGGATGCTTTGTGCACCGGACTGCGCTTTTTTGTCTGCCATCGAGGACATTCTACCTATTCAGGAGCTCTTTTATCTATTCTTAAACATCATTCACTATTAGAGTACAAATCTTTTCGAACCTTCCCTGTTCATGACCTCTTGGAAGAGAGACTGGATTTAAGATTGGTCCCCACTTTTTTGTTCAAAAAGAAAAAGATATGCTCCACATAATAAGGAGGCTGAAGAAGTTGATGCCTACTATGTTTGCATTCCCTCTTCTAGGTTCTGCCGAAATGTTGCATTATAAATGCAACGAAGTAGTCTAATCTTTAATGCCTTTGCTCTTTTTTTTTTTTAAAAAAAAAAAAAAACTGTCTTCTTCGTAGGCAGACCTTACATCACATGTAGGGAAGTCTGAGAAGGCCGATGCTCTCGTGGAATCATTTTGGATTTTGCCAAGGACAGAACATAATGAAACCAAAGATCCATATAGACAATACCAACTAATTAGGATTACGACTTCGGTTATTGTTATACTTAAAATTAATCCAATGTTTGTTAGGATTCCATATATTTTGTTTTATTACTGCATGCCATTGTAGGGTAAGTGTGAGATTTAGAGTCTCTAATTCCAAAGAACCTTTGATTTGCCTTAAAATTGAATTATTTAGTTTTTGAATGAACGGGACATTAAAAGAGCGCAATACTACAACAACAACATACCCAGTAATTAAAAGAGCACAATGGATACATAAAATTTATACAGCTGTCCTTTATTAATTGATTTCGATTAACAACAATTATCTAGTAACTTTTCTTTTGAGTAAATCCAGGCCAATAATAATTTTCTGCATTGAGAGTAATTGCTGGGACTGACTCTTTTCTACGATTAGGAGAATAAATACATTGCTTTTTATGAAGCGGAGATGACTCATGGTTCAATAAAAAATAAAATGTATCACGTAATATATCAATTCTGTTAGCAGAAACTGTCATATTATTAAATACTCCAGTTTTTGCAATGTCCTAGGATGATGGCACATGTAAAAGATAGGTCTATAACTTTGATTGGCACTTTCTTGAAACAGAAAAGGGTCAAAAATACTCCTAACGTATTAGAAATGGTTCTAAGTGTCCTTTCACCTATTGAATTAAAAATTTCATTTTGGATAAAAAATTCCCTCAACATATTAGGAATGCCTAAAAAATGTCCTCCCTCAATTGTTTTTCTCCCTTCACCTATTGGATCAAATTTACCTTTAACGTTATTTTCGAGCTAAAAATTGTCCCTCCATTAATGATACAATTGTACGACATTTAATTACATTTTAGTTAAACAAGTGACCTCTTCTTGTAAATAACTTAGTGCAAGTACCGGAAGAAAAAAATGAAATAGGAACAACCGACCAAATTCGTTTAGCACACGTACGTCTACCGTACTACATAGTTCACAACAATCATGCTAGAAAGGATAGGAAGAGGTTCACATACCTCGCGACGATTATCGACAAATAGCAAAATGCTCCAAAGTACTATAACCCTGCTAGCCTTTTCCACCCTTCAAGTAGAATACGCTACTCGTAGTATTTCAACCTATAATGGCCATAAAACGTCTATTAACTTCTATATCTCTTCGTAGAACATTTCTAAGTACTAGGTTTCATATTCTACGGAAAATTCGGCAGCACCTCCCCTCCCGTAACCACATATACCCCCCTTTATCAAGGCCCGCTACCAAGCCAACAACTCAAAGGGGATTACACGTGTTGACACCCAATTTTGACCCTCCCGTCCAGTCATTAACTATAAAATTACACTAATTTTGTAGAATAATTTTTAGGGATTTTTATAATAAAATGCAGCGAATAAAACATAAATACATGCATAAATAAATAATTTAATAATGGCATCACGTCTTGCGTAGAGTATTAAGCACTTAGAGTCCCGCGCCCGCATTGATTAATTTTAAGCCCTGTCGTGATTCTTAATTAATAATAAATACATAAAATAAATAATTTAGCAATAACGTCGTGTCAGGTAGCATAGCCGCATTTATTAATACACAAGAGAATTTCATAATCATTCGTAATTTAAAATCAATTTTAATCTAATACATGCATTTAATAGCGCCGCATTTATAAAAGGCCTTAAACAATTCTTAAATATCATACTCGCATTTGACATTTAAATAATTTAATCTAAACTCAATTCAGTTTTTATTTAACTTAATAATAATGCACAATAAATAAGGTTTTAAATAATAGCACCGCATTTTAAAATATTAGTTTATAATAATAACTTAGGCTAATAAAACACCTAAATAATTTAATCACATTAGTTTATTGGGTTATCACTAATTAACTAAGCCTAAAACTAATTAATCTATCACTAATTTAATACTAATAACTCACTAATTAAAAGCCTAATTAAAACTAACCTAATACTACCCTTTAACTACCCAAATTTCAACAAACTCGCACCCACTACCCCTAATTAAAACAATTACGCAAGCCCAAACCCGAAGCCCTTACCTCTTAATCCCTTCAAATTTCTTTACTTCATCTTCTTAAAAGAAAAACGCAAACCACGAACCCTAAAACCTAATGCTCAATCGCCGCCTCCCTCGCCCATACGCCCTAAAATCTCGCCTTCCTTAACAAAATCACTTACTTTCCTTACCCATGCAAGCACAGCCAACGATTTCTTACCATAAATAACCAAATCCCTTCAAATCAGAACCCGTTCGAATCACTTACAAATCAGCACAAGAGAATTTCATAATCATTCGTAATTTAAAATCAATTTTAATCTAATACATGCATTTAATAGCGCCGCATTTATAAAAGGCCTTAAACAATTCTTAAATATCATACTCGCATTTGACATTTAAATAATTTAATCTAAACTCAATTCAGTTTTTATTTAACTTAATAATAATGCACAATAAATAAGGTTTTAAATAATAGCACCGCATTTTAAAATATTAGTTTATAATAATAACTTAGGCTAATAAAAAACCTAAATAATTTAATCACATTAGTTTATTGGGTTATCACTAATTAACTAAGCCTAAAACTAATTAATCTATCACTAATTTAATACTAATAACTCACTAATTAAAAGCCTAATTAAAACTAACCTAATACTACCCTTTAACTACCCAGCCCAACAAACTCGCAGCCCACTACCCCCTAATTAAAACAATTACGCAAGCCCAAACCCGCGAAGCCCCTTACCTCTTAATCCCTTCAGCAGCCCTTTACTTCATCTTCTTAAAAGAAAAACGCAAACCACGAACCCTAAAACCTAATGCTCAATCGCCGCCTCCCTCGCCCATACGCCCTAAAATCTCGCCTTCCTTAACAAAATCACTTACTTTCCTTACCCATGCAAGCGCAGCCAACGATTTCTTACCATAAATAACCAAATCCCTTCAAATCAGAACCCGTTCGAATCACTTACAAATCAGCACAAATCTCTTATGAAATCTCAGCCTAGAATCAGCCCTAATTGCTTACCAATATTAGAACCTAAGGTTAAGCTATATAAGCACATGCAATAGAACAAAAGAGGGAGGTCGAACATAGGGCAGAGCACAGTAGAGAGACGAGAGAGCTCAGAGAACAGAGCGGAGTCGGGTAGCAATCGACGGGACCCTAGCAGCAGTCAACAACCAGAGCTTAGCAGAAACAGGGGGCATCAGTCGAACCCTTCTCTTAATTCCACAAAAAAAATCGAGTAAACCTTCTCCTTTCATCCGCATCGCAAAAACCAAAACCCGAGCGAGTCGACGACTGATACGCCACTACGCATCGAGAAGGTAAACTTAAATTCCTCTCATTTCATTTTTGTACTATCAGTGTTTGTGTGATTAAACGTGTGTTAGTTAGATTGATGTGCTCATCGATATGATGTCGTTAATCGGAAGTATTGATCGATTAGATAACTGATATACGATTGGGATGCCCGAAAGTTGTCTAAGATCCGTGAAAGCCTACTTGTGGTTAAAAATTACTCAAAGTCGTAGGTGATCGAGGCCATTAAGGATAGATGATTTGTCCGCACTTAGGTATATCGATACTACTTAAGATGTCTGCTAGTTCAAATATCCATTGCATACTAATATAATAATCTAATCTATACACGCTTTAGAATACGCATACGTTATTCGATGTTAAGCCTAATATGAAGTCATGTATGTCCTAGTGTTGTTCGATTCAGGCCTCGCTTAAGTTGGTTTCAGCCTCGGGAGGCTATCCTGCATTGTGTCCCAACATCATGATAAACATGTCAACTTTACACTTAACATTATAGTAGATTGCCGTCACCCAGAATGTCTTACCCGACGACATTACCCGACATCTCAAAGACTTCGTGTGTCCGCCGATATGCCTTGGCGGTATGGTAACATCTATAATAACATGAAATCCCTTCGGATTGTTTCATTTTGCTTAACTTCTTAATCGCTTATTCTTACTTAAGATATCCATGAATATCTCTTACCCCGCCGTGGTCCGAATCGCTTCGTTTCTTACGCTTCCTATGTGAATCGTTATATGTGTTGTAATATGTTTCAAGGTATACCACCTCGACGTACTCGTTATATGTCAACAGATATATCGATATCATGATAGGCCCGATCATCCAAATTTCACCGTTGAGTCGAACTTACTTGAGTTTGCCTTTATGAACATTTTGTCTCCTATGTGAAGAATACTTAATCGAGTTTGACTTATCTCAACACCTCGTGATATTTCATCGAGCTTGACTTATTTGAATACCTTGTGATTAGGCCTAAGTTCGCTCATTTGTTTTTTTTATAATTGTTTGGACTAAGCCTATTCTGCCTATTTCTCACCCTGCAGCATAATCACAACACCAATTTGAATACAAATATATGAGTTTTATGTTAAAATGCCTATTCATTGTTGTCATAATAATTGCACGCATACTAATCCTTATCTTCCTCTTTATCTACATGAAATGCATCGGAGCAAAAGGAGGAGTCTCATAGCGAGACTCATTATGCCTTCAATCAATTGAAGATTTACATTCACCCGCATTCGTGTGTATCTTGCTATCTGCATCAGAAATTCCAAACCACAAAGTGAATCACATCGCCACTCCTTCGAGTCGCCTTTATTGGTTTTCTATCCCGCCCTCATTCATTTGTTGTAATTAATTGTCTAACGCTACATTAATTATTAGAACACTTAGAATAGTTAAATCTTGAATCAATAAATTAGCGAGTAGTTGGATACTAGAAATTTGCTTCCCTTTAAGTTAATTATTTTAGGTTTGCCACGCATAACTAAACTTTGCCAAATGATAATCATCCTTCGCACTATGCCACCTATAAAAAATCAAATTTTCCAGTAAATGCATACATTTAGTCTATAAATCAACTTTGCATCACTTATTTATAAATAAAAATAAATGAATATTTTTAAACCTTACATGTATTTTTAGAACACAAGTCTTATAAATCTTTATCAAAATGCATCCCTTTTATAGACACTTGCATCATCTTTCTCTTCAAATATTTTCAAAACATGCATCGCACCTTGGCATAATAATTACCCTAGGTTTGGCAGGACAACCGCAAGTTAGCGGATCTTAGAGGGTGCCTAACCCCTTCCCTCTAGATTAATAAAGAGCCCTTGCTCGGAATCTCATTAAGTTAGCAGACCATAAAATGGAGTTAATGTTTTACTTTAAACTAGTTAAACATTTAGGTGTCCTAATTCACCCAAACTAATTAGGTGGCGACTCCCGCGAACCCTTTAGCATTTTTTGCAATTCTAGCACCTTTTTACTTTAGCATTCTAGCAACCCTTTTTGCACTTTTAGCACCTTTTTAGCATCCTCTTATATTTTAGCACCCTTTTAACTTTTAGCACTTTTGTTTATTTTCTAACACTTTTTCTAAGCAGGATTCGCTTTAGAAAAAGTCGTGGCCGAAAAAGGGCGCGACAGAAATGACGACTCCACTGGGGATTTAAGGTTCTTAACCATAACAAATCTAGGGTTATTATTTGGCATTATTTTTTTGGCACTTAATCTTGTGTGCTATACTTTGTTTATTTTAATTGCTACCTGCTTTACTGCTTTCCCTAAACTGGCATTCCGCTCATATTTCTTCCACTCTGAAAAATTCACACAATCACACACTACATGCGAGGTGCGCTGGGTGCATCAGCAAAATTCTTTCTTCAAAACCCAAATTTAGGAGAGTTGGTAACATACGTGGAGTGTCCGGTCTAACCGGTGGCCACGTAGCCTTCTCACTCGAGTTGTCCGCCTGAACTCAAGGCCTAGAAAAGCCAAATCTTAGAAACTTAAGATAGAGCTATACCACCCTTTATTTTAGGGCATGCATGCATTTACCTTAGGTGGGTCGGTCCCTGGCATCGACACCACAATTAGGAAGACACCAAACTTGTCGACGGGTTTCTCAACCCAACGATCAACCAGCATATTATGTGTAGCTTGGCAATGATAGACAAATCCAAACCTAATCATGTCATGCTGAAATTGGGAAAAAGTGCACCGTCATTTGGTCGCCATTTCCAACAAAAAGCATTACAGTTAGGCGACTTGGACAAATCCATCATAACCTCGCGTATTTGACGTTTAGGCCTACCTCTGGCATAAAGAGGTCCCAAACATGTTAGAACACGCACTTGATTTGCAATTTGCTTATTAGTATATATTGGCTGCAACTTTTTGCATATTATACTAACTTGGTTTGCTTCATTTGTTAAAGGTTTATTTTTGTCTAGCTCATCCCCAAAAGGTTGATTCGCTGATCGCGTACACAATCATCCAATAAATGACTAATCCGTAAGCACCGTAACGAAACAACTTAAGACTCGCCCCGCTCCCGCAGGACGCAGAGGCGCTGGAAAGCGAGAAACACCAATGATCAAAACTCGCCACACTATTGCAAAGAAATGGAAATCATGCAAGCCAAAATTGGAACTACGCGTGACTGATTCCTCGGGCGGATACGAGGCGCCACATCGGCTTCGGCCCCACCTTTTAGAAAAATCTCAATTTCTCTTTACACCATCGAACTACGCTCGACCGATTCCTCATGGATACGCAGCGCCACATCGGCCTCTGGCCCCACCTTTAGAATTTTACCCAATATTCGCTTGTTTGGAACTACGTGTGACTGATTCCTCAAGCGGATACGTAGCGCCTAAATCGCTTGGCCACACCATTAGAAAACTTTCCTTCGCTCAAAATAACAAGAATGCACATAACATACAAGCAACTCCATCGAGACCCCTAGCCAAACACCCTTTTGAAATCGGGACAAGGTAGGAAACTGTGCAGGGGTTATGAGTCCCAAACAAGGCAGACGTCCGACATCAAGAGTCAAAACTACGGTCAACGCTAATCAACCGCCTCAAACTCACAAATTTTTCTTCGAGCGCAGTCCTCATATTAGCGTATGTACAACAAAGTTCTCGATACTAGCGTAGGCAAAATACAACAAAATTCTTCGTATGCAGGTTGCATAAACATCAACAATCGTGAGTTCAAATCCCGCAACAAATTATACAAGATCAGCTGCTCAGAGTCAAAATCAGAACTCACGCAAAGGCACAAACGCACGACAAAGACATCATGACAATCCACATGGTTTGCAAACGCACAACAAAGGCATCATGGCAATTCGTCAGTGGCAGCATCTAGCATGGACAACATCTCAGCATTCACAACACCCCACATATCATACAGGGAAGACATCCTTATTCACAATTGCATTTCTCATATATTTATCATCTTGCTTTTACCGCTTATACACTAATTTTTCTGCTTAGCTGCGAGCATTTATTATACAGAGCATCGCGAACACGCCCGCATAACGACGTTATAAGCACAACACGCCCAAAACGACGCCACCAAACGACGCCGAGTCCAAAACGACTTAGTCCGGAAACGACTCAAGGCCCAAAACGACGCCAAGGCTCAAAACGACGCCACCAAAACGACGCCACCAAAACGACTCAGTCCAAACGACTCAAGGCCCAAAACGACGCCACGCCCAAAACGACGCCGAAGTCCGAAACGACTCGCCCAAAACGACGCCGTCAAAACGACGCCACGCTCAAAACGACGCCGAAGTCCAACACGACTCAAGGCCCAAAACGACGCCACGCCCAAAACGACGCTAAGTCCAAAACGACGCCACCAAAACGACGCCACGCCCAAAACGACGCCACGCCCAAACGACGCCGAGTCCAAACGCATCGAAGTTCAAAACGACGCCACCAAAACGACGCCACCAAAACGACGCTGAGTCCAAAACGACTCAGTCCAAAACGCATCGCTGGCCAAAACGACGCCACGCCCAAAACGACGCCGAGTCCAAACGACTCGCCCAAAACGACGCCATTCAAAACGACGCCACGCCCAAAACGACGCCGTCCAACACGACTCAGTCCGAACGACTCCGCCCAAAACGACGCTAAGTCCAAAACGACGCCACCAAAACGACGCCACGCCCAAAACGACGCCACGCCCAAAACGACGCCGAAGTCCAAAACGACGCCACGCCAAAAACGACGCCGAGTCCAAACGACTTCGAGTCCAAAACGACGCCACGCCAAAACGAGCCCGAAGTCCAAAATGACCTCAGTCCAAAACGACTCGCTCAAACGACGCCAAGGCCAAAACGACGCTGCTCAAAACGACGCCATTCAAAACGACGCCGCTCAAAAACGACGCCGGCCCAAAACGACGCCGTTCAAAACGACGCCGCCGGCCCGAAAACGACGCCGGCCCAAAATGACGCCTAATCAAAAACGACGCCGAGTCCAAAACGACTCCAGTCCAAAACGACGCCACTTCCAAAAACGACGCCACTTCAAAACGACGCCAAGTCCAAAACGACGCCAAGAAAGAATACGCCCGTGCAATGACGCGACAAGACAAGAAGTCTACGCAACGACGCCAAAGAAGAATACGCCCGCATAACGACGCGATCAAGACATCAAGTCCACGAACCGACGCCAAAGAAGAATACGCCCAGTGCAATGACGTTACGCGACAAAGAAGTCCACGCAACGACGCCAAAGAAGAATACGCCCGCATAACGACGCGATCAGCAAGTCCACGCAACGACGCCAAAGAAAGAAACGCCCGTGCAATGACGCGACAAGACATCAAGTCCACGCAACGACGCCAAGAAGCCTAAACGCCCGTGCAATGACGCGATCAAGACAAAGAAGTCCACGCAACGACGCCAAGAATAACACGCCCGCATAACGACGCTGATCGAAGTCCACGCAACGACGCCAAAGAAAGAATACGCCCGCATAACGACGCGATCGCAGTCCACGCAACGACGCCAAAGAAAGAATACGCCCAAGCAAATGACTTATCAAAGACAACAAGCCCAAAAACGACGCCATCATCAGCATATCACATCCACGTAGGGACGATTTCTATACTCCCGAAATTGCATTTCTTACGCATGCTTTATTATTCTGTCTTAGCAGTTATACACTAACTCTTTCTTGAGCTCTAGTCTACAGGGGCAGTTGCAGCAAGGACGACATACCCGCATTCACTATCGCAACACGTCTGTGCAAGGACGAAAATCACAGCATTCACAACATTGCATCAACACAGCAGGCGTCACATTTTTGCAGGATAACCTTTCCTACTCACGCCATATTGTTTTAAAATTATGCATCATCATTTTGCCTTAACAGCATGCACTAACCGCTTGTTTAAGTCTTAGCACGCAGAGCAGGAGCACAACGTGGATTTTCTCTTACAAATAACCGGCAATTTGTCGGGCCAACCTTCCCAACGATCGCGTAAGCGCCTGCCGCCGGTCCACTCGCCCACATCACCATAAAACCCAGCACTATAAGCCATAGCAGACACCCTGTGTTCAAGCCCGCATTTTATTTTATTCTTTACACCACAGCCCAGTGTCGTCATAACTCGACACTGGGACAGCTTTGAGTCCGCGTTAGCCCGCCTTGGTGTTTAGACCATGGTATCCCAGTATCGTCATAACTCGACACTGGGACAGATTTTGATTTTTGCGTCAGCTTTGTCTACCTGCCCAACATTTTGCAATTCTGAAGATCGAGACAAAATTGGCTATGAGTCAACGTCTTTGTCCGAAGATTCTTCCATCATCTCCATACAAAGAGGGACAGCTGATGACACCCAATTTTGACCCTCCCGTCCAGTCATTAACTATAAAATTACACTAATTTTGTAGAATAATTTTTAGGGATTTTTATAATAAAATGCAGCGAATAAAACATAAATACAGGCATAAATAAATAATTTAATAATGGCATCACGTCTTGCGTAGAGTATTAAGCACTTAGAGTCCCGCGCCCGCATTGATTAATTTTAAGCCATGTCGTGATTCTTAATTAATAATAAATACATAAAATAAATAATTTAGCAATAACGTCGTGTCAGGTAGCATAGCCACATTTATTAATACACAAGAGAATTTCATAATCATTCGTAATTTAAAATCAATTTTAATCTAATACATGCATTTAATAGCGCCGCATTTATAAAAGGCCTTAAACAATTCTTAAATATCATACTCGCATTTGACATTTAAATAATTTAATCTAAACTCAATTCAGTTTTTATTTAACTTAATAATAATGCACAATAAATAAGGTTTTAAATAATAGCACCGCATTTTAAAATATTAGTTTATAATAATAACTTAGGCTAATAAAACACCTAAATAATTTAATCACATTAGTTTATTGGGTTATCACTAATTAACTAAGCCTAAAACTAATTAATCTATCACTAATTTAATACTAATAACTCACTAATTAAAAGCCTAATTAAAACTAACCTAATACTACCCTTTAACTACCCAGCCCAACAAACTCGCAGCCCACTACCCCCTAATCAAAACAATTACGCAAGCCCAAACCCGCGAAGCCCTTTACCTCTTAATCCCTTCAGCAGCCCTTTACTTCATCTTCTTAAAAGAAAAACGCAAACCACGAACCCTAAAACCTAATGCTCAATCGCCGCCTCCCTCGCCCATACGCCCTAAAATCTCGCCTTCCTTAACAAAATCACTTACTTTCCTTACCCATGCAAGCGCAGCCAACGATTTCTTACCATAAATAACCAAATCCCTTCAAATCAGAACCCGTTCGAATCACTTACAAATCAGCACAAATCTCTTACGAAATCTCAGCCTAGAATCAGCCCTAATTGCTTACCAATATTAGAACCTAGGGTTAGGCTATATAAGCACATGCAATAGAACAAAAGAGGGAGGTCGAACATAGGGCAGAGCACAGTAGAGAGACGAGAGAGCTCAGAGAATGAGCTGAGCCTGCAGAAATCGACGGACCCTAGCAGTTAGCCAACAACCAGAGCTTAGCGTAAACAGTGGGCATCACGAACCCTTCTTTAATTCCAAACCAAAAATCTGAGTAAACCTTCTCCTTTCATCCGCATCGCAAAACCAAAACCCGAGCGAGTCGACGACTGATACGCGCCTCGGCCACGCATCGGAGAAGGTAAACTTAAATTCCTCTCATTTCATTTTTGTACTATCGTGTGTTTGTGTGATTAAACGTGTGTTAGTTAGATTGATGTGCTCATCGATATGATGTCGTTAATCGAAGTATTGACCGATTAGATAACTGATATACGATTGGGATGCCCGAAAGTTGTCTAAGATCCGTGCGAAAGCCTACTTCGTTAAAAATTACTCAAAGTCGTAGGTGATCGAGGCCATTAAGATAGATGATTTGTCCGCACTTAGGTATATCGATACTACTTAAGATGCTTGCTAGTTCAAATATCCGTTGCATACTAATATAATAATCTAATCTATACACGCTTTAGAATACGCGCATGTTATTCGATGTTAAGCCTAATACGGTCGCGTATGTCCTAGTGTTGTTCGATTCAGGCCTCGCTTGTTGGTTTCAGCCTTCTGAGGCTATCCCGCATTGTGTCCCAACATCATGATAAACATGTCAACTTTACACTTAACATTATAGAGATTGTCGCCACCCGTAATGTCTTACCCGACGCATTACCCGACATCTCAAAGACTTCGTGTCCGTCGATATGCCTGGCGGTATGGTAACATCTATAATAATATGAAATTCTTCGATTGTTTCATTTTGCTTAACTTCTTAATCGCTTATTCTTACTTAAGATATCCATGAATATCTCTCGCCTCGCCGTGGTATGAATCGCTTCGTTTTCTTACGCTTCCTATGTGAATCGTTATATGTGTTGTAATATGTTTCAAGGTATACCACCTCGCACGTACTGCTATATGTCAGATATTCGATATCATGATAGGCCCGATCATCCAAATTTCACCGTTGAGTCGAACTTACTTGAGTTTGCCTTATGAACATTTTGTCTCCTATGTGAAGAATACTTAACTGAGTTTGACTTATCTGAACACCTTGTGATATTTCATTGAGCTTGACTTATTTGAATACCTTGTGATTAGGCCTAAGTTAACAGTTCGCTCATTTGTTTTTTTTATAATTGTTTGGACTAAGCCTATTCTGCCTATTTCTCACCCTGCAGCATAATCACAACACCAATTTGAATACAAATATATGAGTTTTATGTTAAAATGCCTATTCATTGTTGTCATAATAATTGCACGCATACTAATCCTTATCTTCCTCTTTATCTACATGAAATGCATCGGAGCAAAATGAGGAGTCTCATAGCGAGACTCATTATGCCTTCAATCAATTGAAGATTTGCATTCACCCGCATTCGTGTGTATCTTGCTATCTGCATCAGAAATTCCAAACCACAGGCGGAATCACATCGCCACTCCTTCGAGTCGCCTTTATTGGTTTTCTATCCCGCCCTCATTCATTTGTTGTAATTAATTGTCTAACGCTACATTAATTATTAGAACACTTAGAATAGTTAAATCTTGAATCAATAAATTAGCGAGTAGTTGGATACTAGAAATTTGCTTCCCTTTAAGTTAATTATTTTAGGTTTGCCACGCATAACTAAACTTTGCCAAATGATAATCATCCTTTGAACTATGCCACCTATAAAAAATCAAATTTTCCCGTAAATGCATACATTTAGTCTATAAATCAACTTTGCATCACTTATTTATAAATAAAAATAAATGAATATTTTTAAACCTTACATGTATTTTTAGAACACAAGTCTTATAAATCTTTATCAAAATGCATCCCTTTTATAGACACTTGCATCATCTTTCTCTTCAAATATTTTAAAAACATTCATCGCACCTTGGCATAATAATTACCCTAGGTTTGGCAGGACAACCGCAAGTTAGCGGATCTTAGAGGGTGCCTAACCCCTTCCCTCTAGATTAATAAAGAGCCCTTGCCCGGAATCTCATTAAGTTAGCAGACCATAAAATGGAGTTAATGTTTTACTTTAAACTAGTTAAACATTTAGGTGTCCTAATTCACCCAAACTAATTAGGTGGCGACTCCCGCGAACCCTTTAGCATTTTTTGCAATTCTAGCACCTTTTTACTTTAGCATTCTAGCAACCCTTTTTGCACTTTTAGCACCTTTTTAGCATCCTCTTATATTTTAGCACCCTTTTAACTTTTAGCACTTTTGTTTATTTTCTAACACTTTTTCTAAGCAGGATTCGCTTTAGAAAAAGTCGTGGCCGAAAAAGGGCGCGACAACACGCCTACTGGACGTGTGCAAAATCGCCTACAAGAATACTACACAAGTCTCATCAGAATACACCCAATGTAAATACAGTTCAATTCTTTTTAATCATCCTTCCATATATCTTACTCAATTATAAACTAATACAATATGCAATTCTCCAATTACAATAGAAGGACATAGATCATTACCTCGATAAGCCCAAAATTATCCAAGATTTATAAGTCGATCCTGAGCAACGTTTAGCTCCTATTCCTTACGCTCCAATCCGCTCCAAACAACCCTTAGAAGTTTCTAAACAACTTCTCTTAACACTTTATCCAAGCTATGAAGATTTTCCTAGGGTTTCATTTTACGACTATTGGAATAAAGTAGTATTTCCGGGCTCTTAGTATTGAGATAACTTTAGAATACTACTAAGGACACTAGGCTAAGGTATTTGGGATTATACAACAACCATTGAAGTATTTTCTACACAAAGTGGGGGGGGGGGGGGTATGCCGAGGCTAACACAAAGAGAGGGAGGGAGAATTTGCCTTGGAAATTATTTCAAGTGTGGGATGAATAAGTCTTGCACTTAAGGGGGTATTTATAGAGAAATCAAAGGCCAAGATCAAGGCAAGTGTGTGGTCTAGCTTGGGACATGTGTGTGTGCCACAAGCCACTTGTCCAAGCAAGACAAGTGGCTAGCCACATGTCAACAAAATTCGGCCAAGAGGCCACATGTCATGCCAATTCGGCCAAGGCCACCTAAGGGGGTGACACGTGTCGCCCTCCTACTCGTCCAAAATATTTCATCTTCCGAAAATATCCAATATATCTAAAATCTCGAAAACAAAATGGGCCCCACAAAACCGTAAATTTTCCCCGTGGGCCCCACGTGACCAAATCCGGAAATAAAATTCCATAATTCTATTATATTCCCAGAAGTCCGAATACCAAATCTGGGAATCCAATTTCCATTAACGAACCTTTTTCCTTCACAAAATCCGGAACATTTTCCGTCGGAAAATCAAATCTTTCTTCCTTTTCAATATTAATGTCGTATTCTTGTACGTACGTCCTCACATTCATACCCTGGAACTACGGGGTGTAACAATCGAGCGGCAAGTTCGTCTTATTGTTTGCAACATAACACGTTTCTACACCTTAGTTCCTTTAGGACATATATTAGCAATTACCATAATGTACATGCATATTCATAACTAAAATTCCAGCATTCTAACTCAACAAGAACAACCCCTAAATACAATACAACGATGTCCAACGATTTCATGAACATCTAATCCACAAGAACATAGTACCATGACTCTCCTCATAATTCCTTAAATTCCAATTCATATTCCAACAATTTCATATAAATAACTACAACTTTAAATATCAAGATTCCTTCATTTTTAACATGCAATCAATGACAACGATAACAACAACAACAACCGAACCCAATGTACTTAAAACAACCCCAAAATTGGTTCAACTACAACATCACTACAATCACATGAATTTTCTTACTTCCAATTTCTCTTAACACGAGTTCATCTCGTAACTAAAATATAATTTAACTCCAATTACTCTACAAGAAGAAGAAATATTACCTTTATTAGCTAAAACAGTCCCTACGGCCACTGCATCATTTCTTCAAGCTACAATGACATGCATACATTCCTTATGAGTTTAAACTCATCTCACTTACATGTTTTTCTTCCAAATAGCTCATCTCCAATGCTAACGTTTCTGTGCTAAATTATGGAGCTATTTTCGGCCAGCATTACCGTGACTGGTGAGGACTTTACCAAGGTTTAGAACTTAGAAGAAAAAGCATAATCTTGGAAGGGGGAGTCGATTTAGTCTTCTCTTTGGCTATGGAGGATGGTGGTAAGTCGAAAATCTGTGGGAGGGAGAGAAAATGTGGTGAATGTTAAAGGAGTAAATTGAGTTAAAGGTAGAGAAAACATTGGTAATAGTGGGCTGAAATCATTTGCATGGTGGGGACTTTCCACGCATGGAGGGTGGGCACAAGTCTCCATAATTGTCCACTAGTTCTCACTTATTATAATCTCCACTAAAATTAATCCCACAATTAATTAATATTAGACCCCACTTCATTTAAATCCTGAAAATTTTGATGTCCTAATATTATCGATGTCAAAATAATTCTATAATACAACACTAGTCCATAACCCCTTTGGGAATATACAACTATTACTATTAACTCTCATCGTCACACTTGTAGTATTCAAGATTATTCCGGGATCACATCCTTTTATATACTAATCTCTGTATTAGCATATGTAAATATACTTTTCTTTCAACACTCGAATCTTATTTTCTTAATTACGTTCTCAATTTATTGCCTCTAAATTACGAGGTGTAACATCCTTCCCCCCTTAGAAACATTCGTCATCGAATGTTCATAATAGGTATCATGCTATAAAAATTTCGGCAAAGTCTCCTCTATAACTATACCCAACAACCTATATTCAGCAAACCCAAAGATGCCTCACAGTGCCACAATATATCACATACATTATTCATCAATCAATATAGTCAAGTAAGGAATTGAATTACCTGTAGGCATAGGGAAAAAGTGAGGATACTTATTCTTCATTTCGTTCTCTGCTTCCCAAATCACCTCTTCCCTATTATTATTTCGCCATAATATTTTGACGGAAGACACATCCTTAGTACGTAACCTTCTAACCCAGCGATCTACCGGGAATACTCTAGAAGGATCACCATTATATTTATGCAGCATCGATACATGAAATACTGGATGTACCGCTTCCAAATCAGATGGTAGGTCCAACTCATAGGAAACCTTGCCTACCCTACGAGTAATTTGATAAGGCCTAATGTATCTCGGGCTAAGCTTCCCCTTTTTACCGAGTCTCATCACACCCTTCATGGGTGACACCTTCAGGAATATCCAATCACCAATCTGAAACTCTAAGTGTCGATGTTGATTATCTGCATATAACTTCTGTCGACTCTGGGCTTCCAATAATCTCTCCTGAATAAGCTTCACCTTATCAACAACTTGTTGAATCATGTCTGGGTTGATTAACTTAGTCTCGCCTACATCGAACCAACCGATAGGTGACATGCACTTCCTCCCGTATAAGGCATCGTACGGTGCCATCTTGATACTAGAATGACAAATGTCGCTATTATTATAAGCAAACCCAATAAACGATAAATGATTATTCCAACTACCTCTGAAGTCAATAATACATGCTCGCAAAATATCCTCCAACATCTGAATAGTACGCTCAACCTGACCATCAGTCTGAGGATGAAATGTCGTGTTAAGACTCACCTGTGTCCCCAATCCCTTCTGGAACGATCTCTAAAAGTTAGCTGTAAATTGAGCTCCTCTGTCCGATATAATAGATGTAGGAATTCCATGAAGTCTCACTATCTCCTTGATGTATAACCTCGCATAGTCTTCAGCTGAATATGTAGTCCTGACTGATAGAAAATGGGCTGATTTTGTCATCCTATCTACAATAACCCATATAGAGTCATACTTCCGTTGAATACGAGGTAAGCCTGTAATGAAGTCCATATTAATCACTTCCCATTTCCAAGTTGGGATCTCTATCTCCTGCAGTAATCCACCAGGCTTCTGGTGCTCGACCTAAACCTGTTGACAATTCGGACACTGAGCAACAAACTCCGCTATGTTCCTTTTCATGTCATCCCACCAATATAAGCATCTGAGGTCATGATACATCTTTGTTGACCCTGGATGAACAGAATAACGGGCACAATGTGCCTCTCCCATAACCTGCCGTCGTAGCCCTGCAACATCAAGTACACAAAATCTGCTGCCATACCATAGCACCCCGTCAGGTGCAACCTCGAATAGGGTCCTCTCCTTTAGAAGAGTGGTGTTACACCCCGTAATTCCAGGACATGAATAAGAGAATAGACACAAGAACACAAGACTTGAAAATTGGTACGAAAGAAAGAATTGTTTTTCCGACGGAAAATCTTTCGAACGTCGGAAAGGAGAAATGTTCGTTGATGAGAATTACATTCTCAAAATGCATTGTTTGAGGATTATGGAACTTATTAACATTATGGAAATGTTTTTTTACAAATTTGGTCACATAGGGCCCACCCGAGAAATTTTACGTTTTGTGGGGCCCACGAGGGTTACGAAATTCTATGGACGAATGGGAGGGCGACACGTGTCACCCCTACTTAGGCTTGTTCGAATTTGACAAGGGCAAATTGGTCATTTGACCAAAGTATAGATGACCAAAGTCTTGCAAGCTAAGAGCTTGAGATAGTTGACTAAGTCAAGAGCCACTTGGCTTGACCTTTAATGAAATGCATCCAAGCCACCCAATTGTTCTAATCTTGACCCTGCATGTTGTTATATAGCCACACTAGTGCAAGACAAGTCTTCACACTTAGAAAAAAATTGGAGAAACTTAAGGAGCTAGCAATGGAGCTCTCGGCTTTGTGAAATAATGAAGGAGAAATTTTTTCATTTGTGGTTCATTATTCACAAGACTTTAACCCAAGGTTCCTAGGGGTATTGTAAGGATATCTCAATAGAAAGATCTCGGAAAAACGACGTTTTTACGTTAGTCGCAAGGCGAAACCCTAGGGAGTTCTTCAACTTTGAAGATGGAACTTGAAGAGGAGTTCTTCAGGAGTTTCTAAGGAGTGCTTGGAGCGGATTGGAACATAAGGAAAGGAGCTAAGAATTGCTAAGGAGCGACTTTGAATCTTGGATATTATAAGGGCTTGTAAAGGTAAAAATCTTGTCGTTTTAGCAATTAAGGATTACTTATTGTTGTAGCTATGGATATTAGCAAGCATGAGGTATATAGCATGAAGTTTGATAAGTGTATTGGCTATTGGAACCCTAAATCCGAAACTAGCATGTTTAGCCTTTGAGATTACAATTCAATTTGATTATTAGTTTAAGTCGTCACATGTTATATAAAGAAGGAATTATAGTTGTTAAAATTGTTTATGACTATATAACATGTTAGACCTAAGAACTTGGATTGGAAAAGAATTGGAAAATACTTTGAGTTATTGTTTATGTTAGCCGAGAATGGCTTTAAATATGGAACTAGTTTCGTATTAATTTGTGGGGCAGAATTTTACACGTCCTGTTAAGGCGTGTAATCCCCTTTGGTTAGCTGAATTGTTGGGCCTTAAAAGTGGCGTTTGGTTATTGATTATCGGGCCTTGAAAAAGGTGGAAAAGTATGTAGAAACAAAGGAAGTGCTGCCCGATTTTCCGTAGAATTTGGTGACTTTTCACTTAGAATATTCTACGTTTGAAGCTAGAGGTTAATAGACGTATTATGGCCATTATAGGTTGAAGTACTACGTAGCGTATTCCACAAAGGATGGAATAGCTAGCAAGGTTGAAGTACTTTGGAGCATTTTACTACTTGTCGATAATCGTCGCGAGGTATGTGAACCTCTTCCTTCTTTTGACATGATTCTATGTATGAAGTATACATGTGGTACTATTTCATGATTCCTTCTACTCTTAGAAGTTAAGAGGTATGTATGTTGATTTACTCTATGTAAAAGATACGTCTAAGTTATCCTAAGTCCTTACCAAGTCTTATGGGGGATGTTGGTAAGAGTCGTTAGGAAGTATTTGGAGTCAAGTTGACTTTGCTAAGTTACTGCACGAATGAGAATAAGTATCGAACAAGCCACTGCAGCGTTAATACAAGAAAATGTATCGGCAATCTATTAAATTAAAATGAGTAGAATCCTCCATCTGCATAGAAGCTAAGATAAGACAAAATTGTATTACATTTTCTAGATCATGGCTGCTTTAATAAGATCGTTATAAACTAGTATAACCTATTCACACGCATAAAAGTATATGTTACTTAATTTAAAGAGTTTACGTATGAGGTTTTAAGACTATGAACCTTAAATTCTTAAAAGGTTAAGAGACTTTATTTTTCAAGTTATGGGACTTGATTCTTAAAGGAAGAAATGACTTGATTTAAAAAGTATAGAATACTTGATTTGGAAAGTATTGACTTCTTCATACTCTAAGTTAAAGAGACTTGATAGTCTAAGTTAAGAAACTTGTTTTCTTAAAAGTTAAGAGACTTGAAGTATTTTGAAAGCTATGTAATTTGATTTGAAAGTATAAGTCTCTTGGTTATAAAAGGAATGAATTTGTCTAAGACATAAAGAGTTATAACGGCTTTATGGGAAGTTGGTTATAACAACTTTATGGAAGATTAAAAGAATGGTTTTCTCCAGTAATGTAAGCAAAGAAATGACTTGAAATAAAGAAGGACAAATTGTTTTAAAGGTACCAATTGCTTAAGGTTTTAAGGAAAGAAGTCACTTGATTTAGAATCCTATAAATGTATTTCTAAAAGGTATTGTGACTTGTCTTGAAAAGTAGATATGACTTGATACTACGGTTATTAGTATCTTGGAAGTTTTATATGAAAAAGAGTCATTTTAAAAGAATAGAAGTACGTAGTACTTTGGGATTAATTCCCGGATTTTATAATGACATGTTAGTGCCTTAAGTAAACTAAAATGGGGGTGTTTATAAATAAGGTTAATAAGGAGTTAGGGGATTTCTTAACTTGCTTATGTTATGTATGATAAGCCGGTAGTGCTTATATATGATAAGCCGATAGCGCTTATGTTATGTATGATAAGTCGGTGGTGCTTATGTTATGTATGATAGCCTTTGGTGCTAGTGTTATGAGTATAAATGCGGGGTACACCCCCAAGACGTTATACATTATGAGTATAATTGCGGGGTAAACCCCCAAGACATTATACCTCTTCATGGATTTGCTACCCATGATGCGAGCATGACGTATTTGCTCATTGCGGGCCCGTCGGGCCTAAGCGGGTGAAATAGTCCTGTGCAGGTGAAATAGTCCTATGCGAGGAATACCTCATGCGGGTCCATACGACCTATGTATGGATACACCTATGCGGCGGTTACCTCATTGCGGGTCCACAGGACCTATGCGGGTGAAATAGTCCCAGGAGTAGGATTGCTAAATGATACTATGGGCAGGTGACCCTAAGTTGATCATAAGCTTCCTATTTTTATATAGTATACCTTTACGGGCAGTATACCTTTATGGGCAGACTTATGTGACTTTATCGCGTCCCAGATTGGGCCGCAAAGATACCTTTACGGGCGATATCTTTACGGGCACTTATGTGATTTATCGCGTCCCAGAATGGGCCGGGCAGTATAGGCGTCCCTCCAGAAAGGGCCGGATTATGTTATGCAAGATAAGTAAGTTATGGTTATGAACTTAATGATTTCTCCTAAGTATGTACGTAAGAATTTGACTATAACTCTTATTGAAAAGTGGGAAAAGATAATCATGTACGATTAAGTTCATGAGTTGTAATGACATGGTAAGATCTGGTATTTACTTTTTATACTTGCCCCTGTCATTCTTTTGTACAGTTATGATTTGTTACTGTACCTTATTTCCGTTCCATATTCGTACTGTTGTTATCGATTTTCGGGGCTACGTTCATGTCTGCAGGTTTAGGTATACAGTTGTGGATCCGCGGGCTTAGGATCCTGGTTCAGCATTTTGAGATGACTCCCATGTTCCGGAGCTTGTCATTATGGCTAGGTATATTCAGGGGTACGGCGGGGCCTTGTCCCGTCATAGTATTTGTCCAAAAATCTTAGAGGTCTGTAGTCACATATTGTGGGTCAGCTTGTAAAGGAAAGGAGGCAACTGCTTCGGGTATGTATTTATATGTCCAGGGAGGTAGCCTTATCGGCTAACCTGTTGATTTTAATTCTGTTGATTTATTTTATAAGTTTCATGTATGTTTCGCTGATTATCTCCGATGTATACCTGTAAGGGTGCCCAGGTAGGGCACCAGTCGCGGACCGGGGTCGGGTCGTGACAAGTTGTATCTCTATACCATGCCAGAACAGGGTCCTTGTACTGATGTCTCTTTACCTCTTCTATGATAGAGGACTCAGCAACTTCTCGAACAAAAACTCCACTATCTCCAGAATTAGCCCAACGGACTCCAAGGCTAGCTAGCTGGTATATCTCACGAACCATATACTTTATTTCTGGTTGCACATCCATCAATCTACCCATATATCTACGGCTAAGAGCATCTGCTACAACATTTGCTTTTCCGGGATGGTATAGAATATCAACATCATAATCCTTTAGTAACTCAAGCCACCATCTATGTCGTAAATTCAGCTCTTTATGCTTAAAGATATATTGGAGACTCTTGTGATCCGTATAAATATCAACATGAACACCATATAAAGAATGCCTCTATATCTTCAAAACGTGAATCACCGCTGCTAACTCCAGATCATGAGTAGGATAATTCTTCTCGTGCTTTCTGATCTGTCGGGAGGCATAAACTATAACTCTGCCATGCTGCATCAACACACAACCTTGTTCAACACCTGAAGCGTCACAATAAATAACATAACCATCTGGTCCGTCAGGAAGAGTCAGAACTGGAGCAGTAGTAAACTTGTCTTTCAACAACTGGAAGTTTTGTTCACAAGCACCAGTCCACTGAAACTTAGTTGCCTTCTGAGTTAGCCATATTAAAGGCGCTGAAATCGAGGCAAATTTTTCTACGAATCTCCTGTAATATCCGGCTAGCCCCAAAAAACTGTGTACCTCAGTCGGTGTCGTAGGTCTGGGCCAAGTCTTTACTGCCTCAATCTTCTGCTTATCTACTCGAATACCGGCAGCTCCAATAATATGCCCCAAGAACGCTACTGAAGTCAACCAGAGTTCACATTTAAAGAATTTGACATACAACTTCTGGTGCTGGAGTACCCTAAGTACCGCCCTCAAATGGTCTGCATGCTCCTCTTCTGAATGTGAATAAACCAGAATATCATCAATGAATACAATAATGAACACATCTAGGAATGGCTTGAATACTCGGTTCATCAAATCCATAAATACTGCTAGAGCATTGGTCAGTCCAAAAGACATTACTCTGAATTAATAATGCCTGTATCGGGTCCTGAATGTTGTCTTCGGAATATCTACCTTCCTTACCCGCACCTGATGATAACCTGACCGCAAGTCTATCTTCGAAAAATACTTAGCACCCTGCAACTGGTCAAATAAATCATCAATCCTGTGGAGGGGATACCTGTTCTTTATTGTTACTTTATTCAGTTGCCTATAATCAATACACATCTGCAGCGACCCATCTTTCTTCCTCACGAATAGTACCGGTGCTCCCCTAGGTTATGTACTAGGCTTGATGAAGTTTTTTTCTAACAAGTCTCTCAGTTGCTCCTTTAATTCCTTCAACTCTGCAGGTGTCATTCTATAAGGAGGAATATATATGGGTTGGGTATCTGGCAGTGCATTTATAAGGAACTCTATCTCCCGTTCTAGAGGTAGACCTGGAAGGTCATCTGGAAATACATCAGGAAATTCATTAACTACCGGAACTGACCGAAGATCTGATACCTCTGCTTCCATATCACGCACTCGAACCAAATGATAAATATAACCTTTTCGAATCATCTTCCTTGCCTTGAGGTATGAAATAAACTTACCCCTCGGTGATGTCGTATTCCCTCTCCACTCTATAATTGGTTCGCCTGGAAACTAAAATCGAACTATCTTTTCTCTACAATCGACATTAGCATAACAAGAAGCCAACCAATCCATACCCATAATAACATCAAATTCAGTCATGTCTAACTCTACCAAATCTGTTATGGTATGACGACTATATATAACCACCGAACAATTCCTATATACTCGCTTAGCTATGACAGAATATCCTACCGGTATAGCTACCTCAAATGGTTCTATCAACTCAGGTTCTATTCCGATTCTACTAGCAACAAAGGGAGATATATATGATAAGGTGGAACCTGGATCTATCAATACATATACGTCTGGGAAAAAGATCGATAATATACATGTAACCACATTTGGTGACGCCTCCTGATCCTGCATACTAGCCAAAACATATATGCGGTTCGAGAGACCGATAGAACTGGAAGCTCCGCCACGACCTCTACCACGACCTACTGGCATATGAATACCCTGCCCTGTGGGGCGCATAGCTATAGAAGAAGATGAACCAACAACCGATCCAGTAGGCTGAGCCATACCACATGTACCACTTCCATAAGGACATTCTCTCATAATATGGCCTTGACGGCTGCAAGAAAAGCAAGCACCTAAAGTAAGATGACATTCCCCAAAATGGGACCTACCACATCGAGAACACCAAGGCAAAATGGCCTCGACTGACTCGAACTCGCTCAATCGTGAACTCAAGCCCTCGAGCTCGACTCACCTCGAATACCCTATGCGGTCAAATCTCCTACCCGTGGACTGTGGGGGTACACTTTGTGCTGGCTGGAAAGAATATCTAACATGCTGATGAGGCTACCCACCTCGAAACTCACCAGGATAACCAGCCGATCTAGCCCTCTTATGCTGGCCTCTGTCGTGATCTCTATCTGGCTGACGCCCTCTGTGTCGATCCTCTACCCCCTGTGCATAGGCATGTACTCAGACAATATCCATACCTGGCTGAAAATCCACTGCCATACAACTATCAATCAAATAGCGATCTAGTCCCATCACATAACGATGCACTCTATCTGCCATATCAGCTACAATAGTAGGCGCATATCTAGCCAACGAATCAAACTCCAGACTATACTCTTGAATGCTCCTGCCATTCTACCTCAAATGTAAGAATCTATCAACTCTAGCTCTCCTCATCTCTGGAGGCAGGAAGTGGCCAAGGAAGGCCTATACAAACTCATCCCATACAGCTGAAGGAGCATCCTCGCCCCTAGATAACTCCCAAGATTCATACCAATTAACAGCTACATCCCGCAATCGATACGAAGCCAACCCAACAGACTCAGTCTCAAAAGTCTTGATTATCCTCAATGTACGTTGTAACTGCCGAATAAACTTCTGCGGATCATCCTCGGGCTTTGACCCGAAAAACTCTGGAGGATTACAACTTAAGAAGTCACGAACCCTCAAATTATCAGATCTATAGTCAACTCCTAGTCCATGCCTGCGAGTCTGCCCTGCCACTATCTGGTCAGCAGCAGAAATGCATCTCTCATCTCACTATCCTCCGCCCCTGGCTGAGGAGCTGGAGGCTCAGGTGCTGGGGTCTCGGGAGCTGGTGGTGATATTGCCCCCCGAACTGGAGTTGTTGCTGCTCTAAGCTCCTCTGGAGGTGGCGGTGTAGCGATTCACGACCGAGTACAATCTGTGCATAGACTGGGCATGGGCCCTAGTAACTCTCCGG
The DNA here is from genome assembly GCA_029844215.1 of Przewalskia tangutica. Classification (NCBI taxonomy): domain Eukaryota; kingdom Viridiplantae; phylum Streptophyta; class Magnoliopsida; order Solanales; family Solanaceae; genus Przewalskia; species Przewalskia tangutica. The sequence goes on along the minus strand of CM056723.1, from coordinate 74,617,866 downwards.
ATCTGACTAGTATCTCCTGCTACTGATTTTTCCTTCTAGGCAGTTGTCGCTTTCTTTGGAGGCATAGCTGAAAACACAATAATTCGTTAGAGGGGAGTTTTCCTAATAACATAGCTCTATCACACGATCTGTGAGATGAAAGAATAGAAATCATCCCTAAATGTCAGGAAGCCTCCTGCGTATAAGTACGGTGCACAACATACCCATACACAAGACTCTACTAGACACGGTCTATAGACATTCCGAGGACGAACTTCTCAGATACCACTCTTTCTCATGACCCAAACCGATGGGCCGTGACTGGTGCCCTAGTTGGACACCCGTATACGAACCTGTTACATATAATTAGACTGATACCAAGGACAATGTAGAAATCTGTAAAAATTATGCAACAGACTCATAACGCTACATATCTGAATGAACTTGTCTCCCGAGGTGTCACAACTAATCAAACATAACAAAATAGGCAAGTCGACAAGGCTGCCACTATACACGGGAATATCCAAAACTAACTACAAATATATAGTTGACCAAAATACGTCTACAATCCACACCTGTCCAACCCACACATGTCCACAGAACTCTAAGAGTATAACAGTGAAATATGACGAGAAAGGGCCCCGCCGTACCCCTGAATATGCATAAGTCTATGACAAATAATCTGTACCAAAATGACTAGGCTCCGGAACAATGGAGCTCTCCAAATAGCTGAGCAAAAATCCTAAGCTGGAGGATCACCAAATCGAGTGTCCAGACTGCGGCATGAAACACACTTCCCTCCCAAGAAAGGGGTCGCATTTAAAAATGTACAGAGTATATAAAACATCAAGTACGATAAAGAAGATCATAACTAGCCAAAATATGACAAGAGACAAGTATGATAATCAAAGATACCAATGCACCTGTGTCTAATGAAATGAGAGTCATATATGTCCATATAATATACCGTACCCGGCGCATCATGGAACTCGGTGAATGAAGTCATATACATATATATACCGTACCCGGCCCTCTAGTGAGGGACTCGATGAAATGATCATCCATATACATACCGTACCCGGCCCATCATGGGACTCGGTGAGTGAAGTCATATACATATATATACCGTACCCGACCATCTAGTGAGGAACTCAGTGAATGAGCTATGAAGTTGTGCACGAACATACTCGGCCCGGGACTCGGTGAAATGATATAATCACATTTTGCACGAATAGAATATCATGAGCAACCATATAAAAATTAAATCATCATCTGAGCCTCAATGGAATAATTAGAATGAACTATCACTGGAGAATCAAAGGCAACTATCATATCAAGTATCACTAGGAATTAGGATTCATCGGAATTATGTACGTCCGTCGTACGCTCATTTTATGTGATTCATGCCAAAAGAAAGAAGGGATAGCTTTACATACCGCTTGTCGTTTGTACCAATTCAATAATAAAAATGCGTCTCGATTAGCACTTCAACCTATAACAATAGTAATATGCTCAACAACTCTATGATTACTAGTATACGTTATATATAGAATGATGACTCGTATTATGTAGAAATTTGGGCAGCACTTCCCCTACTTATACACACATCCGCAACTCACAACAAGGTTGATAACATCAATAACAAGACACATCTTCAAGGACATACAAAATAAGTCCCATATACCTATATACACCATTGTTATACATTCTTTCTCTTTACATCCATGGACTACAACAACTACAGCAACCAAGGTGATTAATACACTTATTTCTCATGTTAATCCAGCCCCTTTAACCATATTAAAACAGCCATTAAAATAGTCCATACTCCAACAACAACGAGAGTGCAATGAGTGGTGTATCGAGCGACAAGTTCGTCTTATAGTTTGCAACATAACACTTTTGTACACCTTAGTTTCTTTAGGACATATATTAGCAATTACCATAATGTACATGCATATTCATAACTAAAATTCCAGCATTCTAACTCAACAAGAACATCACCCTAAATACAATACAACGATGTCCAACGATTTCATGAACATCTAATCCACAAGAACATAGTACCATGACTCTCCTCATAATTCCTTAAATTCCAATTCATATTCCAACAATTTCATATAAATAACTACAACTTTAAATATCAAGATTCCTTCATTTTTAATATGCAATCAATGACAACGATAACAACAACAACAACAACCGAACCCAATGTACTTAAAATAGCCCCAAAATCGGCTCAACTACAACATCACTACAATCACATACATTTTCTTACTTCCAATTTCTCTTAACACGAGTTCATCTCTTAACTACAATATCATTTAACTCCAATTACTCTATAAGAAGAAGAAATCTTACCTTGCTTAGCTAAAACAGTCCCTACGGCCACTGCACCATTTTGCACAATTTCTTCATGTTACAATGACATGCATGCATCCCTTATGAGTTTAAACCCATCACACTTACATGTTTTTCTTCCAAATAGCTCATCTCCACTGCTAACGTTTCTAGGCTAAATTCCGAAGCTATTTTCGACCAGCATTACCGTGACTGGGTGAGGAGTTTACCAAGGTTTAGAACTTAGAAGAAAAAAACTTAATCTTGGAAGGGGGAGTCGATTTAGTCTTCTCTTTGGCTATGGAGGATGGTAGTAAGTCGAAAATATGTGGGAGGGAGAGAAAATATGGTGAATGTTAAAGGAGTAATTTGAGTTAAAGATGGTGGTAAACTAGCCTTACCTAGCACAACCAGGATTCATCCTGTTTTTCATATTTCTCAACTTAAAAAGAAGCTAGGGGAACATATTATACCCTCGATCGATCCTCCATATTGTTCAGCTGAAGGTCAGCCCTTGGTAGAACCTGTGGCCATACTAGACAGAAGGTTAGTCAAGAGGGGCAACAAACCAACAACACATGTCCTAGTTCAGTGGGCCAACTTGCTGCCAGAGGAAGCAACTTGGGAGGATTACAATTTTATGAAGTCTCAATTTCCAGAAATTGCTGATTTTTAAAGCCAATTACAGAGTTGAGAAGTTCAAGCATATTTTCAAGGAGAGTGGAACGTCACAAATGAATATTGTGACCTTAATTAGCATTTTTAACTTTTAGTCCTTTAAGTTTAATTATGTACTTTTCAGTATTTACAGCTTTAGTCCTTGCTTATATAAGGTCATGTAATGGAACTCTAATCGACATTCAGAATATATCGATATCCTCTTTTCTCTCTTACTTCTTCCCCTCTCTTCCCCTTTTCTCTCTTACTTCTTCCCCTCTCTTCCCCTTTTCTCTTCTTCTTCACTGTGTAACAACCGAGACTGTTACAGGGAGAGGGTCTGGAATCGACGAGATGGGTGATGGGGTTTGATTGAGTGGCAGTGGCATCGGTTATGGCTTTATCCGATGGGTTTTGGGGAGGTGCGGCGACGGGGTTGTTGGTTTATCAATGGGTTCGTTTGGTTTTGGGAGAAAAAGTTTAGGGTATTGAAGAAATGGAGTCGGGCTCGGGTCGATGAGTGGGATTGGGCTGTGGGAAATAAGAAAGGTTGTGGGCTGTTTTGGGCTGGCCGAAAAATGGGCTATAAAATGTTGAGGATTAATTAATTAAAAAAATGCTTCTTTCGTCTTAATAAATTTTCAAAAGTGCACACACACATAAATTATGGTACAGGTGATTTAATATAAGTATTTAGTTTAAGTAGAAAATATAATATGCATATAATGAAAATTATTAATTTGGCAATTGATGAGAATATTAAGAGAAAATCAATCACCAATGTCGATGCCGAGATATTAAAATTATTTTGTTTATATTTTAATTATAGAACACAATATCCGATATTTTAAAATTATGCTGTAATTAATGAAAAATATTAAAATTACTATTTTTTGGAGAAATTTCAAGACTCAGAAGCATAGTGAAATTAATTGAAGAAAAAGGGCGACCTGAACAAATAATCGGTAAAAGGGGACAAAATTGGGTGTCAACACCCCCAAACACGCTTAATACCCTTAAATATTTATAACTAATTACATACTTCTATCGGAGTCTAGTGAAAGTAAATCGTAGCCTCGAAAACTCAAATCTCTGCGACAACCTTGCCCGTCCGCTGCACCTCAAGATAATCAAAGTCTAATCATGCATATATTATTTGTTAATATAAGGCTTACACACATACAAGGATATAATCCTTAACAAAGTAAGCCTTTCAAAACAATCACGGGCCCACGTCGTCAAGACTCAAACTTTAATATTAAAAAAATATCATTACATACTAGGTAATCATATCATTACCTTCAATTAAACAATATACAAAAAGCCCCAATTTGGAACCCTATAATTTTCTCCAAATTTAAATAGACTTCCATAATCAAATTAAACCTCACAACATGATAATCTAGCATATTACATCACTAATTTATAACAATTGAAGTAAACTAATCCATAAATACCCCTTTGATCAATGATATAACTCTCTTATTCTCACAAGAAACTATAACTCATGTTTCCCAATTTACATGAACAATATAACACCATTAAAGGACCTTAAATTAGGGAACTAAAATATAAAGGATCAAAATCTTTACCTCAAAGATGAATTCACTCTTGAACTTCAGAAACCCTCTCCTTACGGCTCTAGGTTTGAGAATTTCTATTTTGGATAATGAGACTGACCTAGGAATTTAATATAACACCTAATCCAAATGATTCCGCCCAAATAAACTAACTCGCGTGCAGACGTGCTCCTCAGAATCAACCTCGCCGAGGTCGGCCACTTGACACCTCGTATCTGCGCAATAGCGATCCCGACTCCGCAGAGGCGCACCCGCCCCTGCGGAAATCCCATCCGCCAAAGCGGAAACTCAACAGTTACTCTAAGACCCGCCGCTACCAACCTCGCCAGGCGACACGCAGCAATGAACAACAAAGTGTCACGAGGCGACACTGATCATAAGCAACTTCATCTTCCACCAAATACCTGAAACACTTTAGACCTCAAAACACAAATCAGACATGCTTCTCCAAGGTAAACAGTGCTACAAACTCACCCGTACTCATGAATTTTCCTTTTAACCGAGCTAAGACATACTTTCATAAAAAATCATCCGGAAAAACCAAAAATCCAAATTTCAGAAATAACACCACAAAATACATCCAAATATCTCGAGAAGCGAACCAATAACTCGACTAAGTCATAAATGACCCTCCGGAGCTACCGGAAGTGAGGATCTCAGAAACAAACCCATCTCCTCAAAAGTCAATATTGAGTCAAACTATCCAACTCTAAGATTCTAGTTTTGGTTTTTTCATCCAAAATTCATGTAAATGGACCTCACGATCCGTGTTATCCATCCCCGCGCATCACAAACCCCACATAGTGTCTACGGAAAGGGTAAATTATTCAAATAGAGGTCTCAGGATAAAAACGACCGGATAGGTCGTTACTGTCACGAGTAAGGTTCTCCAATCTTGTTGAGTATCCAATTCAGTTAGCTATTTCGAGAATCGGATTTACTAATCATAACGTTGATATTTCTTGTGGGCTAATCCCGAGTCCCCGCTTGCCTATTCAAACTACTTCAATGTCTATATTCTTAAGGTCATCATCAGGAATAAGAACTTAGTGACATCTTCTATGTTTTACTAAGCAAGGCGAGTAGGTATATTCCTATCCTAAACGTGATTATGTTCCTTGATATCTAGGTTCAAGAACAAACTCCACTTTATCCGAAATGCAATCCATGAATATCTGTCCCGAGTTCAACCCTAGATTTATAGATAGTATTCAATTAGTGATCAGACAATCTATACTATATTAAAAGTGAGAATTCCTTAAACCAAAAGTTAAATTACTAAAATGTCCTTTAAATGCAATCCATGAATCTCGGTCACTTGCTATGATATAATTGGGAGGTCGAAATATTTTTCTTTACTCTCTTCGTGTTTGGGAGAATACACTTAATTGCTTATTTCAACATTTGATTTCCCCTTTTTTTCGTGTCTTTATATAATATTCCCTCCGTCCCCTTTTTACTAACAATTTAGCTCAAACTTTTTGTCACTTTAAGAATTCAAGATTAAAAATTTATAATTGTTGTCAACTATACCTCTAAAGTTAAATAAGTGTACACAATATTTAAGAGGAAAACTTATTCTATCTTTATAAACTAAGAATTACTTAGTAATCTATCTTTTGTATTTATTATTTTTCTAATAGGCATGAAAAAAGCTAATACGACAGTTAAAATTGGACAGAGGAATTAAATATATTAAACTCTATTCATTTTGTCCATGTTAATGATGATGCGACTAAATTTAAATTATTCATACTTCAATGACATTATTTAACATCACAGCTCATGGTCAAGCCAATAAACAATGGCTTTAGGCCCCTAATTTTTAAGGCATGTTTTTAATTAATATTCCTCGCTTTTATGTAATGTAATTTAACATGATACAAAATTTATAAAAGTATAAAAACTTAAAATTTGTGATCAATAATAAATCATAGATATTTTTTAATAGAAGAAAGAAGAAATAAACTATGTGAATCTCCCCTGTATGATGCTCCAACCCTCCTTGTGATCTTCCTATATCAAAAGTCTCTCTAAAAACGTGTTTTTTGGAGAATTGAAAACAATAATAATATACCCAGTGTAATCCCACACAGTGAAATATGGGAGGGTAAGATGTACGATACGTTATATCTACCTTTGTAGGGTATAGAGGTTGTTCCCGATTGATCATCGGCTCAAAAGAACATAGTCAATGCAAAAATTCAAAAAAAATAAGACAACAAGATATCACAATAACAAAATAAATAAAGCAACACATAGGAATACACACAAAAGAGTATGGATCTACGTGAAATCTAAATAATACTACAAAGAAATTGAGAAGAGAAGATGGAGAGGCTAGCCCCCTACACCTCTCAGACACAGTGCGACAAACTCATCTACCTACTAACTTTTTATCCTAATCATCGACCTCCAAATCTTCCTATCTAGGGTCATGTCCTCAGTCAGTTGGAGTTGTGTCATGTCTTGTCTCTCACACATCCTAACTGGTGCATCCTCACACATCATGTTCACATGCCTGAACCACCTCAGTCTCGCTTCTCTCATTTTATCTGCAACGACTCCGACCTTGTCCCGTATAATTTTGTTTCTAATCATGTCTCTCCTAGTATGACCACACATCCATCTAAGTATCCTCATCTCCGCTACATGCCTCTTCTGCACGTGGATGTTCTTAGCTGGCCAACATTCTGCCCATACAACAATGATGGTCTAACCACCACTATGTAGAACTTACCTTTTAGCCTAGGCGATAACTTCTTATCACAAAGCACACCAGAGGCGAGCCTTCATTTCATCCACCGTGCTCCAATAAGTTGTGCGACATCATCATCATCAATCTCTATGTCTCATTGTATTATGGACCCAAGATACTTGAAGTTTCCTCTTTTGGGTATAGTTTGTGCCTCAATCTTCACTTCTACATCTATCTGCTCATTTGACGTGTCACTGAACTTGCACTCTATATACTCTGTCTTAGTCCTATTTAACCTAAAACTTTTCGAATCTAAGGTCGATCTTCAAACTTCCAACCTATCGGTAACCCCATTACGTATATTGTCAATCAGAACTATATCATTTGCAAATAATATAAACCACATCACTTCCTCTTGAATATGTCGTGTCAATTCGTCCATCACCAAGGAAAATAAAAATGGGCTAAGGGATGATCACTGATGTAATCCCATCACGATCGAAAAGTGGTCAGAATCAACTTGTCACGACCCGTTCCGGGGCCCGTGACTGGTGCCTTACCCGGGCACCCAAGTAGTCATACATCAGAGTAATCAGCGGAATATAAAACAAGACATGAAACAATGTAAATGAGACACAGTTTATCTGAGGAAAAATTGCCTTTCGGCATATATATATAAATACCCAAAGTGAACAGTTACATCCCAACTTTACAACAGGACTATAGAACTCTAAGGAAGTAAGACAACTATGGCGGGACAGGGCCCCGCCATACCCTGAATGTACATATATCTACACCACCAGGGAGAACCATACCAAAAGTCGAGCCTCCGGAGAAGATGGAGCTCCTGACACCAAAGCAAATATCCTAAGGATGTGGATCTAGCACCTGCTTCCCTTTACTCATGCAGATGAACGCAGCCCAAGGAGGTCAAGATAAAGCAAGTATGTGAAATCAGAAAGTACTAAAGTGAAATCAAAGTATTTAAAACCATTTGCAAATACAACCAGTTCAACTGCACATAGTGCCACAACATAAACAAGAGCAAGGTAGATATAATGTAACTGGTCTTTTCTAGGCCGCTATTGATCGAAGCAAGGCCAATCGCCCATAGTATCATTATGTGTGTCTAATCCTGGACTTCCCGCAGCCCGCATAGGTCACACACAGACCCGCATGAGGTATTCCTCGCATCGGGGGGTAGCTAACCCGCGGTACCCTCCTGGACTCTCGCAGCCCGCATAGTCACATAGACCGCATAGTCACATTGCATCGCACGTGAGGCATCCTCGTGACGGATAATACACCCGAATGATCAATCGAACTCCCGCAGCCCGCATAGTCACACAGATCGATAGGCCGATAGACCCGCATCGGGTGGCAAGCCCTGTGATAACAAGTCAAGGGGGTATGTGATATAATAACAAGATAACGGTCTTAACGCTTAACAACGTAAGCACAAAGTTAATAACCCCTTACACGACATCACAAGACATTAACACGCGTAGCATCATAACATGTTTACTTATCAAACCATCTTACTACACTTTGTAGAAATCAATACAAGATTTTCATAAACAAATAAGTAAAACCGTTCCTTTTATCATTCTTAAGTCGTTATACCTAACTTCCCATAAAGCTAGTATAACTCTTAAGCTTTCTGTTTAAAAATCAAGTATTACTCTTCTTTCAGAAATGATTCATAATTCTTTTGAAATACTTCAAGTTCTTATTATTTAGACTCAAGTCAACAGACGCCCAAAGAAAACCATGTTCGGTTAACACACGACGCTACCGCACTATATATATATATATATTTTAAAATATCATGCTCGAGGATAGGAAGAATCACATACCTTCTACTGAAATCCACCGCCAAGTCGAGTATGTCGCGCAGAGTATCAACCTATAATAGTCAAATACGCCTATCAACGCCTAGACTACTCGTAGGATATTCTAAGCAGAGGTTCTCTATTCTACGGAAAATTGGGCAGCATTTCCCTACCACAAACTACTCAAGTTCATCAGAATACAAATTCCCATGTAAGTACAGTTCAATTCTTCTTCTTTTATACCCTTCTATAGTGATTACAATTCAATTCTATTCTTTAATATCCTTCTATATCTTATACTCAACTCTTAACTATTCTTATATGTAATATCTAATTACAATAGAAGGACAAGAGTATTTACCTCGATAAGCCCACAATTATCCAAGTTAAATGTCGCTCCTGAGCAAGGTTTAGCTCATAATTGCACGCTCCGATAGCTCTAAGAAACCCTTAAGTTTCTAAACAACTTCTACTTAAATACTATAAGGGATTTGGGGCTAGGTATTTTGGAATAGTAACTATACTGTAAGGCAACTTTCTACAAAAAGTGGGGTTTCTACAAGCCACTAGGAAGGTGTTACACCCCGTATTTACAGGACATGTTTTAAGAACGTACGTAAGAACTCACAAGTGTTGAGAATTGAGACTTGTAAAAAATTATCGGAATTATGAAATTGTCGGAAAACTAATATTGTGACGAATGGGAGGGCGACACATGTCACCCCCCTTATAATGCCTTGGACGAAATTGATCATGGACAAAATGGTCATTTGACCCTTGTTAGGAAGACAAGTCTTGCTAGCCTTAGAGCTTGACAACATTGATCAAGTCAATGACCCCACATTAGTCTTGATATTTGTTAAGACCTCATCCAAACCACCCATTTGTTTAGATCTTAACCCTCCTTTGCACTATATTATACTACTAGTAGTGAGACAAGTTCCATACTTAGCCAAAAATTTACAAAAATTGGAAGAACAAGCTTAGTTGCTCTCGGGTTTGGGTCCAAGAAGAAAGAATTTTTTTTGTTTCTTGTCCAATAAGCCCCACACTTTAAACCAAGGTTCCTATGTGTATTTTAAGCATATCTCAATAGAAAAATCTCGGAAAAAGATAGTTTTCGGGTTAGTCGCAAAGTGAAAACCTAGTGGCTTTCTAGGTTTTGGATTGGAGGTTTGAAGGAAAGTTGTTGGTGTGGTTCTAAGGGTCTCAAGTAGCGGATTGAAGTATCTTGAAGAGGCTCTAGGTTGCTAAGGAGCGACTTCGGATTTGGAGTTGGATTAGGATTCGTTGAGGTATAATCTTGTTCTTTGAAAGTGTTACAAGATTATTTATATTGTTGTTAGCTATACTTGTTGCTAGCATGAAGTATATGTGTTGAAGTTTGTAAGGATTATGGATTGATTGTGGCCTTGGAAATCCGAAATGTAATGTGAGCCATGTTAAGTTAGATTACAATTTGGTCGTTATTAGAATCGTCGCATGTATTGACTTGAAGATTATAGTAGTTATAATTGGTTGCGACTTGATATCATGTTATGCTAACAACTTGGATGGAATTGGAAATTGGATAAGAATTAATGTTGTAGTACCTCAATGTAGCCGAATTGGCCAAGTATGTTGTATTAAATTAATATCGTTTGTGGGGCGAAATTTTACACGTCTAGTAGGCATGTAATCACCTATTGTTGATTGCATTGGTGTGCCCTTAAATGTGGCGTGTTTGGTTATTGTATTCGGCCTTGAAAAAGGTGGCAAAGTAAGTAAACACAAATGAGGTGCTGTCCGATTTTCCGTAGAATTTAATGACTTAGCACTTAGAATATTCTACGTTTGAAGTAAGAGGTTAATGGACGTATGGTGACCATTATAGGTGGAAGTACTAAGTATAGCGTATCCTACTTGAATGATGGAATAGCTATCAAGGTTGAAGTACTTTGGAGCATTTTGCTACTTGTCGACAATCGTCACGAGGTATGTGAACCTCTTCCTTCCTTTGGCATGATTCTATGTATGGAATATACCTGTGGTATCATTTCATGTTTCCTTCTACTCTTAGAAGTTAAGAGGAAGTTGGGTGATTTACTCTATGTAGAACTTTTCCTATCTTTTGAGCACGACTAGTTGCACGTATGTAGTACCAGATCTAACAACACCGTGATATCCTTTACTAGTTTTATGAATAGCCAAGTCGGGTGAGTTAGGATATTAACTCATTTCTTTGAAAGAATAAAGGATGTCTCAAGTATTATTAAAGTTAAGGGACTTGTAGAGGGTTTAAACCTGAACATAGCAGAGAAGGTGGTGGCGTTAGCCAACGATCGAACTTATCTTCAGATTGTCGATATGGCTTTGAGGGTAGAAGGTTTCGCTAAAGCAAAAAGAGAATATTCGCAGAAGAGATTTCGACGCCGGATCATTTAACGAGTCAAAATCGAAGTGGAGTTTAGTAAGGGATCTTCAGACCGAACCAATGCTGGTCACTCTTATTTCAAGCCTAAGGGCACACTGGTCTAATTACCAAGGTAGGAAGGACAAGGCCACCAACCCTAACACGCGAGGCGACAAACCGATTTGTAAGATTTGTCAAAGAAAACACACCTGGAGAATGTCGCTCTTAACGAAGACATGTTATAACGTGGAGAGTCGTGCCACTATGCCGTGGATTGCAAGAAGAGGACCCAAACTCAATATATTCAGTGAGGTCGAAGCAACCACACCGCCATGTGGGAAATCGGGAAACCAACCCCGCCAGAGTCGTGAGGTCAACAACCCAACAATTTAATCGGCCTACGCTTGCCACAGGAATGAGGCGTAAAACATCTAATGCGGTGGTCAAGGTGTATTTTGCTAGTCTCGAGTATTCCCGCATTTGTATTATACGATCCCGCTCTACATTTTCATATGTGTCAACGGGCTTTGCTAAGAATTTACACGTAGAACCTTCTTATTTAAGTGAACCTTTGAGGTTATGACACCGCAGGGCCTCAATTTGGGCCTCTCGGGTGGTAAATAATTTCCATTAGAAGTGAATGGCAGGGAACAATGGTGAACCTAGTACTACTTGATATGGTAGACTTCACGTCATTTTGGGTATGGATTGGTTGTCGCATGTTATGCCATGTTAGATTGTCGACGAAAGATAGTGAGATTAACTTTTCCCCGAGAACCGTAAGTTTTTATAAGGGTAGGGTTGGAATATCCTGCCGCTTTATTCCCTACCTTGGGGCTCAAAAGTTATTGAGGAGTCACAGAGTGGAGTATGCATATCTGGCTAATATAGTGGATACCCAAAAAGAATCCTCAGCGGTGAATGATGTTCCTATTGTTCGAAATTTTCCGGAGGTTTTTCCTGAAGATCTTCCAGGCCTTCCTCCAGATAGAGACGTGGAGTTTGCTATAGAGTTAATTCCGGGTACAAGACCTATTTCTATTCCTCCATATATAATGGCCCCAGCTGAATTGAGGGAGTTAAAAGAACAATTGAAGGATCTTCTGGATAAAAGCTTTATAAGGCCTAGTGTTTCCTCAGTGCACGATCTGCTTGTGAAAAAGAAAGACGGATCGCTCCGAATGTGCATCGATTATCGGCAGCTCAATAAGATCACGATCAAGAACCGATACCCATTACCAAGAATCGATGATCTTTTTGACCAACTCCAGGGAGCTAGCTATTTTTCCAAGATTGATCTCCGTTCGGGATATCACCAGCTGAAAATAAATCCAGATGATATATCCAAAACAGCCTTTAGAACCCGATACAGCCATTATGAGTTCTTGGTCATGCCTTTTGGGTTAACCAATGCCCCAACAGATTTTATGGATTTAATGAACAGAATATTCAAACCATTCCTAGATTTGCTCGTGATTGTGTTCATAGATGATATCCTAATCTACAGTAAGAGTGTTGAAGAACATGAAGAGCATCTGAGGGTAGTGCTTCAAGTCTTGAAACAGGAGAAACTATATGCTAAATTTTCAAAGTGTGAATTTTGGTTGAAAAAGATAGCCTTTTTGGGTCATGTTGTGTCAAGGGATGGAATTATGGTAGACCCCCAGAAGATAGAAGCAGTGAAGAACTGGCCAAAACCGACCACTCCGACAGAGGTTAGAAGTTTCTTGGGTTTGGCTGGGTATTATAGAAGATTCGTAAAAGGTTTTTCTAGTCTTGCTGCTCCTTTGACCCGGTTGACTCAAAAGCGTTAAGTACCGTGGTCAAGCATGCGAGGCAAGTTTTGAAACTAAAGGAATTGTTGACTCATCGCACTCCTTAACCTTACCATCCGGACAGGAAGGGTTCACGCCTATCATTGCGATGCCTCTAGAGTTGAGTTAGGATGTGTCTTGATGCGCTTTGGAAAGGTTATCGTATGCATCTAGACAATCAAGATACATGAGAAGAATTACCCAACTCATGACTTGGAATTAGTCATGGTGGTGTTTGCCTTACGAATATGGAGACATTATTTGTATGGTGTGCATGTGGATATATTTACGCATCATAAGAGTTTGCATGACATAACCACGCATGAAGGATTTGAATCTCCACAAAGAAGATGGTTAGAGTTGCTTAAGGATTATGACCTTAGTATTCTTTACCATCCCGGAAAGCTAACGTGGTGGTCGACGACTCAGAGAGATCAATGGGTAGCAGCCCATTTGGCAATACAAAAGAGGGGTATTGTTCGGAGGTACAAAGATTGGGAAACCTGGTTAGCTTAATCGAGATCGGTGAAGGTAGGGTGGTACATGATACCTCGCATCGCTTTAGCTTCGTAAATAAAAGAAAGTTAGTTTGAGGATACAGAGTTTGTTGGATTTCGGAGAGATCCAACAGGAAAACCTTCACGCTATATTGGGAGATAATGACGGAACCCTTCAGATAAGTGGTATGTTATGTGTTCCTAAGGTAAAGGATCTAAGTAGGAATATCTTAGATGAGGGTCACAACACAAGATATTCCATTCATTCAGGGTCAACAAAAATGTATCAGGACCTAAAGGCAAATTACTGGTTTGACGGGATGAAGAGGACGCCATGGAGTTTGTCGAGATGTCTTATATGTCGCCAGTGAAAGTGAACATCAAAACTGGCGGATTACTTCAGACATCGAGTCCCCATGCGTGGAAATGGGAGGCGATTCATATGGATTTTGTAAATCGGTCTACCAAAACTCGAGAAGGGTATGATTCTATTTGGGTGGTTGTTGATCGCTTACAAAGTCACCCATTTCTTACCGGTCAAGACTATGTATCGCGCACCACAAGACGCATGCATTTATTTGAAGGAGATTGTGCGGTTACACGATTCCTTTACAAATTATTTCAGATAGGGTTCCTGATTCACCTCACACTTTTGGCAAAGTTTCCAGCAGGGTCTCGGGACAAAAGTTATGTTAAGCACGGCTTTGCACCCGCATACAGATGGGCAATCTGAGCGAACAATTCAAACACTTGAGGACATGTTGCGATCTTGTTTGTTAGATTTTCGGGAAGTTCGGTCGACCATCTATGTCTAATTGAGTTCGCCACAACAATAGTTTTCACTCTAGCATACAAATGACCCGTTTGAAGCATTATATGGACGAAATGTAGTCTCCTCGATGGTTCGAGGTGGGTGAGACGAATCGTTCGACCAAGTCATTCAAGAAACAAATGATAAGGTACAGATGATTCGGGAGCGGATCAAAATAGCCCATAGCCGTCATAAGTCCTATGCGGATCATCGGAAAAGAAATCTTGAATTCCAAGAAGGGGAGAAAGTATTTTTAAAAGTGTCCCCAATGAAGGGAGTGATGCGCTTTGGTAAGAAAGGGAAATTGAGCCCAAGGTTTATTGGGCCATATGAGATCTTGCGAAGAGTGGGGAATGTGGCTTACGAATTAGCACTTCCACAAGAGCTGGAAGCAATGCATCCGGTATTTCATGTGTCAATGTTACGAAAATACTTGCACGATCCAAGTCACGTCATCCTTCCCCAGGAGATAGTTCTTAATAAAGAGCTTCAATATGAAGAGGCTCCGGTAGAAATACTTGATAGAAAGGTCCAACGCCTTAGAAATAAAGATATTGTCACGACCCGTTCCGGGCCCGTGACTGGTGCCTTACCCCGGGCACCCTAGTGATACAACATCAGAGAAAACCAGCGGAAATAAAAAAAACCTTAAACATGAAATGAGAGACATGATAGATAAACAGGCCAACCAAAACAGTTGCCTTCAGTATATATACATAAAAACCCGAACAGTTATCCTTTTTACAAAACCCTTCCCACAACAAAGCATGCACCTCTAAGATTTTTTTCATCAAAGAATGACGGACAGGGTCCCGCCATACCTCGAATGTACAAGTTGACTACAACTCGTGGAAACCTACCAAAGATAAGCCTCCAAGGAACTGAGCTTTCCAACACGCTGAAATGTGATCCTAAGAGCGAGGACCCACGATCGATGTACTTACCGCGGCAGATGAACGCAGCCTCAAGGAGGTCAAGACAACAGTACCAAGTATGTGAATCAGAAATATCAGAAATGAAATCATAGCGATATATAAAGGTGAGACATGTATGATAACCAAACTACGATACAACATATAAACAAATATATTAAGTCGTGGACTCACGCCTCCAAATCATCACTGCGTCTGTGGAATTCCTTCTCACCACGGCAATATGATATGATATCAACAAGACAAAGAATCCAAATAGAGCATACCCGCGCTACGATCGTGTCGAGATGTCCAAAGGGAAACAATAAGACAACATTCCAAATGGAAACATACCCGCGCTACGATCGTGTCGTGATGCCCAAAGGGAAACAATAAAGCAAAGATTCCAAATGGAAACATACCCGCGCTTACGATCGTGTCAAGATGCCCAAAGGGAAACAATAAAGCAAGATTCCAAATGGAAACATACCCGCAGCGCTACGCATCGTGGTCGATGCCCAAAGTGGAAACAATAAGACAACATTCCAAATGGAAACATACCCGCACGCCACGATCGTGGTCGTGATGCCCAAAGGGAAACAATAGCAAAGATTCCAAATGGAAACATACCCGCGCGCCACGATCGTGTCAAGATGCCCAAAGGGAAACAATAAAGCAAAGATTCCAAATGGAAACATACCCGCGCGCCACGATCGCGGTCGAAGATGCCCAAAGGGAAACAATAAAGCGATCAAAATGGAAGCATACCCGTGCGCTACGATCGTGGTCGGTATGTCCAAAGCGATTAGCAAAAAGTAACACAATCAGCGAACGCACTGCGGAATTTCTCCGTCACACGCAGACGCCCAAGTAAGTTCTCAACAAGTCAACCGAATTCTCCATCGAGGCGCAGAGTATAGAAACACAATTCTTGCACAACAAAGGCTATCACGACAAGCATAGGCAAGTTTCACAACAACAAGCATAGGCAAGTTTCACAACAACAAGCATAGGCGTGTTTCACAACAACAAGCACAGCAGTTTCACAACAACTCAAAGTACTTTCATTTTATGCCAAGGTCCGGTTTTAACCTAAAGTACTACGACGTTAAATTCCTTTTAAGAGATTCATTCTTTTATAAGAGTCACCCGATACCGTAGTATAAAATAGAGTGACTTACATCTTTTAAGTAAACCAAAACAACTTCCATACTTTATGTTTTAAACCATTTTAAGACAACACAATGCCTTTCTTTTCCCTAAAGTTCCAGCTTTGCCTAATTTCAATTACACAAGTCTCTTTTTAGAAAAGTTTCATAGTTCAATGTCTTAATCTCTTTTAAAACAATTGAGTAACATATGCCATAAAGTAGTAGTTATCCTTGTTCATAATCAACCTTATTAAGCAGCCATGATCTAGAAAATATAATATCATTTTGTCTCATCTTAGCTTCTATGCAGATGGAGGTTTCTACTGGTTTTAATAATACTTAATTATTCAATACATTTTCCTTTATTAACGCTGTAGTGGTTTGTCGATACACATTCTGATTTCCGAAATCAGTAAAACATTATTCCTTTCAAAAACCAAGTACTCGTTACTCACGAATGAGGTTTCACACATCTTACAACATTCAAATCAATTTAATTAAGTTAAGTCCCTTATCTTATAAGATCACGTCTCTTAACTTCTAAGATCAAATAGCCATTCCCCTTTTTTTTATCTCTTTTAGAAGTTATACCTAACTTTCCATAAAGCTAGTATAACTCTTAAGTTCTCAAAACGAAGTATTACTCTTCTTTCAAAAAGGGTTTCTTAATGAAAGACTTCAAGTTCTTTATCATCACACATCAAGTCAGTTATAACTCAAATCAGTTACCTTTTAACAATCACCAGGCTTTTTCTTATCTACATAAAGCTGTTATAACCAACTTCCCATAAAGCCGTTATAACCCTTTATGTTTTAAACCAAGCAAATACTTTTAACACATGTACGTCTACCGTACTACATAGTTACACACATATCATGCTAGAAAGATAGGAAGAGGTTCACATACCTCGCGACGAGTATCGACTAATAGCAAAATGCTCCAAGTACTTCAAACCGTCGGCTACTCCTTAAGCCACGTAGATCGCACCACACGTAGTACTTCAACCTATAAGGCCACAAGGCACTTATTAACATCTAGATCTCATTGTTCCATATTCTACAGAAAATTCGGCAGCACCTCCCTCCCCCCCCCCGCCACAGCGTAAATCTCCTCCTCTATCGAGGCCGGCTACCAAGCCAACCAGGGGGGGTTTATACATCTAACCGGACGTGTACAATTCTACTCAGTAATACTACACAAGTCTACTGCAATGATCTATGTAATTACTGATCAGATTCTTTAAATTCAGCTTAAGTCGCAAGACATTGCGTAAGTATTATTCAGCTTAAGTCAAAAGACATTGCCGCACAATTATAATGTTCAGTACTATATATAGTATACTTCAACTATATATTCCTACAACATGCAATTCCCAATTACAATAGAAGGTCAAGAGTGTTTACCTCGATAAGCCCAAAATTATCCGAGTATATATGTCGATCCTGAGCAAGGTTTAGCTCCTACTCCGGCGCCCAATCCGCTCCAAACAACCCTTAGAAGTTCTAACCAACTTCTACTTAAATACTTCAACCAACTATGAAGATTTCCTTAGGGTTTCGGTTTGAGACTAAAAGGACAAAAGGTAGTATTTCCTGCTCTACGATAGAGGTAACTTTGGGAATACTACAAGGTATTTGGGCTAAAGTATTTTGGGCATTAAAACAATACTAGGAGAGTATTTCTATACCACAAAAGTGGGTATTTATACGAGACAACTAGGCAGTGGGTACCTCGGCCAAGGCTTCACAAGGGGAGGTGGTGGCTCTCGCCAAGCTCAACTAGGAGGAGAGGGACGAAAAGCTCAAGCTAAGAGGAGTAGTTTGAGACTTAGATAGATTGCTCAATTTTTGGATGAAGAAAGTTCATCAACTAAGGGGTATTTATAGGTCAAGTGAAGGCCAACCAATGGCTAAGATGGTGCCAAGTGCAAGGCAAGTGTAAGGCCAAGATTAAGCCATGTGCAACCTTATCCATCTACCCAAAATATCCTACCAACTCCTTGACCACCAATTCAACACAAAAACGTGCCACACTCCCCATTCTCGCCCGCCAACCATCACCAATTGAGGGTGACAAGTGTCGCCTCTTGTTGGTCCAAAATGTTACGCCTCTAAAAATCCGCAAAAATTATAAATGACATAGCGGAAATTCCCTACGAAAGTCGTGGAAAACGCTTCGCCGAAAAACGACTCTAACCGGGTGTTGTGCACAAAAAGAATTCGCCAAGCCTAAAGAAGTTCGAAATTTCTACGCACGCCCCCACGCATACATACCGAAATACGGTATAACATTCTCCTCCTTAGAAATATTCATTCCGAATGTTCCTTCTCAAGACGGATAACGATAGAGTTCTTCTAATAAGTTGCCAACGCCACAACCGCCACGAAACACCACAGAAATACTTACATCCAAGTCCACGAGGAAACACCTCTAACATCACAAACTTTTGTCACTTTGCCGCGAGGTTCTAGTGTCACTCCGGCGACTCAACAAATTGTACCGGACTGCATGCGATTCCTGAGGTCTAAAATATACATCCTTCGCACCTTTTCCCTTTACAAGAAATGATCATATCTATGCTCGCAATACATGCTCGCTCTACCCTTACTCGTCAGACTTTCTAACACTTGAACTCTTCTAGTATACGCATCACACTTTAGTCAACGCTCGCTTTCCAACCTCGAGTCACTACCTCCAAACTTGGTCATCTTACTAGCCTCAATCTTCCTTAAGGCCATCCCCGACCTTCACGACCGCTCGTCGAACACACCCACGAACTCATACGATGGTCATCTAAACTGGGCCTAGCACCCTCGTGACTCGCCACCGGGCGACCACCTGCAGCTGACCTTCCTCGAACGGACGCGGTTGGCCCGCAACATGGCCCCAACCCGACCCATCGTAGCGCCAACTTCCGCCTCCGACACGGAACACATCATGGAAGCTACCACTTCCATCTCACACTAACCAGATTTTTAAATCACACTATAGCACAAAGCTATCCGAACCTAACACTTAACACATCATTAACATCAATACATACAAGTATCTACTGTGGTTAAGGATATACTCAAACTAGGCGGTTCAAGGACCGCTAAAATCGAACTTCCACCGCGACTCTACCGTGGCCCGCAATCGCCTAGTAGTCTGTGCTATCCTACCGCGCTACCCGCCGGTCAGCCTTCGCCATATGGCCCCGCTGGCCGCAAGAATAACAAGCTCCTCGTACTACGACACTCCAAATGCGGTCTACCACATCGACCACACCGAGGTAGGTGCGTGATCCGCCAACCCCTACTCCCCAACATTCAAACCCGGGAGCCCCGACCGCCCCGAATACTCGATGCTCAAGATTGTGGAGGACCACTCAGATCGGGCGAGGCGCATAACTAGTCTCGCCGAGGCGGTCCACCTCGAAAGTCACCAAAGGACCTCGCTGCTCGCCTCTTCTCACGACTCGATCATTTCGCCGATTTCTCCGCCTCACCTCCAAGTGCATAAGCTCAGATGCGGGCAATGTCCATGCCCTACCAAGAGCTACACCAACAACTCGCTAGGTAATCATCGAGCCCTCAGAACATATCTCAGGCACTCGATCCTCCATACTAGCCACTAATGCGGGACGCATCGCCAATGAGTCGAACTCCACATTGTACTCCCGAACCGCACGCCTGCTTCGCCGCAACACCAAAAATTGTTTACCCGAGCCCTCCTCATCCGCGAGGCAAGAAGTGTGCAAGAAATGCCTTTGAGAACTCGTCCCATAAAGCCGGAAGTGCATTCTCTCCCGACAGCTCCCACGATCAAACCAATCGATCCGCGTATCACGCACCGATGCGAACCTAGACCACCGACTCGGTCTCCGATGCCTCGATCACTTACGATCCGTCAGAATCGCCGGATGAACTCCTCGCGATCATCCTCGTGCCTCACCCATAAAACTCGAGGGTTACATCTCGTAAAATCCCGTAATCTCAAATCGCTCGCCGGGGTGAACTACGGTGCTACTGGGCCGGAATCCGTGATCCGGCCTATCTCACGTTCGCCACGATCTCGGCCAAGAATCGCCATCTTCAGAATTCCATCTCTCTCGCTTCCGCATCGTGGATCGAGGCTCGTGCATCGTGGTCTTCAGAGACCGCCACGCTTCTACCACAGCCTCCTTCGCCGCTTTGCCTTCTTCGGGCGGGTTTTACGCGAGGCATAATCGTAAAGGAAAGGAATACGCCGGAGGGTCCAACTTATAACACAACTCTAAGGCACGATCTCAGAATGAGAAGAATGGAAACCAATCCTAAATGTCATATAGCCTCCTGATTATAGATGTGGTGCACAACAAACCGATAATCAAGACTTACTAGACACGGTCAGACACTTTCCGAGGACTAATCGCTCGATACCACTTTTGTCACGACTGCCTGCCCGTGGATCGTGCCTTACCCCGGCACCCTAGTGATACAACATCGAGAAAACCAAATAAATAAAAAAACCTTAAACATGAAATGAGAGACATGATAGATAAACAAAGCCAACCAAAACAGCTTTCAAGATATATACATAAAAACCCAACAGCTTATCCTTTTTACAAAACCCTTCCTACAACAAAGGCTGCACTTCTAAGATTTTTTCATCAAAGAATGACGGACAGGGCCCGCCATACCTCGAATGTACAAGTTGACTACAACTCAGTGGAAACCTACCAAAGATAAGCCTCCAAGGAACTGAGCTTTCCAACACGCCAAATGTGATCCTAAGAGCGAGGACCCACGATCGATGTACTTCTACCGCTGCAGATGAACGCAGCCTCAAGGAGGTCAAGATAACAGTACTAAGTATGTGAATCAGAAATATCAGAAATGAAATCATAGCACTATATAAAGGTGAGACATGTATGATAACCAAACTACGATACAACATATAAACAAATATATTAAGTCGTGACTCACGCCTTCAAATCATCACTGCGTTCGTGGAATTCTTCTCACCACGGCAGCCATGATATGATATCAACAAGACAAAGAATCCAAATGGGAGCATACCCGCGCGCCACGATCGTGTCAAGATGTCCAAAGGGAAACAATAAGACAAAGATTCCAAATGGAAACATACCCGCGCGCCACGATCGTGTCAAGATGCCCAAAGTGGAAACAATAAAGCAAAGATTCCAAATGGAAACATACCCGCGCGCTACGATCGTGGTCAAGATGCCCAAAGGGGAAACAATAAAGCAAAGATTCCAAATGGAAACATACCCGCGCGCTACGCGATCGTGGTCGTGATGCCCAAAGGGAAACAATAAAGCAAGATCAAAATGGAAGCATACCCGCGCTACGATCGTGTCGTGATGTCCAAAGCGATTAGCAAAAGTAACACAATCAATGCGAACGCATCTGCGGAATTTCTCCGCCACACGCAAGACGCCCAAGTAAGTTCTCAACAAGTCAACCGACCCTCCATCGAGAGGCGCGGTAGTATAGAAACACAATTATTGCACAACAAAGGCTATCACGACAAGCATAGGCAAGTTTCACAACAACAAGCATAGGCAAGTTTCACAACAACAAGCATAAAGTGTTTCACAACAACAAGCACAGTGTGTTTCACAACAACTCAAAGTACTTTCATTTTATGCCAAGGTCCGGTTTTAACTCCTAAAGTACTACGACGTTAAATTCCTTTTAAGAGATTCATTCTTTTATAAGAGTCACCCGATACCCGTAGTATAAAATAGAGTGACTTACATCTTTTAAGTAAACCAAAACAACTTCCATACTTTATGTTTTAAACCATTTTAAGACAACACAATGCCTTTCTTTTCCCTAAAGTTCCAGTTTGCCTAATTTCAATTACACAAGTCTCTTTTTAGAAAAGTTTCATAGTTCAATGTCTTAATCTCTTTTAAAACAATTGAGTAACATATGCCATAGACGTAGTAGTTATCCTTGTTCATAATCAACCTTATTAAGCACCATGATCTAGAAAATGTAATATCATTTTGTCTCATCTTAGCTTATATGCACGGAGGTTTCTACCGTTTTAATAATACTTAATTATTCAATACATTTTCCTTTATTAACGCCGCAGTTGGTTTGTCGATACACATTCTGATTTCCAAATCAAGAAACATTATTCCTTTCAAAACCAAGTACTCTACTCACGAACGAGGTTTCACACATCTTACAACATTCAAATCAATTTAATTAAGTTAAGTCCTTATCTTATAAGATCACGCCTCTTAACTTCTAAGATCAAATAGCCATTCCCTTTTTTTATCTTTTAGAAGTTATACCTAACTTTCCATAAAGCTAGTATAACTCTTAAGTTCTCAAAACGGTATTACTCTTCTTTCAAAAAGGGTTTCTTAATGAAAGACTTCAAGTTCTTTATCATCACACATCAAGTCGCTTATAACTCAAATCGCTTACCTTTAACAATCACTGTGCTTTTTCTTATCTACATAAAGTCGTTATAACCAACTTCCCATAAAGCCGTTATAACCCTTTATGTTTTAAACCAAGCAAATACTTTTAACACACGACGCTCACCGCACTACATAGTTACACACATATCATGCTAGAAAGATAGGAAGAGGTTCACATACCTCGCGACGAGTATCGACTAATAGCAAAACGCCCAAGTACTTCAAACCGCGGCTACTCCTTAAGCCACGTAGATCGCACCACACGTAGTACTTCAACCTATAAGGCCACAAGGCGCTTATTAACATCTAGATCTCATTGTTCCATATTCTACGTAAAATTCAAGAAGACCTCCCCGCCACAACAGAAATCTCCTCCTCTATCGAGGCCGGCTACCAAGCCAACCAGGGGGGGGGGGTTTATACAACTAACCGGACGTGTCCAATTCTACCAAGAATACTACACAAGTCCATCGCAATACACCTATGTAATTACTGTCATGGGCTTCTTTAAATTCAGGCTTAAGTCGCAAGACATTGCCGTAAGTATTATTCAGGCTTAAGTCAAAAGACATTGCCACACAATTATAATGTTCAGTACTATATATAGTATACTTCAACTATATATTCCTACAACATGCAATTCCCAATTACAATAGAAGGTCAAGAGTGTTTACCTCGATAAGCCCAAAATTATCCGAGTATATATGTCGATCCTGAGCAAGGTTTAGCTCCTACTCCGGCGCCCAATCCGCTCCAAACAACCCTTAGAAGTTCTAACCAACTTCTACTTAAATACTTCAACCAACTATGAAGATTTCCTTAGGTTTCTGGGTTTGAGACTAAAAGGACAAAAGGTAGTATTTCCTGCTCTACGATAGAGGTAACTTTGGGAATACTACAAGGTATTTGGGCTAAAGTATTTTGGGCATTAAAACAATACTAGAGAGTATTTCTATACCACAAAAGGGGGGTATTTATACGAGACAACTAGGCTAGTGGGTACCCTCGGCCAAGGCTTCACAAGGGGAGGTGTGGTGGCTCTCGCCAAGCTCAACTAGGAGGGGAGAGGGACGAAAAGCTCAAGCTAAGAGGAGTAGTTTGAGACTTAGATAGATTGCTCAATTTTTGACGAAGAAAGTTCATCAACTAAGGGGTATTTATAGTCAAGTGAAGGCCAACCAATGGCCAAGATGGTGCCAAGTGCAAGGCAAGTGTAAGGCCAAGATTAAGCCATGTGCAACCTTATCCATCTACCCAAAATATCCTACCAACTCCTTGACCACCAATTCAACACACAAAAACGTGCCACACTCCCCATTCTCGTCCGCCAACCATCACCAATAGAGGTGACAAGTGTCACCTCTTGTTGGTCCAAAATGTTACGCCTCTAAAAATCCGCAAAATTATAAATGACATAGCCGAAATTCCCTACGAAAGTCGTGGAAAACGCTTTCGCCGAAAAACGACTCTAACCGTGTCAGGCACAAAAGAATTCGGCCAAGCCTAAAGAAGTTCGAAAATTTCTACGTACGTCCCCCACGTACATACTCTGGAAATACGGGGTATAACAGATATTGCTTCCGTGAAAGTCCTATGGAAGAATCACTCCACAGAGGAAGCCACCTGGAAAGCGGAAGAGGCGATGAAAGTCAAATATCCATTCCTATTTGACTAAGGTAATAAAAAAAAATGCATTACATAGTACTTCATATGTGTGTCATTTGCGTGTCTTTATGCATGTGTTACAACCTTACTCTCATTCGAGGACGAATGCTTCTTAAGGAAGGGAGAATGTGAAGCCCCAAATTTGTTACAATAACAATAAACATTGTTATGTTTATGTGATTAGGTTACGACCTTAGTCACATTCGAGGACAGATGTTGTTTAAGGAAGGAAGAATGTGAAGTCCCAAATTAATATTAAGTTATTATTACAATAACAATAGTAATAATAATAATAATAATAATATCTTTGCAATGAACTTATTCACATAAGTCATGTACTATGCTATGAAAATATACCAAAACTATTACATGGGATACTAAGCATTACATACAAAAAATTATTACCTAGTGGAATGCTAAGCATTCCATATGCTACTTTAGGAAGGGAACGGACAAGGCTAATAATTTAAGGACTGAAAAACGTCCAACCCCCCCTTAACCCAAACCCATTTTAATGCCCTCCACCCTTGGCCTTCTATCTCTCATAAGTTATACAACCATCTACACTTATACATTATACTTATACACAAAAAAAGTGCATACCACAAAGATTAGAAAATCAGGAAAATAATCAAGTGAACAAGAGGGGAAAAAAATCAAGAAGATATCAAGGAAGGAGAACAAGAAAATTAGGGAACACTAAGGAGCAAGGATCACTTGTAGCAACCGATAATCTTTTTTTCACACTTACAAGGTGAGTTTTCTCACTCAGAAATTCTTGGTAACATCCTTTATTTTTAGTTCAATACATGTTAGAATAAGAATTGAGTGTTGAAAAGAAATATTGAACTTTTGATTGTTTAGACAACTAGTTGCGTCATGAACTTTACGAACTGTTCTCACTGAGTTATAATCGTTAGAATTTGATGCAATTCGGAGGAATTGTACACCTCTCTAATATGATCATATAGAACCAAAAATTAGGTAAAATGGACGTACGGTTTGAAAGTTATCATAGTTCAAATTTCCTGCCTTAGATTTGGTCGAAATTCGGAAAGACATAATTACGGACTGTTTTTATTGAGTTTTACTTATTAGAATTATATGAAATTTACATGGTTGTAAATCTCTCTGTTACGGACAGATATATATAAAGATGTATTAAAACGGACTTACGAGTTGAGAGTTATTGTAGTTTGAAGTTGCTGCCTCGGATTCGTCGGAATCCAGAAGGGCAGGACGTTGAAACGTAAAACTGTACTAATCTGTGAGGAATATGAAAATTGTTGCTAAATGAAAGTTCTATATCTCTTTGTTGTGGACATTTTGAGACCTTACGGGGGTCTATCCAACTTACGGATTGAGAGTTATCGCTGTTTAAAGTTTCTGCCTCGGATCTATCGAGATCCAGGAAGGGCAGCGAATAAAAGTGTAAAACTGTACCAAATGGTATAGAATATGAAAGGATGGTTCACATGGAGACGTGTAGATCTCTGTTCTCGTCGTTTTGAGATTTTATGGGGCTTGAACGGGTTTACAGATTAGGAGTTATGACTATTCTAAGATTGGGTGTTGTTTGATAAATATTCTGCCGGAATAAATTTCATGTGGCTGTTTTGAGGATAAATTTGTGTTAGTTACCCAAAGTAGTTTTAAATGAAATTTGGTACAGTGAAAGATCCCCGTCTTACCTTAGTTTCCGCTTGAGAAACACCTTAGTTGGAGTTATGGTTAAAAAGTTATAATCGTTACAAGTATGAATGACAGAATGTTAGAAAAGAGAATAGTATTTATTTGATCTTCTGAAAAATATGAAAAGTGAATACGTGTTCACATAAATATATAAATATATAATGGATCGGGTTGCACGCCGCAACAAAACGTAAAGTGAATACGCGTTCACAAATACGTAAACATAATGGATCGGGTTGCACGCCGCAACAAAACGTAAAGTGAATATATGTTCACAAATACGTAAATATAATGGATCGGGTTGCACGCCACAACAAAACGTAAAGTGAATACGCTGCTCACAAATACGTAAACATAATGGATCGGGTTGCACGCCGCAACAAAACGTAAAGTGAATATATGTTCACAAATACGTAAATATAATGGATCGGGTTGCACGCCGCAACAAAACGTAAAGTGAATACACATTCACAAATACGTAAACATAATGGATCGGCCGCACGCCGCAACAAAATGTAAAGTGAATACGTGTTCACAAATACGAAATATAATGGATCGGGTTGCACGCCGCAACAAATATGAAAGATGAATACATGTTCGCCATATATAAATATGAAAAGTGAATACGCTGCTCACAAATATATAAATGTAATAAACATGTGGAAATGCAGGGAATGTCTTAACGTATAATACGAGATAAAATGAAGTGTTAGTTAAACCGAGAATTTCCTATGAGGAGTTGTTGCATATTTAAAGATGTTGTAACCTGATATGTTTTTTCAATATACTTATTACGTTATAATGTGATTGCACTTGGAATATTGTGGTGTTACTTTGAATTGCAGGTAAGGTTCTCACCAAATTTGGACGCTAGGGACGACTCTTTATTTAACATGTTTCAGGAAAGCGTGATAGAGGAAAGGCTCCACGCCAAGGCTAGCGATCGTCCCGCAGCCTCTTGTCATACCAAGTCCATTGCTTCGAGCTTGGTACTCGCAGTTCGTAATGTCGCCCAGTGTCTCGGAAAATGCCCGTGTGGAATGGGCTCCCTTCCAACTTAGAATAATATTTGTCAGTATGTCTATGTAGAAACAATATTTGCACGAGCATGGGCTCGCGTTATATTTTCAATAAAGTCATAAACAAATTTCTTTATTGTTATTTTTATTAATAGCTCCGTATTTGAATATAAGTTTAAATTTCTAAATAAAGAGAATTAAATGGTGCTCCTGGTGGAAAATAATTGTCCAGGTGCCATCACGCCCTAAGTAAATACTTAGGAAAAGTCGGGGCGTGACAAGTTGGTATCAAAGCTAAACCAGGTTATGAGATTCTAGGAAGTTTCTTCGAGTTGGGTGTTTGAACGGTTACTTATTGCGACGGTGTGCGCGCCACCTTAGTAATAAGTAAACGGAATAACATCCTAAAGTTTCACTTCTTTCGTACTCTTCTCGTGCCTACCTTGAGTCTTTTCAAAGACTTGACTTCTCGTACTACCTCCTTCACACGGGTTAGAAAAGGGGATTGTACAACGTTATACTGACTAATATGATTTATGTAGATGGCGATTATAAGGCGAGTTCCAACAAAAAAGGAAGTACTCATGGAACAGGCAAAGGAAATGAGAGCTCAGAGGGAGTTCATGGCCGCAAGATGGACTCGTATGGTGATTTTGATGAGTACATTGATGACACAATCGCATTTCATGTACATATTTGCTTAGACTAGAAGGAAAAGGCGCTCATACGACCCGACCTTCTTCAACTTTCCAATTGGAGTCATACTACGATAATAGTCAATTCCGCCCCGTAAAAGTTTCATTCCGCATTCAGAAAGGCAAGGATGCTAAGAGAAGATATTACAGAAAATTCATTGCACCAATTTCTGCATCAGGTAACAGGAGTAAGGGATAGAATGAACTATATGGAAAGATAAGCAAAAAGGAAGGTTCACAGGGAGTTGAATGCCGACCTGCAGAATAGACGAATCATGCGGTTAAGCCCTTTAGAACGCGTGATAAGAGGTGTCTGCTCCAAAGCAAGTGGCTATAGCGAGTCGCACAATGGCGAGTTGACTGATGTGATGTATCAGAGTCATGACATTTGTCACGACCAAATCGGCCCGTGGATCGTGCCTTACCCCGCACCCTAGTGACACAACATCGAGTAATCACGAACATAAAACAACAACATGAGATAATGTAAATATAAAACAATAATCAGGAAAACTTGCCTTTCGCATATATATAACCATCAACTCTTTTACAAATGAACAAATTTTAATCCTTTTTACCAACCCACCACAACAAGATTACATGCACTTCTAAGAATGATACGACACAATGGCGGACGGGCCCCGCCAAACCCCGAATGTAAACACTTACTACGATGCGGACTATACCAATCGATAAGCCTCCGAGAAACGGAGCTTCCCAAACGCTGAATCGTGACTCGAGAGCTAGGATCAACGATCGATGTACCTCAACTCGCTGCAGATGAACGCACTTCGGGCGAGGTCAAGATAACAAAAATGAGTATGTGAAACTAAAAATAAATCAGAATGAAATCATAGTAGTCTATACAAAGCAGAGACATGTATGATAACCAAACTACGCTTCACCGTAAATAAGCCATGTCAAGTCGTGGACTCACACCTCAAGTCATCACTCAATTTAACAACGGGTCTCACGCCACAACATCAATCGTGCTCGTGGAATACCTTCCTCACCGCCTAGCCTATGATATACAAGCACCAAGGAATACATATGAACACCGTGTCCCACCTGTGTCCTAATAAAACTGCATCGTAAGTACGAAGGCATAGCCGACTACTAACACCTACAGCATCAACAAGGTCATAAATCAGATCATAAGATCTGTCTGCATCGTCACATGATCAAAGCCGCCACTTGCCCGCAGATCTAATGCGCGCCTAGTCTCGAACTTCCCGCAGCTCGCGATAGGCCAATCTCATCGCCCGCATGAGGTATTCCCCGTGACGAGGGTAGCTACTCCCGCATCGCCCCGACTTTCGAGTCCGCACGGCCACGCGACCGCATGCCCATAAAGGACGACACTAACTCGAACTCTCGTGAGCTCAAGATAGGCCCCAGACCCGCATAGGTATTCTCGAATCACGGTCCTGCATCACCGAAGTCTACCCCAGACGGAGGGCGCTTAACCCCTAATCATCTCAAGAGATGAATGCCACAATACTATCATACGATCGATAGTTAATAAGCACAATCAAGGGAAACCCTCAGTACAAACATCACAAGATACTAACACACGTAGCATCCTAACACGCTTACTTATCAAAGCAACAAGAAAGTATTACAAGGCTATCACAAACCAATACAATCAAGTTATTCACACAAGGTACTTTCTACTAACAAGTTCGTATCTATCCCCAAAGTACTTCACACATTAAAATCTTAAAAAGATCTGCTTTTTCACATAAGTCACACAATACCCGTAGTATAAAATAGAGTGATCATTCTTTAAGAAAACTAAAACTCTTACCTTTGTAAAATCAAGTAACAACATTATTTTCCAAACGCCCAAGTTTGCCTAATTTCAAATGTTCACGCTTTCTTATTTTAGAAAGGTTTCGTAGTTCATAGTCTTATTCATTTAAGAATATAATTCTCTTTTAAACAACTGAGAAACATAAGCCTTATGTGTGAGTAGGATATTCTTGTTTATAACAATCTTATTACAAAGAAATGCATGATCTAGGAAATATCATTTTGTCTCATCTTAGCTTCTATGCAGATGGAAGTTTCTACTGGTTTTAATAATACTTAATTATTCAAAACATTTCCTTTATTAACGCCGCAGTTGGTTTGTCGATACACATTCTCGATTTCCAAATCAAGAAAGATTCTAAGCCGCTATACCTAACTTCCCATAAAGCTAGTATAACTCTTAAGTTTTCAAACACCAAGTATTACTTCCTTTCAAAATGATTCAAAATCTTTGAAATACTTCAAGTTCTTTCTTATCATATAACAAGCCGCTTATAGTTCAAATCGCTTACCTTTTAAAACCACATGTATTTTCTTACTAACATAAAGTCGTTATAACCAACTTCCCATAAAGCCGTTATAACACTTTATGTTTTAAACCACCCAAACACATTTAGCACACGTGACGCTCACCGCACTACATAGTTCACACATATCATGCTAGAAGAGATAGGAAGAGGTTCACATACCTCGCGACGAGTATCGACTACAGCAAAACGCCCAAGTACTTCCAAACGTCGCTACCCCTTAAGCCACGTAGATCGCGCCACACGTAGTACATCAACCTATAAGGCCACAAGGCGCTTTATTAACATTTAGATCTTATCGTAGAACATTCTACGTAAATTGGCAAAGACTCTCCCGCAACAAACAGAAATCTCCTCTCTCTAGCTGGCCACTACCAAGCCAACCAGTGGGTTATACATCTAACCCGAACTGCACAATTCTACTCCACAAGATTACTACACAAGTCCATCAGAATACAGCTTCTTCAGCTTAAGTCAAAAGACATTGCCAACTAACCACGTTCAGTTATATATATATAGTATACTTTAACTATATTTTCCTACAACATGTAATATCCAATTACAAAAGGGGGACAAGATAGTTACCTCGATAAGCCCATAATTATCCGAGTTTAATGTCGAACCTTAGCAAAGTTTTAGCTCCAACTCCGAGCGCTCCAACCCGCTCTAAACCACCCTTAGAAGTTCTAACCAACTTCTACACAATACTCCAACGGACTATGGAGATTTTCCTGTGGTTTCGGTTCAGGATCGACGGAAGTATAATAGTATTTTCTGGGCTTTGTATGTTGTAACTCGGGAATAGTACAAGGTATTTGGGCCCAGGGCTTTGGACATTCTAACCATACTGGGAGAGTTTTGCTATACCCCAACAAGTGGTAGTATACGAAAACAACCTAGCAGTGGGTACCCACTGGCTAGCAACCCTGGAGTGGGGCACTACTCTCGGCTAGCACCCCTAGAGGGGGGGGGGTGCTCTCGGCCACAAGGGGGGGGAGGCCCTTGGCCGAACTCAACACAAGGGAGGGAGAGGATTTTACACTTAGAAACATTTAGGAATGGATGAAGAATTCATCAAAGGGAGAGGGGTATTTATAGCACAAGCCAAGGCCAACCAATGGCCAAGATTGAGCCAAGTGTTACAAGTGTAGGGCCAAGATATGCCCAAGTGCCCCTAGTCCCTACTCCTTAAAACCTCACAAATATCTACCAAAATATCTACCACTGACCTCCCCAATTGGCCCCACGTGTCGCCCACCTTGCCCACCAAACGGAGGTGCCAAGTGCCGCCTCTCGCTGGTCCAAAATGTTCCGCCTCTCGGAAAAATCCGCAAAATGAGAAAAGACATAGCCGAATTTCCTTCGCAAGTTATGTAAAACGCTTCGTCAAAAACGACTCTAACCGGTGTCAGACAAATGCCATTCCTACTAAGCCACCTAAAGTGGGTGACACGTGTCACCCTCCTATTGGCCCAAAATAAAACATCTTCGAAAATATCCATAATGGCCAAAATCTCAAAACAAAGTGGGCCCTACAAAATCAGAATTTCTCCCGTGGGCCCCACTGACCATTTTCGAAAATAAAATTCCATAATTCTCTAATATTCCAGGAAGTCCGAATACCAAATCTAGGAATCCAATTCCCATTAACGAACCTTTTTCCTTCACAAAAACCGGAAACTCTTCCGTGGAAAAAATCGCCTCTTTCTTCCTTTCCAATCTTTCTGTCAGATTCTCGCACGCACGCCCTCGCATACATACCTGTGAACTACGGGTATAACATTCTTCCTTAGAAACATTCGTCCCGAATGTTCCTTCTAAGTCTCAAAACGAACGCGTGCCAGTATAGTCTTCACTACTATACTTACGAAACAATCCTGCCACAGCTGGCCACAGAAATACCCACGCAAAATACCTACATCCAAGTCCACGAGGAAACACCTCTAACATCACCACAAATAATACTACTTTTGTCACTTTGTCGCGAGCCTTGCTCCAACGACTCCAACAAATGGTACCGCCGCACGCGATCATCAAGCCGCCAGACACTCGACTTACCATATTTCGAGCATCGCTTAGTATCCAAAACTCGGGTTACTATCTCTAACGTGGTCATCATTAATCGAACATTCTCGATGGATCTTCGATACTTTCCGATCATAACAATACGAAGATCGGCATCGCTTCCTAAGTCGGACGGCAAAAGCTAACATATAGGCAACCCGCCTATTCTTCACATGAACTAAAAAGGGCCCCAAGTAACTCGCTAAGTTCCTTTGTTTCCAAAACTCGCCACACCCTAACCGGGTGGTACTTTCAAGAAGACCGACCGTCAACTCAACTCTAAGCGCCGCCGATTATCCGCACGATTTCTCCGAGCCGAACATCTTCTAGACAAGCTTCGCACTATCCACACCTTTGGAACAAGCTCAACCAACTAATCAACCTTGCCAACATCGAACCAATCGACCGCAACTTACACTTCCGCCCCTACAAGGCTTCAAAAGGCGACATCCGAACACAAATGGTAGCTCAAACGCTCTCCACAGAGACAACAATCCTCACAACTACCTCAAATCCACGACCGCCCGAGGCGAATGCGATTCGAGACTCACCCGAAGTTCTTAACACATGCTTGGTAAAACTTCCGAAACAAAAACAGCCGTGAACTGGCTCCATCGTCATAAGGTGAAGGTAGGCACCTGCAGCCTTTACAACCTTTCTCGATAAATCAACATCGCCAAGTGAACGGTCCCGATCAAGAACACGATGGGCTGCTCCCATCGCCCGACCACCGGCCGAACGCATCCACGAACTCGCACGTTGGTTAACTAAACTTGGGCCTAGCACTCGTGACCCTACCACAAGGCGACCACCACAACCGCACCCCACCGCCATACATGCCGCGGGTTGACCCGCAACGTGGCCTCAACCCGACCCGCAACGCCGCACAATACTAGCTCCCGATCGAACAATCTCACTAATCACGTTACGAAAACCTAGCGTCTTCTTAGCTCGACTACCTTCTTTCAAATCACGCTACTCAGGACTTATCCCACGAACATAGCTCACGCACTATGCACTCCTATAAGGGTCAAACATAACACTACACCTTTCTCGAGATGGCCTTACCTCTAAGGTCTGCGTATAAAGCTCTAAGGCTCACACTTTCTATCCTCCAAAATCTTACTCTAACCCACCATGATTTCTAATCACAACTAACACACCGCTATCGTAACATAGCACTTAAGGTATACTCACCTTGAAAGTTACCGGACCTTGCCGCTCGCCCTCTTCTCGCCCTTGGTTAACCCGTCGATCTCTACGCTTTCTGGCCGCGCATAAGCCCGCATACGTGCCATGCTCAAGCTTCAATCAAGGATTACTCTTGCACAACCTTCTCTTAGGTAGTCATCAAGACTCGCGATACATCGGTATACTCTCCGGTAGCCAAATCCATAGCTAGTAACAAGGTTGTCTCGCAATCTATATTCTCGCTCCTGGCCGTGGAACCGAAGGTTCACATATCATGGCCGCAGCAGAACCGCCGCCGCCATGCTTAAACTCACGGGCTAGTAACGCCGCAGAAATCCCGAATGAAGCACTACCCTAGGTAATGATTGGGCTGCTCACAACCCTCTCAGATTCTACTCGCAGCCTCTGGCCGCCTTTGCCCTCCCGCCCGGCCGCCTACGCGAGGCATAACGGCAAGGGAAAGAAATACGTTTAGAGGTCCAACTTAAAACACAGCTAAGGCACGACCTCGAGTGAGAAGAATAGAAACCAATCCTAAATATCCTATAGCCTCCGATTATTGGCGTGGTGCACAACACACCGATAATCAAGACTTCATCGATACGGTCAGACACTTTCCGAGGATTAATCGCTCGATACCACTTTTGTCACGACCAAATCGCCCGTGGATCGTGCCTTACCCCGCACCCTAGTGACACAACATCGCAGTAATCACGAACATAAAACAACAAATACGAGATAACGTAAATATAAAACAATAATCAGGAAACTTGCCTTTCGCATATATATAACCATCAACTCTTTTACAAATGAAATTTAATCCTTTTACCAACCCACTTCACAACAAGATTACATGCACTTAAGAATGATACGACCACAATGGGCGACAGTGGCCCCGCCAAACCCCGAATGTAAACACTTACTACGACAGGACTATACCACCGATAAGCCTCCGAGAAACGGAGCTTCCCAAACGCCGAATCGTGACTCGAGAGCTAGGATCAACGATCGATGTACCTCAACTCGCGGCATGAACGCAGCCTCGGCGAGGTCGCATAACAAAAATTTAGTATGAAACTAAAAATAAATCAGTAAATGAAATCATAGTAGTCTATACAAAGCAGAGACATGTATGATAACCAAACTACGCTTCACCGTAAATAAGCGAATATGTCAAGTCGTGGACTCACACCTCAAGTCATCACTCAATTTAACAACGGGTCTCACGCCCACAACATCAATCGTGCCCGTGGAATACCTTCCTCACCGCCAGCCTATGATATACAAGCACCAAGGAATACATATGAACACCGTGTCCCACCTGTCCTAATAAAACTGCATCGTAAGTACGAAGGCATAGCCGACTACTAACACCTACGCATCAACAAGGTCATAAATCAGATTATAAGATCGTCTGCATCGCCACATGATCAAAGCCGCCACTTGCCCGCAGATCTAATGCGCGCCTAGTCCTCGAACTTCCCGCACTCCGCATAGGCCAATCTCATCGCCCGCACAGGTATTCCCGCATCGAGGGTAGCTACTCCCGCATCGCCCCGACTTTCGAGTCCGCACGGCCACGCGACCGCATGCCCATAAAGGACGACACTAACTCGAACTCTCGTAGCTCCGATAGGCCCTCAGACCCGCATGAGGTATTCTCGAATCACGGTCCTGCATCACCGAGTCTACCCGCAGACGGAGGGCGCTTAACCCCTAATCATCTCAAGAGATGAATGCCACAATACTATCATACGACTGATAGTTAATAAGCACAATCAAGGGAAACCCCCTTGTACAAACATCACAAGATACTAACACACGTAGCATCCTAACACGTTTACTTATCAAAGCAACAAGAAAGTATTACAAGGCTATCACAAACCAATACAATCAAGTTATTCACACAAGGTACTTTCTACTAACAAGTTCGGGTATCTATCCCCAAAGTACTTCACACATTAAAATCTTAAAAAAGATCTGCTTTTTCACATAAGTCACACAATACCCGTAGTATAAAATAGAGTGACTGTCCTTTTAAGAAAACCAAAACTCTTACCTTTGTAAAATCAAGTAACAACATTATTTTCCAAACGTCCAAGTTTGCCTAATTTCAAATGTTCACGTTTCTTATTTTAGAAAGGTTTCGTAGTTCATAGTCTTATTCATTTAAGAATATAATTCTCTTTTAAACAATCTGAGAAACATAAGCCTTATGTGTGAGTAGGATATTCTTGTTTATAACAATCTTATTACAACAACCATGATCTAGGAAATATCATTTTGTCTCATCTTAGCTTCTATGCAGATGGAAGTTTCTACTGGTTTTAATAATACTTAATTATTCAAAACATTTCCTTTTATTAACGCCGCAGTGGTTTGTCGATACACATTCGATTTCAAATCAAGAAAGCATTCTTAAGCCGTTATACCTAACTTCCCATAAAGCTAGTATAACTCTTAAGTTTTCAAACACCAAGTATTACTTCCTTTCAAAATGATTCAAAATCTTTTGAAATACTTCAAGTTCTTTCTTATCATATAACAAGCCGCTTATAGTTCAAATCGCTTACCTTTTAAAACCACATGTATTTTCTTACTAACATAAAGTCGTTATAACCAACTTCCCATAAAGCCGTTATAACACTTTATGTTTTAAACCACCCAAACACATTTAGCACATGACGCTCACCGCACTACATAGTTCACACATATCATGCTAGAAGAGATAGGAAGAGGTTCACATACCTCGCGACGAGTATCGACTCATAGCAAAACGCTCCAAGTACTTCCAAACGTCGGCTACCCCTTAAGCCACGTAGATCGCGCCACACGTAGTACATCAACCTATAAGGCCACAAGGCGCTTATTAACATTTAGATCTTATCGTAGAACATTCTACAGAAAATTCGCAAAGACTCTCCCCGCAACAGCAGCGTAAATCTCCTCCTCTAGCGGGGCCGGCTACCAAGCCAACCAGGGGGGGGTTATACATCTAACCCGAACGGGTACAATTCTACTCCACAGTACTACTACACAAGTCTACTGTAATACAGTTCAGTTCAGTTCTTCAGGCTTAAGTCAAAAGACATTGCCAACTAACCACGTTCAGTTCTATATATATAGTATACTTTAACTATATTTTCCTACAACATGTAATATCCAATTACAAAAGGGGGACAAGATAGTTACCTCGATAAGCCCATAATTATCCGAGTTTAATGTCGATCCTTAGCAAAGTTTTAGCTCCAACTCCGAGCGCTCCAACCCGCTCTAAACCACCCTTAGAAGTTCTAACCAACTTCTACACAATACTCCAACGGACTATGGAGATTTTCCTAGGGTTTCGGTTTTGGATCGACGGAAGTATAATAGTATTTTCTGGGCTTTTGTATAAGTGTAACCTTGGGAATACTACAAGGTATTTGGGCCAAGGTATTTGGACATTATAACAATACTAGGAGAGTATTTCTATACCACAACAAGGGGTATTATACGAAAACAACCTAGCAGTGGGGTACCCCACGCTAGCAACCCAGGAGTGGCACTACTCTCGGCTAGCACCCCTAGAGGGGGGGGTGCTCTCGGCCACAAGGGGGGGAGGCCCTTGGCCGAACTCAACACAAGGGAGGGAGAGGATTTTACACTTAGAAACATTTAGGAAAGGATGAAGAATTCATCAAAGGGAGAGGGGTATTTATAGCACAAGCCAAGGCCAACCAATGGCCAAGATTGAGCCAAGTGCTACACAAGTGTAGGGCCAAGATATGCCCAAGTGCCCCCTAGTCCCTACTCCTTAAAACCCTCACAAATATCTACCAAAATATCTACCACTTGACCTCCCCAATTCGTCCCATGTGCCGCCCACCTTGCCCACCAATGAGAGGGTGCCAAGTGCCGCCCTCTCGTTGGTCCAAAATGTTCCGTCTCTCGGAAAAATCCGCAAAAATGAGAAAAGACATAGCCGGAATTTCCCTTCGCAAGTTATGTAAAACGCTTCATTTAAAAAACGACTCTAACCGCAGGCACAAATGCCATTCTACTAAGCCACCTAGGCGGGGTGACACGTGTCACCCTCCTATTGGCCCAAAATAAAACATCTTCCAAAATATCCATAATGGCCAAAATCTCAAAACAAAGTGGCCCCACAAAACAGAAATTTCTCCCGTGGGCCCCACGTGACCATTTTCGAAAATAAAATTCCATAATTCTCTAATATTCCAGGAAGTCCGAATACCAAATCTGGGAATCCAATTCCCATTAACGAACCTTTTTCCTTCACAAAAACCGGAAACTTTTCCGTGGAAAAAATCGCCTCTTTCTTCCTTTCCAATCTTTCTGTCGTATTCTCGTACGTACGTCCTCGCATACATACCCAGGAACTACGGGGTATAACAACATTGTTATTTTAAAATATGATGAATGAAGTGCTATGAATACAAGAAAGAAAGGATATGTTTTATTAAATTATTTTTCTTTGCATATCATGCTGTTGCACGCTTATGAACTATAAGAAAATTTAGGAGCTAGAATAGACATTCCGCCTTCTAAAATATGAGTGTGTTTGTCTTCACGTAAAATGGTGAATTCACAAATCCCGGGGCTCAAGAGAGGTTCATCACGAAGCTCATGTACTCCGATGACGTAGTGGTGTCCAAGGAGCGGAGAAAATGTCGGAGAAAATGTTGGAGAGAACGAGAGTCAAATGGCCCAAGAAACGGTGGGACAAAAACTAGATAGACTCATAGAGTTAATGACAGCTGCAGTTCCACACATGATTCCGCCCGCACCTAGTGTCTCTCATAGCCCCAACTGTAACTGCACGCCCAGGACCGATCATGCATCGCACTACGCATCGGAGTGTAGAATCCCAAGCGCACTGGAGCAGGCTATGGGCAAATTTTATGAGGAGAAGAGAACCATCAGACTCGGGAAGGACCCCAAGGCCGACCCGATGGTATTCTCATGAAGTTGAAGACTTAATGTTCACATTGGGATGCGTGGAGACGCAGGCGCCAAATTGGTAGCGCAAGACTAGTGGATAATGCGCAGGTGTGGTGGAGGAATTTTAGGAAAATCGTCTCAAGTCACCACCAATGACTGGGAGGGTTCGTGAGCGCATTCATTGAGAAATTTATGCCTAATACGCGCAAGGATGCGCCAGACGAGTTTGAACAATTGAAGCAAGGTGACCGCAGCGGTACAAGAATATGATACACGATTCGTGAGGTTATCGGCATACAACACACATGTCGCCCCTACGTAAAATGGATAGAGTCAGCGATTTGTAGAGGTTTAAACCCGAACATAACGAAGAAGGGTGGCGTTAGCCAACGATCGAACTTATCTTCGATTGTCGATATGGCTTTGAGGGTAGAAGGTTTCGCTAAAGCAAAAGAGAATATTCGCAGAAGAGATTTCTGACGTCGATCATTTAACCGAGTCAAAATCAAGGGGAGTTTAGTAAGGATCTTCGTGACCGAACTAATGCGGGTCAGTCTTATTTCAAGCCTAAGGGGAACAGTTGGTCTAATTACCAAGGTAGCAAGGACAAGGCCACCAACCCTAACACAGGAGGCGACAAACCGTTTTGTAAGATTTGTCAAAGAAAACACACTGGAGAATGTCGGCTCTAACGAAGACATGTTATAATCGTGGAGAGTCAGCCACTATGCCGTGGATTGCAAGAAGAGGACCCAAACTCAATATATTCAGGAGGTCAAGCAACCACACCGCCATGGGGAAATCGTGGAAACCAACCCCGCCAGAGTCGTGAGGTCAACAACCCAACAATTTAATCGGCCTACGCTTTGCCCTGCAGGAATGAGGCGTAAACATCTAATGCGGTGGTCACTGTGTATTTTGCTAGTCTCGAGTATTCCCGCATTTGTATTATACGATCCCGCTCTACATTTTCATATGTGTCAATGGGCTTTGCTAAGAATTTACACGTAGAACCTTCTTATTTAAGTGAACCTTTGAGGTTATGACACCGCAGGGCCTCAATTTGGGCCTCTCGGGTGGTAAATAATTTCCCATTAGAAGTGAATGGCAGGGGAACAATGGTGAACCTAGTACTACTTGATATGGTAGACTTCGACGTCATTTTGGGTATGGATTGGTTGTCGGCATGTTATTCCATGTTAGATTGTCGACGAAAGATAGTGAGATTAACTTTTCCTGGAGAACCAGAAGTTGTTATAAGGGGTAGGGTTGGAATATCCTCGGGTCAGTTTATTCCCTACCTTGGGGCTCAAAAGTTATTGAGGAGTCACAGAGTGGAGTATGCATATCTGGCTAATATAGTGGATACCCAAAAAGAATCCTCAGCGGTGAATGATGTTCCTATTGTTCGAAATTTTCCGGAGGTTTTTCCTGAAGATCTTCCAGGCCTTCCTCCAGATAGAGAAGTGGAGTTTGCTATAGAGTTAATTCCGGGTACAAGACCTATTTCTATTCCTCCATATCTAATGGCCCCAGCTGAATTGAGGGAGTTAAAAGAACAATTGAAGGATCTTCTGGATAAAAGCTTTATAAGGCCTAGTGTTTCCTCAGTGCACGATCTGCTTTGTGAAAAAGAAAGACGGATCGCTCCGAATGTGCATCGATTATCGGCAGCTCAATAAGATCACGATCAAGAACCGATACCCATTACCAAGAATCGATGATCTTTTTGACCAACTTCAGGGAGCTAGCTATTTTTCCAAGATTGATCTCCGTTCGGGATATCACCAGCTGAAAATAAATCCAGATGATATATCCAAAACAGCCTTTAGAACCCGATACGGCCATTATGAGTTCTTGGTCATGCCTTTTGGGTTAACCAATGCCCCAACAGCTTTTATGGATTTAATGAACAGAATATTCAAACCATTCCTAGATTTGCTCGTGATTGTGTTCATAGATGATATCCTAATCTACAGTAAGAGTGTTGAAGAACATGAAGAGCATCTGAGGGTAGTGCTTCAAGTCTTGAAACAGGAGAAACTATATGCTAAATTTTCAAAGTGTGAATTTTGGTTGAAAAAGATAGCCTTTTTGGGTCATGTTGTGTCAAGGGATGGAATTATGGTTGACCCCCAGAAGATAGAAGCAGTGAAGAACTGGCCAAAACCGACCACTCCGACAGATATTAGAAGTTTCTTGGGTTTGGCTGGGTATTATAGAAGATTCGTAAAAGGTTTTTCTAGTCTTGCTGCTCCTTTGACCCGGTTGACTCAAAAAGCGGTTAAGTACCAGTGGTCAGAAGCATGTGAGGCAAGTTTTCAGAAACTAAAGGAATTGTTGACTCATCGCACAGCCTTAACCTTACCATCCTGACAGGAAGGGTTCACGCCTATCGATGCCTCAGAGTTGGGTTAGGATGTGTCTTGATGCGCTTTGGAAAGGTTATTGCGTATGCATCTAGACAATCAAGATACATGAGAAGAATTACCCAACTCATGACTTGGAATTAGATGTGGTGGTGTTTGCCTTACGAATATGGAGACATTATTTGTATGGTGTGCATGTGGATATATTTACAGATCATAAGAGTTTGCAGTACATAACCACGCAGAAAGATTTGAATCTCCGACAAAGAAGATGGTTAGAGTTGCTTAAGGATTATGACCTTAGTATTCTTTACCATCCTGGGAAAGCCAACGTGGTGGCTGACGCACTCAGTAGGAGATCAATGGGTAGCTTGGCCCATTTGGCAATACAAAAGAGGGGTATTGTTCGGGAGGTACAAAGATTGGGAAACCTCGGGGTTAGCTTAACTGAGATCGGTGAAGGTAGGGTGGTGGTACATGATACCTCGCAGTCTGCCTTAGCTTCAGAAATAAAAGAAAGTCAGTTTGAGGATACAGAGTTTGTTGAATTTCGAGAGAGGATCCAACAGGGAAAACCTTCACAGTTTACATTGGGATATAATGACGGAACCCTTCGGTATAAGGGTAGGTTATGTGTTCCTAAGGTAAAGGATCTAAGGAGGAAGATCTTAGATGAGGGTCACAACACAAGATATTCCATTCATCCAGGGTCAACAAAAATGTATCAGGACCTCAAGGAAAATTGCGGTGGACGGATGAAGATGGACGCCATGGAGTTTGTCGGGAGATGTGTTATATGTCAGCAGGTGAAAGCTGAACATCAAAAACCTGGCGGATTACTTCAGGACATTGGAGTCCCCATGTGGAAATGGGAGGCGATTCATATGGATTTTGTAACTGGTCTACCGAAAACTCGAGAAGGGTATGATTCTATTTGGGTGGTTGTTGATCGGCTTACAAAGTCAGCCAATTTCTTACCGGTCAAAATTACGTATCGCGCACCACAGTACGCACAGATTTATTTGAAGGAGATTGTGCGGTTATGTTATACCCCGTATTTCCAGAGTATGTACGTAAGGACGTACGTAGAAAAGTTTGAAGCTTAAAGTAGGCTTGGCCGA
Source organism: Przewalskia tangutica (assembly GCA_029844215.1). Classification (NCBI taxonomy): domain Eukaryota; kingdom Viridiplantae; phylum Streptophyta; class Magnoliopsida; order Solanales; family Solanaceae; genus Przewalskia; species Przewalskia tangutica. The sequence goes on along the minus strand of CM056723.1, from coordinate 74,575,683 downwards.
TTTTATTTTATGCACAACCCCCGATTATAGTCGTTTTTCGACGAAACGTTTTAGACAACTTGCGAAGGGAAAATTCCGGCTATGTCATTTTTAATTTTTGCGGATTTTTCCGAGAGACGAAATGTTTTGGACCAACGAGAGGGCGACACTTGTCACCCTCAAGTTGGTGGAGTGTGGACGGTTTGGACGATTGATCTTGGCTTCTCTTTAGTCAATAGTTGGTAGGATATTTGTGAGGGTTTTAATGAGTAGGGACTAGGGGGCACTTGGGCACATCTTGGCCCTCCACTTGCCCCCCACTTGGCTAGATCTTGACCCTTGGTCTTCCTATAAATACCCCCCCTTTGAAGACTTCTTCATCCATTCCAAAACTTTCCTAAGTCTTGAGAGCTCTTCCCCGCTTTGTGTTGATGTCTCGTCCTAGCCTCCCCCTCTCCCCTTTGTGAGTCCCCTTGGCCGAGAGTCCCCTCCCCCTTGGCCGAGAGTACCCCCCTTCCTAGTGGGGTTGGCCAAGGGGTACACCCCCCCTTGTGGTGTTGTCTCGTATAAATACACCCCCACTTGGTAGAAATACTCTCCAAAGTATTGTTACTATACCCAATTACCTTAGCCGTATACCTTGTAGTATTCCAAAGATACCTCTATACGTAGAGCCCGGAAATACTACCTTATGTCCTTTTGTCTCAAACCGAAACCCTAATGAATATCTGCATAGTTGTTTTGAGTAATAAGAAGAAGTTGCAGAACTTCTAAGGGTTGTTTGGAGCGGGTTGAGCACCGAGTAGAGCTAAACGTTGCTCAGGATCGACATTATACTTGGATAATTATGGGCTTATCGAGGTAAATATCTTGTCCCCCTATTGTAATTGGAAATTACATACTGTAGTAATATGGAAATGAATATAAGATTCATAGAAGAGATTTGAACTGTAATAGAAGGATATTACAGAAAAGACTTGAACTGAAATCACATCAGAAGATTAACCTGCAGAGTAGTCTAGACTTTGATAGACTTGTATAACCGTTATAGGTTGAAGTACTGCGAGTAGCGTATTCTACTCGGAGGGTGGAAAAGGCTAGCCGGACTACAGTACTTTGGAGCGCTTTTGCTAATAGTCGATAATCGTCGCCAGGTATGTGATTCTTCCTATACTCTTGAGCATGATATTTTAAAGTATATATAGTACGGTAGACGACGTGTTAATCGAATAATAATTACGGCAATGTCTTTTGACTTAAGCCTGAATAATAATTACGGCAATGTCTTTTGACTTAAGCCTGAATAATAATTACGGCAATGTCTTTTGACTTAAGCCTGAATAATCTTGAAGTATCTCAAAAGAATACTGAACCATTTTTAACAGAAGAGTAATACTTGGTTTTAAAAGCTTAAGAGTTATACTAGCTTTATGAGAAGTTAGGTATAACGACTTAAGAAAGATAAAAAGAAGGGTTTATTGACTTTAAGAAGATTAAGAGACTTAATCTTAAAAAGATAAGAGACTTGACTTGGTTTATTAATATGAATTTTGTGAAACCTCATTCGTGAGAAATGAGTACTTGGTTTTTAAAAGCAATAACGTTTTACTGATTTCGGAAATCAGAATAAGTATCGAACAAACCACATCAGCGCTAATAAAGGGAAATGTTTTGACTAATAAAGTATTATTAAAACCAGTAGAAACTTCCATCTGCATAGAAGCTAAGATGAGACAAAATGATATTACATTTCCTAGATCATGGCTGCTGTAATAAGATTGTTATGAACAAGAATAACCTACTCACACATAAGGTATATATTTCTCAAATTGTTTTAAAGGATTAAAACTATGAACTACGAAACCTTTTGAAAATGAGAAACTTGAACATTTGAAATTAGGCAAACTTGAACGTTTGGAAAATAATGTTGTTACTTGATTTTACAAAGGGAAGTGTTTTGGTTTACTTAAAAGGATAGTCACTCTATTTTCATACTACGGGTATTGTGTGACTTTTGTGAAAGTAACGTATCTTTTAAAGAGTTAATGTATGAAGTACTTTGGGGATAAAAACCCAAACTTGTTTATCATAAAGTAGAAAGTATCTTGTGTGGATAACTTGATTGTGTTGGTTTGTGATAGCCTTGTAATACTCTCTTGTTGGTTTGATAAGTAAACATGTTAGGATGCTACGTGTGTTAATATCTTGTGATGTTTGTGTAAAGGGGTTTTCCCTCGATCGCGCTTATGTTGTTTAACTATCAGTCGTTATGTTGGTATTGTACCACTCACCTTGACATGATCCCGGGGGTTAAGTCGCCCGACGCGGTATATCTCAAAGTGTCCGGGACCATGATTCGAGAATACCTACGCGGGTCCAGTGGACCTATGCGCGAGCTATGAGAGTTCCGTGTTAGTGTGCGGCCTTTATGGTCATGCGGTCTATGTGGCCTACGCGATCGCGAGTCCAGCGGACGGGGAGTAGCTACCTCGATGCGGGAATACCTCACGCGGGCCATCGGTGGCCTACGCGAGTCGCGGAAGTTCCAGTGGCTAGACGCGCACATTAGATATCATGGGCGAGTGGCCGCTTTGATCATGTGACGGTCTAGACAGATCTCATGATACAGTTTATGACCTTGTTTGTACTGGGTTTTAGTAGTCGGCTATGCCTTCGTACTTACCCCGTACGGTTTTATGATGACACAGGTGGGACTTGGTGTTCATGTGTATTCCTTTGTGCTTTTATATCATAGATCGCCGGTGAGGAAGGTATTCCACGGCATGATTGATGTTATGGGCGTGAGACCCATAGTTATATTTGAGTGATGACTTTGGCGCGAGTCCTCGACTTGACATAATCGCTATTTATTGTGACATGTAGTTTGGTTATCATACATGTCTCCCGCTTTATATAGACTACTATGATTTCATTTACGATTTTCGGGCCACATACTTGGTACTGCCAGATCGACCTCCTTCGGGCCGCGTTCATGCCGCAGTAAAGATACACCGCCGTTGATCCTCGCCTTAGGGTCACGTCAGCGTTTGGGAAGCTCCGCTTTCTCGAGGCTTATTCGTATAGTCCCCGTTGTTGTAGGTGCTACATTCGTGGTATGACGGGGCCCTGTCCCGTCGTTGTTGTCATATCATTCGTAGAGGTCTGTAGTACTGTTGTGGGCAGGGTTGTAATGGGATGTAACTGTTCGGATCTAAGTTTTTATATATATATATATGCCGAAAGGCAACTTTTCTTCAGATAAACATGTGTTTCCTTTGCATTATTTCATGTTGTGTTTTATGTTCCGCTGATTTTCTCTGATGTGTGACTACTTGGGTGCCCGGGTAAGACACCAGTCACGGGCCCCGGAACGGGTCGTAAAAAAAGTGGTATCAGAGCAGTTAATCCTCGGAAAGTGTCTACAGACCGTATCCAGTAGAGTCTTGATTATCGGTGTGTTGTGCACCACACCAATAATCAGGAGGCTATAGGATATTTAGGATTGGTTTCCATTCTTTCACTCTGAGATCGTGCTTAGAGCTGTGTTATAAGTTGGACCCCTCTAACGTATTTCTTTCCCTTACCGTTATGCCTCCGCGTAAGGAAACCCGAGCCCAGGAGGGCAAGGCAGCCGAGGGAGCTGCGAGTAGAGTACAGAGGGTTACGTGGGCACGGGCCCAATCATCACCTGGGGTGGTATTTCATTCGGGGAGTTATGCTACGTCCCCAGCCCCAGCAGAGTTTACACAGCGCAGCGTGCTCATCGCGACCATGATATATGAACCTTCAGTTCCACGACCGGGGACAGAGAATATAGATTGCAAAGAGGCGACCCTGTTACTAGCTATGGATTTGGCTACCAGAGAGTATACCGATGTACCGCGAGTCTTGATGACTATCTAAGAGAGGGTTGTACAAGAGTAATTCTTCAGTTAGGCTTGAGCATGGCCTGTGTACGGGCTTATGCGCAAAGCAGCCAAGAAACGTAGATCGACGGGTTAACCAAGGACGCAGTAAGAGGTCGTAATGAGCAAGGTCCTTTGGTAACTTTCGAGTCGAGTCTCCTCACCAAAGAGATTAGATTATGCACATCCACCTGCAGCAGAGGTCCTCCACAGATTCGTGACGCTCGGGTACGCAGGAGTTGGTCGAGCTCCGAGCTTCCGTTCACGCTACACGTAGGTTCCAAACACCGGATTCGCTTTTTCCCAAGTGTTCACGGCGATGCACGCCATCCCGGGAATGTCATCTTTTAGTTGGTACTTGTTTTACATGCGCCGCTGCCATGTGTCGAAAGGATGTCCTAGTAGGAGGGATGCATGTAGGAGGACTCAGCCTTCATGATCAAGTGACCGCCCATCATCTTCCTAGCTATGCGCCTACTACGGTGTTTTATTAGAACGACTAAGGAGTGAAGAAGAGATACAGTATATCCTTAACCCTCTAGAGATTAGTACGTGTAAGATGAGTATATCTTAAGTATTATGTTCAGATAACATAAGTGAAAAATTGTGATTAGAAATCATGGTTAGAAACCGGGGAAGATTGGGGGATAGGAAAAGTGTGAGCCTTAGAGCTTTATACGTGGAAACCTTGAAGGCAAGGCAATCTTGAGTAAAAGATTACATTCGTGTTTGACCCTTATCGGAGTGCATAGTGCACGTGAGTTATATTGGTATATAAGTCCCTGAGTTGTGGGAAATGAAAGAGGGTAGTTGAGCTAAGAAGACCGCTAGGTTTTCGTAACGTGGATTAGTGAGATTGTTCCGGATCGGGGAGCAAGTGTTTTACGCGAGAGTGGGTCGGGTTGAGGCCATGCCGCGGGTCAACCCGCGACCTGTTTTATGGTGGGGTCAGTTTGTGGTGGTCCCGCCAGGTGGTAGGGTCACGAGGGTGTTAGGCCCAAGATTAGTTAACCATCGTACGAGTTCGTGGATGCATTCAACCAGTAGTCGGGCCGATGGGGTCAGCCCATCGTGTCTTTCTGACAGGACCGTTGGCGGTGGATGATATATCAGAAAGGTTGTAAGGCTGCACGGGGTGCCTACCTTCACCTTATGACGATGCATTGAGCCTGTGGTACTACTGCTTTTTCTCGAAGTTTTACCAGCAGGTTAGGAACTCGTAAGTCTCAAGATCGCATTCGCCTCTGCGGTGTGTGGATTTCAGGGGTAGCTGTAAGGATTGTTGTCTCCTGTTGAGGGAGTGTTTTAATAGCTACCATTTCAGTATTCAGATGTCGCCTTATGAAGCCTTGTAGGGGCGGAAGCGTAAGTTGCCGGTCGATTGGTTCGATGTTGGCAAAGTGCTGATAATTGGTTCATATTTATTTCGGCAGGATGTGGGTAGGGTGAAGCCTATCCAGGAGAGGTTATCGGCAGCTCAGAGTCAACAGAAGTCATGCGGATAATCGACGACGACGCTTGGAGTTCGTGCCGACTGGTCTTCTCGAAGGTACCACCCCGGAAGGGTGTGACGAGTTTTGGAAAATAGAGGAAACTTAGCCCGAGTTACTTTGGGCCTTTTCAGATCCGTTGGAGGATAGGCCGGGTTGCCTATAAGTTAGCTTTGACGTCCGACGTGGGAGGCAGTATGTCCGGTCTTTCATATTGTTATGTTCGGAAAAGTATCGGAGATCCATCCAGAGTGTTCCCAGTTAATGATGACCAAGTTAGAGATAGTAACCCAGAGATTTGGAACCGAATCGAATGAGATATGGTAAGAAAAGAGTTCGAGTGTAGCGAGTACGACGCGTAAGGGAAGAAGCGAGCATGTATTGCGAGCATAGATGTGATCATTTCTTTTGTAAGGAGAAGGTGCGAAGGAAGTATATTTTAGACCTCGGGTAAGGGCTTTTGTGATGTTAGAGGTGTTTCCTCGTGGACTTGGATGTAAGTATTTGCGCAGGTGTTTCTGTGGCCAGGTGTGGCAGGATTGTTTTCGTAAGTATAGCAGTGAAGACTATACTGGCGCATGTTTGTTTGAGACTTAGAAGGAACATTCGGGACGAATGTTTCTAAGGAGGGGAGAATGTTATACCCCGTATTTCCAGAGTATGTACGTAAGGACGTACGTAGAAAAGTTTGAAGCTTAAAGTAGGCTTGGCCGATTTTATTTTGTGCACAACCCCCGATTAGAGTCGTTTTTCGACGAAACGTTTTAGACAACTTGCGAAGGGAAAATTCCGGCTATGTCATTTTTAATTTTTGCGGATTTTTCCGAGAGACGAAATGTTTTGGACCAACGAGAGGGCGACACTTGTCACCCTCAAGTTGGTGGAGTGTGGACGGTTTGGACGATTGGTCTTGGCTTCTCTTTAGTCAATAGTTGGTAGGATATTTGTGAGGGTTTTAAGGAGTAGGGACTAGGGGGCACTTGGGCACATCTTGGCCCTCCACTTGCCCCCCACTTGGCTAGATCTTGACCCTTGGTCTTCCTATAAATACCCCCCTTTGAAGACTTCTTCATCCATTCCAAAACTTTCCTAAGTCTTGAGAGCTCTTCCCCCCTTTGTGTTGATGTCTCGTCCTAGCCTCCCCTCCCCTTTGAGGCCCCTTGGCCGAGAGTCCCCTCCCCCTTAGCCGAGAGTACCCCCCCTCCTAGTGGGGTTGGCCGAGGGGTACACCCCCCCTTGTGGTGTTGTCTCGTATAAATACACCCCCACTTGGTAGAAATACTCTCCAAAGTATTGTTACTATACCCAATTACCTTAGCCGTATACCTTGTAGTATTCCAAAGATACCTCTATACGTAGAGCCCGGAAATACTACCTTATGTCCTTTTGTCTCAAACCGAAACCCTAAGGAAAATCTCCATAGTTGGTTGGAGTATTAAGAAGAAGTTGCGCAGAACTTCTAAGGGTTGTTTGGAGCGGGTTGGAGCACCCGGAGTAGGAGCTAAACGTTGCTCAGGATCGACATTATACTTGGATAATTATGGGCTTATCGAGGTAAATATCTTGTCCCCCTATTGTAATTGGAAATTACATACTGTAGTAATATGGAAATGAATATAAGATTCATAGAAGAGATTTGAACTGTAATAGAAGGATATTACAGAAAAGACTTGAACTGAAATCACATCAGAAGATTAACCTGCAGAGTAGTCTAGACTTTGATAGACTTGTATAACCGTTATAGGTTGAAGTACTGCGAGTAGCGTATTCTACTCGGAGGGTGGAAAAGGCTAGCCGGACTACAGTACTTTGGAGCGTTTTGCTAATAGTCGATAATCGTCGCGAGGTATGTGATTATTCCTATACTCTTGAGCATGATATTTTAAAGTATATATAGTACGGTAGACGTACGTGTGTTAACTGAATAATAATTACGGCAATATCTTTTGACTTAAGCCTGAATAATAATTACGGCAATGTCTTTTGACTTAAGCCTGAATAATAATTACGGCAATGTCTTTTGACTTAAGCCTGAATAATCTTGAAGTATCTCAAAAGAATACTGAACCATTTTTAACAGAAGAGTAATACTTGGTTTTAAAAGCTTAAGAGTTATACTAGCTTTATGGGAAGTTAGGTATAACGGCTTAAGAAAGATAAAAAGAAGGGTTTATTGACTTTAAGAAGATTAAGAGACTTAATCTTAAAAAGATAAGAGACTTGACTTGGTTTATTAATATGAATTTTGTGAAACCTCATTCGTGAGAAATGAGTACTTGGTTTTTAAAAGCAATAACGTTTTACTGATTTCGGAAATCAGAATAAGTATCGAACAAACCACAGCAGCGCTAATAAAGGGAAATGTTTTGACTAATAAAGTATTATTAAAACCAGTAGAAACTTCCATCTGCATAGAAGCTAAGATGAGACAAAATGATATTACATTTCCTAGATCATGGCTGCTGTAATAAGATTGTTATGAACAAGAATAACCTACTCACACATAAGGTATATGTTTCTCAAATTGTTTTCACTGAGTTATAATCGTTAGAATTTGATGCAATTCGGAGGAATTGTACACCTCTCTAATATGATCATATAGAACCAAAAATTAGGTAAAATGGACGTACGGTTTGAAAGTTATCATAGTTCAATGTTCCTGCCTTAGATTTGGTCGAAATTCGGAAAGGCATAATTACGGTCTGTTTTTATTGAGTTTTACTTATTAGAATTATATGAAAATTTACATGGTTGTAAATCTCTCTGATACGGACAGATATATATAAAGATTTATTAAAACGGACTTACGAGTTGAGAGTTATTGTAGTTTGAAGTTGCTGCCTCGGATTCGTCGGAATCCAGAAGGGCAGGATGTTGAAACGTAAAACTGTACTAATATGTGGGGAATATGAAAATTGTTGCTAAATGAAAGTTCTAGATCTCTTTGTTTTGGACATTTTGAGATCTTACGGGGGTCTATCCGACTTACGGATTGAGAGTTATCGCTGTTTAAAGTTTCTGCCTCGGATCTATCGAGATCCAGGAAGGGCAGCGAATAAAAGTGTAAAACTGTACCAAATGGTACAGAATATGAAAGGATGGTTCACATGGAGACGTGTAGCTCTCTGTTCTCGTCGTTTTGAGATTTTATGGGGCTTGAACGGGTTTACAGATTAGGAGTTATGACTATTCTAAGATTGGGTGTTGTTTAATAAATATTCTGCCGGAATAAATTTCATGTGGCTGTTTTGAGGATAAATTTCTGTTAGTTACCCAAAGTAGTTTTAAATGAAATTTGGTACAGTGAAAGATCCCCGTCTTACCTTAGTTTCCGCTTGAGAAACACCTTAGTTGGAGTTATGGTTAAAAAGTTATAATCGTTACAAGTATGAATGACAGAATGTTAGAAAAGAGAATAGTATTTATTTGATCTTCTGAAAAATATGAAAAGTGAATACGTGTTCACATAAATATATAAATATATAATGGATCAGGTTGCACGCCGCAACAAAACATAAAGTAAATATATGTTCACAAATACGTAAATATAATGGACCGGGTTGCACGCCGCAACAAAACGTAAAGTGAATACGCGTTCACAAATACGTAAACATAATGGATCGGGTTGCACACCGCAACAAAATGTAAAGTGAATATATGTTCACAAATACGTAAATATAATGGATCGGGTTGCACGCCGCAACAAAACGTAAAGTGAATACACATTCACAAATACGTAAACATAATGGATCGGGTTGCACGCCGCAACAAAAACGTAAAGTGAATACGTGTTCACAAATACGTAAATATAATGGATCGGGTTGCACGCCGCAACAAATATGAAAGATGAATACATGTTCACCTATATATAAATATGAAAAGTGAATACGCGTTCACAAATATATAAATGTAATAAACATGTGGAAATGCAGGGGAATGTCTTAACGTATAATACGAGATAAAATGAAGTGTTAGTTAAACCGAGAATTTCCTATGAGGAGTTGTTGCATATTTAAAGATGTTGTAACCTGATATGTTTTTGCAATATGCTTATTACGTTATAATGTGATTGCACTTGGAATATTGTGGTGTTACTTTGAATTGCGGTAGAGGTTCTCACTTCGGATGGTAGGTGACTCTTTATTTAACATGTTTCAGAAAGCGTGATAGAGGAAAGGCTCCACGCCAAGGCTAGCGATCGTCCCGCAGCCTCTTGTCATACCAAGTCCATTGCTTCGGGCTTGGTACTCGTCAGGTTCAGAATGTCAGTTCCAGTGTCTCGGGAAATGCCCGTGTGGAATGGGCTCCCTTCCAACTTAGAATAATATTTGTCAGTATGTCTATGTAGAAACAATATTTACACGAGCATGGGCTCGCGTTATATTTTCAATAAAGTCATAAACAAATTTCTTTATTGTTATTTTTATTAATAGCTCCGTATTTGAATATAAGTTTAAATTTCTAAATAAAGAGAATTAAATGGTGCTCCTGGTGGAAAATAATTGTCCAGGTGCCATCACGCCCTAAGTAAATACTTAGGAAAAGTCGGGGCGTGACAACCTTTCCCGTCCGCTGCACCTCAAGATAATCAAAGTCTAATCATGCATATATTATTTGTTAATATAAGGCTTACACACATACAAGGATATAATCCTTAACAAAGTAAGCCTTTCAAAACAATCACGGGCCCACGTCGTCAAGACTCAAACTTTAATATTAAAAAAACATCATTACATACTAGGTAATCATATCATTACCTTCAATTAAACAATATACAAAAAGCCCCAATTTGGAACCCTATAATTTTCTCCAAATTTAAATAGACTTCCATAATCAAATTAAACCTCACAACATGATAATCTAGCATATTACATCACTAATTTATAACAATTGAAGTAAATTAATCCATAAATACCCCTTTGATCAATGATATAACTCTCTTATTCTCACAAGAAACTACATGTTTCCCAATTTACATGAACAATATAACACCATTAAAGGACCTTAAATTAGGGAACTAAAATATAAAGGATCAAAATCTTTACCTCAAAGATGAATTCACTCTTGAACTTCAGAAACCCTCTCCTTACGGCTCTAGGTTTGAGAATTTCTATTTTGGATAATGAGACTGACCTAGGAATTTAATATAACACCTAATCCATCGATTCCGCCCCAGCGAAACTAACCCTGCTGGTGCGGACGTGCTCCCTCGTAAATCAACCTCGCTGAGGCTGCGTCACTTGACACCTCGTATCTGCGCAATAGCGATCCCGACTCCGCAGAGGCGCACCCGCCCCTGCGGAAATCCCATCCGCCAAAGCGAAAACTCAACAGTTACTCTAAGACCCGCCACACCAACCCGCCAGGCGACACGCGATAATGAACAACGATGTCGTGAAAGTGACACGGATCATAAGCAACTTCATCTTCCACCAAATACCTGAAACACTCCCGAGACCCTCAAAACACAAATCAGACATGCTTCTCCAAGGTAAACAGTGCTACAAACTCACCCGTACTCATGAATTTTCCTTTTAACCGAGCTAAGACATACTTTTATAAAGAATCATCCGGAAAAACCAAAAATCCAAATTTCAGAAATAACACCACAAAATACATCCAAATATCTCGAGAAGCGAACCAATAACTCGACTAAGTCATAAATGACCCTCCGGAGCTACCGGAAGTGAGGAACTCAGAAACAAACCCATCTCCTCAAAAGTCAATATTGAGTCAAACTATCCAACTCTAAGATTCTAGTTTTGGTTTTTTCATCCAAAATTCATGTAAATGGACCTCACGATCCGTGCTATCCATCCCCGCGCATCACAAACCCCACATAGTGTCTACGGAAAGGGTAAATTATTCAAATAGAGGTCTCAGGATAAAAACGACCGGATAGGTCGTTACTGTCACGAGTAAGGTTCTCCAATCTTGTTGAGTATCCAATTCAGTTAGCTATTTCGAGAATCGGATTTACTAATCACAATGTTGATATTTCTTGTGGGCTAATCCCGAGTCCCCGCTTGCCTATTCAAACTACTTCAATGTCTATATTCTTAAGGTCATCATCAGGAATAAGAACTTAGTGACATCTTCTATGTTTTACTAAGCAAGGCGAGTAGGTATATTCCTATCCTAAACGTGATTATGTTCCTTGATATCTAGGTTCAAGAACAAACTCCACTTTATCCGAAATGCAATCCATGAATCTCTGTCCCGAGTTCAACCCTAGATTTATAGATAGTATTCAATTAGTGATCAGACAATCTATACTATATTAAAAGTGAGAATCCCTTAAACCAAAAGTTAAATTACTAAAATGTCCTTTAAATGCAATCCATGAATCTCGGTCACTTGCTATGATATAATTGGGAGGTCGAAATATTTTTCTTTACTCTCTTCGTGTTTGGGAGAATACACTTAATTGCTTATTTCAACATTTGATTTCCCCTTTTTTTCGTGTCTTTATATAATATTTCCTCCGTCCCCTTTTTACTAACAATTTAGCTCAAACTTTTTGTCACTTTAAGAATTCAAGATTAAAAATTTATAATTGTTGTCAACTATACCTCTAAAGTTAAATAAGTGTACACAATATTTAAGAGGAAAAATTATTCTATCTTTATAAACTAAGAATTACTTAGTAATCTATCTTTTGTATTTATTATTTTTCTAATAGGCATGAAAAAAGCTAATACGACAGTTAAAATTGGACAGAGGAATTAAATATATTAAACTCTATTCATTTTGTCCATGTTAATGATGATGCGACTAAATTTAAATTATTCATACTTCAATGACATTATTTAACACTGCAGGCTCAAGGGTCAAGCCAATAAACAATGGCTTTAGGCCCCCTAATTTTTAAGGCATGTTTTTAATTAATATTCCCTCAGTTTTATGTAATGTAATTTAACATGATACAAAATTTATAAAAGTATAAAAACTTAAAATTTGTGATCAATAATAAATCATAGATATTTTTTAATAGAAGAAAGAAGAAATAAACTATGTGAATCTCCCCTGTATGATGCTCCAACCCTCCTTGTGATCTTCCTATATCAAAAGTCTCTCTAAAAACGTGTTTTTTGGAGAATTGAAAACAATAATAATATACCCAGTGTAATCCCACACAGTGAAATATGGGAGGGTAAGATGTACGCATACGTTATATCTACCTTTGTAGGGTATAGAGGTTGTTCCCGATTGATCATCGGCTCAAAAGAACATAGTCAATGCAAAAATTCAAAAAAAATAAGACAACAAGATATCACAATAACAAAATAAATAAAGCAACACATAGGAATACACACAAAAGTGTATGGATCTACGTGAAATCTAAATAATACTACAAAGAAATTGAGAAGAGAAGATGGAGAGGCTAGCCCCCTACACCTCTCAGACACAGTGCGACAAACTCATCTACCTACTAACTTTTTATCCTAATCATCGACCTCCAAATCTTCCTATCTAGGGTCATGTCCTCAGTCAGTTGGAGTTGTGTCATGTCTTGTCTCTCACACATCCTAACTGGTGCATCCTCACACATCATGTTCACATGCCTGAACCACCCCAGTCTCGCTTCTCTCATTTTATCTGCAACGACTCCGACCTTGTCCCGTATAATTTTGTTTCTAATCATGTCTCTCCTAGTATGACCACACATCCATCTAAGTATCCTCATCTCCGCTACATGCCTCTTCTGCACGTGGATGTTCTTAGCTGGCCAACATTCTGCCCATACAACAATGATGGTCTAACCACCACTATGTAGAACTTACCTTTTAGCCTAGGCGATAACTTCTTATCACAAAGCACACCAGAGGCGAGCCTTCATTTCATCCACCCTGCTCCAATAAGTTGTGCGACATCATCATCATCATCAATCTCTATGTCTCATTGTATTATGGACCCAAGATACTTGAAGTTTCCTCTTTTGGGTATAGTTTGTGCCTCAATCTTCACTTCTACATCTATCTGCTCATTTGACGTGTCACTGAACTTGCACTCTATATACTTTGTCTTAGTCCTATTTAACCTAAAACTTTTCGAATCTAAGGTCGATCTTCAAAATTCCTGTCACGACCCGATCCCGGGCCCGTGACTGGTGCCTTACCCCGGGCACCCTAGTGATACAACATCAGAGAAAACCAGCGGAAAATAAAACTTAAACAAGAAACAAGATATATGATCATAAAACAGGCCAACCAAACGGTTACCTTCCAATAAAATATATATAAACAACTCTTTCAAAACGAACAGTTTAATCCTTTTACAAACCCGGCACAACAAAGATTACATGCACTCTAAGAGTTTTTATACAACATGACGGACAGGGCCCGCCATACCCCGAATGTACAAGAACCTACAACTCGGTAACATACCAAAAGATAAGCCTCCGAGAACCGAGCTTCCTAACGCCGAATCGTGATCCTAAGAGCGAGGATCAACTACCGATGTACTCTACTGCGGCATGAACGCAGCGGGCGAGGTCGCGACAACAAGTACAGTATGTGAAATCAAAATATCGCAGCTTAAATCATAATACATAAAGCGGAGACATGTATGATAACAAAAATACATTACGCAACATAAAAGCGATCAAGTCGTGACTCACGCCTCAACGTCATCACTAATATAACTATGGGTCTCACGCCACAACATCAATCATGTTCGCATCATGGCGCATGCCGGACTGCATGACGGTGTAGACATGTCCATGATGCAACAATAATAACAATGCCGCATGGCCACATGCCCTAATTGCCGGTGTAGACATGTCCATGTAACATCAACAACAATATATCCGGGTGATCAACCCCGCCGCACGCCACATGCCCGATTCTGTGACGGTGTAGACATGTCCATGTAACCACAATAACTCTATATCGGGTAATCAACCCCGCCGCACGGCCACATGCCCCGAATCAGACGGTGTAGACATGTCCATGTAACATCAACAACAATATATTGGGTGATCAACCCGCCGCACGCCACATGCCCCCAGACGGCGCAGTAGACATGTCCATGTAACCACAATAACTCTATATCGGGTAATCAACCTCGCCAGATGGCCACATGCCCCGACTGCAGACGGTGTAGACATGTCCATGTAACATCAACAATAATATACCGCACAACCAGGCTATCACAAACAAGCTCAGGCAAATTACCATACTTCTAGACTTTTATAAAAGATCCACTCTTTCTCAAGAAGTCACCTGATATCAACATTTGCACAACAAAGGCTATCTCAACAAGAATAGGCGAGTTACACAACAACAAGCATAGGCAAGTTATACAACAACAAGCATAGGCAAGTTATACATAACTCAAGGTACTTCCATTTTATATCAAGGTCCGGGTTTTAACCCTAAAGTACTACGTACGTTAAATTCCTTTTAAAGAGATCCATTCCTTTTATAAAGGTCACCCGACACCCGTAGTATAAAAATAGAGTGACTCACATTTTTAGGTAAACCAAAACACTTTCCTTTTCAACAACATTCTTTCCCTAAAGTTCGGCTTGCCTAATTTCAATTACTCAGTCTCTTTATTTTAGAAAAGTTTCATAGTTCATAGTCTTAATCATTTAAGAATATAAATCTCTTTTAAACAACTGAGAAACATATGTCTTATACGTGAGTAGTTTATTCTTGTTTACAACAATCTTGTTACAGACCATGATCTAGGAAATGTAATACAATTTTGTCTTATCTTAGCTTCTATGCAGATGGAGGTTTCTACTGGTTTTAATAACAATTAGTTATTTGCCAATACACTTTCCTTTATTAGCACTGCTGTGGTTTGCTCGACACTTATTCTCATTTCCGAAATCAAGAAACATTATTCTTTTTAAAACCAAGTACTCATTACTCGCGAATGAGGTTTCACAACATTTTTAACAAAATGTTAATAACCAAGTAAAACAAGTTAAGTCTCTTATCTTTCAAGATCAAGTCTCTTAACTCCTACAATTAACAAACCAATCTTTTACCTACATGTAGTCGTTATAACTAACTTCCCATAAAGCTATTATAACACCCTATGTTTTAAACCAACCAACTCATTTAACACATGTACGCGTCACCGTACTACATAGTTTACAAAGCATCATGCTAGAAAGGATAGGAAGAGGTTCACATACCGCGACGATTATCGACAATAAGCAAAACGCTCCACGATCAGAACGGCTAGCCTTTTCCACTCTTCAAGTAGAATACGCTACTCGTAGTACTTCCACCTATAAGGCCACAAACGTCATTAACTTCTAACCGCATGGTTCCATATTCTCTGAAAATTCAACATTTCCGCAACAACAGCGTAAATCTCTCCTCTATCGAGGCCGGCTACCAAGCCAACCAGGAGGGGGTTATACGCCTAACCGGACGTGTACAATTCTACTACACAAGAATACCACACAAGCTTCATCTGAATACACCCTATGTAACTACAATTGAGTTCTCTCTTTATTCAGCTTAAGTCAAAAGACATTGCCGCAAAGCTATGTTCAGATCTATATATAGTATACTTCTACTATATAATCCTACAACATGTAATTTCCAATTACAATAAGGGGACAAGAATATTTACCTCGATAAGCCCAAAATTATCCAAGTTATAATGTCGATCCTGAGCAAGGTTTAGCTCTACTCCACGCTCCAATCCGCTCCAAACAACCCTTAGAAGTTCTAACCAACTTCTACTTAAATACTTCAACTCGCTATGAAGATTTCCTTAGGGTTTCGGTTTGAGACTAAAAGGACAAAAGGTAGTATTTCCGGGCTCTACGTATAGAGGTAACTTTTGGAATACTACAAGGTAAAGGCTAAGGTATTTTGGGCATTATAACAATACTTGGAGAAGTATTTCAATACCACATGGAGGGTATTATACGAGAACAACAAGGCATGGGTGTACCTCGGCCAACACAACTAGAGGGGGTACCCTCTCGGCCACACGGCCTCTCAACGGGGGAGGGGGTGTGGCGGAAGAACACAACAAGAAGAGGGGAGGGAGATTTCAAGACTTGGAAACATTTGTGGATGAATGAAGTCTTCATAAAGGGAGGGGTATTTATAGGGAAGCCAAGGGCCAACCAATGGACAAGATCAAGCCATGTGCAAGGCAAGTGTAAGGCCTTGATCAAGGCAAGTGCACCCTAACCCTACTCCACAAAACAAGGCACCAAACAAGCCATAAAACAAGGCACAAAACAAGGCCAAAACAAGGAGCCAATCGGCCATGAAAACGTGACCCAATCGCCAACCCAACGTCCACTGAGGGTGAAAAGTGTCACCCTCCCGTTGGTCCAAAACATTTCGTCTCTCGGAAAAATCCGCAAAAATCAAAAAGGACATAGCCGGAATTTTCCCTTCGCAAGCTTTGTAAAACGTTTCGTCGAAAAACGACTCTAATCGGGTGTTGTGCACAAAAATATTTTCGGCCAAGTCTACCCTAAGTTCAAACTTTTCACGCACGCCCCACGCATGCTCAAAATACGGGGTATAACATTCTCCCCTCCTTAGAAACATTCGTCCCGAATGTTCCTTCTCAAGACGGATATCGATGAAGTTCCTCTAACAAGTTGCCAACGCCACAACTTGGCCATGAAATAACACACGTTCTCTTCCTTCCTTACTCGTCGTGCCCCCCTCGAACACTTGAACTCTCCCAAGATATCGCACCTACTTGCCATCACTTCGCTTCAAAACCGTGGAGTCACTACCTCCAAACTTGGTCATCTTACTAGCTTCACTTTCCGCCAAGGCCATTCCCGGCCTTCACGAACCGATACTGGTCGAACGCATCCACGAACTCATACGATGGTTAACTAAACTCGGGCCTAGCATCCTCGTGACCCTACCACCTGGAGGGACCACCTCGAACCGACTTACCACAAATCGGCCGCGGGTTGACCCGCGAATGGTCCTCAACCCGACCTCCGTCGCGCCAACTCTTGCTCGCCGACACGGAACAATCTTACTAATTCACATTATGGAAGCCACCACTTTCATTTTACACAACCCATGGACTTATCACACAAATATCTCCCACGTATACTACTCACTCTGATAAAGGTCAAACATAAAATAAATCTTTTACACAAGACGACCTTACCTCTAAGGTCTCAATCGTGAAATAGTCTAAGGTTCACACTTACCACGCCCCCAGGCTTACCCTTCTACACTAACCAGGTTTCTAAATCACATTTTAGCACAAAGCTATCCGAACATAACACTAAACACATCAGCATACAAAACTCTAGAGGGTTAAGGATATACCTCTCTACCGCTTTTCTAATCACGCCCCGCTCAAGGTTGTGGAGGACCACTCGACCGGCGGAGGTACAAAACTAGTTCACTGAGGCGGTCCGCCTCGAAAGTCACCAAAGGACCTCGTTGTTCGCCTCTTCTCACGATCTTGGTCATTCCGTCGACCTCTCCGCTCTTCACCCCCAAGTGCATAAGCTCGCACGCGCAATGTCCATGCTCGGTGAAGAGCTACACCAGCAAGCTCGCCAAGTAGTCATCTAACCCGTAACGAGCGGTGTACTCTATCCTCCATATCGGCTACTACAATGGGGCATACCGAGCCAATGAGTCGAACTCCACATTGTACTCCCGAATCAGACGCCTGCTCGCCTCAACATCAAGAATCTGTCACCGAGCCCTCTCATCCGCGAGGCAAGAAATGTGCAAGAAATGCCCCGAGAACTCGTCCCAAACGGTGGAAGTGCATTCTCTCCCGACAGCCCCACGAATCAAACCCGATCATGCGGTATCACGCACCGATGCGAACCTAAGACCACCGACTCGGTCTCAAGGCCTTGATCACTCACGATCCGTCAGAATCGCTTGGATGAACTCGCGGATCATCCTCGTGCCTCGACCGTAGAACTCAAGCGCTACATCTCGTAAAGTCCTGTAGCCTCAAACTATCCGATCTAGGGTGAACCACTTGCGGCATCGAATCGGAATCTGCCGATCCAGCCTATCTCATATCTCGCCACGACCGCCAAGAATCGGGCCATCTCGTTGTAACCCATCTCATCCGCTCCGGTGTGGACCGAGGCTCAGTATCGTGGTCTCAGCAGCCCACCGCTGCGCTCTAAACTCGCTGGCCGGGCGGCGTCGCAAAACTCGCCGTCAAGCACAATCTCAGTCTTGACCGCTCGCGCCTCGTACTCCTCAGATCTCACTAGCAAGACCTCGGCCGCCTTGCCCTTCGGGCTCGTTGCTGCGCGGAGGCATAATCGTAAAACGAGATACGTCGAGGGGTCCAACTTACAACACAGCCTCTAAGGCACGATCTCGTAATGAGAAGAATGGAAACTAATCCTAAATGTCTGCGACCTCACGATTATAGATGTGGTGCACAACACATCGATAATCAAGACTCTACTAGACACGGTCTGTAGAGACACTTTCCGAGGATTAATCGCTCGATACCACTTTTGTCATGACTGTCACGACCCGAACCGGTTCGTGGATCGTGCCTTACCCCGCACCCTAGTGATACACCATCAGAGAAAATCAGCGGAACATAAAGCATAAATATGAAACGAGAGACATGATAAATAAAAGCAAATAGGCCAACCAAAACAGTTGCCTTCCAACATATATATATAAACATTTGAACAAGCATAATCCTTACACCGCCCACAACAAAGCATGCACTCTAAGATTTATACAACAACTATGACGGACAGGGCCCCGCCATACCCCGAACGCATAAGAACTTACGGACTCGGGATAACATACCAAAGATAAGCCTCCAAGAAACGAGCTTCCCAAAACGCTAAATGAGATCCTAAACGCGGGATCGACAATGATGTATTTCTACCAGATGAACGCACTCGGCGAGGTCGATAACAGGTACCAAGTATGTGAAACTGTAAAATACTGTAAATGAAATCATAATAGTCTATAAAAGCAGGAGACAGGTATGATAACCAAACTACAGTACACACACATAACAGTTATATCAATTCAGGGTCTCACGCCCACAACATCAATCCTGCCCGTGGAGTACCTTCCTCACTGCCGGCAATCTATGATATGATAACAACAAGACAGCAATCCAAATGGGAGCATACCCGTGCGCTACGCATCGTGTCAGTATGTCCAAAGGGAAATAATAAGACAGCATTCCAAATGGAAGCATACCCGTGCGCTACGCATCGTGTCAGTAGGTCCAAAGGGAAATAATAAGACAGCATTCCAAATGGAAGCATACCCGTGCGCTACGCATCGTGTCAGTAGGTCCAAAGGGAAATAATAAGACAGCATTCCAAATGGAAGCATACCCGTGCGCTACGCATCGTGTCAGTATGTCCAAAGGGAAACAATAAGACAACAAGGCGGTAATCAAAGTGGAAGCATACCCGCGCGCCACGATCGTGTCAAGATGTCCAAATCGACATAAAAGTAACACTATCAACAGAACGCATCCGTGGAATTTATCCGCCACCGCCGGCCACGCCCAAGTAAGTTCTCAACAAGTCAACCGACCCTCCATCGAGACGCCAGAGTATAGAAACACAATTCTTGCACAACAAAGGCTATCACAACAAGCATAGGCAAGTTTTCACAACAACAAGCATAGGCAAGTTTCACAACAACAAGCATAGGCAAGTTTCTACACAACTCAAGTACTTTCATTTTATGCCCAAGTCGGGTTTTAACCCTAAAGTACTACGACGTTAAATTCCTTTTAAAGAGATCAATTTTTATAAAAGTCACCCGATACCGTAGTATAAAATAGGGTGACTTATATCTTTAAGTAAACCAAAACAACTTCCATTCTTTCTTTTTTAAAACCAGACAAGGCAACACCATGCTTTCTTTTTGACCAAAACACCTCTCTTTTAAAGTCAAGTTACCACATTAAAACCGATGATAAAACCTTTCTTTTGTTTTCATAAGGTCGTTATAACCAACTTCCCATAAAGTCATTATAACACCTTATGTTTTAAACCATTTTAAGACAACACAATGCCTTTCTTTTCCCTAAAGTTCCAGCTTTGCCTAATTTCAATTACACAAGTCTCTTTTGAAAAGTTTCATAGTTCAATGTCTTAATCTCTTTTAAAACAATTGAGTAACATATGCCATAGGCGAATAGGTTATTCTTGTTCATAATCAATCTTATTAAGCACCATGATCTAGAAAATGTAATATCATTTTGTCTCATCTTAGCTTCTATGCAGATGGAGGTTTCTACCGGGTTTTAATAATACTTAATTATTCAATACATTTTCCTTTATTAACGCCGGTGGTTTGTCGATACACATTCGATTTCAAATCAAGAAACATTATTCTTTTAAAAAACCAAGTACTCATTACTCACGAATGAGGTTTTACACAAACATCCATATTAAGTCAAGTCTCTTATCTTTTAAGAATAAGTCTCTTAACTTCTAAACCATTAAACCATTCTTTTATCTCTCTTAAGACGTTACACCTAACTTCTCATAAAGCTGGTATAACTCTTATGTTTTCAAACCAAGTATACACTTCTTCCAAAAAGGTTTCTTAATCTTTTAGAATACTTCGAGGTTCTTTATTATCACACATCAAGTCGGTTATAAGTCAAATCAGTTATCTTTTTTAAAAAGAAACCACAAAGCATTTCTCATTTACATAGAGCTGTTATAACACTTTATGTTTAAAAACAATCAAATACATTTAACACATGTACGTCTACCGTACTACATAGTTATACACATATCATGCTAGAACAGATAAGAAGAGGTTCACATACCTCGCGACGATTATCGACTAATAGCAAAACGCTCCAAGCACCTCAAACCGTCGGCTACACTCTAAGCCAAGCAGATCACTCCACACGTAGTACTTCAACCTATAGAGGCCACAAGGCGCCTATTAACATCTTTAGATCTCGACGTAGAATATTCTACAGAAAATTCGGCAGCACCTCCCCCCCCGCAACAGCGTAATTCTCCTCCTCTATCGAGGCCGGCTACCAAGCCAACCAGGGGGGGGGGGTTTACACGTCTAACCGGACGTGTACAATTCTACTCACAGTAATACTACACAAGCCTACTGTAATACAGTCCTATGAAATTACAGTTCAGTTCACTTCTTAAAATTCAGGCTTAAGTCGCAAGACATTGCCGTAAGTATTATTCAGGCTTAAGTCAAAAGACATTGCCGCACAATTATAATGTTCAGTTCTATATATAGTATACTTCAACTATATATTCCTACAACATGTAATTTCCAATTACAATAGAAGGTCAAGAGTGTTTACCTCGATAAGCCCAAAATTATCCGAGTTTATATGTCGATCCTGAGCAAGGTTTAGCTCCTACTCCGTGCGCTCCAACCCGCTCCAACCAACCCTTAGAAGTTCTAACCAACTTCTACTTAAATACTTCAACTAACAATGAAGATTTCCTTAGGGTTTCGTTTAGAGGCTAAGAGGAAGTATAATAGTATTTTCTGGGCTTTTGTATAAAAAGGGTACTTTGGAAAGTACTACAAGGTATATGGGCTAAAGTATTTGGGCATTATAACAATACTAGTAGAGTATTTCTATACCACAAAAATGGGTATTATACGAAAACAACTAGGCTAGTGGGTGTACCCAAGCCTCTACAAAGGGAGGGAGGCCCTCTCGGCCAAAGCTTCTCAAGGGAGGGGAGAGGGGCTTTGGACGAAGCAAACAAGTGGGAGGAGTATTTTGAGACTTAGATAGATTGCTCAAGTTTTGGATGAAGAATGTCTTCAACTAGAGGTATTTATAGGTCAAGTGAAGGCCAACCAATGGCCAAGATGAAGACAAGTGCATAGCAAGTGTAAGGCCAAGATTTAGCCATGTGCTACCTTATCCATCTACACAAAATATCCTACCTAACCCTTGACCAAAATTTCAACACCAAAAACGTGCTAATGGTCGCTTGCCGTCCCACTTGCTTCCAATGGGAGGGTGACACTTGTCCCTCCCGTTGGTCCAAAATGTTTCGCCTCTCGGAAAAATCCGCAAAAATTATTAATGACATAGCCGGAATTTTCCTACGAAAGTCGTGGAAACGCTTTTAAAAACGACTCTTTGGCACTTGTGTACAAATTTCGAAACTTGTCAATTCTTAAGGCAAAAATTTAATACGTACGCCCTCACGTACATACTCTGGAAATACGGGGTATAACATTCTCTTCCTTAGAAACATTCGTCCGAATGTTCCTTCTCAAGGTGGATTACGAAGAAGATCTTCTAACAAGTTGCCAACGCCACGCCTGGCCACGACCTAACACACGTTCTCTTCCTTTCTTACTCGTCGTGCCCTCCTCGAACCCTTGAACTCTTCTAGTATACGCACCATACTTCGCCATTACTTCGCTTTCAATACTTTGGAGTCACAACCTCCAAACTTGGTCATCTTACTAGCTTTATTTCCTCTAAGGCCATGCCCGACCTTCACGACCCGATTCTGGTCGAACATATCCACACACTCATACGATGGTCATCAAAACTTGGGCCTAGCACCCTCGTGACCCTACCACCTGGCGGGACCACCCAGAGCTGACCCCACCTCGAACAGCCGCGGTTGGCCCTCAACACGGCCCCAACCCGACCCACTTAACGCATCACGCTCTTGTTCCCGATCCGAACAATCTTACCTCTGGTCATGAAAGCTACCACTTCCATTGCACACTACCTGTGACTTTATCACACAAAACGTTCTAGGCATAAAAATGCACTCCGACAAGGATCACTTGAAAAATCTGGTACTCAAGACGGCCTTACATCTAAGGTCTCAACTGTAATATTCTAAGGTTCATCATTTTCTCACCCTCAAGCTTACCCTTCTCACAACCAGGTTCTACATCACGTTTTAGCACAACGCTATCCGAACATAACACTAAACACATCATCACATCATCAATACATACAAAACTCTAGAGGGTTAAGGATATACTTGAAAATAGGCGATTCAGAGGACCGCTAAAACTGGGAACTTCCACCGCGACCTCTACCGTGGCCCGCCAGTGTATGAACATCCTGCCTGACTATGGAAGGTGAAGAACCCGCAATGCATCCCGTAGTCAGGCTATCCTACCGCTACACCCGGTCGGACAGTTTCTCCCTAAATGGCCTCACGCCGCATGTAAAACAAACTCCCGGACTAGCACGACACTCCCACCGTGGAGTCTACCACGCCGTCACAACGAGGTATGGGTGGCTTCACCGTTAACACCCTCGCTCTCCCGAAATCAACCTCGAGCCCCGACCGCCTCCCGAAAACTCGACGCTCAAGATTGTAGAGACCACTCAGATCGGGCGAGGCGCATAACTAGTCGCTGGCCGAGGCGGTTCGCTCGAAAATCACCAGCGACCTCGCAGCTCGCCCTCTTCGCCGACTTTGTCATTCCGCCGATTTCTCCGCCTCACCTCCAAGTGCATAAGCTCGCATGCTGGCAATGTCCATGCCCTACAAGAGCTACACGAACAACTCTGCTAGGTAATCATCGAGCCCTCAGAACATATCGGTGCACTCGATCCTCCATACTAGCTACTAATGCGGGACGCATCGCCAATTAGTCGAACTCACATTGTACTCCCGAACCGCACGCCTGCTCGCCAGAACACCAAAAATCGTTTACCGAGCCCTCTCATCCGCGAGGCAAGAAATGTGCAAGAAATGCTCGCGAACTCGCCCCAAATAGCCGGAAGTGCATTCTCTCCCGACAGCTCCCACGAATCAAAACCCGATCGCGTATCACGCGGTGATGCGAACCTAGGACCACCGACTCGGTCTCCGATGCCTTGATCACTCTCACGATCCGTCAGAATCGACGGATGAACTCCTCGCGATCATCCTCGTGTCTCGACCCATAAAACTCAAGCGTTACACTCGTAAAATCCCGTAGTCTCAAACCGCTCGGGGTGAACTACGGTGCTATCGGGATCGAATCGCCGTGATCCAAATTATCTCATATTCGCCACGACCGCCAAGAATCGCCATCTCCTTGTACCCATCTCATCTCGCTTCCAGCCGTGGGACCGAGGCTCGTGTATCAGAGTCTCGGCAGCCATCGCCGCGCTTAAACTCGCTGGCCGGGCGGCGTCGCGAAACTCGGGCCGGAAGCACTGTCTCGTATCGACCGCTCGCGCTCGCACTTCTCAGATCCCACTAACGCCTCTTCGATCGCTTTGCCTATCTGGGCTCGCTGCCTTACGCGGAGGCATAATCGTAAAGGAAAAGAATACGCCGGAGGGTCCAACTTATCACACCTTTCAGGGCACGATCTCGTAATGAGAAAGAATGGAAACCAATCCTAAATGTCCTATAGCCTCACGATTATAGATGTGGTGCACAACACACCGATAATCAAGACTCTACTAGACACGGTCAGACACTTTCCGAGGATTAATCGCTCGATACCATTTTTGTCACGACCAACCGGGGCGTGATCGTGCCTTACCGGGCACCCTAGTTATACAACTTCAGAGAAAATCAGCTGAACATAAAGCATAAATATGTAACGAGAGACATGATAAATAAAAGCAAATAGGCAAACCAAAACAGTTGACTTCCAACATATATATATATAAATTTGAACAGCATAATCTTTACACTCGCCCACAACAAAGCACTGCACTTAAGATTTATACACAACTATGACGGACAGTGGCCCCGCCATACCCCGAACGCATAAGAACTTACATGCACTGGGATAACATACCAAAGATAAGCCTCCGACGAAACGGAGCTTCCCAAAACGCTGAAATGAGATCCTAAACGCGGATCGACACCGACGATTTCTACTGCAGATGAACGCAGCCCGAAGGAGGTCGATAACAGTACTGTATGTGAAATCGTAAAATATCAGAATGAAATTATAATAGTCTATAAAAGCAGGAGACAGGTATGATAACCAAACTACAGTACACACACATAACAGTTATATCATTTCAGGGTCTCACGCCCACAACATCAATCCTGCCCATGGAGTACCTTCCTCACCGCCAGAATCTATGATATGATAACAACAAGACAAAGAATCCAAATGGGAGCATACCCGCGCGCTACGCATCGTGTCGAGATGTCCAAAGGGAACAAATAAGACAACATTCCAAATGGAAGCATACCCGCGCGCTACGATCGTGTCGAGGTCCAAAGGGAAATAATAAGACAAGATTCCAAATGGAAGCATACCCGCAGCTACGATCGTGTCGATGAGGTCCAAAGGGAAATAATAAGACAACATTCCAAATGGAAGCATACCCGCGCGCACGATCGTGTCAAGATGTCCAAAGGGAAACAATAAGACAACAAGGCGGTAATCAAAGTGGAAGATACCCGCGCGCTACGATCGTGTCGGTATGTCCAAAGCGACATAAAAGTAACACTATCAACAGAACGCACTGCGGAATTTATCCGTCACCGCCGGCCACGCCCAAGTAAGTTCTCAACAAGTCAACCGACCCTCCATCGAGACGCCAGAGTATAGAAACACAATTCTTGCACAACAAAGGCTATCACAACAAGCATAGGCAAGTTTTCACAACAACAAGCATAGGCAAGTTTCACAACAACAAGCATAGGCAAGTTTCTACACAACTCGAAGTACTTTCATTTTATGCCCAAGTCCGGGTTTTAACCCTAAAGTACTACGTACGTTAAATTCCTTTTAAAGAGATCTATTCCTTTTATAAAAGTCACCCGATACCCGTAGTATAAAATAGGGTGACTTATATCTTTTAAGTAAACCAAAACAACTTCCATTCTTTCTTTTTTTAAAACCAGATTAAGGCAACACCATGCTTTCTTTTTTGACCAAAACACCTCTCTTTTTTAAAGTCAAGTTACCACATTAAAACCGATGATAAAACCTTTCTTTTGTTTTCATAAGGTCGTTATAACCAACTTCCCATAAAGCTGTTATAACACCTTATGTTTTAAACCATTTTAAGACAACACAATGCCTTTCTTTTCCCTAAAGTTCCAGCTTTGCCTAATTTCAATTACACAAGTCTCTTTTTGAAAAGTTTCATAGTTCAATGTCTTAATCTCTTTAAAACAATTGAGTAACATATGCCATAGGCGAATAGGTTATTCTTGTTCATAATCAATCTTATTAAGCAGCCATGATCTAGAAAATGTAATATCATTTTGTCTCATCTTAGCTTCTATGCAGATGGAGGTTTCTACTGGTTTTAATAATACTTAATTATTCAATACATTTTCCTTTATTAACGCTGCAGTGGTTTGTCGATACACATTCGATTTCAAATCAAGAAACATTATTCTTTTCAAAAACCAAGTACTCATTACTCACGAATGAGGTTTCACACAAACATCCATATTAAGTCAAGTCTCTTATCTTTTAAGAATAAGTCTCTTAACTTCTAAACCATTAAACCATTCTTTTTATCTCTCTTAAGACGTTACACCTAACTTCTCATAAAGCTGGTATAACTCTTATGTTTTCAAACCAAGTATACACTTCTTCCAAAAAGGTTTCTTAATCTTTTAGAATACTTCGAGGTTCTTTATTATCACACATCAAGTCTTTTATAAGTCAAATCAGTTTACTTTTTACAAAGAAACCACAAATCATTTCTCATTTACATAGAGCTGTTATAACACTTTATGTTTCAAAACAATCAAATACATTTAACACACGACGCTCACCGACTACATAGTTATACACATATCATGCTAGAACAGATAAGAAGAGGTTCACATACCTCGCGACGATTATCGACTAATAGCAAAACGCTCCAAGCACCTCAAACCGTCGGCTACACTCTAAGCCAAGCAGATCACTCCACACGTAGTACTTCAACCTATAGAGGCCACAAGGCGCCTATTAACATCTTTAGATCTCGACGTATAATATTCTACAGAAAATTCGGCAGCACCTCCCCCCCCCGCAACAGCGTAATTCTCCTCCTCTATCGAGGCCGGCTACCAAGCCAACCAGGGGGGGGGGGGGTTTACACGTCTAACCGGACGTGTACAATTCTACTCACAGTAATACTACACAAGCCTACTGTAATACAGTCCTATGAAATTACAGTTCAGTTCACTTCTTAAAATTCAGGCTTAAGTCGCAAGACATTGCCGTAAGTATTATTCAGGCTTAAGTCAAAAGACATTGCCGCACAATTATAATGTTCAGTTCTATATATAGTATACTTCAACTATATATTCCTACAACATGTAATTTCCAATTACAATAGAAGGTCAAGAGTATTTACCTCGATAAGCCCAAAATTATCCGAGTTTATATGTCGATCCTGAGCAAGGTTTAGCTCCTACTCCGTGCGCTCCAACCCGCTCCAACCAACCCTTAGAAGTTCTAACCAACTTCTACTTAAATACTTCAACTAACAATGAAGATTTCCTTAGGGTTTCGTTTAGAGGCTAAGAGGAAGTATAATAGTATTTTCTGGGCTTTTGTATAAAAGGGTACTTTGGAAAGTACTACAAGGTATATGGGCTAAAGTATTTGGGCATTATAACAATACTAGGAGAGTATTTCTATACCACAAAAATGGGTATTATACGAAAACAACTAGGCTAGGGTGTACCCAGGCCAAGCCTCTACAGGGGAGGAGGCCTCTCGGCCAAAGCTTCAAGGGAGGGGGAGGGCTTTGACGAAGCAAACAAGTGGGAGGGAGTATTTTGAGACTTAGATAGATTGCTCAAGTTTTGGATGAAGAATGTCTTCAACTAGAGGTATTTATAGGTCAAGTGAAGGCCAACCAATGGCCAAGATGAAGACAAGTGCATAGCAAGTGTAAGGCCAAGATTTAGCCATGTGCTACCTTATCCATCTACACAAAATATCCTACCTAACCCTTGACCAAAATTTCAACACCAAAAACGTGTCAATGTTCAAGCTTTCCGTCCACTTGCTTCCAAAGAGAGTGTGACACTTGTCCCCCACCCGTTGTTCTAAAATGTTTAGTCTCTCGTAAAAATCCGCAAAATTATTAATGACATAGCCGGAATTTTCCTCACGAAAGTCGTGGAAACGCTTTCGTCGAAAAACGACTCTTTTGGCACTTGTGTACAAATTTCAAACTTGTCAATTCTAAGGCAAAATTTAATACGCACGCCTCACGCATATACTGGAAATACGGGTATAACATTCTCCACTCCTTAGAAACATTCGTCCCGAATGTTCCTTCTCAAGGTGGATTACGAAGAAGATCTTCTAACAAGTTGCCAACGCCACGCCTGGCCACGAACTAACACACGTTCTCTTCCTTTCTTACTCGTCGTGCCCTCCTCGAACACTTGAACTCTTCTAGTATACGCACCATACTTCAGTCATTACTTCAGTTTCCAATACTTTGGAGTCACAACCTCCAAACTTGGTCATCTTACTAGCTTTATTTCCTCTAAGGCCATTCCCGGCCTTCACGAACCGATTCTGGTCGAACATATCCACAAACTCATACGATGGTCATCTAAACTTGGGCCTAGCACCCTCGTGACCCTACCACCTGGCGGGACCACCCAGAGCTGACCCCACTCAAACAGCCGCGGGTTGGCCCTCAACACGGCCCCAACCCCACCCTATAGTCGTTTTTCTACAAACGCTTTCCACGACTTTCGTAGGGGAATTTCCGGCTATGCCATATTTTATTTTTGCGGATTTTTCCGAGAGACGAAACATTTTGGACCAACAAGAGGGCGATACTTGTCACCCTCTCATTGGAACACCTTGGACGACATTATGGACGATTTGGGCTTAAGGGAGTAGGTAGGATATTTTGTGTTGGTTGGTGTGGTAGATGGATAAGGTGTACTTGGGTGAATCTTGGCCTTACACTTGTGTAGCACTTGGCTCAATCTTGGCCATTGGTTGACCTTCACTTGGCCTATAAATACCCATCCCTTTGAAGACTTATTCATCCATTCCTAAATGTTCCTAAGTGTTAAATCTTCTCCCTCCCCTTTGTGTTGAGTTCGGCCAAGAGGCCTCCCCCTCTCCTAGAGGCCTTGGCCGAGGGGTATGCCCCCCCTCCTAGTAGTGTGGCCGTGGGGTACCCCCCCCCCTAGCCTAGTTGCTTTCGTATATACCCCCCCCTCTTGGTAGAAATACTCTCAAAAGTATTGTTATAATGCCCAAATTACCTTAGCCGTATACCTTGTAGTATTCTAAGGTTATACCTATACGAAAAGCCCAGAAATACTATTATACTTCCCGTCTGTCACAAAACCGAAACCCTAGGAAAATCTCCATAGTCCGTTGGAGTATTGTGTAGAAGTTGGTTAGAACTTCTAAGGGTGGTTTAGAGCGGGTTGGAGCGCTCGGAGTTGGAGCTAAACGATTGCCCAGGATCGACTTTATACTTGGATAATTATGGGCTTATCGAGGTAAATATCTTGTCCCTCTATTGTAATTGGAAATTACATGTTGTTAGATTATATAGTTGAAGTATGCTATATATATAGTACTGAACATAGTTATCGGCAATGTCTTGCGACTTAAGCCTGAATTTAAAGAAGAATACTGAACTGTAATTACATAGGTCAGACATTGAGACTTGTGTAGTAGTACCGTGAAGTAGAATTGTACAGTTAGGGTTAGATGTATAACCCCTGGCTTGGTAGCCGCCTCGATAGAGAGGAGATTTACGCTGTGGGGAGGTGCCGAATTTTCGGAGAATGTTCTACGATGAGATCTAAATGTTAATGTCACTTGTGGCCTTATAGGTTGAAGTACTACGTGTGGCGCGATCTACTTGGCTTAAGGAGTAGCCGGCGGTTGGAAGTACTTGGAGCGTTTTGCTATTAGTCGATACTGCCGCGAGGTATGTGAACCTCTTCCTATCTCTTCTAGCATGATATGTGTGAACTATGTAGTACGGTAGACGCATACGTGCTAAACGATTTGATTGATTTAAAACATAAAGTGTTATAACGCTTTATGGGAAGTTGGTTATAACGACTTTATGTTGGTAAGAAAATACTTGTGGTCTTTAAAAGGTAACGATTTGAACTATAAGCGCTTGTTATGTGTTAATAAAGAACTTGAAGTATTTCAAAAGATTTTTGAATCATTTTGAAAGAAGAAGTAATACTTGGTTTTTGAAAACTTAAGAGTTATACTAGCTTTAGGGGAAGTTAGGTATAACGGCTTAAGAATGTTTTACTGATTTGAAATCGAATGTGTATCGACAAACCAACTGCAGCGTTAATAAAAGGAAATGTTTTGACTAATTAAGTATTATTAAAACCAGAGAAACTTCCATCCGCATAGAAGCTAAGATGAGACAAAATGATATTTCCTAGATCACTACTTTGTAATAAGATTGTTATAAACAAGAATATCCTACTCACATATAAGACTTATGTTTCTCAGATTGTTTAAATGAGAATTATATTCTTAAATGAATAAGACTATGAACTACGAAACCTTTCTAAAATAAGAAACGTGAACATTTGAAATTAGGCAAACTTGGACGTTTGGAAAATAATGTTGTTACTTGATTTTACAAAGGTAAGTGTTTTGGTTTATTTAAAAAGACAAATACTCTATTTTATACTACGGTATTGTGTGACTTATGTGAAAGCAACGGATCTTTTAAAAGATTTAACGTATGAAGTACTTTGGGGTAGATACGAACTTGTTAGCTTAAAGTACCTTGTGCGAATAACTTGATTGTCTTTGGTTTGAGATAGCCTTGTAAATACTTTCTGGTTGATGTGATAAGTGAAAATGTTAGGATGCTACGTGTGTTAGTATCTTGTGTGATCGTGATGTAAGGGGTTTATTCTTGTTGTGCTTACGTTGTTAAACGTTAAGCCCGTTGTACTATTATTGTATCACATACCCTTTGACTTATTATACCGAGGGCTTGCCACCCTTGATGCGGTCTTTACGGCCTATGCGGTCCTCGTGACTATGCGAGCGCGGTAGCTCCAGGATTGATCATTCCGGTGTTTAGCCCGACGCGGGATTCCCTATGCGGTCCGGCTGAGACTATGCGGTCTTTTGAGACTATGCGGGTTGCGGAGCCTAGCGGATACCGAGGGTTAGCCGCCTTCGACGCGGGTATACCTCAGCGATGCGGGACCATGATTCAAGGAATACCTCACGCGGGTCCGTGTGTGACCTATGCGCGAGTGCGAGAGTTCGAGTGGATAGACGCGACATTGATATTGCGGGCGAGGCGGCCCGATCATGTGGTGCGGTCTAGAAAGACCTCGGGATACGCTTTGTGGTATTTTTGGTATCGTGGGTCTTAGTAGTCGGCTATGCCTTCGCACTTGCCCCGCACGGTTTTATTGTGATAACTTTGAGGCGTGAGTCCCCGACTTGACACGATCGCTTATTTGTTGTGAATCGTAGTTCGCTTATCATACATGTCTCCCGCTTTATAGACTATTATGATTTCATTTACGATTTTTAGTTTCACATACTCTGCACTTTTGTTATCGACCTCCTTCGGGGCTGCGTTCATGCCGCAGTTGAGGTACACCGCCGTTGATCCTAGCTCGTGGTCACGCCATTGGGAAGCTCCGTTTCTCGGAGGCTTATCACGTATAGTCCCCGTCGTAGTAAGTGTTTACATTCGGGGTTTGGCGGCCCTGTCCCGCCATTGTTGTCATATCATTCTTAGAGGTGCAGTAGTAATCTTGCAAGTGTGGTTTGTAAAAGGATTAAACTGCTCATGTTGAAAAAGTTGTTATTTACATATATGCCGAAAGGCAAGTTTTTCTCGATTATTGTTTCATATTTCATAATATGTCTTGTATCGCTTTATGTTCGTGATTACTGATGTTGTATCACTAGGGTGCCCGGTAGGCAATCACCACGCCCGAATCGGTCGTGACAAAAGTGGTATCGAGCGCTTAATCCTCGGAAAGTGTCTACGCATCGTATCCAAGAGAGTCTTGATTATCGGTGTTTTGCACCACATCAATAATCGTGAGGCTATAGGGTATTTAGGATTGGTTTCTATTCTTCTCACTCGAGATCGTGCCTTAGAGCCGTGGTTGTAAGTCGACCCTCCGACGAAATTATTTCCTTATCGTTATGCCTCCGCGTAGGCAAACCCGCCCAGAGGCGCGCAGCGGAGGAGCCGCGAGTAGAGTTCAGAGGGTTACGAGGGCACAGCCCAATCATCACTGAGTTAGGTGCTTCATTCGGGATTTCGCGACATCACTAGCCCCGTAAAGTTTAGCACGGCGTGGCGCGTTCCTCTGCGCCATGATATTTGAACCTTCGCCCACGATCAGAACAGAATATGGATTGCAAAGAGGCGACCACATTAGCTATGGATTTAACTACCAGAGAGTATACCGATGTACCGCGAGTCTTGATGAATATCAACGAGAGGTTGTGCAAGAGTAGTTCTTGATTAGGCTTCGAGCATGGCACGTATGCGAGCTTATACACGCAGCCGAGAAACGTAGAGATCGACGGGTTAACCAAGGACGAGAAGAGGCGAGCAAAGAAGGTCCTTTGGTAACTTTCGAGGCGAGTCACCTCACCAGCAGATTTGATTATGCACATCCACAATGCAGAGTGGTCTTCCACGGATTTCAGGACGTTCGGGGTATGCAGGAGTTGGTTAGAACTCCAGGGCTTCCGATTCACACTTTGGCAGACGTCATCCCGGGGAATGTCGTCTTTTAGTTCGTACTTGTTGTACCTATGACCGTCAGGGTCTGATGTCGAAAGAGTGTCCTGGTAGGAGGACTTAGCCTTCAGGATCGGTGGGTAGTTCGTCACCTTCCTTAGCTATGCGCCCTACGGGGCAGGTTTGATTAGAACGACTAGGGAGCAAGAAGAGATTCAGCATATCCTTAACCTCTGTAGAGTTCAAGATGTGTGATAAGATGGGTATAGCATAAGTGCTATGTTTTGATAGCAGTGTGTTAATATTTGTGATTAGAAATCATGGTTAGTAACCGGGGAAGATTGGGGGATAGAGAAAGTGTGAGCCTTAGAGTTTTATGCGTAGAAACCTTAGAGGTAAGGCCGTCTCGAGTAAAGGTGTAGTGTTATGTTTGATCCTTATCGGAGCGCATAGTGCACGTGAGCTATGTTTGTGGGATAAGTCCCTGAGTAGCGTGATTTGAAAGAGGGTAGTCGAGCTAGAAGACCGCTAGGTTTTCGAAACGTGATTAGTGAGATTGTTCCGGATCGGGGAGCTAGTATTGCGCGCGTTGCCGGGTCGGGTTGAGGCCACGTTGCGGGTCAACCCGCGGTAGGTTTGGTGGTGGGGTCAGGTTGTGGTGGTCCCGCCTTGTGTTAGGGTTGTGAGGGTGTTAGGCCCAAGTTTAGTTAACCAGCATACGAGTTCGTGGATGCGTTCGACCAGTGGTCGGGCCGAGGAGGTCAGCCGTCTTGTCTTCTAGCAAAGACAGTTTACTCGGCAGTGTTGATTTTACCAGAAAGGTTGTAAGGCTGCACGGGGTGCCTACCTTCACCTTATGACAGACAGTGGAGCCCAGGGTACGGCTGTTTTTGTTTCTGGAAAGTTTTACCAGGCAAGGTTAAGAACTCAAAGAGTCTCAGACCGCATTCGCCCTCGGGCCAGTGTTTGGATTTCAGAGGTAGTTGTGGGGATTGTTGTCTCCTGGAGAGGGAAATGTTTTTAACTACCATTTCAGTGTTCGGATGTCGCCTTATGAAGCCTTGTAAGGGCGGAAGTGTAAGTTGCCGGTCGATTGGTTCGATGTTGGCAAGGTTCAGACAGTTGGTTCAGGCTTGTTCCAGCAGACTGTGGTTAGTGAGAAGCTTGTCTAGAAGAAGTTCTAGCAGCTCAGAGGAAATCGTACGGATAATCGGCGACGACGCTTAGAGTTCAGGTTGACGGTCGGTCTTCTTGAAGGTACCACCCCGGGTCGGGTGTGACGAGTTTTGGAAACAGAGGGAACTTAGCCCGAGTTGTTTTGGGCCCTTTTGAGTTCATGTGAAGAATAGGCCAGGTTGCCTATATGTTAGCTTTTGCCGTCCGACTTAGGAGGCAGTATGTCCGGTCTTTCGTATTGTTATGTTCGGGAAAGTATCGGAGATCCATCCAGAGTGTTCCCAGTTAATGATGACCCCGTTAGAGATAGTAACCCCGAGTTTCGGAAACTGAAGCAGTATCAAGAGTTTGGGTGTACGACAGCCGCAGTGATCACATGCAGTCCGGTACCATTTGTTGGGTCGCCTGAGAAGGTTTATGCCTCGGGCAAAGTGACAAAAGTGGTATCATGTGGTAAGAATTCGAGTGTACGAGAAGCGGCACGTAAGGAAGAAGCGGCGTGTATGGCGGCGTATATGTGATCATTTCTTTAGTGTGAAGAAAGTGAGAAAAAATTATAATTTAGACCCTTGGATGGGATCGTTTGTGATGTTAGATGTGTGTACTCGTGGACTTGAAGGTAAGTACTTTGGCGCAAGTTGGTTCCGTGGCCATGCGTGGCGTGATTGTTTTCGTAAGTATAGCGGTGAGGACTATACCGCAAGGCTTGTTTTGAGACTTAGAAGGAACATTCGGGACGAATGTTTCTAAGGAGGGGAGAATGTTATACCCCGTATTTCCAGAGTATGTACGCAGGGACGTACGTAGGAAATTTCGAACTTCAAGTAGGCTTGGCCGATTTAATTTTGTGCACAACACCCGGTTAGAGTCGTTTTTCGGCGAAACGTTTTCACAGCTTTCGTAGGGGAATTTCCGGCTATGCCATATTTTATTTTTGCGGATTTTTCCGAGAGACGAAACATTTTGGACAACAAGAGGGCGACACTTGTCACCCTCTCATTGGAACACCTTGGACGGCATTATGGACGATTTGGGCTTAAGGGAGGAGGTAGGATATTTTGTGTTGGTTGGTGTGGTAGATGGATAAGGTGTACTTGGGTGAATCTTGGCCTTACACTTGTGTAGCACTTGGCTCAATCTTGGCCATTGGTTGGCCTTCACTTGGCCTATAAATACCCATCCCTTTGAAGACTTATTCATCCATTCCTAAATGTTCCTAAGTGTTAAATCTTCTCCTCCCTTTGTGTTGAGTTCGCCAAGAGGCCTCCCTCTCCTAGAGGCCTTGGCCAGGGTATGCCCCCTCCTAGTAGTGTGGCGTGGGGTACCCCAGCCTAGTTGCTTTCGTATATACCCTCTCTTGGTAGAAATACTCTCAAAAGTATTGTTATAATGCCCAAATTACCTTAGCCGTATACCTTGTAGTATTCTAAGGTTATACCTATCTGAAAAGCCCGAAATACTATTATACTTCCCGTCTGTCACAAAACCGAAACCCTAGGAAAATCTCCATAGTCCGTTGAGTATTGTGTAGAAGTTGGTTAGAACTTCTAAGGGTGGTTTAGAGCGGGTTGGAGCGCTGAGTCGAGCTAAACGATTGCCGGATCGACTTTATACTTGGATAATTATGGGCTTATCGAGGTAAATATCTTGTCCTCTATTGTAATTGGAAATTACATGTTGTTAGATTATATAGTTGAAGTATGCTATATATATAATCAACATAGTTATCGGCAATGTCTTGCGACTTAAGCTGAATTTAAAGAAGAATCGAATCAGTAATTACATAGGTCTGTATTACAGAGACTTGTGTAGTAGTACAGTGAAGTAGAATTGTACGTTAGGTTAGATATAACCCCGGTTGGCTTGGTAGCCTACCGATAGAGAGGAGATTTCTGTTGTGTGGGGAGGTCGCCGAATTTTCGGTAGAATGTTCTACGATGAGATCTAAATGTTAATAAGCGCCTTGGCCTTATAGGTTGAAGTACTACGTGTGGCGCGATCTACTTGGCTTAAGGAGTAGCCGACGGTTGGAAGTACTTGGAGCGCTTTTGCTATTAGTCGATACTGTCGCGAGGTATGTGAACCTCTTCCTATCTCTTCTAGCATGATATGTGTGAACTATGTAGTACGGTGACGCATACGTGCTAAACGTATTTGATTGATTTAAAACATAAAGTGTTATAACGGCTTTATGGGAAGTTGGTTATAACAGCCTTATGTTGGTAAGAAAATACTTGTGGTCTTTAAAAGGTAACTGATTTGAACTATAACTGGCTTGTTATGTATTAATAAAGAACTTGAAGTATTTCAAAAGATTTTTGAATCATTTTGAAAGAAGAAGTAATACTTGGTTTTTGAAAACTTAAGAGTTATACTAGCTTTATGGGAAGTTAGGTATAACGGCTTAAGAATGTTTTACTGATTTCGGAAATCAGAATGTGTATCGACAAACCACTGCAGCGTTAATAAAAGGAAATGTTTTGACTAATTAAGTATTATTAAAACCAGTAGAAACTTCCATCTGCATAGAAGCTAAGATGAGACAAAATGATATTTCCTAGATCACGGCTGCTGTAATAAGATTGTTATAAACAAGAATATCCTACTCACATATAAGACTTATGTTTCTCAGATTGTTTAAAAGAGAATTATATTCTTAAATGAATAAGACTATGAACTACGAAACCTTTCTAAAATAAGAAACGTGAACATTTGAAATTAGGCAAACTTGGGCGTTTGGAAAATAATGTTGTTACTTGATTTTACAAAGGTAAGTGTTTTGGTTTATTTAAAAGACATACCTCTATTTTATACTACGGTATTGTGTGACTTATGTGAAAGCAACGGATCTTTTAAAAGATTTAACGATGAAGTACTTTAGGGGTAGATACGAACTTGTTAGCTTAAAGTACCTTGTGCGAATAACTTGATTGTCTTTGGTTTGAGATAGCCTTGTAAATACTTTCTTGTTGATGTGATAAGTGAAAATGTTAGGATGCTACGTGTGTTAGTATCTTGTGTGATCGTGATGTAAGGGTCATTCTTGTTGTGCTTACGTTGTTAAACGTTAAGCGTTGTACTATTATTGTATCACATACCCTTTGACTTATTATACCGAGGGCTTGCCACCCTTGACGCGGTCTTTACGGCTATGCGGTCCTCGTGACTATGCGGAGCGGTAGCTCCGGATTGATCATTCCGGTGTTTAGCCCGACGCGGGATTCCTATGCGCGGTCCGTTGAGACTATGCGGTCTTTTGAGACTATGCGGTCATGGAGCCTAGGCGGATACCGAGGGTTATTGCCGCCGATGCGGGTATACCTCAGCGGTGCAGGACCATGATTCAAGGAATACCTCATGCGGTCCGTGTGACCTATGCGAGTGCGAGAGTTCGGGGATAGACGCGCACATTGATATTGCGGCGAGTGGCCGCCCGATCATGGTGCGTCAGAAAGACCTCGGATACGCTTTGTGGTATTTTTGGTGCTGTGGGTCTTAGTAGTCGGCTATGCCTTCGTACTTGCCCCGCACGGTTTTATTGTGATAACTTTGAGGCGTGAGTCCACGACTTGACACGATCGCTTATTTGTTGTGAATCGTAGTTCGCTTATCATACATGTCTCTGCTTTATAGACTATTATGATTTCATTTACGGTATTTTTAGTTTCACATACCGCACTGCTGTTATCGACCTCCTTCGGGGCCGCGTTCATGCCGCAGTTGAGGTACACCGCCGTTGATCCTAGCTCTCGTGGTCACGCTTTAGCGTTGGCAAGCTCCGTTTCTCCGAGGCTTATCGATGGTATAGTCCCTGTCGTAGTAAGTGTTTACATTCGGGGTTTGGGCCCCGTCCCGCCATTGTTGTCATATCATTCTTAGAGGTGCAGAGTACCGCAAGTTGTGGCGGGGTTTGTAAAAGGATTAAATTGTTCATGTTGAAAAGTTGTTATTTACATATATGCCAAAGGCAAGTTTTTCTCAGATTATTGTTTCATATTTCATAATATGTCTTGTATCGTTTATGTTCACTGATTACTGATGTTGTATCACTAGGGTGCCGGGTAGGCACTACCACGCCCGAATCGGGTCGTGACAAGATTGACTCGAGCCGGCCAAGTGGGCAGACAGCAGGTCTCGTGGTAATTTTCGAGGCGGACACCTCGGCTAGACTAGGTCTACAGCGGCCAAAGACCGAGTGCTCCTCCACGCTTTTTCGGCGAGGGTTTTTACAACCGGGAATGCACGGCCGGTCAGTCTCAGAGCTTCAGAGTCTCGGGAGATGGGGTTCCGATCCGAGGCCATCTTTGCCTCAACGCGCGATGTGGTAGGTCAGATTCGGGTATGTCGCACGCAGACGGGTGCTTGTTTTTCTTGTGGTCGTCGGGCCATATGTTAAGAGAGTGTCCTTATAGAGGGTCTGGTGGACCACACCGCTTCATCGGATCGGGCCATGGGTTCTTCGCCTTCAATAGCTAGGCAGGATGTTCATGCACCGGTAGTGCCGCGCAGGTCGTGGCGGAGTTCGCTTTAGCCGGCCCTTTGAACCGCCTATATGATTTCAGGTATGTCTTTGGCCCCTTTAGAAACTTGTATGCATGATAAAGTTGTGGTATGCTTAAGTTTTATGAACAGATTATATTGAGACTATGTATATGTTAGAAGGAGTTGGAAGTACGAAAAGATAATCTCTTTTGGGCTTATGATGGACAGATATGCGTGTGCGAGGTATTAGGGCCATGTGTGGCATTGTTAGTATGTCGGGGTTGTGAAAGGGAACGATGTCGCTAATTATAAGTATGACTCCGAAAGAACATTCGGGGACGAATGTTTCTAAGGGGGGAAGAATGTTACACCCCGTATTTACAGGACATGTTTTAAGAACGTACGTAAGAACTCACAAGTGTTGAGAATTGAGACTTGTAAAAATTTATCAGAATTATGAAATTGTCGAAAAACTAATATTGTGACGAATGGGAGGGCGACACGTGTCACCCCCCTTAGAATGCCTTGGACGAAATTGATCATGGACAAAAGGGTCATTTGACCCTTGTTAGGAAGACAAGTCTTGTTAGCCTTAGAGCTTGACAACATTGACCAAGTCAATGACCCCACATTAGTCTTGATATTTGTTAAGACCTCATCCAAACCACCCATTTGTTTAGATCTTAACCCTCCTTTGCACTATATTATACTACTAGTAGTGAGACAAGTTCCATACTTAGCCAAAAATTTACAAAAATTGGAAGAACAAGCTTAGTTGCTCTCGGGTTTGGGTCCAAGAAGAAAGAAATTTTTTTGTTTCTTGTCCAATAAGCCCCACACTTTATACCAAGGTTCCTATGTGTATTGTAAGCATATCTCAATAGAAATATCTCGGAAAAAGATAGTTTTCGGGTTAGTCGCAAAGTGAAAACCTAGTGGCTTTCTAGGTTTTGGATTGGAGGTTTGAAGGAAAGTTGTTGGTGTGGTTCTAAGGGTCTCAAGTAGCGGATTGAAGTATCTTGAAGAGGCTCTAGGTTGCTAAGGAGCGACTTCGGATTTGGAGTTGGATTAGGATTCGTTGAGGTATAATCTTGTTCTTTGAAAGTGTTACAAGATTATTTATATTGTTGTTAGCTATACTTGTTGCTAGCATGAAGTATATGTGTTGAAGTTTGTAAATATTATGGATTGATTGTGGCCTTGGAAATCCGAAATGTAATGTGAGCCATGTTAAGTTAGATTACAATTTGGTCGTTATTAGAATCGTCGCATGTATTGACTTGAAGATTATAGTAGTTATAATTGGTTGCGACTTGATATCATGTTATGCTAACAACTTGGATGGAATTGGAAATTGGATAATAATTAATGTTGTAGTACCTCAATGTAGCCGAATTGGCCAAGTATGTTGTATTAAATTAATATCGTTTGTGGGGCGGAATTTTACACGTCTAGTAGGCATGTAATCCCCTATTGTTGATTGCATTGGTGTGCCCTTAAATGTGGCGTGTTTGGTTATTGTATTCGGCCTTGAAAAATGTGGCAAAGTAAGTAAACACAAAGGAGGTGCTGTCCGATTTTCCGTAGAATTTAATGACTTAGCACTTAGAATATTCTACGTTTGAAGTAAGAGGTTAATGGACGTATGGTGACCATTATAGGTGGAAGTACTAAGTATAGCGTATCCTACTTGAAGGATGGAATAGCTATCAAGGTTGAAGTACTTTGGAGCATTTTGCTACTTGTCGACAATCGTCACGAGGTATGTGAACCTCTTCCTTCCTTTGGCATGATTCTATGTATGGAATATACCTGTGGTATCATTTCATGTTTCCTTTTACTCTTAGAAGTTAAGAGGAAGTTGGGTGATTTACTCTATGTAGAACTTTTCCTATCTTTTGAGCACGACTAGTTGCACGTATGTAGTACGGTAGACGAACAACACCGTGATATCCTTTACTAGTTTTATGAATAGCCAAGTCGGGTGAGTTAGGAGATTGACTCATTTCTTTGAAAGAATAAAGGATGTCTCAAGTATTATTAAAGTTAAGGGACTTGAAGAGTTTTGAAGTATGTGATACTTGTTCCGTTTTAAACGTATAAGTCCCTTGGATAGGAAATTGTATTTTGGCTAAGGCATAAAGTGAATATAACGACTTTATGGGGGGTTGGTTATATTTGCTTTATGGAAAGATAAATGACTTGATTTTAGTAAAAAGGCAACTTGATTTTAAAGGTACCAATTGCTTAAGGTTTTTAATAAAGAAGTCACTTAATTTAGAAGCCGGTAATTGTAGTTCTAAAAAGGTATTGTGACTTGTCTTGAAAGGTGGATAGGACTTGATACTATAGTTGTTAGTATCTGGGAAGTTTTAATTGAAAAAGAGCCTTTCTAAAGGAGTAGAGGTGCGTAGTACGTTGGGTTAAATTCCCGGGTTCTATATGACATTATCGACCCAGGAATGGGCCGGGCAGTATACCTTTACGGGCAGACTATATGACATTATCGACCCAGGAATGGGCCGGGCAGTATACCTTTACGGGCAGACTATATGACATTATCGATCCAGGAATGGGCCGGACAGTATACCTTTACGGGCAGACTATATGACATTATCGACCCAGGAATGGGCCGGGCAGTATACCTTTACGGGCAGACTATATGACATTATCGACCCAGGAATGGGCCGGGCAGTATACCTTTACGCGCACACTATATGACATTATCGACCGAGAATGGGCCGGTCAAGATACCTTTACGCGCACTATATGACATTATCGACCGAGAATGGGCGGGCAAGATACCTTTACGCGCACTATATGACATTATCGTCCCGAAATGGGCCGGCAAGATACTGTATGGGCGCACTATGTGACCTTGATCGCGTCCCAGATTGGGCCGGGTAGTATAGGCGCCCCTCCTTAAAGGGCCGGATGTACTTATGGAAGATAAGTAAGTTATATAGAAATGAACTTAATGATTTTTCCTAATCATGTGCGTAAGAATGTGGCTATAACCTTTATTGAAAATGGGAAAAGATATTGATGTGAAATTAAGTTCATAAGTGGTAATGACACGGCAGGATCCGTATGTATTTTTATACTTGTCTGTCATTCTTTTACTGATTATGATCTTCTTATCAGACGTTATTTTGTTCCATATTCGGTACTGTTATCTTGACCCCTTCGGGGGGCTGCGTTCATGCCGCAGGTTTTAGGTACCCAGGTTGGTGATCCTTGCTCTTAGGATCTCGGTTCAGTTTTTGGGAAAAAGCTCCATTTGCTCCGGAGGCTTATCTTTTGGTACGGTTTTCCCTGAGGTAGTAGATTCATGTATATTCAGGGGTATGGCGGGGCCCTGTCCCGCCACAGTTGTTATGTTAAAAACTCTTAGAGGTCTGTAGTCACATTTTGTGGGTCAGTTTGTAAAAAATGAGGCAACTGCTTCGGTTGTATATATTTATGTTCAGGAAGGTAGCCCTATCGGCTAACCTGTTGTTTTACTTCTGTTGTTTTATTTTATAAGTTTCATGTATGTTCCGCTGATTATCTCTGATGTATACCTGTAAGGGTTCCCAGGTAGGGCACCAGTCGCGGTCCCGGGGTCGGGTCGTGACAGAAGGGGGGGGGGAGACTTGGACGAGACTTCTACACAAAAGGGGGAAGGATTTTGAGACTTAGAAAATGTGGAGTGGATGAAGAAGTCTTCAACACAAGGGGGGTATTTATAGAGCCCTCAAAGGCCAAGATTAAAACAAATGGAGGGTTGGGATTAGGATCCATGTGAAAGATGAGGTCTTCCAACCAAGTGTCTCCCACAATATTTGGACATATGTCCACCACAATATTGGAACACATGCCCACCACAACAATGAGCCATGTGGCCTTCACTATCTCACAAAAACCGTCCACTTCCACCTACTCCCACTCACACAAAATCAACTTGCAAGACTTGACCATTTGACTTGCCCACTAGGCCCCCCAATTCGTCCAACCAAAGCAAACTAAGGGTGACACATGTCGCCCTCCTAATGGTCCAAAATATTTCATCTCTCGGAAAATCCGTAATCGGTTAAAATATTAAAAACGTAGAATTTCCTTCACAAGGTTCGGAATCTTTTCCGTCGAAAGTTCACAAGTTCATTCTTAACCTAATTAGGGCTTGAATAATCGTACGTACGTCCTCGCATACCTACTCTGGAAGTACGGGGTATAACATTCTCCCCTCCTTAGAAACATTCGTCCCGAATGTTCCTTCTTAAGACAGATAACGATAAAGTTCCTCATAACGTAAACAGTTTGCAAATGCCACACATGGCCACAATACAACACTTTAAGCAAATATGTCAATGAAAATTTACAAGTAGGAAAGTGAGTTACCTGGAGGTGTGGGGAATAGGTGAGTATACTTCTGCCTCATGTCCTCCTCAGCTTCCCACGTCATCTCTTCCCTGAGCTCGTTCCGCCACAAGACTTTGACGGAAGCCACGTCCTTGGTCCGCGGACGCCTAACCTGACGATCGATTATCGCTATGGGAATCTCCTCATACGATAACCCCTCGGTCACCTGGACATCGTCAATCGGGTGTACCCTAGATGGATCCCCGATACATCTCCTCAGCATAGAAACATGAAAAACCGGATGATCGCCTCAAGATCGGACGACAGATCCAACTCATAGGCAACCTTGCCTACCTGCGGACAATCGATACGCCCGATGTACCTTGGCCGAGTTTCCTTTCTTCCCGAATCTCATCACACCCTTCATGGGTGACACCTTGAGAAAACCCAATCATCAACCTCAAACTCGGATGCCGACGGCGATGATCTGCATCGACTTCGCCGACTCGAGCTGTCGAGAACCGCTCCTGGATAAGCTTCACCTTATCCACTGCCTGCTGAACCAGGTCTGGTCCCACTAACTGCACATCGCCCACATCAAACCAGCCTATCGGCGATCTGCACTTCCTCCCATACAAGGCCTCATAAGGCGCCATCTGAATACTGGAGTGGTAGCTATTATTATACGCAAACTCAACTAGAGGCAAATGATCCTCCCAGCTACCCCTGAAGTCTATAACACATGCTCGCAGCATATCCTCAAGAGTCTGGATAGTGCGCTCTGCCTGTCCGTCTGTCTGAGGATGGAATGCAGTACTAAGGCTCACCTGCGTCCCAAAACCCTTCTGGAAAGTCCTCCAGAAGTTAGCCGTAAACTGGGCTCCTCTTTCTGATATGATAGAAATAGGGACCCCATGCAGTCTGACGATCTCTCGGATGTAAAGTCTGGCATAATCCTCAGCCGAAAAAGTCGTCCTTACGGGAA
This sequence comes from Przewalskia tangutica, assembly GCA_029844215.1. Taxonomy (NCBI): domain Eukaryota; kingdom Viridiplantae; phylum Streptophyta; class Magnoliopsida; order Solanales; family Solanaceae; genus Przewalskia; species Przewalskia tangutica. The sequence goes on along the minus strand of CM056723.1, from coordinate 74,531,746 downwards.
CAAAGTAGGCTGATTTCGTCAGCCTGTCGACGATAACCCAGATAGAATCATGCTTCCTCTGAGTGCGAGGTAATCCTGTGATAATGTCCATGTTGATCACCTCCCACTTCCAGGTCGGGATCTCTATCGTCTGCAATAAACCACCAGGCCTCTGGTTCTCTACCTTCACCTGCTGACAACACGGGCACTGAGCCACAAACTCTGCAACGTCCCTCTTCAAGCCATCCCACCAATACATAGATCTGAGGTCGTGGTACATCTTGGTCGACCCCGTATGGATAGAGTAACGCGCGCTGTGTGCTTCCCCTAGAACCTGATGCAGAAGTCCTGCAATATCTGGAACACACAACCTGCCCTCAAACCTTAGCACCCCATCAGGTGCTACCTCAAAAGGACCCTTCCCATCACGAAGAGCCGTATCACGGTACCGCGTCAAAACCGGATCCTCAAACTGTTGCCTCTTCACCTCCTCGACGATGGAAGACTCGGCAACCTCTCGAACTCGAACCCCACTGCTATCAGAATCAAACAATCGGACTCCAAGGCTCGCTAACTGATGTAACTCGCGGACCATGCCCCTCCTCTCTGGCTGCACATCGATAGACTCCCATCGACCTACGACTAAGAGCATACGCCACAACATTGGCCTTCCGGTGGTACAGGATATCGACATCATAATCCTTGAGTAACTCTAACCACCGTCTACGCCGTGAAGTTCACTCTCCTCTGGTGAAGATATCTTGGAGGCTCTTGTGGTCTGTATAAATATCCACATGAACCCCATACAAATAGTGCCTCCAGATCTTCAAGGCGTGAATCACCGCTGCCAACTCCAAATCATGGGTGGGGTAGTTCCTCTCATGTTTCCTAAGCTGCCGGGATGCGTATGCTATAACCTTGCCTTGCTGCATCAACACACATCCAAGTCCGATGCCTGACGCATCACAATACACGACATAGCCATCCGACCCTGCGGAAGAGTAAGAACGAGGCGGTCGCCTCTCCTTCAAGAATCGGAAACCACGCCACAAGCATCACCATCAAACTTAGCCGCTCGAGTCACCTAGTCAATGGTGCGAGATAGAAGCAAACTTCTCCACGAACCGATAATAACTCGCAAGGCCTAAAATCGCGCACTCGCCGGAGTAGTAGGTCTAGGCCAACTCACGATCGCCTCGACCGCCGTATCCACCCGAATACCATCAGCCCCGACAATATGCCCAAGAAAAGCCACGGAAGTCAACCAGAACTCACACTTCGAAAACTTGGCGTACAACCGCTGGTCCTGGAGAACTCTCAACACAGTCCTCAAATGCTCCGCATGCTCCTGCTCTGAGTGAGAATAAACCAAGATGTCATCAATGAATACAATCACAAACGTATCCAGAAATGGCTTGAACACTCGGTTCATCAAATCCATAAATACCGCCGGAGCATTGGTCAAACCGAAAGACATGACCCTGAACTCATAGTGCCCATACCGGGTCCGGAATGCAGTCCTAGGGACATCCACCTCTCTGACTCGCACCTGATGATAGCCCGATCGCAGATCAATCTTGGAGAAACATCTCGCACCCTGCAACTGGTCGAACAAATCATCAATCCTGGGAAGGGGGTATCTGTTCTTAATGGTCACCTTGTTCACCGTAATCAACACATGCGCGGCGTCCGCCCTTCTTCTTCACGAATACCGGCGCTCGGGGAGAAAACTAGGCTGATGAAGCCCTTCTCCAAAGAAATCTCTCGGCTGGTCCTTCAACTCTCTCAACTCGGCGGTGCCATTCGTATGGCGGAATGGAAATAGGCCGAGTGTCCGCAGACACTGTCGATACAAAACTCTATCTCCTCTCGGGAGGATACCCGAGGTCGTGCGAAACACATCCGGGAACTCGACTCATCGGAATCGATCGAAAATCTGCACCGCAGCCTCGAGATCAAACACCCGAATGAGATGGTAGATATACCCTTCGCACCATCTTCACGGCCTTGAGGTAGGAAATAAACCTACCACCGGCGACACGGTGTTCCTCCCACTCAATAACCGGCTCAGAAATCGAACCGTACCACTCTCTCCTGCGGTCTACATTGGCGTAGCGAAGCTAGACAATCCATACCCGTGATCACATCGAAATCGGTCATGTCCAACTCTATCAAGTCGGTCCGACGATCGCATAAAGTCATCGGGCAAGCTCTATATACCCGCCGAGCTACCACCGAATCACCGCGCGTAGCTACCTCGAAAGCGGTCTATGGACTCAGCTCTATCCCTATCCTACTAGCAATAAGGGGAGATATACGGGAGTAGAACCGGATCTATCAAGGCATACACGCCATAACATGAACCGATAAAGTACCGTGGCGACATCGGTGAGGCCTCGTCCGCCGGGCCGACAAGGCATAAATACGGCTCGAGGACCGCTAGAATCGGGACCAGCGCCACGACCTGCCGCGACTGCTGGTCCATGAGTACCACCCTCGGGCGAGTAAGCGTAGGGATGAAGACCCGACAATGCACTGTAGACCGACCCTCCCATCGCACGCTCGCCTGACAGGCTCTCGCATAGTGACCCTGCTGGCCACAAGTATAGCAAACTCCCGAAGTAGTACCACAAATCCCTGAATGGAATCTACCACATCGGACATACTGAGTGGACCTCGATCGGTTAGCACCCTTGCTACCCTGAAGTCCAAAGTCCTGGGGCCCTGACCGCCCCGAATACCTCGTCAGATCAAGACGGTGCAGAGTGCTCGAGCCGTGTGGTGCAAATCTAGATCGCTTTGAGGCCGCCCACCCGAGAGCTACCAAAAGATCCGCCGTCTTGGCCTTCTTCGCTGGCGATATCCGCCGACCTGCCGGTCTACGCCTCGCACCCGCGCATGAGCACGAACGCGGCAATGTCCATGCCCGGCTGAAGAGCCACACCTGAGCAAGACTCTGCCAGATAATCATCTAACCCGGTGACGTAGCGGTGCACTCGGTCCTCCATATCTTCTACTAGCGCAGGGACATATCGAGCCAACGAATCGAACTCAGCGTTGTACTCCCTAACGGTGCGCCTCTGTCTCAAAGATCAAAACTTGTCGGCCCATGCCCTCCTCATCTGCGGAGGCAAGAAGTGAGTGAGAAAAGCCTCCGAGAACTCGTCCCAAATAGCTGGAGGCGCGTGCTCTCCTTGGGATAGCTCCGCGAATCAAACCGATCATTGCGGTATCACGCACCGACGAACCAAGATCATGCACTCGGTCTCCCAAGCCTTGATCACTCGCATGATCGATCCTTCAGAATCGACGGATGAACTCCTGCGGATCATCCTCAGGCCTCGATCCGTAGAACTCTGGCGGGCTACAACTCAGAAAATCTCGTAGTCTCAAGCTGTCCGATCTAGGATATACCACGCGCATCGAACTGCTGGCCCAGCCTATCTCGTGTATGGCCACAATCACGGCGAATCGGCCATCTTCGTAACCCATCTCTCTCGCTCGGTGCCGGTGGATCGAGGCGCAGTATCGTGGTCTCATCGCCATCGCTGCGGCTCTAAACCTCGGGGCCGGAGGCGTGGAGCTCGCCCCGAGGTATCGCCTCGGGTATAGATCGGGCTTGTGTCACGACCAAATCGGGCCCGGATCGTGCCTTACCGGGCACCCTAGTGACACAACATCGAGTAATCGGAACATAAAACACATACATGAAATGGCTGTATACAAAACGATGTCGAGAAAACTCGCTTTTCGGCATATATAAATAACAACATTACAAATGAGCAGTTTAATCCTTTTTACAAACCCCGCCACAACGATTACATGCACCTCTAAGAATGATACGACCAACAATGGCGGACAGGGGCCCCGCCAAACCCACGAATGTAAACACCTATACGACGGGGACTTTACCATCGATAAGCCTCCGAGAAGCGGAGCTTTCATACGCTGAATGTGACCACGAGAGCTAGGATCAACGATCGGTGTACCTCAACTGCGGCAACGCAGCCCCGGGCGAGGTCGATAACAGTGCAGTATGTGAAACTAAAAATACTGTAAATGAAATCATAATAGTCTATAAAGCAGGAGACATGTATGATAAGCAAACTACAGTCCACAACAAATAAGCAGTCATGTCAAGTCAGGGACTCACGCCCTCAAAGTTATCACAATAAACTCGTACGGGGCAAGTACGAAGGCATAGCCGACTACTAAGACCCACAGTACCAAAAATACCACAAACTGTATCCCGAGGTCTTTCTAGACCGCACCACGATCGGGCTCGCCACCGCCCGCAATATCAATGTGCGCGTCTATTCTGGAACTCTCGCGACTCCGCATAGGTCACACACGACCCGCATGAGGTATTCCTCGAATCATGGTCCTGCATCGCCGAGGTATACCGCGTCGGGCGCACCAACCCTCGGTATCCGCCTAGGCTCCCGCAACCCGCATAGTCTCAAAAGACCGCATAGTCTCACTGCACCGCATAGGGAATCCCCGCATCGGGCTAAACACCGGAATGATCAAATCACGGAGCTACCGCGACTCGCGTAGTCACGAGGACCGCATAGCCGTAAAGACCGCATCGCGGTGGCAAGCCCTCGGTATAATAAGTCGGGGTATGTGATACAATAATAGTACAACGGCTTAACGTTTAACAACGTAAGCACAACGAGTGACCTCACATAATAATCACAAGATACTAACACACGTAGCATCCTAACATGCTTACTTATCAAGTCAACAAGAAAGTATTACAAGGCTATCACAAACCAATACAATCAAGTTATTCACACAAGGTACTTTCTACTAACAAGTTGTACCTATCCCCAAAGTACTTCATACATTAAATCTTTAAAAGATACGTTACTTCCCAAAAAACCACACAATACGTAGTATATGAACATAGAGTGATTATCTTTTTAAAGTAAATCAATTACTTCTCTTTGTAAAATCAAGTAACATTCTTTTCCAATGTTCAAGTTTGCCTAATTTTAGAAAGGTTTCGTAGTTCATAGTCTTATTCATTTAAGAATATAATTCTCCTTTAAACAACTGAGAAACCTAAGCCTTATATGAGTAGGATATTCTTGTTTATAACAATCTTATTACAATGACCATGATCTAGGAAATATCATTTTGTCTCATCTTAGTTTCTATGCAGATGGAAGTTTCTCTGGTTTTAATAATGCTTAATTAGTCAAAACATTTCCTTTATTAACGCATTGCGGTGGTTTGTCGATACACATTCGATTTCCAAATCAAGAAACATTCTTAAGCCGTTATACCTAACTTCCCATAAAGCTAGTATAACTCTTAAGTTTTCAAAAACCAATTATTACTTCTTCTTTCAAAATGATTCAAAAATCTTTTGAAATACTTCAAGTTCTTTCTTTATTAACACATAACAAGCGGCTTATAGTTCAAATCGATTACCTTTAAAACCACATGTATTTTCTAACCAACATAAAGTCATATAACCAACTTCCCATAAAGCCGTTATAACACTTTATGTTTACACCAATCAAATACATTTAGCACATGACGTCTACCGCATTTACATAGTTCACACATATCATGCTAGAAGAGATAGGAAGAGGTTCACATACCTCGCGACGAGTATCGACTAATAGCAAAACGCTCCAAGTACTTCCAACTGTCGGCTACTCCTTAAGCCACGTAGATTGCACCACACGTAGTACTTCAACCTATAAGGCCACCAGGCGCTTATTAACATTAGGTCTCTTCAGAGAACATTCTACGAAAATTCGGCAAGACCTCCCCGCAACAAACAGAAATCTCCTCCTCTATCGAGGCTGCTACCAAGCCAACCAGGGGTTATATATCTAACCCAAACGGGTACAATTCTACTCCACGGTACTACTACACAAGTCCATGTAATACAACCCTATGTAATTACAGCCAAGATTTTCTTTAAATTCGGGCTTAAGTCGCAAGACATTGCCGTAAGTATTATTCAGCTTAAGTCAAAAGACATTGCCGATAACTACGTTCGATTCCATTATATAGTATACTTCAACTATATATTCAAGCAATTATGTAATTTCCAATTACAATAGAGGACAAGATAATTACCTCGATAAGCCCATAATTATCCTAGCTTAAAGTCGATCCCGGGCAATCGTTTAGCTCGACTCCGAGCGCCCAACCCGCTCTAAACCACCCTTAGAAGTTCTAACCAACTTCTACACAATACTCCAACGGACTATGGAGATTTCCTAGGGTTTCGGTTTTGTGACCGACGGAAGTATAATAGTATTTACGGCTTTTTGTACAAGTATAACCTTAGAATACTACAAGGTATAGGCTAAGGTAATTTGGGCATTATAACAATACTTTTGAGAGTATTCTACCAAAAGAGGGGGTATTATACGAAAGCAACTAGCAGTGGGGTACCCACGGCCACACAACTAGGAGGGGTGTACTTCTGGCCAAGGCCTCTAGGAGAGGAGGCCTCTGGCCGAACTCAACACAAAGGGAGGAGAAGGAGAGCTTTCAAGACTTAGGCAAATTTGTGGATGAAAAGTTCATCAAAGGGTGGGTATTTATAGGCCAAGTGAAAGCCAACCAATGGCCAAGATCAATCCATGTGTTAGGCAAGTGTAGGGCTAGGATTTACCAAACACAAATATCCTACCTACCCTTGACTTTGTCAAGGCAACAAAAACGTGCCTTTGCCTAACCATTTCGTCCAAATGGACGATTGAAGTCCACCAATGAGAGGGTGCCAAGTGGCGCCTCTTGTTGATCCAACACGCTTCGTCTCGGAAAAATCCGCAAAAATTAGAAAGGACATAGCGGAAATTCCCTACGAAAGTGTGGAAAACGCTTTCACAAAAACGACTCTAACCGTGTTGTGCACAAAATTAAATCGCCAAGCCTATTTGAAGTTCAAAATTTCCTACGACGTCCTCGCGTACATACTGGAAATACGGTATAACATTCTCCTCCTTAGAAACATTCGTCGAATGTTCCTTCAAGTCTCAAAACAACCGCGCCCAGTATAGTCTTTACTACCACACTTACGAAACAATCCTGCCACAATGGCCACAGAAACAACTGCGCAAAATACTTACATCCAAGTCCACGAGGAATCACCTCTAACATCACCACAAACACCTCTCAGGGTCTAAAATATACTCCCTCCACACTTTTTCCAAACAAAAGAAATGGTCACATCTATGCTCGCCATACATGCTCGCTTCTTCCCGACACCACTTTTGTCACCTTGCCGCGAGGTTCTAGTGTCACTCGGCGATCCAACAAATGGTACGGACTACATGCGATCCTTGAGGTCGTCAGACACTCGAACTCTTACCACATTTCGATCATCGTCGCCTCCAAAACTCGGGTTATCATCTTCAACTTGGTCATCATTAATCGAATACTGATGGATCCTCCGATACTTTCCCGATCATAACAATACGAAAGACCGGACGTACTGCCTCCTAGGTCGGACGGAAAATGCTAACATATAGGCAAACTGACCTATTCTTCATATGAACTCAAAAGGCCCAAAGTAACTCGCTAAGTTCCTCTGTATTCCAAAACTCGTCACACCCACCCCGGGTGGTACTTTCAAGAAGACCGACCGTCAACACGAACTCTGGCGTCGTCGCCGATTATCCGCACAATTCCTCCGAGCTGGTAACTTCTTCTAGACAAGCTTCGCACTATCCACGATACCGGAACAAGCTGAACCAACTATCCGAATCTTGCCAACATCGAACCAATCGATCGGCGACTTACACTTCCGCCCTACAAGGCTTCAAAAGGTGACGTCCGAACACCGAAATGGTAGCTTAAACACTCCTCCACAGAGACAACAATCTCCACAACTACCCCGAAATCCACACTGCCCGAGGCGAATGCGGTCTGAGACTCACCGAGTTCTTAACACATGCTTGGCAAAACCTCCAGAACAACAACACTACCACGGGCTCCACTGTCATAAGGTGAAGGTAGGAACCGTGCAGCCTTACAACCTTTACGATAATTCAACACCGCCGAGTGAACGGTCGAACGAAGAACACGATGGGCTGCCCCATCGCCCGACCATCGGTCGAACGTATCCACGAACTCGCATTTGGTTAACTAAACTTGCCTAACACCTCACAACCCTAACACAAGGCGGGACCACCACAACCCGACCCCACCACCAAATCTACCGCGGTTGACCCGCAACGAGGCCTCAACCCGACCCCAACGCCGCACAATACTAGCTCCCGATCCTAACAATCTCACTAATCATGTTTGAAAACCTAGCGGTCTTCTTAGCTCAACTACCCCTTTCATTCCACACTACTGGGACCTATCCCAAACATAACTCACGCACTATTCACTTCCGATAAGTGTCAAACATAACACTACACCTTGTCTCGAGATGGCCCCACCTCTAAGGTCTCAACGTAAAACATTCTAAGGTTCACACCTTATCTATCCCCCAAAATCTTACTCGGTTAAACAACCATGATCTCTAAACACAACTAACACACCGCTATCGGAACATAGCACCTAAGGTATACTCACCTTATCACACATACTGATCTCTAGAGGGTTAAAGATATATCTATACCCACTGCTTCACTCCCCTTAGTCGTTCTAATCAAACCTGCCCCGTAGGGCGCATAGCTAGGGAAGATGACGAACTACCCACCGATCCTGAAGGCTAAGTCCTCTTACAAGGACACTCTATCGACATCAGACCCTGACGGTCGTAGTACAACAAGTACCAACTAAAGACGACATTCCCGAAGGCGTGCACATCGCTTGAACCGGAAGCCCCGAGTTGACCAACTCTGCATACTCCGAACGTCACGAACCCCGGAAGACCACTGCGACCGGGCGGAGGTGCATATCAAATCTCTTGGTGAGGCGACTCGCCTCGAAAGTTACTAAAGGACCTTGCTGCTCGCCCTCTTCGTTGTCCGTTAACCCGTCGATCTATGTTTTCTCGCCGCGCATAAGCCCGCATACGTGCCATGCTCAAGCCCAATGAAGAATTACTGCACAACCTCTTTTAGATAGTCCTCAAGATTCGCGGACATCGGTATACTCTGCGTAGCCAAATCTATAGCTAGTAACAGGTCGCCTTTGCAATCTAAATTCTCTGTTCGGCCGTGGAATCAAGGTTCAAATGTCATGGCCGCAGAGGAACCGCCGCCGTGCTAAACTCTTGGGGCTAGTGATGTCGCAGAACTCCCGAATGAAGCACTACCCTAGGTAATGATTGGGCACAGGCTCGCCACCCTCAACTCTACTCGCGGCTCCTCGGCCGCTTTGCCTCTCCCGGGCTCGGGTTGCCTACGCGAGGCATAACGATAAGGAAAGAATTTCGTCAGAGGGTCCAACTTACAACACAGCTCTAAGGCACGATCTCAGAGTGAGAAGAATAGAAACCACTCCTAAATATCCTATAGCCTCCTGATTATTGGTGTGGTGCACAACACACCGATAATCAAGACTCTACTGGATACGGTCTGTAGACACTTTCCGAGGATTAACTGCTCTGATACCACTTTTGTCACGACCCGAAACTGGGCCCGTGACTGGTGCCTTACCCCGGGCACCCTAGTGACACAACATCAGAGTAATCAGCGGAACATAAAACACATACATGAAATGATGTAGTACAAAGCGAACTGAGGAAAACTCGCCTTTCGGCATATATAAATAACAACATTACAAATGAACAGTTTAATCCTTTTTACAAACCCTGCCCACAACAGTACTACAGACCTCTAAGAATGATACGACAACAATGGCGGGACAGGGCCCCGCCAAACCCCTGAATGTAAACACCTATACGACAGGGGACTTTACCACTGATAAGCCTCCGGAGAAACGGAGCTTTCCATACGCTGAACTGTGACCCTGAGAGCTAGGATCAACGACTGGTGTACCTCAACCTGCGGCATGAACGCAGCCCGGGCGAGGTCGATAACAAAAATGCAGAGTATGTGAAACTAAAAATACTGTAAATGAAATCATAATAGTCTATAAAGCAGGAGACATGTATGATAAGCAAACTACAGTCCACAACAAATAAGCAGTCATGTCAAGTCAGGGACTCACGCCTCAAAGTTATCACAATAAACTCAGACGGGCAAGTACGAAGGCATAGCCGACTACTAAGACCCATGCCAAAATACCACAAAGCGTATCCCGAGGTCTTTCTAGACCGCACCACATGATCGGCCGCCACCGCCCGCAATCTCAATGTGCGCGTCTATTCCTGGAACTCTCGCAGCCCGCATAGGTCACACACGAACCCGCATGAGGTATTCTCGAATCATGGTCCTGCATCGCTGAGGTATACCGCGTGATCGGGCGCAGCCAACCTCGGTATCCGCCTAGGCTCCGCAACCCGCATAGTCTCAAAAGACCGCATAGTCTCAACGGACCGCATAGGAATCCCGCGTCGGGCTAAACACGGAATGATCAAATCCTGGAGCTACCGTGACCGCATAGTCACGAGGACCGTGATAGCCGTAAAGACCGCATCAAGGGTGGCAAGCCCTGTATAATAAGTCGAGGGTATGTGATACAATAATAGTACAACGGCTTAACGTTTAACAACGTAAGCACAACAGGAGTGACCCCCTCACATAATAATCACAAGATACTAACACACGTAGCATCCTAACATGCTTACTTATCAAGTCAACAAGAAAGTATTACAAGGCTATCACAAACCAATACAATCAAGTTATTCACACAAGGTACTTTCTACTAACAAGTTCGGGTACCTATCCCCAAAGTACTTCATACATTAAATCTTTAAAAGATACGTTACTTCCCAAAAAAACCACACAATACCCGTAGTATATGAACATAGAGTGATTATCTTTTTAAAGTAAATCAATTACTTCTCTTTGTAAAATCAAGTAGCAACATTCTTTTCCAATGTTCAAGTTTGCCTAATTTTAGAAAGGTTTAAGTAGTTCATAGTCTTATTCATTTAAGAATATAATTCTCCTTTAAACAATCTGAGAAACCTAAGCCTTATATGTGAGTAGGATATTCTTGTTTATAACAATCTTATTACAGCAGCCATGATCTAGGAAATATCATTTTGTCTCATCTTAGTTTCTATGCAGATGGAAGTTTCTCTGTTTTAATAATGCTTAATTAGTCAAAACATTTCCTTTTATTAACGCTGCAGATGGTTTGTCGATACACATTCGATTTCAAATCAAGAAACATTCTTAAGCCGTTATACCTAACTTCCCATAAAGCTAGTATAACTCTTAAGTTTTCAAAACCAATTATTACTTCTTCTTTCAAAATGATTCAAAAATCTTTTGAAATACTTCAAGTTCTTTCTTTATTAACACATAACAAGCGCTTATAGTTCAAATCGATTACCTTTTAAAACCACATGTATTTTCTAACCAACATAAAGTCATTATAACCAACTTCCCATAAAGCCGTTATAACACTTTATGTTTACACCAATCAAATACATTTAGCACATGACGTCACCGTACTACATAGTTCACACATATCATGCTAGAAGAGATAGGAAGAGGTTCACATACCTCGCGACGAGTATCGACTAATAGCAAAACGCTCAAGTACTTCCAACCGTGGCTACTCCTTAAGCCACGTAGATTGCACCACACGTAGTACTTCAACCTATAAGGCCACAAGGCGCTTATTAACATTAGGTCTCTTCAGAGAACATTCTACGTAAAATTCGCAAGACCTCCCCGCAACAACGTAAATCTCCTCTCTATCGAGGCCGCTACCAAGCCAACCGGGGTTATATATCTAACCCAAACGGTACAATTCTACTCCACTGTACATTACACAAGTCTACTGTAATACAACCCTATGTAATTACTCAAGATTCTCTTCTTTAAATTAGGGCTTAAGTCGCAAGACATTGCCGTAAGTATTATTCAGCTTAAGTCAAAAGACATTGCCGATAACTACGTTCAGTTCCATTATATAGTATACTTCAACTATATATTCAAGCAATAATGTAATTTCCAATTACAATAGAGGGACAAGATAATTACCTCGATAAGCCCATAATTATCCTAGCTTAAAGTCGATCTGGGCAATCGTTTAGCTCCAACTCCGAGCGCCCAACCGCTCTAAACCACCCTTAGAAGTTCTAACCAACTTCTACACAATACTCCAACGGACTATGGAGATTTCCTAGGGTTTCGGTTTTGTGGACCGACGGGAAGTATAATAGTATTTACGGCTTTTTGTACAAGTATAACCTTAGAATACTACAAGGTATAGGCTAAGGTAATTTGGGCATTATAACAATACTTTTGAGAGTATTCACCAAAAGAGTGGGTATTATACGAAAGCAACTAGGCTAGTGGGTACCCACGCCACACAACTAGAGGGGGTGTACTCGCCAAGGCCTCTAGAGAGGGGAGGCCTCTTGGCCGAACTCAACACAAACGGGAGGGAGAAGGAGAGCTTTTTCAAGACTTAGGCAAATTTGTGGATGAAAAGTTCATCAAAGGGTGGGTATTTATAGCCAAGTGAAAGCCAACCAATGGCCAAGATCAATCCATGTGTTAGGCAAGTGTAGGGCTAGGATTTACCAAACACAAATATCCTACCTACCCTTGACTTTGTCAAGGCAACAAAACGTGCCTTTGCTTAACCATTTCGTCCAAATGGACGATTGAAGTCCACCAATGAGAGGGTGCCAAGTGGCGCCCTCTTGGTCCAACACGTTCGTCTCTCGGAAAAATCCGCAAAAATTAGAAAGGACATAGCGGAAATTCCCTACGAAGTCGTGGAAAGCGTTTCACTAAAAACGACTCTAACCGTGTTGTGCACAAAATTAAATCGCCAAGCCTATTTGAAGTTCAAAATTTCCTACGACGTCCTCGCGCATACTGAAATACGGTATAATACTTGAACCTCGTGACTTCCGGTGTCCTACTAGCGACTCCTACGCTTTGCCCTTCGGGCGGGTTGCCTTACGTGGAGGCATAATCGTAAAGAAAGGAAATACGTTAGAGGGTCCAACTTATAACACAACTCTAAGGCACGATCTCGAGTGAGAAGAATGGAAACCAATCCTAAATATCCTATAGCCTCACGATTATGGGTGTGCACAACACACCAATAATCAAGACTTACTAGATACGGTCGTAGACACTTTCCGAGGATTAATCGCTCGATACCACTTTTGTCACGACTGCCCGGCCGTGGATCGGTGCCTTACCCGCACCCAAGTAGTCATACATCGAGTAATCGGAATATAAAACAAGACATGAAACAATGTAAATGAGACACGCTTTATCTCGAGGAAAAGTTGCCTTCGGCATATATATATAAATACCCAAAGTGAACAGATACATCCCAACTTTACAACAAGACTACACTCTAAGGAAGTAAGACAACTATGGCGGGCCCCACCATACCCCGAATGTACATATATCTACACCACTGGGAGAACCATACCAAAAGTCGAGCCTCCGGAGAAGATGGAGCTCCTGACACCAAAGCAAAGATCCTAAGGATGTGGATCTAGCACCTGCTTCCCTTTACCTGCGGCATGAACGCACTCAAGGAGGTCGATCATAATAGGTACCAAGTATGTGAAATCAGAAAGTACTAAAGTGAAATCAAAGTATTTAAAACCATTTGCAAATACAACCAGCCTAATCGCATAGTGCCACAGCATAAACAAGAGCAAAGTAGATATAATGTAACTGGTCTTTTCTAGGCCGCTAATGATCGAAGCAAGGCCAATCGCCCATAGTATCATTATGCGTGCCTAATCCTGGACTTCCCGCAGCCCGCATAGGTCACACACGCACGCGTGAGGTATTCCTCGTGACGGGGTAGCTAACCCGGTATTCTCCTCGACTCCCGCAACCCGCATAGTCACATAGATCGCATAGTCACGCACCGCATGAGGCATCCTCGCGTCGGATAATACACCGAATGATCAATCTCGAACTCCCGCACTCCGCATAGTCACACGCATCGCATAGCCGTATAGACCGCATCAAGGGTGGCAAGCCCTCGGTATAACAAGTCAAGGGGGTATATGATATAATAACAGTACAACGGTCTTAACGTTTAACAACGTAAGCACAACAATAATAACCCCCTTACACAACATCACAAGACATTAACACACGTAGCATCATAACATGTTTACTTATCAAACCATCTTACTACACTTTGCAGAAATCAATACAAGATTTTCATAAACAAATAAGTAAAACTGCCTTTATCATTCTTAAGTCGTTATACCTAACTTCCCATAAAGCTAGTATAACTATTAAGCTTTCTGTTTAAAAATCAAGTATTACTCTTCTTTAAAAAATGATTCATAATTCTTTTGAAATACTTCAAGGTTCTTATTATTTAGACTCAAGTCAACAGACGTCCAGTAAAACCATGTTCAGTTAACACACGTACGTCTACCGTACTATATATATATATTTTAAAATATCATGCTCAAGGGGATAGGAAGAATTACATACCTTCTACAAATCCACCGCCAAGTCGAGTATGTCACAAGCAGAGTATCAACCTATAATAGTCAAATACGCCTATCAACGTCTAGACTACTCAGAGGTTATTCTAAGCGAGGGTTCTCTATTCTACGGAAAATTGGGCAGCATTTCCTACCACAAACTACTCAAGTTCATCAGAATACAGTCCTATGTAAGTACAGTTCAATTCTTCTTCTTTTATACCCTTCTATAGTGATTACAATTCAATTCTATTCTTTAATATCCTTCTATATCTTATACTCAACTCTTAACTATTCTTATATGTAATCTCTAATTACAATAGAAGGACAAGAGTATTTACCTCGATAAGCCCAAAATTATCCAAGTTAAATGTCGATCCTGAGCAAGGTTTAGCTCCTAATTGCACGCTCCGATAGCTCCAAGAAACCCTTAGAAGTTTCTAAACAACTTCTACTTAAATACTATAAGGGATTTGGGGCTAGGGTATTTTGGAATAGTAACTATACTAGAAGGCAACACTACAAAAAGGGGTTCACAAGCCACTAGGAAGGGGGGGGGGGAAGACTTGGACGAGACTTCTACACAAAAGGGGGAAGGATTTTTAGACTTAAAAAATGTGGAGTGGATAAAGAAGTCTTCAACACAAGGGGGGTATTTATAGAGCCCTCAAAGGCCAAGATTAAAAGAAATGGAGGGTTGGGATTAGGATCCATGTGAAAGATGAGGTCTTCCAACCAAGTGTCTCCCACAATATTTGGACATATGTCCACCACAATATTGGAACACATGCCCACCACAACAATAAGCCATGTGGCCTCCACTATCTCACAAAAACCGTCCACTTCCACCTACTCCCACTCACACAAAATCAACTTGCAAGACTTGACCATTTGACTTGCCCACTAGGCCCCCCAATTCGTCCAACCAAAGCCAACTAAGGGTGACACATGTCGCCCTCCTAATGGTCCAAAATATTTCGTCTCTCGAAAAAATCCGTAATCGGTTAAAATATTAAAAACGTAGAATTTCCTTCACAAGGTTCGGAATCTTTTCCGTCGAAAGTTCACAAGTTCATTCTTAACCTAATTAGGGCTTGAATAATCGTACGTACGTCCTCGCATACCTACTCTGGAAGTACGGGGTATAACACAACTCCTACTGTCCTAACTTGGGTCTTGTCACCATCGTACACGTCCTTAATCATCCTAATATAAGCCACATGCACACATCTAGACTCCAAACATTATTAAAGAATTAACCTTGGGCCGAAATATCACTTATATTCCAAAATTTATCCGAGTTAGCCAAAATATGGCTTGATGTTTCATTCTACTTGGCAAGTTGTGCGGCTCACCAAGTCAAAACTTCAGAGTCAGATTATGTAGGTTTCTTCATTTTTTTACCCTGGTGCAGGGTACCACTTTCCATACTGGGTGGCACACCAGGCCTTTTTTGTGACATCATATATTTTGACTTTTTTTATGTATACTTGGTCATCAGTGTTAGAAAAATTATGGGGCAATCCCATAATTATCTTTATTTTCCATTAATCATGATATGATTGATATTGTAATTAGTATTGTAATCAATTAGTAATTAATTAGTTAGGATGATTGTAAGTAATTAGCATCGTATATTTTAGATAAGTTAGATTAGTAATACATCTTATGATTGTATATATATTCTATCATTGGAATGAAATACTCAATGAATCAATTCTCTATATGGTATCAGAGCCAAAGATCTTTTACCATAAACCCTATCTTTCCCTTAGTCGATTTTCTTCTCTTCCTTTTGTTTTTTTCGGCCACATTAGGGTTTCTTCCTATCATTAACCCTAAACCTAAAACCACTTATAGAACCTAGCTGACAATAACCCCCCCCCCCCCCCCCCCCGGACTACTTCTAACTCCTATCTTAAAACCCTAGCCAACACTTAGGGTTATTCACTCCACATCCATCAAAACACTAAAATACTTCTCTTCTTCTCTAGTTTTGTTTTCTTGTGGAACCTATGGCCGAAAAACAAACTTTTCATCTCTCTCTTGCTATCACTAACGTCAAGAACTTTATCCCATAACACTTGAATTGGAGAAAGGGCAATATACCTCTTGGGCGGAATTGTTCAAAATTCATTAACTGCGCTTATGAGGTAATCGGCCATATCATACCTTCCGAGTCATCATCGAACACCATTGTGGTGGACAAAAAGCTATGGTCCTGCTGGATGCTATAGTCCTTCAATGGATTTATGACACTATATTAAATGATCTTTTACATACCATTTTAGAGCCGAACTCTACGGCTCAACAGGCTTGTAAACGTTTACAAAATATATTTCAGGATAACAAACTTTCCCGGGCCGTATATTTTGAACACCAATTTACTAATGTTAAATTGGATGATTTTTTCAACGTTTTTGCTTATTGTCAGGAATTAAATGTGCTTGCGGACCAACTTTCCAACGTTGATTTTCCCGTAACAAATCAAAGATTGGTCCTTCAATTGATTGCAGGGTTAAATGAACAGTATGATGGAGTTGCTACCTTCATTCATCAAAGCAATATGTTGCCTCATTTCTATGAGGCTCGTTTGAGGTTTATTCTCGAAGAAACACGGAAAGTAAAATAGGTATCATCCGAGGAAGCCAATGCCGGAATGACCCTCGTCTCCACCAATTTATTTTCTGTAGATTCTCTGCCACAAAATTTTGGTCCAGGTGGCAGTGGCAACCGAAACAATAATGGTAAAAAATAGGGATCAAACTGTAAGAATAACAAAGAAAAAAAATGGTGGAAAAGGACGAGGCAGGGGCGGCGGGAAGTAGGTCGGTGACAACAACCAATCCGAGCAGTGACGACCAACCAGTGGCAACCCAATAGAAATCAATGGGGTGGTACCCACCGTGGGCCTGGGCCCAATATGGGGCTACCCCACCATGTCCATGTCTAACTTCGACATGGGCCAGACCTTCCTCTTCAAATCGCCAACCCGGTATTCTAGGTTCGCGTCCACAACATGTATTTGCGGCCCAGACACCATCTTTTTGTTTGTTATGCACCCACTGACATTGAACAAGCCATGTACAACATGAATCTAAATGTTTTCGATGAGTCATGGTATATGGACACAAGGGATACGTCCCACATGATGGCATCTTAAAGTAATATCTCGTCTTATTTTAATATGAGCAAAAATAAAAATATTATTGTCGGCAGTAGACAGGAAATTCTTGTCACGACCCGTTCCGGGGCCCGTGACTGGTGCCTTACCCGGGCACCCAAGTAGTCATACATCAGAGAAAATCAGCGGAATATAAAAACAAGACATGAAACAATGTAAATTGAGACACAATTTATCTGAGAAAGTCGCCTTTCGGCATATATATAAACCAAAAATCTGGCAGTTTACATCCCAACTGTACAATAGGACTACAGACCTCTAAGGAAGTAAACAACTATGGCGGGAAAGGGCCCCGCCATACCCTGAATGTACAAAACTATCTACACAACAGGGAGATCATACCCAAAAGTCGAGCCTCCGGAGAAGATGGAGCTCCTGACACCAAAGCAAAAGATCCTAAGGATGCGGATCTAGCACCTGCTTTCCCTTACCTGCGGCATGAACGCAGTCCCCCGAAGGAGGTCAGTACAACAGGTACTAAGTATGTGAAACTGTAAAGTACTTAAATGAAATTATATCATTTTAAAACCAATTTTACAAATATGCACGAAACAACCAATGTAACCGCACATAGTGTCACATCATAAACAAGAGCAACACTAGGTAAATCAGAATGTGTCTTTTCTAGGCCGCGAATGATCAAGCAGGTCAATCGCCCATAGTATCATTATGCATGCCTAATCTCGACTCCGTAGTCCGTGATAGCCACCTAGGCCCGCATGAGGTATTCTCGCATCGGGTAGCTACTCCCGCATCGCCCCGACTCGTAGTCCGCATGGCCACATAGACCGAATGAGGTATAACCCAGCACACTAACCTGGAACTCCCGTAGCTCCGCATAGGTCCGCTGGACCCGCATGAGGTATTCTCGAATCATGGTCCCAAACCGCCTGAGTCTACCCCGCATCGGAGGGCAGCTTAACCCCCGGTATCATGTCAAGAGGTGAGTGATATAATACTAACGTAACAGCTTATCGTTAAACAACATAAGCACAACAAGAATACCCTCTTATACACACGTTACATGACACTAACACACATAGCATAATAATATTTCTACTCATCAAACCATCTTATTATACTTTCCAGAAATCAATATAAGTTTTTTTATAAACGCATAAGTAAACTGTTCCTTTTATCTGTCTTAAGTAGTTATACCTAACTTCCCATAAAGCTAGTATAACTCTTAAGCTTTTTGTTTTAAAAACAATATCCTTCTTCTTTCAAAAATGATTTATAATTCTTTTGAAAGACTTCAAGATTCTTATTATTCAGGCTTAAGTCAAAAGACATTGCAGTAAAACTACGTTCAGTTAACACACGTACGTCTACCGTACTACATATATATTTTAAAATATCATGCTCAAGAGTATAGGAAGAATCACATACCTTCTCGGCGAAATCCACCTGCCAAGTCGAATATGTCGCGCGCAGAGTATCGACCTATACCAGTCAAATACGTCTATCAACTTCTAGACTACTCTGTAGAAAGTTCTAAGCAGAGGGTTCTTAATTCTACGGAAAATCGGGCAGCACTTCCTACCCTGTAAGCTATACAAGTCTCATCAGAATACAATCATGTAAGTACAGTTCAATTCTTCTTCTGTTATACCCTTCTACTGTGATTACAGTTCAATTATTTTAATAACCTTCTATATCTTATACTCAAGTCTTAACTATTCTTATATGTAATATCCAATTACAATAGGAGGACAAAAGTATTTACCTCGATGTCACGACCCATTCCGGGGCCCGTGACTGGTGCCTTACCGGGGCACCCAAGTAGTCATACATCAGAGTAATCAGCGGAAAATATAAAACAAGACATGAAACAGTTTATAAAATAAGACACAGTTTATGTGAACAAACGTCGCCTTTCGGCATATATATATAAACCAGGTTTAGCAGTTACATCCGACACTGTACAACATGACTACAGACCTCTAAGGAAATATACAACTATGGCGGACAGGGCCCCGCCATACCCCGATCTGACAAACTATCTACAATACAGGAGATCATACCAAAAGTAGAGCCTCAGAGAAGATGGAGCTCACGACACCAATGCAAAGAGATCCTAAGGATGCGGATCTAGCACTGCTTGCCTCTTACCGCGGCATGAACGCAGCCTCAAGGAGGTCGATAACAGTACTAAGTATGCGAAATCAGTAAAGTACTTAAATGAAAACATATCATTTTTAAAACCGGTTTACAAATATGTGAAACAACCAAGAAACCGCACGTAGTGCCACATCACAAACAAGAGCAACAATAGGTAACTTTAATAGGTCTTTTCTAGGCTGCGAATGATACGAAGCAGGGCCATTCGCCCATATCATGATTCTGCAAGCCTAATCCTGGACTCCCGGAGTCCGCATAAGCCACTCACATGGGCCCGCATGAGGTATAACCCCGCATCGAGGGTAGCTACTCGCATCGCCCCGACTCGTTGTCCTCATGGCCACATAGACCGCGTGAGGCATAACCCCGCATACTAACCTCGAACTCTCGTAGCTCGCATAGGCCCTCGACCCGCATGAGGTATTCTCGAATCATGGTCCTGCATCGCCGAGTCTACCTCGCGACGGAGGGCACTTAACCTCCCAGATCATCTCAAGAGGTGAGTGATAGTACACTAACATAACACTTATCTTTAAACAACATAATCACAACAAGAATACTCTTTTCACAAACGTTACAAGACACTAACACACATAGCATCATATCATGTCTACTTATCAAACCATCTTATTATTCTTTTCACAATTCAATATAAGTCTGTTATAAACACATAGGCAAACTGTTTCTTTTATCAATCTTAAGTGGTTATACTTAACTTCCCATAAGGCTAGTATAACTCTTAAGCTTCTGTTTAAAAACCAATTAGTTCTCTTCATTAAAAAAATGATTCAAGATTCTTTTAAAAATGCTTTGATCTTTATTATTCAAAGCTTAAGCGTGAGGCATTCTTAGTAAGTGTTATTCGGGCTTAAGCGTGAGGCATCACGTAAGTATTATTCAGCTTAAGTCAAAGACATTGCCGTAGTTATATTTTAGTTAACACATGTACGTCTACCGTACTATATATATTGTAAAATATCATGCTTTAGGAAGAATCACATACCTTCTCAGCGAAAACCACCTGCCAAGTTGAATATGTCGCGCGCAGAGAGTCAACCTATAATAGTCACAGATATCTATCAAAGACTAGACTACTCAAGGTCATTCTAAATGAAGGTTCACAATTCTACGGAAAGTCGGGCAGACAACCCTACGGTGAGTTATATGAGTTCATCTGTAAACAAATTCTATGTGAGTCTGATCAATTATTCTTCTTTAAACCTTTCTCTTGTGATAACAGTTCAATTCCATTCGCAATATTCGCCTAAGTATTTATACTCATTCTTATACTTCTACAGTATATATTCTCTAATATAAAAGAAGGGTAAGTTTATTTACCTCGGTAAGCCCAATAATATCCAAGATAAAAGTCGCGCCTGAGCAAGGTTTAGCTCCTAAGTTGAACGCCCGATAGTTCCAAGGAAACCTTAAGTTCTTCACAACTTCTACTAAGGACTAAGGGATTTGGGCTAGGGTATTTTGGGCATTATAACAATTCTAGAAGGCAACTTTTCTACCAAGGAGGGGTAGTTTTGCCAGGCTAGGGGAAGCCTCGGCCAATGGTCACTTAGGCTAGAGGGGAAGAGGCTTGGACGAAATGGCTAACAAGGGAGAAGGGAGGATTTTCAAGACTTGGAAAGTAATTTGTGGATGAAGAACTCTTCATCTTAAGGGGGGTATTTATAGGTCAAGGGATGGCCAACCAATGGCCAAGATTTAGCCAAGTGCTAGGCAAGTGTAAGGTCAAGATTAGGGCAAGTGTACCTAGCCAACTTGCACACAAAATATCTTACCAACAACTTGACCAAGTTGGCAACTCCAATCGGCCTTATGAACGCCTCACATCCATCAATTGGAGGGTGACAAGTGTTGCCCTCCCGTTGGTCCAAAATGTTTCGTCTCTCGGAAAAATCCGCAAAAATTAGAAATGGCATAGCCGGAATTTACCCTACGAAAGCTGTGGAAACGTTTCGTCGGAAAACTATTCGCTTTGTGAGTTGTGCCCAAAAAAACGTCCAAGGCCTAACTTTAAGACCAAACTTTTTGTACGTATTCCTTTACGTACATACTCTGGAAATACGGGGTATAACATTCTCCCCTCCTTAGAAACATTCGTCCCGAATGTTCCTTCCCAAGACATATAACGATAAGGTTCTTCAAAACTTAAACAGTTTACAAAAGCCACACACGGCCATAAAACAACACTTAGGTATAAACGATAATGAAGATTTACAAGTAGGAAAGTGAATTACACGAGGTGTGGGAATAGTGAGGATACTTCGCCTCATGTCCTCCTCGGCTTCCCACGTCATCTCCTCCTCGAGCTCGTTCCGCCACAAGACTTTGACGGAAGCCACGCCCTTCGTCCGCAGACGCCTAACACGACGATCGATTATCGCTATGGAATCTCTCATACGATAACCCCTGGTCACTGGACATCGTCAATCGGATGTACCCTAGATGGATCCCCGATACATCTCCTCAGCATAGAAACGTGAAACACCGGATGCACTGCCTCCAGATCGGACGGCAGATCCAACTCATAGGCAACCTTGCCTACCTGCGACAATCAAACGCCCAATGTACTGGGCCGAAGTTTCCTTCTTCCCGAATCTCATCACACCTTCATGGGTGACACCTTCAGAAAACCCAATCATCAATCGCGAACTCGGATGTCGACGACGATGATCTGCATACGACTTGCCGACTCGAGCTGTCAATAGCCGCCTCGATAAGCTTCACCTTATCCATCGCTGCTGCACCAAATCGTCCCACTAGCCGCACTCGCCCACATCGAACCAACCTATAGGCGATCGCACTTCCTCCCATACAAGGCCTCATAAGGCGCCATCCGAATACCGGAGTGGTAGCTATTATTATACGCGAACTCAACTAAAGGCAAATGATCCTCCCAACTACCATGAAGTCAATAACACGGCTCGCGGCATATCCTCGAGAGTGCGGATAGTGCGCTCGCCTGTCCGTCTGCGTGGATGAAATGCGATTTCGTGCTCACATGCGTCCCTAAACCCTCTGGAAGGACCTGCAGTTGCCGTAAACCGGGATCCTCATGCGATATGATCAAAGTAGGGACTCATGCGATCGGCGATCTCTGATGTAAAGTCCGCATAATCCTCACTAAAAGTCGTCTGACGGAAGAA
Source organism: Przewalskia tangutica (assembly GCA_029844215.1). Lineage (NCBI taxonomy): Eukaryota > Viridiplantae > Streptophyta > Magnoliopsida > Solanales > Solanaceae > Przewalskia > Przewalskia tangutica. The sequence goes on along the minus strand of CM056723.1, from coordinate 74,508,810 downwards.
AGTGGGTTGATTTCATCACTGTCGGCGATAACCCATATAGAATCATGTCTCTCCGAGTGCGAGGTAATCACGTGATGAAGTCCATGTTGATTACCTCCCACTTCCGGTCGGGATCTCTATCACCGCAACAAACCACCGGTCTCGGTGCTCTACCTTCACCGACAACACGCACCGAGCTACGAACTCGCAACGCCCTCTTCAAGCCATCCCACCAATACACGATCTAAGGTCGTGGTACATCTTGGTCGACTGATGGATAGAGTAACGCTTGCCGTGTGCTTCCCCAAGAACTCGCCAAGTCCCAAACATCCGGAACACACAACCCGCTTCAAACCTTAGCACCCCATCAGTGCTACCAAAAGGACCCTTGCCTCACGAAGAGGCGTATCACGATATCGAATCAAAGTGGATCCTCGAATCGTTGCCTCTTCACCTCCTCGACGATGGAAGACTCGCAACCTCACGAACTCTAACCCCACCGCTATCGGAATCAATCATACGGACACCAAGGCTCGCTAAGCGATGCAAATCACGAACCATGTCCTCCTCTCTAGTCGCACATCCGATAGGCTCCCATCGACCTACGACTAAGGCATACGCCACAACATTGGCCTTCCCGTGGTACGGATATCAACATCGTAATCCTTAAGCAACTCTAACCACCTTCTCTCGTAAGTTCACTCCTCCGTGAAGATATACCGAGGCTCTTGTGGTCCGTATAAATATCCACGTGAACCCCATACAAATAGTGCCTCCAGATCTTCAAAGCGTGAATCACTACGCTAACTCCAAATCATGGGGGTAGTTCCTCTCGTGTTTCTTAAGTCGCCGGATGCGACGCTATAACTCTACCATGCCGCATCAACACACATCCCAACCCGATGCTCGACGATCACAATACACAACATAACCGCTCGACCTCCGGAAGAGTAAGAACGGGCGGTCGCCGATCTCTTTCAAGAATCGAAACCCCGCCACAAGCATCACCATCAAACTTGGCCGCTTTTGAGTCACCGTCAATAGTGCAGATAGAAGCAAACTTCTCCACGAACCGCCGATAATATCCTCGCAAGGCCTAAAATGCGAACCTCCGGAGTAGTAGGTTCAGGCCAAGTCCCGATCGCCTCGATCTTGGCCGTATTCACTCGAATGCCATCACCCGACAATATGCCCGAGAAACGCCATCGAAGTCAACCAAAACTCACATTTGGAAAACTTGGCGATAATCGCTGATCTGGAGAATCGCCAAGACGCCTCAAATGCTCCGCATGCTCCCGCTCTGAGCGAATAAACCAAGATATCATCAATGAACACTATCACAAACGTGTCCAAAATGGTTTGAACACTCGGTCATCAAATCCATGAATACCACGAGCATTGGTCAACCCAAAAGACATGACCAACTCATAATGCCCGCACGTCCGAATGCGATCAGGGACATCCACCTCTCTCGACTCGCACTTTGATGATAGCCCGACCGCAGATCAATCTTGAGAAATATCTCACGCCCGCAATCGGTCGAACAAATCATCAATCCCGGAAGGGGTATATGTTCTTAATGGTCACCTTGTTCACCGTCAGTAGTCAACACACATGCGCAGCCCCGCCCTTCTTCTTCACGAACAATACCGCGCTCCCTGTGGTGAAACACTAGGCCCGGATGAAGCCGCTTCTCCAAAGAAATCCCTAAGCCGATCCTTCAACTCTCTCAACTCGGCAGGTGCCATTCTGTATGGCGGAATGGAAATAGGCCGAGTGTCTGGCAATGTGTCTATACAAAACTCAATCTCCCTCTCAGGAGGGATACCCGGGAGGTCGTCTGGAAACACGTCTGGGAATTCTCTGACTACCGGGATCGATCAAAAATCGCATCGCAGCCTCGTGATCAAACACCCGAACGAGATGGTAGATATACCCTTCGCACCATCTTCCTAGCCTTGAGGTAGGAAATAAACCTACCTCTGGCGATACCGTGCTCTCCCACTCAACAACCGGGCCTCAGAAACCGAACTGCATTACTCTCTCTCTCAGCCTACATTAGCGTAGCAAGAAGCTAGCCAATCCATTCCCATAATCACGTCGGTCAATCATCTCCAACTCTATCAAGTCGGCCAGGGTCCGACGATCGTAAATGGTCACAGACAAGCTCTATATACCCGCCGAGCTACCACCGAATCACCCATGGCGTAGCTACCTCGAAAGTGGTCTATGGACTCGTGCTCTACCCTATCCTACTAGCAACAAGTGGGAGATATATAGACAGAGTAGAACCGGATCTATCAAAGCATATACATCAAACCCGTGAACCGATAAGGTACTGTGGCGACATCGTGAGGCCTCGATCCGCTGGCCGACAAAGCATAAATGCGGTTCGAGGACCGCTAGAATCGGGACCCGAGCCACGACCTGCCGCGACTGCCGACCCATGTACACTCCCGAGGCGAGTAATCAGTAGGAGATGATGAAGCGGCAACGAACTCAAGGCCGAGCCCTACCACCAGGCCACGCTTCGGCCTGACAGCCCGCAGTGACCCGCTGCCACAATCGTAACAAGCTCCAAAACAGCACCACACTTCCCGTAATGGGATCTACCGCGACGCCACACCGGGGTGGTCCCGATCGCCGCACTCGCTACTCGACGTCGCGAAGCCTCGGCCTGATGCGCCTCGAATACTCGCCGTCTTGAGGGGTGAAGGAGTGCTCGAGCCGGGCCGGTGCAAATCCCAGATCGCCACGAGGCCGCCCACCACGATAGCCACCGTAAGACCCTCCCGCCCCGCCTTCTTCGCCGCCGTCGCCCACTCGTCGACCTCTCGCCTCGCATCCAAGGGCGTGAGCTCGCATACGGTAATGTCCATACGGCCAAGAGAAACACCGCACACGACTCGCCATATAGTCGTTTCAGCCCGTGACATAGCGGTGCACCCTATCCTCCATATCTGCTACCAAAGCCGGGACATATCGAGCCAATGAATCAAACTCGACATTGTACTCCCGACAAGGCCCTCTGCGCCTCGAGTAAAAATCTATCACCCGCGTCCTCCTCATCTGTGAGGCAAGAAGTGAGTGAGGAAAGCCTCGAGAACTCATCCCAAGTAGCCGGGACGCGTGCTCTCCCGGATAACTCTCATGAATCAAACCAATCGATCGCGGTATCACGCGGCCGACGCGAACCGGCGTCACAGACTCTGTCTCGAGGCCTTGATCACCCGCGTGATCCTTCAAGCCGACGGATGAACTCGCGGATCATCCTCCGCCTCGACCAGTAAAACTCGCGGGCTACAACTCAAGAAATCTCGTAGTCTCAAACTATTCGCCTGGTGCACCACGGGTGCGATCGAGCCGAGCTGGAACGAACCGCCAGATCCAATCTCTCTCGTAACGGGCCACAACTTTAGCCAATAGGCGGGCCATCTCTTGTACCCTAACCTCCGCCCCAGTGCCGCGGGATGAGGTGTGGGTACTGTGGTCTGTGGCTGGGCCGGGTGTCATAGAACTCGCCGTCTCGTATAGACGGGCACGAGCCTCGTGACTCTGGGTGTCTGCTAGCAGCCTCACGCCGCTTGCCTTCTCGCCCGGCCTTACGCGAGGCATAATCGCATTTCGGGAAAGGAATACGTTAGAGGGTCCAACCTATAACATTTCTAAAGCACGATCTCAGAATGAGAAGAATGGAAACCAATCCTAAATATCCTATAGCCTCTCGATTATTGATGTGGTGCACAACACACCGATAATCAAGACTTACTAGATACGGCCTCAGACACTTTCCAAGGATTAACTGCTCTGATACCACTTTTGTCACGACCCATTCCGGGGCCCGTGACTGGTGTCTTACCGGGGCACCCAAGTAGTCATACATCAGAGTAATCAGCGGAAAATATAAAACAAGACATGAAACAGTTTATAAAATAAGACACAGTTTATGTGAACAAACGTCGCTTTTCGCATATATATATAAAACCAGTTTAGCGCTACATCCGACAATCGCATACATGACTACAGACCTCTAAGGAAATATACAACTATGGCGGACAGGCCCGCCATACCTCGATCGCATACAAACTATCTACAATACAGGAGATCATACCAAAAGTAGAGCCTCGGAGAAGATGGAGCTCACGACACCAATGCAAAGAGATCCTAAGGATGCGGATCTAGCACTGCTTGCTCTTACCGCGCAGATGAACGCACTCGGGCGAGGTCGGCAACAGTACTAAGTATGCGAAATCAGTAAAGTACTTAAATGAAAACATATCATTTTTAAAACCGTTTACAAATATGTGTGAAACAACCATGAAACCGCACGTAGTGCCACATCACAAACAAGAGCAACAATAGGTAATCAGATTAGGTCTTGTCTAGGCCGCGAATGATCGAAAGCAGGCCACTCGCCCATATCATCATTCTCGCAAGCCTAATCTCGACTCGAGTCCGCATAGGCCACTCACGTGGGCCCGCATGAGGTATAACCCCGCATCGAGGGTAGCTACTCCTCGCATCGCCCCGACTCGTTGTCCGCACGGCCACATAGACCGCATGAGGCATAACCCCGCATACTAACACGGAACTCTCAGAGCCCGCATAGGCCCTGGACCCGCATGAGGTATTCTCGAATCATGGTCCTGCATCACCGAGTCTACCTCGCATCGGAGGGCAGCTTAACCTCCGGTATCATCTCAAGAGGTGAGTGATAGTACACTAACATAACAGCTTATCTTTAAACAACATAATCACAACAAGAATACTCTTTTTCACAAACGTTACAAGACACTAACACACATAGCATCATATCATGTCTACTTATCAAACCATCTTATTATTCTTTCACAATTCAATATAAGTGCATTATAAACACATAGGCAAACTGTTTCTTTTATCAATCTTAAGTGGTTATACTTAACTTCCCATAAGGCTAGTATAACTCTTAAGCTTCTGTTTAAAAACCAATTAGTTCTCTTCTGTTAAAAAAACTTATTCAGTATTCTTTTTAAAAATGCTTTCAGATCTTTATTATTCGGCTTAAGCGTGAGGCATTCTGTAAGTGTTATTCAGGCTTAAGCCGTGAGGCATTGCCGTAAGTATTATTCAGGCTTAAGTCAAAGACATTGCCGTAGTTATATTTTAGTTAACACATGTACGTCTACCGTACTATATATATTGTAAAATATCATGCTTTAGGAAGAATCACATACCTTCTCAGCGAAAACCACCTGCCAAGTTGAATATGTCGCACGCAGAGAGTCAGCCTAAAATAGTCACAGACATCTATCAAAGTCTAGACTACTCTGAAGGTCATTCTAAACAGAGGGTTCACAATTCTACGGAAAGTCGGGCAGCACAACCCTACCTGGTGAGTTATATGAGTCTACTGTGTAAACAGTCCTATGTGAGTACAGTTCAATTATTCTTCTTTTAAACCTTTCTATTGTGATAACAGTTCAATTCCATTCTGCAATATTCGTCTAAGTATTTATACTCATTCTTATACTTCTACAGTATATATTCTCTAATATAAAAGAAGGGTAAGTTTATTTACCTCGGTAAGCCCAATAATATCCAAGATAAAAGTCATACTGAGCAAGGTTTAACTCCTAAGTCAACGCCCGATAGTTCCAAGGAAACCTTAGAAGTTCTTCACAACTTCTACTAAGGACTAAGGGATTTGGGCTAGGTATTTTGGGCATTATAACAATACTAGAAGGCAACTTTTCTACCAAGGAGGGGGTAGTTTTCGGCTAGGCTAGGAAGCCTCGCCAAGGGTCACTTAGGCTAGAGGGAAGAGGCTTGACGAAAATGGCTAACAAGGGAGAAGGGAGGATTTTCAAGACTTGGAAAGTAATTTGTGGATGAAGAACTCTTCATCTTAAGGGGGGTATTTATAGGTCAAGGGATGGCCAACCAATGGCCAAGATTTAGCCAAGTGCTAGGCAAGTGTAAGGTCAAGATTAGGGCAAGTGTACCTAGCCAACTTGCACACAAAATATCTTACCAACAACTTGACCAAGTTGGCAACTCCAATCGGCCTTATGAACGCCTCACATCCATCAATTAGAGGGTGACAAGTGTTGCCCTCCCGTTGGTCCAAAATGTTTCGTCTCTCGGAAAAATCCGCAAAAATTAGAAATGGCATAGCCGGAATTTACCCTACGAAAGCTGTGGAAACGTTTCGTCGGAAAACTATTCGCTTTGTGAGTTGTGCCCAAAAAAACGTCCAAGGCCTAACTTTAAGACCAAACTTTTTGTACGTATTCCTTTACGTACATACTCTGGAAATACGGGGTATAACACTCGATAAGCCCAAAATTATCCAAGTTAAATGTCGATCCTGAGCAAGGTTTAGCTCCTAATTTGCACGCTCCGATAGCTCCAAGAAACCCTTAGAAGTTTCTAACAACTTCTACCAACAAAGAAGTTTCTCAAAGGGTTTCGTTTAGTGACTAATTGGAAGTATAGATAGTATTTCTGGGCTTTTAGTATAGAGGTGACTTTGGAAATACTATAAGGTATACGGTTAGGGTATTTGGGGATAGTAACAATACTTGGAGAGTATTTCTACCAAGAGGGGGGTGTGTTTGGACGAGAGCAATACCAAGGGAAGGGGGGGTGTGCCTCGGCTAGGACACTACAAAGGGGGAGGGGGTGGTTTCGGCCAAGGCCTTCTCAAGGGGGAGGGAAGAGGGCTTTGGACGAAAACTATAAGGAGAGGGGAGGGATTTTGGAGACTTGGAAAGTTGATTTGTGGATGAAGAACTCATCAACACAAGGGGGGGTATTTATAGGGCTTTCAAGGGCTAAGATGAGGGCAAGTGGAGGGCAAGTGGATGGTGGGGATTTGCACAAGTGCACCCTAACCTACTCCACAAATCCCTCACAAAACATTGACCCAAGATTTAAGCCCCAAAACCATGCCAACCGTGGCCTCCCTTTGTTGTCGATGAGGGTGACAAGTGGTCACCTCTCTTTGGTCCAAAATGTTTCATCTCTAGGAAAAATCCGCAAAAATTATAAATGACATAGCCGGAATTTTCCCCTCGCAAGTTTTGTAAAACGTTTCGTCGGAAAACCATTCGTTTTGTGAGTTGTGCCCAAAATCGTCCTATGCCTAATCTTAAGGCTAAACTTTTGTACGTACGCCCTTACGTACATACTCTGGAAATACGGGGTATAACATTCTCCCCTCCTTAGAAACATTCGTCCCGAATGTTCCTTCCCAAGACAGATAACAATAAGGTTTCTCATAACTTAAACAGTTGCAAATGCCACACATGGCCACAATACAAAGACTTAAGCAAATATGACAATGAAAATTTACAAGTAGGAAAGTGAGTTACCGAGGTGTGGGAATAGATGAGGATACTACGCCTCATGTCCTCCTCATTTTCCCACGTCATCTCCTCCCTGAGCTCGTTCTGCCATAAGACTTTGACGGAAGCCACGTCCTTGGTCGGCAGACGCCTAACCTGACGATCGATTATCGCTATGGGAATCTCCTCATACGATAACCCCCGGTCACTGGACATCGTCAATCGGTGCACTCTAGATGGATCCGATACATCTCCTCAAAGATAGAAACATGAAAATCGATGCACCGCCTCCAGATCGGACGGCAGATCCAACTCATAGGCAACCTTGCCTACCTCGCGGACAATGACACGCCCAATGTACCTTGGCCGAAGTTTCTTTCTTCCCGAATCTCATCACACCCTTCATGGGTGACACCTTCAGAAAACCCAATCATCAACCTCGAACTCGGATGCCGACGGCGATGATCTGCATATGACTTCGCCGACTTCGAATGCCAAGAATCGCTTCCTGGATAAGCTTCACCTTATCCATCGCACTGCACCAAATCTGGTCCCACTAACTGCACCTCGCCCATATCAAACCAGCCTATCGGCGATCTGCACTTCAACCCATACAAGGCCTCATAAGGCGCCATCTGAATACTGGAGTGGTAGCTATTATTATACGCAAACTCAACTAGAGGCAAATGATCCTCCCAGCTACCCCGGAAGTCAATAACACAGGCTCGCAGCATATCCTCAAGAGTCTGGATAATGCGCCACCGTCCCGTCATGCGTGGATGGAATGCGATTGTGCTCACTCGCCCCTAAGCCCTTCGAAAGACCTCCGGAAGTTAGCCGAAAGCCCGGGCTCCTCATGCGATATGATCGAAATAGGGACTCCATGCACCGACGATCTCTGATGTAAAGTCCGCATAATCCTCACCAAAAGTCGTCCCGACGGAAGAAAGTGGGCTGATTTCGTCACCGTCGACGATAACCCATATAGACTCATGTCTCCTCTGAGAGCGAGGTACTCCTGTGATACAGTCCATGTGGATCACCTCCCACTTCCAGGTCGGGATCTCAATCGTCTGCAACAAACCACCAGGCCTCTGGTGCTCTATCTTCACCTGCTGACAACACGGGCACTGAGCTACAAACTCGCAACGCCCCACTTTAAGCCATCCCACCAATACGGATCTAAGGTCGTGGTACATCTTGGTCGACCACGGATGGATAGAGTAACGCCGCGCTGTGTGCTTCCCTAGAACTCCGCCAAGTCCTGCAATATCTGGAACACACAACCTGCCCTCAAACCTTAGCACCCCATCAGGTGCTACCTCAAAAGGACCCTTCCCCTCACGAAGAGCCGTATCACGGTACCGTGTCAAAACTGGATCCTCAAACTGTTGCCTCTTCACCTCCTCGACGATGGAAGACTCGGCAACCTCTCGAACTCGAACCCCACTGCTATCAGAATCAATCAGTCGGACTCCAAGGCTCGCTAACTGGTGTAACTCGCGGACCATGGCTCTCCTCTCTGGCTGTACATCTGATAGACTCCCCATCGACCTACGACTAAGGGCATCTGCCACAATATTGGCCTTCCCTGGGTGGTACAGGATGTCGACATCGTAATCCTCGGCGACTCTAACCACCGCCTGTCGTAAGTTCGCCTCCTCCGGTGAAGATATACGGAGGCTCTTGTGGTGCGTATAAATATCCACATGAACCCCGCACAAATAGTGCCTCCGCATCTTGGCGTGAATCACCGCTACCAACTCCAAATAATGGGGGTAGTTCCTCTCATGTTTCTTAAGCCGCTGACGCTGCACGCTATAACCTTGCCCCGCTGCATCAACACACATCCCAACCCGATGCCCGACGATCACAATACACGCATATAGCCGCTCGACCTCCGAAGAGTAAGAACGGGCGGTCGTCGCCTCCTTCAAGAATCGGAAACCCCGCCACACGCATCACCCACTGAAACTTAGCTACCTTCCGAGTCACCTAGTCGGTGGTGCGAGATAGAAGCAAACTTCTACGAACCGATAATAACTCGCAAGGCCCGTAAAATCGCGAACCTCTGGCCGGAGTAGTAGGTCTAGGCCAACTCCCGATCGCCGATCTTGGCCGATTCCACCCGAATGCCATCACCCACAATATGCCTAAGAAAAGCCACCGGTTAACCAAAACTCACATTTGGAAAACTTCGCATAACCGCTGGTCTGGAGAAGTCTCAAAGACGGTCCTCAAATGCTCCGCATGCTCCCGCTCTGGCGAGAATAAACCAAGATATCATCAATGAACACTATAACAAGCGTGTCCAAAATGGCTTGAACACTCGGTTCATCAAATCCATGAATACCACGAGCATTGGTCAACCCAAAGAAGACATAACCTCGAACTCATAGTGCCCGCATCGGGTCCGTAATGCGCCTAGGGACATCCGCCTCTAACACGCACATGATGATAGCCCGATCGCGGATCAATCTTGAGAAATATCTCGCACTCGCAACCGGGTCGAACAAATCATCAATCACGGAAGGGGTATTCGTTCTTAATGGTCACCTTGTTCACCGCTGTAATCAACACACATGCGCAGCGTCCCATCCTTCTTCTTCACTAACAAGACCGGCGCCCCCCAGAGAGAAACACTAGGCCTGATGAAACCCTTCTCCAAAGAAATCTCTCACCGGTCCTTCAACTCTCTCAACTCGGCGTGCCATTCGTATGGAATGGAATAAAGCCGAGTGTCCGCAACACATCTATACAAAACTCTATCTCCCTCTCAGGAGGGATACCCGGGAGGTCATCTGGAAACACATCTGGGAACTCTCGACCATCGAATCGATGAAAATCTGGTACGCGACCTCGAGATCAAACACCGAATGAGATGGTAGATATACCCTTCTCGCACCATCTTCCTAGCCTTGAGGTAGGAAATAAACCTACCTCGGCGATCTGTGTTCCTCCCACTCAACAACCGCCTCAGAAACTAGAACTGCACTACTCTCTCCTCAGTCTACATTGGCGTAGCAAGAAGCTAGCCAATCCATACCCATGATCACGTCGAAATCAGTCATATCCAACTCTATCAAGTCGGCTAGGGTCTGACAACTGCATATGGTCACTGGACAAGCCCTATATACCCGCCGAGCTACCACCGAATCACCCACTGGCGTAGCTACCTCGAAAGGGTCTATGGACTCAGGCTCTACCCTATCCTCCTAGCAATATGGGGAGATATATAGGACAGAGTAGAACCCGGATCTATCAATGCATACACGTCACAACATGAAACTGATAAAGTACCTGTGACGACATCAGGTGAGGCCTCCTGGTCCTGCCGGCTGGACAAGGCATTAATGCGGTTCTGAGGACCGCTAGAACTAGGACCCGCGCCACGACCTCTGTCGCGACCTGCTGGCCCATGAGTACCTTGCCCTCCGGGGCGAGTAACTGTAGGAGACGAAGAAGACCCGGCGAAAGAACCTGTAGGCTGACCCCTACCACCCGCGTTTCTCCTAGTCGGACAGTCTCTCGCAAAGTGGCCCTGCTGGCCACAAGTGTAGCAACCTCCTGAAGTAGGACCACAACTCCCGAGATGGGATCTACCGCATCGGCCACACTGAGGGGGGAGGGGGTGGTCTCGATCGGTTAGCACCTCTGCTACTCGAAGTCCAAGTCCCGGGCCCCGACCGCCTCAATACTCTGGATGTCTTTGAAGACGAGCAGAGTGCTCTGAGCTGGATTTGGTGCAAATCTAGACTGCTGCTGAGGCCGTCCACCCCGATAGCTACCAAAAGACCGCCGCCCCGGCCTTCTCGCTGCCTGTCACAACCCGCTCTACGCCTCGCATCCAAGTGCATGAGCTCGCATACGTAATGTCCATGCTCGTGAAGAGCCACACCCGCACAAGACTTCGCCATATAATCATCTAGCCCGATAACGTAGCGATGCACCGCCCTCCATATCGCTACCAACGCAGGACGATCGAGCCAACGAATCGAACTCAACGTTGTACTCCTAATCGTCGGCCCTCTGCCTCAAAGAACAAAAATCTGGCCCGTGCCCTCCTCATCCGCGAGGCAAGAAGTGAGTGAGAAAAGCCTCGCAGAACTCGTCCCAAGTAGGCGGGACGCGTGCTCTCCTCGGATAACTCCCACGAATCAAACCAATCGATTGCAGATCACGCAGCTATGTGAACCAAGATCACGGACTCGGTCTTCAAGCCTTGATCACTCGCATGATCCTCTCAGAATCGAATGAACTCCTGCGGATCATCTCGTGCCTCGACCCGTAGAACTCGCGGGCTACAACTCGTAAAAATCCCGTAGCCTCAAATCGCTCGATCTCGGGTGAACCACGAAGCTGAATCGAATCGCCAGATCTAGCCTATCTCACGTTCGCCACGATCACGGCAAGAATCGCCATCTCTCTCAGAACCCATCTCGCTCGCTTCCAGCCGGGACTGGAGGTGTAGGTCTTGTGGTCTCATCGCCCATCGCTGCGCCCTAAACCTCGCTGGGACGGCGGCGTCGTGGAACTCATTGTCTCGTATAGATCGGGTGCGAGCCTCGTGACTCTGTCCCACTAGCGCCTCCTCGGCCGCTTGCCCTTCGGTGCAGGTTGCCTTACGTGGAGGCATAACTGTTAAAGAAAGGAAATACGTTAGAGGGGTCCAACTTATAACACAACTCTAAGGCACGATCTCAGAGTGAGAAGAATGGAAACCAATCCTAAATATCATATAGCCTCCTGATTATTGGTGTGGTGCACAACACACCGATAATCAAGACTCTACTAGATACGGTCTGTAGACACCTTCCGAGGATTAACTGCTCTGATACCACTTTTGTCACGACTGCCCGGCTTCGTGGATCGTGCCTTACCCGGGCACCCAAGTAGTCATACATCATAGAAAATCAGCGGAATATAAAAACAAGACATGAAACAATGTAAATTGAGACACAATTTATCTGAGAAAGTCGCCTTTCGGCATATATATAAACCAAAAATCTGGCAGTTTACATCCCAACTGTACAATAGGACTACAGACCTCTAAGTAAGTAAACAACTATGGCGGGACAGGGCCCCGCCATACCCTGAATGTACAAAACTATCTACACAACAGGAAGATCATACCCAAAAGTCGAGCCTCCGGAGAAGATGGAGCTCCTGACACCAAAGCAAAAGATCCTAAGGATGCGGATCTAGCACTGCTTCCTTACTGCGGATGTAACGCGGGCCCGAGGTCGATAACATGTGTACTAATTATGTGAAACTGTAAAGTACTTAAATGAAATCATATCATTTTAAAACCAATTTTACAAATATGCACGAAACAACCAATGTAACCGCACATAGTGCCACATCATAAACAAGAGCAACACTAGGTAAATCAGAACAGTCTTTTCTAGGTCGCGAATGATCGAAGCAGGGCCAATAGCCCATAGTATCATTATGCATGCCTAATCCTGGACTCCCGTAGTCCGCATAGGCCACCTAGGCCCGCATGAGGTATTCCTCGCATCGAGGGTAGCTACTCCCCGGCATCGTCCTGGGCTCGTAGTCCGCATGGCCACATAGACCGCATGAGGTATAACCCCGCACACTAACCTGGAACTCCCGTAGCTCCGCATAGGTCCCCTGGACCCGCATGAGGTATTCTCGAATCATGGTCCTGCATCACCGAGTCTACCCCGACGGAGGCGCCTTAACCCCCGGTATCATGTCAAGAGGTGAGTGATATAATACTAACGTAACAGCTTATCGTTAAACAACATAAGCACAACAAGAATACCCTCTTATACACACGTTACAAGACACTAACACATAGCATAATAATATGTCTACTCATCAAACCATCTTATTATACTTTCCAGAAATCAATACAAGTCTTTTATAAACGCATAAGTAAACTGTTCCTTTTATCTGTCTTAAGTAGTTATACCTAACTTCCCATAAAGCTAGTATAACTCTTAAGCTTTTTGTTTTAAAAACAATATCCTTCTTCTTTCAAAAATGATTTATAATTCTTTTGAAAGACTTCAAGATTCTTATTATTCAGGCTTAAGTCAAAAGACATTGCAGTAAAACTACGTTCAGTTAACACACGTACGTCTACCGTACTATATATATATTTTAAAATATCATGCTCAAGAGTATAGGAAGAATCACATACCTTCTCGGCGAAATCCACCTGCCAAGTCGAATATGTCGCGCGCAGAGTATCGACCTATACCGCTTAAATACGCCTATCAACGCCTAGACTACTCGTAGAAAGTTCTAAGCGAGGGTTATTAATTCTACGGAAAATCGCAAAGACTTCCTACCCGGTAAGCTATACAAGTCTACTGTAAATACAGTCCTATGTAAGTACAGTTCAATTCTTCTTCTGTTATACCCTTCTACTGTGATTACAGTTCAATTCTTTTAATAACCTTCTATATCTTATACTCAAGTCTTAACTATTCTTATATGTAATATCCAATTACAATAGGAGGACAAGAGTATTTACCTCGATAAGCCCAAAATTATCCAAGTTAAATGTCGATCCTAAGCAAGGTTTAGCTCCTAATTTGCACGCTCCGATAGCTCCAAGAAACCCTTAGAAGTTTCTAACAACTTCTACCAATAAAGAAGTTTCTCCAAGGGTTTCGTTTAGTGACTAATTGGAAGTATAGATAGTATTTCTGGGCTTTTAGTATAGAGGTGACTTTGGAAATACTATAAGGTATACGTCTAGGATATTTGGGGATAGTAACAATACTTGGAGAGTATTTCTACCAAGAGGGGGGGTGTGTTTGGACGAGAGCAATACCAAGGGAAGGGGGGGTGTGCCTCGGCTAGGACACTACAAAGGGGGAGGGGGTGGTTTCGGCCAAGACCTTCTCAAGGGGGAGGGAAGAGGGCTTTGGACGAAAACTATAAGGAGAGGGGAGGGATTTTGGAGACTTGGAAAGTTGATTTGTGGATGAAGAACTCATCAACACAAGGGGGGTATTTACAGGGCTTTCAAGGGCTAAGATGAGGGCAAGTGGAGGGCAAGTGGATGGTGGGGATTTGCAAAAGTGCACCCTAACCTACTCCACAAATCCCTCACAAAACATTGACCCAAGATTTAAGCCCCAAAACCATGCCAACTGTGGCCTCCCTTTGCCGTCCAATGAGGGTGACAAGTGTCACCCTCCCGTTGGTCCAAAATGTTTCATCTCTCGGAAAAATCCGCAAAAATTATAAATGACATAGCCGGAATTTTCCCCTCGCAAGTTTTGTAAAACGTTTCGTCGGAAAACCATTCGTTTTGTGAGTTGTGCCCAAATTCGTCCTATGCCTAATCTTAAGGCGAAACTTTTGTACGTACGCCCTTACGTACATACTCTGGAAATACGGGGTATAACAATTCTAATTCGTGATATTGGTCAGGTAAAACTACCCCCTCCACGCCCACCTATATCATTGAAAAATGTTTTACATGCACCAAAACTGATTAAAATTTAATATATGTTAGACGTTTTACAATTGACAACAATGTTTCTGTGAATTTTGATTATTTTGGCTTTTATGTGAAGAAATTTTAGACGGGGATGCCACTAATGAGATGTAATAGCACGGGGGACTTGTATCCCATCAGCACTGTTTTTAACTATCGCATGACCAAACCATCAACCTTTGCCACCATTTGTCCTATTATATGGCACAATCGGTTGGGACACTGTTATACCCCGTATTTCCAGAGTATGTACGTAAGGGCGTACGTATAATAATTTGAGCCTTAAGATTTGGCAAGTCTCGAAATTTGTACACAAGTGCCGAAAGGAGTCGTTTTTCGACGAAACGTTTTACTAAACTTGCGAAGGGAAAAATACGGCTATGACATTTATAATTTTTGCGGATTTTTCCGAGAGACGAAATATTTTGGACCAACGGGAGGGTGACACTTGTCACCCTCAATGGACGGCTAAGAGGGCCATTGTTTGCACGTTTTTTGTGCATTTTCTTGGTCAAGGGTTAGGTAGGATATTTTGTGTAGTAGATGGATAAGGACACATGGGTAAAACCTAGCCCTACACTTGCCTTACACTTGGATTGATCTTGGCCATTGGTTGGCCCTTGCTTGACCTATAAATACCCCCTTAGTTGATGAACTTTCTTCATCCAAAAATCATTTTCCAAGTCTTGAAATCTCTCCCCCTTTGTGAGTTAAATTCGTCCAAAGCCCCCCCTCTTTTGAGAAGCCTTGGCCGAGAGCCTCCCCCCTCCCCCTTTGTGGTGCCCTAGCCGAGGGGTACCCCCCCTAGCCTAGTTGTTTTCGTATAATACCCCCCTTTTGTGGTATAGAAATACTCTCCAAGTATTGTTATAATGCCCAAATACTTTAGCCCTATACCTTGTAGTACTTTCCAAAGTTACCTCTATACGTAGAGTCCGGAAATACTATTATACTTTCCCTCAGTCACAAAAACGAAACCCTAAGGAAAACCTTCATAGTCGGTTGAAGTGTTAATTAGAAGTTGCGTAGAACTTCTAAGGGTTGTTTGGAGCGGGTTGGAGCGCACGGAGTAGGAGCTTAACGTTGCTCAGGAGCGACATTAAACTTGGATAATTTTGGGCTCATCGAGGTAAATACTACTGTCCTTCTTTTGTAATTGGAAATTACATACTGTAGTAATATAGAAATGATTATAAGATTCATAGAAGAGAATTGAACTGTAATAGAAGGATATTACAGAATAGACTGAAATCACATCAGAAGAATTTAAGTAGAAGTTAAAGCATTTACATAGGATCGCATTTACAGTGGTGATAACCTTTATTGGTTGAATGTTCTGCAAGTAGCATGTGCTAATTAGAAGGTGGACAAGGCTAGTCGGGTTATAGCCGTGGAGCGTTTTGCTTATAGTCGATAATCGTCGCGAGGTATGTGATTCTTCCTATACTCTTGAGCATGAAGTATTTTAAAAGAATACATATAGTACGGTAGACGTACGTGTGGAAATGTCTTTTGACTTAAGCCTGAATAATATGTATATATTATATGGTAGATATACGTGTGCTAACTGAATATAGTTGTACGGCAATGTCTTTTGACTTAAGCCTGAATAATAAGAACCTTGAAATGTTTTAAAAGGAATATAGGTATAGTACGGTAGACGTACGTGTGTTAACTGAATGTAGTGTTACGGCAATGTCTTTTGACTTAAGCCTGAATAAGAAGAATCTTGAAGTATTTCAAAAGAAATAAGAAACCTTTTTGAAAGAAGAGTAATACTTGGTTTTGAAAACATAAGAGTTATACTAGCTTTATGGGAAGTTAGGTATAACGTCTTAAAAGTGATAAAAAGAATGGTTTACTAATTTTTAGAAGTTAAGAGACTTAATCTTAAAAGATAAGAGACTTGACTTGAATGAATTAATATGAATTTTGTGAGAAACCTCATTCGTGAGTAATGAGTACTTGGTTTTTAAAAGAATTAATGTTTCTTGATTTGAAATCAGAATGAGTATCGAACAAACCACTGCAGCGCTAATAAAGGAAAATGTATTGAATAATGAAGTATTACTGAAACCAGTAGAAACCTCCATCTGCATAGAAGCTAAGATGAGACAAAATGATATTACATTTTCTATATCATGGCTGCTTTAATAAATTGGTTATAAACAAGAATAAACTATGGCATATGTTATTCAATTGTTTTAAAAAAGATTAAGACATTGAACTATGAAACTTTTCTAAAGTAAAGAGACTTGAGTAATTGAAATTAGGAAAACTGGAACTCTAGGGAAAAGAAAGGCATTGTTTTGTCTTAAATTGGTTTAAAACATAAAGTGTTATAACAGCTTTATGGCAAGTTAGTTATAAACGACTTTATGAAAACAAAAGAAGGGTTTCATCATTGGTTTTAATGTGGTAACTTGACTTTAAAAAGAGAAGTGTTTTGGTTTACTCAAAATATGTAAGTCACTCTATTTTTATACTACGGGTATCGGGTGACTTTTAAAAGGAATGGATCTCTAAAAAGGAATTTAACGTACGTAGTACTTTAGGGTTAAAAACCCGGACTTTGTCATAAAATGAAAGTACTTTAAGTTGTGTGTAACTTGCCTATGTTTGTGTGCGATAGACCTGATGTGCAAGTAATGTATTTCACTCGACTACCGCGTTCATGGGATGAACCGGGAATGTATTTCACTCGACTACCGCGTTCATGGGATGAACCGGGAATGTATTTCACTCGACTACCGCGTTCATGGGATGAACCGGGAATGTATTTCGCCGATCACCGCGTCATGGGATGAAGCGAATGTATTTCACTCGACTACCGCGTTCATGGATGAACCGAATGTATTTCACTGACTCGCTGGCCCACGGATGGACCGGGAATGTATTCCATCCGACTACCGAGTTCATGAGATGAATCGGGAATGTATTCCACACGTTTCTATACTGGGTCCATGAGATGGGCCGAGACATGTTATACGTATCACATGATTTGTACCTAGACTGCCGGCAGTGAGGAAGGAGTTCCACGCATGGTGGATGACTTGGGGCGCGAGACCACGACTTGACATGATCGCTTATGTTATGAATCGTAGTTTGGTTATCAAACATGTCTCTCGCTTTATATAGATGTTATGATTTCATTTACGATTTTACGCTTTCACATACTTGGTACTGTTATCGACCTTTCTTCGGGGGGCTGCGTTCATGCCGCAGGTAGAGGTACATCGATTGTCGATCCCCGCTTGTAGGATCACATTTCAGCGTCTTGGGAAGCTCCGTTCCTTCGGAGGCTTATCTTTGGTATGTTACCCTGAGTCTGTAGGTTCTTGTACATTCAGGGGTATGGCGGGGCCCTGTCCCGTCATAGTTGTTGTATAAATCTTAGAGGTCTGAGTAATCGTTGTGGCGGTGGTTGTAAGGATTGTAACTGTTCAAATGTCTATATATATATATGTTGAAAGACAACCGTTTTTGGTTGGCCTATTTTCTTTTATCTTGATCCATGTCTATTTGAATGTTTAGCATTTTTATTTCCGCTGGTTTTTCTCTGATGTTGTATCACTAGGGTGCCCGGGGTAAGGCTGTTATACCCCGTATTTCCAGAGTATGTACGTGAGGGCGTACGTATAAAATTTGAGCCTTAAAGATTTGGCAAGTTTCGAAATTGTACACAAGTGCCGAAAGGAGTCGTTTTTCGACGAAACGTTTTACTAAACTTGCGAAGGGAAAAATACGGCTATGTCATTTTTAATTTTTGCGGATTTTTCCGAGAGACGAAACATTTTGGACCAACGAGAGGGCGACACTTGTCACCCTCTAATTGGAGCACGTTGTGGGCGGTTTGGACGAGAAGGGGTCAAGGGAGTTGGTAGGATATTTTGTGCAAGTTGTTGTGGTAGATGGATAAGGTCCACATGGTTAAAATCTAGCCCTACACTTGCCTTACACTTGGATGGATCTTGGTCATTGGTTGGCCATTCCTTGACCTATAAATACCCCCCCTTGTTGAAGAGTTGTTTCATCCAAACTTGAGCAATCTTTCTAAGTCTCAAATACTCCCTCCCTCTTGTTTGCTTTCGTCCAAAGCCCCCCTCCCCCTTTGAGAAAGGCCCTTGGCCGAGAGCCTCCCCCTCCCCCTTTGTAGTGTTTAGCCGAGGGTACCCCCCCCCCTTGCCAAGTTGTCTTGTATAAATACCCCCCTTTTGTGGTATAGAAATACTGTCCAAGTATTGTTATAATGCCCAAATATTTTAGCCCATATACCTTGTAGTACTTTCCAAAGTTACCTCTATACGAAAAGCCCGGAAAATACTATTATACTTTCCCTCAGTCACAAAAACGAAACCCTAAGGAAAATCTCCATAATTGGTTGGAGTACTAAGTAGAAGTTGTGTAGAACTTCTAAGGGTTGTTTGGAGCGGATTGGAGCACTCGGAGTATGAGCTTAACGTTGCTAAGGATCGACTTTTAACTTGGATAATTTTGGGCTCATCGAGGTAAATACTACTGTCCTTCTATTGTAATTGGGAATTACATACTGTAGTTGAATTGAAATGAATATAAGATTCATAGAAAAGAATTGAACTGTAATAGAAGAATATTACGGGATAGACTTGAACTGATATCACATCAGAAGAAAATAAGTAGAAGATTGAACTGTAC
Organism: Przewalskia tangutica; assembly: GCA_029844215.1. Classification (NCBI taxonomy): domain Eukaryota; kingdom Viridiplantae; phylum Streptophyta; class Magnoliopsida; order Solanales; family Solanaceae; genus Przewalskia; species Przewalskia tangutica. The sequence goes on along the minus strand of CM056723.1, from coordinate 74,489,346 downwards.
TTACATAGGACTGTACTTACAGTAGACTGATAACCTTTATTGGTTGAATGTTCTGCAAGTAGCATGTGCTACTTAGAAGGTGGACAAGGCTAGCTGGGTTATAGTCGTGGAGCGTTTTGCTTATAGTCGATAATCGTCGCGAGGTATGTGATTCTTCCTATACTCTTGAGCATGAAGTATTTTAAAAGAATACATATAGTACGGTAGACGTACGTGTGACAATGTCTTTTGACTTAAGCCTGAATAATAAGAACCTTGAAACATTTTAAAAGGAATATATATAGTACGGTAGACGTACGTGTGTTAACTGAATGTAGTGTTACGGCAATGTCTTTTGACTTAAGCCTGAATAAGAAGAATCTTGAAGTATTTCAAAGAAATAAGAAACCTTTTTGAAAGAAGAGTAATACTTGGTTTTGAAAACATAAGAGTTATACTAGCTTTATGGGAAGTTAGGTATAACGTCCTAAGAGAGATAAAAAGAATGGTTTACTGATTTTTAGAAGTTAAGAGACTTAATCTTAAAAGATAAGAGACTTGACTTAATTGTATTGATATGAAGTTTGTTAAAAGTGTGAAACCTCATTCGTGAGTAATGAGTACTTGGTTTTAAAAGGAATAATGTTTTACTGATTTCGGAAATCAGAATGAGTATTGACAAACCATTGCAGCGTTAATAAAGGAAAATGTATTGAATAATGAAGTATTGTATTAAAACCAGTAGAAACCTCCATCTGCATAGAAGCTAAGATGAGACAAAATGATATTACATTTTCTAGATCATGGCTGCTTTAATAAATGGTTATAAACAAGAATAAACTACTCACGCCTATGGCATATGTTACTCAAATGTTTTAAAAGAGATTAAGACATTGAACTATGAAACTTTTCTAAAATTGTAACGCCCCGAACCCGGGCCCGTTACTGGTGCCTTACCCCGGGCACCTTAGTGATACAACATCAGAGAAAACCAGCGGAAAATAAAACACGAGTCATGAAACAAGAGATATAATAAATAAACAGGCCAACCAAAACAGTTGCCTTCAGCATATACACAAAAACCCGAACAGTTATCCTTTTTACAAACCCTGCCCACAACAGTGCTACAGACCTCTAAGATTTACAACAACTATGACGGGACAGGGCCCCGCCATACCCCTGAATGTACAAGAACCTATAACTCAGGGAAACATACCAAAGATAAGCCTCCGAAGGAACGGAGCTTTCCAACACGCTAAAATGAGATCCTACGGCGGGATCCACGATCGATGTACCTCTACTGCGGCATGAACGGCCGAAGGAGGTCGATAACAGTACCAAGTATGTGAAATCAGAAATATCAGAAATGAAATCATACTAGTCTATATAAAGCGGAGACATGTATGATAACCTAACTACGATTCACAACATAAAAGCGATCATGTCCACGGTGACTCACGCCTCAAGTCATCACTCAAATATAACTATGGGTCTCACGCCCACAACATCAATCATGTTCGTGATCATGGCCGCATGCCGAATCTTGACGGTGTAGACATGTCCATGATGCAACAATAACAAGGCCGCACGGCCACATGCCGGAATCGTGACGGCAGTATACGCCCATGTAACCTCAATAACAATATATCTGGGTGGTCAACCCCGCCGCACGCCACATGCCCCGAATATCGTGACGTGTAGACATGTCCATGTAGCCACAATAACACTATATCGGTAATCAACCCCGCCGCATGGCCACATGCCCCGAACATCGTGACGGCAGACACGTCCATGTTGCAACACAATAACAAGGCCGCACGGCCATATGCCCGAATATCGTGACGGTAGACATGTCCATGTGACATCAACAACAAGACAGTAATCAAAATGGAAACATACCCGTGGAATTCTCCATCACTGCCAGCACGTCCAAGTAAGTTCTCAACAAGTCAACCTACTCTATCGAGACGCCAGTAACGTAAATACCACACTTGCACAACAAAGGCTATCATCACAAGCATAGGCAAGATTCCCAACAACAAGCATAGGCAAGATTCCCACCAACAAGCATAGGAAAGTTTCACAACAACAAGCATAGGCAAGTTTCACAACAACAAGCATAGGCAAGTTTCACACAACTCCAAGTACTTTCATTTTATGCCAAAGTCCGGGTTCTTAACCCCAAAGTACTACATACGTTAAGTTCTTTTAAAAGAGATCCATTACTTTTATAAAAGTCACCCGATACCCGTAGTATTAGAATGACCAACCCACATTCCTTTTCAAAATCAAGTAACAACATTCTTTTCCTAAGTTCCAGTTTGCCTAGTTTCAATTACTCAAGCTTCTCATTTTCGAATGGTTTCATAGTTCATAAACTTAATCACTTGATTCCTTTTTAGAACAATTGAGTAATATATGTCTCACGTGAGAGTAGGTTATTCTTGTTTACAACATTCTTATTACAATGACCATGATCTAGAAAATGTAATATCATTTTGTCTCATCTTAGTTTCTATGCAGATGGAGGTTTCTACCGGTTTTAATACGATACATCATTATTCAATACATTTTCCTTTATTAACGCCGCAGTTGGTCCTGTCGATACACATTCGATTTCCAAATCAAGAAACATTATCCCTTTAAATAAAACCAAGTACTCATTACTCACGAATGAGGTTTCACACAAACATTCACATTAAAACAAATAAGTTAAGTCTCTTATCTTATAAGATCAAGTCTCTTAACTTCTAACATCAGTAAACCATTTTCTTTACCTCTCTTAAGACATTATACCTAACTCCCCATAAAGCTAGTATAACCCCTTTTTAAAACCTTTAAAACCAAGTGTTACTCTCCTTTCAAAATGATTTATAAATCTTTTGAAATACATCAAGTTCTTTATTATAACTAGTCAGTTATAATTCACATCAGTTACCTTTTAAAACCACAAAGTATTTTCTTACCTACATAAAGCTGTTATAACCAACTTCCCATAAAGCCGTTATAACACTTTATGTTTTAAGAACAATCAAACAAAGATAACACGTACGCTCACCGTACTACATAGTTCACACATATCATGCTAGAAGAGATAGGAAGAGGTTCACATACCTCGCGACGATTGTCGACTAATAGCAAAACGCCCAAGTACCTCAAACCGCCGGCTACTCCTTGCCAAGTGGATCACTCCACACGTAGTACTTCAACCTATAAGGCCACGCGCGCTTATTAACATCTAGATCTCAACGCTCCATATTCTACGTAAAATTCGCAAAGACCTCCCGCAACAACAGAAATCTCCTCCTCTATCGAGGCCGCCACCAAGCCAACCGTGGGGTTTTACACGCCTAACCTGACGTACAATTCTACTACTCAAGAATGCTATACAAGCTCATCGTAATACACCCTATGTAATTACAGCTCGATTCTTTATTCTTCGTGCTTAAGTCAAAAGACATTGCCGCACAATTATAATGTTCATTCTATATATAGTATACTTCAACTATATATTCCTACTACATGTAATTTCCAATTACAATAGAAGGTCAAGAGTGTTTACCTCGATAAGCCCAAAATTATCCGAGTTTAAATGTCGCTTCCCGAGCAACGCTTAGCTCCTACTCCGAGTGCTCCAATCCGCTCCAAACAACCCCAGAAGTTCTACGAACTTCAACTAAACACTTCAACCGACTATGAAGGTTTTCCTTAGGGTTCGTTTAGTGGCTAAAGGAAGTATAATAGTATTTGGGCTTTTGTAAAAGTGCAACCTTGGGAATACTACAAGGTATTTGGGCCAAGGTATTTGGACATTATAACAACACTAGGAGAGTATTTCTATACCACAACAAGGGTATTTATACGAAACAACTAGGCTAGTGGGTACCTACGGCTAACCACTACAGGAGGGGGAGCTCTCGCCAAAGGGGGAGTTGTGGTGGACGAAAACTTCACAAGGGAGAGGAGGGATTTTTAACACTTAGAAAATATTTGGATGAAGAATTTCATCAACAAAGTGGTATTTATAGGTCAAGGAATGGCCAACCAATGGCCAAGATTAAACCAAGTGTTAGGCAAGTGTAGTGGCTAGGATTTACTACACACAAATATCCTACCAACTCCTTGACTTTAGCCAAGGCACCAAAAACGTGCTCACCTAGTCCATTTCGTCCATTTGGACGATTTGCCACCAATTGGAGGTGCCAAGTGTCGCCTCCCGTTGGTCCAAAATGTTTCGCCTCGGAAAAATCCGCAAAATAATAAATGGCATAGCGGAAATTCCCTACGAAAGTGTGGAAACGCTTTCGAAAAACGACTCTAATCGGTGTTGTGAACAAAGTTAATTCGCCAAGCCAAATCAAAAGTTTCAATTTCCTACGCACGCCGCGCATATACTGGAAATACGGGTATAACATTCTCCTCCTTAGAAACATTCGTCCGAATGTTCCTTCTAAGTCTCAAACAACGCGCGCCAAAGATAGTCTTCACTACTATACTTACGAGAATCAAACATGCCACACCGCCACAAAAATAACATGCGCAAGAAACCCAAATCCACGCCAACGAGGAACCACCTCGCTTAGCACAAAAGTCCCCACCAAGGTCTAAAATATACTCCTTCGCACCTACATTTCACAAAAGAAACGATCACACACGCTCACTTCTCCCCTATCTCGTCGCACTCTTCTAACACTCGAGCTCTTTCTAGTATCCCACCACACTCACAACGTTTGCTTTCCAACCCTTGGAGTTACTACCTCCAAACTTGGTCATCTTACAACCCTCGATTTCCTCTAAGGCCATTCTCGGCCTTCACGAACTGATTCTGGTCGAACATATCTATGAACTCATACGATGGTCATCTAAACTTGGGCCTAGCACCCTCGTGACTCGCCACCGGGCGACCACCTGAGCCGACTTCCTCGAAACGGGACGCGGGTTGGCCCGCAACATGGCCCCAACCCGACCCACTGTAGCGCCAACTCCCGCTCCTCGACACGGAACACATCATGTAAGCTACCACTTCCATCTCACACTAACCAGATTTTTAAATCACACTATAGCACAAAGCTATCCGAACATAACACTTAACACATCATTAACATCAATACATACAAGTATCTACAGGGTTAAGGATATACCTGAAACTAGGCGGTTCAAGGACCGCTACAACTGGGAACTTCCACCGCGACCTCTACCGTGGCCCGCAACTGCTCTAGTAGTCTGTGCTATCCTACCAGTGCTACTCCCTCGGACGGTCTCGTCATATGGCCCCGCTGGCCGCAAGAATAACAAGCTCCTCGTACTACGACACTCTCGAAATGCGGTCTACCACATCGACCACACCGAGGTAGGGTGATCGTCCGCCAACACCCCTACTCCCGAACATCTGAAACACGGGAGCCCGGACCGCTTCCCGAATATCCCAAGGGTCCGAAGGCTGCGGAGGACCACTGCAATGGCGGAGGTACATAACTAGTCTCGCCAGGCGGTCCGCCTCGAAAGTCGCCAAAATATCCGCCGTCTTGGCCTTCTTCTGTGGCGGTCCACCTGCCGATCTGCGCGCCTCGCACCCAAGTGCATGAGCACGAATGCGGGCAATGTCCATGCGGTGAAGAGAAACACCGAACAACTCTCGCTAGGTAATCATCGAGCCACAGAACATATCGGTGCACTCGATCCTCCATACTAGCTACTAATGCGGAACATACCGCCAATGAGTCGAACTCCACATTGTACTCCCGAATCAGACGCTGCTTCGCCTCAACATCAAAAATCTGTTTACCCGAGCCCTCTCATTTGTGGAGGCAAGAAATGTGCCGAAGGCCCTCAAAACTCGTCCCAAACGGCCGGAAGTGCATGCTCTCCCGAAAGCTCCCACGAGTCAAACCAATCGATCATGGTATCACGCACCGACGCGAACTAAATGTCACGCACTCGCCTCAAGCCTTGATCACCCGCATGATCTCTCAGAATCGACGGATGAACTCTCGCGGATCATCCTCCGCCTCGACCAGAAAACTCAAAGTGCTACAACTAAGGAAATCCCGTAGCCTCAAACCGCTCGCCTGCATTTACATGTGTGCCGCTGAATCGAATCGCCGGCCCACTTATTCTCATATCGCCACAACTCGCCAATAATCGGGCCATCTCGTGACCCATCTCCCGCCTGCATCGGGACCGAGGCTCGTGTATCAGAGTCTCGCAGCCATCGCCGCGCTTAAATCGCTTGGCCGGGCGGCGCCGCAAAACTCGCCGTCAAGCACTACTCAGTCTCGGCAGGGCTCGCGCTGCATTCTCTCGATCCCACTAGCAGCCTCCTCGCCGCCTTGCCCTTCGGGCCCTGGTTGCCTTCGCAGGCATAATCGTAAAAACGAAACACGCCGAGGGTCCAACTTACAACACGCCTCTAAGGCACGATCTCGTAATGAGAAGAATGGAAACCAATCCTAAATGTCCTATAGCCTCCTCGATTATAGATGTGGTGCACAACACACCGATAATCAAGACTCTACTAGACACGGTCAGTAGACACTTTCCGAGGACTAATCGCTCGATACCACTTTGTAACGCCCAACTCGCCCGCATCGTGCCTTACCGGCACCTTAGTGATACAACATCGAGAAAACCAAATGGAAAATAAAACACGAGTCATGAAACAAGAGATATAATAAATAAACAAAGCAACCAAAACGGTTGCTTTCAAGATATACATAAAACCCGAACAGCTTATCCTTTTTACAAACCCCGCCACAACAAGCATGCACTTAAGATTTACAACAACTATGACGGACAGGGCCCCGCCATACCCCGAATGTACAAGAACCTATAACTCAGTGGAAACATACCAAAGATAAGCCTCAAGGAACGAGCTTTCCAACACGCTAAATGAGATCCTACGAGGGATCCACGATCGATGTACTTACCGCGCAGATTTAACGCACCCAAGGAGGTCAAGATAACAGTACCAAGTATGTGAAATCAGAAATATCAGAAATGAAATCATACTAGTCTATATAAAGCGGAGACATGTATGATAACCTAACTACGATTCACAACATAAAAGCGATCATGTCGATCGTGACTCACGCCTCAAGTCATCACTCAAATATAACTATGGGTCTCACGCCACAACATCAATCATGTTCGCATCATGGCCGCATGCCCCGAATATCAGACGGTGTAGACATGTCCATGATGCAACACATAATAGCGCCGCGTGGCCACATGCCGGAATCGTGACGGCAGACATGCCCATGTAACCTCAATAACAATATCCGGTGGTCAACCCCGCCGCACGGCCACATGCCCGGAATCAGACGGGTGTAGACATGTCCATGTAGCCACAATAACACTATATCGGGTAATCAACCCCGCTGCGTGGCCACATGCCCCTGGAATCAGACGGCAGACACGCCCATGTTGCAACAATAACAAGCGCCGCATGGCCACATGCCCCGAATATCAGACGGTAGACATGCCCATGTGACATCAACAACAAGACAAGAATCAAAATGGAAACATACGTGGAATTCTCCATCACCGCCAAAGACGTCCAAGTAAGTTCTCAACAAGTCAACCGGCCCTCTATCGAGAGACGCGGTAACACAGAAATACCACACTTGCACAACAAAGGCTATCATCACAAGCATAGGCAAGATTCCCAACAACAAGCATAGGCAAGATTCCCACCAACAAGCATAGGCAAGTTTCACAACAACAAGCATAGGCAAGTTTCACACAACTCCAAGTACTTTCATTTTATGCCAAAGTCCGGGTTCTTAACCCCAAAGTACTACATACGTTAAGTTCTTTTAAAAGAGATCCATTACTTTTATAAAAGTCACCCGATACCCGTAGTATTAGAATGACCAACCCACATTCCTTTTCAAAATCAAGTAACAACATTCTTTTCCTAAGTTCCAGTTTGCCTAGTTTCAATTACTCAAGCTTCTCATTTTCGAATGGTTTCATAGTTCATAAACTTAATCACTTGATTCCTTTTTAGAACAATTGAGTAATATATGTCTCACGTGAGAGTAGGTTATTCTTGTTTACAACATTCTTATTACAGCAGCCATGATCTAGAAAATGTAATATCATTTTGTCTCATCTTAGTTTCTATGCAGATGGAGGTTTCTACTGGTTTTAATACGATACATCATTATTCAATACATTTTCCTTTATTAACGCTGCAGTGGTCTGTCGATACACATTCTGATTTAGAAATCAAGAAACATTATCCCTTTAAATAAAACCAAGTACTCATTACTCACGAATGAGGTTTCACACAAACATTCACATTAAAACAAATAAGTTAAGTCTCTTATCTTATAAGATCAAGTCTCTTAACTTCTAACATCAGTAAACCATTTTCTTTACCTCTCTTAAGACATTATACCTAACTCCCCATAAAGCTAGTATAACCCTTTTTAAAACCTTTAAAACCAAGTGTTACTCTCCTTTCAAAATGATTTATAAATCTTTTGAAATACATCAAGTTCTTTATTATAACTAGTCAGTTATAATTCACATCAGTTACCTTTTAAAACCACAAAGTATTTTCTTACCTACATAAAGCTGTTATAACCAACTTCCCATAAAGCCGTTATAACACTTTATGTTTTAAGAACAATCAAACACAGATAACACATGTACGTCTACCGTACTACATAGTTCACACATATCATGCTAGAAGAGATAGGAAGAGGTTCACATACCTCGCGACGATTGTCGACTAATAGCAAAACGCTCCAAGTACCTCAAAACTGCCGGCTACTCCTTAAGCCAAGTGGATCACTCCACACGTAGTACTTCAACCTATAAGGCCACAAGGCGCTTATTAACATCTAGATCTCAACGTTCCATATTCTACAGAAAATTCGGCAGCACCTCCCCCCCCCGCAACAGCGTAAATCTCCTCCTCTATCGAGGCCGGCTACCAAGCCAACCAGGGGGGGGGTTTTACACGTCTAACCGGACGTGTACAATTCTACTACTCAGTAATGCTATACAAGTCTACTGTAATACAGTCCTATGTAATTACAGTTCAGTTCAGTTCTTTATTCTTCAGGCTTAAGTCAAAAGACATTGCCGCACAATTATAATGTTCAGTTCTATATATAGTATACTTCAACTATATATTCCTACTACATGTAATTTCCAATTACAATAGAAGGTCAAGAGTGTTTACCTCGATAAGCCCAAAATTATCCGAGTTTAAATGTCGCTCCTGAGCAACGCTTAGCTCCTACTCCGAGTGCTCCAATCCGCTCCAAACAACCCTTAGAAGTTCTACGCAACTTCAACTAAACACTTCAACCGACTATGAAGGTTTTCCTTAGGGTTTCGTTTAGTGGCTAAAGGAAGTATAATAGTATTTGGGCTTTTGTAAAAGTGTAACCTTGGGAATACTACAAGGTATTTGGGCCAAGGTATTTGGACATTATAACAACACTAGGAGAGTATTTCTATACCACAACAAGGGTATTTATACGAAACAACTAGGCTAGTGGGGTACCCTAGCTAACCACTACAAAGGGGAGGAGCTCTCGCCAAAGGGGAGTTGTGGTGGACGAAAACTTCACAAGGGAGAGGGAGGGATTTTTAACACTTAGAAAATATTTGGATGAAGAATTTCATCAACAAAGGGTGGGTATTTATAGGTCAAGGAATGGCCAACCAATGGCCAAGATTAAACCAAGTGTTAGGCAAGTGTAGGGCTAGGATTTACTACACACAAATATCCTACCAACTCCTTGACTTTAGCCAAGGCACCAAAAACGTGCTCACCTAGTCCATTTCGTCCATTTGGACGATTTCAAGCCACCAATTGGAGGGTGCCAAGTGTCGCCCTCCCGTTGGTCCAAAATGTTTCGTCTCTCGGAAAAATCCGCAAAAATAATAAATGGCATAGCCGGAAATTCCCCTACGAAAGTCGTGGAAACGTTTCATTAAAAACGACTCTAATCGGGTGTTGTGAACAAAGTTAATTCGGCCAAGCCAAATCAAAAGTTTCAAATTTCCTACGTACGCCCTCGCGTACATACTCTGGAAATACGGGGTATAACAAAAATAAAGAGCCTTGAGTAATTGAAATTAGGCAAACTGGAACCTTAGGGAAAAGAATGTGTTTGAAAAGGAAAGTGTTTTGGTTTACCTAAAAATGTGAGTCACTCTATTTTATACTACGGGTATCGGGTGACTTTTATAAAAGGAATGGATCTCTTTAAAAAGGAATTTAACGTACGTATTACTTTAGGGTTAAAACCCGGACTTTGACATAAAATGAAAGTACTTTGGGTTGTGTATAACTTGCCTATGCTTGTTGGTGTGTAACTTGCCTATGCTCGTTGTTGTATAACTTGCCTATGGTTGTTATTGTATAACTTGCCTATGGTTGTTGTTGTATAACTTGCCTATGCTTATTGAGATAGTCTTTGTTGTGCAAGAATTGTGTTTCTATTCTACCGCGTCTCTCGATGGAGGGCCGGTTGACTTGTTGAGAACTTACTTGGACGTACCGGCAGTGACGGAAGATTCCACCGCACGCTCCATTATTATTATTGCATGGGCATGTCTACACCGATGATGTGGACATGTGACCATTATGGTTATTTATGGCGAAGTATCGTGACTTACGGTTGTGATCGGGTGTGTAGCCTGTTTACTTGCCCCCGTCAGCTACGTGACGCAGGTGGATCTGGTATAGGTTATTGTACCTGCCACGTGTCAGCTTCGCGGCGAAGTATCGTGACTTACGGTTGTGATCGGGTGCGTAGCTTTGTTATTGCCCCGCCGCCTACGTGACGCAGGTGGATCTGGTATAGGTTATTGCGCCTGCCACGTGTCAGCTTCGTGAGTCAGTATTTCGATGGAGCTTCGTGACTTACGGTTGTGATGCAGTGCGTAGCGATTCACTTGCCCCGCCGCCACGTGGGCGCAGTGGAGCCGTGGAGGCTATTGCACTTGCCACGTGTCAGCTTCATGATATGGTTGTACAGTATTATTGGTACGGTCGGATATGGTAGTTATACTTGCCCCGTACGGTTTTATTGACACAGGTAGGACCTGGTGTTCACATATACTCCTTGGTGTTGTTATATCATGCATCGCAGTGAGGAAGGAATTCCACGCACGAGTGATGATTTGGAGCGTGAGTCACGACTTGATATGATGTTATATGTGGTGCATCGTAGTTTGGTTATCATACATGTCTCCCGCTTTATATAGATCGCTATGATTTCATTCTGATTTTACGCTTTCACATACTTGGTACTGTTATCGACCTCCTTCGGGGCCGCGTCATGCCGCAGTAGAGGTACATCGGCCGCCGATCCCCGCTTAGGATCACCTTTCGCCTTTGGGAAGCTCGCGTTCCTGAGGCTTATCTTTGGTATGTTACACGATGCCTGTAGGTTCTTGTACATTCGTGGTATGGCGGGCCCCGTCCCGTCATAGTTGTTGTATAAATCTTAGAGGTCCAGAGTAATCGCTGCAAGTGGCGGGGTTGTAAGGATTGTAATCGCTCAAATGTCTATACATATATATATGTTGAAAGGCAACCGTTTTGGTTGGCCTATTTTCTTTATCTTGATCCATGTCTATTTAAATGCTTAAGTTTTTATTTCCGCTGGTTTTTCTCTGATGTTGTATCACTAGGGTGCCCGGGGTAAGGCACGATCCACGCCCCGAACGGTCGTGACAAGGCACGATCACGCCCCGAACGGGTCGTGACAAAAGTGGTATCGAGCGATTAATCCTCGGAAAGTGTCTACGCATCGTGTCTAGTAAGTCTTGATTATCGGTGTGTTGTGCACCACATCTATAATCAGGAGGCTATAGGACATTTAGGATTGGTTTCCATTCTTCTCATTCTGAGATCGTGCCTTAGAGCTGTGTGATAAGTTGGACCCCTCTGACGTATTCCTTTCCTTTACCAGTTATGCCTCTGCGCAAGGCAACCCTGGCCTAGGGGGCAAGGCAGCCGAGGGAACTGCTAGTGGGATACAGAGGAGTACGAGGGCGCAGGCCCGATCAGTACCTGAGACAGTGCTTCCAACGGCGAGTTTCGCGACGCCAAAGACCAACAGAGTTTAGCCGCAGCAGCCGTCCGAGACTACAGCACTGAGCCTCCACCCCACACCGGGCAGGAGATGGGTTACGCGAGATGGCCCGCCATCGCCGTGGTCGTGCCGATATGAGGATAGGCCGGATGCAGCAGCCAGCCCCAGAGCACCCGTAGTTCACCCCGAGCGCATTTGAGACTACGGATTTTACGAGATGTAACCCGCGAGTTTTATGGGTCGAGGCACGAGGATGATCCGCAGGAGTTCATCCGGCAGATTCTGGTCGCGAGAGTGATCAAGGCATCGGAGACCGAGTCGGTGGTCCTAGGTTCGACGGCCGCGTGATACCGCAGCCGATCGTTTGATTCATGGAGCCGCCCGGGAGAGGATGCACTTCCAGCTATATGGGACGAGTTCTCAAAGGCATTTCTTGCACACTTCTTGCCTCCACAGATGAGGAGGGCTCGGGCCGACAGATTTCTGACGTTGAGACAGGACGGGCGGACGGTTAGAGAGTACAATATGGAGTTCGACTCATTATCTCGGTATGTCCCCGCTGTGGTAGCTGATATGGAGGCCGCTGTGGTAGCTGATATGGAGGACAGAGTACACCGCTACGTCACCGGGCTAGATGATTACTTGGCAGAGGCTTGTACGGGTGTAGCTCTTCAGCCGGGCATGGACATTGCCCGCATGCAAGCTCATGCACTAGGATGTGAGGCACGGAGAGGTCGACGGAATGACCGAGATCGCCAGAAGAGGCCAGACAGCAGGTCCTTGGTAACTTTCGAGGCGGACCGCCAAAGAATAAAGTTAGTTATGTACCTCCGCCAAGATGAGTGGTCCTCCGCGCCTTCGTGACGCTCGGTATTCGAGCTGGTCGAGCTCCAGGTCTTCCGTTCGCGGTATACGTGAGTTCTAGCCGCAGGATTCATGTCCCTCGGTGCACGATGTGGCGTAAGTCATCCCGGGAATGTCGTCTTTATCGGGTGCTTGTTTCACTGCGCCGCCGTGGCCATGGACGAGAGATCAGGCTTATAGGAGGGGCACCGCAGCGCAGCCTACCGGATCGATGGCGTGGTTCATCGCTTTCATACGGTATGCGCCGCAGGCGTGCCTATGATTAGAGTGGAGCGGTAGATTCAGGTATATCCTTAACCCTCTAGAGTTTTGCATGCTTGATATGATGATCTGTTGTTGTGTGCTATGAACGGATAGCGTTATGTTAGTTATGGGTCAGGAAAAAAAATGGTTAGTTGAAAGGATAAGCCCATGGGTAGTGTGAGAGGGAAGTGGTAGCTTTCATGACGTGATTTGGTAAGATTGTTCCGGATCAGGAAACAAGAGCTTGATGCGTTAAGTAGGTCGGGTTGGGGCCATGTTGCGGCCAACTCGCGGCTTTCGGTGGGGTCACCGGTGCTCCCGCCAGGTAGTAGGGCCACGAGAGTGCTAGGCCCAAGTTTAGATGACCATCGTATGAGTTCGTGGATATGTTCGACCAGAAGATCGTGAAGGCCGGGAATGGCCTTAAGGGAGATTGAGGCTAGTAAGATGACCAAGTTGGGAGGTGGTGACTCCAAAGTTTTGGAAACTGAAGCGATGACTGAAGTGTGGTACGTATACTAGAAGAGTTCAAGTGTTCGAGAAGGGCACGACGAGTAAGGAAGGAAGAGAACGTGTGTTATTTCGTGGCCAGGCGTGGCGTTGACAACTTGTTAGAAGAACCTTATCATTATTCGTCTTGAGAAGGAACATTCGGGACGAATGTTTCTAAGGAGGGGAGAATGTTATACCCCGTATTTTCAGAGTATGTACGTAAGGGCGTACGTATAATAATTTGAGCCTTAAGATTTGGCAAGTCTCGAAATTTGTACACAAGTGCCGAAAGGAGTCGTTTTTCGACGAAACGTTTTACTAAACTTGCGATGGGAAAAATACGGCTATGACATTTATAATTTTTGCGGATTTTTCTGAGAGACGAAATATTTTGGACCAACGGGAGGGTGACACTTGTCACCCTCAATGGACGGCTAAGAGGGTCATTGTTTGCACGTTTTTTGTGCATTTTCTTGGTCAAGGGTTAGGTAGGATATTTTGTGTAGTAGATGGATAAGGACACATGGGTAAATCCTAGCCCTACACTTGCCTTACACTTGGATTGATCTTGGCCATTGGTTGGCCCTTGCTTGACCTATAAATACCCCCTTAGTTGATGAACTTTCTTCATCCGAAAATCATTTTCCAAGTCTTGAAATCTCTCCCCCTTTGTGAGTTAAATTCGGCCAAAGCCCCCCCCCCCCTTTTGAGAAGCCTTGGCCGAGAGCCTCCCCCCTCCCCCTTTGTGGTGCCCTAGCCGAGGGGTACCCCCCCCCTAGCCTAGTTGTTTTCGTATAATACCCCCCTTTTGTGGTATAGAAATACTCTCCAAGTATTGTTATAATGCCCAAATACTTTAGCCCTATACCTTGTAGTACTTTCCAAAGTTACCTCTATACGTAGAGTCCGGAAATACTATTATACTTTCCCTCAGTCACAAAAACGAAACCCTAAGGAAAACCTTCATAGTCGGTTGAAGTGTTAAGTAGAAGTTGCGTAGAACTTCTAAGGGTTGTTTGGAGCGGGTTGGAGCGCACGGAGTAGGAGCTTAACGTTGCTCAGGAGCGACATTAAACTTGGATAATTTTGGGCTCATCGAGGTAAATACTACTGTCCTTCTTTTGTAATTGGAAATTACATACTGTAGTAGTATAGAAATGATTATAAGATTCATAAGAGAATTGAACTGTAATAAGGATATTACGTAATTGGATCAAAACACATCGAAGAATTTAAGTAGAAGTTAAACTGCATTTACATAGGATCGCATTTACAGAGATCGATAACCTTTATTGGTTGAATGTTCGCAAGTAGCATGTGCTACTTAGAAGGTGGACAAGGCTAGCCGTTATAGCCGTGAGCGCTTTTGCTTATAGTCGATAATCGTCGCGAGGTATGTGATTCTTCCTATACTTTGAGCATGAAGTATTTTAAAAGAATACATATAGTACGGTAGACGCACTGCGTGGCAATGTCTTTTGACTTAAGCTGAATAATATGTATATATTATATGGTAGATGTACGTGCTAACTGAATATAGTTGTACGGCAATGTCTTTTGACTTAAGCCTGAATAATAAGAACCTTGAAATGTTTTAAAAGGAATATAGGTATAGTACGGTAGACGTACGTGTGTTAACTGAATGTAGTGTTACGGCAATGTCTTTTGACTTAAGCCTGAATAAGAAGAATCTTGAAGTATTTCAAAAGAAATAAGAAACCTTTTTGAAAGAAGAGTAATACTTGGTTTTGAAAACATAAGAGTTATACTAGCTTTATGGGAAGTTAGGTATAACGTCTTAAGAGTGATAAAAAGAATGGTTTACTGATTTTTAGAAGTTAAGAGACTTAATCTTAAAAGATAAGAGACTTGACTTGAATGAATTAATATGAATTTTGTGAGAAACCTCATTCGTGAGTAATGAGTACTTGGTTTTTAAAAGGATTAATGTTTTACTGATTTCGGAAATCAGAATGAGTATCGAACAAACCACTGCAGCGCTAATAAAGGAAAATGTATTGAATAATGAAGACATCAAAACCAAGAGAAACCTCCATCTGCATAGAAGCTAAGATGAGACAAAATGATATTACATTTTCTAGATCATGGTTGCTTTAATAAATTGGTTATAAACAAGAATAAACTATGGCATATGTTATTCAATTGTTTTAAAAAAAAGATTAAGACATTGAACTATGAAACTTTTCTAAAGTAAAGAGACTTGAGTAATTGAAATTAGGCAAACTGGAACTCTAGGGAAAAGAAAGGCATTGTTTTGTCTTAAATTGGTTTAAAACATAAAGTGTTATAACAGCTTTATGGCAAGTTAGTTATAAACGACTTTATGAAAACAAAAGAAGGGTTTCATCATTGGTTTTAATGTGGTAACTTGACTTTAAAAAGAGAAGTGTTTTGGTTTACTCAAAATATGTAAGTCACTCTATTTTTATACTACGGGTATCGGGTGACTTTTAAAAGGAATGGATCTCTAAAAAGGAATTTAACTTACGTAGTACTTTAGGGTTAAAAACCCGGACTTTGTCATAAAATGAAAGTACTTTAAGTTGTGTGTAACTTGCCTATGTTTGCGTGCGATAGACCTGATGTGCAAGTAATGTATTTCACTCGACTACCGCGTTCATGGGATGAACCGGGAAAGTATTTCACTCGACTACCGCATTCATGGGATGAACCGGGAATGTATTTCACTCGACTACCGCGTTCATGGGATGAACCGGGAATGTATTTCACTCGACTACCGCGTTCATGGATGAACCGAATGTATTTCACTCGACTACCGCGTTCACGGGATGAACCGGAATGTATTTCACTCGACTACCGCTGGCCCACGTGATGGACCGAATGTATTCCATCCGACTACCGAAGTTCATGAGATGAATCGGGAATGTATTCCACACGCTTCTATCTCGGGTCCATGAGATGGGCCGAGACATGTTATACGTATCACATGATTTGTACCTAGATCGCGGCGGTGAGGAAGGAGTTCCACGCATGAGGGATGACTTGGGGCGAGACCACGACTTGACATGATCGCTTATGTTATGAATCGTAGTTTGGTTATCAAACATGTCTCCCGCTTTATATAGATCGTTATGATTTCATTTACGATTTTACGCTTTCACATACTTGGTACTTGTTGCATCGACTCCTTCGGGGCTGCGTTCATGCCGCAGTAGAGGTACATCGATCGCCGATCCCCGCCAGGATCACATTTCAGCTCGGGAAGCCCGTTCCTTCTGAGGCTTATCTTTGGTATGTTACCCGAGTCCGTAGGTTCTTGTACATTGGTGGTACGGGCCCTGTCCCGGTCATAGTTGTTGTATAAATCTTAGAGGTGCAGTAACCTTTGCAAGTGCGGTTGTAAGGATTGTAACTGTTCAAATGTCTATATATATATATATGTTGAAAGGCAACCGTTTTTGGTTGGCCTATTTTCTTTTATCTTGATCCATGTCTATTTGAATGTTTAGCGTTTTTATTTCCGCTGGTTTTTCTCTGATGTTGTATCACTAGGGTGCCCGGGGTAAGGCACTACCACGCCCCGAACGGTCGATGCATACACCTGAAGCGTCGCTTTAAAAATGTTAGAAAGAATAAATTATTTTCTTGTAACAAACTTTTGGACTCTTCTGTTTGCCAAACTTGTGTGTTTGGAAAACAGGTTAAGCTTCCTTTTGCATCATCTACTTCACATGCCCTTATGTCTTTTGAGCTTTTGCATTGTGATTTGTGGACATCACCAATTTTGAGTTATGCATGTCATAAATATTATATGCTCATTTTAGATGATTATTCGAATTTTCTGTGGACATTTCCCTTAGGAAATAAATCCCAATTCTATACCATTTTCAAATAATTTAGTGTTTTATCAAAACCCAATTTGACAAATTTATTAAATATTTTCCATGTGACAATGGGGGGAATTCATAAATGCTCAATTTAATGAGTTTTGTCACCAAAATGGGATGTCTTTGTGTCTTTCATGTCCACATACATCACCACAAAATGGGAAGAACGAAAGAAAAATTAGAACAATCAATGATATGATTCACACTCTCCTTGTGTATTCGTCCACACCATCAAATTTTTGGCACCATGCACTCCAAATGACAACATACCTTTTAAATATTTTTCCTAGTAAACTGCTCTCCAATGTGTCACCTATACAAATGTTATACCACCGTCGCCCATCTTTTACACATTTGAGGGTTTTTGAGTGTTGTGTTATCCTTTGTTTCCGTCCACAACTATTAACAAACTTCAGACATGTTCCACTCCTTGCGTGTTTTTGAGATACTCACAAAATCATAGGGGATATAAGTGTTTTGATATGACAAATGGAAAGATCATTATTTCTCGTCACGTTATTTTTTATGAGTATACATTCACGTTTGCTAAATCTCATGTGGCATCCTCACCTTCATATGATTTTTTGGACAATGAAATTCATCCGTTTTGACCCACCATTTAAACACACAAAATAATGTGGGACCCTCCCAAACACAACAACCCAACTACCAAATGTGACGGGGCCAGTCCAAGGAGAAGAGGTCACTACATCTCTTCCATTGGTCTCGGCCCAATCTACATCTAATGGTGGGCAGGCCCAACCTCGGATAACCAACCCGACATCCCAACTATCCAACCTCGTACCATTAAAACCCATGCAATGCACGAAATATTTCACCCTAAGTGTCATTTTAACCTAACAGCCTCAGTCCAACCGTCACCACTTCCTAAAAATCCCAAAGCAACCTTATGATACCCGAATTGGAAAGCTGACATGTTAGACGAATTTAATGCTTTTATTCAAAATAAGACATAGGACTTAGTGCCACGTCCAACTAATGCAAACATAATTCGGTCTATGTGGGTATTTTGTCATAAAAAATTCGGATGGCTCCTTTGCGAGATACAAAGCTCGTCTTGTTGGTGATGACAGGTCTCAGCTGATTGGTGTGGATTGTGGTGAAATATTTAGTCAGGTGGTTACCAACAACTATCAGGACTGTTCTCAATCCGGAACTTTCCAAATTTTGGTCCATTCATCAGTTGGATGTCAAAAATGCATTCTTACATGGCCACTTACAGGAAACAGTGTACACGCATCAGCCGTTGGGTTTCCGAGATTATACCCATCTAGATCATGTTTTCCTGTTGAAGAAATCCTTATATGGTTTGAAATAAGCTCCTAACTGGTTTGAAGGATTTGTTTCCAAATTGAGTTTCTCTAATAGCAAGTCCGATCAGTCCTTGTTCATTTATCGGAAGGGCGTTGACATGTCATATATACTTTTGTGGTTGAATTTGCTAGTCTATTATGTCCCTTCTTGTGGTTGAATTTGCAATGAAGGATTTGGGTCCGTTGAATTATTTTCTTGGCATTACTATAACTCAATATGCATATGGTCTGTTTCTCAGTCAGATGAAATATGCCGAATAAATAATTGACAAAGGATGGATATCTTCCTGCAAACTATAACATACTCTGGTTGACACAAAGACGAAATTAAGTAACGATGCTGGTACTCCATACAGTGATCCTACACATTACCGCAACCTAGCAGGGCCTTGCGATAACTGACTTTTACGAGACCTGATATTTTCTATGCGGTTCAACAGATTTGTTTACACATACATGATCCGAAGAAAGAATATATGGGGCTCTCAAAATAATTATGCGGTATGTTAAGGGTACATTTCATTTCGGTTTGCATCTATATAAGTCCTCCATCTCGAGTCTCTCATCCTACACAGATACGAATTGGGGTAGATGCCCGAACACACGTCATTCCACTTCCGATTATTGTGTGTTCTTGGGGGACAATCTCATTTCATGGTCATCAAAACTAAAATCCATAATGTCTCGGTCAAGTGCTGAGGTAAAATACCGAGGGGTAGCCAATGTGGTTGTTGAATCATGTTGGCTTCGTAATCTACTGTTAGAGTTACATTGTCTGATTGAAAAGACAATAGTGGTCTATTATGACAATATGAGTGTGATATACTTATCCGGAAATCATGTTCAACATCAGCGCATAAAACACATTGAAATGGATATCTTATTTGTCCGAGAAAAGGTTGTTCGTGAACAAGTCTGTGTTCTCCACGTACTGTCTCGCTATCAAATTGCAGATATCTTCACAAAAGGTATTCCGCGCGTACTTTTTGATGGTTTCAGGGACAGTCTCAGCATACGTGAACCTCCCGCTAAGACTACAAGGGACTGTAAGAATAATTATGGGGCAATCCCATAATTATATTTATTCTCCATTAATCATGATATGATTGATATTGTAATTACTATTGTAATAAATTAGTAATCAATTAGTTAGGATGATTGTAAGTAATTAACATCTTATATTTTAGGTAACTTAGATTAGTACTACATCTTATGATTGTATATATATTATCATTGGAATGAAATAATCAAGGAATCAATTCTCTACCATCGGGTCCTCAACTTGATCCCGATCTTTAGTGACTTCTACTCAGATTTTAAAGACTTTTTTCATTACTTTTTGAATCATCATTTTTTTATCAAATCAACTTCTACACAGTAAAAATATACAAAATATTAAAAATAA
Organism: Przewalskia tangutica; assembly: GCA_029844215.1. NCBI lineage: Eukaryota > Viridiplantae > Streptophyta > Magnoliopsida > Solanales > Solanaceae > Przewalskia > Przewalskia tangutica. The sequence continues at coordinate 74,469,095 of CM056723.1, read as the reverse complement.
AGTGAACAAAATAAACTTAAATAAAAAAAGATAAAACATGAGACGAAATATAGCTAAAAACATATACCTCTAGCCATCGATCGAAATCCCCCACTTGGTCTTTTAGTCAACTACACTCTAAACTCACACTGTCATTCAGACTAGCACTCTAAATCATCTTAACACCCATGACACAGATTGATATTAACAATTAGGTACTATCGTTGATTTAAAATCTTATTTTCATAATCCATTCCTTTCTCCTCCCTCTTGATGCGGGATACCCCGCGAACTGCGGGTTAAACTACGAGAAACTTGGCAGTTACTTTTTTCGGTCTTTTTTTTAACAGTTATGTCAAATCCAATCCACCGTAAAGGATCAATTCGAGAATATTCGTAAACAATCTACCGGACTATATTTGTGCATGATATTCACAACAATGATATCTAAAGCATTACAAAAAAGAAACACATATGAATATAATAGGATAAGATACTCATGCGTTCACCCAAAGACATTCACATATATTCACGAGGCAAATCTAGGCAGGTCTCAATATGTACATCTTAGAATTCATGTAGTAACGAGAACGAGAGGAGAAATGGAGAGTATATCTAAGTATAAAGACCGTTCAGAGAGGAAGAACAAAATCCATAGATTCCACAACTATGAGGAAATACTTTAAGGAGATGTTTGGTTGGGAACAACTTATCCCGGAATTAATCAAGAGAATAGTTATATCGAAATTAGTTATTCTACCCTCCCAAAGGGATAAAAATGTCACGACCCGTTCCGGGGCCCGTGACTGGTGCCTTACCGGGGCACCCAAGTAGTCATACATCAGAGTAATCAGCGGAAATATAAAGCAAGACATGAAACAGTTTATAAAATAAGACACAGTTTATGTGAGAAAACATCGCTTTCTAAGATACATATATAAACATGGTTTAGCAAGCTACATCCGACATCGCATAACATGACTCATGCACTTAAGGAAATATACAACTATGGCGACAGGGCCCCGCCATACCCCGATCAGACAAAACTATCTACAACAGGAGATCATACCTAAAAGTAGAGCCTCCTAAAAGATGGAGCTCCCGACACCAACGTAGAGATCCTAAGAATGTGGATCTAGCACTGCCGCCTTACCGCGCAGATGAACGCAGCCTCAAGGAGAGGTCGACAACAGTACTAAGTATATGAAATCAGAAATACTTAAATGAAACATATCATTTTAAAGACAGTTTTGCAAGTATGTATGAAACAACCAGGAACCCGCACATAGTGTCACACCACAAACAAGAGCAACAATAGGTAAATCAGAATAGGTCTTTTCTAGGCTGCGAATGATTCAAGCAGGCCACTCGCCTGTATTATCACTCGCAAGCCTAACTCGACTCCGAGTCCGCATAGGCCACTCACGGGCCCGCATGAGGTATAACCCCGCATCGAGGGTAGCTACTCCTCGGCATCGCCCCGACTCGTTGTCCGCATGGCCACATAGACCGCATGAGGCATAACCCCGCATACTAACTCGAACTCGTAGCTCGCATAGCCCCCGACCCGCATGAGGTATTCTCGAATCATGGTCCTGCATCGCCGAAGTCTACCCCGTGACGGAGGCGGCTTAACCCCAGATCATCTCAAGAGGTGAGTGATAGTACACTAACATAACAGCTTATCTTTAAACAACATAAGCACAACAAGAATACTCTTTTTCACAAACGTTATAAGACACTAACACACATAGCATCATATCATGTCTACTTATCAAACCATCTTATTATTCTTTTCACAATTCAATATAAGTCTGTTATAAACACATAGGCAAACTGCTTCTTTTATCAATCTTAAGTGGTTATACTTAACTTCCCATAAGGCTAGTATAACTCTTAAGCTTCTGTTTAAAAACCAATTAGTTCTCTTCTGTTAAAAATGATTCAGTATTCTTTTGAAATGCTTTGGATCTTTATTATTCGTGCTTAAGCCGTGAGGCATCGCTGTAAGTGTTATTCAAAGCTTAAGCCGTGAGGCATCCGTAAGTATTATTCAGCTTAAGTCAAAGACATTGCCGTAGTTATATTTTAGTTAACACACGTACGTCACCGTACTATATATATTGTAAAAATATCATGCTTTAGGAAGAATCACATACCTTCTCAAATAAAAACCACTGCCGAGTCAATATGTCGCTACAGCAGAGTCACCTATAATAGTCACAGCTATCTATCAAAGACTACTCTGAAGGTCATTCTAAACAGAGGGTTCACAATTCTACGGAAAGTCGGGCAGCACTTCCCTACCCGGTGAGCTATATAAGTCTACTGTGAAAACAATCCTATGTAAGTACAGTTTGATTATTCTTCTTTTAAAACCCTACCGTGGTATGATTCAATTCTATTCGTGATATTCTTCTAAGTATTTAATACTTATTCTAATACTACTACATTAAGTATTCTCTAATTCAAAAGAGGGATAGGATTAGTTACCTCAGTAAGCCCAATAATATCCTAGAAAAACACGCGCCTGACCAAGGTTTTGCTCCTAAGTTGTATGCTCAAGAAACCTTAGAAGTTCTTCACAACTTCTACTAAGTACTAAGGTATTTGGGCTAGGGTATTTTGGGCATTATAACAATACTAGAAGACAACTTTTCTACCAATGGAGGGGGTAGATTTTGGCTAGGCTAGGGGGTATTCGGCCAGGGCCTTCAAGGGAGGGGATGAGTGTTGGACGAAAGAGCTACAAAGGGAGAGAGAGGATTTTCAAGACTTCGAAAGATTTGTGGATGAAGAACTCTTCATCTCTAAGGGGGTATTTATAGGTCAAGAAGTGGCCAACCAATGGCCAAGATTAAGACAAGTGCAAGGCAAGTGTAGGGTGAGGATTAACTATACACAAATATCCTACCAACTCCTTGACTTGTGCACAAGGCACAAAAAACGTGCTCACCATGTCCAATTCGTCCAAATGGACGATTTCAAGTCCATCAATTGGAGGGTGACAAGTGTCGCCCTCCCGTTGGTCCAAAATGTTTCGTCTCTCGGAAAAATCCGCAAAAATTAGAAATGGCATAGCCGGAATTTACCCTACGAAAGCTGTGGAAACGTTTCGTCGGAAAACTATTCGTTTTGTGAGTTGTGCCCAAAAAAATCGTTCAAGCCTAAACTTTAAGGCTAAACTTTTTGTACGTATTCCCTTACGTACATACTCTGGAAATACGGGGTATAACAAAAAATAACACCACAATCTCGAGATTAGTTATATCGCGATTTTATCCCAACCAAACATGGAATAAACTCATCTCAATATCTCTTATTCCTCATACCAAATCAGCCCTAAATGTATTATTTTTGCTTGCCCTCTGCATCTTATATTCATAGACACACATATGCAGATGCATATACTCTCACAACTCTGAAGAGGGAAACTTTCTCTGACCGCAATGGACCTCAAAATACTATTGCAAGATTTTTAACAATCTTTTAAGAACTACATATTTGATTTGACTGTCTTGATAAGTAGACTAGAATTTGACTTTCTTTGATGATTGTCGTCGACAAGTTTTTGTTAGACCAATTTGTACAGGACAAATTTCGTAGACACTAAGTGGATGTATAAAAAGATGACACGTGATGATGGTGACAGGTCAGACTCGAGTCAACAAACGAGGTGCTCCGGAAAATCATATGAAGCTCCGGAGAAGCATGTCAACTCACCGGTCCACCATCATTCAATGTTACAACCGTTACAAGAAATATCAAGTCTTCCTAGGGTCTTAAATGTGCATTATTATCCTCTATTTACCATTCATTGTCATAGCATTATATTGGTCATGGAACTTGTAATCATAGCTCAAGTATAAATAGAACTTCTCATTTCATTGCAAAGGGCATATGAAATCTAATAGAAAACAAATACTCTTAAAATAATTTATTTATTTTTTATCTTGATTGCTCTTGAGAAGGCTTTGACATATAGCTTGCCTGGATACTCTAGCTCATCATTTCGTCAAAGCTTAGTCTATTTGCTTTATTATTTACTTTATTTCAATAATCTTGCTTGATATTGCTAATTTATCTCATAACATTAGTTATTGATCCATGTATATGAGTACAAACTCAATTGTGTCGATGTGTACGAGTACAAACTCAATTGTGTCGTACACAGTTGGTGTCTACTATGGGGATATGATAATTGTGGTACTATTGTGACCCTGTCAATTACATTAATTCTCTTTAGATCATGTTGTTAGATTCAATCATGATAGATATGACAAACACTATTGATGACCAAACTCATTTCACTACCGGAAACAAGGATGGAGCAACTACCCTAAGAAACAGTCTAAATCAATGGGTTACAGAGGAAACAACACCTACTGATGAAACCCCCGAAGAAGCAATGCAAATCGTGAAGGATTACCTCGATCAATGATGGAGGAGATGGAATTCACGAGGCAAACTATTTCAGCACTTTCTGGCAGCCCAAACGCCAGAGTCAGAAGGCCTAGAGGGACACCTCCGACACCAAGAGTCGAATACAATACACCTAGAGCGAATGGAGGGTAGAACCATTGAGAATCAAGACACATCCGGGAGTGAGTCCTTCCCAACTGATCCTTTTCTGGCACAAGTCTTGTCGTTTATTAAGGATAAGATGAACAAAAGCGCTAAGAAAGCGGAAAAGAATGTGAAGGAGCTTCATGCCAGTATGGATCAAATCTCGAGGCTACGCCGGGCCTTGAGCATCTTGATGTGAAAAGGTATATTTAGTTAGCTTACAAACCAGAAGCTGCCCCCGAGTTGATCCCAAAGATATTTGAGATGTCGGACATCCCCAAGTATGATGGGATAATAGAGCTGCAGGAACATGTAATGCCCTACGCCATGGTTGTCAAGGGAAATGACCTGAAACTGAATGAGATCAAATCGGTCTTGATCAAGAAGTTCGACGAGACATTAACTAAATGGGCCTTAACTTGGTATTCTCTCTTACCCGAGCACTTTATTGATTTATTTCCTATGCTCGTAGATATGTTTATTAAAGAAGATGTTGGAGCCTAGAAGGTGTGAATGCAAAAAACAAACATCTTCTTCATTTCGCAAAGGGAGTCTGAATGGATCTGGGACTTTGTCACCCGGTTTCAGAAAGAGCGGATGTTGTTGCCAACGGTTTTGGATGAATGGGTCGTCAAAGCTTTCACCATGAGTCTAAACCCTCTAAGTTCAGATTCCTCATGCAAGCTCAATGAAAACCTGCTAGAGTTCCAAGCAACAATGTTGAAAGATCTCCACAACTATTATACGTCGAAGATTCATTTAGAAGATGATCAAGTAAATATATCGACATCTTCTACGGTCCAAAATCAAGGTCAACTGAACATTGACCAGAGGAATTCCATACACTGGTTTGAATCATACCCACCAGGACCACAGACTGACATGAGGCAGGAGCATTTCCAAAGCGAATCACCAGAAAACAACTTACATGAAGAACAATAATATTTATGAACACTCTGGAAGAGCGGAGCACGATCACGTGCAGCCGCCTGGTACCAAAGAAAAGAAGTTTGAATGTCAAGTTTCAGTGCTCGAGTCCTCACACTCAAGCACCAGGAAAACTACTCTAATGATATAAAGGAAGGACCGGTAGCACTGGAGAATGTCGCATCAAAGCAGCGAAAACCACAATAATAAGTACCGGAAGCATCTCAAGATGGCTCCGGAATAGTAAAAACAAAAGCAGTTCCCAAAGGCATCATGTGCATAGAAGATACCAGAGATATCCCAAACTTACTCTAGAATAAATAAAATGACTAGGGGTTGCCAGAATCAAGAACCAACTAGACCAAATAGATGTCAGCACGACCATAATTTGTATTTTTGTTCATTTCTTGTAAGTTGTATATGCAAAGTTGTAAATACTTGTATACGTTCAAGGAATGGAATGATCAAAACTTGCACCTTCTAAGCATTCTTGTATATGTCCGAATGAATAAAATTATTGTTAAATTTCTCACACTAAGCAAATAAAGATCACGAATCCGAACAATTGTGCTCAAATGAACATGAGACATTCTCTTCATAAGCACCGTAAACATAAGGATACTCTCTTACAAAGTCATCCAGTCAAATGGATCATGTCTTGTTTCCCGATTATAAAGATAACTAGGATGAATTTCCTCAATTGTTCCTTGAAAACTTGATTCATGAGGGATTGAAAGGTAGCTGGAGAATTGGTTATCCCAAAAGGCATCACCTTGAATTCCCATAAATCTTGTCACCTTCTTTCATCCTCACCTGATGGTACCCAGCTCTCAAATCAATCTTTGAAAATACATTTGCTCCAAAGAGTTCATCTAACAAGTCATCAATCATAGGTATGGGTATTTATTTTTTATAGTAAGATTGTTCAGCTTTCTATAATCAACACACAATCTTCAAGTTGAATCTTTCTTTTTGACTAGCAGGGCAGGAGAAACATAAGAAGATTGGCTGGGTATGACAGTGGCAGCCTTAAGCATTTCAACAACAATAGATTCTATGGTGTTCTTTTGGTCATAGGAATATCTATAGGGTCTTAAATTGAAAGGTTGGGCTCCAGGGATCAAAGTTATCATATGATCACAGTTTCGCTTGGGTGATAGTTTAGTGGGTTCTTGGAAAATATGGTAATATTACTGTAGTAACTGGTTGATATCTGGGTGTACTGTGGGTAATCCATTTTTGTTTCCCTCCACTTGTATTATACTAATTTCAACTATTATTTCACAGGTTTCATAATCCAGCATCCTTCTCAACCTTTCAGACTCTATGATGTATAACTTAGAGTCATTTCTTTCTCCATGTAATGTAATCATCCTTCCCTTCATCATAAAGCTGATACTAGAGGGTCTTGTGTGCAATGTCACTGGAGCAACTTGATCAATCCAGTCCATTCCCAGAATCATGTCATAACCTCTCACCTTCAGTAGTCTCATTCAAAATGTAAATTGTTCTTCTTGCATTCTCCATTAAAAGGCAGTGCTTTCTTTGTAGCATACCATCATTTGATCATTAGCTACCCTGACCTTCATAGGGTTACTCAACAGTTGAATGGTCCTTTTCATTTTTTTTTACAATGAATGGATCAATGAAAGAATGAGTGGATCCACTGTCAATCAGTATTATCATAGGCACATTTTCTGCATATCCCTTAATTTTGATGGTAGACACTTGGTTTTTAGATGAGCTCAATCCCAATATTGTATTCAGGGACACCTCAGCTTGCTCTTCATTGACCTTCTCCAATGTCTCAGTCACATCCACAAAGACCTCAGTGTGATCTTCATCTCCTTCTACTTCCTGTCCCTCCATGGCATGTATACCCCTTGTCTTACATTGGTGCCCTGGAGTATACTTCTCTCTACACCTATAACATAGCCCCTGCTTTGTTAAGGTTTCCAAGTGTGGAGGTAGGGTGTTAGGTTTATATGGATTCCTGGCTGGTAATTTTTGGTTGGGTTAGGAAAGTTTATGAGGTGTAGGAAGGATATATTGTAGTGGTAGTTTGTTGGCGGTATGTGGTTGGTTCTTTTGATAGATATTGGGTAAAGATTTTGGGGTTTGATAATTGTATTTTGGGGTGATGAATGGGGTAAGGTATTTAAAGGATTCTTCATATAGTTTGGCTTATTCATATGCATCTAGTATGGTTGCGGGATTTGCCAATTTAACCAAATGTTTAATTTCAGGTTTAAGCCCACCAATAAAACTAGCTACATAATGTGCTTCATTGAGCAAGGGGTTTATGATAGCCATGTGGCTCATCAACTCATCAAAGTTATTCTGATATTGATCTACAGTACTATGTTGTGTGAGTTTGTTGAACTCCTCCACAACATCATGAGACATTAAACTTCCAAATCTCCTACATACTTCAACACAAAACTTTCCCCATGTCATTTCACATTTTAGATGCATCGTATACCCATCTAACCATATATCAACCTTTTCCCCAATGTGTAATGCATCATAGTTCAGTTTCTCATGATTTGGTATATTGTATAGTTCAAAAAACTTCTTGCATTTCCTCAACCAACTCCTCGGGTTACTACCATCAAACTCAGGGAGATTAATTTTGGGTTTTAAGGTTCATGTGTTGTTTGGGGTCTCGGAAGTGTGTACAATAACACTGGTTAAAGTGGGTGGTGAATTTGAGTAGTTAGGTTTTCGCCTAAAAATGGGGAGACTCTCTAAAAGTGGTGTCGGGGGGAAGGTAAACCCTCTTCCCACACTGTGACTCGATGATGCATACTGATTAGAGTAATAGATATGATTTTTGCTACCTGAAAGCTATTCAAGTTCGGCTGTCGGAGGAATGAGTTGCAAGTTGGTTGGAACTGACCCAATCGTGATTCTTGCCTGAGTTGTAGCAGGGTTTGCTGTTGGAGTCGCCGGTGCTGACCCCCCCGACTGAAGGATGTTTAAGCTTGCCGTAATGAGCTCAAACTTACGATTTGCTTCATGATTCTCATCCAGTTGTTTCTGTTCTATGCTTTCTGTTCTTTTGTATATATTCACTTCGATGGCTTCGAGTTTTTTACTAGTGACATCAGCTAACACTGATATCTGAGTTTTGAGCATTCGAATCTCGTCACTGATATGTTACGTCACTGATATGTTACATCTCCGGCGAGATGTTGCTTCCCGTCGTCGGGCATCTGATACCATTTGTAACAGTCTCGGCTGTTACACAGTGAAGAAGAAGAGAAAAGGGGAAGATAGGGGAAGAAGTAAGAGAGAAAAGAGGATATCGATTAGGGTTCCATTACATGACCTTATTATAAGCAAGGACTAAAGTTATAAATACTGAAAAGTACATAATTAAACTTAAAGGATTAAAAGTTAAAAATGCTAATTAAGGTCACAATATTCATTTGTGACACTCCCTATAGTTCAATGGGTAAAATAATGTTCGAAATCATCCAAAGTTCGACCCAAAGAACAGACCCATGCATCAACCCTAATAGCCCTCATGAAATCAAATCCATTATCTTTTCACACACACCCCATCCTCTTTTGAATTCGGATTTCAAATTGAAACCTCTCAATTTGTTGCTATAAATACAGTCCTTTGGTTTGTGTTTTAGGGGGCCTTTTTTGGATGCAAGATCGTACTCTGTGTTATCAAAGCCAAGAACGAAGCTTTGAAGGAGTTGAAAAAAATCAGAGATAAAACACATTTTTAGAGATTTGGAAAGTCTGAAATCTCTCTTTGGAATACAAGCTTCAAACAAGCCTTAGTCATCAAAGTTTCCTCATTCCACTCCCATTTCTAGCTCAATCAAAACTACAAAACATTCTTAAACACTCATCTTCATCGCATAAAAATAAAACTTCTCCGAGCAAATTCGACGGTTTGAGACGACACCTCGGTTCGCTGGCCGCAGAAGGTCGGTAAAACTCGAACTCTCCTCATTTTTATGGTTGTTCTTTTTTTTAATGTTCAAGCGTGTTTATTCATGTCTAGGAATGTTTCGATGGATAATTGTTAGTAATCAAAAGAATTAGGATATTATATAGTTGTGGCATAACCATTCGTTTGACCTTGTATACCTGAACAAAATATGAAATAAACCTAGGGAGGACAAAATATGTCTCACATATGTTTCTGGTTTCTGGATGTTATAATGGATATTTGCTTTCTGTTTGAATTTCTTTCTGGCAAATATAACATGTCTTCAATGATGCCTGTATCAGTACCCTGCATTCTACTGAATCTGCCTTTGTCTATATACTACTCGATTTAGTTCTTTTTTTTAGTCATTACATTATTATGAGCCTAAGCCTATCTGAATCATCTTTCTATGCTATAAGACTTTAAAAAAGAATCGGAATACATGTCTAGAATCTGTATGTTTATGTGTCAAATGAAGCCTTGTTCCCATCTCTGTTTGCTCGGGATGCCCATTTAAGCATAAATATTTATGGAAGTTAAGATCTTAAACCTAGCTGATTGTATGTTTTCCATGTCTGTCTAAGTGGTAGCATACATCATGTGCCTATCTTTTAAGTATGTTTGGAGTCATATCCATCTGTTAAATGGTCTGAATGGAATCTACTTGGTTTAACATATGTATTTCTTTTGGCATTTGAACATGATCATTATGCTCATCTTGGCTTGATGTTGTTTGAACTGCGGGAAATGCTAATAAATCCCATTTTATCCTTGATACACGAATCTGTCCATTTTGTCATGTCTTCTCATGCCTATCTTTATATGTCTAATATATAAACTGAACACCAATATATCGATTCTTAAATTAAATGATTCTGAAATATCATGTTATATGCCTAATATGGCCCCAGTATGATTGTGAATGCATATCTCCCAGTTGAGTCGACGACTTACTTTGTCATGCTATATACTAAATGACGATCGGAATCACTAGGTGTTGTATCGGCTTGGTTTAGGATGACTAGTTCAGATTTTGTTTAAATGTCTTGTCTATGTACTCTGGTCTTGCTTGCTCACTATGACAGTTGATCGGTGTATTTTATATACACTTTTTGAGTCATTTTTAGTTAGTCTTTTGCCCATTTTTGTACAAATATGTGTCGTCTTAGGATATATTTTCTTTATTTTGAGTCATAATGGTTTAAAGTGGCACATTGGTGAAAAGGAGTGAAAAAAGGGCAGAAACAGAGGTTCCAGAGCTCAAAAAGATAGAAAGTTGGCAACCCGGGCGAGAAACAGGGCGACGCCACCAACCAGCAGCATCAGAGCACCACGACACCCAAAGAACAGAGAGCCGCAAGAGTTTCGGCACCGCGGCGCCAGTTGCAGGGCCGAGGCGGGAAATCTGCCAAATCCGAATGGGAATGGGCCAAGGCCAAGAAGGAAAAGTTGTTGGACGTTTCATAGGCTATAAAAAGGACCTTTTTAGGTCAGATTTAAGGATCCCACTTTGGAGAATTCATCACAACTTGGAGATCAAGATTAGAGACTTTCTTTTAAGTAATTTCTTGTTCTTTATTTTATTTCTTTTTAGTTTATGTTGGATATTAGTTTAGTTCTTGGCATGTCTATGGCTAGGAACTAACTTAATTTATGGTTTTTCATATCGAATCGCTTGAAACTCATTCTTATGAATTAATCATGTTTTGGTTTCTTCTTATTATTATTGAGATTTATTCAATATTTGTTTTGATTGCTTGATAATTAATTGATCACTAATTATCATAACTTATATGATTTCTAATCGAAAGCCGAAAGGGGAGATTGTGAATATGCTATAGTTGAATAAACATAGGTTAAATCGTGGACGAAAGTACCCCGATACCTGTGTAGCTTAATAGGTTATTGCTCTTAATCTTCCTTTATAGTCAATCTTTTCATCGAAAGATAGAAGGGTTCTATATTGGGCTTGAGTGTTTATATTACCTTAACATGAGTATAAAACGGCTTAGTTAACCTGCTATCTCAAAATAGAAGAACCATAATTATTTGCATTAACAAGTAAGACGAGGGGATAGTTGAGGAGATTTGGAAGCCCTATTTCCACCATATCTGAAGTAAAATAAAGTAATTTAGTTAGCATCTATAATCATAGTTATAAACAATTCATCAAATTATCGGTTACCAAATAGATACCATAGAATAGAGGTTGATAATTGGACACTAATCCCTGAGGACGATAACTCGGTCTTCTAGACTATATTACTTGTCACGACACGTGCACTTGCGTTTAGTGTATGCATAAATCGTGTATCAAGTTTTTGGCGCCGTTGCCGGGGATTGGCGTAGTTCAATATCAATCTATTTATTCCTAATTTCTAATTTGGTCTTTATTTTTCTTTTTATTACTATATTTTTCTCTTTTATTCGTGAAACCGTGCGCCGTGATCCGTTTGTTGATTTTGATCTGTTGCAGGCATCTAGTTTATGCGAAGGAGAAGAGGAGCAAATACACTTGTTCCCTTCAACCCGAAGATCGAAAAGACTTGCAAGCAGAACCAGAGAAACAAACGAATTTTGGCCTTAATAGCAATGGGAGGCTTGCAGAACAACAATGAGATGAACGAAGGGTTAGGTGATCATCAACCTAACCAAAGGATGCCCCGGAGGTTACCAATGGATGTGGAAGAAAGGGTCCAGGTCCAAGCTGAGATAAGCTTGGGAGATTATGTGCTGCCAAGGGTGAATGGAGCACAGACTTGCATCAGGCTCCCAGTAATAGGAGCAAATAATTTCGAAATCAAGCCTGCAATCCTGAGTATGGTGCATAATATTGTTCAATTCGGAGGGTTGCCATCGGAAGATCCTCATATGCACATAGCGAACTTCTTGGAGTTGTGTGCAACTTTAAAGTATAATGGTGTTACTGACGACGACATCCGATTGAGGCTCTTTCCTTTCTCACTCAGGGATAGAGCAAAAGTTTGGTTGAATTCCCTGCCTACAGATTCTATATTCACATGGCAGGAGTTGGCACAGAAGTTCTTAGCAAAGTTCTTTCCACCGTCCAAAGCCGCTAAGCTGAGAGGGGAGTTGAACAATTTTTACCAGGCTGATGGAGAGTCACTCTATAAGGCTTGGGAGAGATTTAAAGATTTGCAGAGAAAGTGTCCACATCATAACATTGAGCTGTGGAATTTGGTCCATATTTTCTACAATGGGCTAAGTGGGACCACAAGAACCATCATTGACGCAGCTGCAGGTGGAACCTTCGTAGGAAGACAAAGATACGAGGCCCGTGATTTGCTAGAAGACATGACCACCAATAATTATGTAACAGAGGACAGAGGGGTGAGTGGAAGGAGAGCAATAGGAGTTCATGAGATTGATGCCATCACAGCGTTAAATGCACAAGTTGCTCTCTTGACCAAGCAACTACAACAGAACAGTGTCAGTGAATGCAGTTCAAATGCCATTGAGTTGTGAGATGTATGGGGGTCCTCATACCTTTTATAGGTTCCCATCAGCAGACCCCAACAACATCTCTATCGAGCAAGCATACTGCAAGGCAATGGGGAATTACCAAAGGCCCCAGAACAACCCCTATTCAAATACCTACAATCCAGGGTGGAGGAATCACCCTAACTTTTCATGGAGGGGTGATCAAGGGCAGCAAAACCAGTTTCGAGGCCAATACCAAAATTAGCAACCATTCACTCAGGCCTCATCTTCACAACAATTGATGCACTCCGCCAACAAGAAAAGCCAGATGAGTTGAGAGCAGACCTGTTGACACTCACCAACTCACAGACCCAGTTCATGGCAGAGACAAGATCCTCTATCAGGAATTTGGAGACGTAGGTGGTATAACTAGCAAAGATGGCAAACAACAGGCCACAAGACACTCTTCCTAGTAATACAGAGATGAACCCCAGAGAATAGTGCCAAGCGGTGCAGCTGAGAAATGGAAAGCAGCTAGAACAACCTACACCCCAGTCTGTGGTAGAACAGAGAGTAGATGCAGAGAATGAGGGGGTTACTGAAGATCGCCCTATGTTAGAGAAAGTTCCAACAGTCCCAGTGAGGGAATACACAGAGAAGATTCCTTACCCTCAGAGGTTGCAAAGGAAAGCAGTTGATAAGCAATTCTCCAAGTTCTTGGAGGTATTCAGAAAGTTGCACATTAATATTCCGTTCATTGAGGCATTGGAGCAAATGCCTACTTATTTTAAATTCATGAAGGAAATTCGTGGGAAGAAGAAGCTAGTTGAGTATGAGACAGTGGCATTGACAGAGAAATTCAGTGCCATCTTGTAGAAGAAATTTCTCCCCAAACTCAAGGATCCAGGGAACTTCACATTGCCTTGCACAATTGGCAGGGTGACATGTAATAGGGCCCTGTATGATTTGGGGGCCAGCATAAATCTCATGCCCTTGTCCGTTTTAAGAGGTTGGGGTTGGGTGAAGTCAAACCAACCACTGTGAGCTTGCAGTTGGCGTATAGGACAGTGGTGCATCCCAGGGGAATGATTGAAGAGGTATTAGTTAAGGTGGAAAAATTCTTCTTTCATGCGGACTTCCTCATCCTTGATATGGATGAAGATGATGAGATCCGTATCATATTGGGAAGACCATTCTTGGCAACTGGGAGAGCCCTGATTGATGTGGAGAAGGGCGAGCTGACACTCAGAGTGGAGAATGAAGAGATGGTGTTCAAGGTGTTTAAACACATCGTTGAACCCCCAGTCATAAGCAAGTGTTTTGCAGTCAGCACTGTCAGCACATCGGTTGAGCCAGCACAGGCCAAAACAAGGGAAATAAGTCCGCCAGTACAGGTGAGCAACGCTAAACCTTCTCTTGAGAAAAATGAGAAAAAGAAAAACAGAAGGCGGAAGCGAAAAATGATTATGAAATGGATAGGCTGTGGGGTTAATTTACCCCATGCCTCTTGATAAGAAACTTGTGTCCGGCTATAAGACGTTAAAGACAGCGCTACTTGGGAGGCAACCCAAAGTTATTTTATTTTATGCAATTTAGTTTTAGTTAGAACAGTCTCACGGAAGGTATTGTTTGCATGTTGTGATGACAGGTACAGGGCCAAAAATTGGAGGACGAAAACGTGAAGAGAAGAGAAAAAACATTGGCTCGGCGCCACGGCGCCAAGCAGAGGGTCGTGGCGCCGTGAATGCAGAGGGCGCAGGAAGTTTGGCGCCACAGCGCCAGTTACAGGGCCACGGCGCCGAAAGTCCAGAAGGTCTCTGACGTTTGGGCGCCGCGGCGCCAAATCAGAGCGCCACGGAGTCGGAAGTTCAGAGGGACGCATAAGTTTGGGCGCCGCGGCGCCTATTTCAGGGTCGTGGCGCCGCGATGAAAAATCTGAAATTTAAAGGAGCCCTAATCCGATTTTCCCTTCTCCAAATCAAAAATCCAAAATCCTTCCTCTCTCCAAAACCCACGAAATCAGCCTTTTTACTTAAAAATCTTCCACAAACTAAACTCAATCACAACCAAAGTACTTAAATTCCTTACACCCTTAGCCATCTCAAACAACAACCCTCAATCCATCATTAGGAACAAGAAAATCTTGAAGAACACCGTCCAAAGTAACCTTTATCACTTTTCTTGAAATTTTCAAAACAATCAGGGGAGGAAATAGGTTTGGGGATGTGCTTTATTAGTGGATAGTGTGTGGTGTGTTGAAGTTTGGTGTGAAAATTTCGCGGAAGATTATACGTAGTGATCGTGGGGTGTTGTACCAGTGCTTTGAGTGAAGTTTGAGGGTTGAATGGTGTTGTAGTTTGCTGATTACGATGTGTGTTGATTGGTTTGATTGATAGTTGCTGGGTAATATCACTGAAACAAATGAAACATTTCCGAATTTATCTAAAAATTTCTGGCAAAAAGAGGAGAGCTTCCACCTCCGTCCCTCAATATGATACTACTAGGTTTGTCAGTCAAAAAGCAGGAGATAGATATTACAAACTTAGCACTAGACCCTTGATCTCTGAGCGAGGAATGGAGTACCAAAAGGAGTCATTTGAGGATTGAGATGCCTATGAGCCTATTCGGGAAATGATAGAGGTCATGGGGTGGAAGAGATTTGTTAATCCGGAAAGAATAGTACCACAGAACACCGTAATGGTGAAAGAATTCTATGCTAACTTTCCGGAGAGGGTAAATGGTAGGTTCTTTGTGAGATGACAGTATGTGTCTGTGACGGCCGAAGTGGTGAATGAGCTATTAAGAACAGCCGATGTTGAAGAAAGAGGCGATGATCGAAGCTATTTCAGAACTTGGTCTAGAGACGCCAACAACATCGACTGAGATATCATCGCAAGCACGTTATGCTAGCCTGGGGCTGAGTATGATATTGCAAGAAATGGATCAACAGGACTGAGCAGATGTCAGTTCAACAAAACAGCCAAGGGTTGGTTATATTTCGTCAGTACCCGCCTAATTCCATCGACGCACTTCACCAGAGTGTCAGCGGATAGAATAAAAACGATATATGGAATCATGGAAGAGGAGACGATTGATGTTGGGAAGGAGATATTGCAAAACATTGGAGAAACCAGTAGGTTGGTCACTACAGGTGGGTTGGGACATGGATCACTTATTTGCAGCTTATGTTCCAGACATGGAGTCCCAACCCTAGCTACTGATACATATGAGAAGGGCCAACCTCCTGTGTCATATGGGATAATGCATGCCTTCCCAGAACCAGTCCCTCCAGCAGCAGCAAGAAGGAGACCAGCACCAGCACCAGCAGCAGAGGCTGTCATGGATGAAGATGAGCCTGAGACAGAGGCTCACAGGCGTAGCGATGCGGCCCGGCGACCACGGAATTAGAACCTCTGGTGCCTATAATGGAGCAGTTGCTCATGAACCAAAAGAGGATGATGCAGATTTTTGACATAATGATACAAGGTCAAGAGGACCTGAGGCAAGGACATCAAGAACTAAGGCAGGAGCAACAACAGTTCCACCAGAGAATTGATGAGATGAGTTCCTTGTTCAACCAGTGGTCCATGCATTATCCGCCGCCACCGCCACCACTTTAAACTAAGTTTGTAAGTTGTCCCGTTTTTCTTTTATTTTTTTTAGTCTTGCACACATTGGGGACAATGTGTGACTTAAGTTTGGGGGGTGTTTTATTGTTTTTGAGTCTTTTTTATTTGTTTTGTGTATTTTTGAGTATTTTTTTAGTCATAATTGTTTTTTAAGATCATGCATGTTGTAGTTACGGGAAACGCCTAGTGAAGTAAAAGTTGAATAATGTAATGGAATTAGAAGCAACCATCTGAACACTTAGGATAGATATGCCAAAAATTCCTGAAATCGAACTATTTGGGGTATCTTGCTTGATTTATGCATTGTTAATGATTAAACATATGTTTCTGCTTGCTTGTTATTTGAGGCGAAATAGTTAGAATATGCATGTTAGGGAGATGATTCATGCATTTCTTTGTTAGCTCTTTCTTACCATTCTTTGCCTATCCCTGACATTACAGTTGAATCCCTAGTCAGCCCCATTGAGCCTAAAAATATGACATTTCTTTGACACCCTATAATTCCATATTTGTTCCATAAGTGAAAAATTGAGATGATTGGAATATAAAGTGTTGAAAAAGAGAAAAAAAAGAGTGAATAATTTTGATGCACCCCAATGAAAAAATAATAATACATAGGCAAAAGCCTTAGTTTGGGGGTGTCTGCTATTTATAATACACCTAATTCTCGCAAAATAAAAGAGGGGAAAGATAGGTATGAAGTGAAAAAGAAAATCAAAAGAAAAGGGAAGAGTTGAAGCAAATGAGCTTATGGTACGTAAATTGAGCCTAAATGCCTATTTTTACCTACCCCTGCCTAAGCCTACATTACAACCCTGAAAAGCCCTGAAGATCTCTAATATGTGTATCCGTGATTACTGGAGAATAGCAAGTAAACATGTCATAGGATTTTGAAATTAACATGCATAGTTAGGTATTCTTACTTCCATTAAGCATGATTAAAGTGAATTTGCGAAATATCTGACTTGATGTGCTTAGAATGCTAAAACTTCATGCTATATGTTCCTGCATATTATTCTGCTAACCTTCATGCTTTTCTAAGTAACAATGATGCAGCAAAGTGATCAATGTCTTTGAGTCATTCTATTTTCTTTTCCTTCGTGTCTTTATTTCTTTCTTTTGATCTTTGCTCGAGGGCGAGCAAAGGTTAAGTTTGGGGGTATTTGATCGGTGTATTTTATATACACTTTTTGAGTCATTTTTAGTTAGTCTTTTGTCCATTTTTGTACAAATATGTGTCATCTTAGGATATATTTTCTTTCTTTTGAGTCATAATAGTTTAAAGTGGCACATTGGTGAAAAGGAGCGAAAAGAGGGCAGAAACAGAGGTTCCAGAGCTCAAAAAGCTAGAAAGTTGGCAACCCGGCGAAAGTGGCGCGCGCTGCAACCAGCAGCATCAGAGCGCCATGGCGCCCAAAGAACAGAGAGCCGTAGGAGTTTCGACGCCGCGGCGCCAGTTGCAGGACCGAGGTGGGAAATCTGCCAAATCCGAATGGAAATGGGCCAAGGCCAAGAAGGAAAAGTTGTTGGACGTTTCATAGGCTATAAAAAGGACCTTTTTAGGTCAGATTTAAGGATCCCACTTTGGAGAATTCATCACAACTTGGAGATCAAGATTAGAGACTTTCTTTTAAGTAATTTCTTGTTCTTTATTTTATTTCTTTTTAGTTTATGTTGGATATTAGTTTAGTTCTTGGCATGTCTATGGCTAGGAACTAACTTAATTTAGGGTTTTCCATATCGAATCGCTTGAAACTCATTCTTATGAATTAATGCATGTTTTGGTTTCTTCTTATTATTGTTGAGATTTATTCAATATTTGTTTTAATTTCTTGGTAATTAATTGATCACTAATTATCATAACTTATATGATTTCTAGTCGAAAGGGGAGATTGTAAATATGCTATAGTTGAATAAACATAGGTTAAATCGTGGACGAAATTACCCCGATACCTGTGTAGCTTAATAGATTATTGCTCTTAATCCTTCTTTATAGTCAATCTTGTCATCGAAAGATAGAAGGGTTCTATATTGGGGTTGAGTGTTTATATTACCTTAATAAGAGTATAAAACGGCTTAGTTAACCTGCTATATCAAAATAGAAGAAGAACCATAATTATTTGCATTAAAAAACTTCCTCTGTGGAGAGAAGACAGAAAAAGGATGTTTCCCCGCTTTCCGTCCGTCGTGTATTCCCCCTTATGTCTTCTGTAAGAACGAGAGGGATGGGCTCCCCGCTAACTTTATTTCTTTTTAGTGTTGGCTTTGACCGATTCATCCTCTGTCCCCAGGGTGGATGGAGGGAATCAAGGAATGCCTTCTTAACCGTATTCTGAAACACGGAAAAAAATCAAGTAAGACGAGCGGATAGTTGAGGGGATTTGGAAGCCCTATTTCCACCATATCTGAAGTAAAATAAAGTAATTTAGTTAACATTTATAATCATAGTTATAAACAATTCATCAAATTATCGGTTACCAAATAGATACCATAGAATAGAGGTTGATAATTAGACACTAATCCCTGAGGACGATAACTCGGTCTTCTAGACTATATTACTTGTCACGATACGTGCACTTGCGTTTAGCGTATGCATAAATCGAGCATCAACAGTCAAATCATCCTTAACCCTCTGTTTGATCTTAATTGCTTAATATATATATATATATATATATATATATACATTGGTTGCCCCTCTAAATCCTACTTCATGCCTCTACATATTATTCGCATCTAGGACCCCAAGCTGATTGAATAATACTGAGACTGTATATGCTTGGGTTCGCCTATTTATTTTGATCACTATAATAAATAAGAATTGAATCATATACTTGTTTAAGTTCATATGAGCATTTTATTTATTTGTATTATTGATCAATTTTGGGATATTCTAATCCTTTTCTTTTCTTTTATTTACATGACACACATCGAGAGCAATGAAGAGTCTAAATATGAGACTCATCAAGATTCACGATTCGTCAAGTGAAGATCCACAACTACCGCATCTTCCCTCATTCGGAATTTCTAAACCAAAAATGGATGGGATGACATCGTCGCCCGTCTTGGTCACTTTCTTAAATTCTTTAAATTCCGCTGTTTTATTGTTGTTGTAATCTAATTATGTAACCTCATATTATTATTGAAATGTGTAGAATAGCTAGATTTAAGATTAATAACTTTAAGGGAGTAGTAAAAATAGAAATACGCCGCTAGTTTTATTTATTTTAGGCTCTCCGCATAATATTTTCATAAAAAAAATCAATTTTGCATACAAATACATACTTTTGAATAAATAAATTTTATATTTTTTAAACCATGTCATACTAATGCATGCTTTTATGAAAATCCCACTTTTACATTGCATTTTTATAAGTCATATCATGCAATATCTATTTTCTTTATATTTATAAACAATGTCATTAGGATTTGTCAAATGCATTTTAATACTTGCTAACATTCTTTTAATTAACTTTATACTTTCAAAAACATGCATCATTTTAGCATAATAATCAACCTAAATTTGATCGGATAACCGCAAGTTAGCGGATCTTAAAGGATGTCAAACCTCTTCCCTTTAGGATAATGAAGAATCATTACCCAGAACTTCATAAAATTTGCAGACCATAAAATAAAGTTAATATTGACATTACTTAATTAACATTTTAGATGTCCTAATTCAGCAGAATAATTAGGTTGCGACTCCTTAAAAACGGTGATTCAATTCAGGTATCATCGCAAGCAACGTTGCGGCACCGTTCGAGGCTCCGATCGACAACGGGCGCGACAGCATTGCGACTCCACTGGGGAATCAGGTTCTTGATTATAACAAACTTAGGTTTATTATTTTTTGCTTTATTTGCTTATCTTTAATTTTGTGTTTTTAATTACTTCTTTTATTTGTAACTGCTTTTATTTTCTACATTTTTTACCGCTTTCCTTAAATTTCCATTCTGCTCATACTTCTTCCATTCTGGAAAATTGACACTATCACACACTACACGCGAGGTGTGTTTTGTGCATCTGCAAAATTTCTTTCACAAAAACTAAATTTTAGGAGAGTTGGCAAAGGCGCAGAGCGTCCGGACTATCCGGTGGCCGCGTAGCCTTCTCACTCGAGTGTGCACTTGGGAACCTTGTGTCTAGTAAGCCCAATCTTAGCAAACATAAGATTGAGCTATACCGCCCTTTAAATTTAGGCATGCATGCATTTACCTTAGGTGAGTCGGTCCTTGGTATGGACACCACAATTAGGAAAACACCAAAAATGTCGACGGGTCTCACAACCCAACGACCAATCAACATAATATGTATGGTGTGAAAATGATAGACAGATCCAAGTATAAACATGGCATGCCGAATTTGGAAAATGCACATTCATTTTGTCATAATTCCCAATGAAAGCATAGCAGTTTAACAACTTGAAACAATATATCATAATCTCGCGTATTTGGCGTTCAAGCTCATCTCTGGCATAAAAAAAGTCCCAAGCATATTAGAGTGTGCGCTTGATTTGCATGAAATTTGCTTATTATTGTTTGTCGTTTGCGATTCTGTACATATTATTCAAAACAATTACACATGTTATACTAACTTGGTTTGCTTCATTTTTTTAGAAAGATTATTTTTTGCCTAGCTTATTTCCGCAAAAGTTGATTCGTGTTGACTGGCAGAACATCTCCACTTCACCAAATCAAAAGCATAAGCATCCAGCAAAATGACTGATTCAGGGTCATCTGAACAAACTAGCCTAGGACTTGTCGCTCTTCCAAGAGATGAACAGGAAAATTCAGAAATGAGAAACCCTACTGATCAAGACCAATACCTCGCCCAAATATTGCATCAAATGGAAACCATGCAGGCCGAAATGGAGAGGCTCCGAAACCTCATGAACTTGTCCATTAGTTTAAATGTGTCGCTCCCATAACAAAGGACAAATGCAACCATACCACAAGCCTTTCAACCTCCTAAACCTCCACTTCCCCAAAATTTCCCACCGAGGCTGCAACACATTAGCTCATACCAAACCAACTCTCGCCTAATCAATCTACAAACCAGCTTACAAAATGACTCATTTACAACATACATATCTCAACCTCCACCTACCCAAAATACCCTGCTCATTCCGAATTACCAAACCACCCAGCACAAGAAGATGATACACATCGCCAGCCCTAGCAAGCAGTGCATGCCATTGGCATATACGGCTGAAGCCCAGCCATTTATTGTTTATGTGCTTCCTCAAGAAGCTGACCAATGCGAGGAAATAGAGAAGCAGACTCGATCTAGAGCTGATGAAAGTATGGAGAAGGAAATATGTAATCTGAAAGAGGCATTCAAAAACATTAAGATAAATAATGGGCATGAAGGTTTATAATAGGAAGACTTGTGTATGCACCCCAACGTTGAACTACCGGCAGGGTACAAGGTGCCCAAATTTGACATGTTCGATGGAAAGAAAAACCCCCGCGCCCATCTAAGGTCATATTGTGACAAATTGATTGGAGTCAGAAATGATCAAGCAATCATCATAAAATTATTCATTAGGAGTCTAACCGGTGAAGCGCTGGATTGGTATACAAGCCAGGACCCACGAAAATGGTACAGTTGGAGCATAATGGCGCAGGATTTCGTGGACATGTTCAAATTCAACATTGACAATATCCCAGATAGATTTTATCTGATGAAATTAGAGAAGAAAACGACATAAATTTTCGGGAATATGCCATGAGGTGGAGGGCGGAAGCAGCAAAGGTCCAGCCTTTGATGGCCGAGAGTGAAATGACCACTCTATTTGTACAGTCCTTAAAAGACGCTACCTATTATGAAAGGATGATAAGTGTGATAGGGCGAAATTTTTCAGAAGTTGTGAGGATGGGGGACTTCGTGGAAGAGGGAATAAAATAGGTAAAATCACTAACTTGGTCGCGCTGCAAGCAACAAGCAAAACAATTCAGTCAGATTCAATCAGAGGTACCACCCAAAGAAGGAGAGATGCAGCATCCCCTGTCATGGTCATTCAGGAGCATAGGCCAGACCAGTTTCCGGTGTATCAAAGCCCACCACGTCAACCTTCTTACTATAACCAACACATCCAAAACTATAACCGAGACATTCAAAGCCCACAACCGTATTATCACGACCCGAGCCGGGCGTGGTGGTGCCCTACAGGCACCACTACAGTAAACATCGAGAGATAATCAATGAACATACATGAAACTTACAAAATAAAACAACAGAAATAAACAACAGGTTAGCCGATAGGGCTACCTTCCTGGACATATATATATATAACCGAAGCAGTTGCCTCATTTCTTTACAAACAGACCCACAATATGTGACGGCGGGACAGGGCCCCGCCATACCCCTGAATATACATGAGTCTTCTACCTCAGGGAAAACTGTACCAAGAGATAAGCCTCCGGAGCAAATGGAGCTTTCTCCCAAAAACTGAACCGAGATCCTAAGAGCAAGGATCACCAACCTGGGTACCTAAAACCTGCGGGCATGAACGCGGCCCGAAGAAGTCGATAACAGTGCAGAATATGGAGCAGAAATAACGTCAAGATGCAGATCATAACTGTACAAAAGAATGACAGGGACAAGTACAAAAAGTACATACCAGATCCTGCCGTGTCATTACCACTTATGAACTTAATCGTAGCTTATTATCTTTTCCCATTTTCAATAAAAGTTATAGTCACACTCTTATGCACATGATTAGGAAAATCATTAAGTTCATTACCATATAACTTACTTATCTTTCATAACACAATCCGGCCCAATCCAGGACGCGATCAAGTCACACAAAATAGCAAAGTGTGGCCGTGGAATCCCCCATCACTGCCGACAGCTATATGTGTCAAATATAACCATGTGACGCGCCCGTGGCATCCCACCTCACTGTCGGCGTACACATACACAATACATATATATATCTCCTGCCCGTGGAATCCCACATCACTGTCGACAGCTATAAGTGTAAAATATAACCATGGGTCTCACGCCCATAATATCAATCAAAGCAGGTGGTATAACGTCTTGGGGGTTACCCCTCATTTATACTCTTACCCTGGAGAAGGTGGTATAACGTCTTGGGGCTTGCCCCTCATTTATACTCTTACCCTATCTCGACCGACCATCAAACAAGACATAAAGCAGGTGGTACAACGTCTTGGGGGTTCACCCCTCACTTATACTCTTACCCTGGAGAAGGTGGTATAACGTCTTGGGGCTTGCCCCTCATTTATACTCTTACCCTATCTCGACCGACCATCAAACAAGACATAAGCACTACCATGTCTTTTATAAAATTCGGAAATTTAACCCAAGTACTATAAATAACGGAAGCATACCCGTGGAATCCCACATCACTGTCGGTACGTCCAAGTAACTTACAACAAGACAGCCGGCCCTCCAACCGAGAGTCGCGACTACGTAATAAAACATAATACTTGCACTCAAAGGCTATCACCAACACACATAAGCTAATTCTCAATTAACCAAGCCAAAGTACTTATCAAGGCACACATAGAATAATTCTCATTTAACAAGCCAAAGTACTTATCAGGGCACAAATAGAATAATTCTCATTTAACAAGCCAAAGTACTTATCAGGGCACAAATAGAATAATTCTCATTTAACAAGCCAAAGTACTTATCAGGGCACAAATAGAATAATTCTCATTTAACAAGCCAAAGTACTTATCAGTGCACAAATAGAATAATTCTCATTTAACAAGCCAAAGTACTTATCAGGGCACAAATAGAATAATTCTCATTTAACAAGCCAAAGTACTTATAAGGGAACAAATAGAATAATTCTCATTTAACAAGCCAAAGTACTTATCAGCACAAATAGAATAATTCTCATTTAACAAGCCAAAGTACTTATCGAGACAAATAGAATAATTCTCATTTAACAAGCCAAAGTACTTATCAGGGCACAAATAGAATAATTCTCATTTAACAAGCCAAAGTACTTATCAGGGCACAAATAGAATAATTCTCATTTAACAAGCCAAAGTACTTATCAGGGCACAAATAGAATAATTCTCATTTAACAAGCCAAAGTACTACGTACGTACATTCTTTTCAAAAGACTCCTTTCCAAATAAAACTCCCAAAATACTAACAACCATAGTATCAAGTCCTATCCACCTTTCAAGACAAGTCACAATACCTTTTTAGAAATACAATTACCGGCTTCTAAATCAAGTGACTTCTTTATTAAAAACCTTAAGCAATTGGTACCTTTAAACCAGTTTGCCCTTCCTTAATATAAGTTATTCCTTTGATTACTTTACTAGAGAAAACCATTCTCTTAACCTTCCATAAAACCGTTATAACCAACTTCCCATAAAGCCGTTATAACCCCTTATGGTTTAGACCAACACGTTCCTTTTATAACCAAGAGACTTCTACTTTTTGAAACCAAGTATCATATACTTTAAAATCAATTCTCTTAACCTTCAAAAATACAATTAGTCTCTTAACCTTTAGAAAACAAGTGACTCCTTTTATTACAAAACCTTAGGCAATTGATGCCTTAAAATCAAATTGCCTTTTTACTAAAATCAAGTCATTTGTCTTTCCATAAAGCAAATATAACCAACTCCCCATAAAGTCGTTATATCCACTTTATACCTTAGCCAAATACAATTTCCTATCCAAGGGACTTATACGTTCAAAACGGAACAAGTATCACATACTTTAAAACTCTTCAAGTCCCTTAACTTTAATACAACATTAGACATCCTTAATACTTTCAAAGAAGTGAGCTAATCTCCTAACTCACCCGGCTTGGCTATTCATAAAACTAGTAAGGGATATCAAGGTGTTGTACGTCTACCGTACTACATACGTGCAACAAGTCATGCTCAAAGATAGGAAAAGTTCTACATACAGTAAATCACACAACTACCTCTTAACTTCTAAGAGTAGAAGGAAACATGAAATGATACCACAAGTATATTCCATACATTGAATCATGCCAAAGGAAGGAAGAGGTTCACATACCTCGCGACGATTATCGACAAGTAGCAAAATGCTCCAAAGTACTTTAATCTTGATATCTAATTCATCCTTCAAGTAGGATACGCTATACTTAGTACTTCAACCTATAATGGTCACCATACGTCCATTAACCTCTTATTTCAAACGTAGAATATTCCAAGTGCTAAGTCACTAAATTCTACGGAAAATCGGACAGCACCTCCTTTGTTTCTACTTACTTTGCCACCTTTTTCAAGGCCGAATACAATAACCAAACACGCCACATTTAGGGCCCAATCAAAGTAATCAACAATAGGGGATTACACGCCTACTAGACGTGTAAAATTCCGCCCCACAAACGATATCAAATAAAAACAACTTACTACGCCAATTCGGCTAACTTGAAGTACTACAACATCAATTCTTATCCAATGTCCAATTCAATCCAAGTTATTAGCCTAACATGATATCAAGTCGCAAACGATTATAACTACTATAATCACCAAGTAATTAACATGCGACGATTCGAATAAACGACCAAATTGTAATCCAACTAACATGACTTACATTACATTTCGGATTTATGCTACAAGTAATCCATAATACTTATAAACTTCAACTTAACAACTTCATGCTAGCAACATGTAAAGCTAACAACAACAATATAATTATATAATCTTGTAACACTTTAAAAGACAAGATTATACCTCAATGACTCTTAATCCAACTCCAATCCGAAATCGCTCCTTAGAAGATTAGAACCTCTCCAAGACACTTCAATCCGCTTCTTGAGACCCTTAGAACAACACCAACAATTGTCCTTCAACTCTCCAAACAAAACCTAGAAAGACAACTAGGTTTTCGTTTTGCGACTAACCCGTAAACTATTTCCAAGATTTTTCTATTGAGATATGCTTACACTACCCTCAAGAACCTTGGTTTAAAGTGTGGAGTTGAATGAACAAGAAACGAAATTTTTTCCCCTTCTTCCTAAGGTGAACCCGAGAGCTCACAATTGAGTTCTTCAAAATTTTCAAGAAATATGGCTAAGTGTTGGCTCTCTCGTGCTACTAGTAGTGTAATAAAGGGTCATGGAGGGACAAGATGCAACCATTTGGGTGGCTAGGATGAAGTCTTTCAAAATATCAAGACTAGTTGTCTCCTTTGACTTAGTCAAAATTCTCAAGCTACCCTTACAAGACTTTAGTCATCCAAGACTTATGGTAAATGACCATATTGGCCATGCCTAAATTTGACCAAGGCATTACTAAGGGGGGTGACACGTGTCGCCCTCCCATTCGTCACACTAAAACGTTTTCCGACAATTTCATAATTCCGATAATTTTTTTTACAAGCCTCAAATCTTAACACTTGTGAGTTCTTACGTACGTTCTTAAAACATGTCCTGTAAATACGGGGTGTAACACGTATTATTAGCACTTAGTTGCCCCATACCCTGTTTACCATAACCAGCAAATATTTATCCCACCCCGAGCATATCCAAACCCCTCATACTCACTGAAATCATGAGCTCGTACGCCAAACGCACCCAAACCCCGCATAAATCCCGAAGAAAGTCAACCAAAACCTATACACCTTTGGCCGAACCTCTAGCCCAGTTGTACGAGAAGTTGAAGACCACAGGAATACTCCAATCGATTCCTAGAAATACCCCTAACCCTACCTCCATAGGGCATGATGAAACTAAACATTGTGCATATCACTCCAGGGCCGTAGGACACGACACGGGAAATTTCTATACACTCAAGGACAAAATCGAGGAGCTGATCAAAGAATGAGTCATCCAACTAAAAGAGGCTCCCCCAATGTGAACAATAACCTTTTTCCCGATCATGAAAATGCACATGTGAACATGATCACTAAAGATGAAGAAAGTGGTCTGAAAGGAACTACTGTGTCAGTCCAGAGAGAAAATAAGATTGACTCATCGACCAATCTCCAAAGGAAAAGAGATACCACTTGTCGAAGATTGTTCAGCCTTTAAACTAGTCAAAGCATGCAATGTGATCCTGGATGATCCCGCTGAAAACTTAACCATCTGAAGGCAGAGCAAGGAAACGTTTGAAAATTGGACTTGTACCCCTGTCTTGGTCCTCCGGGAATCTTGATAAAAATGATATTAGGCTCAGTTGAAGCCTGACTCGCACTCACGTTGTAATTTGTTTTTCCTCCCTTTTGTAATCTGAACTACGTTATGACCTGATTCCCTCGGCGGGATACGTAGGTGGTCCATACGGGCTTCGGTCCCACTTTTTGAAAACTCTATCTTTCCCTTTTGTAATCGAAACTACGTTATGACCTGATTCCCTCGGCGGGATACGTAGGCGGCCCACATCAGCTTCGGTCCCATCTTAGAAAATATTACAACCCCCCTTACCTTGTAATGAACTACGTCATGGCCTGATTCTCTCATGGGGATACGTAGGCGGCTTAAATCGGCTTCGATCCCACCATTAAGAAATCTTTTTCTATCTTGCATGTGATGAAACACGCTCATCTGATTACATGATAAGATCAGCAAGAGATCCGCGCAAGACTCAATTTTATGTAATTAAAATTCGGCGCCCTCGCACACCAGAAATTGGGGCAATCCTAAGAGTTCATCGCAAGAAGATAAGCATTTTATTTTCAACAAATATTATGTCAAGATTTTGGAAACGAACAGATGTCACATGCCCTAACCAGTCTGAACTCACAAGCATCAAGAGTCGGGGCTACAAAGTTAACGTGAATCAACCGCCCCTCCCCCAAACTCACAAGTTTCTTTGAGTGCAGGTTTTTCATATTAACAGAGACACATAAACCACAACACTGATGTTTAATTCCGAAAAGAACTTCTGCATCACAATGAATCACGTTCCTATTGGACGGCTACACAAAATTGACCTACATGGCCTCAACGACATTACGTTCACAAAGGCTATGCTAATTGCCAGTAATCTCCCTAAAGTTTTGGGCTGAAGTTGTTAATAATTCATGTTATATCATCAATAGATGTGTGATAAGTCCAGTACTGGAGAAGACACCTTATGAACTGTTAAAGGAAAGAAAACCCATCATCACTCATCTCATAGCTTTTTCCAGTAAATATTTTATTCACAATAATGAAAAACAAGCTCCGGAGAAGTTTGATACAAACAGTGATGAAGGGGTCTTAGTTGGATATTCATCACATAGCAAGGCTTATAAGTTATAAAACAAATTAATCTAAAAAAATTGTTCATGTAATCTTTGATGAGTCATATGGCTTGAAGGGGGTAAAAATACAGTATAATAATGATGATGTCGAAATTGAGCTCACACAGAACTATGATGATAGAACAACTCAGGATGTTTCAAAGAAACTAGTTGTAGAAGGGGTCATAGTCAAGAAACCCGGTTCTCTGAAAGTTGTACAAGATTTATACTCAACAAGGGAAACTGAATAGATCAGCATTGTCAATGAACCTGGTTTAATTTCCTTGATAATCATGAAGATATGCACGATCCACAACAGGCAGAGAGAATTAGATAGACAAATAAAGATGCAGAACATGGTCTCTCTATCATTAAAGGAATCAATTGGAAATACAAGAGGGCACATCCAATCATAAAATGTCATCACCTCTATAGATTTTGATGTTATGACAAGATCTAAAGTCATAAACTTGTGTGCTTTCACTGTCTACCAATCAATGATTGAGCCAAAGAATATGAAGAACTCTATAGATTCTGACTGAATCATTGCAATGTAAAAATAACTTCATCAATTTAAGAAACAATATGTCATATGGAACCTAAACCTAAAGAGAGAACTATCGTAGGAACTAGGTGGGTGTTCAGAAAAAAACTTGATGATTAGGACACCATTATAAGGAACAAAACAAGGTTAGTAGTACAATCATATAACCAAGAAGAAGAAATTGACTATGATGAGACATTTACTCTTGTGACTAGGATAGTAGTTATACGCATGCTTGTTGCTTTTGTGGCCTACATGATATTCAAGTTATACATATGCATGTCAAGAGTGTATTCTTGAATGGTCACATTAAAGATGAAGTACATATGCAGCAACCACCATGATTTGAGAGCCAAGATTTTCCTAATCATGTATACAAATCAGACAAGACTTTATATGGGTTGAAGCAAGCTCCAAGAGCATGGTATAAAAGGTTCTCAAAACTCCTTCTTGAGAATTAGTTCACTAGAGATAAGATTGATAACACCTTATTCTTGATGAATCAAAACACAAGTCTATTGATTCTTCAAGTATATGTGGATGATATCATTTTTTTTATTCCACAAATGAGACTTTGTGTAATGAGTTTACAAAATTTATGGGGATTGAATTTGAGATGAGTATGATGGGAGAATTGAACTTCTTCTTAGGGTTTCAAGTGAAACAAATGAATGATGGGATAATGATTCACCAACAAAATTACATCAAGGGGCTGCCTAAATAATTTGACATGGATAATGCAAAGACCATTGATACTCTTATAGCTAATGTCACTCGACTTAACAAGGGCAAACCTGGTCCCTTGGTTGAAGAAAAGAAGTACATGGGTATGATTGGTTTCTTGTTTGTCTTGACCGTAAGTAGGCCTAACATTATGTTAAGTGTTGGACTTTGTGCTAGATTTCAATCATATCCAAAGGAGTCTCAAATGAAAGTTGTAAAGATGATACTAAGGTATCTCAAAGGGACACAAGACTTGCTCCTCTGGTATCCACTTGGAGGTTTCTTTGAATTGGTAGTATATGTAGAAGTTGATTATTATGGATATTTAATGGATAGGAAAAACACAACTGGGATGACTCACTTTCTAGGATCATGTTTGATCTCTTAGGCAATGAAGAAATAAAATTTTGTGCCATTGTCTACCGTAGGAACTGAGTATGTAGTTTTTGCTTCATGGTGTGCACTTGATTATGGATCAAACAAGTTCCAATCTTTTGTGATAATACAAGTGTTGTTAATATGGCAAAAAACGCAGTCCAACACAAAACAACAAAACAGATTAATGTTAAGCACCACTTATTGAGAGATAATGTGGAGAAAGGACATATTTCTATGAAATTTTGCAAGATTCAGGAGCAATTGATGACATGTTTACAAAATCCTTAAGCATGGATCACTTTGAAATGAACTTCTTGGAGCTTGGACTGCTTAAGATGGATTGAGAACCTTTGTGTTTCCCTCCATGATTGGCTATGTCTAATCATTAGTTATTAGTGGTTTAAGATGATAAAAGTGTCTAACACGATCTTAAACTGAAACAAGTATGCACTCATGACATGACCAAATGAGCCTAAGTGAGGTCTTATGATTACATCCCTACTCTTGAAAGAAACTCACTTTGAGGGAATTAGTAA
Source organism: Przewalskia tangutica (assembly GCA_029844215.1). NCBI lineage: Eukaryota > Viridiplantae > Streptophyta > Magnoliopsida > Solanales > Solanaceae > Przewalskia > Przewalskia tangutica. The sequence continues at coordinate 74,438,231 of CM056723.1, read as the reverse complement.
AAGAACCTAATTCTTCTAAAGTTCTCATTATGATTACGATGATTCCTTAAGATGACTAATATCATTAGATTTCCATTAATGTACTTGTATTCTGTTCATGTTATTGTAGCCTTAATGGCCCTAAATTTGATATCTGATGAATCTCACACTTAATTCAACTTATACTGTTGTTTTTTTATGATTCCAAAAGGGTGAAAATAGAGAATAGAAGAGGAACCTAAAGAACCTTGTTCCACATATAAAGATATTGGAAATTTTATAATTGTCTTGAAAAAAGACCCTGATCTTTGCACTTTACTAATGATGCTTTACATATGAATATGATGAGGTTCATATACATATGCAAGATCAAGATATATGAAAATATTATCATAATTGCAAACATGAAAATAACTTTGAAAAAGGAGTAAAGTCATATGGAGGCCAACACGCAAACCAAATCCAACAAGGATTGAATTATTGATATCTTGAATCAAGTACGATTTGGATCTAGAGAATGTTTTTACAAGGAAATGGCCATTCCTACTCCTATATATAGCACCACATTAATGTTAATAAAGATAAAACACTCTACTGCACAAATAGAGAATATATACATAGAGTGTCAATGAGAGAGTCAATTGCCAACAAAGAAGGACATGTTCCTAAGAAAATTTATACTTATAGTTCTTGGAGTTGTAATAGTTCTATTCTTTGTCTTGAATTGTAAACCTAATTACTTTACTAGATTTTTATAATAGGTATTGCATTGAGTTATAATGGCTTCTTAGACTAGGTAGAGTCTTTGAAGAATTTAGCGATAATTAGTGAGAACGTAGAGGGGGTGGTACTAAGAGGTTAGTTCCTTATGTTATTAGAGTTGTAACCTTAAAACTGTTCGTGAGTTTTAGTGTAGATTTGGGAAATCTCATTGAATATAGGTCATGATTTTTGCCTCCCTTAAGCAGGGAGTTATTTGAGAAATCCCATTGGATATAGATCAATGATTTTTGCCTCACTTCTTCTTTACTGCTGAAGAACCCGGGTTTTTAGTGAGTTAAGTGACAACATAAAATAACATTCTATTTTAGATAATTGATACATAAATTTTGATAAACTCTTGTATAAGTTAGTATAACTGTTTAATCTAACTCAAACAGTTAATCGAGAAAGTCCTCGTGAGAGCCATACTTTTCGTATCACTTATTACTTGCCGACCACGTACACTTGTGCCAGAGGTGAACCCGATCAATGATGACTTATCTTGTGTCACATATTATAAATATTGATGGCTCTGAAATTTGCCATCATGGCTAATCAGGGAATTAGGCCTAATGTTCTATGTGCCTAGAAAGGGTACTTTTGTGTAGTTCTACTTGAGTTATTTCATTTGAGGGTGTTAAAGCAAGTCAGTGGAATTATTTCTTCTTACTCAAGCTCTATAGATTTTCAGTGTTGTTTTATGTTATGATTGTCGAGTGTCTTGGAGAAGTTTGCATCAGTTGAGGGACTTTTGATAGGCTCATTGGATTTGTGCACTTTATACCAGAATAGTGTATTCATGCATCACATTAGTTGCACAGATACAGGAGAGGTTGTGAAGTATCACTAGGTAACTTTTCACTTTGGATTCATTGAGCGACAACTCATACTTTAGTCACAATATTTATATTGAATGTTTTGGATATTCAGATTGAGTTAAGTGTAGATTTACGTCACCAGCTAATGATCACTTTGAGCGGGTTATATTAATATCCGACAACTTATATCATGGAGTTGAATGGACACCTCCTGGGACATCACATATGAATGGTGTTGTCGAGAGGAGAAATCGAACCTTGCTTGACATGATTCGATCCATGATGAGCTTTTCAGCTCTTCCTACATACCTTTGGGGATACGCTATTCTAACCTCGATATTCTAACCTCGATTTATGTTCTGAACAGAGTTCCTTCTAAATCAGTTGAAAAGATGTCATATGAGGTATGGTGTGGCAAGAATCCATCACTTAGAGACATGAGACCCTGGGGTGTCCTGCATATGTCAAGAAGTTGATCACTGATAAGTTGAAGTCAAAGAGTGAGAAATGTTACTTCGTTGGGTATCCAAAGGAAACTAAGGGATACTATTTCTATCTACCTGGAGAACATACGATATTTGTTTCTAGGAACACAACTTTTCTTGAAGATAAATATGTCTACAAGGAAGAGAGTTGCACAGATAGAACTTGAAGAAAATTCAAGAACAAAGTAACATAGAGGTAGAATCCTTGCCAGATGATAAAGGCAAGAATTCAGTGTGAGATGATTTCATCCACAAGGTGTGTATATATAAGACAACCAAGGGCTAGGATTAAAACAAATGTGTGGTTGAGATTGGGGACAAGTGTGTGTGGGTCCCACAAGCCACTAGTCCACACAAATATCTTCCTCCACTTGTCCACACAAATATCTTCCTCACCCCCCCCCCCTTGGCCGAAACACATCCCCCTACCTAGTCTTCAACCAAAACCTATACATGTACAAATACATATACATATACATACACCTTTGCTACACAAGTGAGGAGGGACACATGTCACATCCTTATTGGCCCAAAATTTTCTCAACTCCTAAAAACTCCATATTTGGCCAAAATCTCAAAAATAATGTGGGCCCCACAAAACCGCAAATTTCTCCCGTGGGCCCCACGTGACCAATTCTGAAAAATAAAATCCATAATTCTCTTATATTCCCAGAAGTCCAAATACCAAAATTGAGAATCCAATTCCCAATAATAAACATTTTTCCTTCACGAGGTTCAGAATATTTTCCGTCGGAAATTCAAAACTTTCTTCCCTTTCGTACTTAGGGTTATATTCTTGTACGTACGTCCTCACATACATTCTCTGGAACTACGGGGTGTAACATTCTTCCCCCCTTAGAAACATTCGTCCCGAATGTTCCTTCTAAGTCTCCAAACACACATGCGCCGGTATAGTTTTCACTACTATACTTACAAAACCAATTATGCCACATATGGCCATAATATAACTCACGCGCAATACTTAAATCCAAGCCAACGAGGAACCACCTCTAACGTGTATAACATCACTATTAGCTCCTACCCATGGTCTAAAGGAAACTCTCTTCGCACCTTCTCTTCACATAAATAATCACTTCCATACTTGGCCATTCTCGGCCTTCACGACCCGGTTCTGGTCGAACGCGTCTACGAACTCATACAATGGTTGCGTAGACTTGGGCCTTGAACCCTCGTGACCCTATAACCTAGCGGGACCACCTCAAACTGACCCCACTCCATTCTGGGCTGCGGGTTGACCCGTGATTGGTCCTCAACCCGACCCATTATCGCACTAAATCCTCATTCCTCGCCCGAAAGAAATCTCCCTATTCAAGTCATGAAAGCCTAGGGGTCTTCTTAGCTCTACTACCCACTTTCATTTCACACCACTCATGGACTTATCACACAACTATACTCCACGTGTACTATGTACTCCGATCAAGATCAACCGTAAAATCTTTCCCTCAAGACGGCCTTGTATCGAAGGTCTCAACGGTTATCAATATTCTAAGGCTCACAATTTTCATGTCCCCAAACTTACCTTTTCTACTAACCAGCTTTCTAAATCATAATTTACACAATACTACCCGTACATAACACTTAACATATAATCATCTAGTCCTGTGACATATCGGTGCACTCTATCCTCCATGTCTGCCACTAGAGTGGGGCATACCGAGCTAATGAGTCGAGCTCTATGTTGTACTCCCGAACCGTCCGCCAATTCTGTCTCAACATCATAAAACTATCCACTCAGGCTCTCCTCATCTGTGGAGGCAAGAAGTGGTTAAGAAATGCCTCTGAGAACTCGTCCCAACTAGCTGGAAACGCATGCTCTCCGGGGCGATCCCATGAATCAAATCGATTGGCTGATATCCGCGGCCGTCTGAACCCAGTACCACTGATTCGGCCTCTGAGGCCTTAATCACTCTCATGATCCGCTGTAGCTGTCGAATAAACTCCTGAGGATCTTCCTCAGTTCTCGATCCATAGAACTCTGGCGGACTGCAACTCAAGAAGTCCCGAAGCCTCAAACTATCAGTTCTGGAACCTCCGACTCTCGTCTGTCCTCATGCCTAGCCACGATCCTTGACAGTAACTGGGCCATCTCTTTGTAACCCATATCCTTGGATCCTGGTAGTAGAACTGGAGGCTCAGATATCATGGCCTCAGTAGAAACTACAGAACTCTGCTGGGGCTGGCGGCGTCGCAGAACTCCCCGTATGAAGTACCACCCCAGGTAATGACTGGTCTTGTGCCCTCGTAACCCTCTGTGTTCTACTCGCAGCTCCCCCTGCTGCCTTGCCCTTTCTGGGCTCTGGTTGCCTTGCGTAGAGGCATAACTGGTACATAAGAATACGTCAAAGGGAGTCCAACTTATAACACAGCTCCAAGGCACGATCTCAGAGTGAGAAGAATGGAAACCAATCCTAAAATATCATGCAGCCTCCTGATTATATGTGTGGTGCACAACACACCGATAATCAAGACTCTACTAGATACGGTCTGTAGATACTTTCCGAGGACTAACTGCTCTGATACCACTTTTGTCACGACCCGACCTCGGGCCCGCGACTGGTGCCTTACCCTGGGTACCCTAGTGATAATACATCAGAGAAAATCAGCGGAAATAAAACTCATAGACATTGAACAATATAAAAGAAGAAACAGGCTAACCAATAAGGTCACCTTTCTGCATATATATATAAAACCCAAACAGTTATCCTTTACAAGCCCAACTCACAACAGTACTACAGACCTCTAAGAGTCTTTATAACAACTATGATGGGACAGGGCCCCGCCATACCCCTGAATGTACAAGTACCTACAATGACAGGGAATCTATACCAAAGATAAGCCTCCGGAGAAACGGAGCTTCCCAATATGCAGAACCGTGATCCTATGAGCGAGGATCAACAACCGGTGTACCTCTACCTGCGGCATGAACGCAGCCCCCCGAAGGAGGTCAGTACAACAGGTACCAAGTATGTGAAACTGAAAATACTGTAATGAAATCATAACAGTCTATATAAAACAGGAGACATGTATGATAACCAAACTACAGTACACAATATATAAGCAGTCATGTCAAGTCAGGGACTCATGCCCTCAAAGTCATCACTCAAATATAACCATGGGTCTCACGCCCAAAATATCAATCATGCCCGTGGAATTCCTTCCTCACTGCCGGCAGTCTATGATATTATATAATACCAAAATGTACACATGAACCCCAGGTCCCACCTGTGTCATAAAAACCGTACGGGCCAAGTAGAAGAGCCAACTACCAGATCCAATCCTGCATCATAAAACTTTACGGGCCAAGTACGGAAGCCAACTACCAGATCCAACCTGCGTCACGCAACTGACCGGGGCAAGTATCTTAAGCCAACGTACCAGAGTCTACCGTCTCACGAGATATGACCGGGGCAAGTATCTTAAGCTATCTACCAGAGCCTACCGTACCAACTATGCTATAGAACTGACCGGGGCAAGTACGAAGGCCAACTACCAGGTACCTCCTGCGTCGCGCGTGACCGGCAAGTACGAGCCAACTACGATCGCTGCGTCAACAACCAGATTCCACCTGCGTCATGAAGCTAACCGGGGCAAGTACGAAAGCTAACTACCAGGTACCTCTTGCATCACGTCGCTGACCGGGGCAAGTACGAAAGCTAACTACCAGGTACCTCTTGCATCACGTCGCTGACCGGGGCAAGTACGAAAGCTAACTACCAGGTACCTCCTGCATCACAAAACTTCATGGGGAACTACTCCGTGGAATACCAAAACAATGGAAGCATACTCGTGGGCCACCCAACGTGTCAGTATGTCCAAGTAAATAACACGATAAAGAACTGACCGGGGCAAGTACGAAAGCCAACTACCAGATCCAGCCTGCATCAAGAACGGCCAAGGCAATCGGGGCTAGCTACGATCTCACTGCGTCACTAAACCTCATGGAGAGCTAGTCCATGGAATAACAATCCTAATGGAAGCATACCCGTGGGCCACCCAACGTGTTAGTATGTCCAAGGAAACAACAAGATAATTGACCCTCCATCGAGAGACGCGGTAGTATAGAAATACAACACTTGCACAACAAAGGCTATCACAACTATCATAGGCAAGTTTAACATACTCTTAGACTTTCATTTTATGACAAAAAATCCGGGTTTTAACCCCAAAGTACTACATACTTCAATTCCCTTAAAAAGATCCATTTTTACGTAGAAACCACACGATACTAATACCCGTAGTATCAAGACACTTTCATGTTTAAATCAAGTACTTTATACTTTTTAAACCAAGTGACTTACACTTTTAAAACAACGTCAAGTATACTTCTAAAACCCAAGTAACTCACTCTTTTAAGATCAAGGCACTCACACCTTTTAAAATCAAGCCACTTATACTTTTCCAATCAAGACAAGTTCAATATTTAAAAACAAGTTACTTACACTTTTAAACTCAAGTAACTTACTCTTTTCAAAACAAGTAACTTATACTTTTAAATCAAGTTACTTCTCCTTTCTCAAAATCAAGTCGTTTATAAGTCAAGTCTCTTATCTTTCAAGATTAAGTCTCTTAACTTTCAAAAATAATCAAGTCTCTTATCGTTTTAGAATAACCAAACCATTCTTTTATCTTCATAAAGTCTCTATAAACAACTTCCCATAAAGTCATTATAACACTTTATGTTTTAAATTAACCAAAGACAACCAAATTCATTTAACACACGTACGTCTACCGTACTATATAGTTCACAACAATCATGCTCAAGAGGATAGGAAGAATCACATACCTCCTCGGCTAATCCACTTTGCCAAGTCGAATATGCCGCGCGTAGAATATCAACCTATAAAAATCAAATACTTCTATCAACGTCTAAATCTCTTCATAGAATATTTCTAAGTATAGCGTCTCTTATTCTATGGAAAATCGGGCAGCACTTCCCCTGTTTTTACGTACTTTTCCACCTTTTTCAAGGCCCGATATTCAATAACCAACATGCCACACTTAAGGCGCAATAATATAACAATACTAAAGGGTATTACACACCTAACCGGACGTGTAAAATTCTGCCCCACAATAAACAAAATAGTCCACAAGTCCAAAGTAAATACAGTCCATTAGTTGGTGTTCTTGGCCAACTACTACAATCAAGTTAATCCAAATTTCGGCTAGCATGCCGGAATTACTTCTTTAATCTTCCAACTTATATTCCAATCTTTATATAAGTTATAGTTACTTTGTTATTAACTATCAACAGGTAATAGATACGTTTTTACCATTTTAATGGCTAGCATGCCAATTTCTCAATTTTAGCAACCTAACAAGGTCCAAATCCTTTCCATCTTCCTTCCATGTATTACATACTTATTTATATACTTCCAACATATATAATATCCAACTTCACAAAGAGGACAAAGTTCATTACCTCAAAAAGCCCAAAATAATCCAAGAACTAAAAGTCGATCCGTAGCACGTTTAGCTCATATTCCTTACGTTCCAATCCGCTCCAAGCAACCCTTAGAAGCTCCTAACCAACTCCTCTTCAAGATCCAACTCCAAAAAGTGAAGAACACTTTAGGCTCAAACTTGGCAAGTTTCGGCCAAGGCAACTTTAAGGCTAGGGGTGTGAAATCTTGTCCAACACTTGGTTAACAATCTTCCTAACACATCAAGGAAGAACACTTAAAAGTTTAAGAATTGTTGGACAAATTTAGGTCATAAATATGGCCCATAGCCGAGAGCTCTTGGAAGGGGAGGGAGTATATTTTCAAGTCTTGGAAATTCTCTAAGTGTGAGATGATTTCATCCACAAGGTGTGTATATATAAGACAACCAAGGGCTAGGATTAAAATAAATGTGTGGTTGAGATTGGGGACAAGTGTGTGTGGGTCCCACAAGCCACTTGTCCACACAAATATCTTCCTCCACTTGTCCACACAAATATCTTCCTCACCCCCCCCCTGGCCGAAACACATCCCCCCACCTAGTCTTCAACCAAAACCTATACATGTACAAATACATATACATATACATACACCTTTGCTACACAAGTTGTTATACCCCGTATTTCCAGAGTATGTACGTGAGGGCGTACGTACAAAAGTTTAGCCTTAGTTAGGCACTATGGACGAATTTGGGCACAACTCACTAAAAGAATCGTTTTCCGACGAAACGTTTTACAAAACTTGCGACGGGAAAATTACGGCTATGCCATTTTTAATTTTTGCAGATTTTTCCGAGAGACGAAATATTTTGGACCACCGAGAGGGTGACACTTGTCACCCTCATTGGACGGCAAAAGGAGGGCCACGGTTGGCATGAAATTGGGGCTTAAAACTTGGGTCAATGTTTTGTGAGGGATTTGTGGAGTAGGTTAGGGTGCACTTGTGCAAATATCCACCCTCCACTTGCCCTCATCCTAGCCCTTAAAAGCCCTATAAATACCCCCCCCCCTTGATGAAGAGTTCTTCATCCACAAATCAAACTTTCCAAGTCTAAAATCCCTCCCTCCCTTTGTGTTGTGTTCGTCCAAGCCTCCCCTTTCCCTCTTGAAAAGGCTTTTGCGAAACCACCCCCTCCCCTGGTGGTGTTCTAGCCGAGACCTACCCCTTGGTAGAAATACTCTCCAAGTATTGTCATTATCCTCAAATACCCTAGCCGTATATCTTTTAGTATTTCCAAAGTTACCTCTATACGTAGAGTCCGGAAAATACTACCGTATATTCCTATAGTCACTAAACGAAACCCTAAGAGAAACTTCATTGTTGGTTGAAGTAGTTAGTAGAAGTTGTGTAACAACTTCTAAGGGTTTCTTGGAGCTTTTGGAGCGTTCAGACTAGGAGCTAAACCTCGTTCAGGATCGACTTATATCTTGGATAATATTGGGCTTATCGAGGTAAATAATCTTATCATTCTATTGTAATTGGGAATTGCATACTGTTGTAGTATAAGAATTTAGTATAAGATACTTAGAAGGATATCATAGAAGAGAATTGAACTATAATCACCTCAGAACATGTAAAGAAGATTGAACTGTACTTACATAGGACTGTATTTACAGTAGACTTGTATAGCTTACCGGGTAGGGTAGTGATGCCCAATTTTCCGTAGAATAGAGAACCCTCTGCTTAGATTATCCTACAGAATAGTCTAGACGTTGATAGACGTATTTGACTATTATAGGTTGATACTCTGCGCGCGACATATTCGACTTGGCAGGTGGATTTCGCCGAGAAGGTATGTGATTCTTCCTACACTCTTGAGCATGATATTTTAAAGTATATATATAGTACGGTAGACGTACGTGTGTTAACTGAACGTAGCTTTACGGCAATTTCTTTTGACTTAAGCCTGAATAATAAAGATCTTAAAGTCTTTCAAAAGAATTATGAATCAGTTTTGAAAGAAGAAGAATATTTGTTTTTAAAAACAAGAAGCTTAAGAGTTATACTAGCTTTATGGGAAGTTAAGTATAACGACTTAAGAAAGATAAAAGGAACAGTTTACTTATGTGTTTATAAAAGACTTATATTGATTTATGGAAAGTATAATAAGATGGTTTGATAAGTAGACATGATATGATGCTATGTGTGTTAGTGTCTTGTAACGTTTGTATAAGAGGGTATTCTTGTTGTGCTTATGTTGTTTAACGATAAGCTGTTACGTTAGTATTATATCACTCACCTCTTGACATGATACCGGGGGTTAAGCTGCCCTCCGATGCGGGGTAGACTCGGTGATGCAGGACCATGATTCGAGAATACCTCATGCGGGTCGGGGACCTATGCGAGCTACGGAGTTCGTGTTAGTGTGCGGGGTTATACCTCACGCGGTATATGTGGCCACGCGGACTACGAGTCGGGGCGATGTCGGGAGTAGCTACCCTCGATGCGAGAATACCTCATGCGGGCCTAGGTGTCTATGCGGACTACGGAGTCGAGATTAGGCATGCATAATGATACTATGGGCGATTGGCCTGCTTCGATCATTCGCGGCCTAGAAAAGACTATTCTGATTTACCTATTGTTGCTCTTGTTTATGATGTGGCATGTGCGATTACATTGGTTGTTTCGTGCATATTTGTAAAATTGGTTTTAAAATGATATGATTTCATTTAAGTACTTCTGATTTCACATACTTGGTACTTGTTGTCGACCTCCTCCGGCTGCGTTCACGCTGTGAGTAAGGCAGCAGTGCTAGATCCGCATCCTTAGGATCTTTTGCATTGGTGTCAGGAGCTCCATCTTCTCCGGAGGCTCGACTTTTGGGTATGATCTCCCTGTTGTAGATAGTTTTGTACAGTCAGGGTATGGCGGGGCCCTGTCCCGCCATAGTTGTTTATTTCCTTAAGTGCATGGTCTATTATGCAGTTGGGATGTATCGCGATTTTGGTTTATATATATTATGCCGAAAGGCGACTTTTCTCATATAAACTGTGTCTCAATTTACATTGTTTCATGTCTTGTTTTTATATTCCGCTGATTTTCTCTGATGTATGACTACTTGGGTGCCCGGGTAAGGCACCAGTCACGGGCCCCGGAACGGGTCGTGACACAAGTGGGGAGGGACACATGTCACATACTTATTGGCCCAAAATTTTCTCATCTCCTAAAAACTCCATATTTGGCCAAAATCTCAAAAATAATGCGGGCCCCACAAAACCGTAAATTTCTCCCGTGGGCCCCACGTGACCAATTCTGGAAAATAAAATCCATAATTCTCTTATATTCCCAGAAGTCCAAATACCAAAATTGAGAATCCAATTCCCAATAATAAACATTTTTCCTTCACGTGGTTCGGAATATTTTCCGTCGGAAATTCAAAACTTTCTTCCCTTTCGTACTTAGGGTTATATTCTCGTACGTACGTCCTCACATACATTCTCTGGAACTATGGGGTGTAACATATGGATACCCATAACAGTACATGACTATCTAGACAGACATTCATGATTTTGATGTGTCCCTCACTTTTTAAAAAGGATCGCCTGTGATACAATGGTATGCTGATACAAATGATACTGATTTACACTGATACAATGGTACAGTGAATGCGGTATTTTGACTATCAAACTTGTTACTGCCATCTTTTGGTTATTATACTTGTCATTATGATCTTAATTACAGTACTTTATGTTTACATACTTGGTACAATGTTGTACTGACCCCCTTCGGGGGGCTGCGTTCATACCCGCAGGAATAGGTACTCAGTTTGGTGATCCTCGAGCTTAGGATCCTTGCCCAGCTTTTGACTTAGCTCCACTATTCTGGAGCTTGTCATTTTGGTACCATCTATGATTTTAGACTTATGTATATTCAGGGGTACGGCGGGGCCTTGTCCCGTCATATGTCATTATCAAACTCTTAGAGGTCTTGTAGACAGGTGTGGGTTGTATGTGTATTTGGGGCATATGTACAGTTGTAGTTCGTTTGGACTATTTTATGTAAAGTGGCGGCCTTGTCGGCTTGCCGGTTTTATATTAAGATTTTCTTAAGCTTCCGCTAGTTATATGTGATGTGTGGGTGTAAGGGTGTCCAGGTAGGACACTAGTCACGGCCCGTTGGTTCGAGTCGTGACAAACTCTCAGACTCAATTCATGGCAGAAAACAGGTCCTCAATTTCATCCTTGGCCAATATTCAGACAAAATTTATGACAGAGACCCATCAATTCATGACAGAGACTAGGTCTTCTATCAGAAATTTGGAAACACAGGTGGGACAGATGGCACACACACTGAACAGTAGACCGCAAGGAAACCTCCCTAGCAAAACAGTGATGAACCCAAGGGAGCAGTGTCAGGAAATTAGCTTGAGGAGTAGGAAGCAGTTAGAGAAGAGGGCACCCCGACCAGTGGTTGAAAAAGAAAAAGATGTGGGGAAGTCTGTTGAGGTAGAAAAGAAGGGGGTTATTGATGACCGCCCTACTTTAGAGAAGGCTTCACCCGCAGTGATGAGGGAGTACACAGACAAAATTCCTTACCTTCAAAGATTGCAGAAGAAGGCTGTGGAATAAGCAGTTTTCAAAAAAATTGGAGGTATTTAAAAAACTGCACATTAACATTCCTTTCATTGAAGCCTTGGAGCAAATGTCAGCGTATGTGAAGTTCATGAAAGATATCCTTTTTAAGAAGAGGAAACTGGCAGATTATGAGACAGTGGTGTCGATAATGGAGTGCGCATATACTGCAAAAGAAACTTCCCCCAAAGTTGAATGATCCAGAGAGTTTCACCTTACCTTGCACCATAGGGAATGTTACATGTAAAAGGGTTTTATGTGATTTGGGGGAAAGTGTCAATCTGATGCCCCTCTCTGTGTTCAAAAGACTTGGGTTAGGAGAAGTAAGACCAACCACAGTCACCTTGTAACTAGTTGATCGCTCAGTTGTGCATCCCGAAGGAATAATTGAAAATGTGTTGGTACAAGTAGGTAAATTCATCTTTCCTGTTGATTTCCTCATTTTAGACATGGATGAAGATAAAAATATGTCCATCATCCTTGGGAGACCATTTCTAGCCATAGGGAGGTCACTTATTGATATTGAAAAGGGAGAGTTGAAGCTCAGAGTGCAAGATGAAGAGATGACCTTCAAAATGTTCAAGCCATCGCCTGAACCTCAAGACACTGATAGATGCTTTGTTGTTGGTGTAGTTGATAAAAAATCTCTTCATGAAATTTCCAAGGGTACTGATGCCCTTGATGGTAAGAATTATGCACCCGTAAATGATGTCGTGGATGAGAACAAGGGAATGAACCCTCCTGAAATGAGCCCTATGAAAAAGAAAAGGAGAATGATGAGGAAAATGGTACTAAAGTAGATATGTGGAGGGGACACTCTACCACTTTGATTTAGTAAGTAACCTGCGTCCGGCTAAAAGACATTAAAGACAGCGCTACTTGGGAGGCAACCCAATGGTTTTAATTATGTTATTTAAATTTTGTTTTAGTTTGTATTATTTTGTCTTGAACAGTCTCACGATCTGGTATGTTAGTGTTTTTGGATGACAGATAACAGCAGGAACTGACTCCGAGGAGAAAAGGGCGAAAAATGCTGAAGACTGAGAAAATTGGCAGCAGCGTCGTGACGCCAAAATGCAGGACCACGGCGCTGAAACTTCAGAGGGCCCAAAAGTTGTGCAACTTCCAGAATTTTTCCTCCCAGACCTCCGTTATGACCGATATGTTGTGTCAGTAAGTTGTCCCTTTATTTTTAGTCTTCACACATTGGGGACAATGTGTCGATTAAGTTTAGGGGTGTCTTATTTTGTTTTGAGTCTTTTTTATTGTCCTTGTATTATTTTATGTGTTTTTGAATCGTAATTTTTTTTATGGATCATGCATGTTTTAGTTGCTAAAGATATTGAGTGGATAAAGTGGGATAATGTAATGGAATTGAAAGCAAAAATTTGTGTGCTTAAGTTGGATATGCCAAAAATTCATGACATCTAATTATTTGGGACATTTGTGCTTAGCCTATGTATGTCGGTTATGGAAAGAAAGGTTGAAAATGTATAGAAAATATGTTTGCTTGTTATTTGAGGCGAAATAGTTAAGATATACATGTTTAGGGAGATGATTTAGCCATTTCTTTGATAGCCCTTCTGACCATTCATTACCTATCCTGACATAAATTGTATCACTACTCAGCCCCGTTAAGCCTAAAATAAGATCTTTTTTTGACACCCTATGATTCCTTTGTTGTGCCATAAGTGATAATTGAAAACCTTGGAATAAAAAGTGTTGAAAAAGAAATAAAAAGAGAGTGAAAAGTTGATGCACCCCAATGAAGAATATGCAAAAGTTGAAGTTTGGGGGTGCTTGTTATTTATAATGTATCTCATTCTCTCAAAATAAAAGAGGAAAAAAGTAGGTATGAGATTAAAAAGAAAATCAGAAAGAAGGAAAAAAGGAGTTGAATGAAAAATATTTATTGTACATAATGTGAGCCTAAATTCCTACTTTTACCTACCACAGTCTAAGCCTACATTACAATCCTTGAAATTCCTGATGACCTTTAATGTGTATGTCTATGATTAGTGGAGAATATCAAGTAAACAGGTCTATAGCATTTTGGGAAAGATGGAACGAAATTGACATGCATAAGTTAGGTGTTTGTATTTCCATTGATCATGTTCTAAGTGAATTTGCGAAATATCTAACTTGAAATTCTAGATTGTTGAATATTCATGCTATGTATGTTCTAACATATTATCTCAACTTTCATCCATGATTTTGAAGAAGCATTGCTATGACTACTTGATCCATTTCATTGAGTCTTTTATTTGATTTTGGTTTTGTTTAATGCTTTACTCGAGGACGAGTAAAGTGTAAGTTTGGAGGTGTTTGTTAAGTGTATTTTGTATACACTTTTGAGTCTTTTTTAGTTAGTATTTTACTCTTTTATTTTGAGTTTAGTGTAGTGTTAGGTTGTTTTTCCTTCATTTTGTGTCACAGCGGTTATAAAGGAGAAGATACTACTTTTGAGGATGAAATTGCACAATAAAAGGCCAAGAAATGAAGTATAAGAAGTCTCGGGAAGTATAGAAGAAATCAGTCGAAGTCCGGAAGAAAAAAGGACACAGAATCATGAAATTCTGGAAATCACCGCCACCGGCGCCGTGGCGCTAAATAACTTGCAGGTTCTGATTTGGTCACAGTATATTCGGCGTCGTGGCGCCAGCCAGCAGGGCCACGACGCCGACGCGGAAAATCTAATTTTCTGGGCCGAATTTGACACGATTTTGAGGGTCCGAAAGACAACTTTTCCCAGCTAAAAACCCCTAAACCCTGGCAGCTTTTAAGGACTTAAAAATATACTTTGGGGGAGGAAGAAATAAGGCAACAACACAAGATTGGAGACAACTTTTGTTCAAGTTCTTTTTCTTTCCCTTATTTTATTTCAGTTTATATTGAGTTGTAAATTAGTTCTTGACATGACAATGTTTATGAGCTAATTACTTTATTAGAGTTTTTCATTCGAATCTTCTTGAAACTCTTTCATATAGTTAATGCATAGTTATTGATTTCTTTTTCACTCGTATTAAGATCTATTCAATATTGTTTTGATTGCTTGATAATTAACTGGCCATTAATTGTCATCACATATATGATTTTGAATCAAGATCCGAGATGGGAGATTTGAATATGTTTTAGTTGTTTAGACATAGGTTAAAATCGTGGACGAAAGTACCCCGATACTTGTGTAGTGTTTAAGGTTATTGTTCTTAATCTTCCTGTGTGATAAAATCTATCATAGAAATATAGAAGGTTTCTGGACAAGGTTGAGCTCTTGTATGTCCTAACCGGAATATGATGACAGATTAGTTAACATGTTATCTTAATAAGAAGAAGAATCATTAGCATTGCATTAACACGTGAAATAGTGCATAGTTGAGGAGATTGGAAGCCCTATTTCCATCATAACTGTTTTAAACCCTTAGTATCATCACTTTAGTTTATTCTTTGCAATTTACTTTAGTCTAGTTATTAGATAAAAATCCGAACAAATTAACGATCACCAAATAGAACTTAAAGCGTAGATAATCGGTACTTGATAATCAGTCTCTGTGGACGATATTCGGTCTTACAGACTATATTACTTGAGCGATATGTACACTTGCGTGAGCATAAGTAAAATCTCTAACAAATGTCCTTCATGTAGAAGGTTTAGTAGTTAACCGACTTAGCATAAGTTAGCTATGTGATGACGATCTCGAGGTAAAATTCAACAAGCATAAATGTAGAGTTACATATTCTACCAATAAGTGTGTTATGTCAGGTACCCGAACTGGATACAATTGCTATCTCGTCGGTGGACAGGAATTCTGCAATTCTAGAGTAAGCGACACAACACTGTGGCATCGGAAGTTGGGACACATCAACTATCGCAACTTGGAGAAATTAATCTCTTATGAAGCTGTTAGAGGCGTTCCCAAGATGAACCCAAAGGATAAGACAGTGTGTGAAGATTGTTTAAAAGGTAAGCAGACTCGTGTTTCCCATAATGTTGTCCAACACGATAGACAACATTCAGGTACGTCTCATTGTTTTCAACTTTTACATATGGATCTTATGGGTCCTATTGAAGTAGACAACCTAGGAGGTATGAGATATTCCTATGTGTTAGTAGATGATTATTCCAGATATACATGGATCTATTTTCTAAAGGTAAAATCACAAACTTTTGACATGTTTAAAATACTACTCTAGGATTCGAAACCTATTTTGTTCTTCCATTTTTAGAATCAGATCTGACCATGGAGAGGAATTTTAAAACCAATCTTTTGCAAAATTTTGCGAAAAGAAAGGTATCTTTCGTGAATTCGCGGCACCTAAGACTCCTCAACAGAATGGGATAGTTGAGATAATGAACAGAACATTGCAAGAGATGGCTAGAGTCATATTAAGTTCTAAACAATTGTCGAAAAGGTTTTGGGCAGAAGCCTTAAACATTGCATGTCACATCACTAATAGAGTGTATTTGAGGCCAGGTACCAGGATGACCCCATATGAACTTTTAAATGGAAAGAAACCAACTTTGCATTACTTTCATGTCTTTGGGTGTGTGTGCTATATTTTAAATGACAGGGACCAATTGGCAAAATTTGACTCAAAAAGTGACAAAGGAATATTTGTCGGCTACTCACAGAATAGTTATGCTTACCAGATATACTGTCACAACCCGAACCCGGGCCCGTGACTGGTGCCTTACCCCGGGCACCCTAGTGATACAACATCAGAGAAAAACCAGCGGAAATAAAAACTTAAACATACAATTAGATATGGATCAAGATAGAAGAAAATAGGCCAACCAAAACGGTTGCCTTTTAGCATATATAAATATATCGACATTTGAACAGTTACAATCCTTACAACCCTGTCCACAACAGTGCTACAGACCTCTAAGATTTTTACAACAACTATGACGGGACAGGGCCCCGCCATACCCCTGAATGTACAAGAACCTGCTGCACTCAGTGGTAACATACCAAAAGATAAGCCTCCAAGGAACTGAGCTTCCAATACGCTGAAATGTGATCCTAAGCGGGATCGGCGGTGATGTACCTCTACTGCGGCATGAACGCAGCCCCAAGGAGGTCGAGCATAACAGTACTAAGTATGTGAAATCAGAATATCGTAAATGAAATCATAATAGTCTATATAAAGCGAGACATGTATGATAACCAAACTACAAGACACACAAATACGATTATATCAAGTCGTGACTCACGCCTCCAAGTCATTACTCAAATATAATGATGGGTCTCACGCCCATAACATCAATCATGCCGTGGAATACCTTCCTCACCGCGATCCATGATATGATAACACGAAGTACACCAACACCAAGTCCTACGATGCCAAAGTCGTACTAACAATACAATACAACCAAACCACGGCGACATCGGCAAGTCTGGCCGACTACGGATACCAAGGCCGCCACGAGGCGATCGGCAAGTACGAGGGCTAACTACCGGTACCAAGGTCAGATCACGAGACTTCGTCACTACATCGAACGGGCAAGTGCGAGGGCTAACTACCGGTACCAAGGCCGAATCAGCCACGAGACGGCAAGACGTAAAGCCACCACCGGTACCAAGGCGAACAAGAAGAAACCTCATGGAGAGCTAGTCCATGGAATAACACTATCAGCGCGAGCGTGCGGAATTCTCCACATCGCCAGACGCCCAAGTAAGTTCTCAACAAGTCAACCGCCCTCCATCGAGACGCGATAGTATAAAACACAATTCTTGCACAACAAAGGCTATCACAACAAGCATAGGCAAGTTTCACAACAACAAGCATAGGCAAGTTATACACAACTCAAGGTACTTTCATTTTATGTCAAAGTCCGGGTTTTAACCCTAAAGTACTACGTACGTTAAATTCCTTTTAAGAGATCCATTCCTTTTATAAAAGTCACCCGATACCCTTAGTATAAAAATAGAGTGACTTACATCTTTTTAAGTAAACCAAAACAACTTCCATACTTTCATTTTAAAACCAAATTAAGGCAATACCATGCCTTCTTTTTGGACCAAAACACTCCTCTTTTTAAAGTCAAGTTACCACATTAAAACCAATGATAAAACCCTTCTTTTGTTCTCATAAAGTCGTTATAACTAACTTCCCATAAAGCTGTTATAACACTTTATGTTTTAAACCAATTTAAGACAAAACAATGCCTTTCTTTTCCCTAAAGTTCCAGTTTTCCTAATTTCAATTACTCAAGTCTCTTTATTTTAGAAAAGTTTCATAGTTCAATGTCTTAATCCCTTTTGAAACAATTGAGTAACATATGCCATAGGTGTGAAGCGATTTATACTTGTTTATAACCATTTATTAAAGCAGCCATGATCTAGAAAATGTAATATCATTTTGTCTCATCTTAGCTTCTATGCGGATGGAGGTTTCTACTGGTTTTAATAATACTTCATTATTCAATACATTTTCCTTTATTAGCGCTGCAGTGGTTTGTTCGATACTTATTCTGATTTCTGAAATCAGTATAACATTATTCCTTTTAAAACCAAGTACTCATTACTCGTGAATGAGGTTTCACACTAACATTCATATTAAGTCAAGTCTCTTATCTTTTAAGATTAAGTCTCTTAACTTATAAAAATCAGTAAACCATTCTCTTTATCTCTCTTAAGACATTATACCTAACTTCCCATAAAGCTAGTATAACTCTTATGTTTTCAAAACCAAATATTACTCTTCTTTCAAAAAGGTTTCTTAATTCTTTTGAAATACTTCAAGATTCTTATTATTCAGGCTTAAGTCAAAAGACATTGCCGTACAACTACGTTCAGTTAGCACACGTACGTCTACCGTACTATATATATATATTTTATTCAGGCTTAAGTCAAAAGACATTGTGCGTAACCACGTTCGGTTAGCACACGACGTCTACCGTACTATATATATATTTTATTTATTGAAGTTAAAGAAAAGACATTGATGCACAAACTCGTTTTTAGCATGCGCGACGTCTACAGTACTATATATATATATATCTTTAAAATATCATGCTCAAGAGTATAGGAAGAATCACATACCTCGCGACGATTATCGACTATAAGCAAAACGCTCCACGACTATAACCCGGCTAGCCTTGTCCACCTTCCAAGTAGTTCATGCTACCCGCAGAACATTCAACCAATAAGGTTATAAGTTCATCAGAATACAAATTCTATGTAAGTACAGTTTAATCTTCTACTTATATTCTTCTGATGTGATTTCAGTTCAAGTCTTTATTGTAATATCCTTCTATTACAGTTCAAATCTCTTCTATGTATCTTATATTCATTTCAATACTACTACAGTATGTAATTCCCAATTACGATAGAAGGACAGTAGTATTTACCTCGATAAGCCCAAAATTATCCAAGTAAAAATGTCGATCCTGAGCGACGTTTAGCTCCTACTCTGGGCGCTCCAACCCGCTCCAAACAACCCTTAGAAGTTCTACGCAACTTCCACTTAACACTTCAACCGACTATGAAGGTTTTCCTTAGGGTTTCGTTTTTGTGACTGAGGGAAAGTATAATAGTATTTCCGGGCTCTACGTATAGAGGTAACTTTGGAAAGTACTACAAGGTATTTAGGGCATTATAACAATACTTGGAGAGTATTTCTCTACCAAGGGGGGGGGGGGGTATTTCTCGAAAACAACTAGGCTAGGGGGGGTGTGCTCGGCCGAGGGCCTTTCTCAAAGGGGAGGGGGGGATGGCTTTGGACGAAACCTCAAGAGGGAGGGAGTATTTTGAGACTTAGAAAAATGCTCAAGTTGGGATGAAGAAAGTCTTCAACTTAGAGGGGTATTTATAGGTCAAGCAAGGGCCAACCAATGGCCAAGATCAATCCAAGTGTTAGGCAAGTGTAGGGCTAGGATTTAACCATGTGTACCTTATCCATCTACCACACCAACTTGCACAAAATATCCTACCTAACCAATGCCACCAATTTCGTCCATGCCGCCCACAATTTCTTCCAATGTGAGGGTGACACATGTCACCCTCCCGTTGGTCCAAAATATTTCGTCTCTCAGAAAAATCCGCAAAAATTATAAATGACATAGCTGGAATTTTCCCTTCGCAAGTCTAGTAAAACGTTTCGTCGAAAAACGATTCTTTTCGGCACTTGTGTACAAATTTCGAACCTTGCCAACCTTAAGGCTTAAATTTATATACGTACGCCCTCACGTACATACTATGGAAATACGGGGTATAACATTCTCCCGTCCTTAGAAACATTCGTCCCGAATGTTCCTTCTCAAGATGGATAACGATAAAGTTCCTCTAACAAGTTGTCAACGCCACACCTGGCCACGTAATAACACACGTTCTTTTCCTTCCTTACTCGTCGTGCCCTTCTCGAACACTTGAACTCTCCCAGTACGTACCACACTTCAGTCACCGCTTCAGTTTCCAAAACTTTGGAGTCACCACCTCCAAACTTGGTCATCTTAACTTGGGCCTAGCACCCTCGTGACCCTACCACCTAGCGGGACCACCCAGAGCTGACCCCACCTCGAAACAGGCCGCGGGTTGGCCCACAACATGGCCCCAACCCGACCCACTTAACGCATCAAGCTCTTATTTCCCGATCCGGAACAATCTTACCTATACAGGTCATGAAAGCTACCACTTCCATTTTTTTTTACCACCCAAGGAATTTTCTCACAATTACTCCACGTATACTTATACATTCTGACTAAGATCACCCGCAAAATCTTGTACTCAAGACGGCCTTACATCTAAGGTCTCAACTGTAATATTCTAAGGTTCATCATTTTCTCACCCCCATGCTTACCCTTTTCACTAACCAGGCTTCTAAATCACATTTTAGCACAAAGCTATCCGAACATAATACTAAACGCATCATCATAACATCAATACGTACAAATCTCTAGAGGGTTAAGGATATACCTGAAAAGATAGGCGGTTCAAAGGACCGCTAAAACTGGGAACTTCCACCGCGACCTGCATGCGTGGCTCACGTGTATGAACATCCTGCCTAACTATGGAAGGTGAAGAACCCGCAACTGCTCTAGTAGTCTGTGCTATCCTACCAGCCACACTCGTCGACGATCTCGCCAGATGGCCCCGCTGGCGCAAGAATAACAATCTCCCAAGATAGTACGACACTCTCTTATGAAGTTTTCCACAACGCCACACCGAGACAAGTGGCGACCTCATCCGGCGAGCACTCCTACTCCCGAAAATCAAACACAGGAGCCCCGACCGCTTCCTGAATATCCCGGCGTCCCGGCGTGGAGGACCACTCTGTCTTGGCGAGGTACATAACTAGTTCACTGAGGCGGTCCGCCTCGAAAGTCACCAAAGGACCCTGTTGTTCTGGCCCTCTTCTGCTGATCTTGGTCATTCCGTCGATTTCTCCGCTCCTCACATCCAAGTGCATAAGCCTGCATGCGGGCAATGTCCATGCCCGGCTGAAGAGCTACACCCGAACAACTTTCTGCTAGGTAGTCATCGAGCCCTGTAACATATTGGTGCACTCGATCCTCCATACTAGCTACTAACGCGGGGACGTACCGGGCCAATGAGTCGAACTCCACATTGTACTCCCGAATCGTACGCCCGTTCTGCCGCAACACCAAAATCTGTTTACCGAGCCCTCCTCATCTGTGGAGGCAAGAAACGTGCAAGAAAAGCCCTTGAGAAATCGTCCCAAACGGCTGGAAGTGCATTCTCTTCCCGGGACAGCTCCCACGAATCAAACCAGTCGACTGCGGTATCACGCAACCGATGCGAACCTAGGACCACCGACTCGGTCTCCGATGCCTTGATCACTCTCATGATCCGGTCAGAATCGCTTGATGAACTCCTGCGGATCATCCTCGAGCCTCGACCCATAAAACTCGCGCCTACAACTCGGAAAATCCGTAGCCTCAAACTATCTCGATCTAGGTGAACCACGGGTGCTCTTGGAACTGCGGCCCGTCTATCCTCAAGTCCGCCACAACCCGGCCATTAATCGGGCCCACTCCTTGTAACCCATCTCCTCGCTTCCGTGTGGGGTGGAGGCTCAGTCTTGTGGTCTGTAGAGATCGCATTGCTCTACTCGCAGCCTCCTCGCCGCTTGCCCTTCGGGCCCGGTTGCCTTGCGCGAGGCATAATCGTAAAAACGAGATACGTCAGAGGGGTCCAACTTACAACATAGCTCTAAGGCACGATCTCAGAATGAGAAGAAGGGAAACCAATCCTAAATGTCCTATAGCCTCCTGATTATAGATGTGGTGCACAACACACCGATAATCAAGACTCTACTAGACACGGTCTGTAGACACTTTCCGAGGACTAACTGCTCTGATACCACTTTTGTCACGACCCGAACCCGGGCCCGTGACTGGTGCCTTACCCCGGGCACCCTAGTGATACAACATCAGAGAAAAACTAGCGGAAATAAAAACTTAAACATACAATTAGATATGGATCAAGATAGAAGAAAATAGGTCAACCAAAACGGTTGCCTTTCAGCATATATAAATATATCGACATTTGAACAGTTACAATCCTTACAACCACGCCTACAACAAAGGCATGCACCTCTAAGATTTTTACAACAACTATGATGGGACAGGGCCCGCCATACCACGAATGTACAAGAACCTCTGACTGTGGTAACATACCAAAAGATAAGCCTCCGAAGGAACGGAGCTTCCCAATACGCTGAAATGTGATCCTAAAAATGGGGATCGACAGCCGATGTACCTCTACCTGCGACATGAACGCACTTCAAGGAGGTCGATCTAACAGTACTAAGTATGTGAAATCAGAATACTGTAAATGAAATCATAATAGTCTATATAAAGCAGGAGACATGTATGATAACCAAACTACAATACACACAAATACAGTTATATCAATTCAGGGACTCACGCCCTCCAAGTCATTACTCAAATATAATGATGGGTCTCACGCCCATAACATCAATCATGCCCGTGGAATACCTTCCTCATCACGGCGATATGATATGATAACACGAAGTACACCAACACCAAGTCCTACACGATGCCAAAGCCGTACTAACAATACAATACAACCAAACCACGAAGGCGACACGGCAAGTACGAAGCCGACTACGGATACCAAGGCCGCCACGTGTCGACCGGCAAGTACGAGGGCTAACTACTGTGTACCAAGGTCGTATCACGAGACTTCACTACTACACCGAACGGCAAGCGCGAGGGCTAACTACTGGTACCAAGGCCGAATCAGCCACGAGATGGGGCAAGCACGAAGCCGACCACCGGTACCAAGGCCGAACAAGAAGAAACCTCATAGAGAGCTAGTCCGTGGAATAACACTATCAGCGGGAGCGCACTGCGGAATTCTCCGTCACCGCCAGACGCTCCAAGTAAGTTCTCAACAAGTCAACCGCCCTCCATCGAGACGCGGTAGTATAGAAACACAATTCTTGCACAACAAAGGCTATCACAACAAGCATAGGCAAGTTTCACAACAACAAGCATAGGCAAGTTATACACAACTCAAGGTACTTTCATTTTATGTCAAAGTCGGGTTTTAACTCCTAAAGTACTACGACGTTAAATTCCTTTTAAGAGATCCATTCCTTTATAAAAGTCACCCGATACCATAGTATAAAAAATAGAGTGACTTACATCTTTTAAGTAAACCAAAACAACTTCCATACTTTCCTTTTAAACCAAATTAAGGCAATACCATGCCTTCTTTTTGACCAAAACACTTCTCTTTTAAAGTCAAGTTACCACATTAAAACCAATGATAAAACCCTTCTTTTGTTCTCATAAAGTCGTTATAACTAACTTCCCATAAAGCTGTTATAACAATTTATGTTTTAAACCAATTTAAGACAAAACAATGCCTTTTTTTCCCTAAAGTTCCAGGTTGCATAATTTAAATTACTCAAGACTCGTTATTTTAGAAAAGTTTCATAGTTCAATGTCTTAATCCCTTTGAAACAATTGAGTAACATATGCCATAGGTGAGCAGATTTATACTTGTTTATAACCATTTATTAAGCGATCATGATCTAGAAAATGTAATATCATTTTTCTCATCTTAGCTTCATGCGGATGGAGGTTTCTACTGGTTTTAATAATACTTCATTATTCAATACATTTTCCTTTATTAGCGACGCTGATGGTTTGTTCGATACTTATTCGATTTACGAAATCAAGAAACATTATTCCTTTTAAAACCAAGTACTCATTACTCGCGAATGAGGTTTCACACTAACATTCATATTAAGTCAAGTCTCTTATCTTTTAAGATTAAGTCTCTTAACTTCTAAAAATCAGTAAACCATTCTCTTTATCTCTCTTAAGACGTTATACCTAACTTCCCATAAAGCTAGTATAACTCTTATGTTTTCAAAACCAAGTATTACTCTTCTTTCAAAAAGGTTTCTTAATTCTTTTGAAATACTTCAAGATTCATATTATTCAGGCTTAAGTCAAAAGACATTGCCGTACAACTACGTTCAGTTAGCACACGTACGTCTACCGTACTATATATATATATTTTATTCAGGCTTAAGTCAAAAGACATTGTCGTACAACTACGTTCAGTTAGCACACGTACATCTACCGTACTATATATGTCACGACCGTTCAGGATCGTGCCTTACCGGGCACCTAGTGATACAACATCGAGTAATCGTGGAACATAAAGACAATACATGAAACCAATGTAATAAGACGGTGAAATAAGACAAAGCTAACCAAAAGCGGTTACCACAAGTACATATAAATAACAATTTGAGCAGATTAATCCTTTTACAAACCTCTTACAATTTCTCGCCACAACGATTACATGCACTCTACGAATGATATGACAACAACGACGGGGCCGTCATACCCTGAATGTAGCACCTACAACAACAGGGACTATGCGAAGATAAGCCTCGAGGAACGGAGCTTTCCCAAACGCTGAATGTGACCCTAAGGCGAGGATCAACGATCGGTGTACCTTTACTGCGGATGAACGCGGCTTCGGGAGGTCGATAACAGTACGAGTATGTGAAACTAAAAATAAATCAGAAATGAAATCATAGCGATCATATAAAGCGGAGACATGTATGATAACCAAACTACGATTACAACAAGCGATCATGTCAAGTCGGGGACTCACGCCTCAAGTCATCACTCAAGTATAACAATGGGTCTCGGGCCCACAACATCAATCATGCCCGTGGAATACCTTCCTCACCGCCAGCCTATGATATAAAAGCACGAAGGAACACACATGAACACGGGTCCCACTGTGTCATAATAAAATCAGACGGTAAATGCGAAGGCATAGCCGACTACTAAAACCCACAGTACCAACAAGGTCATGAATCGTATCATAAGATCTGTCTGCACTGGCCACATGATCAAAGCCGTCGCCGCTCGCAATATCAAATGTGCGCGTCTAGCCTCGAACTCCCCGACTCGCATAGGCCAATCTCATAGGCCCGCATGAGGTATAACCGCGCATCGAGGGTAACTACTCCCGCATCGCCCCGACTCGCGATCGCACGCCACATGCACCGCGTGACCATAAAGGCCGCACACTAACACCGAACTCTCGTAGCTCGCATAGGCCCCAGGACCCGCATGAGGTATTCTCGAATCATGGTCCTGCATCACCGAGTCTACCCCAGACGGAGGGCGCTTAACCTAAACACGCGAGTGGTATAATACCAACATAACGCTTTAACGTTTAAACAACATAAGCACAATCGAGGAAAACCCTTTACACAAACATCACGAATACTAACACACGTAGCATCCTAATATGATTACTTATCAAATCAACACGAAGGTATTACAAGGCTATCACAAACCAATACAATCAAGTTATTCACACATAAGGTACTTTCTACTATGTGTCAACATGTTCGGGTTTCTATCCCCAAAGTACTTCATACATTAACTTTTTAAAAGATCGTTACTTTCACAAAAGTCACACAATACCCGTAGTATATGAAAATAGAGTGATTATCTTTTGAAGTGAATCAAAACACTTATCTTTGTAAAATCAAGTAACAACATTATTATCCAAACGTCCAAGTTTGCCTAATTTCAAATGTTCACGTTTCTTATTTTAGAAAGGTTTCGGAGTTCATAGTCTTATTCATTTAAGAATATAATTCTCTCTTTTAAACTATCTGAGAACATAAGCCTTATATGTGAGTAGGATATTCTCGTTTATAACAATCTTATTACAGCAGCCATGATCTAGGAAATATCATTTTGTCTCATCTTAGCTTCTATGCAGATGGAAGTTTCTACTGGTTTTAATAATACTTAATCTGTTAAAACATTTCCTTTTATTAACGCTGCAGTGGTTTGTCGATACACATTCTGATTTCCGAAATCAGTAAAACATTCTTAAGCCGTTATACCTAACTTCCCATAAAGCTAGTATAACTCTTAAGTTTTCAAAAACCAAGTATTACTTCTTCTTTCGAAATGATTCAAAAATCTTTTGAAATACTTTGAGTTCTTTATTAACACATAACAAGCCAGTCATAGTTCAAATCAGTTACCTTTTTAAAAACCACAAGTATTTTCTTACCAACATAAAGCTATTATAACCAACTTCCCATAAAGCCGTTATAACACTTTATGTTTTAAACCAATCAAATACATTTAGCATATGTACGTCTACCGTACTACATAGTTCACACATATCATGCTAGAAGAGATAGGAAGAGGTTCACATACCTCGCGACGAGTATCGACTAATAGCAAAACGCTCCAAGTACTTCCAACCGTCGACTACTCCTTAAGCCAAGTAGATCGCGTCACACGTAGTACTTCAACCTATAAGGCCACAAGGCGCTTATTAACATTTAGACCTCATCAGAGAACATTCTACCAAAATTCGAAGACTTCCGCAACAACAGCGTAAATCTCCTCCTTTATCGAGGCCGCTACCAAGCCAACCGGGGTTATACATCTAACCCGAACGGTACAATTCTACTCCACGTAAAAGTCGCAAGTCTCATCTGAATACACCCTATGTAAATACATTCAAGATTTTCTTTCGAAAAGGTTTCTTATTTTTCGGGCTTAAGTCAAAAGACATCACGATAACAACGTTCGATTCTATATATAGTATACTTCAACTATATAGTCTAACAATCATGTAATTTCCAATTACAATAGAGGACAAGATATTTACCTCGATAAGCCCATAATTATCCAAGTTTAAATGTCGATCCCGAGCAAGGTTTAGCTCCTACTCCGTGCGCTCCGACCGCTCCAAACAACCCTTAGAAGTTCTAACCAACTTCTACTTATTACTCCAACTAACTATGGAGATTTTCCTTGTGGTTTCGGTTTTGTGGTGAAGGGAAGTATAATAGTATTTCTGGCTTTTCAGATAAGTATAACCTTAGAATACTACAAGGTATACGGCTAAGGTAATTTGGGCATTATAACAATACTGGAGAGTATTTCTACCAGAGAGGGTATTATACGAGACAACCACTCAAGAGGGGTGTATACCGCCTACCCCACTGTGGGTACTCTCGCCAGGGGAGGGTGCTCTCGCTAAGCCTCACAAAGTGTGGGGACGAAACACAACAAGGAGGGGGAGAGTTTTAACACTTAGAGATTTGTGGAAAGGATGAAGAATTCATCAAAGGGAGAGGGTATTTATAGGTCAGTGAAGGCCAATCAATGGCCAAGATCTTGCAAGGTGCAAGTGTAGGCCAAGATTCAACCAAGTGTCCTTGACCAACTAACACACAAAATATCCTACCAACTCCCCTTGACCAACAAGGCCAAATCGTCCATCACATTACCGCCCACTCCCACCAATTAGAGGGTGACAAGTGTCGCCCTCTTGTTGGTCCAAAATGTTTCGTCTCTGGAAAAATCCGCAAAAATATAAATGACATAGCGGAAATTCCCTACGAAAGTCGTGGAAACGTTTGAAAAACGACTCTAACCGGGTGTTGTGCACAAAAGAATTCGGCCAAGCCTAATGAAGTTCGAAAATTTCTACGTACGTCCCCCACGTACATACTCTGGAAATACGGGGTATAACATTCTCCCCTCCTTAGAAACATTCGTCCCGAATGTTCCTTCTAAGTCTCAAAACAAACGCGCGCCAGTATAGTCTTCACTACTATACTTACGAGAACAATCCTTGCCACACATGGCCATAGAAACAACCGCACAAATACCCACATCTACGCCCACGAGGAAGCACCTCTAACATCACAAACGCTCCCATCCAAGGGTCAAAAATATAATTCCTTCGCACTTTCTCCATACAAAAGAAATGATACCACTTTTGTCACTTTGCCGCGAGGTTCTAGTGTCACTCCGGCGACCCAACAAATGGTACCGGGCCGCATGCGATCCCTGAGGCTGTCATACCCTCGAACTCTTACCACATTCGAATCGTCGCTTTCCAAAACTCGGGTTACTATCTCTAATGTGGTCATCATTAATCGGGAACACTCTGGATGGATCTCGATACTTTCCGATCATAACAATACGAAGACCGGACGCATCGCTCCTAAGTCGGACGACAAAAGCTAACATATAGGCAACCCGTCTACTCGCACCAGATCCGCAAGGCCCAAAGTAACTCGGGCTAAGTTCCCCGTTTTCCAAAACTCGTCACACCCAAACCGGTGGTATCTTGAAGACCGACCACAACCTGAACTCTAAGCGTCGCCGCCGATAATCCGCACGATTCTCTGCCGCCAAAACCTCTTCTAGATAAGCCGCCTATCCACACTGTTGGAACAAACTGAACCAACTATCCAACCTTGCCAACATCGAACCAATCGGCCAAGAACTTACACTTCCGCCCTACAAGGCTTCATAAGGAGACATCCGAACACCGAAATGGTAGCTAACAACACTCCTTCAACAGAGACAACAAACCTTGCAACTACCCGAAATCCAAACACCGCCCGAGGGCGAATGTGATTCGAGACTCACCGAGTTCCTAACCTCGCTCGTATAACTTCGGAAAAAATGAAAAATAGCCACAACCTGGCTTCACTGTCATAAGGTGAAGGTAGGCACCGTGCGACCTTTACAACCTTTACGATAAAACAACACCGCCGAGTAAGCGGTCTTTGCTAGAAAACAAGGCGGTGACCTCTCGCCCGACCATCTTGGTCGAATCGTCCACGAATTCGTGTTGGCTAACTAAACTCGGGCCTAACACCCTCGTGACCTAACACAAGCGGGACCACCACAAACTGACCCACCACTCTACAAGCCGCGGTTGACCCGCAACGTGGCCTCAACCCGACCCAAGAATGCGCAAAACACTTGCTCCCTTTATCCGAACAATCTCACTAATCACGTTACGAAACCTGGCGGTCTCCTTAGCTCAACTACCCTCTTTCATTTCACCCTACTTAGGGACCTATCCCAAACATAGCTCACGTGCACTATGCACTCCGATAAGGGTCAAACATAAAACTACACCTTTACTCGAGATGGCCTTACCTCTAAGGTCTCTACGTATAAAGCTCTAAGGCTCACACTTTCTCTATCCCCCAAATCTTACTCGGTTAACTAACCATGATTTCTAATCACAATAACACCATGCTAACTGAACATAACACTTAAGGTATACTCACCTTATCACATATACAAACTCTAGAGGGTTAAGGATATATCTATATTCATCGCTTCACTCCCTTAGTCGTTTAATCAAACTCGCCTGCAGGCGATAGCTAAGGAAGATGACAACTACCCACCGACATCGAAGGCTAAGTCCTCCTACAAGGACACTCTTTCAACATCGACTGACGGTCGTAGTACAACAAGTACCAACCAAAAGACGACATTCCCGGATGGCGTCGTCACACTGATGAACCAAAACCCGGAGTTCGACCAACTCTCGTGATACCCCGAACGCCCTAAACTCCGTGAGGACCTCTGACTGCTAGTGGTAGTGCATAATATAATCTCGCTGTGAGGCGACTACGAAAGTTACCAAGGACCTTGCCGCTCGCCCCTTGCATCGCCCGTTAACCCGTCGATCTCTACGCTTTCTACCGTGCGCATAAGCCCGCATACGAGTCATGCTCAAGCCTAATCGGCGAACTACTTTGCACAACCCTTCCTTCGATATTCATCAAGCCTCGCGGTACATCCGGTATATTTTACGTAGCCAATTCCATAGCTAGTAACAGGTCGCCTCTTTGCAATCTATATTCTGTTTCTGGCCGTGGAACCGGCGTTCAAATGTCATGGCCGCAGAGGAATCGCAGCCGTACAAACTCGCTGGGCTAGTGACGTCGCAGAACTCCCGAACGAAGCACCTAACTCGGTGATGGTTGGGCTCAGGCCTCGTAACCCTCTCAGATTTACTCGCAGCCTCGCCGCTTTGCGCTTCTCGGCGGGTTGCACGCGCGGAGGCATAGCAGTGGAAAGAAATACATGAGAGGTCCAACTTACAACACACTTCTAAGGCACGATCTCGAGTGAGAAGAATAGAAACCAATCCTAAATATCCTATAGCCTCACGATTATTGGTGTGGTGCACAACACACCGATAATCAAGACTTCATCGATACGATGCGTAGACACTTTCCGAGGATTAAGCGCTGCGATACCACTTTTGTCACGACTGTTCGGGCCCGTGGATCGTGTCTTACCGGGCACCCTAGTGATACAACATCAGTAATCGGGAACATAAAGACAATACATGAAACCAATGTAATAAGACGGTGAAATAAGACAAGCTAACCAAAACGGTTACCACAAGTACATATAAATAACAATTTGAGCAGATTAATCCTTTTACAAACCTCTTACAATTTCTCGCCACAGCGATTACTGCACTCTACGAATGATATGACAACAACGACGGGACAGGGCCCCGTCATACCCCTGAATGTAAGCACCTACAACAACAGGGGACTATACCAAGATAAGCCTCCGGAGGAACGGAGCTTTCCCAAACGCTGAACTGTGACCCTAAGAGCGAGGATCAACGACTGGTGTACCTTTACCTGCGGCATGAACGCAGCCCCGAGGTCAAGATAACAGTACCGAGTATGTGAACTGAAAATAAATACTGTAAATGAAATCATAGCAGTCATATAAAGCAGGAGACATGTATGATAACCAAACTACAGTTTACAACAAAGCAGTCATGTCAAGTCAGGGACTCACGCCCTCAAGTCATCACTCAAGTATAACAATGGGTCTCAGGCCCACAACATCAATCATGCCCGTGGAATACCTTCCTCACTGCCGGCAGTCTATGATATAAAAGCACCAAGGAACACACATGAACACGGGTCCCACTGTGTCATAATAAAATGCAGACGGTAAGTACGAAGGCATAGCCGACTACTAAAAACCCACGCACCAACAAGGTCATGAATCGTATCATAAGATCTGTCTAGACCGTCACATGATCAAAGCCGTCGCCGCTCGCAATATCAAATGTGGCGTCTAGCCACGAACTCCCGCAGCTCGCATAGGCCAATCTCATAGGCCCGCATGAGGTATAACCCCGCATCGAGGTAGCTACTCCCGGCATCGCCCCGACTCGCACCGCATGGCCACATGTAACCGCATGACCATAAAGGCCGCACACTAACCGAACTCTCGTAGCTCCGCATAGGCCCCAGTGACCCGCATGAGGTATTCTCGAATCATGGTCCTGCATCGCTCGAGTCTACCCCGTGACGGAGGCGCTTAACCCCTAAACACGGTGAGTGGTATAATACCAACATAACGGTTTAACGTTTAAACAACATAAGCACAATCAAGGAAAACCCTTTACACAAACATCACGAATACTAACACACGTAGCATCCTAATATGATTACTTATCAAATCAACACGAAGGTATTACAAGGCTATCACAAACCAATACAATCAAGTTATTCACACATAAGGTACTTTCTACTATGTGTCAACATGTTCGGTTTCTATCCCCAAAGTACTTCATACATTAACTTTTAAAAGATACGTTACTTTCACAAAAGTCACACAATACCCGTAGTATATGAAAATAGAGTGATTATCTTTTGAAGTGAATCAAAACACTTATCTTTGTAAAATCAAGTAACAACATTATTATCCAAACGCCCAAGTTTGCCTAATTTCAAATGTTCACGTTTCTTATTTTAGAAAGGTTTCGTAGTTCATAGTCTTATTCATTTAAGAATATAATTCTCTCTTTTAAACTATCCGAGAACATAAGCCTTATATGAGTAGGATATTCTCGTTTATAACAATCTTATTACAATGACCATGATCTAGAAATATCATTTTGTCTCATCTTAGCTTCATGCGGATGGAAGTTTCTCTCGGTTTTAATAATACTTAATGTTAAAACATTTCCTTTTATTAACGCTGCAGTGGTTTGTCGATACACATTCTGATTTCAGAAATCAGTAAAACATACTTAATCCGTTATACCTAACTTCCCATAAAGCTAGTATAACTCTTAAGTTTTAAAAAACCAAGTATTACTTCTTCTTTGAAATGATTCAAAAATCTTTTGAAATACTTGAGTTCTTTATTAACACATAACAAGCGACCATAGTTCAAATCAGTTACCTTTTAAAAACCACAAGTATTTTCTTACCAACATAAAGCTATTATAACCAACTTCCCATAAAGCCGTTATAACACTTTATGTTTTAAACCAATCAAATACATTTAGCATATGTACGTCTACCGTACTACATAGTTCACACATATCATGCTAGAAGAGATAGGAAGAGGTTCACATACCTCGCGACGAGTATCGACTAATAGCAAAACGCTCCAAGTACTTCCAACCGTCGGCTACTCCTTAAGCCAAGTAGATCGCGCCACACGTAGTACTTCAACCTATAAGGCCACAAGGCGCTTATTAACATTTAGACCTCATCGTAGAACATTCTACCGAAAATTCAAGAAGACCTCCCCGC
Source organism: Przewalskia tangutica (assembly GCA_029844215.1). Classification (NCBI taxonomy): domain Eukaryota; kingdom Viridiplantae; phylum Streptophyta; class Magnoliopsida; order Solanales; family Solanaceae; genus Przewalskia; species Przewalskia tangutica. The sequence goes on along the minus strand of CM056723.1, from coordinate 74,405,262 downwards.
ACATGGCAGTAAATCTACTCCTTTATCGAGGCCGGCTCCCCAGCCAACCCGGGGGGGGGGGGTTATACATCTAACCCGAACGGGTACAATTCTACTCACGTAAAAGTCTGACAAGTTCATCAGAATGATCCCATGTAAATCTGATCAAGACTCTTCTTTGAAAAGGTTTCTTATTATTCAGCTTAAGTCAAAAGACATTGCGATAACAACGCTCGATTCTATATATAGTATACTTCAACTATATAGTCTAACAATCATGTAATTTCCAATTACAATAGAGGACAAGATATTTACCTCGATAAGCCCATAATTATCCAAGTTTAAATGTCGATCCCGAGCAAGGTTTAGCTCCTACTCCGCGCCCGACCGCTCCAAACAACCCTTAGAAGTTCTAACCAACTTCTACTTATTACTCCAACTAACTATGGAGATTTTCCTTAGGTTTCGGTTTTGGTGAAGGGAAGTATAATAGTATTTACGGGCTTTTCAGATAAGTATAACCTTAGAATACTACAAGGTATACGGCTAAGGTAATTTGGGCATTATAACAATACTGAGAGTATTTCTACCAAGAGAGAGGTATTATACGAGACAACCACTCAAGAGTGGTGTATACCTCGGCCTACCCCACTAGGGGTACTTTCGCCAAGGGGAGGGTGCTCTCGGCTAAGCCTCCAAAGGGGACGAAACACAACAAGGAGGAGAGTTTTAACACTTAGAGATTTGTGGAAAGGATGAAGAATTTATCAAAGGGAGAGGGGTATTTATAGGTCAAGTGAAGGCCAATCAATGGCCAAGATCTTGCCAAGTGCAAGGCAAGTGTAGGGCCAAGATTCAACCAAGTGTCCTTGACCAACTAACACACAAAATATCCTACCAACTCCCCTTGACCAACAAGGCCAAATCGTCCATCACATTACCGCCACTCCCGATTAGAGGTGACAAGTGTCGCCTCTTGTTGGTCCAAAATGTTTCGTCTCTCGGAAAAATCCGCAAAAATATAAATGACATAGCGGAAATTCCCTACGAAAGTCGTGGAAACGTTTCGTCGAAAAACGACTCTAACCGGGTGTTGTGCACAAAAGAATTCGGCCAAGCCTAATGAAGTTCGAAAATTTCTACGTACGTCCCCCACGTACATACTCTGGAAATACGGGGTATAACAATATATATATATTTTATTCAGGCTTAAGTCAAAAGACATTGCCGTACAACTACGTTCAGTTAGCACACGTACGTCTACCGTACTATATATATATATATATCTTTAAAATATCATGCTCAAGAGTATAGGAAAAATCACATACCTCGCGACGATTATCGACTATAAGCAAAACGCTCCACGGCTATAACCCGGCTAGCCTTGTCCACCTTCCAAGTAGTTCATGCTACCCGCAGAACATTCAACCAATAAGGTTATAAGTTCATCAGAATACAAATCCTATGTAAGTCTGATTTAATCTTCTACTTATATTCTTCTGATGTGATTTCAGTACAAGTCTTTATTATAATATCCTTCTATTACAGTTCAAATCTCTTCTATGTATCTTATATTCATTTCAATACTACTACAGTATGTAATTCCCAATTACGATAGAAGGACAGTAGTATTTACCTCGATAAGCCCAAAATTATCCAAGTAAAAATGTCGATCATGAGCGACGTTTAGCTCCTACTCTGGGCGCTCCAACCCGCTCCAAACAACCCTTAGAAGTTCTACGCAACTTCCACTTAACACTTCAACCGACTATGAAGGTTTTCCTTAGGGTTTCGTTTTGTGGATCGAGGTAAAGTCTAATAGTATTTCCGGGCTCTACGTATAGAGGTAACTTTGGAAAGTACTACAAGGTATATGGGCTAAGGTATTTAGGGCATTATAACAATACTTGGAGAGTATTTCTCTACCAAGGGGGGGGGGGGTATTTCTCGAAAACAACTAGGCTAGGGGGGGTGTGCTCGGCCGAGGGCCTTTCTCAAAGGGGAGGGGGGGATGGCTTTGGACGAAACCTCAAGAGGGAGGGAGTATTTTGAGACTTAGAAAAATGCTCAAGTTGGGATGAAGAAAGTCTTCAACTTAGAGGGGTATTTATAGGTCAAGCAAGGGCCAACCAATGGCCAAGATCAATCCAAGTGTTAGGCAAGTGTAGGGCTAGGATTTAACCATGTGTACCTTATCCATCTACCACACCAACTTGCACAAAATATCCTACCTAACCAATGCCACCAATTTCGTCCATGCCGCCCACAATTTCTTCCAATGTGAGGGTGACACATGTCACCCTCCCGTTGGTCCAAAATGTTTCGTCTCTCGGAAAAATCCGCAAAAATTATAAATGACATAGCCGAAATTTTCCCTTCGCAAGTCTAGTAAAACGTTTCGTCGAAAAACGATTCTTTTCGGCACTTGTGTACAAATTTCGAACCTTGCCAACCTTAAGGCTTAAATTTATATACGTACGCCCTCACGTACATACTCTGGAAATACGGGGTATAACATATACAATATGAGGACTAAGACCATACAAGAGTCCGTTAATGTTATATTTGATGATCTTATGGAGATCTCAGGAAAGTCATCAGAAAATATATGTGGTTACAGTAAAAAAAAGAGCAACTAATTGAAGAAGCAGATGTTGTCCCGAATGTTGTCACAACATCAGAGGAAACATCTTAACCTCAAGAAGAGACCACATGGGTTGAAGTGGAGGAGGAGTCTGTAACTGAACTACATGACCAAGTAAGACGAGACCCTCCATCAAGAATTAGAAGAAACCATCCACCTAACCAGGTGATAGGAGGAGTTTTTGAGAGGATGCGTACAAGAGAAAAAGAACCTATTAACTATCGCGAAATGGTAAGGTATGTGTGTATGTCCACCATATACCAACATGTTAGTCTTTATTGTCTCATATATACTTTTGAACCCAAGAACATTGAAGAAGCTTTAAAAGATAATTTTTGGATTCAAACAATGCAAGAAGAGCTTGAACAGTTTTCCCGAAATGAAATATGGACTTGGTTCATGTCCTAACAACACAAATCTTATTGGAACCAAGTGGATCTTCAAGAACAAATCAGATGAATTAAGGACAGTTGTTCGAAATAAATCTTGTCTTGTTGCTCAAGGCTACACACATGTTAAAGGAATCGAATATGATGAAACCTTCGCACTTGTGGCTAGGATTGAGTCAATAAGATTGTTACTTGTTGCCTAAAAATTATCTTGCATCAAATGAATGTTAAAAGAGTATTTCTCAATGATTATTTGGACGAGGAAATTTATGTTAAATAACCAAAAGTATTTGAGGATCTCACCATCCACAATATGTGTACAAGCTGAAAAAGGCCTTATATGGGTTAAAACAAGCTCTTCGTGCATGGTATGGTTGTCTAAAAAACTTCCTTATAGACTTTGGTTTCATCCGTGGAGAAGCCGATAGAACATTGTTTATCAAAACACACAGTGTAGATATAGTGATTGCTCAAATCTATTGTCACGACCCGATCCCGGGCTCGTGACTGGTACCTTACCCCGGGCACCCTAGTGATACAACATCAGAGAAAATCAGCGGAAATAAAAACAAAAACATGAGACAAGACATAAAGTATGAAACAGGCTAACCAAAACGGTCACCCTCTTGAATATATACATATATATATCAACCTGAACAGTTAAATTCTTTTACAAACCCTGCCCACAACAGTACTACAGACCTCTAAGAATGTAACCATAACTATGACGGGACAGGGCCCCGCCATACCCCTGAATGTACAAGTAACTACACTGACAGGGGACTATACCAAAGATAAGCCTCCGGAGAAACGGAGCTTCCCAAAATGCTGAACTGTGATCCTATGAGCGAGGATCCACAACCGATGTACTACTGCGGCATGAAACGCACTTCAAGGAGGTCGATAACAGTACCAAGTATGTGAAACTGAAAATACTATAAATGAAATCATAGTAGTCTATACAAAACAGGAGACATATATGATAACCAAACTACATGCATAATATGTAGATACGCCAAGTCGTGGACTCACGCCTCAAAGTCATTACTCAAATATAACTATGGGTCTCACGCCCACAACATCAATCATGTCCGTGGAATGCCTTCCTCACTGCCGGCAGTCTATGATATAATCACACCAAGAAGTACACATGAACACTAGGTCCCACCGGTGTCATAACAACCGTACGGGGCAAGTACGAAGGCTAACTACAGATACCAAAGCCGCATCATCAACTGACCGGGGCAAGTACGAAAGCCAACTACTAGATACCGCGCCGTACTAACAATACTATACAACCAAACCACGGGCGACACGGGAAGTACGGCCGACTACCGTGTACTGGCGTCGTGGTCACGAGTCGACCGGGCAAGTACGAAGGCTAACTACTGGTACTGCGTCGTGTCACGAGACTTCGTCACTAAACTGAACGGGGCAAGTGTGAAGGCTAACTACCAGGTACCAAGGCCGAATCAGCCACGAGACGGGGCAAGTACGAAAGCCAACCACCAGATACCAAGGCCGAATCAGTAAAACCTCATGGAGAGCTAGTCCATGGAATAACGCTATCAACAGGAGCGCACCCGTGGAATCCTCCATCACTGCCGGTACGTCCAAGTAAGATCATAACAAATCAACCGGCCCTCCATCGAGAGACGCGGTGGTATTGAAATACAATACTGGCACAACAAGGCTATCACACGCAAACATAGTCAAGTTACACACAACTCAAGGTACTTTCATTTTATGTCAACAATACGGGTTTCAAACCCAAAAATAATACCCACTTTCATTCTTTCAAAAAGACCTCTTTTTACGTAAAAGATACTAATACTCGTAGTATCAAACAAAACACATTTCCTTTACAAATCAAATTACTTTACTTTCGTAAAAACCTTTACAAGACTTTTAAAATCAAGTACTCTATACTTTTTAAACCAAGTGCTTTTCTTTTAAAACAACATCAGGTATACTCTTTAAAACTCAAATACTTACTCTTTTCAAAAACAAGTAACCTATACTTAAATCAAGTTACCATTTTAAAACCAATGATAAAACCATTATTTTGCTTTCATAAAGTCGTTATAACTAACTTCCCATAAAGTTGTTATAACACTTTATGTTTTAAACCAATTTAAGACAAAACCATGCCTCTCTTTTAAACCAAAAACTCTTTAATTCCTCAAGTCTCTTTTCTTTTAGAAATCAAGTTCATTTTAAAGACCAAATACTCATTACTCGCGAATGAGGTTTCACAACTGTTTAACACAAACCAAGTCCTTAATATTTCCTATCAAGTCATTTATAAGTCAAGTCTCTTATCTTTCAAGATCAAGTCTCTTAACTTCTAAAATCAATAAATCATTCTTTTACCTACATAAAGTCGTTATAACTAACTTCCCATAAAGCTATTATAACACCTTATGTTTTAAACCAATTTATTCACTTAGCACACGACGCTCACCGTACTACATAGTTCACAACAATCATGCTAGAAAAGATAGGAAGAGGTTCACATACCTCGCGACGATTATCGACAATTAGCAAAATACTCCAAGTACTACAACCTTGCTAGCCTTTTCCACCCTTCAAGTAGAATACGCTACTCGTAGTACTTCCACCTATACTGGCCATAAAAACGTCTATCAACTTCTAGATCTCTTCGTAGAATATTCTAAATACCAGATCCCTTTATTCTACAGAAAATTCGGCAGCACCTCCCCCCCCCCGCTATCACATAAATCTCCTCCCCTAACAAGGCCCGCTACCAGGCCAACAACTCTCAGGGGATTACACGTCTAACCGGACGTGTTCAATTCTGCTTCACAATAATACTACACGAGTCTACTGTAAGTACAGTCCAATGTAAATACAGTTCAATCCTTTAATATCATCCTTCCAATATAATATACTCAAGTATAACTACTACAACATGTAATATCCAATTACAATAGGGGACATAGATTATTACCTCGATAAGCCCAAAATTATACAAGATTATATGTCGATCCTGAGCAACGCTTAGCTCCAATTCCTTACGCTCCAACCCGCTCCAAGCGACCCTTAGAAGTTTCTAAACAACTTCTCTTAACACTTCAACCAAGCTTATGAAGGTTTTCTAGGGTTTCATTTTGCGACTATTGGAATAAAGTAGCATTTCCGGGCTCCTAGTATTAAAACAACTTTGGAATACTACTAGGGATACTAGGCCAAGGTATTTGGGATTATACAACAATACACTAGGTATTTTCTACACAAGAGGGGGGGAGGGACGAAAACACTTCAAAGGGGAGGGAGTATTTGCTTTGAAAAGTATTAGTGAGGATGAAATTATGCTTCAAGCGGGGGTATTTATAAGAATCAAGGCCAAGATCAATGTAAGTGTATGGTCAAGATTGGGCCATGTGTGTGGGTCCCACCACACCACATGGCCAACGATTTTGGCTTCCAGTGTCATGGCCATTCGCCAACTAGCCACTGTCCCACCATTACCACATGGCCACTCAAGGGGGTGACACGTGTCGCCCCCTTACTCGTCCAAAATATTTCGTCTTCCGAAAATATCCAAAATACCGAAAATCTCAAAAACAAAGCGGGCCCCACAAATTCGTAAATTTCTCCCGTGGACCCCACGTGACCATTTCTGAAAATAAAATCCCAAAATTCTAATATAATCCAAGAAGTCCAAATACCAAATCTGGGAATCCAATTCCCATTAACGAACCTTTTTCCTTTACAAAAACCGGAAACTTTTCCGTCGAAAAATCACATCTTCCTTTCTTTACAAAATTTTTGTCGTATTCTCGTACGCACATCCTCACATATATACCATGGAACTACGGGGTATAACATTTTCCCCCCCTTAGAAACATTCGTCCCGAATGTTCCTTCTAAGTCTCCAAACACACATGCGCCGGTATAGTCTTCACTACTATACTTACGAATCCAATCATGCCATCAATGGCCATAGTATAACATACAAATCCGAGCCAACGAGGAATCACCTCTAATATCACAAAAAGCTCACACCCAAGGTCTAAAGGATACTCCCTTCACATCTTCACTTCACAAAAGAAATGATCACTTCCGTTTTCATATCACGCGTCCGCTTCTTTTCTTACTCGTCCGCACTTTCTCGCACACCGAACTCTTTCTAATACACGCCCACACTTCGCCATCGCTCAATTTCCTCTAAGGCCATTCCCGGCCTTCACGATCCGATTCTAGTCGAACACATCCATGAACACATACGATGGTTACCTAAACTTGGGCCTCGCACCCTCGTGATCCTACCACCTGGCGGGACCACCTCAAACTGACCACATCTTCTTTCGGGCTGCGGGTTGACCCGCGAACGGTCCTCAACCCGACCCATAATCGCACCAGGCTCTTGTTCCCCGGTCCGGAACAACCCTACCTATACAAGTCCTGAAAGCTACCACTTTCATCTTACACTACCCATGGAATTATCACACTAATACACCCTATGCATATAATGCACTCCGACAAGGATCTTCTGCAAAATCCTTAACTCAAGACGGCCTTACACCTAAGGTCTCAACTGTAATATTCTAAGGTTCACAATTTCTCATCCCCAGACTTACCCTTTTCACTAACCAGGCTTCTAAATCACCTTAACTCAAAGCTATCCGATCATAACACTTAACACATCATCATAACATCAATACCTACTAGACTCTAGAGGGTTAAGGATATACCTGTAAATAGGCGGTTCAAAGGACCGCTAAAACTGGGAACTTCCACCGCGACCTCTGCCGTGGCATGCCGGTGCATGAACATCCTGCCTAGCTATGGAAGGTGAAGAACCCGCAACTGATCTCGTAATCTGTGCTAACCCACCAGTGCTACCCCTGGCCGGACAGTCTCTCGCCAAATGGCCCTGTTGGCCGCAAGAATAACAATCTCCCAAATTAGTACGACACTCTCCCTTATGAAGTTTCCCACAACGGCCACACTGAGACAAGGTGACCTTATCCGGCGAGCACTCCTACTCCCCTGAAAGTTCAAACACGGGAGCCACGACCGCCTCTGAATATCCCGAACGTCCCAAGATCGCGAGGCCACTCAGATCGGGCGAGGCGCATAACTAGTTCGCCTTGAGGCGGTCCGCCTCGAAAGTCGCCAAAAGACCCTGCTGTTCTGGCCCTCTTCTGCAGATCCCAGTCATTCCGTCGACCTCTCCGTGCCTCACATCCAAGTGCATAAGCCTGCATGCGGGAAATGTCCATGCCCGGCTGAAGAGCTACACCCGAGCAACTCTCTGCCAAATAATCGTCTAGCCCTGTGACATAGCGGTGCACTCTGTCCTCCATACTAGCTACTAACGCGGGGACATACCGAGCCAATGAGTCAAACTCCACATTGTACTCCCGAACCGTACGCCCGTCCTGCCTCAACATCAAAAATCTGTCGGCCCGAGCCCTCCTCATCTGTGGGGGCAAGAAATGTGCAAGAAATGCCTCTGAGAACTCGTTCCATACGGCTGGAAGTGCATGCCCTCCCCGGGACAGCTCCCACGAATCAAACCAGTCGACTGCAGTATCACGCAGCCGATGTGAACCCAAGACCACTGACTCGGTCTCCGAAGCCTTGATCACTCTCATGATCCGCTGCAACTGTCGGATGAACTCCTGCGGATCATCCTCAGGCCTCGACCCGTAGAACTCTGGCGGGCTACAACTCAGAAAGTCCCGTAGCCTCAAACTATCCGACCTCGGGTGAACCACGGGTACTACTGAATCGAATCGCTGATCCAAATTTATCTCATGTTCTGCCACGATCACGGCGAATCGGGCCATCTCTTTGTACCCAACTCCTCTCGCTCCAGCCGGGATGGAGGCTCGTGTCTTGTGGTCTCGGCAGCCATCGCTGCGCTCTAAACTCGCTGGGCCGTGGCGTATCGTAGAATCCGCCGTCGTAGCACCACCTCGTAAAAATCGGCCTTCGCTCAGTAACCTCCGTGCTCTACTCGCAGCTCCTTCGCCGCTTGCCTTCGGGCTCGCTTTCGCGTGGAGGCATAACTGATATAAAAGAATACGTCAGAGGGAGTCCAACTTACAACACAGCTCTAAGGCACGATCTCAGAGTGAGAAGAATGGAAATCATCCTAAATGTCCTGCAGCCTCCTTATTATAGATGTGGTGCACAACACACCGATAATCAAGACTCTACTGCACACCTGCCTCAGTAGACACTTTCGAGGACTAATCGCTCGATACCACTTTTGTCACGACCGATCCGGGCCGTGATCGTGCCTTACCCCGGGCACCCTAGTGATACAACATCAGAGAAAATCAGCGGAAATAAAAACAAAAACATGAGACAAGACATAAAGTATGAAACAGGCTAACCAAAACGGTCATCCTCCTGAATATATACATATATATATCAACCTGAACAGTTAAATCCTTTTACAAACTCTGCCCACAACAAGATTACTGCACTCTAAGAATGTAACCATAACTATGACGGACAGGGCCCGCCATACCCCGAATGTACAAGTAACTACACCGACAGGGACTATACCAAAGATAAGCCTCGAGAAGCGGAGCTTCCCAAAATCTCGAATCGTGATCCATGGCGAGGATCCACAACCGATGTACCTACTGCGGCATGAACGCAGCCTCGGGGAGGTCGATAACAGTACCAAGTATGTGAAATCAAAATATCAGAAATGAAATCATAGTAGTCTATACAAAACAGGAGACATATATGATAACCAAACTACAGTACATAATATGTAAGCAGTCACGTCAAGTCAGGGACTCACGCCCTCAAAGTCATTACTCAAATATAACTATGGGTCTCACGCCCACAACATCAATCATGCCCGTGGAATGCCTTCCTCACTGCCGGCAGTCTATGATATAATCACACCAAGAAGTACACATGAACACTAGGTCCCACCTGTGTCATAACAACCGTACGGGGCAAGTACGAAGGCTAACTACCAGATACCAAAGTCGCATCATCAACTGACCGGGGGAAGTACGAAAGCCAACTACTAGATACCAAGGTCGTACTAACAATACTATACAACCAAACCACGAAGCTGACACGGGGCAAGTACGAAAGCCGACTACCAGGTACCAAGGCCGTGTCACGTAGCTGACCGGGGCAAGTACGAAGGCTAACTACCAGGTACCAAGGCCGTGTCACGAGACTTCGTCACTAAACTGAACGGGGCAAGTGCGAAGGCTAACTACCAGGTACCAAGGCCGAATCAGTAAAACCTCATGGAGAGCTAGTCCATGGAATAAAGCTATCAACATGAGCGCACCCGTGGAATCCTCCGTCACTGCCGGTACGTCCAAGTAAGATCATAACAAATCAACCGGCCCTCCATCGAGAGACGCGGTGGTATAGAAATACAATACTGGCACAACAAGGCTATCACACGCAAACATAGGCAAGTTACACACAACTCAAGGTACTTTCATTTTATGTCAACAATACGGGTTTCAAACCCAAAAATAATACCCACTTTCATTCTTTCAAAAAGACCTCTTTTTACGTAAAAGATACTAATACTCGTAGTATCAAACAAAACACATTTCCTTTACAAATCAAATTACTTTACTTTCGTAAAAACCTTTACAAGACTTTTAAAATCAAGTACTCTATACTTTTTAAACCAAGTGCTTTTCTTTTAAAACAACATCAGGTATACTCTTTAAAACTCAAATACTTACTCTTTTCAAAAACAAGTAACCTATACTTAAATCAAGTTACCATTTTAAAACCAATGATAAAACCATTCTTTTGCTTTCATAAAGTCGTTATAACTAACTTCCCATAAAGCTGTTATAACATTTTATGTTTTAAACCAATTTAAGACAAAACCATGCCTCTCTTTTAAACCAAAAACTCTTTAATTCCTCAAGTCTCTTTTCTTTTAGAAATCAAGTTCATTTTAAAGACCAAATACTCATTACTCGCGAATGAGGTTTCACAACTGTTTAACACAAACCAAGTCCTTAATATTTCCTATCAAGTCATTTATAAGTCAAGTCTCTTATCTTTCAAGATCAAGTCTCTTAACTTCTAAAATCAAAAAATCATTATTTTACCTACATAAAGTCGTTATAACTAACTTCCCATAAAGCTATTATAACACCTTATGTTTTAAACCAATTTATTCACTTAGCACATGTACGTCTACCGTACTACATAGTTCACAACAATCATGCTAGAAAAGATAGGAAGAGGTTCACATACCTCGCGACGATTATCGACAATTAGCAAAATACTCCAAGTACTACAACCTTGCTAGCCTTTTCCACCCTTCAAGTAGAATACGCTACTCGTAGTACTTCCACCTATATCCGCCATAAAAACGTCTATCAACTTCAGATCTCTTCGTAGAATATTCTAAATACCATATCCCTTTATTCTACGTAATATTCGGCAAAGACTTCCCGCTATCACATAAATCTCTCCTAACAAGGCCCGCTACTGTGCCAACAACTCTCAGGGGATTACACGTCTAACCGGACGTGTTCAATTTTGCTTCACAATAATGCTACACGAGTCTACTGTAAGTACAGTCCAATGTAAATACAGTTCAATCCTTTAATATCATCCTTCCAATATAATATATTCAAGTATAACTACTACAACATGTAATATCCAATTACAATAGGGGACATAGATTATTACCTCGATAAGCCCAAAATTATCCAAGATTATATGTCGATCCTGAGCAACGCTTAGCTCCAATTCCTTACGCTCCAACCCGCTCCAAGCGACCCTTAGAAGTTTCTAAACAACTTCTCTTAACACTTCAACCAAGCTTATGAAGGTTTTCTAGGGTTTCATTTTGCGACTATTGGAATAAAGTAGCATTTCCGGGCTCCTAGTATTAAAACAACTTTGGAATACTACTAGGGATACTAGGCCAAGGTATTTGGGATTATACAACAATACACAAGGTATTTTCTACACAAGAGGGGGGGAGGGACGAAAACACTTCAAAGGGGAGGGAGTATTTGCTTTGGAAAGTATTCAAGTGAGGGATGAAATTATGCTTCAAGCTAAGGGGGTATTTATAGAAGAATCAAGGGCCAAGATCAATGTAAGTGTATGGTCAAGATTGGGCCATGTGTGTGTGGGTCCCACCACACCACATGGCCAACGATTTTGGCTTCCAAGTGTCATGGCCATTCGGCCAAGGGGACAAGTGGCTAGCCACTTGTCCCACCAATTTCGGCCCACATGGCCACTCAAGGGGGTGACACGTGTCGCCCCCTTACTCGTCCAAAATATTTCATCTTCCGAAAATATCCAAAATACCGAAAATCTCAAAAACAAAGCGGGCCCCACAAATCCGTAAATTTCTCCCGTGGGCCCCACGTGACCATTTCTGAAAATAAAATCCCAAAATTCTAATATAATCCAAGAAGTCCAAATACCAAATCTGGGAATCCAATTCCCATTAACGAACCTTTTTCCATTACAAAAACCGTAAACTTTTCCGTCGAAAAATCACATCTTCCTTTCTTTACAAAATTTTTGTCGTATTCTCGTACGCACATCCTCACATATATACCCTGGAACTACGGGGTATAACATCTATGTTGACGACATTGTTTTTCGTTCGACTTCTAGAACTTATCTAGAGTCATTCGTTGAAGCAATCTCTACAACGTTTGAGATGAGCATGATTGGGGAACTAATATTTTTCTTAGGCCTGCAGATAAGACAAACTAAAGACGTGATCTTTGTATCTCAAATCAAGTATGCCAAGAATCTGGTTAGAAAATTTGGAGTTGAAAATGCTAAACATATGAAGACACCAATGGGCTCTATACAACAGGTATGTAAAGACGATGTTGCATATGTATTACCCCATGGATTAGCCCTCCATGAAGTCATGTACCCGAGATGAGGGATTCCACGGGCATGAGATATATATATATATATATATGTATTACATATGTGTACGCCGATAGTGAGGTAGGATGCCACGGGCGCGTCACATGGTTATATTTTACACTTACGGCTGTCGGCAGTGATGGGGGATTCCACGGGAAGGAGGGATATATATATATATATTGTATATGTGTACGCTGACAGTGAGTTGGGATTACACGGGCACACTTTGATATTTGTAGGCTTGAGACCCTTACTGGACTATGTGATGATATTTGAGGGCTTGTGTCCATGGCCCTGGTGTGACTATTGTTCATGTGTTGAAATAGTCTGTACAAGGTAAAACTGACTTTCATTACTTTTACTTCGGCAAGCCACGATTATCTTGTTATTTTGGTTATCATACATGTCTCGACTTTATATAGATCGTTATGATTTCATTCTGATATTTCGCCACATACTTGGTACATATTTCGCATCGACCTCCTTCGGGGCCGCGTTCATGCCACTGTTGAGGTACATAGCTTGCCGATCCGCACTCTTGATCACCGTCGCTTCGAAAGCTCCATTTCTCCGGAGGCTTTGTCTTTTGGTACGATTCCCTGATATTGTAGGTTTATGTACATTCAGGGGTATGGCGGGGCCCTGTCCCGTCACAGTTGTTATGTCAAAACTCTTAGAGGTTTGTAGTCATATCTTGTGGGTCGCTTTGAAAAAAAAAGAAAGAGGTAACTGCTTTTGGTTTTAAATATTTATATGTATCCGGGAAGGTAGCCTTATCGGCTAACCTATTATTTATTTTTTGTTAAGTTTATGTATGTATGTTCCGCTACTATTCTCTGATGTATACATGTAAGGGTGCCCAGGTAGGGCACTAGTCGCGGGCCCGGGGTCGGGTCGTGACACCACTGGCCATCAACCTCTCCCCCATGGCTAGTGCAAACGAGATAGGGGAGAGGTTGATGGCCAGTGGGGCTTGGAAGAGTAGTGGAGATGTGACAGGTATGTGAGACAAGATGACCAGTTGCATTCGGGAGGTAGCTAAAGAAGTGTTAGAGGTCTCGCGGGGTAACGGTGGTGGGCGTCGAGGGTGTCACGACCCGACCCCGGGCCCGCGACTGGTGCCCTACCTGGGCACCCTTTAAATGTATACATCAGAGAATAGTAGCGGAACATACATACATCTCAAAAGAAATAAATAACAGGCTAGTCGATAAGGTCACTTTCCAAACATATACACGTAATCCAAAAAGCAGTTACCTCTTTTTTTTCTTTACTCAACCCAATCCACAAGATATGACTACAGACCTCTAAGAATTTTTGACATAACAACTGTGACGGGACAGGGCCCCGCCATACCCCTGAATATACATAAAACTACAACCTCAGGGAACTGTACCAAAAATACAAAACCTCCGAAATAATGGAGCTTTCCAACCAGCGGAACAATGATCCTAAGAATGAGGATCAGCAAGCTATGTAACTCAACTGCGCAGATGAACGCACCCGAAGCGAGGTCAAGACGAAAATATGTATCAAGTATGTGAAACTGAAAATACTGTAATGAAATCATAACAGTCTATATAAAGCTGGAGATATGTATGATAACCAAAATGACAGTACATTGTGCTTTTCTGAAGTGAAAGTAATGAAAGTCAGTTTTACCTTTTAAAGACTATTTCAACACATAAACAAATAGTCACACCAGGGCTATGGACACAAACCCTCAAATATCAAAGCGTGCCAGTGGAATCCCCCATCACTGCCGACAGCCATAAGTGTAAAATATAACTATGTGACGCACTCGTGGCATCCCACCTCACCGCTTGCATACATATACAATACATATATATATCTCCTGCCCGTGGAATACCCCATCACTGCCGACAACTGTAAGTGTAAAATATAACCATATGACGCGCCCGTGGCATCCTACCTCACTGTCGGCGTACACATATACAATACATATATATATATCTCCTGCTCATGGAATCCCCCCTCACTGCCGACAGCCGTAAGTGTAAAATATAACCTTGTGACGCGCCCGTGGCATCCTACCTCACTGTCGGCGTACACATATACAATACATATATATATATATTTCATGCCCGTGGAATCCCTCATCTCGGGTACATGACTTCATGGAGAGCTAATCCATGGGGTAATAATCGTATATAACATGCCCGTGGAATCCCTCATCTCGGGTAAATGTCTTCATGGGGAGCTAGTCCATGGAGTAATAATACATAACATGGTCGCATGCCCCGGAATCCCTCATCGTATAACCATGGCCATGGGGTAATAATCGTATATAACATGCCCGTGGAATCCCTCATCTCGGGTACATGTCTTCATGGGGAGCTAGGCCATGGAGTAATAATCGTATATAACATGGTCGCATGCCCCGGAATCCCTCATCGTATAAGCATGGCCATGGGGTAATAAAACAAATCCGGGAATCAAACCCGCCTCGTGGTCGCATGCACCGGAATCCCACATCGTATAAGTATGTCGAAGGAGTAATAAAAACAATCCGGGAATCTAACCCGCATCCTGGTCGCATGCCCCGGAATCTCACATCGTATAAGCATTTCCAAGGATCAATCACAATGGAAGCATACCCGTGGAAGCCTCCATCACTGTCGGTACGTCCAATTGACAACAAGACAGCCGACCCTCCAACCGAGAGTCACGGCAGCGTAAACATATAATACTTGCACTCAAGGCTATCACAAGCAAGCATAGGAAAGTTCATAAAATATTTAGACTTTCATTTTTATATACTCAAGGCACTTTTCGTTTCACATAAAAATCCGGGAATTTAACCCAAAGTACTACGTACTCCCATTCTTTTCAAAAGACTCATTTTCATATAAAATCCCAAGATACTAACACCCGTAGTATCAAGGCATGTCTACATTTTAACAAGTCACTACATTTTTAGAAATACATTTCTCGGCTTCTAAATCAAGTGACCCTTACTTTAAAACTTTAAGCAAGTAATACCTTTAAATCAAATTGTCCTTCCTTATTTCAAGTCATTTCTTTGTTTACATTACTAGAGAAAACCATTCTTTTAACCTTCCATAAAGTTGTTATAACCAACTTCCCATAAAGCCGTTATACTAACTTTATGCCTTAGACTAATTCATTCTTTTTATAACCAAGAGACTTATACTTTCAAATCAAGTTACATAACTTTCAAAATACTTCAAGTCTCTTAACTTTAGAAATAAAGTTTCTTAACTTAGAATTTCAAGTCTCTTACCTTTATAATATCAAGAAATCCATACTTTCCAAATCAAGTATTCTATACTTTTAAATCAAGTCATTTCTTCCTTTAAGAATCAAGTCCCATAACTTGAAAAATAAAGTCTCTTAACCTTTTAAGAATTTAAGGTTCATAGTCTTAAAACTTCATAACGTAAACTCTTTAAATTAAACAACATATACTTTTGGTGCTTTGTGAATAGGTTATACTTGTTTATAACGATCTTATTAAAGCAACCATGATCTAGAAAATGTAATACAATTTTGTATTATCTTAGTTTCTATGCAGATGGAGAATTCTACTCATTTTAATATAATTGATTGTCGATGCATTTTCTTTTATTAACGTTGCATTGGCTTGTTCAATACTTATTCTCATTCGTGCAGTAAATTAGCAAAGTCAACTCGACTCCAAATACTTCCTAACGACTCTTACCAACATCCCCCATAAGACTTGGTAAGAACTTAGGATAACATAGACATAACTTTCACATAGAGTAAATCAACATACATACCTCTTAACTTCTAAGATTAGAAGAAATCATGAAATAAAACCACATGTATATCTCATACATAGAATCATGCCAAAAGGAGGAAGAGGTTCACATACCTCGCGACGATTATCGACAAGTAGCAAAATGCTCCAAAGTACTATAACCTTGCTATCTTTTCCACCCTTCAAGTAGAATACACTACTCATAGTACTTCAACCTATAATGGCCATAATACGTCTATTAACCTCTAGCTTCAAACGTAGAATATTCTAAGTGTAAAGTAACCAAATTCTACGGAAAATCGGGCAGCACTTCCTTTGTTTCTACATACTTTTTCACCTTTTTCAAGGCCCGAATTTAACAACAAAACTTGCCACATTTAAGGCCCAACAATTCATCTAACCAAAGGGGATTACACGCCTTAATAGGACGCGGAAAATTCTGCCCCATAATAATACAAAACAATCCAATAATTCAAAGCCATATTCGGCTACAATGTCACAACAATTATCAATTTCCTTTCAATTCCCTTTTCAATCCAAGTTGTTATTCCAACATGTCATATACATAATAACAATTACAACAACTATAAATCCTTTCTTCCTTAACATGCGACGATTGTGACTACCATCCAAATTGATTACAACATTAATGGCTAACTTGTCCATTCTCGGTTTTTAACATGTCGACATGATCCAAATCTTTCCAAACTTCATTCTATATACCACATGCTCATTTCTTAACTACTATAACATGTAATCTTCAATTACATTAAGAAGATGAAGATTTTACCTCAATAAGCCCTAATAATGTTCAAGCGTAAAAGTCGATCCTTAGCAACTTTTAGCTCCGCTTCTTATGTTCCAATCCGCTCCAAGCACTCCTTAGAAGCTCATGAAGAACTCCTCTTCAAGTTTTATCTTCAAAGTTGAAGAACACCTTAGGTTTTCGTCTTGAGACTAACGTAAAAACGTCGTTTTCCCGAGATCTTTCTATTGAGATATCCTTACAATACCCTTAGGAACCTTGGTTAAAATATTGTGGATAATGAACCACAAATGAAAACTTTTGTCCTTCAAAAGGGCACAAAGCCGAGAGCAATACCTCAAGAAGACAAGTTTATGAAAAAATTTCTAAGTGTTCACTAGTCTTGCACTAGTAAAGGATATATAAGAGAATCAAAGGCTAGGATTAAAACACTTGAAGGGCTAGGATTTAGTCAAGAATGTCAAGCTCCACTTGTCTAGCTTGACTTGGTCCATTATTATTCATCCAACAAGCCCATGTGGAGGGTGACACATGTCGCCCTCCCGTTGGTCTAAAATATTTCGTTTCCCGAAATTTTCATAATTGGCCAAAATATCGGAAACCTCGTGGGGCCCACAAAAACGTAAAATTTCTCGAGTGGGTCCCACATATCAAACTCTGAAATTCCGATAAATTCTAAAAGTTTTAAATAACAAATTCGGGAACTCAATTCTCACTAACGAACAATTTTCCTTCCCGAGGCTCGAAATCATTTTCCGTAGGAAAAAGCAATCCTTCTTTCGTTTCAAACTTAAAGTCGTATCTTCTCACGTACATTCTCTTAAACACATGTCCTGGAATTACGGGGTGTAACATTCTTCCCCCGTTAGAAACATTCATTCCCGAATGTTCTTTCGGAGTCCAATCTAATTAGATAGCGACATAGTCTCCTTTTACTACACCCTTCATACAAAAATATGCCACCCATGGCCACATAATAATACTTATACTAAAACTTCAACCTGAACTCCAAGTGCCGACGTCGGTTATCTACATAAAGCTTATGCTGACTTCGAGCTTACTAAAAAAAATCTTTCCTGGATAAGCTTCGCCTTATCCATAGCCCGCTGATTCAAGTCTGGGCCAATTATATGAAACTCATCTACGTGGAACCAACCAATCGGGGATCCTACACTTTCTTACTGGTTGTATTCTTTTCATACCTCCAACTTATACTAGCATACTTACATAACCTCCATACCGATTCTGGCCTTTAATCTTTGGCGTTACTAAATCGAACAATATAAGGCCATTTCCGGCTCTCACGACCTGGTTCCGGTGGAACGCGTCCACGAACCCGTAAAACCATTAACTAGACTTGGGCCTTGCACCCTCGTGACCCTGTCACGTAGCAGAACTACTACCAACTGATCCAGCTCCATTTCAAGCTAAGGGGCGACCCGTAATAGATCCTCAACCCGACCCACCGTCACACTTAACTCTTCCCCTAAGTATGAATTAAATCATATTGCCCGAGAAGGCCTTATATACCTAAGGTCTCGGCGGTTATCAATATTCTTAGTTTCGCAATTTCCATGCTCCAAGCCCACCTTATCAGTTCCCCCGTAAACGGGTACAATAACTTCCATAATACCATAACCATGTTGTGTTGATCACAACAACCATTACTTACTCCATACGGATCTCATCCGTACAATTCTCTTAAGCCTACCACATAGCTTAATCTATTAACATGGCATTCCATTAATTTCCTTAACATGACTTCTTAAGGGTTCACTACCCTATCAGACAGCTCGTCATTTCCCAATTATCTCAAAATAAAACATAAGACCTTGGTGAGAATTCATTAACTGTTTCATACCTTCCTGGTATCTACTTAGTCCTTACCAAATCCTGGTAATCTAAAATCATTCTAGGCAACACGCGTCTGACCCTTATACATAACTCTGTATAGTTATATGTCATAATACCAACTATACTACAATCATTACTAACCTGGATACGCAATCCACATAGTCCTTCCTCGGTCACTGATGCCTTTCTCATAGCTGTAATCAACATAACTCGTTAGGGAGAGAAGACCCTAACAACACAGCTCTATCGCACGATCTCAGAGTGAGAAGAATGGAAACCAATCCTAAATGTCTTGCAGCCTCCTGATTATAGATGTGGTGCACAACACACCGATAATTAAGACTCTACTAGACACGGTCTGTAGACACTTTCCGAGGACTAACTGCTCTGATACCACTTTTGTCACGACCCGACCCCGGGCCCGCGACTGGTGCCCTACCTGTGCACCCTTTACAGGTATACATCAGAGAATAGTAGCGGAACATACATACATCTCAAAAGAAATAAATAACAGGCTAGACGATAAGGCCACTTTCCAAACATATACACGTAATCCAAAAAGCAGTTACCTTTTTTTTTTCTTTACTCAACCCAATCCACAAGATATGACTACAGACCTCTAAGAATATTTGACATAACAACTGTGACGGGACAGGACCCCGCCATACCCCTGAATGTACATAAAACTACAACCTCAGGGAACTGTACCAAAAACTACAACCCGAAGGAAGTCAGTACGAAATATGTACCAAGTATGTGAAACTGAAAATACTGTAATGAAATCATAACAGTCTATATAAAGCTGGAGACATGTATGATAACCAAAATGACAGTACATTGTGCTTTTCCGAAGTGAAAGTAATGAAAGTCAGTTTTACCTTTTAAAGACTATTTCAACACATAAACAATAGTCACACCAGGGCTATGGACACAAACCCTCAAATATCAAAGCGTGCCAGTGGAATCCCCCATCACTGCCGACAGCCATAAGTGTAAAATATAACTATGTGACGCACCCGTGGCATCCCACCTCACTGTCGGCGTACACATATACAATACATATATATATCTCCTGCCCGTGGAATCCCCCATCACTGCCGACAGCCGTAAGTGTAAAATATAACCATGTGACGCGCCCGTGGCATCCTACCTCACTGTCGGCGTACACATATACAATACATATATATATCTCCTGCCCATGGAATCCTCACCACCGACCGTAGTTGTAAAATATAACATTGTGACGCGCCCGTGGCATCCTACCTCACTGTCGGCGTACACATATACAATACATATATATATATTTCATGCCCGTGGAATCCCTCATCTCGGGTACATGACTTCATGGAGAGCTAATCCATGGGGAAATAATCGTATATAACATGCTCGTGGAATCCCTCATCTCGGGTAAATGTCTTCATGGGGAGCTAGTCCATGGAGTAATAATACATAACATGGTCGTATGCCCCGGAATCCCTCATCGTATAACCATGGCCATGGGGTAATAATCGTATATAACATGCCCGTGGAATCCTTCATCTCGGGTACATGTCTTCATGGGGAGCTAGGCCATGGAGTAATAATCGTATATAACATGGTCGCATGCCCCGGAATCCCTCATCGTATAAGCATGGCCATGGGGTAATAAAACAAATCTGGGAATCAAACCCGCCTCCTGGTCTCATGCACCGGAATCCCACATCGTATAAGTATGTCCAAGGAGTAATAAAAACAATCCGGGAATCTAACCCACATCCTGGTCGCATGCCCCGGAATCCCACATCGTATAAGCATGTCCAAGGATCAATCACAATGGAAGCATACCCGTGGAAGCCTCCGTCACTGTCGGTACGTCCAAGTAAATTCACAACAAGACAACCGGCCCTCCAACCGAGTGTCACGACAGCTTAAACATATAATACTTGCACTCAAGGCTATTACAAGCAATCATAGACAAGTTCATAAAATCTTTAGGCTTTCATTTTTATATACTCAAGGCACTTTTCGTTTCACATAAAAATCCGGGAATTTAACCCAAAGTACTACGTACTCCCATTCTTTTCAAAAGACTCATTTTCATATAAAATCTCAAGATACTAACACCCGTAGTATCAAGGCATGTCTACATTTCAACAAGTCACTACATTTTTAGAAATACATTTCTCGGCTTCTAAATCAAGTGACCCTTACTTTAAAATTTTAAGCAAGTGATACCTTTAAATCAAATTGCCCTTCCTTATTTCAAGTCATTTCTTTGTTTACATTACTAGAGAAAACTATTCTTTTAACCTTCCATAAAGTTATAACCAACATCCCATAAAGCCGTTATACTAACTTTATGCCTTAGACTAATTCATTCTTTTTATAACCAAGAGACTTATACTTTCAAATCAAGTTACATAACTTTCAAAATACTTCAAGTCTCTTAAGTTTAGAAATCAATTTCTTAACTTAGAATTTCAAGTCTCTTATCTGTAGAATATCAAGAAATTCATACTTTCCAAATCAAGTATTCTATACTTTTAAATCAAGTCATTTATTCCTTTAAGAATTACTTGAAAAATAAAGTCTCTTAACATTTTAAGAATTTAAGATTCATAGTCTTAAAACTTCATAACGTAAACTCTTTAAATTAAGCAACGTATACTTTTGGTGCGTTGTGGATAGGTTATACTTGTCTATAACGATCTTATTAAAGCAGCCATGATCTAGAAAATGTATTACAATTTTATCTTATCTTAGTTTCTATGCAGATGGAGAATTCTACTCATTTTAATATTGATTGTCGATACATTTTCTTTTATTAACGCTGCATTGGCTTGTTCGATACTTATTCTCATTCGTGCAGTAAATTAGCAAAGTCAACTCGACTCCAAATACTTCCTAACGACTCTTACCAACATCCCCCATAAGACTTGGTAAGAACTTAGGATAACTTAGACATAACTTTCACATAGAGTAAATCAACATACATACCTCTTAACTTCTATGAGTAGAAGGAATCATGAAATAACACCACATGTATATCTCATACATAGAATCATGCCAAAAGGAGGAAGAGGTTCACATACCTCGCGACGATTATCGACAAGTTGCAAAATGCTCCAAAGTACTATAACTTTGTTAGCTTTTCCACTCTTCAAGTAGAATACGCTACTCATAGTACTTCAACCTATAATGGCCATAATACGTCTATTAACCTCTAGCTTCAAACGTAGAATATTCTAAGTGTAAAGTCACCAAATTCTATGGAAAATCGGGCAGCACTTCCTTTGTTTCTACATACTTTTCCACTTTTTTCAAAGCACGAATTTAACAACAAAACATGCCACATTTAAGGCCCAACAATTCAGCTAACCAAAAGGGATTACACGCCTTAACAGGACGCGTAAAATTCTGCCCCACAATAATACAAAACAGTCCAATAATTCCAAGCCATATTCGGCTACAATGTCACAACAATTATCAATTTCCTTTCAATTCCTTTTTCAATCCAAGTTGTTATTCCAACATGTTATATACATAATAACAATTACAACAACTATAAATCCTTTCTTCCGTAACATGCGACGATTGTGACTACCGTCCAAATTGATTACAACATTAATGGCTAACTTGTCCATTTTCGGTTTTTAACATGTCAACATGATCCAAATCTTTCCAAACTTCATTCTATATACCACATGCTCATTTCTTAACTACTATAACATGTAATCTTCAATTACATTAAGAAGATGAAGATTTTACCTCAATAAGCCCTAATAATGTCCAAGCGTAAAGGTCGATCCTTAGCAACTTTTAGCTCATCTTCTTATGTTCCAATCCGCTCCAAGCACTCCTTAGAAGCTCATGAAGAACTCCTCTTCAAGTTCCATCTTCAAAGTTGAAGAACACCTTAGGTTTTCGTCTTGCGACTAACGTAAAAACGTCGTTTTTCTGGGATCTTTCTATTGAGATATCCTTACAATACTCTTAGGAACCTTGGGTTAAAGTATTGTGAATAATGAACCACAAATAAAAAATTTTGTCCTTCAAAAGGGCACAAAGCCGAGAGCAATACTTCAAGAAGACAAGTTTATGAAAAAATTTCTAAGTGTTCACTAGTCTTGCACTATTTAAGGATATATAAGAGAATCAAAGGCTAGGATTAAAACACTTGAAGGGCTAGGATTTAGTCAAGAATGTCAAGCTCCACTTGTCTAGCTTTACTTGGTCTATTATTATTCATCCAACAAGCCCATGTGGAGGGTGACACGTGTCGCCCTCCCGTTGGTCTAAAATATTTCGTTTCCCGAAATTTCCACAATTGGCCAAAATATCGGAAACCTCGTAGGCCCCACAAAAACGTAAACTTTCTCGGGTGGGTCCCACGTATCAAACTCTGAAAAATAAAATTTCATTATTCCGATAAATTCTAAAAGTATTAAATAACAAATTCGGGAACTCAATTCTCACTAACGAACAATTTTCCTTCCCGAGGCTCGAAATCATTTTCCGTAGGAAAAAGCAATCCTTCTTTCGTTTCAAACTTAAAGTCGTATCTTCTCACGTACATTCTCTTAAACACATGTCCTGGAACTACGGGGTGTACCAGAGGGGACTGGTGGTGGAATGGTAGAGTCCAAGAGAAGGTGAAAGCAAATAAATTGGCGTATGTGAAATTGGTAGAAAGAAAGGATGAGGTGGAGAAGTGGACGAATAGGGAAATGTATAAGATAGCGAGTAAGGAGGCAAAACAAGCGGTTATGGCGGCGAGAACGACGACTTTTGAACGCATGTATGTGGAATTAGAGGAGAAATACGGAGATAAGAAGTTGTACAGACTAGCCAAGGCAAGGGAAAGAAGGGTTCGTGACTTGGATCACGTGAGGTGCATCAAGGACGAGGACGACAAAGTACTGGTGGAGGAAGTGCATAATAGACGGAGGTGGCAGTCGTACTTCCAAAAACTCTTGAATGATAAAGGAGATGGAGATATTGTGCTGGGAGATCTGGAGCATTCTGATAGGTACCAGAATTTTGGGTATTGTAGAAAAATTGAGGTTGAGAAGGTTAAGGGTGCTATTCGCAGGGGACGAGCGATCGGGCCTGCTGAGATCCTAGTTGAATTTTGGAAGAGCACATGCAGTGCAAGTTTGAAGTGGTTGACTGAGTTGTTTAACATCATTTTTAAGATGACAAGAATTCCCTGAAGAATGGAGGTGGAGTATAATGATTCCTTGTACAAAAACAAAGGTGATATCCAAAATTGCAACAATTATAGAGGTATCAAGCTGCTGAACCACACTATGAAAGTTTGGGAAAGGGTCGTGGAGATGAGGATGAGGAAACACGTGGCTATTTCCGAGAACCAGTTTGAATTAATGCTGAGGCGTTCGACTACCGAAGTCATTCGTCTTATTAGAAGGTTGGTGGAGCAGTATAGAGAGAGGAAGAAATATTTACATATGGTTTTCATCGACCTCGAGAAGGCATACGAGAAAGTCCATAGGGAGGTTCTATGGAGATGTTTGGAGGTTAGAGGTGTACCTGTGTCATACACTAGGGCTATCAAGGATATGTATGATGGAGCCAAGACTAGGGTACGGTCAGTAGGAGGAGACTCAGAGCACTTCCTAATGACAATGAGGCTGCACCAGGGATCGACTCTTAGCCCATTTCTATTTGCCTTGGTCATGGATGGACTGTCGCGACAAATCCAAGGGCAGGTATCATGGTGTATGTTATTCGCAGACGACATAGTCCTAATTGATGAGACTCGCAGCGGATTGAACGCCAAATAGAGGTTTGGAGACAGATTCTGGAGTCTAAAAGGTTCAATTTGAGTAGGACCAAAATAGAATATTTGGAGTGCAAGTTCAGCAACGGGAGCGATCCTGAGAAATGCGTAGAGGTGAGGCTTGGTACTCAGGTCATTCCGAAGAAATGAAGCTTCAAATACCTAGGGTCTATTATCCAAGGGAATTGAGAGATTGATGACGATGTCACACATCGTATTGGGGCAGGATGGATGAAATTGAGGCTCGCATCTGGAGTTTTGTGTGATAAAAATGTGCCAACTAAACTTAAAGGCAAGTTCTATAGGGCGGTGGTTAGACCAACTATGTTGTATGGGGCAGAGTTTTGGTCAGTCAAGACTTCACACATACAAAAGATGAGAGTTACGGAGATAAGGATGTTGAGATAGATGTGTGGACATACAAGGATAGACATGATTATGAATGATAATATCCAGGATAAAGTGGGAGTGGCTTCCGTGGAGGATAAGATGCGGGAAGCGAGGTTGAGATGGTTCGAGCATGTGCAAAGGAGAGACACAGATGCCCCAGTGCGAAGGTGTGAGAGGTTGAGTATGGACGGGTTCAGGAGGGGTAGAGGTAGGACAAAGAAGTATTGGGGAGAGGTGACTAAACGGGATATATCGCATGTGCAACTTACTGAGGATATGACCTTAGATAGAGGGTTATGGAGGACACAAATTAAGGTAGAAGGGTAGTAAGTAGTCGAGCGTAGTCCTCTTTACGCTTACAAAATGATAATGTAGTGTTATTAATGTAGGCTCGATTAGCTTGTCACACTTATAGGCACAATATTGCTCTAAGTACTCTGGAGTTTGATTTCTACTGCTATGTGTTCTTTAGTGTAATTTATTTATCTTATTTAGTTGTGTTAACTACTGTTTTCTGTTGTTAGAATGTGTTACCATTGCGTATTCGATTTTTACTATATGCATATTCTTAATGTTTTAATTTCTCGTCTGAGTCTGATCGTTTTCTCATAATTTATTTTGTTTTGCTTGATTTGTCTGATTATGCTTTGTCTTGAGCTGATGGTTTTCCGGAAATAGTTGTTCTGTCTATCAAGGTGGAGATGAGGTCTGTGTACATTCTATCCTATTTACCCTACATTGTGGAATTTTCACTGGGTAGATTGTTGTTGTTGTTGTACAAAGCGGATCTTTTGTTAGTCACTCATACGAAAACCATGTTATCATTATGAAATATGCATTGAATAGAACCTTAAATTTTATGATGGATCACTTTAAATTTATCAAATATTCTTATCAACTTCTATCGTTATCCAAAAATAATAGAGAATACAATGCAATTCTGATTTTATTTTAATTTTAAAAATATATTCAAGTACATTTTATAACATCTAAAAGATAAGTTTATGCAATAGTTCATTTAGAAAAAAAATTGTGGAAGTGTAGGTGTGCGTCCTATGGTGTTCTTGAACTTGGGTGAGGAATTAACTGAAGAACGGTGATAAGAAGGGTACGGATGCACTTGCAGTTAAGGTCTTAGGGTAAAAATAGATAGATTAGATAGATAGAGACGCGATTTCCTTCTCCTCCTCTTCTTCTCTTCCTCTTCTTCCTCCTCCCTTTACTCCTCCGTTTTACATCGTTTTTATTCGAGTTTTGGAGGTTTTGGATCAAAATTTGAAGTTCGAATTAATTTTGAAGTTTTGAACATGGGTTTAAAGATTAAAACCTGACTTTTATGTTGTTTTGAATTCGAAATTGTTTGAAATTGTTGAAAATGATCTATCGAGTTTGAATACAAAAATTAAAATCACGAGGAGTTGATTTAGTAAATTTAGATTAACTTTGAATCTAAATCATTGCTGAAAATTTCAAACATTTCGAGAGTGTTTAGACATCTAAATTCAATAATATGTTTCAAACATCTCTTCGTCATTCATATTGTAAGTTGATATTAATCTCCCTTGAAAAGTCTTTCTCATTAATATCAATATATATAGTATACAATATTCATCTCTTATACAAGAGAAATCCTAGTCCTAATTACAAGAGGAATCCTAGTCCTAATTACAAAAGAAATCATAGTCTTACCATAATTATATTTACACAATATATGGAATATATTCTAATTATGGGTAGAGATACAATATTGACAACTATACACGTTTACACACACCCTCAATCGGAGCGGGAAGAGGACGAATGCTGAGATTGGATCTGAAGTCAAGAAATAACTGTCTGGGAAGTCCTTTGGTAAATATATATGCATATTGATAGGATGATGGAACATGTAACACTCTGACATGGCCTAACACAACTTTCTCACGAACGAAGTGCAAGTCTATCTCAATGTTCTTGGTTCGCTGATGTTGAACCGGATTGTGAGAAAGATAGATGGCAGAGATGTTATCACAGTACACAATAGATGCCTGGCGCAAATGACACTGAAGCTCTAACAGTAAATTTCTGAGCCAACAAATCTCAGCTACCACATTTGCAACGCCTCTGTACTCAATCTCGGCACTGGAACGAGATAGGGTAGCCTGCCGCTTGGCAGACCAAGAAATTAAATTATCCCCTAAAAAAACACAAAAGTCGGAGGTGGAGTGTCGCGTGTCCGGACACCCTATCCAATCTACATCCGTATACGAGAGCAACTTATTTGGTGCAGAGGGGTATAGGTGCAAACTATAATCAAGTGTGCCCTTAATGTATCAGATGATACACTTAAGGGCAGTGAAATGAGACACCCTGTGCATGCATAAATAGGCATATCTGCTGAACATCATAAGCAATGTCTGGCCTTGTAAATGTGAGATACTGAAGTGCACCTGCAAGGCTTCTATACATAGTAGGATCGGAGACTGGAGCACCATCCATAGCACTGAGCTTAGATTTTGAATTAACTCAAGTAGGTGAAACTTTGCAATTCGCCATCTTAGCCCTGTACACAATCTCATCTGCATACTTACGCTAACACAAGAACATGTGGTTGGCAGATCTGATCACTGATATCCCAAAAAAATAACTCAGCTTTCCCAAATCAGTCATTGCAAATTCGGACTTAAGCAAGGCAATAATCTCATTTTTCAACCAGTCGAAGGAGACAGTAAGAACAATATCATCCACGTAAAGTAATAAGTAAGCAGTTCTACTACCTCGATGAAAAATGAAGAGTGATGTATCACTCTTGCTGCATACAAACCCAATCTGAAAGATATACCTGGCAAATCGATCATACCACGCACGGGGGGCCTGTTTCAGGTCATATAGTGACTTATGGAGACGGCACACATAGTGAGGAATTGCTGGATGGGTGAACCCAGACGACTGATGCATGTAGACTGTTTCTCTCAGATACCCATGTAAAAATGCATTCTTCACATCAAGTTGATGGATCGGCCAGTGTTTGTCCATGGCAATGCTCAAAACTGTGCGAATGGTAGCCGGTTTGACAACCGGGATGAAAGTCTCACCACAATCAATTCCCTCCTGCTGATTTATGCCATTAGCCACAAGTCGTGTCTTATACCTCTCAAGATCTCCACTGTCTCTAAATTTGTGACGAAATAGCCACATGCAACGGATCACATTCACCCCCTCAGGTCTAGGTACTAGATCCCATGTGTGTTGTTTAGTTAAAGCATTGAATTTCTCATACATAGTCGCATTCCAATTAGGGCCTTGTTTAGCCAATTTGGGGTTCTTGGGAATTGGAGAAATGGTTTGGGCAGACAAGTTAAATTGGACTTTGGGTTTGAAGATTCCATGCTTGACACGAGTTTTCATTTGGTGAGTGAGGACAGTGGGAGGCTGTGTCGGCTGAGCAGGGAGAGCCGAGACTGAGAGATTGATTGGATGGGGGGAGAGAGAGGGTGACTCCGTCGGAAACGCCGCGGCGTCGTGATCAAGGGCCGCGACGCTGGAGGAAATCTGCTCGCGGGAGTTTTGGCGTCGTGACGTCAAATCACAGGGCCGCGGCGCTGACTGACAGTCCTATCTGAAGTAAGATGATATTAATATACACAATATATATAGTGTATAATATTCATCACTTATACAAGAGAAATCATAGTCCTAATTACAAGAGGAATTCTAGTCTTATCATAATATATTTACACAATATATAAAATATATTTTAATATGAGTAGGAATACAATATTATCAACTATACACATTTACCCATCTTCTTAATTTTTTTTCTTCTTACTCCTCTTCCCGTTTCTTGTTCTTTGAATTTTGAAGATGATTTGAACCATTTTTTAATCAAAATTTGAAGTTAACTGTTGTTGGACCAAAATTTAAATTTTAAAGTGGATTAATAATTAGAATCTATTTTTTTTTGTTATTTTGGAATGGATATTATTTGAGTTGTTAGAAATAGATTTGGAGAGTGAATTCAAAATTTGAGATCATTTGAAGTTGATTTAAACGTAATTTGGAATAAAATCATTGCTAAATTTTCAAACATACTGAGAGATCTTTTCGCTTTTCATCATTGCTAAATCTAATTCGTTCAATGTCGGCTTCTTTTCGCTTTTCATTATCATCATATTTTCTTGTTCCTCCAAGGGCCTGTTTGGTACAATTTATTAAAAAGAGTTTATACGAATATAACTTTTAAAATTAGAGCTTTTTTAAGTAGAACTTTTATGAAAAAATTGTTAGATATTTGATTGCCAATAAAAAAAAATTGTATAAAAACAAAAAATAGAAAGCCAAAATAAAATAAGCTCTACTCAAAAAGTTTAAATTTTGAGTTTCTTCCATAAGTGTTTTTGTTCATTTGTCAACCAAACACTCCATTTAAAAGTCAAAAGTGTTTTTGGTTTTTCAAAAGCACTTTTAACCTTTGGAAAAGCCCAATCAAACGGGCACTTACTCCCCCTCCTCTTCGTCTTTTGAAATTTAAAGGTAATTTAGATCACTTTTGAATTGAAATTTGAAGTTTTGAAGTGGGGTTCAAAAATCAAATCGAGCTTTTATAGTGTTTTAAAGTGTGTGTTATTGAAATTGATAGGCATATTATTTAAAGATTGAACACAAAATTGAGATAATTTAGAGCTGATTTTGACTAGATTTAGATTAATTTTGGATCAAAATCATAAGTGAAAATTCTCAAACATCCTGGGAGATGTTTATACATCCATCAGGATATTTTAATCATCGAGTGAGAAGTTTAAACTGTGAGTTACACAATGGTGGAGGTACGAGAATAACAACTAATTATTACTAGTGATAAATAATAATGAATTACAATACAATAGACTTGAAGACTAACAAGAGATATGATAACAAAAACAAGTTTTATGGTCTTGATCTCCATTTTTGAATCCGTCTTGGATCTTTGTTCAAATTGCAAAAAACTCCTTGATCTTGATAACCTGAAACCAAGAGACAATAAATCTCTACTTGTTACAACTGTGTTGAGTCGAGTGTTAGCACTCTGTCCTTAAGACATGACCCGTATATATCCTTTTACGTTTATGAACAACTGTCTCCCAAGAGAAAATAACATCAAACAAATGAGCAAATGAAACTCAAGTGTTTACTAAAGTAGAAACTTTGAGTGTTTGAAAGATATGCTTAGAGAAGAAGAAGTTCAGAAAAATCTGAACTATACAAGAGTAAGGTGTGTCTACAATTGAGTCAAAGCCCCAATTTATAGTAGTGTAAGAATGTCTTTTCAAGTGCCCATTTAATGGTCATTTAAGTCACATGAAATGACCACTTAATTCACCAAGTAATGCAGCCAAATAATGACAGATTTATGGAGGAAAAATTGATGTTTGAATGCTCCAAAATTTCCCCATAATCAGTCAAACTTTTGGACTTCCATCGTACAGACACTGCTCGGGAAGCGTAGCGGCTCCAGTAGCCAAAAGCCACTTTAGCATCGCGGCGCCCCAGCTCCGTGGCCCTTTCCGTCCCGTTTCGATCTTACACTTCATACACTTCTTCCTTCATTTACCAACGTGGAACACGTGTCATTTAACCAACGACCATTCATCATTCTATGTCTCAAACATTTACTCACGTACTAATATCTCTTTTACTAATGAAATTTATGATACTTGGCACCACGTGTGCACGTGTGTGGAAACTGCATTTCCGACGTGCGGGATCCCAATTGTTCGAGTCATAAATAATGGGTTAAACTTTATTCCACATTAGTAAATTTCCAACAATCCCCTCTTGAAAGAGATTTTGACGCACTCCCAATGTGTCTTTCTATCAATCTTTCGGCGGACCGATGTTGCATCTGAATATGTAGTCGTAGCTTTGAACCTTCCATAGTTGAATACCATTGGACTTACTGCGCGGTGAACGTGATGTCTTGAACCATCAGTGTTTAGTGTAAGTCAAGACAACGATACCAACACAACAACTTTCCTTACTCTGTTCTTTTAATGTTTTGTCCTTTGTGGTCGTGGACACACTTGGATTCTTAAGTGTGTTCATATGAGGCGGCCAATCCTCGCACTTAAATAGGTGGTCTCCTACAAGGTATCATGATATACCCCACTTCACAAGTGTTAGACACTATTAAAAGTTTCCCCAAACCTAACCGCAATCGTTGAGGATTATTAAAGGTTTTGGAAACGTAACCTTTACCCACCATGCAGGTAGAACCTTAAGGTCTATCGCGGGAATGAGTTTGGATTCATGTTTCTTTACAGAAATCATCATCTGAAGTGCTCTTGCTTTCATCGAAGCGCTCAACTGAACCTTTTGCGACTTAGTTTTCCCATTAAACCAAATTCTTGGGATCTCCAATCAGTATGGTTGGGTTTCCACCGAAAATATTCGTATTGATTTGGGTTTTGAGCCTCTTCCCCTAGACCATCAGAACTTTTGATCTTAGGGTAGCCCTTTAGTTTAAAGGGTCTGTTATATCCTTTGATTAGAAATAAAGGAAGTGTCACCCATGATGATCAACTGTCATATGGTCTTATATCTCCGACAGATATGTTGCACCCCGTAATTCCAGGACATGTTTATAAGAACGTACGTAAGAACTCAAAAACGTTAAGATTTGAGACTAGTAAAAATTTATCGGAAATATGGAAATGTCGAGAAATGAAATATTGCGACGAATTGGAGGGTGACACGTGTCACTCTCCCCCCCCCCCTTGGATGGTCTTGGTCGAATGGACCAAGGGTAGAAAGGTCATTTGACCAAGGTAAAGATGAACAAGTCTTGCAAAGATAGAGCTTGATTTATTTGACTAAGTCAAAGAGTCACTTGACTTGATATTTTAAGTGAAATGCATCCAAGCCACACATTTGTTCTAATCTAGACCCTCCATGTTGTTATATAATCACACTAAGTAGCAAGACAAGGCTTTAACACTTAGAAAACATTTGAAACCTTTGAGACATTGCAAGAAAGCTCCCGGGTTAGGGTTCTCTTGGAGAAGAATTTTTTTTTGTTTGTGGTTCAATAATCCAATACTTTCAACTATACTTGTCAACCGGTCCGGGTTGACCCGGAATCGGACCGGTTGACCCGGTGGTTTAACCGGACCGGCCCGGATCGGTAAGGACATACCGGGTTGGGGGTCGGATTGTCCCCCAACCCCAACCCGCACGGGTTATTTAAAAACCTGCGGCCGGGCCAAGTTAGGCGGTATTGGAAAACCGGTTCCATTCTCGGTTAACGGGCCGACGACCAGTAACAAAAAAAAATAAATTGCCCAACGGTCATTTCGACCGTTGGGCTTTATGGGCGGGTAGGTAATGCCAATCTGGCCATTTCACTGCCCTTTTTTTTTTTTTTTTTTTGTTTTTGTTTTGTTTATTTATTTATTTTAATTCCATTTTACCCTTTTAAAATCTATAAATTCTCTACATTTTCTTCATTTTTATCACACAACATTTCTCTCAATTCTCTTATTCTCATACTCTCTTAATCATCTTTATTATCAATTTTCAAGTTATTATTATTATTAGTTTTCAAATTCAAAGTAGCAAGACGCAAGACTTGAGCTTGAGTTTCTATTGAATTCAATCCCAAGTTTGGTACACTCGTTTCATTCTCTAATTATTTTATTAAATTGTCATATTTATTTGTTGATTATTTAAATATTTTATAATGTCTTTACTAAGGGAATTGCGTGGATCATACCAGTAAATCTAGTTCAAGGGTAAAAATTTGTAGGTTCTTCATCATCTAATCAAAATATAGATTATGATCAAATGCAAAAGATTTTGGAATAGAAGATAATGAATGTGATAACGTTCAATTAGATAATATTGTTGAACTTGAAGAACAAGAACCTCCTACACCTACTAGTGTTCCTTACATCAATGTTAGTATCGCTAGTGGTAGTCAAGGTCGTAGACCTCCTTTACCGTAACCGAGTAAGAAGAAAAATGAGTAAAGTGTGGCTCTTTATGATAAAGTTGTGGTACCGATAGAGTTAAATGTAATATTTGTGGAGAACTTATAAACATAAGCAGGGGTGGTGACGGGGACGCACTATAGCTAGACATATAAAATTTGATCATACGGCACAATGGAATCTGTCCTAATTTAGAACCCCAACAACAACTTAATCCATTAACTGGGGGTTGGCTAAGTACGATCCAAAAAAGATCGCATTGAATTAGCAAAAATGATTGTCTGAGGTTGTTTGCCTTTTCTTTTTCTTCTTCTTCATATTTAATTACATATATTCAAAGAGTATATAATCCTTTTTTTTAAAGGTGTTCCTCGTAGTACTACTAGAGCCGATATTTTTAGACTTCATAATGATTATGTTATTTTCTTGCAATATTTGTTTGCTAACCTTCCATGCCATGTTAGTTTTACTTCAGACATTAGACATGCATTGAACGGTTATGATTATTTAACAATTACTTGTCATTGGATTGATGAAAATTTTAAAATGGAAAACGATATTGTTTTTTTGCGTATGACGAGGATCAAAGTCATCTTGGAAAATATATAAGTTTAAACTATTTGTTTTTATGCCCAAAATATAATCTTTATAATAAAATACTTTGTGTATCATTTGATAATGCATCTAATAATACCTTCTTTGTAGATCTTTTAAAGCGGAGTACAACCACAACTTCTGATATATTTCATGTTCGTTGTGCTTGTCATATTTATAATTTAATTGTTAAAAGTGGTCTTGATTTATTTTCACGAAATAAAACTTGTCAAAATAGTTGTTGGAGTTATTCAGGTAATAATAGGAAAAATAGAATTATAGAATTTAAAGAAAAATGTAAACAATTTAATTTGAGACCTAAATTCATGCTGAAGAGATTATTACGGTGGAATTATACTTATTTATTTTTAAAAGAATGTTATAAGTATAAAGACCCCATAACACATGTTGCAAATGCGCATTGTAAGAACGTGATGTATATGTTAACCGACGAACATTGAAATCAATTGGTGAACTTTTAAAAATTTACGTAAATTTTACACTCGCAATCGTGAATTTTCGTGATCTTATTACCCAACGATTTGTAATGCTTTAGCTCATGTAATGAAATTTCCTATTTACTTTATGGTTTAAAATCAAATGTGAAATATCTGAGATCTGATTCTGATTATGTTTGAAAAGTTTAAAAATATTTTTTCCTATTCACGATGTTTATTGTATTAGTGCGATCTTAAATCCTTCTATTAAAAAAGTAGATTGTCATAATCTAATATTTAGTTTATATACTTATATGGAAATAGGTGGAACAGAAACTCCATCTTCATTTGATTGCATAAATAAACTTGATACTAATTTAACTACATTATATGAATATTATGCTACATTACATGATAACACCAACTCTGCTACTAATATTCCTTCTAGTTCTGGTTCTGTGTCTACACCTGCAGGATTCAATGATGATGACGAACCACTACACAACCAACCACTAGCCGATCTTGCGATGAGATGCAATTTTATTTGCAAAAGCCAGCGGAGCCGAAGAAAATTTTTGACCCTTTACAATGGTGGCAGGATAACAAAAGGCAATTCCCGGTACTTGCAGCGATGGCCCGGGATGTTCTTAATGTGTCGATCTCAACAGTGGCTTCTGAAAGTGCATTTAACCAAGCACGAGATCAAATAGGAGACACACGTCACTCATTGGGTGGAAGCACATTAGAAGTGTTAGTCTGCTTAAGGGATTGGATCAGATCAGAGAGAAGAAATCAAGGATGTGGAGACGTTAATTCTCCAGAAGATGAAGAAATAGGCAATATTTTGGAAGGCGGGAGCGGCGGGGATCGAATTAATACTCCAGATTTAGAGGCTATGGAGCATAACCAATTCAATCAACCTATAGATTACGAAGAACTTGCAAAAAGGATGCATAATATGTAAATAAAATTATTATTACTTCATTATGTACTCTTATTAACGTTATGAAAGTTCAAAAGTTTACATCTTATCATTAATTTTAATTTTACTATCTATTTAGTTGTTAATCTGTTATTACTTATAAGTTATATGACTTATATGATTATATCTACTAATCTAATAAATTAATAAAAGTATAATTACAAATTTACAATATAAAGTTATAAACTATAAAGTATAAAGTTATAAACTATAAAGTATAAAGTTATAAACTATAAAATAAAAAGTTAACTTTAAAGTTTCAATTTTAATATATACAACTAAATTATATATTATATTATTATATTACATATTTAAATTGAATTTAGTTTATATTATAGAAAATAAATACTAGAAATAAAAAATAAAAATAGAAAGGACGGTTGGACTGCTTCGACCCGAACATGCGGGCCAACACCGAATCCGTATGAACCGACCGTGCCGGTCCGAACAGTTAAACGGCGGGCTACGTCGGATCGGTCACCGTTAGCCACCTATACTTTAAACCAAGGTTACTAAGGGTATTGTAAGGGTATCTCAATAGAAATATCCCAGAAAAGTGTCGTTTTTGCATTAGTCGCAAGGTGAAAACCTAAGTCGCTTTCATAAGTTTGGATTGGAAATTGAAGGAAAGTTGTTTGTGAACTTCTAAGGGCTTCAAGTGGCGGATTGGAGTGTCAAGGAAAGGCGCTAAGTTGCTAAGGAGCGACTTCAGATCTTGAAGTTGGATTAAGGCTTGTCAAGGTAACAATCTTGTTCTCTTAGTGTTATAAGATTTCATATTGTTGTAGTTATACATTTTAACAAGCATGAGGTATATGTATTGAAGATTGATAAGTGTTATGGATATTGGAAGCCTAAATCCGAAATGACCTTGTTAGCCATTTGAAATTGAAATACAATTTGGTCGATAATTAGAATAGTCGCATGTTATCTAATTGAAAATTGTAGTTGTTGTAATCGATTGCAGCTATATACCATGTTAGACTAAACATATTGGATTGAAAAAGAATTGAAAAAGACTTTGTGTTGTTGTACCTCAATTGCCGAGAATGACATTGTCTTTTGGACTAGTTTGATATCAATTGTGGGGCAGAATTTTACATGTCTTGTTAGGCGTGTAATCCTATTTTGTTAGATACATTGTTGAGCCTTAAATGTGGCATGTTTGGTTATTGAATTCGGGCCTTGAAAAAGGTGGAAAAGTACGTAGAAACAAAGGAAGTGTTGTCCGATTTTCCGTAAAATTAGGTGACTTTACACTTAGAATATTCTACGTTTGAAGCTAGAAGTTAATAGACGTATTATGGTCATTATAGGTTGACATACTACGTACGACATATTGGACTTAGCAAGTGGATTGAACCGAAGAGGTATGTGGAACTTTTCTTATCTCTTGAGCATGAGTAGTTATAAATGTATAGTACGGTAGACGTATGAGCTTTAAATGAATTCAGTTTCATTTGGTATCCTTGACTTGTTTTAAGAATGTCCAAGTTGGTTGAGTTAGAGAATTAACTCACTTGTTTTTAAAAGGATAAGAACGCCTTAGTGCCTAAAGCATAAAGTTAGTATAACGGCTTTATGGGAAGTTGGTTATAATAACTTTATGGAAAGTTAAAAGAATGGTTTACTCTAGTGATGTAAATAAAGATAAATGACTTGATATGAAGAAAGGCAAATTGATTTAAAGGCATCAATTGCTTAAAGTTTTAAAGTAAAAAGTCACTTGGTTTAGAAGCCTATAAATGTATTTCTAAAAGGTATTGTGACTTGCATTGAAAAGTAGATATGACTTGATACTACGATTATTAGTATCTTGGAGTTTTATATGAAAAATAGTCATTTTAAAAGAATAGAAGTACGTAGTACTTTGGGTTAAATTCCCGGATCTTTCATGACACGATAGTGCCTTAAGTTAAAAGAAATGAGAGTGTATGCTAATTAAGTCAAATGAGAAGTTAAGGGGTTTCTTAACTTGTTTATGTTATTTATAGTAGCCGGTTGTGCTAGTGATATATTGCTCATTACGGGGTCATTCCCCGGGATTGTGGCATTTGCATATTCCGTGGATTTGCTACCCACGATGCGAGGACTACCTCATGCGAGTCCGTAGGGGTCATGCGGGTGAAATAGTCCTATGCGGGGCGGACTAGTCCTATGCTAGGAAATTACCTCATGCGGGTCCATACGGCCTATGCGGGTGAAATAGTCCCAGGAGTAGGATTGCGTGATAATACTACAGGCGGATGGTCCTAGGTTAATCACATGTTTCCTATTTTTAAACCGGAAATGTATATTTTGATACTCTCATTGTTAGTAAGACACCGTATACTGTTAATTTGATTATCATACATGTCTCCAGCTTTATTTTAGACTTATGATATAAATTGCAGTATTTTCCAGTTTTACATACTTGGTACATATTGTGTACTGACCCCCTTTCCTCGGGGGGTTGCGTTCATGCCGCAGGTAGGGGTAAGCAGGTGGTGGATCCTCATTCTTAGGATCACTGATCAGTTGTCAGAAGCTCCATTTCTCCGGAGGCTTGTCTTTTGGTACGGTTTCCCTGATGTTATAGATTTATGTACATTCAGGGGTATGGCGAGCTCTGTCGTCACGATTGTTATTCTTAGAGGTCTGTAGTCATATCTTGTGGATTGGGTTGTAAGAACAAAGATGTAACTGTTATTTTTGGTTATGTATATTTCACGGAAGGTGACCTTATCGGCTAGCCTGTTGATATTTACTGTCTAGTACTTTATGAGTTTTTGTATGTTCATTGCTATTCTCGATATATACTGTAGGGGTGCCTGTGTAGGGCACGATCGCGAGCCCGTGGTCGGGTCGTGACAAAAGTGGTATCAAAGCAGTTAGTCCTCGGAAAGTGTCTACAGACCGTGTCTAAGTAGAGTCTTGATTATCGGTGTGTTGTGAACCACATCTATAATCAGGAGGCTGCAGAACACTTAAGATTGGTTTCCATTCTTTTTTCTCTGAGATCGTGCAGTAAAGCTGTCTTATTAGGTACATGAGCCTCCAGTTCCGCAGCCAGGGGCAGAGTATAGAGATTACGGAGAGTAGATCAGGTTATTGACTAGCATAGTGGAAGGGCAGCGCCGACAGGAGCAGGTAGCTAACCCTAGAGCCGATAGTTTGAGGATTCGGGATTTTCTGGGTTGTAATCCACCCGAGTTCTATGGTTCGAGATATGAGGAGGATCCCCAGGAGTTTATTCGGCAGATACAGCGGACTATGCAGGTTATTAGGGCCTCGGAGACAGAGTCAGTTGTGTTAGCTTCTTACCGGTTACGCGATATTGCGTTGAACTGGTTTGAGTCATGGGAGCTGTCTAGAGGTGTGGATGCTCTTCCAGCTGTTTGGGATGAGTTCATAGAGGTCTTCCTTGATCACTTTTTGCCTCCTGAGATGAGGAGAGCCCGCGTGGATAGATTCTTTACATTGAGACATAATGGGAGAACTATCAGAGAGTACAACCAGGAGTTTGACTCATTGGTCAGGTATGCGCTCACCATTGTGGCTGACATGGCGGACAGAGTTCATCGCTATGTGATGAGGCTAGACCGTTATATGATTACTGCATGCCTGGGAGTGGCTCTTCAGCCAGGTATGGATATTGCCGGAGATGCGAGCTTATGAGCGAGGATAGAGGAGGCAGAGAGGATCGGCGGACCAGGCCAACCCAAGAGGCGGGGCAGCGAGGTTCGGGGTAATTTTGAGGCGAGCGGCCTGGCGAGCTAGGTCCACATTTCAGCCGCATGCAGTGCCCTTCTCGGTTTTCGCGGGGAGGTTTGATCACCGGGTTATTCGAGAGCGGCTCGAGGCTCCAGGACTTGAGGTTTCGAGGCGGATCGTAACGATCGAGGCGCACTGTATCTCAGTGTGTTCGATGCGGTAGATCTCATCCGGGCGAGTGTCGTACTGCTTCGGGAGCATGTTTCTCTTGTGGCCAGCAATGCCATATGAAGAGAGATTGTCCGACCAGAGGCGGCGTGGGTGGTATGGTTCAACCGACAGGGTCAGTTGTTGGGTATTCTTCTTCTGTGGTTATGCGCCCCGGAGGGCAGGGTGTTCACGGACCGGCAGGCCGCGGTAGAGGTCGTGGTGGAGGTCCTAGTTCTAGCGGTCCACATAATCGCATATATTTCTTAGCCAGCCGGCAAGATCAGAAGGCTTCCCCGGATGTCGTCACAGGTACATTATTGATTTCATGTTGTGACGTTTATGCTTTGATAGATCCAGGTTCTACCTTGTCCTATGTGTCCCCTCTTATTGCTGGTAGAATAGGGATAGAGCCGGTGTCGATAGAGCCTTTTGAGGTAGCTACGCCAGTGGGTGATTCGGTTTTAGATGAGCGGGTGTATAAAGATTGCCCGGTGTTTATAGACAGTCGTCAGACCCTAGCATACTTGATAGAGTTGGAGATGACAAATTTTGACGTCATTATGGGTATGGACTAGTTGGCTTATTGTTATGCCAACGTTGACTGTAGAGACAAGTTGGTCCGATTCCAGTTTCCTGGTGAGCCAGTTATCTAGTGGAAGGGCAATACAGCGTCGCCGAGGGTGTTATACCCCGTATTTCCAGAGTATGAAAGTGAGGGCGTACGTATTAAATTTTTGCCTTAAGAATTGACAAGTTTCGAAATTTGGGCACAAGTGCCGAAATGAGTCGTTTTTCGACGAAACGTTTTACTAAACTTGCGGGCGGAAAATTCCGCTATGTCATTTCTAATTTTGCGATTTTTCCGAGAGACGAAACATGTTAGACCAACGAGGGTGATACGTGTCACCTCACATCGATGAGTGTGGCGGTAATGCTTGGCGAATGGGGCATGTAGTAGGTAGGATATTTTGTGCAAGTTGTGTGGTAGATGGATAAGGTACACATGGTTGAAATCTAGCCCTACACTTGCCTTACACTGAGTGATCTCGCCGTTGGTTGGCCATGGCTTGACCTATAAATACCCTCTAAGTTGATGAACTTCTTCATCCTAAATTGTTCTAAGTGTTAAAAATCCTCCCCTCTTAGTGTGAGCTTTTCGTCCCTCCCCTCCTAGTTGAGCTTGGCCGAGAGCCACCACACCTCCCCTCATGAAGCCTTGCCGAGGGTACCCCTAGCCTAGTTGTCTCGTATAAATACCCCTTTTTGTGGTATAGAAATACTCCAAGTATTGTTATAATGCCCAAATACCTTGGCCCAAATACCTTGTAGTATTCCCAAGGTTACACGTATACAAAAGCCCAGAAAATACTATTATACTTCCCTCAGTCACAAAAACGAAACCCTAAGGAAAACCTTCATAATCGGTTGAAGTGTTAAGTAGAAGTTGCGTAGAACTTCTAAAGGGTTGTTTGGAGCGGATTGGAGCACTCGGAGTAGGAGCTAAACATTGCTCAGGAGCGACATTAAACTCGGATAATTTTGGGCTTATCGAGGTAAATACTACTGTCCTTCTAGTGTAATTGGAAATTACATACTGTAGTAGTATAGAAATGAATATAAGATTCATAAGAAGAGAATTGAACTGTAATAGAAGGATATTACAGAAAAGACTTGAACTGAAATCACTTCAGAAGAAAATAAGTAGAAGTTAAACTGTACTTACATAGAACTGTATATACAGTAGACTGATAACCTTTATTGGTTGAATGTTCTACGAGTAGCATGGGCTACTTAGAAGGTGGACCAGGCTAGCCGGGTTATAGCCGTGGAGCGTTTTGCTTATAGTCGATAATCGTCGCGAGGTATGTGATTCTTCCTATACTCTTGAGCATGATATTTTTAAAGGAAGATATATATATAGTACGGCAATGTCTTTTGACTTAAGCCTGAATAATATATAGTACGCAGACGTCGTGTGCTAATTGAGCGTGGTTACGGCAATGTCTTTTGACTTAAGCCCGAATAATATATAGTAATGCAGACGCACGTGTGCTAATTGAACGTAGTTGTACGGCAATGTCTTTGACTTAAGCCTGAATAATAAGAACCTTGAATGTATTTCAAATGCTAAGAAACCATTTTTAAAAGAAGAGTAACACTTGGTTTTAAAGGTTTTAAAAAGAGTTATACTAGCTTTATGGGGAGTTAGGTATAACGTCTTAAGAGTGGTAAAGAAAATGGTTTACTGATGTTAGAAGTTAAGAGACTTAATCTTATAAGATAAGAGACTTAACTTAAGTGAATTAAAATGAGCTTTGTGTGAAACCTCATTCGTGAGTAATGAGTACGTGAATTTTTTTAAAGGGAATAATGTTTTACTGATTTCGGAAATCAGAATGTGTATCGACAAATCACTGCAGCGTTAATAAAGGAAAATGTATTGAAAAATGAAGTATTATTAAAACCAGTAGAAACCTCCATCTGCATAGAAGCTAAGATGAGACAAAATGATATTACATTTCCTAGATCATGGCTGCTTAATAAGATTTATGAACAAGAATAACCTACTCGCCTATGGCATATGTTACTCAATTGTTTTTAAAAGAGATTAAGACATTGAACTATGAAACTTTTCTGAAAAGAGACTTGAGTAATTGAAATTAGGCAAACTGGAACTTT
Organism: Przewalskia tangutica; assembly: GCA_029844215.1. Taxonomy (NCBI): domain Eukaryota; kingdom Viridiplantae; phylum Streptophyta; class Magnoliopsida; order Solanales; family Solanaceae; genus Przewalskia; species Przewalskia tangutica. Next base: position 74,363,266 of record CM056723.1, on the reverse strand, counting down.
AGGGAAAAGAACGGCATTGTGTTGTCTTAAAATGGTTTAAAACATAAAGTGTTATAACAGCTTTATGGGAAGTTGGTTATAACGACTGTATGAAAACAAAAAAAGGGTTTTATCATTAGTTTTAATGTGATAACTTGGCTTTAAAAAGAGAAGTGTTTTGGTTTGCCTAAAACGTGAGTCACTCCATTTTTACTACGTATCGGTGACTTTTATAAAAGGAATGGATCTCTTTAAAAGGAATTTGACGTACGTAGTACTTTAGGGTTAAAACCCGGACTTGGGCATAAAATGAAAGTACTTCGAGTTGTGTATAAACTTGCCTATGCTTGTTGTTGTGAAACTTGCCTATGCTTGTTATTGTGAAACTTGCCTATGCTTGTTGTGATAGCCTTTGTTGTGCAAGAATTGTGTTTCTATGCTACCGCTCTCTCGATGGAGGTCGGTTGACTTGTTGAGAACTTACTTGACGCGTGGCCGTGATGACGGATAAATTCCGCACGTTCGCTGATAGTGCTACTTTTGTTAATCGCTTTGGACATACCGACACGATCGTAGCGCACGTATGCTTCCATTTTGATTACCGCCTTGTTGTCTTATTGTTTCCTTTGGACATACCGACACGATGCGTAGCGCATCGTATGCTTCCATTTGGAATGTTGTCTTATTGTTTCCCTTCGGACCTCCTGACACGACGCGTAGCGCACGGGTATGCTTCCATTTGGAATGTTGTCTTATTTGTTCCCTTTGGACATACTGACACGATGCGTAGCGCACGGGTATGCTCCCATTTGGATTCTTTGTCTTGTTGTTATCGTATCATGATCGCCGTGATGAGGAAGGTACTCCAGGCGGATTGATGTTGTGGGCGTGAGACCACGACTTGATATAATCATATGTGTATCGTAGTTTGGTTATCATACATGTCTCCCGCTTTTATAGACTATTATGATTTCATTTACTGATTTTACGATTCACATACTTGGTACACAGATCGACCTCCTTCGGCCGCGTTCACGCCGCAGTAGACATCTACCGCCGATCCGCGTTTAGGATCTCATTTCGCTTTGGGAAGCTCCGTTCCGTCGAGGCTTATCTTTGGTATGTTACCACGAGTCCGTAAGTTCTTATGCGTTCGGGGTATGGCGGCCCCGTCGCCATAGTTGTTGTATAAATCTTAAGGTGCAGAGTAATTGTGGCGTGGTTGTAAGGATTATAATCGCTCAAATGTCTTTATATATATATGTTGAAAGGCAACCGCTTTGGTTGGCCTATTTTATTTCATCATGATCCATGTCTATTTTGCATGTTTAAGTTCTTATTTCATTGGTTTTCTCGATGTTGTATCACTAGGTGCCCGGTAAGGCATCCACGCCCGGTTCGGTCCCGACAAAGTGGTATCGAGCGCTTAGTCCTCGGAAAGTGTCTACGCACCGTGTCTAGTAGTCTTGATTATCGGTGTGTGCACCACATCTATAATCGTGAGGCTATAGGACATTTAGGATTGGTTTCCATTCTTCTCATTACGAGATCGTACCTTAGAGCTGTGTTGTAAGTTGGACCCCTCTGACGTATCTCGTTTTTACCAGTTATGCCTCCGCGCAAGGCAACCCGGGCCCAGAAGGGCAAGGCAGCAGAGGGAGATACGAGTAGAGCAGCGGCAGTCTCTACAGAGACCACAATACCTGAGCCTCCAGTCCTACAGCCGGGCGCAGGAGATGGGTTACGCGAGATGGCCCGATTACGGCCGTGGTCAGGCCGACTTGAGGATAAGCCGGACGCAGCAGCCCAGCCTCCAGAGCACCGTAGTTCACCCCCGAGCGCATTTGAGACTACGGATTTTCCGAGTGTAACCCGCCGAGTTTTATGGGTCGAGGCCCGAGGATGATCCGCAGGAGTTCATCCGGCAGCGATTGGATCACGAGAGTGATCAAGGCCTCGGAGACCGAGTCGGCACTGGTTCGCATCGGCCGCGTGATACCGCGATCGATTGGTTTGATTCGTGAGCTGTCCCGAGAGAGAATTCACTTCCGCTTTATGGGACGAGTTCTCAAAGGCATTTCTTGCACACTTGCCGCCACGATGAGGGCTCGGCCGACATTTTTGGTGTTGCGGCAGAACCGAGCGCATGCGGGAGTACAATGTGGAGTTCGACTCATTGCCCTGACGTCCCCGCATTAGTAGCTAGTATGGAGGATCGAGTCCACCGATATGTTGAGGCTCCGATGATTACCTAGCAGAGTTGTTCGTGTAGCTCTTCACCGGCATGGACATTGCCGCACGCAGCTTATGCACTGAGTGAGGAGCGGAGAAATCGGCGGATTGACGAAGTCGGCGAGAAGAGGCGAATCGCAGGTCCTTTGGTGATTTTCGAGGCATCGCCTCGGAAGAGCTAGCTATGCGCCTCCGCCAGTACAGAGTGGTCCTCATAATCTTGAGGCGTCAGAGTTTTCGGGGAGCAGTCGTGGCTCCAAGGGTTCAGATTTCGGGAGAAGCGGGGTGTTAACCGGTGAAGCCACCCTACCTCGTTGTGACCGTGGTAGACTCCACGATGGGAGTGTCGTGCTAGTCCGGAGTTTGTTTTACATGCACAAGAGGCCATTTTGGGAGAAACTGTCCGACCAGGGGTAGCGCTGGTAGGATAGCACATACTACGGGATCAGTTGCGGGTTCTTCACCTTCCATAGCCAGGCAGGATGTTCATACACCGGCGGGCCACGGTAGAGGTCGCGGTGGAAGTTCCCAGTTTTAGCGGTCCTCTGAACCGCCTATTTTCAGGTATATCCTTAACCCTCTAGAGTTTTGTATGTATTGATGTTGTGATGATGTGTTTAGTGTTATGTTCGGATAACTTTGTGCTAAAAATGTGATGTAGAACCTGGTTAGTGAGAAGGGTAAGCTTGAGGGTGAGAAAATGATGAACCTTAGAATATTACAGTTGAGACCTTAGATGTAAGGCCGTCTTGAGTACCAGATTTTGCAAGTGATCCTTGTCGGAGTGCATTTTTATGCCTAGAACGTTTTGGGTGATAAAGTCCCTGGGTAGTGTGCAATGGAAGTGGTATCTTTCATGACCTTTAGAGGTAAGATTGTTCCGGATCGGGGAACAAGAGCGTGATGCGTTAAGTGGGTCGGGTTGGGGCCATGTTGAGGGCCAACCCGCGCCCGCTTCGAGTGGGTCAGCTCAGGTGGTCCCGCCAGGTGGTAGGGTCACGAGGGTGTTAGGCCCAGGTTTAGATGACTATCGTATGAGTTCGTGGATATGTTCGACCATAAGCGGATCGCGAAGGCCGGGAATGGCCTTAAGGAAGATTGAGGCTAGTAAGATGACCAAGTTTGGAGGTGGTGACTCCAAAGTATTGGAAACTGAAGCAATGACTGAAGTATGGTGCGTATACTAGAAGAGTTCAAGTGTTCGAGGAGGGCACGACGAGTAAGGGCGTAGAGAACGCGTGTGTTAGTTCGTGTGGCGCGCGTTGGCAACTTGTTAGAAGATCTTCTTCGTAATCGACCTTGAGAAGGAACATTCGGGACGAATGTTTCTAAGGAGGGGAGAATGTTATACCCCGTATTTCCAGAGTATGAAAGTGAGGGCGTACATATTAAATTTTTGCCTTAAGAATTGACAAGTTTCAAAATTTGGGCACAAATGCCGAAAGGAGTCGTTTTTCGACGAAACGTTTTACTAAACTTGCGAAGGGAAAATTCCGGCTATGTCATTTCTAATTTTTGCGGATTTTTCCGAGAGACGAAACATGTTGGACCAACGGGAGGGTGACATGTGTCACCCTCACATTGGATGAGTGTGGGCGGTAATGCTTGGCCGAATTGCGGCATGTAGTAGGTAGGATATTTTGTGCAAGTTGTGTGGTAGATGGATAAGGTACACATGGTTGAAATCTAGCCCTACACTTGCCTTACACTTGGAGTGATCTTGGCCATTGGTTGGCCATGGCTTGACTTATAAATACCCCTCTAAGTTGATGAACTTCTTCATCCTAAATTGTTCTAAGTGTTAAAAATCCTCCGCCCTCTTAGTGTGGGCTTTTCGTCCCTCTCCCCTCCTAGTTGAGCTTGGCCGAGAGCCACCACACCCTCCCTCATGGCTCGCCGAGGTACCCCTAGCCTAGTTGTCTCGTATAAATACCCCCTTTTTGTGGTATAGAAATACTCCAAGTATTGTTATAATGCCCAAATACCTTAGCCCAAATACCTTGTAGTATTCCCAAGGTTACACGTATACAAAAGCCCGTAAAATACTATAATACTTCCTCACCACAAAAACGAAACCCCAAGGAAAACCTTCATAATCGGTTGAAGTGTTAAGTAGGTTGCGTAGAACTTCTAAAGGGTTGTTTGGAGCGGATCGAGCACTGGAGTAGAGCTAAACATTGCTCAAGAGCGACATTAAACTCGGATAATTTTGGGCTTATCGAGGTAAATACTATCATTCTTCTAGTGTAATTGGAAATTACATACTGTAGTAGTATAGAAATGAATATAAGATTCATAAGAAGAGAATTGAACTGTAATAGAAGGATATTACAGAAAAGACTTGAACTGAAATCACTTCAGAAGAAAATAAGTAGAAGTTAAACTGTACTTACATAGAACTGTATATACAGTAGACTGATAACCTTTATTGGTTGAATGTTCTGCGAGTAGCATGGGCTACTTAGAAGGTGGACCAGGCTAGCCGGGTTATAGCCGTGGAGCGTTTTGCTTATAGTCGATAATCGTCGCGAGGTATGTGATTCTTCCTATACTCTTGAGCATGATATTTTTAAAGGAAGATATATATATATAGTACGGCAATGTCTTTTGACTTAAGCCTGAATAATATATAGTACGGTAGACGTACGTGTGCTAATTGAACGTAGTTGTACGACAATGTCTTTTGACTTAAACCTGAATAATATATAGTACGGTAGACGTACGTGTGCTAATTGAACGTAGTTGTACGGCAATGTCTTTGACTTAAGCCTGAATAATAAGAACCTTGAATGTATTTCAAATGCTAAGAAACCATTTTTAAAAGAAGAGTAACACTTGGTTTTAAAGGTTTTAAAAAGAGTTATACTAGCTTTATGGGGAGTTAGGTATAACGTCTTAAGAGTGGTAAAGAAAATGGTTTACTGATGTTAGAAGTTAAGAGACTTAATCTTATAAGATAAGAGACTTAACTTAAGTGAATTAAAATGAGCTTTGTGTGAAACCTCATTCGTGAGTAATGAGTACGTGAATTTTTTTAAAGGGAATAATGTTTTACTGATTTCGGAAATTAGAATGTGTATCGACAAATCACTGCAGCGTTAATAAAGGAAAATGTATTGAAAAATGAAGTATTATTAAAACCAGTAGAAACCTCCATCTGCATAGAAGCTAAGATGAGACAAAATGATATTACATTTCCTAGATCATGGCTGCTTAATAAGATTTATGAACAAGAATAACCTACTCGCCTATGGCATATGTTACTCAATTGTTTTTAAAAGAGATTAAGACATTGAACTATGAAACTTTTCTGAAAAGAGACTTGAGTAATTGAAATTAGGCAAACTGGAACTTTAGGGAAAAGAACGGCATTGTGTTGTCTTAAAATGGTTTAAAACATAAAGTGTTATAACAACTTTATGGGAAGTTGGTTATAACGACTGTATGAAAACAAAAGAAGGGTTTTATCATTAGTTTTAATGTGATAACTTGGCTTTAAAAAGAGAAGTGTTTTGGTTTGCCTAAAAATGTGAGTCACTCCATTTTTACTACGGGTATCGGGTGACTTTTATAAAAGGAATGGATCTCTTTAAAAGGAATTTGACGTACGTAGTACTTTAGGGTTAAAACCCGGACTTGGGCATAAAATGAAAGTACTTCGAGTTGTGTATAAACTTGCCTATGCTTGTTGTTGTGAAACTTGCCTATGCTTGTTATTATGAAACTTGCCTATGCTTGTTGTGATAGCCTTTGTTGTGCAAGAATTGTGTTTCTATGCTACCGCGTCTCTCGATGGAGGGTCGGTTGACTTGTTGAGAACTTACTTGGACGTGACCGGCGATGGCGGATAAATTCCGCAGTGCGTTCTCGCTGATAGTGCTACTTTTGTTAATCGCTTTGGACATACTGACACGATGCGTAGCGCACGGGTATGCTTCCATTTTGATTACCGCCTTGTTGTCTTATTGTTTCCCTTTGGACATACTGACACGATCGTAGCGCTGCGGGTATGCTTCCATTTGGAATGTTGTCTTATTGTTTCCCTTTGGACTCTCACGACGATCGTGGCGCGGGTATGCTTCCATTTGGAATGTTGTCTTATTTGTTCCCTTTGGACATCACGACACGATCGTAGCGCGGGTATGCTCCCATTTGGATTCTGTCTTGTTGTTATCGTATCATGCTGCCGCGATGAGAAAGGTACTCGCGGCGGGATTGATGTTGTGGCGTGAGACCACGACTTGATATCGCTTATGTGTGTATCGTAGTTTGGTTATCATACATGTCTCCGCTTTATAGACTATTATGATTTCATTCTGATATTTCTGATTTCACATACTTGGTACTGTTATCGACCTCCTTGAGTGCGTTCATGCCGCAGGTAGGAGTACATCGGCTGTCGATCCCCGCGTTTAGGATCTCATTTCAGCGTTTTGGGAAGCTCCGTTCCGTCGGAGGCTTATCTTTGGTATGTTACCCTGAGTCTGTAAGTTCTTATGCGTTCGGGGTATGGCGGGGCCTGTCCGTCATAGTTGTTGTATAAATCTTAGAAGTGCATGCCTTTATTGTGGGCAGGGTTGTAAGGATTGTAACTGTTCAAATGTCTTTATATATATATGTTGAAAGGCAACCGTTTTGGTTGGCCTATTTTATTTCATCATGATCCATGTCTATTTTGCATGTTTAAGTTCTTATTTCCGCTGGTTTTCTCTGATGTTGTATCACTAGGGTGCCCGGGGTAAGGCACCAGTCACGGGCCCGGGTTCGGGTCCTGACAGAGGGGTAGGTTTATTTCTTACTTCAAGGCTAGGAAGATGGTGCAGAAAGGGTACATCTATCATCTGGTTCGGGTATTCGATCTGGTGAGATTCAGTTCTTGATCGATTCGGTAGTTAGAGAGTTTCCGAATGTATTCCCAGATGATCTCCCAGGTATCCCTCCCGAGAGGGAGATAGAATTCTGTATCGATACGTTGCCAGACACTCGGTCTATATCTATTCCGCCGTACAGGATAACACCTGCTGAGTTGAGGGAGTTGAAGGACCAGCTGAAATATTTGCTGGAAAAATGCTTTATTAAGCCTAGTATTTCTCCCTGGGGAGCGCCGGTTTTGTTTGTAAAGAAGAATGATGGGACGCTGCGTATGTGTGTTGATTACAGGAAGCTGAATAAAGTAACCATCAAGAACAGATACCCCCTCCCCAGGATTGATGATTTGTTTGACCAGTTGCAGGGTGCGAGGTGTTTCTCCAAGATAGACCTGCGGTCTAGTTATCATCAGGTGCGAGTTAGAGAGGCAGATATCCCAAAGACTGCATTCAGGACCCGATATGGGCACTATGAGTTCAGAGTGATGTCTCTCGGTTTGACCATCGCTCCAGCGGTATTTATGGATTTGATGAACCGGGTGTTCCAGCCATTTTTGGATACGTTTGTTATAATGTTCATTGATGACATCCTGGTTTATTCGCGCACAGAGCAGGAGCATGCAAATCACTTGAGGACGGTACTTGGGGTCCTCCGGAGCCGGCAGTTGTTCGCCAAGTTCTCTTTTTGTTGGCCTCAGTGGCATTCTTGGGGAACATTATTGGGGTTGATGGTGTTCAGGTTGATACAGCAAAGATTGAGACAGTCAAGTCTTGGCCGAGACCTACTACTCCGACGGAGGTGCGCAGTTTCTTAGGGCTTGCAGGTTATTATCGTAGGTTTGTGGAACAGTTTGCTTCGATATCAGCACCATTGACTAGGCTGACTCAGAAAGTAGCTAATTTCCAGTGGACAGAAGCTTGTGAGAAGGGCTTCCAGTTACTGAAGGAAAAGTTGACGACGACTCCAGTTCTTACTCTTCCCGAGGGGTTAGAGGGTTACGTGATTTATTGTGATGCCTCGGGTATCGGGCTAGAGTGGGTATTAATGCAGCACGGCAAGGTAATAGCCTATGCTTCCCGGCAGCTATGGAAGCATGAGAGGAATTACCGTACTCACGACTTAGAGTTGGCCGCATTTATTCATGCCTTGAAGATTTGGAGACATTATTTATACGGGGTTCATGTGGATATTTATACAGACAATAAGAGCCTCCAGTACATCTTCAGGCTGAGGGATCTGAACTTGCGGCAGAGACGGTGGTTAGAGTTGCTGAAGGATTATGATGTTGATATCCTATACCATCCGGGAAAAGCTAACGTGGTTGTAGATGCTTTGAGTCGTAGATCGATGGGGAGTCTGTCAGAGGTGTAGCCAGATAGACAGGACATGGTCCGTCAGATCCATCAGCCAGCGAGCCTTGGGGTTCGGTTGGTCGATACCGATGATAGTGGGGTACGGGTTCGTGAGATTGCCGAGTCTTCCATCATTGAGGAGGTGAAGATGCGACAGTATTGTCATGACCCGACCACGGACCCGTGACTGGTGCCTTACCCCGGACACCCTTGTGATACAACATCAGAGAAAACCAGTGGAAAATAAACTCATAACAAGAACCCATATAGGAAATAAACAGGCTAACCAAAAATGGCTACCTCTAATATAATCAAACTGAACAGTTACATCCCTAACAACCCAAGTTATAACAGGACTACATGCCTCTAAGAATGAGTAAACACTATGACGGGTGTTACACCCCGTAATTCAAGGACATGTTTTAGAGAATGTAAGTAAGGAAAACAGGACTTGAAAAGGGTTCGAAAGGAAGAATTGTTTTTCCGACGGAAAATCTTTCGAACGTCGGAAAGGAAAAATGTTCGTTGGTGAGAATTAGATTCTCAATATGCATTATTTGAAGAGTATGGAACTTATTAACATTATGGAGATTTATTTTTACGAATTTGGTCACGTGGGGCCCACCCGAGGAATTTTACATTTTGTGGGGCCCACGAGGGTTACGGAATTTTATGGACGAATGAGAGGGCGACATGTGGCACCCCCCTCATATGGTATTGGACGAAATATTGCAAGGTTAGAATGGTCATTTGACCATTGTGGATGATAAGTCTTGCTAGCTTGATAATATTGACCAAGTCAACTTGTCCACTTGGTTATTTAATTAATGATCTTCATCCAAGCTACACATTTGTTATAATCTTGGCCCTTCATTGTGTTATATATACCACACTAGTGCAAGACTAGCTCTTCAACACTTAGAAAAAAATCACAACACTCTTGTTCTTCAAAGAGGGCTCACGGGTTTGGTCATATCCCACACAAAAAATTTGTAATTTTGGTTCATAATTCACAAGACTTTAACCCAAGGTCCCTAAGGGTATTGTAAGGATATCTCAATAGAAAGATTTCGGAAAAACGGCATTTTCACGTTAGTCGCAAGGCGAAAACCTAAGGCATTTTCATAGGTTTTGTTTGGAAATGGAAGAGAAGTTGGTTGTGAGCTTCTAAAGGCTTCAAATAGCTGATTGGAGCGTAAAGGAAAGGAGCTAAGAATTGCTAAGGAGCGACTTTGAATCTTGGAAATTTTAAGGGCTTGTAAAGGTATAATTCTTGTCGTTTTAGTAATTGAGATTACTTATTTTTGTAGCTATGGATATTAGCAAGCATGATGTTTATATTATGAAGTTGATAAGTGTTAGGGATATTGGAACCCTAATCCGAAAATTAGCATGTTTAACCCTTAAGATTTCAATTCAAGTTGATTATTAGTTTAAGTCGTCGCATGTTATATAAGGAAGGAATTATAGTTGTTGAAGTTGTTCATGACTATTTAACATGTTGACCTAAGAATTTGGATTAAAAGAATTGGAAAAGACTTTATGTTGTTGTATATGTTTAGCCAAGAATGGCTTTAAATATGGAACTAGTTTCGTATTAATTTGTGGGGCGGAATTTTACACGTCCTGTTAAGGCGTGTAATCCCCTTTGGTTAGCTGAATTGTTGGGCCTTAAATGTGGCGTGTTTGGTTATTGTATTCGGCCTTGAAAAAGGTGGCAAAGTATGTAGAAACAAAGGAAGTGCTGTCCGATTTTCCGTAGAATTTAGTGACTTTGCACTTAGAATATTCTACGTTCGAAGCTAGAGGTTAATGGACGTATTATGGCCATTTTAGGTGGAAGTACTAAGTATAGCGTGTTCTACTTGAAGGATGGAATAGCTATCAAGGTTGAAGTACTTTGGAGCATTTTGCTATTTGTCGATAATCGTCGCGAGGTATGTGAACCTCTTCCTTCTTTTGACATGATTCTATGTATGGAATATACATGTGGTATTATTTCATGATTCCTTCTACTCTTAGAAGTTAAGAGGTATGTATGTTGATTTACTCTACGTAAGGGTTATGTCTAAGTTATCCTAAGTTCTTACCAAGTCTTATAGGGGATGTTGGTAAGAGTCGTTAGGAGATATTTTGGAGCCAAATTGACTTGGCTAAGTTACGGCACAAATGAGAATAAGTATCGAACAAGCCACTGCAGCGTTAATAAAGGAAAATGTAACAACAATCAATTATGTTAAAATGAGTAGAATTCTCCATCTGCATAGAAACTAAGATAAGACAAAATTGTATTACATTTTCTAGATCATGGCTACTTGAATAAGATCGTTACAAATAAGTATAACTTATTCACAACGCACCAATGTATATGTTACTTAACTTATAAGAATTTACGTATGAAGTTTTAAGACTATGGATCTCAAATTCTTAAAAGTTAAGGGACTTTATTTTTCAAGTTATGGGACTTGATTCTTAAAGGAAGAAATGAATTGATTTACAAGTATAGAATACTTAATTTGGAAAGACTTGATTTCTAAAGTTAAGAAACTTGTTTTCTTAAAAGTTAAGAGACTTGAAGTATTTTGAAAGCTATGTGATTTGATTTGAAAGTATAAGTCTCTTGGTTATAAAATGAATGAATTTGTCTAAGACATAAAGAGTTATAACGGCTTTATGAGAAGTTGGTTATAACAACTTTATGAAAGATTAAAAGAATGGTTTTCTTCAGTAATGTAAGCAAAGAAATGACTTGAAATAAAGAAGGGCAAATTGTTTTAAAGGTACCAATTGCTTAAGGTTTTAAAGAAAGAAGTCACGTGATTTAGAAGCCTATAATTGTATTTCTAAAAAGGTATTGTGACTTGTCTTGAAAAGTAAGTATGACTTGATACTACGGTTATTAGTATCTTGGAAGTTTTATTTGAAAAAGAGTCATTTTAAAGGAGTAGAGATGCGTAGTACTTTGGGTTAAATTCCCGGATTTTTATGTGTGAAACGAAAGTGCCATGAGTTTATAAAAATGGAAGTCTAAAGGTTAAATGAACTTGCCTATGTTTTCTTGTGATAGCTTTGAGTGCAAGTATTATATGTTTACGTTGTCGTGACTCTCAGTTGGAGGGCATTTATGCTTGTTGTAAGTTTGCTTGGACGTACCGACAGTGATGTGGGATTCCACGGGTATGCTTCCATTATGATTGATCCTTGGACATGCTTATACGATGTGGGATTCCGAGGCATGTGACCAGGAGGCGGGTTAGATTCCCGGATTTGTTTTATTACCCATGGCCATGCTTATACGATGAGGGATTCCGGGGCATGCGACCATGCTATGTACGACTATTACTCCATGGGCTAGCTCCCGTGAAGACATGTACCACGATGAGGATTCGGGGCATGTTATATTATTACTCCATGGGCTAGCTCCCATGAAGACTGCACCTACGATGAGGATCACGAGGGCACGTTATGGCCATGCTTATACGATGAGGATTAGGGCATGCGGCCACGTTATATATATATATATATATATATATATATATATGTTGTATATGTGTACGCCGACAGTGAGGTAGGATGCCACGGGCGCGTCACATGGTTATATGTTACACCTACGGCTGTCGGCAGTGATGTGGGATTCCACGGGCACGCTTTGATATTTGTGTGACTTGATCGCGTCCCAGATTGGGCCGGGTAGTATATGCGTCCCTCCATAAAGGGCCGGATTATGTTATGAAAGATAAGTAAGTTATATGGTAATGAACTTAATGATTTTTCCTAAGCATGTACGTAAGAAGGTGACTATAACTTTTATTGAAAAATGGGAAACGATAATAAGGTACGGTTAAGTTCACGAGATGGTAATAAAACGGTAGGATCTGGTATGTACCCTTTTTATACTTGCCCCTGTCATTCTTTTGTACAGTTATGATTTGTTTACTGTACCTTATTTTCCGTTCCATATTAAATTTTTGTTATCGACCCCTTCGGGCTGCGTTCATGTCCGCAGATTTAGGTACACAGTTGTGGATCCGCGAGCTTAGGATCCTGATTCAGCATTTTGAGATGGCTCCATGTTCCGGAGTTGTCATGGCTATGTATATTCAGTGCGGCGGGGCCTTGTCGTCATAGTACTTGTTCAAATCTTAGAGGTCTGTATTCATCCGTAATTTGGATGCAGAGTTGTTTTTACATTGTTAAACAGTGTAGACCCTTTCGGGTAATTGTTATGTTATGGCAGCCTTATCGGCTTGGCCTTGGTTAAAAAAAAAAGAGTGTTATTTATCTTCCGCAGTTTTTTTTATGTTGTATGATTAGAAGGGTGCCCAGGTAGGACACCAATCGCGGCCCGGGGTCGGGTCGTGACAACGGGACAGGGCCCCGTCATGCCCCTGAATGTACAAATATCTACAACACCGGGGAGAACCGTACCAAAAGTCGAGCGTCCGGGAAAATGGAGCTCCTGACACCTGAGTAAAGATCCTAAGAATGAGGATCCACCACCTGCTTTCCCTTACCTGCGGCATGAACGCAGCCCCCGAGGAAGGGGGTCAGTACACAATATGTACCAAGTATGTAAAACTGGAAAATACTGAAATAATATCTTACGTTTAAAATAAACTGGAGTCATGGAAGAGAGTCAAAAATACAGTACACTGTGCCTTACTAACAATGATAGTAACAAGTATAAACTTTACTGCATAAAATAGGAGGCTCATGATCAAAACAGGATCTCCCTGTTACACCCCGTTACTCCAGGACATGTTTAAGAGAATGTACGTAAGGAACTCAAGACTTGAAAAGGGTACGAAAGGAAGAATTGTTTTTCTGACGGAAAATCTTCCGAACGTCGGAAAGGAAAATGTTCGTTGAGGAGAATTGGATTCTCAAAATGCATTAATTGAGGATTATGGAATGTATTATCATTATGGAAATTTAATCTTCCGGATTTGGTCACGTGGGGCCCACCCGAGGAATTTTACGTTTTGTGGGACCCACGAGGGTTACGTAATTTTATGGACGAATGGGAGGGCGACACGTGGCACCCCACGCATGTTCTTGGACGAAATTATGCAAGGGTAGTATGGTCATTGACCATGATAGAAGACTAAGTCTTGAAAGTAGAGCTTGACATTGTTGACTAAGTCAAGAGCCACTTGGCTTGATCCCATTCATCCAATTTTAACAAGTGTTATGATCTAGACCTTTCATTGTAGTATATATCCTATACTAGTGCAAGATGACTTTCATACTTAGAAATTTTTTCAAGAACTTGTCTTGTTGAAGAACAAGCTCTCGGCTTTGAGCTTGTTACACCCCGCAGTTCCAGAGTATGTATACGAGGACGTACGTACGAGAATACGACATTAAAATTGGAAAGGAAGAAAGATGTGATTTTTCGACGGAAAAGTTTCCGGATTTTGTGAAGGAAAAATGTTCATTAATGGGAATTGGATTCCCAGATTTGGTATTCGGACTTTTTGGAATATTCGAGAATTATGGAATTTTATTTCCGAAATTGGTCACGTGGGGCCCACGGGAGAATTTACGGTTTTGTGGGGCCCACTTTATTTTCGGATTTTTGGCATTGCGGATATTTTTGGAAGATGAAATATTTTGGATGAGTAGGGGGGCGACACGTGTCACCCCCATGTGGCCATGTGGTCGAATTGAAGATGGACACCTAGCCTTGGACGTTTTATTGGGGGACAAGTGGCAAGCCACTTGTCTCATTTTTGTGGTAGCCAAATGGTTGGCCAACTACCCACACACATGTACCCCATCCTCACCACACACTTTCCTAGATCTTGGCCATTGATTTTCCTATAAATACCCCATTGATTTCAAGACTTCTTCATCCACTTAAATGTTTCTAACACACAAACCCCCCCCCCCCCCCCTCTTGTGAAGTTCTCGTCCAACCACCCCCCCCACTTTGTGTAGAAATACTTCAAGTATTGTTGTATAATCCCAAATACCTTAGCCTTATATCCCTAGTAGTATTCTAAAGTTATTTCAATACTAGGAGCCCGGAAATACCACTTTATTCCAATAGTCGCAAAACGAAACCCTAGAAAAATCTTCATAGCTTGGTTGAAGTGTTAAGAGAAGTTGTTTAGAAACTTCTAAGGGTTGCTTGGAGCGGGTTGGAGCGTAAGGAGTTGGAGCTAAACGTTTCTCAGGATCGACTTATAATCTTGGATAATTTTGGGCTTATCGAGGTAATGATCTACGCCCTATTGTAATTGGATATTACATGTTGTAGTAGTTATACTTGAGTATATTATATGAGGATAGAAGATTGATAGAATTAAACTGTATTTACATTGGACTGTATTTACAGTAGACTTGTAGTATTATTGTGGGGCAGTGTCGTACACGTCCGGTTAGACGTGTAACCCTCGAGTTGTTGGCTCGTAGCGGGTTTTGATAGAGAAGGAGATTTATATGGTTGCGGGGGGGAAGGTGCTGCCGTATTTTCCGTAGAATAAGGAACCTTGTATTTGGAAATATTCTACGAAGAGATCGAGAGGTTGATAGACGTTTTGTGGCCTTTATAGGTTGAAATACTACGAGTAGCGTATTCTACTGGAAGGGTGGAAAAGGCTAGCAGGGTTACGGTACTTTGGAGCTATTTGCTAATTGTTGATAATCGTCGCGAGGTATGTGAACCTCTTCCTATCTTTTACGGCATGATTGTTGTGAACTATGTAGTACGGTGAGCGTCGTGTGCTAAGCGAGTTTTGGTTGGTTTAAAACATAAAGTGTTATAATAGCTTTATGGGAAGTTAGTTATAACGACTTTATGTAGGTAAAGGAATGGTTTATTGATTTTAGAAGTTAAGAGACTTGATCTTGAAAGATAAGAGACTTGACTTAATTGGCTTGATATGAATTTTGTTAAAAGTTGTGAAACCTCATTCGTGAGTAATGAGTACTTGGTTTTAAAGAATAATGTTTCTTGATTTGGAAATGAGAATAAGTATCGAACAAACCACTGCAGCGTTAATAAAGGAAAATGTATTGACAAATAATTAATTATATTAAAAACAGTAGAAACCTCCATCTGCATAGAAGCTAAGATAAGACAAAATTGTATTACATTTCCTAGATCATGACTGCTTTAATGAGATTGTTATAAACAAGAATAACCTACTCACACATAAGGCATATGTTACTCAAATTGTTTTAAAAGAGATTACGTTATTAAGTGATTAAGACTATGGACTATGAAATCTTTAGAAAATAAGAGACTTGAGTATTTGAAGTTATGCAACTTGAACTTTTGGAAAAGAATGTTGTTACTTGATTTTAAAAAAAGGAAAGTGTTTCGGTTTAAAAAGGAGGGCATGATATTGCCTTAGTGATTTAAAAGGAAAACATGGTATTATCTTAATCTGTCTTAAAAGAGGGTTTAAATGTTATGGCCGATTCTACCTCGAGTCTCATGAGATGGGCCGAGACATGTATACCACCCGATTCTACACCGAGTCCATGGGATGGACCGGGAATGTATTCCACATGATTTGACACCGAGTCCATGGGATGGACCGGGAATGTATTCCACACGATTTGACACCGAGTCCATGGGATGGACCGGGAATGTATTCCACGATTTGACACCGAGTCCATGGGATGGACCGAATGTATTCCACGATTTGACACCGAGTCCATGGGATGGACCGGAATGTATTCCACACGATCCGACAGAGTCCATGAGATGGACCTGAATGTGACTACGCGATTCCACCTCGAGTCCCGTGGGACGGGTCGAGACATGTTACGTATCACACGATTTATACCTAGATGCTGGCGGTGAGGAAGAGTTCCACGGCATGAGGATGACTTTGAGCGTGATTCACGACATGGCATGATCGCTTTTATGTTGTGATTTCATTTGATATTTGATTTCACATACTTGGTACTGTTGATCGACCTCCCCGGGGCTGCGTTCATGCCGCATGTAGAGGTACATCGGTTGTTGATCCTCGCTCATAGGATCGCAGTTCAGCGTTGGGAAGCTCTGTTTCTCCGGAGGCTTATCTTTTGGTATAGTCCCCTGTCATTGTAGATACTTGTACATTCAGGGGTATGGCGGGACCCTGTCCCGTCATAGTTGTTGTTATATTCTTAGAGGTCTGTAGTACTGTTGTGGGCAGGGTTTGTAAGGGATTTAACTGTTCAATTTTTATATATATTCAGGAAGGTAACCGTTTTGGTTAACCTATTGCTTATTTTATGTCTTGATTCATGCTTAAGTTTTTATTTCCGCTGATTTTCTCTGATGTTTGTATCACTAGGGTGCCCGGGGTAAGGCACCAGTCACGGGCCCTAGGTCGGGTCATGATAAAAGTGGTATCAGAGCAGTTAATCCTCGGAAAGTGTCTACAGGCCGTGTCTAGTAGAGTCTTGATTATCGGTGTGTTGTGCACCACATCTATAATCAGGAGGCTACAGGATATTTAGGATTGGTTTCCATTCTTCTCACTCTGAGATCGTGCCTTAGAGCTGTGTTATAAGTTGGACTCCTGCGCGTATTCTTATGTACCCGTACGCCTACGCAGTGCAACCAGGCCCGAAGGGCAAGGAAGCGAGAGGAGCTACGAGTAGAACACGAGAGGTTACGAGGGCACAGGCCTTGTCATTACCTGAGATAGTACTTCAAAAGACGAGTTTTATGACGCCGCTAGCCCCAGCAGAGTTTAGAGCGGCAGCGATTTCTCACGAGGCCACATACCGAGCCTCGGTGCCACGACCGGGGCGAGGATATGCGTTCAAGGAGATGGCCCAGTTACTAGCTAGGCTGGTGGCTGGGAATGAGGACGGACGGGAGCCGGTGATTCCGGCAGTGCCATTGATTCACCCTAGATCCGATAGTCTGAGACTTCGGGATTTCTTGAGTTGCAGTTCGCCAGAGTTCTATGGATAGAGAGCTGAGGATGGTCCTCAGGGTGTCGTGCTAGTTGGGAGATTGTTATACTTGCGACCGTCAGGGCCATTTGGTGAGAGTTGTCCGAACAGAGGTAGCACGGATGTAGAGACTCAGCCTTCGGGATCGGTGGATGGTTCATCACCTTCTATAGCGAGGCGCCCTGCAGGGCAGGATTATGATTAGAGCGACAAAGGGAAAGTGAGGCAGTAGTTGCAGAGATATCTTTAGCCCTTAAGAGACTTGTTTATGTTGTTATGGTGGGTACATGTTAAGTGCTATATACGGATAGCATTGTGTTAAATGTGATTAGAAAACATGGGTAGTTGAAAAGGGTAAGCCTGGGGACGAGAAAATTTTGAGCCATAGAATACAGATAACCATGGAGACCTTAGATGCAAGGCCATCTTGAGTAAATGATTGTACGTTTGATCGTTGTCAGGGTACATTGTATACGTGGAGTATTTTCAGGTGATAAGTCCATATGTGGTGTGAAAGGGAAGTGGGTAGATGGGCTTAGAAGACCACTAGGTTCTCATGACTTGTATAGGGAGATTGTTCCGGACAAGGGAACGAGAGTTTAGTACGAAGTGGGTCGGGTTGAGGACATATCGCGAGTCAACCCGTAGCCCGGAATGTGGTGGGGTCAATTTGAGGTGGTTCCGCTAGATGATAGGGTCACTAGGGTGTTAAGCCCAAGTTTAGGTAACCATCGTACGAGTTTGTGGATGCGTTCGACCAGTAGTAGGGCCGATGGGGTCAGCCCATCTTGTCTTTTAGTCAGGACTGTTTACTCGGCGGAGGGTTATGCGAGATGTTGTATATCAGGAAGGTTGTAAGGCTGCACGGGGTTCCTACTTTTATTTTATGGCAGGCAGTGGAGCCCAGTTTATGGCTATTTCTTTTTCGGGAGGTTTTACCAGGCGGGTTAGGAACTCAGGTGAGTCTCAGTATTGCATTCACCTCGGGCAGCGGACGAACAGCGCATTTATCCAACATTTGAGGGCAAGTTACGGGCGGTGTTTTGATTCGTGGGTATTGTGAGGATTATTTGCCTCTTGTTGAGTGAGTATTATATAGCTACCATTTCAGTATTCGGATGGTGCCTTATGAAGCCTTATATGGGCGGAAGTGTAGGTTGTCGGTCGATTGGTTCGATATTGGCAAGGTTCAGATAGTTGGTCCCCACTTGTTTCAGCAGGATGTGGACAAGGTGAAGCTGATCTAGAAGAAGTTATAAGCAGCTCAGAGTCAACAGAAGTCGTGTGGATAATCGGCGTCGACACTTGGAGTTCAGGTTGACGGTGGGTCTTCTTGAAGGTACCACCCCGGAAGGGTGTGACGAGATTTGGATAGCAGGGGAAACTTAGCCCGAGGTACTTTGGGCATTTTCAGATCGTTTGTAAAATAGGCCAGGTTGCCTATAAGTTAGCACTGCCGTCCGACTTAGGAGACAGTACGTCCGGTCTCCCAGGTTACTATGTTTCGAAAGAGTATCGGAGATCCATCCAGAGTGTTCCCAGTTAATGATGACCAAGTTAGAGATAGAAACCCCGAGATTTTGGCGAAGCAATAGCGAAATGTGGTACGTATAGTAGGAAGAGTTCGAGTGTACAGGGAAGGTACGACGAGTAAGAAAAGAGGCTAAGATGTGTTAAGAAGATGGAAGTGTCCTTTTTATAAGTGAAGATGGGAAGAAAGTATCCTTTGGACAATGGGTGGAAGCTTTAGTGTTGTTATACACGTTGGAGGTGGTTCTTCGTTGACTCGGATGTGAGTTTTGCGCGTATGTTGTATTATGGCCATGTGTGGCATAAATGGTTTCGTAAGCATAGTAGGGAAGACTATACCGGCACAGGTGTGCTGGGAGACTTAGAAGGAACATTTGGGACGAATGTTTCTAAGGGGGGAAGAATGTTACACCCCGTAGTTCCAGAGTATGTATACGAGGACGTACGTACGAGAATACGACATTAAAATTGGAAAGGAAGAAAGATGTGATTTTTCGACGGAAAAGTTTCCGGATTTTGTAAAGGAAAAAGGTTCATTAATGGGAATTGGATTCCCAGATTTGGTATTCGGACTTTTTGGAATATTCGAGAATTATGGAATTTTATTTCCGAAATTGGTCACGTGGGGCCCACGGGAGAATTTACGGTTTTGTGGAGCCCACTTTATTTTCGGATTTTTGGCATTGCGGATATTTTCGGAAGATGAAATATTTTGGACGAGTAGGGGGCGACACGTGTCACCCCCATGTGGCCATGTGGCCGAATTGAAGATGGACACCTAGCCTTGGACGTTTTATTGGGGGACAAGTGGCAAGCCACTTGTCCCATTTTTGTGGTAGCCAAATGGTTGGCCAACTACCCACACACATGTACCCCATCCTCACCACACACTTGCCTAGATCTTGGCCATTGATTTTCCTATAATTACCCCATTGATTTCAAGACTTCTTCATCCACTTAAATGTTTCTAAGTCACAAAAAAATTCCCCCCCCCCCCCCTCTTGTGAAGTTCTCGTCCAACCCCCCACTTTGTGTAGAAATACTTCAAGTATTGTTGTATAATCTCAACTACCTTAGCCTTATCTCCCTAGTAGTATTCCAAAGTTATTTCAATACTAGAAGCCCGAAAAATACTACTTTATTCCAATAGTCGCAAAACGAAACCCTAGAAAAATCTTCATAGCTTGGTTGAAGTGTTAAGAGAAGCTGTTTAGAAACTTCTAAGGGTCGCTTGGAGCGGGTTGGAGCGTAAGGAGTTGGAGCTAAACGTTGTTTAGGATCGACTTATAATCTTGGATAATTTTGGGCTTATCGAGGTAATGATCTATGTCCCCCTATTGTAATTGGATATTACATATTGTAGTAGTTATACTTGAGTATATTATATGAGGATAGAAGATTGATAGAATTAAACTGTATTTACATTGGGTGTATTCTGATGAGACTTGTAGTATTATTGTGAGGCGATGTCATGCGTCCAGGTTAGACGATGTAACCCCTGGAGTTGTTGGCTCGTAGCGGGCCTTGATAGAAGGAGATTTATGTGGTTGCGGGGGGGAGGTGCTGCCGAATTTTTCGTAGAATAAGAAACCTTGTACTTGGAAATATTCTACGAAGAGATCGAGAGGTTGATAGACGTTTTGTGGCCTTTATAGGTTGAAATACTACGAGTAGCGTATTCTACTGGAAGGGTGGAAAAGGCTAGCAGGGTTACAATACTTTGGAGCTATTTGCTAATTGTCTATAATCGTCGCGAGGTATGTGAACCTCTTCCTATCTTTTCTAGCATGATTGTTGTGAACTATGTAGTACGGTAGACGTACGTGTGCTAAGCGAGTTTTGGTTGGTTTAAAACATAAAGTGTTATAATAGCTTTATGGGAAGTTAGTTATAACGACTTTATGTAGGTAAAGGAATGGTTTATTGATTTTAGAAGTTAAGAGACTTGATCTTGAAAGATAAGAGACTTGACTTAATTGGCTTGATATGAATTTTGTTAAAAAGTTGTGAAACCTCATTCGTGAGTAATGAGTACTTGGTTTTTAAAGAATAATGTTTTACTGATTTCAGAAATGAGAATAAGTATCGAACAAACCACTGCAGCGTTAATAAAGGAAAATGTATTGACAAATAATTAATTATATTAAAAACAGTAGAAACCTCCATCTGCATAGAAGCTAAGATAAGACAAAATTGTATTACATTTCCTAGATCATGACTGCTTTAATGAGATTGTTATAAACAAGAATAACCTACTCACATATAAGGCATATGTTACTCAAATTGTTTTAAAAGAGACTACGTTATTAAGTGATTAAGACTATGGACTATGAAATCTTTCGAAAATAAGAGACTTGAGTATTTGAAGTTATGCAACTTGAACTTTTGGAAAAGAATGTTGTTACTTGATTTTAAAAAAAGGAAAGTGTTTCGGTTTAAAAAGGAGGGCATGATATTGCCTTAGTGATTTAAAAGGAAAACATGGTATTATCTTAATCTGTCTTAAACGAGGGTTTAAATGTTATGGTCGATTCTACCTCGAGTCCCATGAGATGGGCCGAGACATGTATACCACCCGATTCTACACCGAGTCCATGGGATAGACCGGGAATGTATTCCACACGATTTGACACCGAGTCCATGGGATGGACCGGGAATGTATTCCACACGATTTGACACCGAGTCCATGGGATGGACCGGGAATGTATTCCACACGATTTGACACCGAGTCCATGGGATGGACCGGGAATGTATTCCACACGATTTGACACCGAGTCCATGGGATGGACCGGGAATGTATTCCACACGATCCGACAACGAGTCCATGAGATGGACCGGGAATGTGACCATGCGATTCCACCTCGAGTCCCATGGGATGGGTCGAGACATGTTACGTATCACACGATTTATACCTAGACTGCCGGCAGTGAGGAAGGAGTTCCACGGGTATGAGGGATGACTTTGAGGGCGTGAGTCCCTGACATGGAATGACTGCTTTTATGTTGTGATTTCATTCTGATATTTTGATTTCACATACTTGGTACTGTTATCGACCTCGCCGGGCTGCGTTCATGCCGCAGGTAGAGGTACATCGGTTGTTGATCCTCGCTCATAGGATCGCAGTTCAGCGTTGGGAAGCTCCGTTTCTCCGGAGGCTTATCTTTTGGTATAGTCCCCTGTCATTGTAGATACCTGTACATTCAGGGGTATGGCGGGGCCCTGTCCCGTCATAGTTGTTGTTACATTCTTAGAGGTCTGTAGTACTGTTGTGGGCAGAGTTTGTAAGGGATTTAACTGTTCAATTTTTATATATATTCAGGAAGGTAACCGTTTTGGTTAGCCTATTGCTTATTTTATGTCTTGATTCATGCTTAAGTTTTTATTTCCGCTGATTTTCTCTGATGTTTGTATCACTAGGGTTCCCGGGGTAAGGCACTAGTCACGGGCCCTAGGTCGGGTCGTGACAGAGCTTTTTAGGAAGACAAAATTTTTCAATTGTTGTCCATTATTCACAAGACTTTAACCCAAGGTCCCTAAGGGTATTGTAAGGTTATCTCAATAGAAAGATCCCGGAAAAACCGCATTTTTACGTTAGTCGAAAGGCGAAAACCCAAGGTGTTCTTCAACTATGAAGTTGGAAATAGAAGAGGAGTTTTTCACAAGCTTCTAAGGGTTGCAAATAGCGGATTGGAACGTCAAGAAAAGGAGTTGGAGTTGCTAAGGATCGACTTAGGGTTTTGGATCATTTTGAGCTTAAGGAGGTAATAATCTCCGTCTTGCTATTAAAATTCAAGATTTCATGTGGTAGTAGTTAGAAATGATCATGTGGATTATATTATGAAGAATGATATGTGTTATGGAATATTTGGATGGAATCCGAAAAGTTGCATGATTTAACCTTTAAGATTGTAATTCAATTTAGTTACTAGTTTAGTCGTCGCATGTTATCTAGAGTTGATTAAGGTGGTTATAATTGCTAAGTTGTTTATGACTATATAACATGTTAGACCTAAAGAACTTGGATTAAAAAGGAATTGGAAAGGTTGTTAAGTTGTTACACCTTTTGGCCGAAAATGACATTGTATTGTGGACTAGTTTGACATCATTGTGGGGCGGAATTTTACACGTATTGTAAGGCGTGCAATCCCCTTTGATTGGTTGTTGTTTTGAGCCTTAAATGTGGCGTGTTTGGTTATTGTATTCGGCCTTGAAAAAGGTGGCAAAGTATGTAGAAACAAAGGAAGTGCTGTCCGATTTTCCATAGAATTTAGTGACTTTGCACTTAGAATATTCTACGTTCGAAGCTAGAGGTTAATGGACGTATTATGGCCATTTTAGGTTGAAGTACTAAGTATAGCGGATTCTACTTGAAGAATGGAATAGCTATCAAGGTTGAAGTACTTCGGAGCATTTTGCTATTTGTCGATAATCGTCGCGAGGTATGTGAACCTCTTCCTTCTTTAGACATGATTCTATGTATGGAATATACACGTGGTATTATTTCATGATTTCCTTCTACTCTTAGAAGTTAAGAAGTATGTATGTTGATTCACTCTACGTAAGGGTTATGTCTAAGTTATCCTAAGTTCTTACCAAGTCTTATGGGGGATGTTGGTAAGAGTCGTTAGGAGGTATTTGGAGCCAAGTTGACTTGGCTAATTTACGGCACGAATGAGAATAAGTATTGAACAAGCCATTGCAGCGTTAATAAAGGAAAATGTAATGACGATAAATTATATTAAACCAAGTAGAATTATCCATCTGCATAGAAGCTAAGAGAAGACAAAATTATATTACATTTTCTAGATCATGGCTGCTTTAATGAGATCAGTATAAACAAGTATAACCTATTCACACATATAAGGCATATGTTGCTTAAATTAAAGAGTTTACGTTATGAAGTGTTAAGACTATGAACTACGAAACTTGATTCTAAAAGATAAGAGACTTGAAAGTATACGATACTTGGTTTTCGAAAGTATAAGTCTCTTGGTTATAAAAATAATGTATTTGCCTAAAGTATAAAGTTAGTATAACGACTTTATGGGAAGTGGGTTATAATAGCTTTATGGAAAGTTAAAAGAGTGGTTTACTCTAAGTAATGAGAAATGTTTTGAAATAAAGAAAGGCAAATGGATTTAAAAGCATCAATTGCTTAAAGTTTTAAGGAAAGAAGTCACTTGATTTAGAAGCCGAAAAATGTATTTCTAAAAGTGTAGTGACTTAGGTAAAATGTAAACAAGCCTTGATACTACGGGTGTTAGTATCTTGGGGTTTTATATGAAAAAGAGTCTTTTGAAAA
This sequence comes from Przewalskia tangutica, assembly GCA_029844215.1. Classification (NCBI taxonomy): domain Eukaryota; kingdom Viridiplantae; phylum Streptophyta; class Magnoliopsida; order Solanales; family Solanaceae; genus Przewalskia; species Przewalskia tangutica. Next base: position 74,339,095 of record CM056723.1, on the reverse strand, counting down.
GTATGTAAGCACGTAGTACTTTGGGTTAAATTCCCGGATTTTTATGTGTGAAATGAAAGTGCCATGAGTTTATAAAAATGGAAGTCTAAAGGTTTAATGAACTTGCCTATGTTTGCTTGTGATAGCTTTGAGTGCAAGTATTATATGTTTACATTGTCGTGACTCTCAGTTGGAGGGCCGACTGTCTTGTTGTAAGTCTACTTGGACGCACAAGCGGTGATGTAGGATTCCACGGGTATGCTTCCATTATGATTGATCCTTGGACATGCTTATACGATGTGAGATTCCGGGGCATGTGACCAGGAGGCGGGTTAGATTCCCGGATTTGTTTTATTACCCATGGCCATGCTTATACGATGAGGGATTCCGGGGCATGCGACCATGCTATGTACGACTATTACTCCATGGGCTAGCTCCCCATGAAGACATGTACCCACGATGAGGTATTCTGGGGGCATGTTATATTATTACTTCATGGGCTAGCTCCCCATGAAGACCTGCACCTACGATGAGGGATGCCGAGGGCACGTTATGGCCATGCTTATACGATGAGGGATTCCGGGGCATGCGGCCACGTTATATATATATATATATATATATATATATATATATATATATATATATCTGTGTGTGTGTTGTATATGTATGCACAAGCGGTGAGGAAGGATGCCACGGGCGCGTCACATGGTTATATGTTACACCTACGACTGTCGGCAGTGATGTGGGATTCCACGGGCAGGAGATATATATATGTATTGTGTATGTGTATGCCGACAATGATGTGGGATGCCACGGGCGCGTCACATGGTTATATTTTACACTTATGGTTGTCGGCAGTGATGGGAGATTCCACGGGCACGCTTTGATATTTGTGTGACTTGATCACGTCCCAGATTGGGCCGGGTAGTATATACGTCCCTCCATAAAGGGCCGGATTATGTTATGAAAGATAAGTAAGGTATATGGTAATGAACTTAATGACTTCTCCTAAGTATGTACGTAAGATATGGGTATAACTCTTAATGGAATGGAAAAGATAATGATGTGCAATTAAGTTCATAAGTGGTAATGACAGCGAGGATCCGTATGTACTTTTATACTTGCCCTGTCATTCTTTTGTACAATTATGATACATTTCTTGTACTTTATTTACATTCCATATTAAATTTTTGTTATGCGACCCGCTTGAAGGCTGCGTTAAATGTCCGCAGTTTAGGAACACGATTGTGGACCCGAGCTTAGGATCTGGTTGGCATTTGAGATGGCTCCAATGTTCGGAGTTGTCATGGCTATGTATATTAAGTGCGGCGGAGCCTTGTCCGTCATAGTATTTGTTCAAATCTTTGAGGTCTGTATTCATCCGTAAATTTGGATGGCTAGAGTTGTTTTTACATTGTTAAACAGTGTAGACCCTTTCGGGTAATTTTTATATTATGGCAGCCTTATCGGCTTGGCCTTAGTTTAAAAAAAGTGTTATTTATCTTCCGCAGTGTTATACCCCGTATTTCCGGAGTATGTACGTGAGGGCGTACGTACGAAAGTTTAGCCTTAAAGTTAGGCCAAGTTCGAAAATTGTGCACAACTCGCTAAAAGAATCGTTTTCCGACGAAACGTTTCCACAGCTTTCGTAGGGTAAATTCCGGCTATGCCATTTCTAATTTTTGCGGATTTTTCCGAGAGACGAAACATTTTGGACCAACGGGAGGGCGACACTTGGCACCCTCTAATTGATGGACTTGAATCGTCCATTGGACGAATTGGACTTGGATGGCACGTTTTTTGTGCCTTTGCACAAGTCAAGGAGTTGGTAGGATATTTGTGTGTAGTAGATAGAATGGACACTTGCCTAAATCTTCACCCTACACTTGCCTTGCACTTGGCATCATCTTGACCCTTGGTTGGCCATGGCTTGACCTATAAATACCCCCTTAAGATGAAGAGTTCTTCATCCACAAATTCCTTTTCAAGTCTTGAAAAATCCCTCCCCCTCTCTCTAAAGCTTTTCGTCCAAAGCCTCCTACCCCCCCTCCTCTTGAGTGAGCTTGGCCGAGGCAACCCCTCCCCCCTAGCCTAGCCGAAATCTACCCCCCCTCCCTTGGTAGAAAAGTTGTCTTCTAGTATTGTTATAATGCCCAAAATACCCTAGCCCAAATCCCTTAGTCCTTAGTAGAAGTTGTGAAGAACTTCTAAGGTTTCCTTGGAGCGTACAACTTAGGAGCTAAACCTTGCTCAGGCGCGACTTTTATCTAGGATATTATTGGGCTTACCGAGGTAAATAATCCTAACCCTCTTTTGTATTAGAGAATGCATCTTGTAGAAGTATAAGAATAAGTATTAAATACTTAGAAGAATATTCAGAATAGAATTGGTATTATCACAGTAGAAGGGTTTAAAGAAGAATAGTCAAACTGCTTACTTAGAATTTGTTTTCACGATGAACTTGAGTAGCTCACCGGGTAGGAAGTCTGCCCAATTCTCCGTAGAATAGAGAACCCTGCTTAGAAGCTGTTTTGAGTAGTGCGAGCGTTGATAGGCGTGTCGACTATTATAGGTTGATTCTGCGCGACATATTCAACTTGGCGGTGGTTTCGCGAGAAGGTATGTGATTCTTCCTAAAGCATGATATTTTAAAATATATGTAGTACGGTAGACGTATATGTGTTAATCGAATAATAACTACGACAATGTCTTTTGACTTAAGCTCGAATAATACTTACGGCAATGTCTTGCGACTTAAGCCTGAATAATAAGGATCTGAAAGCATTTCAAAAGAATACTGAATCATTTTTAAACAGAAGAGAACAAATTGGTTTTTAAAACAGAAGCTTAAGAGTTATACTAGCTTTATGGGAAGTTAGGTATAACCACTTAAGAATAATAAAAGGAACAGTTTACCTATGTGTTTATAACAGACTTATATTGATTTGTGAAAAGAATAATAAGATGGTTTGATAAGTAGACATGATATGATGCTATGTGTGTTAGTGTCTTGTAACGTTGGTATAAGAGCGTATTCTTGTTGTGCTTATGTTGTTTAACGATAAGCTGTTATGTTAGTATAATATCACTCACCTCTTGACATATTCAGGGGTTGCGCCTCCGACGGGGTAGAATCGGTGATGCAGGACCATGATTCGAGAATACCTCATGCGGGTCAAGGGACCTATGCAGAGCTACGGGAGTTCAAGGTTAGTGAGTCGGGGTTAAACCTCATGCGTACTATGTGGCCATGCGGACTACGAGTCGGGGCGATGCGAGGAGTAGCTACCCTCGATGCGGGGTTACATACCACATGTGGGCCTATATGAGTGGCCTATGTGGACTACGAGTCGAGATTAGGCTTGCATGGTGATACTACGCAATTGGCCGCTTAACGATCATTCGCGGCCTAGAAAAGACACATTCTGATTTACCTATTGTTGCTCTTGTTTATGATGTGGCACTATGTGCGGTTACCTTGGTTGTTTCATACATACTTGCAAAACTGATTTTAAAATGATATGTTTTCATTTAAGTACTTCTGATTTCATATACTTAGTACTGTTATCGACCTCCTTGAAGCTGCGTTCATGCCGCGGTAAGGCGGCAGTGCTAGATCCACATCCTTAGGATCTCTTGCGTTGGTGTCGGGAGCTCCATCTTCTAGGAGGCTCTACTTTTGGGTATGATCTCCTGTTGTAGATAGTTTTATGCTGATCGAGGTATGGCGAGCCTGTCCCGCCATAGTTGTTTATTTCCTTAAGTGCAGTAGTCATGTTATGCGGTTGGGATGTAATCGCAAACCTTGGTTATGTATATATGCCGAAAGCAACCACTTTCTCGAAAGCGTATCATTTACAATTATTTCATGTCTTGTTTTATATTCGCTGATTTTCTCGATGTATGACTACTTGGGTGCGGGTAAGGCACGATCCACGGCCCGAACAGTCGTGACAAAAGTGGTATCGAAGCGATTAATCCTCGAAAGTGTCTGAGGCCGTATCTAGTAGAAGTCTTGATTATCGGTGTGTTGTGCACCACACCAATAATCGTGAGGCTATAGGATATTTAGGATTGGTTTCCACTCTTCTTACTCGAGATCGTGCTTTAGAGTGTGTTAAAGTTGGACCCCTAACGTATTCCTTTTCTATATGATTATGCCTCGCGTAAAGCAACCGGGCCTGAGAAGGGCAAGCGGCGAGGAGGCGCTAGTGGGACACCTAGAGTCACGAGGCTCGGGCGATCTATACGAGACGGCGAGTTCTCTGACGCCGCCATCCCAGCGAGACTACGATGCCGCGCCTCGTCCCACGGCACGGGCGGAGGAGATAGGTACAAGGAGATGGCCCGGCTATTGGCTAGGATTGTGGCGAACACGAGGACAGTGGATCTGGCGATTCAGTCCAGCCCGATCGTCGTGGTTCACCCAGGGCATAGAGTTTGAGGCTACGAGACTTCGAGTTGTAGCCCTTGAGTTTTACTGGTCGAGTCGGAGGATGATCCGCAGGAGTTCATCCGTCGCCTATAGAGGATTTTGAGAGTGATCGGGCGTCGGAGACCGAGTCCGTGATCTTTGGTTCACATAAATTGCGTGATACCGCTGATCGATTGGTTTGATTCATGGGAGTTATCGGGAGAGCACGCGTCCCAGCTACTGGGATGAGTTCTCGAGGCTTTCCTCACTCACTTCTTGCCTCGCGGATGAGGCGCGGTGATAGATTTTTCTGGCGAGGCGAAGGACGCACCGTCAGGGAGTACAATGTCGAGTTTGATTCTTTGGCTCGATATGTCCCAGCATTGGTAGCAGATATGGAGGATAGGGTGCACCGCTACGTCACCGGGCTAGATGACTATATGGCCGAGTCTTGTGCGGGTGTGGCTCTTCAGCCTGGCATGTATATTACCGCGTGCGAGCTCATGACCTTTGAGATCACGAGGCGCGAGGGCCGACAGGTTGTGACAGCGGCGAAAAGACCAGACGGCGAGGTCTTTTGGTGGCTATCGTGGTGGGCGGCCTCGGCCTAGATTTGCACCACAGCCAGATCAGAGTACTCCTGCACCGTCCTCGCACGGCCGGAGACATTCGAGAGCGAACCGGGGCCCAGGACTTGGACATCGAGCGGCGAAGTGCGGCGATCGGGACCACCCGCCGGTGTGGCGTCGGTAGATCCCACGGGAGTTGTGGTGCTACGGGAGCTTGTTTGATTGTGGCCAGCAGGTCATTTGCGGACCGCCCGACTAGGAGTGCGCGGGTGGTAGAGTCGGCCTGAGTTCTTTCGCGGGTCTTCTTCATCCCAGCGATTACTCGCCCGGAGCAAGGTACTCATGGGCCAGTCGCGGCAGAGGTCGTGGCGCGGTACGATTCTAGCGGTCCTCGAGAACGCATTTATGCCTTGTCGGCCGGCGGGATCGTGAGGCCTCACCGATGTCGTCGGTACCTTATCGCTGGTTTGATGTTTATGCCTTGATAAATCCTGGTTCTACTATGTCCTATATATCTCACCTTGTTGCTAGTAGGATAGGGATAGAGCCTGAGTCCATAGACCCTTCGAGGTAGCTACGCGATGGGTGGTGAGTCGGTGGTAGCTCGGCGGGTATATAGGGCTTGTCCGGTGACCCTTTACAGTCGTCCGACCCTAGCCGAGTTGATAGAGTTGGTGATGATTGAGTTCGACGTGATCATGGGGCTGGCTTGGCTCGCTTCTTGCTACGCCAATGTAGAGCAGAGAGAAGTAATGCGGTTCCGATTTCTGAGGAGCCGGTTGTTGAGTGGGAGAGCACGCAGTATCGCCAGGGGTAGGTTTATTTCCTACCTCAAGGCTAGGAAGATGGTGCGAGAAGGGTATATCTACCATCTCGTTCGGGTGTTTGATCTCGAAGGCTGCGGTACCAGATTTTCCGTCGATTCGGTGGTGAGAGAGTTCCCAGCGTGTTTCAGACGACCTCCGGGTATCCTCCCGAGAGGAGATTGAGTTTTGTATAGATGTGTTGCGGACACTCGGCTATTTCCATTCCGCCATACAGAATGACACTGCCGAGTTGAGAGAGTTGAAGGATCAGCTTAGAGACTTCTGGAGAAGCGGCTTCATCGAGCCTAGTGTTTCTCCCCGGGAGCGCCGGTATTGTTCGTGAAGAAGAAGGGCGGGGCGCTGCATGTGTGTTGATTCTGACGGTGAACAAGGTGACCATTAAGAATAGATACCCTTCCCGGGATTGATGATTTGTTCGACGATTGCGAGGCGCGAGATGTTTCTCCAAGATTGATCTGCGTTCGGGCTATCATCAGTGCAGTCGAGAAGGTGGATGTCCCTAGGATGCATTCGGACGTGCGGGCATTATGAGTTCAGTCATGTCTTTTGGGTTGACGATGCTCGGCGATATTCATGGATTTGATGAACCGAGTGTTCAAACCATTTTTGGACACGTTTGTGATAGTGTTCATTGATGATATCTTGGTTTATTCTCGCCAGGCGAGGCATGCAGAGCATTTGAGGTATCTTGTGATTCTCGAGACCAGCGATTATACGCCAAGTTTTCCAAATGTGAGTTTTGGTTGACTTGGTGGCGTTTCTTGGGCATATTGTCGGGTGATGGCATTCAGTGGATCTGGCCAAGATCGAAGCGATCGGGACTTGGCCTGAACCTACTACTCGGCAGAGGTTCGCGATTTCGGGCCTTGCAGGATATTATCGGCGGTTCGTGGAGAAGTTTGCTTATCTACGCACCATTGACTAGGTGACTCGAAGCGGCTAAGTTTGATGGTGATGCTTGTGGCGGGGTTTCGATTCTTGAAAGAGAAGCGACGACGCCCGTTCTTACTCTTCCGGAGGTCGGATGGTTATGTCGTGTCTTGTGATGTGTCGAGCATCGGGCTGGGATGTGTGTTGATGCGGCAGGTAGAGTTATAACGCACGCATCAGGCGACTTAGAAACACGAGAGGAACTACCCGCCATGATTTGAGTTAGCGTAGTGATTCACGCTTTGAAGATCTGGAGGCACTATTTGTATGGGGTTCACGTGGATATTTATACGGACCACAAGAGCCTCGGTATATCTTGGCAGAGGAGTGAACTTACGGCGAGCGGTGGTTAGAGTTGCTTAAGGATTACGATGTTGATATCTGTACCACGGGAAGGCCAATGTTGTGGCGGATGCTCTTAGTCGTAGGTCGATGGGAGCCTATCGGATGTGCGGCTAGAGAGGAGGGACATGGTTCGTGATTTGCATCGATTAGCGAGCCTTGGTGTCCGTTTGATTGATTACGATAGCGGTGGGGTTCGAGTTCGTGAGGTTGCCGAGTCTTCCATCGTCGAGAGGTGAAGAGGCGATTCGAGGATCGGTGTTGACACGTTATCGTGATCTGACTCTTCGTGAGGCAAGGGTCCTTTGAGTAGCACGATGGGGTGCTAAGGTTTGGCGAGTTGTGTGTTCCGGATGTTTGAGGACTTGGCGGCGAGTTCTAGGGAAGCACGGTAGCGCGTTACTCTATCCATCCGTGCGACCAAGATGTACCACGACCTTAGATCCGTGTATTGGTGGGATGGCTTGAAGAGGGGCGTTGCGAGTTCGTAGCTCGGTGCCCGTGTTGTCGGCGGTGAAGGTAGAGCACGAGGCACGGTGGTTTGTTCTGACGATAGAGATCCCGACACGGAAGTGGGAGGTGATCAACATGGACTTCATCACGGGATTACCTCGCACTCGGAGGAGACATGATTCTATATGGGTTATCGTCGACGGTGTGAAATCAGCCCACTTTCTTCCGTCGGGGCGACTTTTGGTGAGGATTATGCGGACTATATATCAGAGATCGTCGATGCATGGAGTCCCTATTTCGATCATATCAGACAGAGTATCCCAGTTTACGGCTAACTTCTGGAGGTCTTTCCAGAGAGGTTTAGGGGCGAGTGAGCACAATCGCATTCCATCCTGCAGAGCAGACGGGCGAGCGGCACTATCCGACTCTTGAGGATATCTGCGAGCTGTGTTATCGACCGAGTGGTAGGAGGATCATTTGCCTCTAGTTGAGTTTGCGTATAATAATAGCTACCACTCGGTATTCGGATGGCGCCTTATGAGGCATTGTATGGGAGGAAGTGCAGATCGCCTATAGGTTGGTTCGATGTGGGCGAGAATGCAGTTAGTGGGACGGTTGGTGCGTGAGATGGATAAGGTGAAGCTTATCCAGGAGAGGTTGCTGACAGCTCAGAGTCGACAGAGGTCATATGCAGATCATCGTCGTCGGCATCTGAAGTTCGAGGTTCATGATTGGGTTTTCTGAAGGTGTCACCATGAAGGGTGTGATGAGATTCGGGAAGAAAAGCTTCGGCCAGTACATTGGGCCTATCGAGATCGTCGCGAGGTAGGCAAGGTTGCCTACGAGTTGGATCTGTCCGTCTGGAAGCGGTGCATCCGGTGTTTCACGTTTCTATCTTTGAGAGATGTATCGGGGATCCATCTAAGGTACATCCGATTGACGACGTCCGGTGACCAGGGGTTATCGTATGAGAGATTCCCATAGCGATAGTCGATCGTCGAGTTAGGCGTCTGCGGACCAGGATGTGGCTTCGTCAAAGTCTTGTGGCGGAACGAGCTTAGGGAGAGATGGCGTGGGAAGGCGAGGAGGACATGAGGCGGAGGTATCCTCACTTATTCCCACACCTCGGGTAACTTACTTTCCTTTTCTTGATTTAACTTTCGTAAATTGTTAAGTGTTATATTGTGGCCATGTGTGGCAACACCAAGCTATTTAAGCTTTATCGATAATCGTCTTGGGAAGGAATATTCGTGACGAATGTTTCTAAGGAGGAGAATGTTATACCGTATTTCGAGTATATGCGTGAGGCGTGCGTCAAAGTTTAGCTTAAAGTTAGGCCAAGTTGAAAATTGTGCACAACTCGCTAAAAGAATCGTTTCCGAAAGCGTTTCCACGACTTTCGTAGGGTAAATTCCGGCTATGCCATTTCTAATTTTGCGGATTTTTCCGAGAGACGAAACATTTTGGACCAACGGGAGGCGACACTTGGCACCTCCAATTGATGGACTTAGATCGCCCATTGGGCGAATTGGACTTGGATGGCACGTTTTTGTGCCTTTGCACAAGTCAAGGAGTTGGTAGGATATTTGTGTGTAGTAGATAGAATGGACACTTGCCTAAATCTTCACCCTACACTTGCATTGCACTTGGCATCATCTTGAACCTTGGTTGGCCATGTCTTGACCTATAAATACCCCTTAAGATGAAGAGTTCTTCATCCACAAATTCCTTTTCAAGTCTTGAAAAATCCCTCCTCTCTCTAAAGCTTTTCGTCAAAGCCTCACCCCCTCCCTTGAGTGAGCTTGGCGAGGCAACCTCCCCTAGCCTAGCCGAAATCTACCCCCCCTCCCTTGGTAGAAAAGTTGCCTTCTAGTATTGTTATAATGCCCAAAATACCCTAGCCCAAATCCCTTAGTCCTTAGTAGAAGTTGTGAAGAACTTCTAAGGTTTCCTTGGAGCGTACAACTTAGGAGCTAAACCTTGCTCAGTATGACTTTTATCTAGGATATTATTGGGCTTAGAGTAAATAATCCTAACCCTCTTTTGTATTAGAGAATGCATCTGTAGAAGTATAAGAATAAGTATTAAATACTTAGAAGAATATTCTGAGAATAGAATTGAGTTATCACGATGAAGGGTTTAAAAGAAGAATAGTCAAACTGTACTTACTTAGGACTGTTTTCACAGTAGACTTGAGTAGCTCACCGGGTAGGGAAGTGCTGCCCAATTCTCCGTAGAATAGAGAACCCTCTGCTTAGAACTGTTTTCAGAGTAGTCTGAACGTTGATAGACGTGTCTGACTATTATAGGTTGATTCTCTGCGCGCGACATATTCAACTTGGCAGGTGGTTTTCGCCGAGAAGGTATGTGATTCTTCCTAAAGCATGATATTTTAAAATATATGTAGTACGGTAGACGTACATGTGTTAACTGAATAATAACTACGGCAATGTCTTTTGACTTAAGCCTGAATAATACTTACGGCAATGTCTTGCGACTTAAGCCTGAATAATAAGGATCTGAAAGCATTTCAAAAGAATACTGAATCATTTTTAAACAGAAGAGAACAAATTGGTTTTAAAACAGAAGCTTAAGAGTTATACTAGCTTTATGGGAAGTTAGGTATAACCACTTAACAATAATAAAAGGAACAGTTTACCTATGTGTTCATAACAGACTTATATTGATTTGTGAAAAGAATAATAAGATGGTTTGATAAGTAGACATGATATGATGCTATGTGTGTTAGTGTCTTGTAACGTTTGTGTAAGAGAGTATTCTTGTTGTGCTTATGTTGTTTAACGATAAGCTGTTATGTTAGTATAATATCACTCACCTCTTGACATATGCAGGGGTTAAGTGCCTCCGTGCGGGGTAGACTCGGTGATGCAGGACCATGATTCGAGAATACCTCATGCGGGTCCAAAGGGACCTATGCGGAGCTACTGGGAGTTCGAGGTTAGTGATGCGGGGTTATACCTCATGCGGTCTATGTGGCCATGCGGACTACGAGTCGGGGCGATACGCAGGAGTAGCTACCCTCGATGCGGGGTTACATACCTATGCGGGCCTATATGAGTGGCCTATGCGGACTACGGAGTCGTGATTAGGCTTGCATGGTGATACTACGGGCAATTGGCCTGCTTGATCATTCGCAGCCTAGAAAAGACACATACAGTTTACCTATTGTTGCTCTTGTTTATGATGTGGCACTATGCGGTTACCTTAGTTGTTTCATACATACTTGCAAAACTGATTTTAAAATGATATGTTTTCATTTAAGTACTTCTGATTTCATATACTTAGTACTGTTATGCCGACCTCGCCGGGGCTGCGTTCATGCGCGAGTAGGCGGCAGTGCTAGATCCACATCCTTAGGATCTCTTGCGTTGGTGTCGGGAGCTCCATCTTCTCGGAGGCTCTACTTTTAGGTATGATCTCCTGTTGTAGATAGTTTTGTCTGATCGAGGGTATGGCGGGGCCTGTCCGCCATAGTTGTTTATTTCCTTAGTGGTGCGTAGTCATGTTATGCAGTTGGGATGTAGCAAAACCTTGGTTATGTATATATGCAGAAAGACAACCCTTTTCTCGAAAGCGTGTATCATTTACAATTATTGCATGTCTTGTTTTATATTCATTGATTTTCTACGATGTATGACTACTTGGGTGCGGGTAAGGCACGATCCACGAGCCGAACGGTCGTGACACGCAGATTTACTATGTTGTATGATTAGAAGGTGCGGGTAGGGCACCGATGCGGCCGGTCGGTCGTGACAAAAGTGGTATCGAGCGATTAGTCCTCGGAAAGTGTCTACAGACCGTGTCTAGTAGAGTCTTGATTATCGGTGTGTTGTGCTCCACATCTATAATCAGGAGGCTGCAGGACATTTAGGATTGGTTTCCATTCTTATCACTCTGAGATCGTGCGATAGAGCTGTGTTGTTAGGGTCGTCTCTCCCCTAACGAGTTATGTTGATTGCAGCTACGAGAAAGGCAGCAGTGACCCAGTAAGGACTGTGTGGATTGCGTATCCAAGTTGGTAATAATTGTAGTATAGTTGGTATTGTGACATACATCTATATGGAGTTATGTATGAGGGTCAGACACGTGTTGCCTAGAATGATTTTAGATTACCAAGAGTTGGTAAAGACTAACTAGATACCGGGAAGGTATGGAACAGTTAATGAATTCCCGCCAAGGTCTTATGTTTTATTTTGAGATAATTGGGAAAGGATGAGCTGCCTGATAGGGCAGTGAACCCTTAAGAAGTCATGTTAAGAAACTTAATGGAATACCATGCTAATAGATTAAGCTACATGGTAGGCTTATGAGAATTGTACGGATGAGGTCCGTATAGAGTAAGTAATGGTTGTTGTGATTAAGACGACACGATTATGGTATTATGAGAAATTATTGTACCCGTTTACGGGGGTACTGGTAAGGTAGGCTTGGAGCATGGATATTGCGAGCCTAAGAATATTGATAACCGCCGAGACCTTAGGTATATATAAGGCCTTCTCGGGCAATAAGATTTTATGCAGACTTCGGGTTGGAGTTAAGCGCAACGGTGGGTCGGGTTGAGGACCTATTATGGGTTGCCTCACGATTTGAAATGGAGTGCGATCAGTTGGTAGTAGTCCCGCTACGTGACAAGGTCACGAGGGTGCGAGGCCCAAGTCTAGTTAATTGTTTTACGGGTTCGTGGACGCGTTCCACCGGAACCAGGTCGAGAGAGCCGGAAATGGCCTTATATTGTTTAAAGGAGTGACTCCAAAAGATTGGGGGCCAGAATCGGTATGGGGGTTATGTATGTATGCTAGTATGAGTTGGAAGTACGGAAAGGGTACGACCAGTAAGAAAGATAGCAACCAAGTGTAAAGGAATAGAGCCTGAATCCATAAGAACCTTTCGAGGTAACTACACCCGTGAGTATTTGGGGTGGTAGCTGAGCGGGTATATGAGAATTGCCCGGTGATTATACAGTCGTCAGACCCTAGTAGACCTAGTAGAGATGATTATGACAGACTTTGAGGTCATTATGAGTATGGACTAGTTGGCTTTGTGAGTGCCAAGGTTGACATATTAGTATAAGTATTGTTATGTGGCCATGGGTGGCATATGTAATATGAAGGGTGCAGTGAAAGGAGACTATGTCGCTATCTAATTAGATTGGACTCCGAAAGAACATTCGGGGACGAATGTTTCAAAGGGGGGAAGAATGTTACACCCCGTAACTCCAGGACATGTTTAAGAGAATGTACGTAAGGAACTCAAGACTTGAAAAGGGTACGAAAGGAAGAATTGTTTTTCTGACGGAAAATCTTTCGAACGTCGGAAAGGAAAAATGTTCGTTGAGGAGAATTGGATTCTCAAAATGCATTAATTGAGGATTATGGAATGTATTATCATTATGGAAATTTAATCTTATGGATTTGGTCACGTGGGGCCCACCCGAGGAATTTACGTTTTGTGGGACCCACGAGGGTTACAGAATTTTATGGACGAATGGGAGGGCGACACGTGGCACCCCCCCCCCACATGTTCTTGGACGAAATTATGCAAGGGTAGTATGGTCATTGACCATGATAGAAGACTAAGTCTTGCAAGTAGAGCTTGACATTGTTGACTAAGTCAAGAGCCACTTGGCTTGATCCCATTCATCCAATTTTAACAAGTGTTATGATCTAGACCCTTCATTGTAGTATATATCCTATACTAGTGCAAGATGACTTTCATACTTAGAAAAATTTTCAAGAACTTGTCTTGTTGAAGAACAAGCTCTCGGCTTTGAGCTTTTTAGGAAGACAAAATTTTTCAATTGTTGTCCATTATTCACAAGACTTTAACCCAAGGTCCCTAAGGGTATTGTAAGGTTATCTCAATAGAAAGATCCCGGAAAAACCGCATTTTTACGTTAGTCGCAAGGCGAAAACCCAAGGTGTTCTTCAACTTTGAAGTTGGAAATAGAAGAGGAGTTTTTCACAAGCTTCTAAGGGTTGCAAATAGCGGATTGGAACGTCAAGAAAAGGAGTTGGAGTTGCTAAGGATCGACTTAGGGTTTTTGATCATTTTGAGCTTAAGGAGGTAATAATCTCCGTCTTGCTATTAAAATTCAAGATTTCATGTGGTAGTAGTTAGAAATGATCATGTGGATTATATTATGAAGAATGATATGTGTTATGGAATATTTGGATGGAATCCGAAAAGTTGCATGATTTAGCCTTTAAGATTGTAATTCAATTTAGTTACTAGTTTAGCCGTCGCATGTTATCTAGAGTTGATTAAGGTGGTTATAATTGCTAAGTTGTTTATGACTATATAACATGTTAGACCTAAAGAACTTGGATTAAAAAGGAATTGGAAAGGTTGTTAAGTTGTTACACCTTTTGGCCGAAAATGACATTGTATTGTGGACTAGTTTGACATCATTGTGGGGCGGAATTTTACACGTATTGTAAGGCGTGTAATCCCCTTTGATTGGTTGTTGTTTTGAGCCTTAAATGTGGCGTGTTTGGTTATTGTATTCGGCCTTGAAAAAGGTGGCAAAGTATGTAGAAACAAAGGAAGTGTTGTCCGATTTTCCGTAGAATTTAGTGACTTTACACTTAGAATATTCTACGTTCGAAGCTAGAGGTTAATGGACATATTATGGCCATTTTAGGTAGAAGTACTAAGTATAGCGGATTCTACTTGAAGAATGGAATAGCTATCAAGGTTGAAGTACTTCGGAGCATTTTGCTATTTGTCGATAATCGTCGCGAGGTATGTGAACCTCTTCCTTCTTTAGACATGATTCTATGTATGGAATATACACGTGGTATTATTTCATGATTTCCTTCTACTCTTAGAAGTTAAGAAGTATGTATGTTGATTCACTCTACGTAAGGGTTATGTCTAAGTTATCCTAAGTTCTTACCAAGTCTTATGGGGGATGTTGGTAAGAGTCGTTAGAAGGTATTTGGAGCCAAGTTGACTTGGCTAATTTACGGCACGAATGAGAATAAGTATCGAACAAGCCATTGCAGCGTTAATAAAGGAAAATGCAATGACGATAAATTATATTAAAACAAGTAGAATTCTCCATCTGCATAGAAGCTAAGATAAGACAAAATTGTATTACATTTTCTAGATCATGGCTGCTTTAATGAGATCAGTATAAACAAGTATAACCTATTCACACATATAAGGCATATGTTGCTTAAATTAAAGAGTTTACGTTATGAAGTGTTAAGACTATGAACTACGAAACTTGATTCTAAAAGATAAGAGACTTGAAAGTATACGATACTTGGTTTTCGAAAGTATAAGTCTCTTGGTTATAAAAATAATGTATTTGCCTAAAGTATAAACTTAGTATTACGACTTTATGGGAAGTGGGTTATAATAGCTTTATGGAAAGTTAAAAGATTGGTTTACTCTAAGTAATGAGAAATGTTTTGAAATAAAGAAAGGCAAATGGATTTAAAAGCATCAATTGCTTAAAGTTTTAAGGAAAGAAGTCACTTGATTTAGAAGCCGAAAAATGTATTTCTAAAAGTGTAGTGACTTAGGTAAAATGTAAACAAGCCTTGATACTACGGGTGTTAGTATCTTGGGGTTTTATATGAAAAAGAGTCTTTTGAAAAGTATGTAAGCACGTAGTACTTTGGGTTAATTCCCGGATTTTTATGTGTGAAACGAAAGTGCCATGAGTTTATAAAATGGAAGTCTAAAGGTTTAATGAACTTGCCTATGTTTGCTTGTGATAGCTTTGAGTGCAAGTATTATATGTTTACGTTGTCGTGACTCTCAGTTGGAGGGCCGGCTGTCTTGTTGTAAGTCTACTTGGGCGTGCAAGCGGTGATGTGGGATTCCACGGGTATGCTTCCATTATGATTGATCCTTGGACATGCTTATACGATGTGGGATTCCGGGGCATGTGACCAGGAGGCGGGTTAGATTCCCGGATTTGTTTTATTACCCATGGCCATGCTTATACGATGAGGGATTCCGGGGCATGCGACCATGCTATGTACGACTATTACTCCATGGGCTAGCTCCCTATGAAGACATGTACCCACGATGAGGATTAGGGGCATGTTATATTATTACTCCATGGGCTAGCTCCCCATGAAGACCTGCACCTACGATGAGGGATGCCGAGGGCACGTTATGTCCATGCTTATACGATGAGGGATTCCGGGGCATGCGGCCACGCTATATATATATATATATATATATGTGTGTGTTGTATATGTGTACGCCGACAGTGAGGAATGATGCCACGGGCGCGTCACATGGTTATATGTTACACCTACGGTTGTCGGCAGTGATGTGGGATTCCACAGGCAGGAGATATATATATGTATTGTGTATGTATGCACGGCGGTGAGGTGGGATGCCACGAGGCGCGTCACATGGTTATATTTTACACTTATGGTTGTCGGCGGTGATGGGGATTCCACGACGCGCTTTGATATTTGTGTGACTTGATCGCGTCCCAGATTGGGCCGGGTAGTATATGCGTCCCTCTATAAAGGGCCGGATTATGTTATGAAAGATAAGTAAGGTATATGGTAATGAACTTAATGACTTCTCCTAAGTATGTACCTAAGATATGGCTATAACTCTTAATGGAATGGAAAAGATAATGATGTGCAATTAAGTTCATAAGTGGTAATGACACGGCGGATCCGTATGTACTTTTATACTTGCCCCTGTCATTCTTTTGTACAGTTATGATATGTTTACTGTACTTTATTTCTTCCATATTAAATTTTTGTTATCGACCCGCCGGGCTGCGTTAAATGTCCGCGAGTTTAGGTACCTGATTGTGGATCCGCGAGCTTAGGATCTGGTTGGCATTTGAGATGGCTCGATGTTCGGAGTTGTCATGGCTATGTATATTCGAAGTGCGGCGGGCCTTGTCGTCATAGTATTTGTTCAAATCTTAGAGTGCGTATTCATCGTAATTTGGGTAGCTAGAGTTGTTTTACATTGTTAAGCAGTGTAGACCACTTTCGGGTAATGTCACGACCGATCCGGGCGTGGATCGTGCCTTACCCCCTGCACCCTAGTGATACAACATCAGAGAAAATCAGCGAAAATAAAAAAAAACTAAAACATGAGACAAGTCATAAAGCATGAACCAGGCTAACCAAAACGGTCACCTTCCTGAATATATACATATATCGAACTGAACAGTTAAATCCTTTTACAAAACCCTGCCCACAACAGTACTACAGACCTCTAAGAATGTAACCATAACTATGACGGGACAGGGCCCCGCCATACCCCTGAATGTACAAGTAACTACACTGACAGGGGACTATACCAAAGATAAGTCTCCGGAGAAACGGAGCTTCCCAAACGCTTTGTGATCCTAAGAGTGCGGATCCACAACCGATGTACCTCTACTGCGGCATGAACGGCCCGAAGGAGGTCGATGCAGTACCAAGTATGTGAAGCGTAAAATCGTAAATGAAATCATAATAGTCTATATAAAGCAGGAGACATGTATGATAACCAAACTACGATCCATAATATATAACGATCATGTCAAGTCGTGGACTCACGCCTCAAAGTCATTACTCAAGTATAACAATGGGTCTCACGCCCGACATCAATCATGCGTGGAATACCTTCCTCATCGGCGATCTATGATATAATCACACTAAGAAGTACACATGAACACTAGGTCCCACCTGTGTCATAACAACCGTACTAACAATACTATACAACCAAACCACGAAGCTGACACGGGGCAAGTACGAAAGCCAACTACCAGATACCAAGCCTGCGCCACGCGGTGGCGAGGCAAATCTGAAGGCTAACTACGGTACGAGTCGTGTCACGAGACTTCGCCACTAAACCGAGCGGGCAAGTCACGAAGGCTAATTACTGGTACCAAGGCGAATCACCACGAGGCGGGGCAAATGAAGCCAACCACGGATACCAAGGCGAATCGGTAAAACCTCGCGGAGCTAGTCCATGGAATAACACTATCAACGGGAAACGAACCTCATCATGGCGCGATACGTGGACCATCCATCGAGTCAGTATGCCCATGGACTATCATAGTGGAAGCATACCCGTGGGCCGCCCATCGTGTCAGTATGTCCAAAATGATCAAGAATAACACGACCGACCCTCCATCGAGAGATGCGGTAACATAAGAATACAACACTTGCACAATCAAGGCTATCACACGCAAACATAGGCACGTTACACACAACTCAAGGTACTTTCATTTTATGACAAGTCCAGGTTTTAATCCCCAAAGTACTACGTATGTTAAATTCTTTTTAGAAGATCCATTTCTTTTACAAAAGTCACCCGATACCCGTAGTATCAAAATAAAGTGACTAACATTTTAATTAAACCAAAACAACTTCCAGACTTTCCTTTTTAAACCAAATTAAGACAATACCATGCCTTCTTTTTAGACCAAAACCCTTTTCCTTTTAAAGTCAAGTTACCATTTTAAAACCAATGATAAAAACCATTCCTTTGTTTTCATAAAGTCGTTATAACTAACTTCCCATAAAGCTGTTATAACACTTTATGTTCTAAACCAAAAACTCTTTAATTCCACAAGTTTCTTTTCTTTTAAAACAACAACAAGTATTCTTTTAAAACCCAAATAACTTACTCTTTTCAAAACAAGTAACCTATACTTAAAATCAAGTTACTTCTCTTTTTCCGAAAACAAGTCGTTATAAGTCAAGTCTCTTATCTTTCAAGATCAAGTCTCTTAACTTTCAAAATCAAGTCGTTTATAAGTCAAGTCTCTTATCTTCTAAAATCAATAAACCACTCTTTTACCTACATAAAGTCGTTATAACTAACTTCCCATAAAGCTATTATAACACCTTATGTTTTAAACCAACCAAATCACTTAGCACGTGTACGTCTACCGTACTACATAGTTCACAACAATCATGCTAGAAAAGATAGGAAGAGGTTCACATACCTCGCGACGATTATCGACAATTAGCAAAACGCTCCACGATCAGTAACCACGCTGGCGTTTCCACTCTTCAAGTAGAATACGCTACTCGTAGTACTGCAACCTATAAAGGCCACAAAACGCCTATCAACACCTAGATCTCTTCGTAGAATATTCTAACTGCAAGATTCCTTATTCTACAGAAAATTCGGCAGCACCTCCCCCCCCGCTATCACATAAATCTCCTCCCCTACCAGGGCCACTGTGCCAACAACTCCCAGGGGATTACACGTCTAATCGGACGTGTTCAATTCTGCTTCACAAAAATACTACACAAGTCTACTGTAAATACAATTCAATGTAAATACAGTTCAATTCTTACCAATATCCATTCTATATATAGTATACTCAACTATACATTACAACAACATGTAATATCCAATTACAATAGGGGGACATAGATTATTACCTCGATAAGCCCAAAATTATCCAAGATTATATGTCGATCCTGAGAAACGTTTAGCTCCAATTCCTTACGCTCCAACCCTCTCCAAGCGACCCATAGAAGTTTCTAAACAACTTCTCTAAACACTTCAACCAAGCTATGAAGGTTTTTCTAGGGTTTCGTTTTGCGACTATTGGAATAAAGTAGTATTTCCGGGCTCCTAGTATTAAAACAACTTTGGAATACTACTAGGGATACTAGGCCAAGATATTTGGGATAATACAACAATACACAAGGTATTTCTACACAAGAGGGGGGGGGGGGGGAGGGACGAAAACTCTTCAAAGGGGAGGGAGTATTATTTTGCCTTGAAAGCTCTTAAGTGAGGAATGAAATTATTCATCAAGCTAAGGGGGTTTATATATAGGATTCAAGGGTTAGGATCAAGGTAAGTGTATGGTCAAGATTGGGCCTTGTGGGTGTGGGTCCCACCACACCACATGGCCAACGATTTGCTTCTCCAAGTGTCAAGGCCATTCGGCCAAGGGGACAAGTGGCTAGCCACTTGTCCCTCCAATTTCGGCCAAGGGTGCCACATGGGGGTGACACGTGTCGCCCCCCGATTGGTCCAAAATATTTCGTCTTCCGAAAATATCCAAAATACCGAAAATCTCAAAAACAAAGCGGGCCCCACAAAATCGTTAATTTCTCCCGTGGGCCCCACGTGACCATTTCCGAAAATAAAATCTCAAAATTCTAATATAATTCAAGAAGTCCAAATACCAAATCTGGGAATCCAATTCCCATTAACGAACATTTTTCTTCACAAAAACCGGAAACTTTTCCGTCGAAAAAAATCACATCTTTCTTTCTTTCCAAAATTTCTGTCGTATTCTCGTACGTACGTCTCCACATACATACCCTGGAACTACGGGGTATAACATTCTTCCCCCCTTAGAAACATTCCTCCCGAATGTTCCTTCTAAGCCCCTAATCAAACGTGTGTCGGTATAGTCTCCACTACTATACTTACAAAACCAATCATGCCATCAATGGACATAGTATAACATACAAATCCAAGCCAACGAGGAATCACCTCTAACATCACAAAAAGCTCACACCCATGGTCTAAAGGATACTCCCTTCGCATCTTCACTTCACAAAAGAAATGATCACAGTTTCATAACACATTGTTCGCTTCTCTTCTTACTCGTCGCCCGCTTTCGTACACGAACTCTTTCTAGTACACATACCACACTTGATCCGCTCAATTTCCACAACCCTGGAGTTACCACCTCCAAACTTGGTCATCTTACAAGCCTCAAATTCCCTCAAGGCCATTCCCGGCCTTCACGATTCGATTCTGGTCGAACACATACACGAACTCATACGATGGTTACCTAAACCTGGGTTAGCACCCTCGTGACCCTACCACCTGGCGGGACCACCTCGAACTGACCCCACCCCAAACCGGGTTGCGGGTTGACCCGTGAATGGTCCTCAACCCGACCCATAATCGCACCAGACTCTTGTTCCCCGATCCGGAACAACCTTACCTATACAAGTCCTGAAAGCTACTACTTTCATCCAACACAACCCAAGGAATTATCCCTCAATACATTTCACGCATACCAAGTGTTTCGACAAAGACTAACCGTAAAAATCTTTTTCTCAGGATGGCCTTACATCTAAGGTCTCAACGTGTAATATTCTAAGGTTAACACCTTCCATGTCCCCATACTTATCCTTTCAACTAACCATGTTTTCTAACTCACAAATAACACAACGCTATCCGCACATAGCACACAATAATAAGATCATTATATCAAGCACACTAAGCTCTAGAGGGTTAAGGATATACCTGTATCTACCGCTTCACTCTAATCATAGGCCTGCCCTGCAGGGCGCATAGTTGTAGAAGGTGATGAACCAGCCATAGATCCTGAAGGCTGAGTCTCTACATCCGCGCTACCTCTAGTCGGACAATTTCTCGCAAAATGGCCCTGCTGGCCGCATGTAAAACAACCTCCCGAACCAGCACGACACTCCCCCTTATGGATTCTACCGCAACGGCCATACTGAGGTAAGGGTGGCCTCATCTGGTCAACACCACTACTCCCCTAAAAATCTGAAACACAGGAGCCACGACCGCTCACGAATATCGAACGCCCGACAACTGTGGAGGACCACTCTGTACTGATGGAGGCGCATAACTAGTCTGCTGCTGAGGCAGTCCGCCTCGAAAGTTGCCAAAAGACCCTGCTGTTCTGGCCCTCTTCTGCTGATCCCGGTCATTCCGTCGACCTCTCCGCTCCTCACACCCAAGTGTATAAGCCTGCATGCGGGCAATGTCCATGCCCGGCTGAAGAGCTACGCCCGAGCAACTCTCTGCCAAATAATCGTCTAGCCCCGTGACATAGCGGTGCACTCTGTCCTCCATACTAGCTACAAACGCGGGGACATATCGGGCCAACGAGTCGAACTCCACGTTGTACTCCCGAACCGTACGCCCGTCCTGCCTCAACATCAAAAATCTGTCGGCCCGATCC
The DNA here is from genome assembly GCA_029844215.1 of Przewalskia tangutica. Taxonomy (NCBI): domain Eukaryota; kingdom Viridiplantae; phylum Streptophyta; class Magnoliopsida; order Solanales; family Solanaceae; genus Przewalskia; species Przewalskia tangutica. Next base: position 74,317,660 of record CM056723.1, on the reverse strand, counting down.
CTCCTCATCTGTGGGGGCAAGAAATGTGCAAGAAATGCCTCTGAGAACTCGTTCCAAACAGCTGGAAGTGCATGTTCTCCCCGGGACAGCTCCCACGAATCAAACCAGTCGACTGCGGTATCACGCAGCCGATGCGAACCGAAGATCACGGACTCGGTCTCCGAAGCCTTGATCACTCTCATGATCCGCTGTAACTGTCGGATAAACTCCTGAGGGTCATCCTCAGCTCTCGATCCATATACACTGGTGGACTGCAACTTAAGAAGTCCCGAAGTCTCCAACTATCGGCCCTGGGGTGCACTACTGGTACCCCGGCTCCCGTCTGTCCTCAAGTCTCGCCATAAACCTAACTAGTAACTGGGCCATCTCCTTGCAACCCATATCCTCTGTTCCTGGCCGTGGGACTGGAGGCTCAGATATTGTGGCCTCAGTAGCCACTACTGCGGCTCTAAACTCTGCTGGGGCTGGCGGCATCGTAGAATCCTCCGTCTGTAGCACCACCTCAGGTAAAAACTGGGTCTGCCTCGTAACCCTCGTGCTCTACTCGACTCCTCTGCTGCCTTGCCCTTCTGGGCTCTGGTTGCCTTGCGTGGAGGCATAACTGATATAAAATAATACGTCAGAGGGAGTCCAACTTACAACACAACTTTAAGGCACGATCTCAGAGTGAGAAGAATGGAAACCAATCCTAAATGTCCTGCAGCCTCCTGATTATAGATGTGGTGCACAACACACCGATAATCAAGACTCTACTAGACACGGTCTGTAGACACTTTCCGAGGACTAACTGCTCTGATACCACTTTTGTCATGACCCGATCCCGGGCCCGTGACTGGTGCCTTACCCCGGGCACCCTAGTGATACAACATCAGAGAAAATCAGCGGAAATAAAAAAAACTAAAACATGAGACAAATCATAAAGCATGAACGAGGCTAACCAAAACGGTCACCTTCCTGAATATATACATATATCGAACTGAACAGTTAAATCCTTTTACAAAACCCTGCCCACAACAGTACTACAGACCTCTAAGAATGTAACCATAACTATGACGGGACAGGGCCCCGCCATACCCCTGAATGTATAAGTAACTACACTGACAGGGGACTATACCAAAGATAAGCCTCCGGAGAAACGGAGCTTCCCAAAACGCTGGACTGTGATCCTAAGAGCGCGGATCCACAACCGATGTACCTCTACCTGCGGCATGAACGCAGCCCCCCGAAGGAGGTCAGTACAACAGGTACCAAGTATGTGAAACTGTAAAATACTGTAAATGAAATCATAATAGTCTATATAAAGCACGAGACATGTATGATAACCAAACTACAGCCCATAATATATAAACAGTCATGTCAAGTCAGGGACTCACGCCCTCAAAGTCATTACTCAAGTATAACAATGGGTCTCACGCCCACAACATCAATCATGCCCGTGGAATACCTTCGCCAGCTGCGAAGCGATCATGATATAATCACACTAAGAAGTACACATGAACACTAGGTCACACCCGTGTCATAACAACCGTACTAACAATACTATACAACCAAACCACGAAGCTGACACGGGGCAAGTACGAAATCCAACTACCAGATACCAAGCCTGCGCCACGCGGTGGCGAGGCAAATCTGAAGGCTAACTACTGTGTACCAAGGCGTGTCACGAGACTTCGCCACTAAACCGAGCGGGCAAGTCACGAAGGCTAACTACCAGTACCAAGGCGAATCAGCCACGAGGCGGGGCAAGTCGAAAGCCAACCACGGATACCAAAGCCGAATCGGTAAAACCTCGTGGAGAGCTAGTCCATGGAATAACACTATCAACAGGAAACGAACCCTCATCATGGCGCATACGTGGACCATCCATCGAGTCGATATGCCCATGGACTATCATAGTGGAAGCATACCGTGGGCGCCCATCGTGTCGAGATGTCCAAATGATCAAGAATAACACGACCGACCCTCCATCGAGAGATGCGGTAACATAAGAATACAACACTTGCACAATCAAGGCTATCACACGCAAACATAGGCACGTTACACACAACTCAAGGTACTTTCATTTTATGACAAGTCCAGGTTTTAATCCCCAAAGTACTACGTATGTTAAATTCTTTTTAGAAGATCCATTTCTTTTACAAAAGTCACCCGATACCCGTAGTATCAAAATAAAGTGACTAACATTTTAATTAAACCAAAACAACTTCCAGACTTTCCTTTTTAAACCAAATTAAGACAATACCATGCCTTCTTTTTAGACCAAAACCCTTTTCCTTTTAAAGTCAAGTTACCATTTTAAAACCAATGATAAAACCATTCCTTTGTTTTCATAAAGTCGTTATAACTAACTTCCCATAAAGCTGTTATAACACTTTATGTTCTAAACCAAAAACTCTTTAATTCCACAAGTTTCTTTTCTTTTAAAACAACAACAAGTATTCTTTTAAAACCCAAATAACTTACTCTTTTCAAAACAAGTAACCTATACTTAAAATCAAGTTACTTCTCTTTTACGAAAACAAGTCGTTATAAGTCAAGTCTCTTATCTTTCAAGATCAAGTCTCTTAACTTTCAAAATCAAGTCGTTTATAAGTCAAGTCTCTTATCTTCTAAAATCAATAAACCACTCTTTTACCTACATAAAGTCGTTATAACTAACTTCCCATAAAGCTATTATAACACCTTATGTTTTAAACCAACCAAATCACTTAGCACGTGTACGTCTACCGTACTACATAGTTCACAACAATCATGCTAGAAAAGATAGGAAGAGGTTCACATACCTCGCGACAATTATCGACAATTAGCAAAACGCTCCACGATCAGAACCTGCTAGCCGTTTCCACTCTTCAAGTAGAATACGCTACTCGTAGTACTGCAACCTATAAAGGCCACAAAACGCCTATCAACACCTAGATCTCTTCGTAGAATATTCTAACTGCAAGATTCCTTATTCTACTGAAAATTCGGAAGCACCTCCCCCCCCGCTATCACATAAATCTCCTCCCCTACCAGGGCCCGCTACCAGGCCAACAACTCCCAGGGGATTACACGTCTAATCGGACGTGTTCAATTCTGCTTCACAAAAATACTACACAAGTCTACTGTAAATACAATCCAATGTAAATACAGTTCAATTCTTACCAATATCCATTCTATATATAGTATACTCAACTATACATTACAACAACATGTAATATCCAATTATAATAGGGGGACATAGATTATTACCTCGATAAGCCCAAAATTATCCAAGATTATATGTCGATCCTGAGCAACGTTTAGCTCCAATTCCTTACGCTCCAACCCGCTCCAAGTGACCCATAGAAGTTTCTAAACAACTTCTCTAAACACTTCAACCAAGCTATGAAGGTTTTTCTAGGGTTTCGTTTTGCGACTATTGGAATAAAGTAGTATTTCCGGGCTCCTAGTATTAAAACAACTTTGGAATACTACTAGGGATACTAGGCCAAGGTATTTGGGATAATACAACAATACACAAGGTATTTCTACACAAGAGGGGGGGGGGGAGGGATGAAAACTCTTCAAAGGGGAGGGAGTATTATTTTGCCTTGAAAGCTCTTAAGTGAGGAATGAAATTATTCATCAAGCTAAGGGGGTTTATATAGAGGATTCAAGGGTTAGGATCAAGGTAAGTGTATGGTCAAGATTGGGCCATGTGGGTGTGGGTCCCACCACACCACATGGCCAACGATTTGCTTCTCCAAGTGTCAAGGCCATTCGGCCAAGGGGACAAGTGGCTAGCCACTTGTCCCTCCAATTTCGGCCAAGGGTGCCACATGGGGGTGACACGTGTAGCCCCACGATTGGTCCAAAATATTTCGTCTTCCGAATATATCCAAAATACCGAAAATCTCTAAAACAAAGCGGTCCCACAAAATCAGAATTTCTCCCGTGGGCCCCACGTGAGTATTTTCGAAAATAAAATCTCAAAATTCTAATATAATTCAAGAAGTCCAAATACCAAATCTGGGAATCCAATTCCCATTAACGAACATTTTTCTTCACAAAAACCGGAAACTTTTCCGTCGAAAAAAATCACATCTTTCTTTCTTTCCAAAATTTTTGTCGTATTCTCGTACGTACGTCCCCACATACATACCCTGGAACTACGGGGTATAACAGGTAATTTTTATATTATGGCAGCTTTATCGGCTTGGCCTTGGTTTTAAAAAAAAAAGAGTGTTATTTATCTTCCGCAGCTTACTATGTTGTATGATTAGAAGGGTGCCCAGGTAGGTCACCAGTCGCGGCCCGGGATCGGGTCGTGACACTCCCGCCCGTAGTATCATTAAGCAATCCTACTCCTGAGACTGTTTCACCTTTATGGGTCTTGTGGACCCGCATAAGGTCATCACCTCGCATGAGACTATTTCACCCGCATGAGGTCATCCGCCTCGCATGGGACTATTTCACCCGCATGGACCCTGTGGGCCCGCATGAGTACAAGCGCCGCACTCGCATCATGGGTAGCAAATCCATGGAATAAATAGTAATAATAATAATAATAATAATACATAAATCAGCACAACCGGCTATCATACATAACATAAGCGCTACCGGCTTATCATAACGTAAACGTAAGCAAGTTAAGAATATCTCCTAACTCCTTAATAACATTTCTAGTACATCCTCTCATTTTAGTTACTTAAGGCACTACATGTCGTTTTAAAAGGAAATCCGGGAATTTAACCCAAGTACCACGTTCCTTAAACCTTTTTAGAAAATGACTCCTTTTTATGTAAAAATCCCAAGTTACCAATAACCGTAGTATCAAGTCACGACAACTTTTCAAAACAAGTCACGTTTTACCTTTAAAAATACAATAGGCTTCTAAAAGTGAAGTGACTTCATCTCTTTTAAAACCTTAGGCAATTAATGCCTTAAAAACAATTTGCCTTCCACAAATCCAAATCCTTTATTCGTACTTATTTCACTTGGAGTAAACCTTTCCTTATTAACCTTTCATAAAGCCAATACAACCAACTTCCCATAAAGTTGTTATATTACCATTATACACTAGTCAAACACATCTCCCTATATCCAAGGGACTTATACCATAAAACGAAACAAGTATCATATACTTAAAACAAGTGAAAAATGTCAAATCTTGACGCTCACCGTACTACATAGGTACAACTACTCATGCTCAAGAGATAAGAAAGCTCCACATACCTCTTCGGTCAATCCACTTGCTAAGCCCAAAATACCGCACGTAATATGTCAACCTATAATGACCATAATACGTTTATTAACCTCTAATTTTAATGTAGACATTTCCAAGTTCAAAGTTACTAATTCCTATGGAAAATTGGGCAGCATTTCCTTTGTTTCTACATACTTGCCACCTTTTTCAAGGCCGAATTCAACATCCAAACGCCACATTTAAGGCCCAACAATCCAAACATTTCAAAGGGGATTACACACCTAAACTTGGGTGTGTAAAATTCTGCCCCAAAGGTACAATAATTAACTTAACAAGTCTAAGGTAGTTTTTAGACTACAACATGCTCACATAATCTTCTTAACCAATTCTTTCACATCCAAACCATATTTCTTACATGCAACATCAATAACTAGCTATAAGAGAAGAATTGTTACCTTAGAGCTTTAGCCAAAATTATTCCAACAATTTTGCTAGCCTCTTTTCCAAGAACACCACCACAACAACCCTTACAAGCTAGCCACAAGCTTCCTTCTTGTCCTAACTTTTCAGATTCTCCTTAAGCTTTGAATTCCTCTTGGAATTCTAGAGAGAAGTGAGAGCTCTAGCTTTAGAGAGAGAGAAAGACTTTGAAAGATGACCAAGTCTTCAAGACTTGGTCAATATAAAGGACATGCAAAAATCAGATGGGGGGGGACACTTGTCACCCTCCCATGGCCTTTTTAAAAGAAGAAATCTGATTTTTCTCAGTTTTTCCGCCAGAATTCCCGCCTCGGCCCTGTACTGAAACTTCCGCCACCTCACGAACTTCCGCCATGTCCGCTTCCGGCCGCGGCGCTGCAACTTCAGCGATCCTCGAATATCCGCGCCGCTGCCTCGCATCCAGCCGTGGCCTCGCATCCGCGCCGCGCCCCGTGGCTCCCGAACCACATTTCTGTTCGACTGCGCACTAAACGTGTAACTCCCATAACTTTCTACTCCGATGTCCTATCGACGAACGGTCGGTTGCGTTGGAAACTAGACTCAATGAACTACGCACTAGGCCTTTGAAACACTTAGGAACTCTCAATGTAGCGGGTCATAACCCGCCTCAAAGTTGACTAAAACCCGTCCGAAACAATCCGTCAACCTATCTTTCGAAAATTTTAAGTCTTACTCCCTTTCGTACGCTCTCACACGTAAGGCCAGAACTACGGGGTATAAAATTATCCCCCCCTTAGAAACATTCATCCCGAATGTTCCTTCTAGGCTTACTCAAATCACAATATCGATATAGACCCTCTTAACTATTCTTTTTGCAATTAAAGACGCTCCACGAGCCACAACATTACTCAAGCATAATTGCCAAATTAAAACTAACAAGCAAGAAAGTGGGTTACCTGGAGGTGTAGGAAATAAGTGAGGATACTTCTTCATCATGTCATCCTCTGCTTCCCACGTCATCTCCTCCCTGTTCTCGTTCCGCCATAAGACTTTGACGGAAGCCACGTCCTTCGTCCGAAGTCGCCTAACCTGACGATCGAGTATCGCTATGGAAATCTCCTCATACGATAACTCCTCTGTCACCTGGACATTATGAATCGGGTGCACTCTAGATGGATCTCCAATACATTTCCGCAACATAGACACATGGAAAACTGGATGTACCGCCTCCAAATCGGACGACAGATCTAACTCATAGGCAACCTTGTCTACCCTACGGACAATCTGATAAGGCCCAATATACCTTGGGCTGAGTTTCCCTTTCTTCCCAAATCGGTTACACCCCATAGTTCCAGAGTATGTATGTGAGGACGTACGTACGAGAATACGACAGTAATTTTGGAAAGGAAGAAAGATGTGATTTTTTTTCGACGAAAAAGTTTCCGGTTTTTGTGAAGTAAAAAGGTTCGTTAATGGGAATTGGATTCCCAGATTTGGTATTCGGACTTTTTGGAATATTTTAGAAGTATTGAAATTTTAAATTCCGGAATTGGTCACGTGGGGCCCACGAGAGAATTCACGGTTTTGTGAGGCCCACTTTATATTCGAATTTTTGGCATTACGGATATTTTCGGAAAATGAAATATTTTGGACCAATGGGAGGACGATATGTGTCACCCTCAAGTGGACGGTTTGGTGGTCAATGTTTGGCACGTTTTTAATGTTTTAAAGGGCTTAAACATTTGGTCAATGTTTTGTAGATATTTGTGGAGTAGATAGATAAGGTGGGACCCACACAACACTTGTCCAAATCTCCACCACTAACTTGCTTGAATCTTGGCCCTTCATTGTTCTATAAATACCCCCCTAAGTGCAAGACTTCTTCATCCACAAAACAATTTCCAAGTCTTAAAATACTCCCTCCCTTTGATGAAGTTCTCGTCCCACACCCCTCTCCCTTAACCAAACTTTGTCCAAAAATTCTTAAACTCTTAAGTGTTCTTCCTTAGTGTATTAGGAAGATTGTTAACCAAAAGTTAGAAAAGATTTCACACCCTAGCCCCTAAAGCCTCACCTTGGCCGAGAGTTGTGAGGACAAGAACCTTAGTGTTCTTCACTTGTTTAGGTTGGTTCTTAAAGAGGAGTTGGTTAGGAGCGTATAAGGGTTGCTTGGAGCGGGTTGGAGCGCACGGAGTAGGAGCTAAACGTTGCTCAGGATCGACATTAAAACTTGGATAATTTTGGGCTTGTCGAGGTAAATATCTTTGTCCTTCTATTGTAATTGGAGATTACATATCGTAGTAGTTTAGAATTAAGTATAAGATATATAGAAGGTTGGTAAAGAAGAGAATTGAACTGTACTTACATAGGGCTGTATTTACAGTAGACTTGTGTAGTTTGACGGGTAGGGAAGTGCTGCCCAATTTTCCGTAGAATTAAGAACCTTCTGCTTAGAATGTTCTACAGAGTAGTCTAGACGTTGATAGACTTATATGACCGTTATAGGTTGAAGTACTGCGAGTAGCGTATTCTACTTGAAGGGTGGAAAAGGCTAGCAGGATTACAGTACTTTGGAGCTTTTTGCTATTTGTCGATAATCGTCGCGAGGTATGTGAACCTCTTCCTATCTTTTCTAGCATGATATGTTGTGAACTATGTAGTACGGTAGACGTACATGTGTTAAATGAATTTGGTTGGTTTAAAACATAAAGTGTTATAACGGCTTTATGGGAAGTTGGTTATAACAACTTTATGTGGGCAAATAAATGGTTTGTGGTTTTTAAAAGATAAAAGACTGGATGTGAATTAATAAGGACTTGGGTTGTGTTAAAAAGTTGTGAAACCGTTTTAATGAGAAATGGGTAATTGGGTTTTAAAAGGAATAATGTTATATTGATTTCGGAAATGAGAACAAGTATCGAACAAACCACTGCAGCGTTAATAAAGGAAAATGTATTGACTAATTAATTATTATTAAAACCAGTAGAAACCTCCATCTGCATAGAAGCTAAGATAAGACAAAATTATATTACATTTTCTAGATCATGGCTGCTTTAATAAGATTGTTATAAACAAGAATAACCTACTCACACATAAGGCATATGTTACTCAAATTGTTTTAAAAGAGAATTATGTTATTAAGTGATTAAGACTATGAACTACAAAACCTTTCAAAAATAAGAGACTTGAGTATTTGAAATTAGGCAAACTTGAACTTTTGGAAAAGAAGGTTGTTACTTATCTTTAAAAAGGGGAAACTATTTTGGTTTACTTAAGATAATAGTTACTCTGTTTTGGATACTACGAGTGTTGGTATCAGGTGACTTCTTGTGAAAGAATGAATATTTGTAAGGGAATTGAAGTATGGTAATTTGCTTGTGCTTGCTTGTGATAGCCTTGTTGTGTGAAAAGTTGTATTCCTATGCTACCGCGTCTCTCGATGGAGGGTCGGTATATTGTTATTGTTGTTACATGGACATGTCTGCACCGATGAAGAATTCCGGGGGCATGCGGCCATGCGGCGGGTTAATCACCCGGTATATTGTTATTGTTGTTACATGGACATGTCTGCACCGATGAAGAATTCCGGCATGCGACGCGGCGGGTTAATCACCCGATATATTGTTATTGTTGTTACATGGACATGACTGCACCGATGCAGAATTTTGGGGGCATGTGGCCATGCGGCAGGGTTGATTACCCGATATATTGTTATTGTTGTTACGTGGACATGTCCGCACCGGCGCAGTCCGGGGCATGTGGCCACGTGGCGAGTTGATTACCGATATATTGTTATTGTTGTTACATGGACATGTCTGCATCACGCACTCCGGGGCACGTGGCTACGCGCGTGGTTGATTACCCGATATATTGTTATTGTTGTTACATGGACATGTCCGCACCGATGCACTCGGGGCATGGCCACGCGCGGTTGATTACCCGATATATTGTTATTGATGTTACATGGACACGTCGCACCGACGATAATTCCGGCATGTGGCCACGCGCGGGTTGATTACGATATCGTTATTGCATCCCGGACATGTCTACACCGATGGAGAATTTTGGGGCGTGGCCATGATGCGGCATGATTGATATCGTGGCGAGACCCTTGGTTATATTTGAGTGATGACTTTGAGGCGTGAGTCCTCGCTTTGACATGATCGCTTTTATGTCGTGAATCGTAGTTTGGTTGTCATACATGTCTCTGCTTTATTTAGATCGTTATGATTTCGTTCTGATTTTCAGTTTCACATACTTGGTACATGTTGTCTCGACCTCCTTCGGGGGCCGCTCATGCGCAGTAGAGGTACACCAGTTGTTGATCCTCGCCATAGATCACGATTCAAAGATTTTGGGAAGCTCTGTTTCTCGAGGCTTATCTCGTATAGTCCTGTCGTTGTAGTACTTACATTCAGGTGTATGGCGGGGCCCCGTCGCCATTGTTGTTATAACACTCTTAGGTCCTGTAGTACCGTTGTGGGCATGGTTGTAAAGGTTGTAATCGCTCAATTTCAGATATATGCAAGAAGGCAACCGTTTTGGTTGGCCTGTTTTATTATCATATCTCTTGTTTCATGTTTAAGTTTTTATTTCCGCTGATTTTCTCTGATGTTGTATCACTAGGGTGCCCGGGGTAAGGCACCAGTCACGGGCCCGGGGTCGGGTCGTGACAAAAGTGGTATCAGAGCAGTTAGTCCTCGGAAAGTGTCTACAGACCGTGTCTAGTAGAGTCTTGATTATCGGTGTATTATGCACCACATCTATAATCAGGAGGCTCCATGACATTTAGGATTGGTTTCCATTCTTCTCACTCTAAGATCGTGCCTTAGAGCTGTGTTATAAGTTGGACCCCTCTGACGTATTTCGTTTGTACCAGTTATGCCTCTACGCAAGGCAACCAGAGCCCAGAAGGGCAAGGCAGCAGAGAGAGCTGCGAGTAGAGCACGGAGGGTTACCAGGACAGAGGCCCAGTATTTACCCGAGGTGGTGCTACAGACGGCGGATTCTACGATGCCGCCCAAAGAGAGTTTAGAGCGGCGGTAGCTCGAGGCCATGATACCGAGCCTCCACCCCACAACCCGGAGCAGGAGGAGATGGGTTACGCGAGATGGCGATTATTGGCCGTGATCAGGCCGCATACGAGGATAGGCGACGCAAGATGTCACGACCGAACGGGCCGTGGATCGTGCCTTACCCTGTGCACCCTAGTGATACAACATCGAGAAAATCCGGAAATAAAAACATGAACATGAATTAAGAGACAAGATAAATAAACAGCCAACCAAAAAATTGCTTTCATCATATATACATAAATACGAACAGCTTATCTTTTTACAAACCCCGCCACAACAAAGCTGCACCTCTAAGATTTTTACAATTTATGACGGGTGGGCCCGCCATACCCCTGAATGTATACGAATCTACAAACTCAGGGTAACATACCAAAAGATAAGCCTCCGAAGAAATGGGGCTTCCCGACACGCTAAACTGTGATCCTATGAGCGAGGATCCACAACCGATGTACTTCCACCTGCGGCATGAACGCAGCCGGCGAGGTCGATAACAGTACCAAGTATGTGAAATCAGAAAAGATCGTAAATGAAATCATAATTGTCTATACAAAGCGAGACATGTATGATAACCGATGAAATACGTGTCCCGCCATCCGTGGGACTCGGTGTATAATCGATGAAATACGTGTCCCCGCCCATCTCGTGACTCGTGTATAATCGATGGAATACGTGTCCCCGCCATCTCGTGGGACTCGGTATAATCGGATGGAATACGTGTCCTCGCCATCTCGTGGGACTCGGTGTATAATCGGATGGAATACGTGTCCTCGCCATCTCGTGGGACTCGGTGTATAATCGATGGAATACGTGTCCTCGCCATCTCGTGGGACTCGGTGTATAATCAAATGAAATACGTGTCCTCGCCATCTCGTGGGACTCGGTGTAGACTCGTTCATAACAAATCAACCGGCCCTCTATCGAGAGACGCGGGGGTACATAAATACAACAAAGGCTATCACAACAAGCATAGGCAAGTTTCACAACAACACGCATAGGCAAGCTTTACACCAACAAGCATAGGCAAGCTTCACAACAACAAGCATAGGCAAGTTATACACCACTCAAAGTACTTTCATTTTATGCCAAAGTCAGGTTTTAACTCTAAAGTACTACGACGTTAAATTCCTTTTAAAGATCCATTTCTTTTACAAAGGTCACGATACCCGTAGTATAAAAATAGAGTGACTAACATTGTTAAGTAAACCAAAATGCTTTCCTTTGTAAAATCAAGTAACAACCTTATTTTCCAAACGCTCAAGTTTGCCTAATTTCAAATCAAGTTTCTCATTTTAGAAAAGGTTTCGTAGTTCATAGTTTTAACTTTTTAAAACATAATTCTCCTTTAAACGTTTTGAGAAACATATGTCTTATATGTGAGTAGGTTATTCTTGTTTATAATCAATCTTATTAAGCGACCATGATCTAGGAAATGTAATATCATTTTGTCTCATCTTAGCTTCTATGAAGATGGAGGTTTCTACTGCTTTTAAAACCATACTTCATTATTCAAAACATTTTCCTTTATTAACGCTGCGGTTGGTTTGTCGATACTCATTCGATTTCAAATCAAGAAACATTATTCCTTTTAAAACCAAGTACTCATTACTCACGAATGAGGTTTCACACTTTTAACAAAATTCATATCAATACCATTAAGTCAAGTCTCTTATCTTCAAAAATCAAGAGACCATTCTTTTTATCACTCTTAAGACGTTATACCTAACTTCCCATAAAGCTAGTACAACTCTTATGTTTTCAAAGCCAAGTATTACTCTTCTTTCAAAAAGGTCTTTTTGAAACACTTCAAGTTCTTTATTACTACACATCAAATCCGTTATAAGTCAAATCAATTACCCTTTGAAACCACAAAGCATTTTCTTACCTACATAAAGCTGTTATAACCAACTTCCCATAAAGCCGTTATAACACTTTATGTTTCAAACCAATCAAATACATTAAACACATGTATGTCTACCGTACTACATAGTTATACACATATCATGCTAGAACAGATAGGAAGAGGTTCACATACCTCGCGACGACACGACTAATAGCAAAGCGCTCCAAGTACCTCAAACCGTCGGCTACACCTTAAGCCAAGTAGACCACGCCACACGTAGTATTTCAACCTATAGAGGCCACAAGGCGCCTATTAACATCTTAGATCTCAATGTAGAATATGTTACGTAAAAAGAAGACACCTCCCCGCAACAGTGTAAATCTCCTCCTCTATCGAGGCCGGCTACCAAGCCAACCAGGGGGGGGGGGGGTTTCACGTCTAACCAGACGTGTACAATTCTACTCACAGTAATACTACACAAGTCTACTGTAATACAGTCCTATGTAATTACAGTTCAGTTCACTTCTTAAAATTCAGGCTTAAGTCGCAAGACATTGCCGTAAGTATTATTCAGGCTTAAGTCAAAAGACATTGCCGCACAACTATGTTCAGTTCTATATATAGTATACTTAACTATATACTTCTACAACATGTAATTTCCAATTACAACAGAAGGTCAAGAATGTTTACCTCGATAAGCCCAAAATTATCCGAGTTTATATGTCGATCCTGAGCAAGGTTTAGCTCCTACTCCGTGCGCTCCAACCCGCTCCAACCAACCCTTAGAAGTTCTAACCAACTTCTACTTAACACTTCAACCGACTATGAAGGTTTTTTTCCTTAGGGTTTCGTTTTGTGGTGAGGAAGTAAAATAGTATTTTCTGGGCTTTTGTATAAAAGGGTACTTTGGAAAGTACTACAAGGTATATGGGCTAAAGTATTTGGGCATTATAACAATACTAGGAGAGTATTTCTATACCACAAAAATGGGTATTATACGAAAACAACTAGGCTAGGGGGGGGGGTACCCCACGGCTAGCACCACAAGGAGGGGGGGGAGAACTCTCGGCCAAGGGGGAGGGGGATGGTGTTGGACGAGAACACATATAAGAGAGGGGGAGGATTTTAACACTTAGAGATTTGTAGAATGGATGAAGAAGTCTTCAAAGGGGGGGGGGTATTTATAGGTCAAGCAAAGGCCAACCAATGGCCAAGATCATGCCAAGTGCAAGGCAAGTGTAGGGTCAAGATCAAGCCAAGTGCACCTTATCCATCTACCACCAAAATATCCTACCAACTCCTTGACCAAACAATGGACAATTCGTCCAACCCCTTTACCGCCCAAGTCCTTCCAATGAGAGGGTGACAAGTGTCGCCCTCTTGTTGGCCCAAAATGTTTCGTCTCTCGGAAAAATCCGCAAAAATTAAAAATGACATAGCCGGAATTTTCCCTACGAAAGCTGTGGAAACGCTTCATTTAAAAAACGACTCTAACCGTGTTGTGCACAAAGAATAATTCGCCAAGCCTATTCTCAAGTTCAAATTTTTCTACGCACGCCCTTACGCATACTCGAAAATACGGGTATAACACGCCAGCCCAAAGAGCACCCGTGGTTCACCCGAGATCGGATAGTTTGAGGCTACGGATTTTCTCGAGTTGCGACCGCCCGAGTTCTACGGTCGAGGCCCGAGGATGATCCGCAGGAGTTCATCCGAAGCGATTCTGGATCATGAGAGTGATCAAGGCTTCGGAGACCGAGTCGGTGGTCTTAGGTTCGCATCGGCTGCGTGATACTGCAGTCGACTGGTTTGATTCGTGGGAGCTGTCCCGGGGAGAGCATGCACTTCCAGCAGTATGGGGCGAGTTCTCAGAGGCATTCCTCACTCACTTCTTGCCTCCGCAGATGAGGAGGGCACGGGCCGACAAATTTATGATGCTGAGACAGAGATGGCGTACGGTTCGGGAGAACAATGTGGAGTTTGACTCACTAGCTCGGTACGTCCCCGCGTTAGTAGCTGATATGGAGGACAGAGTACACCGCTACGTCACCGGGATCGATGACTACTTGGCAGAGGCTTGTTCGGGTGTAGCTCTTCAGCCGGGCATGGACATTGCCCGCATGCAGGCTTATGCACTTGGATGTGAGGAGCGGAGAGGTCGACGGAATGACCGAGATCAGCAGAAGAGGGCCAGAACAGCAGGGTCCTTTGGTGACTTTCGAGGCGGACCGCCTCAGCAGCAGGCTAGTTATGCACCTTCGCCAGTACAGAGTGGTCCTCCACAACCTTCAGGGCGTCCAGGGTATTCAGGAGCAGGTCAGAGCTCCATGGGTTCAGGTTTCCAGGGGAGTAGGGGTGTTGGCCAGATGCAGTCACCCCTACCTCGGTGTGGTCGATGTGGTAGACCGCATTTCGGGGAGTGTCGTGGTGCCAAGGGAGCTTGTTATTTTTGCGGCCAGCAGGGCCATTTTGCGAGGAACTGTCCAACCAGGGGTAGCACGGATGTTACGACTCGGCCTTCAGGATCTATGGCTGGTTCATCACCTTCTACAGCTATGCGCCCTGCAGGGCAGGCCTATGACTAGAGTGAAGCGGTAGATACAGGTATATCCTTAACCCTCTAGAGATTAGTATGCTTGATATGATGATTTTATGTTGAGTGTTATGTTTGGATAGCATTGTGTAAAATTGTGATCTAGAGAACATGGGTAGTTGAAAAGGTAAGTATGGGGGTATGGAAGGTGTGAACCTTAGAATATTACACGTCGAGACCTTAGATGTAAGGTCGTCTCGAGTAGAAGATTTTGCGGGTGATCCTTGTCAGAGAGCATTATATACATAGGGTGTACCAGTGGGATAGTTCCTTGGGTTGTGTAAGATGAAAGTGGTAGCTTTCAGGACTTGAATAGGTAAGATTGTTCCGGATCAGGGAAGAAGAGTTTGGCGCGATTATGGGTCGGGTTGAGGACCATTCGCGGGTCAACCCGTAGCCCGACATGAGGTGGGGTCAGCTCGAGGTGGTCCCGCCAGCTGATGGGGTCACGAGGGTGCTAGGCCCAGGTTTTAGGTAACCATCGTATGAGTTCGTGGATATGTTCGACCAGAATCGGACCATGAAGACCGGGAATGGCCTTGAAGAAATTCGAGGCTTGTAAGATGACCAAGTTTGGAGGTAGTGACTCCAAAGATTTTGGAAACTGAAGTGATGACTGAAGTATGGTACGTGTACTAGAAAGAGTTCGAGTGTTCGAGAAGAGTACGACGAGTAAAGAGAGAAGTGAACATGTGCTGAGAGATAGAAGTGATCATTTTTGTGAAGTAAATGTGTGAAAGGAGTATCCTTTGGACCAGAAGCGAGAGTGGTGTTGTTTTACACCTTCGAGTTGATTCCTCGTTGGCTTGGATTGAGTTTTGCGCGTATGTTATATTATGGCCATGTGTGGCATAATTGGTTTTGTAAGTATAGTAGTGAAGACTAGACCGGCGCTTGTATGTTTCGAGACTTAGAAGGAACATTCGGAATGAATGTTTCTAAGGAGGGGAGAATATTACACCCCGTAGTTCCAGAGTATGTATGTGAGGACGTACGTACGAGAATACGACAGTAATTTTGGAAAGGAAGAAAGATGTGATTTTTTTTCGACGAAAAAGTTTCCGGTTTTTGTGAAGTAAAAAGGTTCGTTAATGGGAATTGGATTCCCAGATTTGGTATTCGGACTTTTTGGAATATTTTAGAAGTATTGAAATTTTAAATTCCGGAATTGGTCACGTGGGGCCCACGAGAGAATTTACGGTTTTGTGAGGCCCACAGTATTTTCAGATTTTTGGCATTACGGATATTTTCGGAAAATGAAATATTTTGGACCAATGGGAGGGCGACATGTGTCACCCTCAAGTGGACGGTTTGGTGGTCAATGTTTGGCACGTTTTTAATGTTTTAAAGGGCTTAAACATTTGGTCAATGTTTTGTAGATATTTGTGGAGTAGATAGATAAGGTGGGACCCACACAACACTTGTCCAAATCTCCACCACACACTTGCTTGAATCTTGGCCCTTCATTGTTCTATAAATACCCCCCTAAGTGCAAGACTTCTTCATCCACAAAACAATTTCCAAGTCTTAAAATACTCCCTCCCTTTGATGAAGTTCTCGTCCCACACCCCTCTCCCTTAACCAAACTTTGTCCAAAAATTCTTAAACTCTTAAGTGTTCTTCCTTAGTGTATTAGGAAGATTGTTAACCAAAAGTTAGAAAAGATTTCACACCCTAGCCCCTAAAGCCTCACCTTGGCCGAGAGTTGTGAGGACAAGAACCTTAGTGTTCTTCACTTGTTTAGGTTGGTTCTTAAAGAGGAGTTGGTTAGGAGCATATAAGGGTTGCTTGGAGCGGGTTGGAGCGCACAGAGTAGGAGCTAAACGTTGCTCAGGATCGACATTAAAACTTGGATAATTTTGGGCTTGTCGAGGTAAATAACTTTGTCCTTCTATTGTAATTGGAGATTACATATCGTAGTAGTTTAGAATTAAGTATAAGATATATAGAAGGTTGGTAAAGAAGAGAATTGAACTGTACTTACATAGGGCTGTATTTACAGTAGACTTGTGTAGTTTGACGGGTAGGGAAGTGCTGCCCAATTTTCCGTAGAATTAAGAACCTTCTGCTTAGAATGTTCTACAGAGTAGTCTAGACGTTGATAGACTTATATGACCGTTATAGGTTGAAGTACTGCGAGTAGCGTATTCTACTTGAAGGGTGGAAAAGGCTAGCAGGATTACAGTACTTTGGAGCTTTTTGCTATTTGTCGATAATCGTCGCGAGGTATGTGAACCTCTTCCTATCTTTTCTAGCATGATATGTTGTGAACTATGTAGTACGGTAGACGTACATGTGTTAAATGAATTTGGTTGGTTTAAAACATAAAGTGTTATAACGGCTTTATGGGAAGTTGGTTATAACAACTTTATGTGGGCAAAGAAATGGTTTGTGGTTTTTAAAAGATAAAAGACTGGATGTGAATTAATAAGGACTTGGGTTGTGTTAAAAAGTTGTGAAACCGTTTTAATGAGAAATGGGTAATTGGGTTTTAAAAGGAATAATGTTATATTGATTTCGGAAATGAGAACAAGTATCGAACAAACCACTGCAGCGTTAATAAAGGAAAATGTATTGACTAATTAATTATTATTAAAATCAGTAGAAACCTCCATCTGCATAGAAGCTAAGATAAGACAAAATTGTATTACATTTTCTAGATCATGGCTGCTTTAATAAGATTGTTATAAACAAGAATAACCTACTCACACATAAGGCATATGTTACTCAAATTGTTTTAAAAGAGAATTATGTTATTAAGTGATTAAGACTATGAACTACGAAACCTTTCAAAATAAGAGACTTGAGTATTTGAAATTAGGCAAACTTGAACTTTTGGAAAAGAAGAAGGTTGTTACTTATCTTTAAAAAGGGGAAACTATTTTGGTTTACTTAAGATAATAGTTACTCTGCTTTTGGATACTACAGTGTTGGTATCGTGACTTCGTGAAAGAATGGATATTTGTAAGGGAATTGAAGTATGGCAATTTGCTTGTGCTTGCTTGTGATAGCCTTGTTGTGTGAAAAGTTGTATTCCTATGCTACCGCGTCTCACGAGGGCGGTATATTGTTATTGTTGTTACATGGACATGTCCGCACCGATGAAGAATTCCGGCATGCGGCCACGCGCGGGTTAATCACCCAGATATTGTTATTGTTGTTACATGGACATGTCCGCACCGATGAAGAATTCCGGCATGCGTTACGCGCGGTTAATCACCCGATATATTGTTATTGTTGTTACATGGACACGCGCACCACGCACTCCGGGCCAGGGCTACGCGCAGGTTGATTACCCGATATATTGTTATTGTTGTTACATGGACATGTCCGCACCGACGCAGAATCCGGGGTAGCATGGCCACGCGAGGTTGATTACCCGATATATTGTTATTGTTGTTACATGGACATGCCGCACCGGCGCACTCGGGGCATGCGCTACGCGCAGGTTGATTACCCGATATATTGTTATTGATGTTACATGGACATGTTCGCACCGATGTAGAATTCGGGCATGTGGCTACGCGGCAGGTTGATTACGATATCGTTATCAGATCTGGACATGTCTACACCGATGGAGAATTCGGGCGCAGCCATGATGCCGCATGATTGATATCGTGGGCGTGAGACCCTTGGTTATATTTGAGTGATGACTTTGAGGCGTGAGTCCTCGCTTTGACATGATCGCTTTTATGTCGTGGAATCGTAGTTTGGTTGTCATACATGTCTCTGCTTTATTTAGACTGTTATGATTTTGTTTCTGATTTTCGATTTCACATACTTGGTACATGTTGTCCGACCTCCTTCGAGGCTGCGTCATGCCGCAGTGTAGGTAGGTACACCGATTGTTGATCCTCGCCATAGGATCACGATTCAGCGTTTGGGAAGCTCCGTTTCTCGGAGGCTTATCTTTCGTATAGTCCCCTGTCGTTGTAGGTACTTACATTCGTGGTATGGGCCCCGTCCCGTCATTGTTGTTATAACACTCTTGAGGTCCGTAGTAATCTTGTTGTGGCGGGGTTGTAAAGGTTGTAACTGTTCAATTTCTGTATATATGCAAGAAGGCAACCGTTTTGGTTGGCCTGTTTTATTATCATATCTCTTGTTTCATGTTTAAGTTTTTATTTCCACTGATTTTCTCTAATGTTGTATCACTAGGGTGCCCGGGGTAAGGCACCAGTCACGGGCCCGGGGTCGGGTCGTGACAAAATCTCATCACGCCCTTCATGGGTGACACTTTCAGGAAGACCCAATCATCTACCTCAAACTCCAAGTGTCGACTCCGATGATCTGCATACGATTTCTGTCGACTCTGAGCTGACAATAACTGCTCCTGGATAAGCTTCACCTTATCCACTTCCTGCTGAACCAAGTCTGGCCCGAATAACTGAACTTCTCCCACTTCAAACCAGCCTATCGGTGACCTGCACTTCCTCCCATATAAGGCCTCACAAGGTGCCATCTGAATACTAGAATGGTAGCTGTTGTTATAAGCAAAATCCACCAGAGGTAAATGATCCTCCCAGCTACCTCTGAAATCAATAACACAAGCCCGCAGCATATCCTCAAGTGTTTGGATAGTGCGCTCGGCCTATCCGTCGGTCTGAGGATGAAACGCCGTACTGAGACTCACCTGTGTCCCTAATCCCTTATGGAAGGACCTCCAAAAGTTAGCCGTGAACTGGGCCCCTCTGTCTGAAATAATCGATATAGGAACTCCGTGCAATCTCAAAATTTCCCTGATATACAGTCTGGCATAATCCTCGGCCGAAAAAGTCATCCTGACTGGAAGAAAATGGGCTGATTTCGTCAACCTGTCGACAATCACCCAAATGGAACCATGCTTCATCTGAGTGGTAGGTAACCCTGTAATAAAGTCCATGTTGATCACCTCCCACTTCCACATCGGAATATCAATAGCCTGTAATAGCCCACCGGGCTTCTGGTGCTGACAATTAGGACATTGTGCAACAAAACCGACCACGTCCCTCTTCAGTCCATCCCACCAATACATACACCTGAGGTCATGGTACATCTTAGTTGACCCCGGGTGAATAGAATAACGAGCACTGTGTGCCTCCCCCAGAATCTGCTGACGAAGTCATGTCACATCGGGAACACACAACCGGCCCTCAAATCTTAGCACCCCATCAGGTGCTACCTGTTATACCCCGTATTTCCAGAGTATGTACGTGAGGGCGTACGTGTACAATTTGAGCCTTAAGTAGGCATAGTTTCGAAATTTGTACACAAGTGCCGAAAGGAGTCGTTTTTCGACGAAACGTTTCCACAGCTTTCGTAGGGAAAATTCCGGCTATGTCATTTATATTTTTGCGGATTTTTCCGAGAGACGAAACATTTTGGACCAACGAGAGGGCGACACTTGTCACCCTCTAATTGGAAGGCTTGGACGGCAACCATGGCATGGCTTGGACGAAATGGGTCACGTTCTCTTGGCCAATTGGCTCCTTGATTTGTGCCTTGTTTTGTGGCTTGTTTTGTGGAGTGTTTTGTGGAGTAGGGTTTAGGGTGCACTTGGTTTAATCTTGCCCTTACACTTGCTATACACTTGGAAGGATCTTGGCCCTTGGTTGGCCTTTGGTTTTGCTATAAATAGCTCCCCTTTGTGAAGACTTTCTTCATCCACAAATTGCCTAAGTCTTGAAGTTCTCTTCCTCCCTCACTGGTGAACTTCGTCCACCACACCCCTTTCCCCCTGTGCCGAGAGCTTCCCCCCCCCCCTTTGTGGTGCCTTGCCGTGGGTACCCACTAGCCTAGTTGTTTCGTATAATACCCTTTGTTGTGGTATAGAAATACTCTCCTAAGTATTGTTATAATGTCCAAAATACTTTAGCCCAAATACCTTGTAGTACTTTCCAAAGTACCCTTTGTACGAAAAACCCGGAAAATACGATTATACTTTCCTTAGCCTCTACACGAAACCCTAAGGAAAATCTTCACCCGTTGTTGAAGTATGGAGTAGAAGTTGCGTAGAACTTCTAAGGGTTGTTTGGAGCGGATTGGAGCACTCGGAGGAGGAGCTAAACCTTGCTCAGGAGCGACTTTAAACTCGGATAATTTTTGGGCTTATCGAGGTAAATATCTTGTCCCCTATTGTAATTGGAAATTACATAAGTGTTGAATATATAGTGTTGTATACTATATATAGAACTGAACTTAGTATTATGGCAATGTCTTTTGACTTAAGCCTGAAGAATGAAGAATTGAACAGTAATCACATAGAAGGATAATAAAGAGAAGAACTGAACTGTAATTACCTAGGGTTGTATTACAGTAGACTTATGTAGCATTACTGTGTAGTAGAATTGTACGCGTCCGGTTAGACGTGTTAACCCCCCCCCCTGGTTGGCTTGGTAGCCGACCTCGATAGAGGAGGAGATTTACGCTGTTGCGGGGGGGGAGGTGCTGCCGAATTTTCTGTAGAAAGATGGGAACGTGTGTTTAAGATTTAATAGACGTTTGTGGCCTTTATAGGTGAAAGTACTAAGAGTAGCGTATTCTACTCGAGGAGTGGAAAGGGCTAGCAAGGTTGTAGTACTTGGAGCATTTTGCTTATTGTCGTTAAATCGTCGCGAGGTATGTGAACCTCTTCCTATCTCTTCTAGCATGATATGTGTGAACTATGTAGTACGGTAGACGTACATGTGTTAACTGTGTTTGATTGTTCTTAAAACATAAAGTGTTATAACGGCTTTATGGGAAGTTGGTTATAACAGCTTTATGTAGGTAAGAAAATACTTTGTGGTTTTAAAAAAAAAAGGTAACTGATGAGAATTATAACTGGCTTGTTATAATAAAGGACTTGATGTATTTCAAAAGATTTATAAATCGTTTTGAAGGGAGAGTAACACTTGGTTTTAAAAGGTTTAAAAAAAAAGAGTTATACTAAGCTTTATGGGGAGTTAGATATAATGTCTTAAGAGAGGTAAAGAAAATGGTTTACTGATGTTAGGAGTTAAGAGACTTGATCTTATAAGATAAGAGACTTAACTTATTTGTTCTAATGTGAATGTTTGTGTGAAACCTCATTCGTGAGTAATGAGTACTTGGTGTTAGTTAAAGGGATAATGTTTGACTGATTTCGGAAATCAGAATGTGTATCGACAGACCACTGCAGCGTTAATAAAGGAAAATGTATTGAATAATGATGAATTGTATTAAAACCAGTAGAAACCTCCATCTGCATAGAAACTAAGATGAGACAAAATGATATACATTTTCTAGATCATGGCTGCTGTAATAAGAATGTTGTAAACAAGAATAACCTACTCTCACGTGAGACTTATATTACTCAATTGTTCTAAAAAGGAATCAAGTGATTAAGTTTATGAACTATGAAACCATTTGAAAATGAGAAGCTTGAGTAATTGAAACTAGGCAAACTGGAACTTAGGAAAAGAATGTTGTTACTTGATTTTGAAAAGGAATGTGGGTTGGTCATTCTAATACTACGGGTATCGGGTGACTTTGATAAGTAATGGATCTCTTTTAAAGAATTTAACGTACGTAGTACTTTAGGGTTGAAACCCGGACTTTGGCATAAAATGAAGGTACTTTGAGTGATGTGAAACTTGCCTATGCTTGTTGTGGTGAAACATTCCTATGCTTGTTGTTGTGAAACTTGCCTATGCTTGTGATGATAGCCTTTGTTGTGCAAGTGTGGTGTTTACGTGTTACCGCGTCTCGATAGAGGCCGGTTGGTAGTTGAGGTTTCTTCTTTCTCGGGTATCCGGTGGTCGGCCTGCATCGCCTGCCTCGCGTGGTCGATTCGCCTTGTATCGGTAGTCACCGCACTTGCCCCGTTCAAGATAGTGACGAAGTTTCGTGATACGCCTTGGTCCCCGTGGTCACCAGTACTTGCCCCGTCACCGCGTGACCGCCTTGGTATCCGAGTCGGCTCGCACTTGCCGTGTCGGCCGTGTTTTGGTTGCATTGTATTATTGGTACGGTCGGATCTGGTAGTTATACTTGTCTGCACGGTTTTTATAACACAGTGGGACATGGTGTTCATGTATAATCCTTGGTATTGTTATATCATAAAGCTGGCGATGAGGAAGAAATTCCACGCACGAGTGATAATTTGGAGGCGTGAGTCCTGTCTTGATGTGAATCGTTATATGTTATATATCGTAGTTTGGTCATCATACATGTCTCTCGCTTTATATAGACTATTATGATTTCATTTCTGATATTCTGATTTCACATACTGTACTGTTATCTTGACCTCCTTGGCCGCTCATGCTGCAGTAGAGGTACATCTACCGCCGATCCGCGTTTAGGATCTCATTTCAGCGTTTTAGGAAGCTCCGTTCCGTCGGAGGCTTATCTTTGGTATGTTACCCTGAGTCTGTAAGTTCTTGTACGTTCAGGGGTATGGCGGGGCCCTGTCCCGTCATAGTTGTTGTATAAATCTTAGAGGTGCATGTAATCTTGTGGGCGGTGGTTGTAAAAGGATTAAACTGCTCGTGTTTTATGTATATACTGAAGGCAACTGTTTTGGTTGGCCTGTTTATTTACTATATCTCTCATTTCATGTGTAAAGTTTTTATTTCCGCTGGTTTTCTCTGATGTTGTATCACTAGGGTGCCCGGGGTAAGGCACCAGTGACGGGCCCGATTTTCGGGGCGTCACAAGTGGTATCAGAGCAGTTAATCCTCGGAAAGTGTCTGCATCCGTGTCTAGTAAGTCCGGATTATCGGTGTGTTGTGCACCACATCTATAATCGAGAGGCTATAGGACATTTAGGATTGGTTTCCATTCTTCTCATTACGAGATCGTGCCTTAGAGGCGTGGTGATAAGATTGACCCTCCGGCGTGTTTCGTTTTACCGATTATGCCTCCGCAAAAGGCAACCCGCCCGAGGCGGCAAGGCAGCAGAGGGATCTGCGAGTAGAGCAGCGGCAGAGACCACAAGACTGAGCCTCGATCCGCACCGGAGCAGAGAGATGAGTTACAAGCGAGTGGGCCCGATTAATGGCCGTGGTCAGGCGACTTGAGGATAGCCGGACGCAGCAGCTCGAAGCACCGTGGTTCACCCTAGATCAGATAGTTCGAGGCTACGGATTTTTGAGTTGTAGGCGCGAGTTTTATGGGTCGAGGCCTGAGGATGATCCGCAGGAGTTCATCCGACAGGTACAGCGGATCATGAGAGTGATCAAGGCATCGGAGATCGAGTCGGTGGCCCTAGGTTCACATCAACTGCGTGATACCGCATGATCGGTTTGATTCTTGAGCTGTCCAGTGGAGAGCATGCACTTCCAGTGGTATGGAACGAGTTCTCGAGGCCTTTCTTGCACATTTCTTGCCTCCCGGATGAGAGGGCTCGCCGACAAATTTTTGGTGTTCTGGCGAGCCGCGACGGTTCGGGAGTACAATGTGGAGTTCGACTCATTGGCCCTGACGTCCGCGTTAGTAGCTAGTATGGAGGATCGAGTGCACCGATATGTTCAGGGGCTCGATGATTGCCTTGCAGAAGTTGTTCGGTGTAGCTCTTCACCGCATGGACATTGCCCGCACGCAGCGTATACACTTGGATGTGAGGCGGATAAATCGACGGAATGACCAAAGTCAGCGAAGAGGCGAACAGCAGGTCCTTTGGTGACTTTCGAGGCGGACCGCCTCGGCAGACTAGTTATGTACCTCACAAGATGAGTGGTCCTCCCGGCTTTCGGGACCTTCGGGATATTCAGAGCGGTCGGGGCTCCTGTGTTTCAGATTTTCGGGAGCGGAGTGCTCGCCGGATGAGGTTGCCCTTGTCTCGGTGGCCGTTGTGGAAAGCTTCATAAGGGAGAGTGTCGTACTAACTCGAGATTGTTATTTTGCGCCAGCGGGCCATCCGGCAAGAGATTGTCCGACCGTGGTAGCATCGGTAGGATAGCATGGACTACTAGAAGCGATGGGTTCTTCACCTTCCGTAGCAGCAGATGTTCGCACACCGGAAGGCCGGTAGAGGTCGCGGTGGAGTTCGCTTTAGCGGTCCTTGAACCGCCTAGTTTCGTGTATATCCTTAACCTCTAGAGTTTTGTTTGTATTGATGTTGTTGATGTGTTTAATGTTATGTTTGAATAGCTTTGTGCTAAAATGTGATTTAGAAACACGTTAGTGAAAAGGGTAAGTCCTGGTAGTGTGAGATGGAAGTGGTAGCTTTCATGATGTGAAATAGTAAGATTGTTCGGATCGGGAACAAGAGTTGGCGTGATTGGGGTCGGGTTGAGGACCATTTGCGGGTCAACGTAACCCGGTTTAGGGTGGGGTCCGCTGGGTGGTCCCGCCAGCGGTGGTAGGTCACGAGGTGCTAGGCCCAAGTTTAGATGACCATCGTATGAGTTCGTGGACGCGTTCGATCGAATCAGTTCGTGAAGGCCGGAATGGCCTTAGGGAAATCGAGGTTAGTGAGATGACCAAGTTTGGAGGTAGTGACTCGAAGGGTTGGAAAGCGAGCGTTGGCTGAAGTGTGGTACGGATACTAGAACGAGTTCGAGTGTTCGTGGCGAGTACTACGAGAAAGGGAAAAGTGAGCGTATGTTTTGTGGCGGTGTGGCATGATTGTTTTAAATGCGTATAGCGGTGAAGACTATCTTGGCGCTGTTTGTTTTGAGACCTTGAAGGAACATTCGGACGAATGTTTCTAAGGGGAGAATGTTATACCGTATTTCAGTATATGCGTGAGGCGCACGTGTACAATTTGAGCCTTAAGTAGGCATAGTTTGAAATTTGTACACAAGTGCCGAAAAGGAGTCGTTTTTCGACGAAACGTTTCCACTTTTCGTAGGGAAAATTCCGGCTATGTCATTTATATTTTTGCTGATTTTTCCGAGGCGAAACATTTTGGACCAACGAGAGGGCGACACTTGTCACCCTCTAATTGGAAGGCTTGGACGGCAACCATGGCATGGCTTGGACGAAATGGGTCACGTTCTCTTGGCCAATTGGCTCCTTGATTTGTGCCTTGTTTGTGGCTTGTTTTGTGGAGTGTTTTGTGGAGTAGGGTTTAGGGTGCACTTGGTTTAATCTTGCCTTACACTTGCTATACACTTGGAAGGATCTTGGCCCTTGGTTGGCCTTTGGTTTTGCTATAAATAGCTCCTTTGTGAAGACTTTCTTCATCCACAAATTGCCTAAGTCTTGAAGTTCTCTTCCTCCTCCTTGTGAAATTGGTCCACCACACCCCTTTCCCCTTTGCCGAGCTTCCCTCATGTGGTGCTCTGGCATGGGTACCCCTAGCCTAGTTGTTTTCGTATAATACCCTTTGTTGTGGTATAGAAATACTCTCCTAAGTATTGTTATAATGTCCAAAATACTTTAGCCCAAATACCTTGTAGTACTTTCCAAAGTACCCTTTGTACGAAAAACCCGGAAAATACGATTATACTTTCCTTAGCCTCTACACGAAACCCTAAGGAAAATCTTCACCCGTTGTTGAAGTATGGAGTAGAAGTTGCGTAGAACTTCTAAGGGTTGTTTGGAGCGGATTGGAGCACTCGGAGGAGGAGCTAAACCTTGCTCAGGAGCGACTTTAAACTCGGATAATTTTTGGGCTTATCGAGGTAAATATCTTGTCCCCCTATTGTAATTGGAAATTACATAAGTGTTGAATATATAGTGTTATATACTATATATAGAACTGAACTTAGTATTATGGCAATGTCTTTTGACTTAAGCCTGAAGAATGAAGAATTGAACAGTAATCACATAGAAGGATAATAAAGAGAAGAACTGAACTGTAATTACCTAGGGTTGTATTACAGTTGACTTATGTAGCATTCTTGTGTAGTAGAATTGTGCGCGTCAGGTTAGGCGTGTTAACCCCCAGTTGGCTTGGTAGCCGACCTCGATAGAGGAGATTTACGTCATTGCGGTGGGAGGTCTTGCGAATTTTACGTAGAAAGATGGGAACGTGTGTTTAAGATTTAATAGACGTTTGTGGCCTTTATAGGTGAAAGTACTAAGAGTAGCGTATTCTACTCGAGGAGTGGAAAGGGCTAGCAAGGTTGTAGTACTTGGAGCATTTTGCTTATTGTCGTTAAATCGTCGCGAGGTATGTGAACCTCTTCCTATCTCTTCTAGCATGATATGTGTGAACTATGTAGTACGGTAGACGCATACGTGTTAAGCGTGTTTGATTGTTCTTAAAACATAAAGTGTTATAACGGCTTTATGGGAAGTTGGTTATATGACTTTATGTAGGTAAGAAAATACTTTGTGGTTTTAAAAAAAGGTAATCGATGAGAATTATAAGCGGCTTGTTATAATAAAGGACTTGATGTATTTCAAAAGATTTATAAATCGTTTTGAAGGGAGAGTAACACTTGGTTTTAAAAGGTTTTAAAAAAAAGAGTTATACTAAGCTTTATGGGGAGTTAGATATAATGTCTTAAGAGAGGTAAAGAAAATGGTTTACTGATGTTAGGAGTTAAGAGACTTGATCTTATAAGATAAGAGACTTAACTTATTTGTTCTAATGTGAATGTTTGTGTGAAACCTCATTCGTGAGTAATGAGTACTTGGTGTTAGTTAAAGGGATAATGTTTGACTGATTTCGGAAATCAGAATGTGTATCGACAGACCACTGCAGCGTTAATAAAGGAAAATGTATTGAATAATGATGAATTGTATTCAAACCCGTAGAAACCTCCATCTGGATAGAAACTAAGTTGAGACAAAATGATATACATTTTCTAGATCATGGCTGCTGTAATAAGAATGTTGTAAACAAGAATAACCTACTCTCACGTGAGACTTATATTACTCAATTGTTCTAAAAAGGAATCAAGTGATTAAGTTTATGAACTATGAAACCATTTGAAAATGAGAAGCTTGAGTAATTGAAACTAGGCAAACTGGAACTTAGGAAAAGAATGTTGTTACTTGATTTTGAAAAGGAATGTGGGTTGGTCATTCTAATACTACGGGTATCGGGTGACTTTGATAAGTAATGGATCTCTTTTAAAGAATTTAACGAACGTAGTACTTTAGGGTTGAAACCCGGACTTTGGCATAAAATGAAGGTACTTTGAGTGATGTGAAACTTGCCTATGCTTGTTGTGGTGAAACATTCCTATGCTTGTTGTTGTGAAACTTGCCTATGCTTGTGATGATAGCCTTTGTTGTGCAAGTGTGGTGTTTCTGTGTTACCGCGTCTCTCGATAGAGGGCCGGTTGACTGGTTGAGGTTTCTTACTGTTCGGCCTGGGTATCCGGTGGTCGGCTCGTACCGCCTGCCTCGTGATCGATTCGCCTTGGTATCCGTAGTCACCTCGCACTTGCCCCGCTCAAGATAGTGACGAAGTTTCGTGATACGGCCTCGTCCTCGGTGGTCACCGTACTTGCCCGGCCAGTCGTGCGTGACCGGCCTTGGTATCCGTGAGTCGGCTCGCACTTGCCCCGTGTCGGCCGTGTTTTGGTTGCATTGTATTATTGGTACGGTCGGATCCGTAGTTATACTTGTCTGCACGGTTTTTATAACACGTGGGACATGGTGTTCATGTATAATCCTTGGTATTGTTATATCATAACCGCAGGTGAGGAAGAAATTCCACGCACGAGTGATAATTTGGAGGCGTGAGTCCACGTCTTGATGTAATCGGTTATATGTTATATCTCGTAGTTTGGTCATCATACATGTCTCGCTTTATATAGACTATTATGATTTCATTTACTGATTTACGCCACATACTTGGTACTGTTATCGACCTCCTTCGGCCGCTGCGTCAAATGCCGCAGTGAGGTACATCTACCGTCGATCCGCGTTTAGGATCTCATTTCAGCGTTTTAGGAAGCTCAGTTCCGTCGGAGGCTTATCTTTGGTATGTTACCCGAGTCCGTAAGTTCTTACGTTCGGGGTATGGCGGCCCCGTCCCGTCATAGTTGTTGTATAAATCTTAGAGGTGCAGTAATCTTGTTGTGGCGGGTTGTAAAAGGATTAAAGCGTCGAGTTTTATGTATATCGAAGGCAACTGTGTTGGTTGGCCTGTTTATTTACTATATCTCTCATTTCATGTGTAAAGTTTTTATTTCCGCTGGTTTTCTCTGATGTTGTATCACTAGGGTGCCCGGGGTAAGGCACCAGTGACGGGCCCGATTTTCGGGGCGTCACACTACCTCAAATAGACTCTTCTCCTCCTGGAGAGCTGCATCTCGATACCGTACCATAATCGGATCCTCATACTGTCGCCTCTTCACCTCCTCGACGATGGAAGACTCGGCAACCTCTCGAACCCGAACTCCATCACTATCAAAATCAACCAAACTGTTATACCCCGTATTTCCAGAGTATGTACGTAAGGACGTACGTAGAAAAATTTGAACTTGAGAATAGGCTTGGCCGAATTATTCTTTGTGCACAACACCCGATTAGAGTCGTTTTTCGACGAAACGTTTCCACAGCTTTCGTAGGGAAAATTCCGGCTATGTCATTTTTAATTTTAGCGGATTTTTCCGAGAGACGAAACATTTTGGACCAACAAGAGGGCGACACTTGTCACCCTCTCATTGGAAGGACTTGGGCGGTCAAGGGTGGACGATTTGGGTTGGCTTTTGTCAAGTAGTAGGTAGGATATTTTGGTGGTAGATGGATAAGGTGCACTTGGGATGATCTTGGCCCTACACTTGCCTTGCACTTGGCATGATCTTGGCCATTGGTTGGCCATGGCTTGACCTATAAATACCCCCCCCCCCCTCTTTGATGACTTCTTCATCCATTCCTAAATTTCCTAAGTGTTAAAATCCCTTCCCCCTTTCTTGTGGTGTTCGCCCAACACCCTCCCCACTTTGGTGAGGCCCTGGCCGAGAGCCCTCCCCTTGGCCGAGTACCCTCCTAGTGGGGTTGGCCGAGGGGTATACACCCCCCCTTGTGGTGTTGTCTCGTATAAATACACCTCCACCTTGGTAGAAATACTCTCAAAAGTATTGTTACTATACCCAAAATACCTTGGCCCTTATACCTTGTAGTATTCCAAGGTTATACTTATACGAAAAGCCCAGAAATACTATTATACTTCCCGTCAGTCACCAAACCGAAACCCTAAGGAAAATCTCCATGGTTAGTTGGAGTAGTATGTAGAAGTTGGTTAGAACTTCTAAGGGTAGTTTGGAGCGGGTTGGAGCGCACGGAGTTGGAGCTAAACGTTGCCCAGGATCGACTTTATACTTGGATAATTATGGGCTTATCGAGGTAAATATCTTGTCCCTCTATTGTAATTGGAAATTACATGTTGTAGGAATATATAGTTGAAGTATACTATATATAGAACTGAACATAATTGTGCGGCAATGTCTTTTGACTTAAGCCTGAATATTAAGAAGAGTACTGAACTGTGTTTACATAGGACTGTATTACAGTAGGCTTGTGTAGTTTTTCTGTGAGGTAGAATTGTGCACGTCCGGTTTAGACGTATAACCCCCCCCTGGTTGGCTTGGTAGCCGGCCCCGATAGAGGAGGAGATTTACGCTGTTTGTGGGGAGAGGTGTCACGAATTTACGTAGAATGTTCTACGAAGAGACCTAAATGTTAATAAGCGCCTTGTGGCCTTATAGGTTGAAGTCTTTGCGTGTGGCGCGATCTACTTGGCTTAAGGAGTAGCCGGTTGGAAGTACTTGAGCGTTTTGCTATTAGTCGATACTCGTCGCGAGGTATGTGAACCTCTTCCTATCTCTTCTAGCATGATATGTGTGTAACTATGTAGTACGCAGAGACGCATACGTGTTAAATGTATTTGATTGGTCTAAACCATAAAGTGTTATAACGGCTTTATGGGAAGTTAGTTATAACGACTTTATGTATGTAAGAAAATACTTGTGGTTTTAAAGGTAACGATTTGAACTATTGTCACGACGAGCTGGGCGTGGATGGTGCCTTACCGGCACCCTAGTGACACAACATCGGAGAAATCCGGAACATAAACAACAACGTGAGATAACGAAATATAAAACAATAATCTGGAAAACTTGCCTTTCGCATAAATATAACCATCAACTCTTTTACAAATGAGCCTTAATCCTTTTTACCAACCCCGCCACAACAAGATTTCTGCACCTCTAAGAATGATACGACCACGGCGGACAGGGCCCGCCAAACCCCGAATGTAAACACTTACTACGACGGGGACTATACGGCTGATAAGCCTCGGAGAAACGGAGCTTCCCAAACGCTGAATCGTGACCGAGAGCTAGGATCAACGATCGATGTACCTCAACTGCGGCATGAACGCGGCCGAAGGAGGTCGAGACAACAAAAAGTATATGAAACAAACAAAATAAATAAATCGTAAATGAAATCATAGTAGTCTATAAGCGGAGACATGTATGATAACCAAACTCTGATTCACCATAAATAGCGATCGTGTCAAGTCGGGGACTCACGCCTCAAAGTCATCACTCCAATATAACTATGGGTCTCAAGCCCATAACATCAATCATGCAGTGGAATACCTTCCTCACCGCCAGCCGATCATGATAGAAAAACACCACGGAATACACATGAACACCAGGTCCCACCTGTGTCCAACTAAAACCGTACAGGGTAAGTACGAAGGCATAGCCGACTACTAACACCCACAGTACCAACAAGGTCATGAACTGTATCATAAGATCTGTCTAGACCGTCACATGATCAAAGCTGGCCACTTGCCCGCAGTATCTAATGTGCGCGTCTAGTCCTGGAACTTCCCGCAGCTCCGCATAGGCCAATCTCATCGGCCCGCATGAGGTATTCCCCGCATCGAGGGTAGCTACTCCCCGGCATCGTCCTGGACTTTCGAGCCCGCATGGCCACAAGGACCGCATGCCCATAAAGGACGCACACTAACCTGGAACTCTCGTAGCTCCGCATAGGCCCCCAGGACCCGCATGAGGTATTCTCGAATCATGGTCCCAGACCGCCTGAGTCTACCCCGCATCGGAGGGCAGCTTAACCCCCGGAATCACCTCAAGAGATGAATGCCACAATACTATCATAACGACTGATAGTTAATAAGCACAATCAAGGGAAACCCCCTTACACAAACATCACAAGATACTAACACACGTAGCATCCTAACACGTTTACTTATCAAGGCAACAAGAAAGTATTACAAGGCTATCACAAACCAATACAATCAAGTTATTCACACAAGGTACTTTCTACTAACAAGTTCGGGTATCTATCCCCAAAGTACTTCACACATTAAAATCTAAAAAAATCTGCTTTTTCACATAAGTCACACAATACCCGTAGTATAAAATAGAGTATCTGTCCTTTTAAGAAAACCAAAACTCTTACCTTTGTAAAATCAAGTAACAACATTATTTTCCAAGCGTCCAAGTTTGCCTAATTTCAAATGTTCACGTTTCTTATTTTAGAAAGGTTTAAGTAGTTCATAGTCTTATTCATTTAAGAATATAATTCCCTTTTAAACAACTGAGAAACATAAGTCTTATGTGAGTAGGATATTCTTGTTTATAACAATCTTCTACAATGACATGATCTAGGAAATATCATTTTGTCTCATCTTAGCTTCATGCGGATGGAAGTTTCTCTTGGTTTTAATAATACTTAATTATTCAAAACATTTCCTTTTATTAACGCTGCAGTGGTTTGTCGATACACATTACGATTTCCAAATCAAGAAAAGCATTCTTAAGCCGTTATACCTAACTTCCCATAAAGCTAGTATAACTCTTAAGTTTTCAAACACCAAGTATTACTTCTCCTTTCAAAATGATTCAAAATCTTTTGAAATACTTCAAGTTCTTTCTTATCATATAACAAGCGATTATAGTTCAAATCGATTACCTTTTAAAACCACATGTATTTTCTTACTAACATAAAGTCATTATAACCAACTTCCCATAAAGCCGTTATAACACTTTATGTTTTAAACCACTCAAACACATTTAGCACATGCGTCACCGTACTACATAGTTCACACATATCATGCTAGAAGAGATAGGAAGAGGTTCACATACCTCGCGGCGAGTATCGACTCATGGCAAAACGCTCAAGTACTTCCAAACGTCGGCTACCCCTTAAGCCACGTAGATCGCGCCACACGTAGTACATCAACCTATAAGGCCACAAGGCGCTTATTAACATTAAGATCTCATCGTAGAACATTCTACCGAAAATTCAAAGACCTCCCCGCAACGGCGTAAACCTCCTCCTCTAACGAGGCCGGCTGCAAGCCAACCAGGGGTTATACATCTAACCCTAACGGGTACAATTCTACTCCACGGTACTACTACACAAGTCTACTGTAATACAGTCCTATGTAATTACAGTTCAGTTCAGTTTTTCAGGCTTAAGTCCAAGGACATTGCCACAAGCTATGTTCAGTTATATATATATAGTATACTTGACTATATAATCTAACGACATGTAATTTCCAATTACAAATAGAGGGACAAGATATTTACCTCGATAAGCCCATAATTATCCGAGTTTAATGTCGATCCTGGGCAATCGTTTAGCTCCAACTCCGAGCGCTCCCACCCGCTCTAAACCACCCTTAGAAGTTCTAACCAACTTCTACACAATACTCCAACGGACTATGGAGATTTTCCTAGGGTTTCGGTTTGTAGTAGCGGGAAGTATAATAGTATTTACGGCTTTTCGTATAGGTATAACCTTAGAATACAACAAGGTATACGGCTAAGGTAATTTGGGCATTATAACAATACTTTTGAGAGTATTTCTACCAAGAGGGGGGGGTATTATATGAAAACAAACTAGGCTAGGGGGGGGGGGTACCCCACGGCCACACCACAAAGGAGGGGGGGTGGCTACCCCTCGGCCTACCCCACTAGGGGGGGAACTCTCGGCCACGGGGGCCTCCCGAAACGGGGAGGGGGACGGCTCTCAAGACTTAGGCATTTTGGATGAAGAAGTTCATCAAAGGAGAGGGGTATTTATAGCACAAGCCAAGGCCAACCAATGGCCAAGATCTAGCCAAGTGTATAGCAAGTGTAAGGCCAAGATTCACCCAAGTGCCCCCTAGACCCTACTCCTTAAAACCCTCACAAATATCTACACAAAAAATCAACCAAGACTTGCTCATTCAATCGCCCTAACGCCTTCAAGTCCACCAACGAGAGGTGCCAAGTGTTGCCTCTCGTTGGTCCAAAACGTTTGCCTCTCGGAAAAATCCGCAAAAATACTAAATGACATAGCCGTAATTTACCCTTCGTAAGTTAGGTAGAGCGTTTCGTTTAAAAACGACTCTAACCGTGTTGTGCACAAACATATTTCGCCAAGGGTGCCACGTGGGGTGACACGTGTCGCCCCGATTCGCCCAAAATATTTCGTCTTAGAAAATATCTATAACGACCAAAATCTCAAAATCAAAGCGGGCCCACAAACCAGAATTTCTCCGTGGGCCCCACGTGACCATTTCGAAAATAAAATTCCATAATTCTAATATAATCTAAGAAGTCCAAAAACCAAATATGGGAATCCAATTCCCATTAACGAACCTTTTTCCTTCACAAAAACCGGAAACTTTTCCGTGGAAAATTCACCTCTTTCTTCCTTTCCAATCTTTCTGTCGTATTCTCGTACGTACGTCCTCGCATACATACCCTGGAACTACGGGGTATAACATTCTTCCCCCCTTAGAAACATTCGTCCCGAATGTTCCTTCTAAGTCTCAAAACAAACGTGCGCCAGTATAGTCTTCACTACTATACTTACGAAACAATCCTGCCATACCTGGCCACAGAAATACCTGCGCAACATACTTATATCCAAGTCTACGAGGAAACACCTCTAACATCACCACAAATAATACCACTTTTGTCACTTTGTCGCGAGCCTTGCTCCGACGACCCAACAAATGGTGCCGGCTGCATCGCGATCATCGTTCGCCAGACACTCGAACCCTTACCACATTTCGATATCGCTTTAGTTTCCAAAACTCGGGTTACTATCTCTTTACGTGGGCATCATTAATCGGGAACATTCGGATGGATCTTGATACTTTCGAACATAACAATACGAAAGGCCGGACGTCCCGCCTTCCTAAGTCGGACGGCAAAGCTAACATATAGGCAACCCGCCTATTCTTCACATGAACTCGCGGCCCAAAAGTAACTCGGCTAAGTTCCTTCGCTTTCCAAAACTCGTCACACCACGGCCGGGTGGTACTTTCAAGAAGACCGACCGTCAACACGAACTCTAAGCGTCGCCGATCATCCGCACGATTCCTCTGAGCTGCCAGAACTTCTTCTAGACGAGCTTTACCCTATCCACAGTCTGCTGGAACAAGCCTGATCCAACTATCTGAACCCTGCCAACATCGAACCAATCGACCGGCAACTTACACTTCTGCCCCAACAAGGCTTCGTAAGGCGACATCCGAACACTGAAATGGTAGCTTAAACGCTCCCTCCACAGGAGACAACAATCCTCGCAACTTCCCCTGAAATCCACACACTGGCCCGAGGGCGAATGCGATTCTGAGACTCACCTGAGTCCTTAACCCTGCCTGGTAAAACTTCCAGAAACAAAAACAGCCGTAACCTGGGCTCCACCGCCGCCATAAGGTGAAGGTAGGCACCGTGCGCAGCCTTACAACCTTTCTGACAAATCAACACTGCCGAGTGAACGGTCCCGACCGAAGAACACGATGGGCTGCCCCCATCGACCGACCACTGGTCGAACGCATCCACGAACTCGTACGCTGGTCAACTAAACTTGGGCCTAACACCCTCGTGACCCTAACACAAGGCGGGACCACCACAACCAGACCCCACCACCAAACATGCCGCGGGTTGACCCGCAACATGGCCTCAACCCGACCCGGCATTGCGCAAAACACTAGCTCCCCGAAGGAACAATCTCACTAAACACGTTACGAAAACCTAACGGTCTTCTTAGCTCAACTACCCTCTTTCATTTCATACCACTTAGGGACCTATCCCAAACATAGCTCACGTGCACTATGCACTCCGATAAGGATCAAACATAACACTACACCTTTACTCGAGATGGCCTTACCTCTAAGGTCTGTACGTATAACACTCTAAGGCTCACACCTTCTTTATTCCCCAAAATCTTACTCGGTTAACCCACCATGATTTCTCATCACAACTACCACGCTGCTATCAGAACATAGAACTTAAGGTATACTCACCTTGAAAGTTACCGAAGGACCTTGCTGCTCTGGCCCTCTTCGCATCCTCGTTAACCCACAATCTACGTTTTCGGCTCTGCATAAGCCCGCATACGTGCCATGCTCAGCCCAATGAAGAATTACTCTTGCACAACCTCTCTTAGGTAGTCATCAAGACTCGTGGTACATCGGTATAATCTCCGTAGCCAAATCTATAGCTAGTAACAGTGGTCTTTTGCAATCTATATTCACTGTTCCTGGTCGTGGAACAGGCGTTCAAATATCGTGGACGCAGAGGAATCGCCACATCGTGCTAAACTCTGCCGGGCTAGTGACGTCGCAAAATCCCGAATGAAGCACTACCCTAGGTAATGATTGGGCTGTGCCTCGCAACCTTCGAACTCAACTCGCAGCTCCGCCGGTGCCACGCCTCCCAGGCCGGGTTGCCTACGCGAGGCATAACGATAAGGGAATGAATTTCGTCGAGGGTCCAACTTACAACACGGCTCTCTAAGGCACGATCTCGAGTGAGAAGAATAGAAACCAATCCTAAATATCCTATAGCCTCCGATTATTGGTGTGGTGCACAACACACCGATAATCAAGACTTCCATCGATACGGTCAGACACTTTCCGAGGATTAATCGCTCGATACCACTTTTGTCACGACCAAATGGCCCGTGATGGTGCCTTACCGGGCACCCTAGTGACACAACATCGAGAAATCAGCGAACATAAACAACAACATGAGATAACGAAATATAAAACAATAATCAGCGAAACTTGCCTTTCGCATAAATATAACCATCAACTCTTTTACAAATGAGCGGCAATCCTTTTACCAACCACGCCCACAGCGATTACTGCACCTCTAAGAATGATACGACACGATGGCGGACAGGCCCCGCCAAACCACGAATGTAAACACTTACTACGGCGGGACTATACCATCGATAAGCCTCGGAGAAACGGAGCTTCCCAAACGCCGAATCGTGACCACGAGAGCTAGGATCAACGATCGATGTACCTCAACCGGCATGAACGCACCAAGCGAGGTCGATAACAAATTTAGTATGTGAAACAAACAAAATAAATAAATATCAGAATGAAATCATAGTAGTCTATACGAAGCGGAGACATGTATGATAACCAAACTACGATTCACCATAAATAGCGATCGTGTCAAGTCGGGACTCACGCCTCAAAGTCATCACTCGATATAACTATGGGTCTCAAGCCCATAACATCAATCATGCCCGTGGAATACCTTCCTCACCGGCAGCTATGATAGAAGAACACCACGGAATACAAATGACACGAGTCCCACTGTGTCCAACTAAAACCGCATGAGGTAAATGCGAGGCATAGCCGACTACTAACACCCACGCACCAACAAGGTCATGAATCAGATCATAAGATCTGTCTAGACCGTCACATGATCAAAGCCGCCACTTGCCCGCAGATCTAATGTCGCGTCTAGTCCCGAACTTCCCGCAGACTCGCATAGGCCAATCTCATCGCCCGCATGAGGTATTCCCGCATCGAGGGTAGCTACTCCCAAGCATCGCCCCGACTTTCGAGCCCGCATGGCCACGGACCGCATGCCCATAAAGGACGACACTAACACGGAACTCGTAGCTCCGCATAGGCCCTCAGACCCGCATGAGGTATTCTCGAATCATGGTCCTGCATCACCGAGTCTACC
The DNA here is from genome assembly GCA_029844215.1 of Przewalskia tangutica. Lineage (NCBI taxonomy): Eukaryota > Viridiplantae > Streptophyta > Magnoliopsida > Solanales > Solanaceae > Przewalskia > Przewalskia tangutica. Next base: position 74,279,736 of record CM056723.1, on the reverse strand, counting down.
CGCGACGGAGGGCGCTTAACCCGGAATCACCTCAAGAGATGAATGCCACAATACTATCATAACGACTGATAGTTAATAAGCACAATCAAGGGAAACCCCCTTACACAAACATCACAAGATACTAACACACGTAGCATCCTAACACGTTTACTTATCAAGGCAACAAGAAAGTATTACAAGGCTATCACAAACCAATACAATCCAGTTATTCACACAAGGTACTTTCTACTAACAAGTTCGGGTATCTATCCCCAAAGTACTTCACACATTAAAATCTAAAAAAATCTGCTTTCTTTCACATAAGTCACACAATACCGTAGTATAAAATAGAGTGATATCCTTTTAAGAAAACCAAAACTCTTACCTTTGTAAAATCAAGTAACAACATTATTTTCCAAACGTCCAAGTTTGCCTAATTTCAAATGTTCACGTTTCTTATTTTAGAAAGGTTTCGTAGTTCATAGTCTTATTCATTTAAGAATATAATTCCCTTTTAAACAATCTGAGAAACATAAGTCTTATGTGAGTAGGATATTCTTGTTTATAACAATCTTCTTACAGCAGCCATGATCTAGGAAATATCATTTTGTCTCATCTTAGCTTCTATGCAGATGGAAGTTTCTACTGGTTTTAATAATACTTAATTATTCAAAACATTTCATTTTATCAACGATGCAGTGGTTTGTCGATACACATTCTGATTTCCGAAATCAGTAAAGCATTCTTAAGCCGTTATACCTAACTTCCCATAAAGCTAGTATAACTCTTAAGTTTTCAAACACCAAGTATTACTTCTCCTTTCAAAATGATTCAAAAATCTTTTGAAATACTTCAAGTTCTTTCTTATCATATAACAAGCCAGTTATAGTTCAAATCAGTTACCTTTTTAAAAACCACATGTATTTTCTTACTAACATAAAGTTGTTATAACCAACTTCCCATAAAGCCGTTATAACACTTTATGTTTTAAACCACTCAAACACATTTAGCACATGTACGTCTACCGCACTACATAGTTCACACATATCATGCTAGAAGAGATAGGAAGAGGTTCACATACCTCGCGACGAGTATCGACTCATAGCAAAACGCTCCAAGTACTTCCAAACGTCGGCTACCCCTTAAGCCACGTAGATCGCGCCACACGTAGTACATCAACCTATAAGGCCACAAGGCGCTTATTAACATTAAGATCTCATCGTAGAACATTCTACCGAAAATTCGAAGACCTCCCGCAACAGCAGTAAACCTCCTCTCTAACGAGGCCGGCTACCAAGCCAACCAGGGGGGGGTTATACATCTAACCCTAACGGGTACAATTCTACTCCACGGTACTACTACACAAGTCTACTGTAATACAGTCCTATGTAATTACAGTTCAGTTCAGTTCTTCAGGCTTAAGTCCAAGGACATTGCCACAAGCTATGTTCAGTTATATACATAGTAAACTTCAACTATATAATCTAACGACATGTAATTTCCAATTACAAATAGAGGGACAAGATATTTACCTCGATAAGCCCATAATTATCCGAGTTTAATGTCGATCCTGGGCAATCGTTTAGCTCCAACTCCGAGCGCTCCAACCCGCTCTAAACCAGCCTGTGAAGTTCTAACCAACTTACACAACACTCCAACTGACTATGGAGATTTTCCAGGTTTCGGTTTTGTGGACTGGAAGTATAATAGTATTTCGGGCTTTTCAGATAGGGATAACCTTAGAATACAACAAGGTATACGGCTAAGGTAAGTTGGGCATTCTAACAATACTTGTGAGAGTCTTTCTACCAAGAGGGTGGTTATTATATGAAAACAAACTAGGCAGTGGGTACCCCACGGCCACACCACAAAGGAGGGGGGGTGGCTACCCCTCGGCCTACCCCACTAGGGGGGGAACTCTCGGCCAAGGGGGCCTCACGAAAAGGGGAGGGGGAAGGCTCTCAAGACTTAGGCATTTTGGATGAAGAAGTTCATCAAAGGAGAGGGGTATTTATAGCACAAGCCAAGGCCAACCAATGGCCAAGATCTAGCCAAGTGTATAGCAAGTGTAAGGCCAAGATTCACCCAAGTGCCCCCTAGACCCTACTCCTTAAAACCCTCACAAATATCTACACAAAAATCAACCAAGACTTTGCTCATTCAATCGGCCCTAACGCCCCTTCAGTCCACCAACGAGAGGTGCCAAGTGTTGCCCTCTCGTTGGTCCAAAACGTTTCGTCTCTCGGAAAAATCCGCAAAAATACTAAATGACATAGCCGTAATTTACCCTTCGTAGTTAGGTAGAACGTTTCGTAAAAACGACTCTAACCGTGTTGTGCACAAACATATTTCGCCGAGGTGCCACATGGGGTGACACGTGTCGCCCCGATTCGGCCCAAAATATTTCGTCTTCGAAAATATCTATAACGCCAAAATCTCAAAATCAAAGCGGGCCCCACAAAACCGTAAATTTCTCCCGTGGGCCCCACGTGACCATTTCCGAAAATAAAATTCCATAATTCTAATATAATCTAAGAAGTCCAAAAACCAAATATGGGAATCCAATTCCCATTAACGAACCTTTTTCCTTCACAAAAACCGGAAACTTTTCCGTGGAAAATTCACCTCTTTCTTCCTTTCCAATCTTTCTGTCGTATTCTCGTACGTACGTCCTTGCATACATACCCTGGAACTACGGGGTATAACAACTATAACTGGCTGGTTATGTGATACTAAAGAACTTGAAGTATTTCAAAAGATTTTTGAATCATTTTGAAAGAAGAAGTAATACTGGGTTTTTGAAAACTTAAGAGTTATACTAGCTTTATGGGAAGTTAGGTATAACGGCTTAAGAATGTTTTACGATTTGAAATCAGAATGTGTATCGACAAACCACTGCAGCGTTAATAAAAGGAAATATTTTGACAGATTAAGTATTATTAAAACCAGTAGAAACTTCCATCTGCATAGAAGCTAAGATGAGACAAAATGATATTTCCTAGATCATGGCTGTTGTAATAAGATTGTTATAAACAAGAATATCCTACTCACATATAAGGCTTATGTTTTCTCAGATGGTTTAAAAGAGAATTATATTCTTAAATGAATAAGACTATGAACTACGAAACCATTCTAAAAAAAGAAACCGTGAACATTTGAAATTAGGCAAACTTGGACGTTTGGAAAATAATGTTGTTACTTGATTTTACAAAGGTAAGTGTTTTGATTTACTTCAAAGGATAATCATTCTATTTTCATATACTACGGGTATTATGTGACTTTTGTAAACGTAACGTATCTTTTAAAAGATAATGTATGAAGTACTTTGGGAATAGATACCCGATCTTGTTAATCATATATTAGAATGTACCTTGTGTGTATAACATGATTGTGTTGGTTTGTGATAGCCTTATAATACTTTCTTGTTGATTTGATAAGTAAACATGCTAGGATGCTACGTGTGTTAGTATCTTGTGATGTTTTGTGTAAAGGGGGTTTTCCCTCGACTGCGCTTAAAGTTGTTTGACTCTCAGCCGTTATGTTGGTATTGTACCACTCACCTTGACTTGTCTCCGGAGGTTAAGCTGCCCTCCGATGCGGGGTAGACTCAGGCGGTCTGGGACCATGATTCGAGAATACCTCATGCGGGTCCGGGATCCATGCGAACTACGGGAGTTCGTGCTAGTTTGCGGCCCTTGTGGTCATGCGGTCTTTGTGGCCACGCGGATCGCGAGTCGGGGCGACGCCGGGAGTAGCTACCTCGATCACGAGGAATACCTCATGCGGGCCTATGAGGTTGGCCTATGCGGAGCTACGGAGAGTTCCAGGGCTAGACGCGCACATTTGATACTGCGGGCGAGTGACCAGCTTTGATCATGTGACGGTCTAGACAGATATCATGTCTGATCTATGACCTGGAAATCGTAGGTGTTAGTAGTCGGTTATGCCTTCGTATTTACACGCATCGCTTTTTATTAGGACACAGGTGGGACCTGGTGTTCATGTGTATTTCTTGGTGCTTTTATATCATAAACTGCCGGCAGTGAGGAAGGTATTCCACGGGCATGATTGATGTTATGGGCGTGAGACCCATAGTTACATTTGAGTGATGACTTTGAGGGCGTGAGTCACTGACTTGACATCGCCATTCATTGTGAACTGTAGTTTGGTTATCATACATGTCTCCTGCTTTATAGACTATTATGATTTCATTTACAGTATTTTCAGTTTCACATACTTGGTACCTGTTGTACTGACCTCCTTCGGGGGGCTGCGTTCATGCCGCAGGTTGAGGTACACCAGTCGTTGATCCTAGCTCGTGGTCAGTCAGTTGCTGGGAAGCTCCGTTTCTCCGGAGGCTTATCAGTGGTATAGTCCCCTGTCGTAGTAGGTGTTTGCATTCAGGGGTTTGGCGGGGCCCTGTCCCGCCATTGTTGTCGTATCATTCTTAGAGGTCTGTAGTACTGTTGTGGGCAGAGTTGTAATGGGATGTAACTGTTCGGTTTTAAATTGATTTATATATATATGTCGTAAGGCAAGTTTTCTCAGACTATTATTTCATACTTCTTGTTATTTCATGTTATCGTCTTATGTTCCGCTGATTACTCGATGTTGTATCACTAGGGTGCCCGGTAAGGCACGACCACGGGCCCGGTTCGGTCGTGACAAAAGTGGTATCAAAGCGATTAATCCTCGAAAGTGTCTGCACCGTATCGAAGAGTCTTGATTATCGGTGTTGTGCACCACACCAATAATCGTGAGGCTATAGGATATTTAGGATTGATTTCTATTCTTCTCACTCGAGATCGTGCCTTAGAGGCGTGTTGTAAGTTGGACCCTCTCACGTATTTCTTTCCTCACCGTTATGCCTCCGCGTAGGCAACCCGCCCGTGAGGCAGGCGCAGCCGAGGAGCTGCGAGTAGCAGAGAGGGTTACGAGGCACGAGCCCAACCATCACACGAGTTAGGTGCTTCGTCGGGAGTTATACTACGTCACCCCAGCAGAGTTTAGCACGGCGGCAGCGATTCCTCTGCGCCATGACATTTGAACCTTCGGGCCCACGACCGAAACAGAGAATATAGATTGCGAAGAGACAACCTGCATTAGCTATGGATTTGGCTACCAGAGTATACCGATATACCGCGAGTCTACATGAATATCATAGAAAGGGTTGCGAGAGTAATTCTTCGCTTGAGCATGGCACGTGGTGCGGGCTTGTGCGCGGCAGGCCAAGAAACGTAGAGATCGACGGGTTAACCAAGGACAACAGAAGAGGGCCAGAACAGCAAGGTCCTTTGGTAACTTTCGAGGCAAGTCACCTCACCAGCGGATTAGATTATGCACATCCACCAGTGCAGAGTGGTCTTCCACAGGGTTCAGGACGTTCGGGGTATGTAGGAGTTAGTCAGAGCTCCAGGACTTCCGGTTCACAGTGTGGCAGACGTTATCCCAGGGAATGTCGTCTTTTTAGCTGGTACTTGTTTTACCTGCGGCCGACAGGGCCATGTGCGGAAAGGATGACCTAGTAGGAGGGTTGTAAGTGGGAGGACTTAACCTTCGGGATCGATGGGTAGTTCGTCACCTTCCTTAGCTATGCGCCCTACGGGGCAGGTTTGATTAAAACGACTAAGGGGAGTGAAGCAGTAAATACAGTTAGATCTTTAACCCTCTAGGGATTAGTATGTGTGATAGGGTGAGTATACCTTAAGTGTTTTATTCTGATAGCATTGTGTAAATTGTAATTAGAAATCTTGGTTAGTTAACCAAGTAAGATTTGAGGGATAGAGAAGGTGTGAGCCTTAGAGCTTTATACGTAGAGACCTTAGAGGAAAGGCCATCTCGAGTAGAGAAGTATTTTATGTTTGACCCTTGTCGGAGTGCATAGTGCACGTAAGCTATGTTTGTGGGATAAGTCCCTGAGTAGTGTGGAATGAAAGAGGGTAGTTGAGCTAAGAAGACCGCTAGGTTTTCGTAACGTGATTAGTGAGAGTTTTCCGGTTCGGGGAGCTAGTGTCTTGCGCGTTGCCGGGTCGGGTTGAGGCCACGTTGCGGGTCAACCCGCGGCCTGTATGGTGGTGGGGTCAGTTTGTGGTGGTCTCGCTTTGTGTTAGGGTTATGAGGGTGTTAGGCCCAAGTTTAGTTAACCAGCGTACGAGTTCGTGGATGCATTCGACCAGTAGTTGGGCCGAGGAGGTCAGCCGTCTTGTCTTCTAGCAAAGACCGTTTACTCGGCAGTGTTGTTTTATCAGAAAGGTTGTAAGGCTGCACGGGGTGCCTACCTTCACCTTATGACAGACAGTGGAGCCCAGGGTACGGCTGTTTTTGTTTCTGGAAGTTTTACCAAGCAGGGTTAAGAACTCAGGTGAGTCTCAGAATCGCATTCGCCCTCGGGCCAGTGTGTGGATTTCAGGGGTAGCTGTAAGGATTGTTGTCTCCTGTTGAGGGAGTGTTTTAGTAGCTACCATTTCAGTATTCGGATGTCGCTTTATGACGCCTTGCAGGGCGGAAGTGTAAGTTGCCGGTCGATTGGTTTGATGTTGGCAAGGTTCAGATAGTTGGTTCAGGCTTGTTCCAACAGACTGTGGATAGGGTGAGGCTTATCTAGAAGAGGTTTTTGGCAGCTCAGAGAAATCGTGCGGATTATCGGCGACGACGCTTAGAGTTCAGGTTGACGATCGGTCTTCTTGAAGATACCACCCCGGATAGGGTATGACGAGTTTTGGAAAAACAGAGGAAGCTTAGCCCGAGTTACTTTGGGCCTTTTGAGTTCATGAGAGGGATAGGCCAGGTTGCCTGTATGTTAGCATTTGCCGTCCGACTTAGGAGGCAGTGCGTCCAGTCTTTCGTGTTATGTTCGAGAAGGAAACCGGAGATCCATCCAGAGTGTTCCCAGTTAATGATGACCAAGTTAGAGATAAAAACCCCGAGTTTTGGAAACTGAAGCAGTAACAGAAATGTGGTAAGAGTTCGAGTGTACGACAGCCTCAGGGATCGCATGCAGCCCGGTACCGTTTGTTGGGTCGCCGGAATGAACCTCGCGGCAAAGTGACAAAAGTGGTATCATTTTGGTGATGTTAGAGGTGTTTCCTCGTGGACTTGAATAGAAGTATGTGCGCGGGTGTTTCTGTGGCCAGGTGTGGCAGGATTGTTCTCGTAAGTATAGTAGTGAAGACTATACTGGCGCGCGTTTGTTTTGAGACTTAGAAGGAACATTCGGGACGAATGTTTCTAAGGAGGGGAGAATGTTATACCCCGTATTTCAGAGTATGCGTGGGGCGTGCGTGAAAAATTTGAACTTGAGAATAGGCTTGGCCGAATTATTCTTTGTGCACAACACCCGATTAGAGTCGTTTTTCGACGAAACGTTTCCACAGCTTTCGTAGGGAAAATTCCGGCTATGTCATTTTTAATTTTTGCGGATTTTTCCGAGAGACGAAACATTAAGGACCAACAAGAGGGCGACACTTGTCACCCTCTCATTGGAAGGACTTGGGCGGTCAAGAGTGGACGATTTGGGTTGGCTTTTGTCAAGTAGTAGGTAGGATATTTTGGTGGTAGATGGATAAGGTGCACTTGGCATGATCTTGGCCCTGCACTTGCCTTGCACTTGGCATGATCTTGGCCATTGGTTGGCCATGGCTTGACCTATAAATACCCCCCCTCTTTGATGACTTCTTCATCCATTCCTAAATTTCCTATGTGTTACAGTCCCTTCCCCGTGTCTTGTGGTGTTGGGCCAACACCCTCCCCTTGGTGAGGCCCCTTGGCCGAGAGCCCCTCCCCCCTTGGCCGAGAGTACCCCCCCTCCTAGTGGGGTTGGCCGAGGGGTATACACCCCCCCTTGTGGTGTTGTCTCGTATAAATACACCTCCACCTTGGTAGAAATACTCTCAAAAGTATTGTTACTATACCCAAAATACCTTGGCCCTTATACCTTGTAGTATTCCAAGGTTATACTTATATGAAAAGCCCAGAAATACTATTATACTTCCTGTCAGTCACCAAACCGAAACCCTAAGGAAAATCTACATGGTTAGTTGGAGTAGTATGTAGAAGTTGGTTAGAACTTCTAAGGGTAGTTTGGAGCGGGTTGAGCGCGCGAGTTGGAGCTAAACGTTGCCCAGGATCGACTTTATACTTGGATAATTATGGGCTTATCGAGGTAAATATCTTGTCCCTCTATTGTAATTGGAAATTACATGTTGTAGGAATATATAGTTGAAGTATACTATATATAGAACTGAACATAATTGTGCGGCAATGTCTTTTGACTTAAGCCTGAATATTAAGAAGAGTACTGAACTGTAATTACATAGGACTGTATTACAGTAGACTTGTGTAGTTTTTCTGTGAGGTAGAATTGTGCACGTCCGGTTTAGACGTATAACCCCCCCCCTGGTTGGCTTGGTAGCCGGCCCCGATAGAGGAGGAGATTTACGCTGTTGCGGGGGTGGTGCTGCCGAATTTTCTGTAGAATGTTCTACGAAGAGACCTAAATGTTAATAAGCGCCTTGTGGCCTTATAGGTTGAAGTACTACGTGTGGCGCGATCTACTTGGCTTAAGGAGTAGCCGACGGTTGGAAGTACTTGGAGCGTTTTGCTATTAGTCGATACTCGTCGCGAGGTATGTGAACCTCTTCCTATCTCTTCTAGCATGATATGTGTGTAACTATGTAGTACGGTAGACGCGTACGTGTTAAATGTATTTGATTGGTCTAAACCATAAAGTGTTATAACGGCTTTATGGGAAGTTGGTTATAACAGCTTTATGTATGTAAGAAAATACTTGTGGTTTTTAAAAGGTAACTGATTTGAACTATAACTGGCTGGTTATGTGATAATAAAGAACTTGAAGTATTTCAAAAGATTTTTGAATCATTTTGAAAGAAGAAGTATCTGGTTTTGAAAACTTAAGAGTTATACTAGCTTTATGGGAAGTTAGGTATAACGGCTTAAGAATGTTTTATCGATTTCGAAATCGAATGTGTATCGACAAACCATCTGCAGCGTTAATAAAAGGAAATATTTTGTGATTAAGTATTATTAAAACCAGTAGAAACTTCCATCTGCATAGAAGCTAAGATGAGACAAAATGATATTTCCTAGATCATGGCTGCTGTAATAAGATTGTTATAAACAAGAATATCCTACTCACATATAAGGCTTATATTTTCTCAGATGGTTTAAAAGAGAATTATATTCTTAAATGAATAAGACTATGAACTACGAAACCTTTCTAAAAAAAGAAACCGTGAACATTTGAAATTAGGCAAACTTGGACGTTTGGAAAATAATGTTGTTACTTGATTTTACAAAGGTAAGTGTTTTGATTTACTTCAAAGGATAATCACTCTATTTTCATATACTACGGGTATTATGTGACTTTTGTAAACGTAACGTATCTTTTAAAAGATAATGTATGAAGTACTTTGGGAATAGATACCCGATCTTGTTAATCATATATTAGAATGTACCTTGTGTGTATAACATGATTGTGTTGGTTTGTGATAGCCTTGTAATACTTTCTTGTTGATTTGATAAGTAAACATGCTAGGATGCTACGTGTGTTAGTATCTTGTGATGTTTTGTGTAAAGGGGGTTTTCCCTCGACTGCGCTTAAAGTTGTTTGACTCTCAGTCGTTATGTTGGTATTGTACCACTCACCTTGACTTGTCTCCGGAGGTTAAGCTGCCCTCCGATGCGGGGTAGACTTCGGTGATGCGGGACCATGATTCGAGAATACCTCATGCGGGTCCAGGGGATCCATGCGGAACTACGGGAGTTCCAGGTTAGTTTGCGGCCCTTGTGGTCATGCGGTCTTTGTGGCCATGCGGACTGCGAGTCCAGGACGATGCCGGGGAGTAGCTACCCTCGATGCGAGGAATACCTCATGCGGGCCTATGAGGTTGGCCTATGCGGAGCTACGGAGAGTTCCAGGGCTAGACGCGCACATTTGATACTGCGGGCGAGTGACCAGCTTTGATCATGTGACGGTCTAGACAGATATCATGATACGATCTATGACCGTTAAATCGCATGGGTGTTAGTAGTCGGTTATGCCTTCGTACTTACCTGCATTGTTTTATTAGGACACGGTGGGACACGTGTTCATGTGTATTTCTTGGTGCTTTTATATCATAAACTGCCGGCAGTGAGGAAGGTATTCCACGGGCATGATTGATGTTATGGGCGTGAGACCCATAGTTACATTTGAGTGATGACTTTGAGGCGCGAGTCACGACTTGACATATCGCCTATTCATTGTGAATCGTAGTTTGGTTATCATACATGTCTCCCGCTTTATAGACTATTATGATTTCATTCTGATATTTTGATACATACTTGGTACTGTTATCGACCTCCTTCGGGTGCGTTCATGCCGCAGTTGAGGTACACCGCGATCGTTGATCCTAGCTCGTGAGTCATTCAGCGTTTGGGAAGCTCCGTTTCTCCGGAGGCTTATCAGTGGTATAGTCTCCTGTCGTAGTAGGTGTTTGCATTCAGGGGTTTGGCGGGGCCCTGTCCCGCCATTGTTGTCGTATCATTCTTAGAGGTCTGTAGTACTGTTGTGGGCAGAGTTGTAATGGGATGTAACTGTTCGGTTTTAAATTGATTTATATATATATGCCGTAAGGCAAGTTTTCTCAGACTATTATTTCATACTTCTTGTTATTTCATGTTATCGTCTTATGTTCCGCTGATTACTCTGATGTTGTATCACTAGGGTGCCCGGGGTAAGACACCAGTCACGGGCCCGGGTTCGGGTCATGACACAAACGAACCCCAAGGCTCGCTAGCTGATGTAACTCTCAGACCATATCCCTTTTCTCTGGCTGTACATCAGAAAGACTACCCATCGATCTGCGACTAAGGGCATCTGCAACTACATTGGCCTTCCCTGGGTGGTATAGAATATCGACATCATAATCCATAAGCAGCTCCTATCCTCTTGAGCATGATATTTTAAAAGAATATATATATAGTACGGTAGACGTACGTGTGTTAACTGAACGTAGTTTTACGGAAATGTCTTTTGACTTAAGCCTGAATAATAAGAACCTTGAAGTATTTCAAAAGAATTAAGAAACCTTTTTTAAAGAAGAGTAATACTAGGTTTTAAAAGCTTAAGAGTTATACTAGCTTTATGGGAAGTTAGGTATAACGGCTTAAGAGAGATAAAAAGAATGGATTATTGATTTTAGAAGTTAAGAGACTTGATCTTAAAAGATAAGAGACTTGACTTAATTGAATTAATCTGAATTTTGTTAAAAAGTGTGAAACATCATTCGTGAGTAATGAGTACTTGGTTTTTAAAAGGAATAATGTTTTACTGATTTCGGGAATCAGAATAAGTATCGAACAAACCACAGCAGCGCTAATAAAGGGAAATGTATTGACTAATAAAGTATTATTAAAACCAGTAGAAACCTCCATCTGCATAGAAGCTAAGATGAGACAAAATGATAATACATCTACTAGATCATGGCTGCTTTAATAAGATTATTATAAACAAGAATAACCTACTCACACCTGAGGCATATGTTTCTCAAATTGTTTTAAAGGAGAATTATATATTTAAGTGATTAAAACTATGAACTACGAAACATTTCGAAAATGAGAAACTTGAGCATTTGAAATTAGGCAAACTTGAACGTTTGGAAAATAATGTTGTTACTTGATTTTACAAAGGGAAGTGTTTTGATCTACTTAAAAAGATAGTCACTCTATTTTTATACTACGGGTATTGTGTGACTTTTGTAAAAGAAATGCATCTTTTAAAGAGTTAATGTATGAAGTACTTTGGGGATAAAAACCCGAACTTGTTAACATAAAGTAGAAAGTACCTTGTGTGAATAACTTGATTGTGTTGGTTTGTGATAGCCTTGTAATACTTTCTTGTTGATTTGATAAGTAACATGTTAGGATGCTACGTGTGTTAGTATCTTGTGATGTTTGTGTAAAGGGGTTTCCATTGTTATGCTTATGTTATTTAACGATAATCTGTTATGTTAGTATTGTACCTCTTGACATGATACTGGGGGTTAAGCTGCCCTCCGATGCGGGGTAGACTCAGGCGGTCTGGGACCATGATTCGAGAATACCTCATGCGGGTCCAGGGGATCCATGCGGAGCTACGAGTTCTGTGTTAGTGTGCGGGTTATACCTCACGCGGTCATGTGGCCTACGCGGATCGCGAGTCGGGGCGCCGGGAGTAGCTACCGATGCGAGGAATACCTCATGCGGCCTATGTGAGTGGCCTATGCGCGAGTGCGGGAAGTTCGAGGACTAGACGCGCACATTAGATCGCGGGCGAGTGGCGGCCGATCATGTGGCGGTGCAGACAGATTTCATGATCTGATTTATGACCTTGTTGGTACGTGGTTTTAGTAGTCGGCTATGCCTTCGCACTTACCCCGCACGGTTTTATTATGACACGGTGGGACTGGTGTTCATGTGTATTCCTTAGTGTGTTTATATCGTGGATCGCCGCTGGCGGAAAGGTATTCCACGGGCATGATTGATGTTGTGGGCGTGAGACCCATAGTTATATATCGAGTGATGACTTTAAGGGCGTGAGTCACGACTTGACATCGCTATTTATTGTGAATCGTAGTTTGGTTATCATACATGTCTCCCGCTTATATATAGACTACTATGATTTCATTTACGTATTTTCGCCACATACTTGGTACTGTTATCGACCTCCTTCGGGCTACGTTCATGCCGCAGGTAGAGGTACACGGTGTTGATCCTCGCCATAGGTCACAGTTCAGCGTTTGGGAAGCTCCGTTTCTCCGGAGGCTTATCAGTGGTATAGTCCCCTGTCGTTGTAGGTACTTACATTCAGGGGTATGGCGGGGCCCTGTACCGCCATTGTTGTCATATCATTCTTAGAGGTCTGTAGTACTGTTGTGGGTAGGGTTCGTAAAAAGGGATGTAACTGTTCAAGTTTATATATATATATGCCGAAAGACAACTTTCTCTGATAAACTGTTTTTATTTCATGTCTTGTTTTATATTCCGTTGATTACTCTGATGTATGTCTACTTGGGTGCCCGGGGTAAGGCACCAGTCACGGGCCCGGGTTCGGGTCGTGACAAAAGTGGTATCAGAGCAGTTAATCCTCGGAAAGTGTCTACAGACCGTATCTAGTAGAGTCTTGATTATCGGTGTGTTGTGCACCACACCAATAATCAGGAGGCTATAGGATATTTAGGATTGGTTTCCATCCTTTTCACTCTGAGATCGTGCCTTAGAGTTGTGTTATAAGTTGGACCCCTCTAACGTATTTCTTTCCCTTACCGTTATGCCTCCGTGTAAGGAAACCCGGGCCCAGAAGGGCAAGGCAGCCGAGGGAGCTGCGAGTAGAGTACAGAGGGTTACGAGGGCACAGGCCCAATCATCACCTGAGGTGGCGCTTCATTCGGGGAGTTCTGTTACGTCGCCAGCCCCAACAGAGTTTAGCACAGCGGCAGCAGTTCCTACTGCGGCCATGATATATGAGCCTTCAGTTCCACGACCGGGAACAGAGAATATGGATTACAAAGGAATGGACCTGTTACTAGCTAGGATTTTAGCAGCCAGAGGATATAGAGTGCACCGATATATCATAGGTCTAGACGATTATCTAGTAAAAGGTTGTACAAGAGTAGCTCTTCAGTCAGGCATGGATATTGCCCGCGTACAGGCTTATGCGCAGCACGCAGAGGAACGTAGAGATCGACGGGTTAACCAAGATCAGCAGAAGAGGGCCAGATCGGTAGGGTCCTTTGGTAACTTTCGAGGCGGATCGCCTCAGCAGCAGACTGGATATGCACCTCCGCCAGTGCAGAGTGGTCCTCCGCGCACTTCGTGGCGTTCGGTATGTCGGAGTTGGTCAGAACTCCAGGGCTCCTGATTCACAGCTATACGTAGGTTCTAGCCACCGTTCGATTTTTCCCGATGTTCACAGCAGACAGCGCCATCCCGGGGAATGTCATCTTGTTGTTGGTGCTTGTTTTACCTGCGGCCGTCAGGGCCATGTGTCGAAAAGATGTCCTAGTAGGAGGACTCAGCTTACCAGATTAGTTGCGGATTCAGTGGCTCGGAGAGGAAGGGTTGTTAGCCAGAGGAGGCCACCCCCACCTCGGTGTGGCCGTTGTGGTAGATGTCATTGTGGGGAGTGTCGTACTTCTTCGACAGCTTGTTTTACTATGCGCCCAGCTGGGCAGGATTGATTGAAACAACAGAGGGGAGTGAAGCAGTAGATACAGGTATATCCTTAAACCTCTAGAGATATGTGTGATAAGATGAGTGTATCTTAAGTGCTATGATAGCATGGTGTTAATTGTGATTAGAATTCATGATTAGTTAAAAGGGTAAGATTGGGGATAGGGAAGGTGTGAGCCTTAGAGTTTTATACGTAGAGACCTTAGAGGTAAGGCCATCTCGAGTAAAAGATGTATTTTTATGTTTGGCCCTTATCGGAGTGCATAGTACACGTGAGATATGTTGTGTGATAGTTGAGCTAAGAAGACCATTAGGTTTTCGTGACTCGATGGTGAGATTGTTCCGGATCGGGAAACAAGAGTTTTTGCGCGGTAGCGGGTCGGGTTGAGGACCGATCGCGGGTCAACCCGCGGCCTGCATTGTGGTGGGGTCAGTTCGAGGTGGTCCCGCCAGGTGGTGGGGTCACGGGGGTGTTAGGCCCAAGTTTAGTTAACCAGCGTACGAGTTCGTGGATGCGTTCGACCAGTAGTCGGGCCGATGAGGTCAGCCCATCTTGTCTTTCAGTCAGGACCGTCTACTCGGCAGAGGGTTATGCGAGATGTTATATTAGGAAGGTTGTAAGGTTGCACGAGGTGCCTACTTTCACCTTATGACAGGCAGTGGAGCCCAGGTTACGGCTATTTCTTTTTCTAGAAGTTTTTACCAGGCCAGGTTAGGAACTCAGGTAAGTCTCGATGACGCATTCGCCTCGGGCGGTGTTTGGATTTCAGGGTATTGTGAGGATGGTTGCCTCCTGTTGAGGGAGTGTTTTAATAGCTACCATTTCAGTATTCGAAAGTCGCTTTATGACGCCTTGTAGGGGCGGAAGTGTAAGTTTCCGGTCGATTGGTTCGATGTCGGCATGGTTCAGATAGTTGGTTCATACTTGTTTCGGCAGGATGGGGATAGGGTGAAGCTTATCCAGAAGAGGTTATTGGCAGCTCAGAGTTAACAGAAGTCGTGCGGATAATCTGCGACGACGCTTGGAGTTCAGGTTGACGGTGGGTCTTCTTGAAGGTACCACCCCGGAAAGGGTGTGACGAGTTTTGGAAAATAGAGGAAACTTAGCCCGAGGTACTTTGGGCCCTTTCAGATCATTTGAAGAGTAGGCCAGGTCGCCTATAGGTTAGCATTGCCGTCCGACTTAGGAGGCAGTACGTCCGGTCTTTCATGTTGTTATGTTCGGAAAAGTATCGGAGATCCATCCAAAGTGATCCCAGTTAATGATGACCAAGTTGGAGATAGTAACCCAGAGATTTGGAAACTGAAGCAGTAACAGAAATGTGGTAAGTTATGAGAAAGAGTTCGAGTGTACGAGAAGGGTACGACGAGTAAGGGAAGAAGCGAGCATGTGTTAAGAACATAAAAGTGATCATTTCGTTTGTAAAGAAAAGGTGCGAAGGGAGTATCTTTTAGCCCTTGGGTGGGAGCTTTTGTAGTGATGGAGGTGGTTCCTCGTGGACTTGGATTAAGTATTTGCGCGGGTGTTTTCTGTGGCCAGGTGTGGCATGATTGTTTTCGTAAGTATAGCAGTGAAGACTATACTGGCGCATGTTTGTTTTGAGAATTAGAAGGAACATTCGGGACGAATGTTTCTAAGGAGGGGAGAATGTTATACCCCGTATTTCCAGAGTATGTACGTGAGGACGTACGTAGAGAAGTTTGAGCCTTAAAGATAGGCAAGGTTCGAAATTTTGTTCACAACCCCCGAAAAGAATCATTTTTCGACGAAACGTTTTACAAGACTTGCGAAGGGAAAATTACGGCTATGTCATTTCAAATTTTTGCGGATTTTTCCGAGAGATGAAACATTTTGGACCAACGGGAGGGTGACATGTGTCACCCTCATATTGGACGTTGTTGTGGGCGTCAAATGGGACGATTTGAAGTCTTGACATGATACCGGGGGTTAAGCTGCCCTCCGATGCGGGGTAGACTCAGGCGGTCTGGGACCATGATTCGAGAATACCTCATGCGGGTCCAGGGGATCCATGCGGAGCTACGAGAGTTCCAGGTTAGTGTGCGGGGTTATACCTCATGCGGTCTATGTGGCCATGCGGACTGCGAGTCGGGGCGATTTACGCCGGAGTAGCTACCTCGATGCGAGGAATACCTCATGCGGGCCTATGTGAGTGGCCTACGCGGAGTGCGGGAAGTTCGAGGACTAGACGCGACATTAGATCTGCGGCGAGTGGCGGCCGATCATGTGGCGGTCTAGACAGATTTCATGATACAGTTTATGACCTTGTTGGTACTGTGGGTTTTAGTAGTCGGCTATGCCTTCGTACTTACCCCGTACGGTTTTATTATGACACGGGTGGGACCTGGTGTTCATGTGTATTCCTTAGTGTGTTTATATCAGGGACTGCCGGCAGTGAGGAAGGTATTCCACGGGCATGATTGATGTTGTGGGTGTGAGACCCATAGTTATATATTGAGTGATGACTTTAAGGGCGTGAGTCCGTGACTTGACATGACTGCTTATTTATTGTGAACTGTAGTTTGGTTATCATACATGTCTCCTGCTTTATATATAGACTACTATGATTTCATTTACAGTATTTTCAGTTTCACATACTTGGTACCTGTTTTACTGACCTCCTTCGGGGGGCTGCGTTCATGCCGCAGGTAGAGGTACACCAGTGTTGATCCTCGCTCATAGGGTCACAGTTCAGCGTTTGGGAAGCTCCGTTTCTCCGGAGGATTATCAGTGGTATAGTCCCCTGTCGTTGTAGGTACTTACATTTAGGGGTATGGCGGGGCCCTGTCCCGCCATTGTTGTCATATCATTCTTAGAGGTCTGTAGTACTGTTGTGGGCAGGGTTCGTAAAAGGGGATGTAACTGTTCAAGTTTATATATATATATGCCGAAAGGCAACTTTCTCTGATAAACTGTTTTTATTTCATGTCTTGTTTTATATTCCGCTGATTACTCTGATGTATGTCTACTTGGGTGCCCGGGGTAAGGCACCAGTCACGGGCCCGGGTTCGGGTCGTGACAATCATGCGCCTCCAGCTGTTTGGGACGAGTTCTCAGAGGCATTTCTCACTCACTTCTTGCCTCCGCAGATGAGGAGAGCACGAGCCGACAGATTTTTGATGCTGAGGCAGAACGGGCGCACAGTTCGGGAGTACAACGTGGAGTTCGACTCGTTTGCTCGGTATGTCCCCGCGTTAGTGGCAGATATGGAGGACAGAGTGCACCGCTACGTCACAGGGCCTGATGACTACTTGGCAGAGTCTTGCTCGGGTGTAGCTCTTCAGCCGGGCATGGACATTGCCCGCATGTAGGCTCATGCACTTGGGTGGGAGGAGCGTAGAGGCCGACGGGTTGACAGATATCGCGAGTTAAGGCCAGGGACGACAGGTCTTTTGGTAGCTCTCGGGCGGGCGGCCTCAAGAAGAACTAGATTTGCACCGCGGCTCGAAACCCTACACCGCCTTGTGGCAGCCATGGTATTCGAGGCGGTCAGGCCCCGAGACTTGGACTTCGGGTAGCAGAGGTGCTAACCGATCGAGACCACCTTCCTCTCAGTGTTCGATGGTAGATCTCATTACGGAGTTGTGGTACCATCGGAGCTTGTTACACTTGCGGCCAGCAGGTCACTTTGCGAGAGATCGTCCACCAAGCGGCGCCGCAGATGGTAGGTTCACCTCACAGGTCTTTAGCCGGTCTTCATCTCCTACGATTACTCGCCGGGCGAGGTGCTCATGGGCGCCAGGTCGCGGCAGAGGTCGTGGCAAGGGTCCTAGTTCCAGCGGTCCTCAGAACCGCATTTATGCCATGTCCAGCCGCCAGGACCAGGAGGCGTCACTGGATGTCATCACAGGTACTTTATCAGTTTCTTGTTGTGATGTATATGCCTTGATAGATCCAGGTTCTACCTTGTCCTATATATCTCCTCATATTGCTAGTAGGATAGGGATAGAGCCTGAGTCCATAGACCCTTTTGAGGTAGCTACGCCAGTGGGGGATTCAGTGGTAGCTGAGCGGGTATATAGGGCTTTCCCAGTGACTATATGTAGTCATCAGACCCTAGCCGACTTGATAGAGTTGGATATGACCGATTTTGATGTGATCATGGGTATGGATTGGTTAGCTTCTTGCTACGGCAATGTAGACTGTAGGGAGAGATTGGTACGGTTCCAGTTTCCTGGGGAGCCGGTTGTTGAGTGGGAGGGGAACACTGTGTCGCCGAGGGGTAAGTTTATTTCTTACCTCAAGGCCAGGAAGATGGTGCAGAAGGGGTATATCTACCATCTCATTCGAGTATTTGATACTGAGGCCGAGATACGGCACCTTCATCGGCCCAGTAGTTAGAGAGTTCCCAGATGTGTTCCCAGACGACCTCCCGGGTATCCCTCCTGAGAGGGAGATTGAGTTTTGCATCAATGTGTTCCCAGACACTCGGCCTATATCCATTCCGTCATACAGGATGGCACCTGCCGAGTTGAGAGAGTTGAAGGACCAGCTGAGAGATTTGCTGGAGAAGGGCTTTACCAGGCCTAGTGTTTCTCCCTGGGGGGCGCCGGTATTGTTTGTGAAGAAGAAGGATGGGACGCTGCGCATGTGTCGATTACGAGCGGTGAACAAGGTGACTATTAAGAACAAATACCCTTCCCGTGATTGATGACTTGTTCGACCGGTTGCGAGGTGCGAGGTGTTTCTCCAAGATAGACTGCGATCCGGTTACCATCAGTGCGAGTTAGGGAGGCGGATGTCCCTAGATCGCATTCGACCCAGACGGCACTATGAGTTCAGGGTCATGTCTTTCGGCTTGACCAATGCTCCGGCAGTATTTATGGATTTGATTAACCGAGTGTTCAAGCCATTTTTGGATACGTTTGTGATAGTATTCATTGATGACATCTTGATTTATTCTCGCTCGGAGCAGGAGCATGCAGAGCATTTGAGGACGGTGCTGAGAGTTCTCTGGGACCAGCGGTTGTATGCCAAGTTTTCGAAGTGTGAGTTTTGGTTGGCTTCGGTGGCGTTTCTGGGTCACATTGTCGGGGCCGATGGTATTCGGGTGGATACGGCAAAGATCGAGCCAGTCAGGAGTTGGCCTAGACCTACTACCCCGACAGAGGTGCGCAGCTTTTTGGGCCTTGCGGGTTACTACCGGAGGTTTGTTGAGAAGTTTGCTTCTATTTCAGCACCTTTGAACAAGCTGACTCAGAAGGCAGCTAAGTTTCAGTGGACGGATGCTTGTGAGGAGGGCTTCCAGTTACTGAAGGAGAGGTTGACGACCGCCCCAGTTCTTACTCTTCCAGAGGGCCCAGACGACTATGTGGTTTATTGTGATGCGTCGGGCATCGGGATTGGATGTGTGTTGATGCAGCAGGGCAAGGTTATAGCTTACGCATCTCGACAGCTCAAGAAGCATGAGAAGAAATACCCCACACATGACTTAGAGTTGGCAGCAGTGATTCACGCCTTGAAGATTTGGAGACATTATTTGTGTGGAGTTCATGTGGATATTTACACAGACCACAAGAGCCTCCAGTATATCTTCAGCCAGAGGGAGCTGAACTTCCGACAGAGACGGTGGTTAGAGCTACTCAAGGATTATGATGTCGATATCCTATACCACCCAGGGAAGGCCAATGTAGTGGCAGATGCCCTTAGTCGTAGGTCGATGGGTAGTCTATCAGATGTGCAGCCAGAGAGGAGGGGCATGGTCCGCGAGTTACATCAGCTAGCGAGCCTTGGAGTCCGATTGATTGATTCTGATAGTAGTGGGGTTCGGGTTCGAGAGGTTGCCGAATCTTCCATCGTCGAGGAGGTGAAGAGGCGACAGTATGAG
Organism: Przewalskia tangutica; assembly: GCA_029844215.1. NCBI lineage: Eukaryota > Viridiplantae > Streptophyta > Magnoliopsida > Solanales > Solanaceae > Przewalskia > Przewalskia tangutica. The sequence goes on along the minus strand of CM056723.1, from coordinate 74,259,703 downwards.
GATCCGATTATGACACGATATCGAGATACGACTCTTCGTGAGGAAGGGTCCACGAGGTAGCACCACGATGGTGCTAAGGTTTGAGGGCAGGTTGTGTGTTCCAGATATTGCAGGACTTCGACAGCAGGTTCTAGGGGAAGCACACAGCGCGCGTTACTCTATCCATCCGGGGTCGACAAAGATGTACCACGACCTCAGATCTGTGTATTGGTGGGACGGCCTGAAGAGGGACGTTGCAGAGTTTGTTGCTCAGTGCCCGAGTTGTCAGCAGGTCAAGGTGGAGCACCAGAGGCCTGGTGGGTTGTTGCAGGCTATAGAGATTCCGACATGGAAGTGGGAGGTGATCAATATGGACTTTATTACAGGGTTACCTCGCACTCAGAGGAAGCATGATTCCATCTGGGTTATCGTCGACAGGCTGACGAAATCCGCCCACTTTCTTCCCGTTAGGACGACTTTTTCGGCCGAGGATTACACTAGACTTTACATCCGAGAGATCGTGAGACTGCATGGGGTCCCTATATCTATCATATCGGACAGAGGAGCCCAGTTTACGGCTAACTTCTGGAGGTCTTTCCAGAAGGGATTAGGGACGCAGGTGAGCCTCAGTACTGCATTCCATCCTCAGACCGACGGACAGGCAAAGCGTACTATCCAGACACTTGAGGATATGCTATGAGCCTGTGTTATTGATTTCAGGGGTAGCTGGGAGGATAATTTGCCGCTAGTAGAGTTTGCGTATAACAACAGCTACCACTCCAGTATCCAGATGGCGCCTTATGAGGCCTTATATGAGAGGAAGTGCAGGTCACCGATAGGCTGGTTTGATGTGGGTGAGGTGCAGTTAGTCGGGCCAGACTTGGTTCAGCAGGCGGTGGATAAGGTGAAGCTTATCCAGGAGCGGTTATTGACAGCTCAGAGTCGACAGAAGTCGTATGCAGATCATCGGCGTCGACATTTGGAGTTTGAGGTTGCTGATTGGGTTTTCCTGAAGGTGTCACCCATGAAGGGTGTGATGAGGTTTGGGAAGAAAGGGAAGCTCAGCCCAAGGTACATTGGGCCTTATCAGATTGTCCGTAGGGTAGGTAAGGTTTCCTATGAGTTGGATCTGTCGTCCGATCTGGAGGCAGTACATCCGGTTTTTCATGTTTCTATGCTGAAGAGATGTATCGGAGATCCATATAGAGTGCACCCGATTGATGATGTCCAGGTGACAGAGGGATTATCATATGAGGAGATTCCCATAGCGATACTCGATCGTCAGGTTAGGCGACTGCGGACAAAGGATGTGGCTTCCGTCAAAGTCTTATGGCGGAACGAGAACAGAGAGGAGATGACGTGGGAAGCAGAGGAGAACATGAGGCAGAAGTATCCTCACTTATTCCCCGCACCTCCAAGTAACTCACTTTTCTACTTGTTAAAACATAATTGTCATATGTACTTCAGTGTTCTATTGTGGCCACATGTGGCATTTGCAAATTGTTCAAGTTATGAGGGTCTATGTCGTTATCTGATTTAATTGAATCTTGAAGGAACATTCGGGACGAATGTTTCTAAGGGGGGGAGAATGTTATACCCCGTAGTTCCGGAGTATGTATGTAAGGACGTACGTACGATTGTATAAACCCTAATTAGGGTAAGAATGAAAGAATTGTTTTCCGACGGAAAATATTCCGAACCTTGTGAAGGAAATTTTACGTTTTCAATATTTTAACCAACTATGGAATTTTTTCCGAGAGAATTTTTTTTTGTACCAATAGGAGGGCGACATGTGTCACCCCAAGTGGACATGGGAGAACGTTTTTTTTCAAGACTAGTGGGCAAGACAAGTGGCCAAAGTCTTGCATGGCATTTGCATGGCATTATGGACGGTTTGTGCAAGGTTAGTGGGCAAGTCAAATGGTCAAAGTCTTGCATGGCATTTGTGAGACAAGTGGACAAAGGAACCTACACAAAATCTATATCATACACATGTTTCAATCCTAACCCTTGGTTGTCCTATATAAACCCCTCTAGTTGATGAAAATCTTCCACACTTAGAACATTTCAAGACTTGAAAATATTTTCTCTCCCTTTCCTAGTGTTCTCGTCCAAATCCCCAATTTTTGAGCAATTGTTGTCCAATAATTCTTAAACTTCTAAGTGTTCTTCCTTAATGTATTAGGAAGATTAGTAACCAAGAGTTAGACAAGATTTCACACCCTAGCCTCTAAAAAACCCCCTTGGCCGAGAGCATGCCAAAAATGGAGCCTTAGTGTTCTTCACTTTTTGGAGTTAATTCTTGAATAGAAGTTGGTTAGGAACTTCTAAAGGTGACTTGTGGTGGTTTGGAACACAAAGATTTGGAGCTAAAACTTGCTTAGGAACGACTTTAAGTTCTTGGATATTTTTGGGCTAAATTGAGGTAATGAACCTTAACCTCTTTGTGAAGTTGATTATTATGTATATTGGATATTATACATATATTGGAAGTATTATGGAGTATGAGATATAAGGAAAGATTTGGATCTTGTTAAGATGTTAAAAGGAGAATTGACATATTAGCCATTAAAATGGTAAAAATGTATCCATTACTTGCTAAGAAGTTAACAACAAAGAAACTATAACTTATATTAAGATTAGAATATAATTTGGATGACTAATGAAGTAATTGGATAAGTAAAATTGTAAAAGTTGGCCAAGGACCCCAACTTAAGGACTGTATTTACTTTGGACTGTATTTACATTGTTGTTAAGGGGAAGATTGTTAATCGCGTTCCGTTTGGGCGTGTGATCCCCTTCTTTAATTATTGTTGTTGTTAAGGGGAAGATTGTTAATCGCGTTCCGTTTGGGCGTGTGATCCCCTTCTTTAATTATTGTTGTTATTAAGGGAAAGATTGTTAATCGCGTTCCGTTTGGGAGTGTGATCCCCTTCTTTAAATTTTGGAATTATTGCGCTTTATTTATGGCATGTTGGTTATTGTTATCGGGCCTTGAAAAAGGTGGAGAATTGAGTAGAAACGGGGGAGGTGCTGCCCAATTTTTCGTAGACTAAGAGAAATCTTACTTAGAAGAATCCCACGTAAAACTAGAAGTTGATAGGTGTGTTTTGACTATTATAGGCTGACACTCTGCGCGCGACATATCCGACTTGGCAAGTGGATTTAGCTGAGGAGGTATGTGATTCTTCCTATCCCTTTGAGCATGATATTTGTGAAATATATATAGTACGGTAGACGTACGTGTGTTAAACTAAATTTGGCTTTACTTTGATGTCTTTGGACTTGAGTTCTAATTAATAAGAATCTTGAATATTTCAAAAAGAGTTATGAATCATTTTGGAAGAAAAGTAATACTTGGTTTTCATAAAAAGTTTAAGTGTTATACTAGCTTTATGGGAAGTTAGCTATAACGAGTTAAGAAAGATAAGAAACGGTTTAATTATTTGTTTATCAAATGCTTGAAATGATGTTTGAAGGTATGGTAAGTTGGTTTGATAAACATGTTATGATGCTACGTGTGTTAGTATCTTGTGACGCTTGTGTAAGGAGGTTATTCTTGTTGTGCTTATGTTGTTTAACGATAAGTTGTTGTGTTAGTATTATATCACTCACCCTCCTGACTTGTTACGATGCCGTGGGTTAGCCGCCCCGTCACGAGAATACCTCATGCGGGTCCATGGGACCTATGCGAGCTGTGGAAGTTCGGGATGATCACTCCGGGTGTGTTCTGGCCGTCACGAGAATACCTCATGCGGTCTATGTGGCCATGCGGACTGCGGGAGTCCAGGACGATGTCGCGGGTTAGCTACCCCCGATGCGAGGAATACCTCATGCGGGCCTAGGGGGCCTATGCGGACTGCGGGAGTTCCAGGATTAGGCTCGCATAATGATACTATGGGCGATTGGCCTTGCTTCGATCATTAGCGGCCTAGAAAAGACCAGTTACATTATATCTATTTTTGCTCTTGTTTATGATGTGGCACTATGTGCGGTTAACTTGGTTGTTTCGTACATATTTGTTAATTGGTTTTAAAATGTTATAATTATATATATCAGTACTGTACAGTTTCACATACTTGGTACCTGTTGTACTGACCTCCTTCGGGGGGCTGCGTTCATGCCGCAGGTAAGGGAAAGCAGGTGGTGGATCCTCATTCTTAGGATCTTTACTCAGGTGTCAGGAGCTCCATTTCTCCGGAGGCTCGACTTTTGGTACGGTTCTCCCTGGTGTTGTAGATGTTTTGTACATTCAGGGGTATGACGGGGCCCTGTTCCGTCATAGTGTTTACACCTTCTTAGAGGTCTGTAGTTCTGTTGTAAAGTTGGGATATAACTGTTCACTTTTGGTATTTATATACATGCCGAAAGGCAACTTTTCTTTGGATAGACTGTTCTTATTTTGCACTGTGTCATGTTTGCAAGTTTATATTCTGCTGGTTACTCTGATGTATGTCTACTTGGGTGCCCGGGTAAGGCACCAGCCACGGGCCCGGGAATGGGTCGTGACATGTATGCTCCTGCTCTGTGCGCGAATAAACCAAGATATCATCAATGAAAACTATCATGAACATATCCAAGAATGGCTTGAACACCCGGTTCATCAAATCCATGAATACCGCCGGGGCGTTGGTCAACCCGAAATACATCACCCTGAACTCATAGTGCCCATACCGGGTCCTGAATGCAGACTTCGGGATATCTGCCTCTCTAACTCGCACCTGATGATAACCAGATCGCAGGTCTATCTTGGAAACACATCTCGCACCCTGCAACTGGTCAAACAAATCATCAATCTTGGGGAGGGGATATATGTTCTTGATAGTTACCTTGTTCAGCTGCCTGTAATCAATACACATACGCAATGTCCCATCCTTCTTCTTTACAAATAACACTGGCGCTCTCCAGGGAGAAACACTTGGCCTGATAAAGCCTTTCTCCAGCAAGTCCTTCAGCTGGTCCTTCAACTCCTTCAACTCGGCAGGTGCCATCTTGTATGGCGGAATAGATATCGGTCGAGTGTCTGGCGCCAAATCAATGCAAAACTCAATTTCCTCTCGGGAGGATACCCAGCTTCGTCCCGAAATATGTCTGGAAACTCTCTAACGACCGGAACTGATTGAAGGTCCGGTATCTCAGCCTCAGTATCGAATACTCGAACCATATAGTAGATATACCCCTTCCGCACCATCTTCCTAGCCTTGAGGTAAGAAATAAACCTACCCCTCGGTGATGCAGTATTCCCCTTCCACTCGATAACCGGCTCACCAGGAAACTGGAACCGAACTAATCTCTCTCTACAGTCCACATTGGCATAGCAAGACGCTAGCCAATCCATACCCATAATTAAATCAAAGTCCGTTATATCCAACTCTATCAAGTCGTCTAGAGTCTGACGACTGTCTATAGTCACTGGGCAAGCCTTATATACCCACCTAGCTACCACCGAATCACCTACTGGCGTAGCCACCTCAAAAGGTCTTATGGACTCGGGCTCTATCCCTACTCTACCAGCAATATAAGGAGATATATAGGACAAGGTAGAACCTGGAACTATCAAAGAATATACATCACAACATGCAATCAATAATGTACCTGTGACGACATCTGGTGACGCCTCCTGGTCCTGACGGCTGGACATAGCATAGATGTGGTTCTGAGGACCGCTGGAACTGGGACCCCTACCACGACCCCTGCCGCGGCCTGCTGGTCCGTGAACACCCTGCCCTCCGGGGCGCATCGCCACCGAAGACGAAGATCCAGCCACTGACCCTGTCGGCTGAGCCATAACATTCCCGCCGCCTCTGGACGGACAATCTCTCCTCAAATGGCCCTGCTGGCCACAAGAATAACAAGCTCCTGGAGTACCACGACACCCTCCATAATGGCAATCGCCACATCGGCCACACCGAGGTATAGGTGGCCTCATCTGACTGGAACCCTGGTCCCTCTGGGAACCCGAAGCCCTAGAACCCTGTCCTGCTCCTGAATGCCCTGTACGTCCGGAAGATGGTGGAGGAGCGCTCTGAACCGGCTGAGGTGCAAATCCGGTCTGCTGCTGAGGTTGTCTACCTCTAAAACTACCAGAGGACCCTGCTGTCCTGGCCCTCTTCTGCTGATACCTGTCAATCCGTCGGCCCCTGCGTTCCTCACACCCAAGTGCATATGCCTGCATGCGGGCAATGTCCATGCCCGGCTGAAGAGCTACTCCCGTGCAACTCTCGGCCAAGTAATCATCGAGCCCTGTGACATAGCGGTGCACCCTGTCCTCCATGTCTGCTACCAAAGCGGGTACATACCGAGCCAATGAGTCAAACTCTACATTGTACTCTCGGACCGTCCGCCCACTCTGTCTCAGTGTCAAAAATCTATCGGCCCGAGCCCTCCTCATCTGCGGAGGCAAGAAATGGCCAAGGAACGCCTCTGAGAACTCGTCCCAAACAGCTGGAAGCGCATGCTCCCCCCGGGATAGTTCCCATGAATCATACCAGTCAACCGCAGTATCCCGCAGCCGATGGGAGCCCAACAATACCGACTCTGTCTCTGAAGCCCTGATCACTCTCATGATCCGCTGTAACTGTCGGATAAACTCCTGAGGGTCATCCTCAGGTCTCGACCCGTAGAACTCTGGTGGACTGCAACTCAAAAAGTCCCGCAGTCTCAAGCTATCAGCTCTGTGGGGGGCTACGGGTACAACCGGAACCGCTGCCTCCCGTCTATCCTCCTGCCTAGCCACGATCCTGGCTAATAACTGGGCCATCTCCTTGTAGCCCATATCCTCTGCTCCAGGCTGTGTAACTGGAGGCTCATGTATCGCGGTCTCAGTAGCCGCTGCTGCCGCCCCGAACTCTGCTGGGGTTGGCGACGTCGTGGAACTCGCCGTCCGAAACATCTCCTCTGGTAAGGACTGGGCCTGTGCCCTGGTAACCCTCGGTGTCCTACTAGTAGTTCCCTCTGCTGCCTTGCCCTTCTGGGCCGCGGTTGCCTTGCGTGGAGGCATAACTGATACAGGAAAATATGTCAGAGGGAGTTCAACCTATAACACAGCTCTATTGCACGATCTTAGAGTGAAAGAATGGAAACCAATCCTAAATATCCTGCAGCCTCCTGATTATAGATGTGGTGCACAACACACCGATAATCAAGACTCTACTAGATACGGCCTGTAGACCTTTTCCGAGGATTAACTGTTCTGATACCACTTTTGTCACGACCCGACCACAGACCCGTGACTGGTGCCTTACCCCGGGCACCCTTGTGATACAACATCAGAGAAAACCAGCGGAAAATAAACTCACAACAAGAACCCATATAGGAAATAAACAGGCTAACCAAAAATGGCTACCTCTAATATAATCAAACTGAACAGTTACATCCCTAACAACCCAAGTTATAACAGGACTACAGGTCTCTAAGAATGAGTAAACACTATGACGGGACAGGGCCCCGTCATGCCCCTGAATGTACAAATATCTACAACACCGGGGAGAACCGTACCAAAAGTCGAGCCTCCGGAGAAATGGAGCTCCTGACACCTGAGTAAAGATCCTAAGAATGAGGATCCACCACCTGCTTTCCCTTACCTGCGGCATGAACGCAACCCCCGAGGAAGGGGGTCAGTACACAATATGTACCAAGTATGTAAAACTGGAAAATACTGAAATAATATCATAAGTTTAAAATAAACTGGAGTCATGGAAGAGAGTCAAAAATACAGTACACTGTGCCTTACTAACAATGAGAGTAACAAGTATAAACTTTACTGCATAAAATAGGAGGCTCATGATCAAAACAGGATCTCCCGCCCGTAGTATCATTAAGCAATCCTACTCCTGGTACTGTTTCACCCGCATGGGTCCTGTGGACCCGCATAAGGTCATCACCTCGCATGGGACTATTTCACCCGCATGAGGTCATCCGCCTCGCATGGGACTATTTCACCCGCATGGGACTATTTCACCCTCATGGACCCTGTGGGCCCGCATGAGTACAAGCGCCGCACTCGCATCATGGGTAGCAAATCCATGGCATAAATAGTAATAATAATAATAATAATACATAAATCAGCACAACCGGCTATCATACATAACATAAGCGCTACCGGCTTATCATAACGTAAACGTAAGCAAGTTAAGAATATCTCCTAACTCCTTAATAACATTTATAGTACATCCTCTCATTTTAGTTACTTAAGGCACTACATGTCGTTTTAAAAGGAAATTCGGGAATTTAACCCAAGTACCACATTCCTTAAACCTTTTTAGAAAATGACTATTTTTTATGTAAAACTCTGAAGTTACCAATAACCGTAGTATCAAACGACAACTTTTCAAAACAAGTCACGTTTTACCTTTAAAAATACAATAGGCTTCTAAAATTCAACTGACTTCATCTCTTTTAAAACCTTAGGCAATTAATGCCTTAAAAACAATTTGCCTTCCACAAATCCAAATCCTTTATCCGTACTTATTTCACTTGGAGTAAACCTTTCCTTATTAACCTTTCATAAAGCCAATACAACCAACTTCCCATAAAGTTGTTATATTACCATTATACACTAGTCAAACACATCTCCCTATATCCAAGGGACTTATACCATAAAACGAAACAAGTATCATATACTTAAAACAAGTGAAAAATGTCAAATCTTGTACGTCTACCGTACTACATAGGTACAACTACTCATGCTCAAGAGATAAGAAAGCTCCACATACCTCTTCGGTCAATCCACTTGCTAATCCCAAAATACCGCACGTAATATGTCAACCTATAATGACCATAATACGTTTATTAACCTCTAATTTTAATGTAGACATTTCCAAGTTCAAAGTTACTGATTCCTATGGAAAATTGGGCAGCATTTCCTTTGTTTCTACATACTTGCCACCTTTTTCAAGGCCGAATTCAACATCCAAACGCCACATTTAAGGCCCAACAATCCAAACATTTCAAAGGGGATTACACACCTAAACTTGGGTGTGTAAAATTCTGCCCCAAAGGTACAATAATGAACTTAACAAGTCTAAGGTAGTTTTTAGATTACAACATGCTCACATAATCTTCTTAACCAATTCTTTCACATCCAAACCATATTTCTTACATGCAACATCAATAACTAGCTATAAGAGAAGAATTGTTACCTTAGAGCTTTAGCCAAAATTATTCCAACAATTTTGCTAGCCTCTTTTCCAAGAACACCACCACAACAACCCTTACAAGCTAGCTACAAGCTTCCTTCTTGTCCTAACTTTTCAGATTTTCCTTAAGCTTTGAATTCCTCTTGGAGAGAGAAGTGAGAGCTCTAGCTTTAGAGAGAGAGAAAGACTTTGAAAGATTACCAAGTCTTCAAGACTTGGTCAATATAAAGGACATGCAAAAATCAGATGGGGGGGGGGGGGGACCCCTTGTCACCCTCCCATGGCCTTTTTAAAAGAAGAAATCTGATTTCCTCAGTTTTCCGCCAGAATTCCCGCCTCGGCGCCGCGGCGCTGAAACTTCCGCCACCTCACAGAACTTCCGGCGTCGCGGCCCTGCTTCCCGGTGCCGCGGAACTGCAACTTCAGCGACCCCTCAGAATATCCGGCGCCGCGGCCCTGCATCCGGCGCCGCGGCCCTGTCGCTCCCGCCCGAACCACATTTATGTCCGACTGCGCACTGAACTTGTAACTCTCATAACTTTCTACTCCGATGTCCTATCGATGAACGGTCGATTGCGTTGGAAACTAGACTCAACGAACTACGCACTAGGCCTTTGAAATACTTAGGAACTCTCAATGTAGCGGGTCATAACCCGCCTCAAAGTTGACTAAAACCCGTCCGAAACAAACCGTAAACCTATCTTTCGAAAATTTTAAGTCTTACTCCCTTTAGTACGCTCTCATACGTAAGGCCAGAAATACGGGGTATAACAAGTATGAGGACCCAGTTATGATGCGATATCGAGATACGGCTCTTCGAGATGAGAAGAGTTTGTTTGAGGTAGCGCCTGATGGGGTGCTAAGATTTGAGGGCAGATTGTGTGTTCCCGATGTTGCAGGACTTCGTCAGCAGATTCTGGGGGAGGCACACAGTGCTCGTTACTCTATTCATCCGGGGTCGACTAAGATGTACCATGACCTCAGATGTATGTATTGGTGGGATGGCCTGAAGAGGGACGTGGCAGGGTTTGTTGCTCGATGTCGTGCTCAGTCGAGTTGAGCACCAGAAGCTCGGTGGGATTTTGCATGCGATTGATATTCCGACATGGAAGTGGGAGGTGATCAACATGGATTTTGTTACAGGGTTACCTCGTACTCAGAGGAAGTGTGATTCCATCTGGGTTATTGTAGACAGGCTGACGAAATCAGCCCACTTTCTTCCAGTCAGGACTACGTATTCGGCTGAGGATTATGCTAGATTGTATATCAGGGAGATTGTGAGACTGCACGGAGTTCCTATATCGATTATATCGGCGGAGGAGCCCGATTTACGACTAACTCGTGTTATACCGTATTTCAGTATATGCGTGGGGCGCACGTAGAAAATTTGAGTTTGTGCCTTAAAGTGCTTGGCGAATTTTATTTGTGCATGACACGGTTAGAGTCGTTTTTAAATGAAACGTTTTCCACGACTTTCGTAGGGAATTTCCGCTATGTCATTTTTAATTTTTGCGGATTTTTCCGAGAGGCGTAACATTTTGGACCAACGAGAGGCGACTTGGCACCCTCTCATTTAGTGACCTTGGGGCGGTAAAGCTTGGACGATTGGGGTTGATTTTTGTCAAGTAGTAGGTAGGATATTTTGTGTGCAAGTTGGCTAGGTACACATGCCCTAATCTTGGCCTTACACTTGCCTAGCACTTGGCTAAATCTTGGCCATTGGTTGGCCTTCACTTGACCTATAAATACCCCTCCTTTGATGAACTTCTTCATCCAAAATCTCTTAAGTCTTGAAAGCTTCTTCCTCCCCTTTGTGTAGTGTAGTGGCGAGAGCCTCCCTCCCCTTGGCCGAGAGCCCTTCCCCCCCCTCCTAGTAGTGTGGCCGTGGGGTACCCCCCCCCTAGCCTAGTTGCTTTCGTATAATACCCCCCTCTCTTGGTAGAAATACTCTCAAAAGTATTGTTATAATGCCCAAATTACCTTAGCCATATACCTTGTAGTATTCTAAGGTTATACCTATACAAAAGCCCAGAAATACTATTATACTTCCCGTCAGTCACAAAACCGAAACCCTAGGAAAATCTCCATGGTTAGTTGGAGTAGTAAGTAGAAGTTGGTTAGAACTTCTAAGGGTTGTTTGGAGCGGGTTGGAGCGCACGGAGTTGGAGCTAAACGATTGCCCAGGATCGACTTTATACTTGGATAATTATGGGCTTATCGAGGTAATTATCTTGTCCCCCTATTGTAATTGGAAATTACATGATTTCTTGAATATATAGTTGAAGTATCCTATATATAGAACTGAGCGTAGTTATCGGCAATGTCTTTTGACTTAAGCCTGAATAATACTTACGGCAATGTCTTGCGACTTAAGCCTGAATTTAAAGAAGAATACTGAACTGTAATTACATAGGGTTGTATTACAGTAGACTTGTGTAGTAGTACCGTGGAGTAGAATTGTACCCGTTAGGGTTAGATGCATAACCCCCCCCTGGTTGGCTTGATAGCCGGCCTCGATAAAGGAGGAGATTTCTGCCATGCGGGGAGGTCGCCGAATTTTCTGTAGAATGTTCTACGAAGGGATCTAAACACTAATAAGCGCCTGGTGGCCTTATAGGTTGAAGTACTACGTGTGGCGCGATCTACTTGGCTTAAGGAGTAGCCGACGGTTGGAAGTACTTGGAGCGTTTTGCTATTAGTCGATACTCGTCGCGAGGTATGTGAACCTCTTCCTATCTCTTCTAGCATGATATGTGTGAAATATGTAGTACGGTAGACGTACATGTGCTGAACGTATTTGATTGGTGTAAAACATAAAGTGTTATAACGGCTTTATGGGAATTTGGTTATAACAGCTTTATGTTGGTAAGAAAATACATGTGGTTTTTAAAAGGTAACTGATTTGAACTATAACTGGCTTGTTATGTGTTAATAAAGAACTTGAAGTATTTCAAAAGATTTTGAATCATTTTGAAAGAAGAAGTAATATTTGGTTTTTTTTGAAAACTTAAGAGTTATACTAGCTTTATGGGAAGTTAGGTATAACGGCTTAAGAATGTTTTACTGATTTCGGAAATCAGAATGTGTATCGACAAACCACTGCAGCGTTAATAAAAGGAAATGTTTTGAATAATTAAGTATTATTAAAACCAGTAGAAACTTCCATCTGCATAGAAGCTAAGATGAGACAAAATGATATTTCCTAGATCATGGCTGCTGTAATAAGATTGTAATAAACAAGAATATCCTACTCACATATAAGGCTTGGGTTTCTCAGATTGTTTAAAGGAGAATTATATTCTTAAATGAATAAGACTATGAACTACGAAACCTTTCAAAAAAATGAGAAACTTGAACATTGGAAATTAGGCAAACTTGAACATTGGAAAAGAATGTTGCTACTTGATTTTACAAGGAGAAGTAATTGATTTACTTTAAAAAGATAATCACTCTATTTTCATATACTATGGGTATTGCGAAGTAACGTATCTTTTAAAGAGTTAATGTATGAAGTACTTTGGGGATAAAAACCCGATCTTGTTAATCATATAGTAGAAAGTACCTTGTGTGAACAACTTGATTGTATTGGTTTGTGATAGTCTTGTAATATTTTCTTGATTGCTTTGATAAGTAAACGTGTTAGGATGCTACGTGTGTTAGTATCTTGTGATGTTTGTGTAAAGGGGTTTCCCTTGATTGTGCTTATTAACTATCAGTCGTTATGATAGTATTGTGGCATTCATCTCTTGAGATGATTCCGGTTAAGCGCCCTCCGACGGGGTAGACTCAGTGATGCAGGACCATGATTCGAGAATACCTCATGCGGGTCTGGGGCCTATCGCGGAGCTACGAGTTCCGTGTTAGCGTCGCCCTTTATGGGCACGCGGTCCTTGTGGCTACGCGGACTCGGAAGTCGGTGCGATGCGGGAGTAGCTACCCACCGACGCGGGAATACCTCACGCGGGCGATGAGATTGGCCTACGCGAGTGCGGGGTTCCAGTTAGACGCGACATTGATCTGCGGGCAAGTGGCGGCTTTGATCATGTGGCGGCCTAGACAGATCTTATGATACGATTCATGACCTTGTTGGTGCGTGGGTTTTTAGTAGTCGGCTATGCCTTCGCACTTACCGTCTGACGCTTTATTATGACACGGTGGGACCCGGTGTTCATGTGTGTTCCTTGGTGTTTTTATATCATATTGCGGCGGTGAGGAAGGTATTCCACGCATGATTGATATTGTGGGCCCGAGACCCATTGTTATACTTAAGTGATGACTTGAGGCGTGAGTCCTCGACTTGACATGGCTTGTTGTAATCGTAGTTTGGTTATCATACACATCTCGCTTTATATGATCGCTATGATTTCATTTACGATATGTATTTTCGCCACATACTTGCACTGTTGCATCGACCTCGCCGGGCCGCGTTCATGCCGCAGGTTGAGGTACACCAGTCGTTGATCCTAGCTCTCGTGGTCACGCTTCATTTGGGAAGCTCCATTTCTCAGGAGGCTTATCAGTGGTATAGTCCCCTTTCGTCGTAAGTGTTTACATTCAGGGGTTTGGCGGGGCCCTGTCCCGCCATTGTTGTCGTATCATTCTTAGAGGTCTGTAGTACTGTTGTGGGCAGGGTTTGTAAAAAGGATTAAACTGTTCATGTTGAAAAAGGTTGCTATTTATACATATATCCGAAGGTAAGTTTTTGGTTGCTTGTCTTCTTATTTCACTATCTTATTACATCGGTTTCATGTATTGTCTTTATGTTCATTGATTACTCGATGTATGTCTACTTGGGTGCCCGGTAAGGCACGATCCGCCCGGTTCGGTTGTGACAAAAGTGGTATCGTGAGCGCTTAATCATCGGAAAGTGTCTCTGCATCGTATCCAGAAGTCTTGATTATCGGTGTGTTGTGCACCACACCAATAATCGAGAGGCTATAGGATATTTAGGATTGGTTTCTATTCTTCTCACTCGAGATCGTGCCTTAGAGTCGTGTTGTAAGTTGGACCTCCGACGAAATTCTTTCCCTATCGCTATGCCTCGCGTAGGGCAACCCGCCGGAGGCGCAAGGCGGCGAGGAGCCGCGAGTAAAGCATGAGGGTTACGTGGGCACAGGCCCAATTATCACCTTGGGTGGCGCTTCATTCGGGGAGTTCTGCGACGTCACTAGCCCCAGCAGAGTTTAGCACGACGGCAGCAGTTCCTACTGCGACCATGATATTTGAACCTTCAGTTCCACGACCGGGAACGGTGAATATAGATTGCAAAGAGGCGACCCTGTTACTAGCTATAGATTTGGCTACCAGAGAGTATACCGATGTACCGCGAGTCTTGAGGACTATCTAAAAGAGGGTTGTGAAAGAGTAATTCTTCAGTTAGGCTTGAGCATGGCCTGTGAACGGGCTTATGCGCAGCAGGCCGAGACGTGTAGAGATCGACGGGTTAACGAAGGACAGTAGAAGAGGGCCAGAGCAGTAAGGTCCTTTGGTAACTTTCGAGGCGAGTCGCCTCACCAGCAGGTTAGATATGCACCTCCGCCAGTGCAGAGTGGTCTTCCACAGATTTCAGGACGTTCGGGGTGTGCAGGAGTTGGTCAGAACTCGTGGCTTCCTGGTTCACATGTGAGACGCCATCCCGGAATGTCATCTTTTAGGTTGGTACTTGTTGTACATGACCGTCGTGTCCGTGTCGGCGAGTGTCCTTGTAGGAGGACTTAGCCTTCGTGATCGGTGGGTAGTTGTCATCTCCTCAATATCGCCTACAGGCAGGTTTGATTAGAACGACTAAGAGGAGTGAAGCAGTAGATATAGATATATCTTTAACCCTCTAGAGTTTTGTTTATGTGATAAGGTGAGTATACCTTAAGTGTTATGTTCTGATAGCAGTGTGTTAGTTGTGATTAGAAATCTTGGTTAGTTAACCGAGTAAGATTTTGGGGGGATAGATAAGGTGTAAGCCTTAGAATGTTTTACGTAAAGACCTTAGAGGTAAGGCCATCTCAAGTAAAGGTGTAGTGTTATGTTTGATCCTTATAAGAGTGCATAGTGCACGTGAGCTACGTTTGTGGGATAAGTCCCTGAGTAGTGTGAAATGAAAGAGGGTAGTTGAGCTATGAAGACCGCTAGGTTTTCGTAACGTGATTAGTGAGAGTTTTCCTTCGGGGAACTAGTGTTGTGCTCGTTGACGGGTCGGATTGAGGCCATGATGCGGGTCAACCCGCGGCCTTTTTGGTGGTGGTCGGTTGTGGTGGTCGCCTTGTGGTAGGGTCACGAGGGTGTTAGGCCCAAGTTTAGTTAACCAGACGAGTTCGTGGATGCGTTCGACCGGATGGTCGGGCGATGAGCGACCCATCGTGTCCTGGTCGGGACCGTTTACTCGGCTGTGTTGTTTTATCAGAAGGGTTGTAAGGCTGCACGGGGTGCCTACCTTCACCTTATGGCAGACGGTGGAGCCCAGGTTACGGCTGTTTTGTTTCTGGAAGTTTTGTCAAGCATGTGTTAAGAACTCGGTGAGTCTCGAATCGCATTCGCCTCGGGCGGTGTTTGGATTTCGGGATAGTCGTGGGGATTGTTGTCTCCGGGAGGAAGTGTTTAAGCTACCATTTCGGTGTTCGGATATCGCTTTGTGAAGCCTTGTAGGGCGGAAGTGTAAATTGCCGGCCGATTGGTTCGATGTTGGCAAGGTTGATTAGTTGGTTCAGCTTGTTCCACAGATCGTGGATAGTGCGAAGCTTGTCTAGAAGAAGTTACGCGGCTCGCAGGAATTGTGCGGATAATCGGCGACGACGCTAGAGTTCGTGGTCGACGGTCTTCTTGAAGTACCACCCGGGTTGGGTGTGACGAGTTTGGAATCTGAGAGGACTTAGCCCGAGTTACTTTGGGCCCTTTGAGTTCATGTGAAGAATAGGCGGGTTGCCTATATGTTAGCTTTTGCCGTCCGACTTAGGAGGTCAGACGTCCGATCTTCGTATTGTTATGATCGGAAAAGTATCGGAGATCCATCCAGTGTTCCCACTTAATGATGACCACGTTAGAGATAGTAGCCGAGTTTTGGAACCGGCGTATCGAATGTGGTAAGAGTTCGAGTGTACGACATCCTCCGGGATCGCAAGCAGCCCGGTGCCATTTGTTGGGTCGTCGGAGCAAGGCTCGCGACAAAGTGACAAAGTGGTATCTACGACGAGTAAAGAGAGAAGTGAGCATGTATGGCGAGCATTGATGTGATCATTTCTCTTGTAAAGAGAAGGTGCGAAAGAAGTATATTTTAGACCCCGGTGAGAAGTGTTTGTGGTTATGTTAGAGGTGTTTCCTCGTGGACTTGGATGGAGGTATTTTGCATGGGTGTTTCCGTGGCGGATGTGGCGTGTTTGTTTTCGTAAGTATAGTAGTGAAGACTATCTTGGCGCGTTGTTTGAGACTTAGAAGGAACATTCGGGGCGAATGTTTCTAAGGAAGGAGAATGTTATACCGTATTTCAGTATATGCGTGGGGCGCACGTAGAAAATTTGAGTTTGTGCCTTAAAGTGCTTGGCGAATTTTATTTGTGCATGACACGGCTAGAGTCGTTTTTCGACTAAACGTTTTCACGACTTTCGTAGGGAATTTCCGCTATGTCATTTTTAATTTTGCGGATTTTTCCGAGAGACGTAACATTTTGGACCAACGAGAGGCGACACTTGGCACCCTCATTGGTGGACCAGGCGGTAAAGCTTGGACGATTGGGGTTGGTTTTTGTCAAGTAGTAGGTAGGATATTTTGTGTGCAAGTTGGCTAGGTACACATGCCCTAATCTTGGCCTTACACTTGCCTAGCACTTGGCTAAATCTTGGCCATTGGTTGGCCTTCACTTGACCTATAAATACCCCTCCCCTTTGATGAACTTCTTCATCCAAAAATCTCTTAAGTCTTGAAAGCTTCTTCCTCCCCCTTTGTGTAGTGTAGTGGCCGAGAGCCTCCCCCCTCCCCCTTGGCCGAGAGCCCTTCCCCCCCTCCTAGTAGTGTGGCCGTGGGGTACCCCCCCCCCCCTAGCCTAGTTGCTTTCGTATAATACCCCCCTCTCTTGGTAGAAATACTCTCAAAAGTATTGTTATAATGCCCAAATTACCTTAGCCATATACCTTGTAGTATTCTAAGGTTATACCTATACAAAAGCCCAGAAATACTATTATACTTCCCGTCAGTCACAAAACCGAAACCCTAGGAAAATCTCCATGGTTAGTTGGAGTAGTAAGTAGAAGTTGGTTAGAACTTCTAAGGGTTGTTTGGAGCGGGTTGGAGCGCACGGAGTTGGAGCTAAACGATTGCCCAGGATCGACTTTATACTTGGATAATTATGGGCTTATCGAGGTAATTATCTTGTCCCCCTATTGTAATTGGAAATTACATGATTTCTTGAATATATAGTTGAAGTATCCTATATATAGAACTGAGCGTAGTTATCGGCAATGTCTTTTGACTTAAGCCTGAATAATACTTACGGCAATGTCTTGCGACTTAAGCCTGAATTTAAAGAAGAATCTTGTTGTAATTACATAGGGTTGTATTACAGTAGACTTGTTTAGTCGTACCGTGGAGGAGAATTGGACCCGTGAGGGGTAGATGCATAACCCCCCCCTGGTTGGCTTGATAGCCGGCCTCGACAAAGGAGGCGATTGACGCGGTTGCGGGGAGGTCTGCGAATTTTACGTAGAATGTTCTCTGAAGGATCTAAACACTAATAAGCGCTGGTGGCCTTATAGGTTGAAGTACTACGTGTGGCGCGATCTACTTGGCTTAAGGAGTAGCCGACGGTTGGAAGTACTTGAGCGTTTTGCTATTAGTCGATACTGGCCGCGAGGTATGTGAACCTCTTCCTATCTCTTCTAGCATGATATGTGTGAAATATGTAGTACGGTGACGCATACGTGTTGAACGATTTGATTGGTGTAAAACATAAAGTGTTATAACGGCTTTATGGGAATTTGGTTATAACAGCTTTATGTTGGTAAGAAAATACATGTGGTTTTTAAAAGGTAACTGATTTGAACTATAACTGGCTTGTTATGTGTTAATAAAGAACTTGAAGTATTTCAAAAGATTTTGAATCATTTTGAAAGAAGATGCTACGTGTGTTAAGTAAACGTGTTAGGATGCTACGTGTGTTAGTATCTTGTGATGTTTGTGTAAAGGGGTTTCCCTTGATTGTGCTTATTAACTATCAGTCGTTATGATAGTATTGTGGCATTCATCTCTTGAGATGATTCCGGGTTAAGCGCCCTCCGACGCGGGGTAGACTTCGGTGATGCAGGACCATGATTCGAGAATACCTAAATGCGGGTCCGGGGCCTATGCGAGCTACGAGTTCCAGGTTAGCGTCAAGTCCTTTATGGGCACGCGGTCGCGGGCTATGCGGACTCGGAAGTCCGTGACGATGCGGGAGTAGCTACCTCGATGCGGGAATACCTCACGCGGCGATGAGATTGGCCTACGCGAGTCGCGGGGTTCGTGGTTAGGCAGCGTACATCGATCTGCGGGCAAGTGGCGGCTTTGATCATGTGATGGTCTAGACAGATCTTATGATACGATTCATGACCTTGTTGGTGCTGTGGGTTTTTAGTAGTCGGCTATGCCTTCGCATTTACCGTCTGAGTTTTATTATGACACAGGTGGGACCTGGTGTTCATGTGTGTTCCTTGGTGTTTTTATATCATAGACTGCCGGCAGTGAGGAAGGTATTCCACGGGCATGATTGATATTGTGGGCCTGAGACCCATTGTTATACTTAAGTGATGACTTGAGGGCGTGAGTCCCGACTTGACATATCGCTTGTTGTAAATCGTAGTTTGGTTATCATACATCTCTCGCTTTATATGATCGCTATAATTTCATTTCTGATTATGTATTTTGATTTCACATACTCATTGTTATCGACCTCGCCCGGGCTGCGTTCATCTGCGCAGTTGAGGTACACCGATCGTTGATCCTAGCTCGTGGTCACAGTTTGGCGTTTGGGAAGCTCCGTTTCTCGGAGGCTTATCGGTGGTATAGTCCTCGTCGTCGTAAGTGTTTACATTCGGGGGTTTGGCGGGCCCCGTCCGCCATTGTTGTCGTATCATTCTTAGAGTGCAGTAATCTTGTTGTGGGCAGGGTTTGTAAAAAGGATTAAACTGTTCATGTTGAAAAAGGTTGCTATTTATACATATATACTGAAGGTAACCGTTTTTGGTTAGCCTGTCTTCTTATTTCACTGTCTTATTACACTGGTTTCATGTATTGTCTTTATGTTCCGCTGATTACTCTGATGTATGTCTACTTGGGTGCCCGGGGTAAGGCACGATCACTGCCCGGTTGGGTTGTGACATGGAGGTCTTTCCGAAGGTGTTAGGGACAGTGAGTCTCGATCGCGTTTCATCCTCGCACCGACGGCAGCGAGCGTACTATCTGACGGCGAGGATATCTTTGCAGCTGTGTTATTTATTTCGTGGTAGGGAGGATCATTTGCCTCTTGTGGAGTTTTCTTATAACAACAGCTACCATTCTAGCATTCAGATGGCGCCATATGAGGCTTTGTATGGGCGGAAGTGTAGGTCGCCGATCGGTTGGTTCGACGTGGGCGAGGTTCAGTTGGTTGGCCCAGACTTGATTCAGCAGGTTGTGGATAAGGTGAAGCTTATCCAGGAGAGACTGTTAGCAGCTCAGAGTCGGAAGAAGTCTTATACAGATAATCGACATCGACATTTGGAGTTTCAGGTAGACGATTGGGTCTTCTTGAAGGTATCACCCATGAAGGGTGTGATGAGGTTTGGAAAGAAGGGGAAACTTAGCCCAAGGTACATTGGGCCTTACCAGATCATCCGTAGAGTAGGCAAGGTTGCCTATGATTTGGATCTGCCATCGTATTTAGAGGCAGTACATCCGGTCTTCCATGTTTCTATGTTGCGGAAGTGTATCGGAGATCCATCGAGAGTTTTCCCAGCTAGTGATGTCCAGGTGACTGAGGTATTATCGTATGAGGAGAGTCCCATAGCGATACTCGATCGCCAGGTCAGGCGACTGCGGACCAAGGATGTGGCTTCCGTCAAAGTCTTGTGGCGGAATGATAATAGGGAGGAGATGACTTGGGAAGCAGATGAGGACATGTTGAGGAAGTATCCTCACTTATTCTCTACACCTTCAGGTAATTCATTCCCCTTACTTGTCAAGTTTTAATTGAAGTATTTTGCTTAAATGCTATTATGTGGCCAGATGTGGCATATTTTGGTATCTATGGGTTGGAAAAAGAGACTATGTCGCTATCTATAAGATTGACTCCGAAAGAACATTCGGGGACGAATGTTTCTAAGGGGGAAGAATGTTACACCCCGTAATTCCAGGACATGTTTATAAGAACGTACGTAAGAACTAAAAAACGTTAAGATTTGAGACTAGTAAAAATTTATCGGAAATATGGAAATGTCGAGAAACGAAATATTGCGACAAATGGGAGGGTTACACGTGTCACCCCCACTTGGATGGTCTTGGTCGAATGGACCAAGGGTAGAAAGGTCATTTGACCAAAGTAAATGTTACACCCCGTAGTTCCAGGGTATGAATGTGAGGACATACGTACGAGAATACGACATTAAAATTGGAATAGAAGAAATATGTGATTTTTCGACGGAAAAGTTTCCGAACTTCATGAAGGAAAGAGGTTTATTATTGAGAATTGGATTCTCAACTTTGGTATTTAAGACTTTAAGAACTTATAAGAACTATGGAATTTATATTTTACGGATTTGGTCATGTGGGGCCCACCCGAGGAATTTTACATTTTGTGGGACCCACGAGGGTTACGTAATTTTATGAACGAATGAGAGGGAGACACGTGGCACCCCCTCATATGGTCTTGGACGATTTAATGCAAGGATAGGATGGTCATTTGACCATTGTGGATGAAAGTCTTCAAGCTTGAGTGTATTGACCAAGTCAACTTGTCCACTTGGCTATTATCCATGTGATCTTCATCCTAGCCACACACTTGTTATAATATTGACCCTCCATTGTCTTATATATACCCAACTAGTGCAAGACTTGTCTTCCAACACTTAGAATTATTTCACAATTTTTGTTCTTCATTTAGTAGCTCACGGGTTGGGGTATTGTCCACACAAAAAAATTGTAGTTTTGTTCCATTGTTCACAAGACTTAAACCCTAGGTTCCTAAGTGTTATACCTCGTATTTCCAAAGTATGTACGTGAGGACGTACGTAGAGAAGTTTGAACTTTAAAGTAGGCTTGGCCGAATTATTTTTGTGCACAACACCCGGTTAGAGTCGTTTTTCGACGAAACGTTTTACACAACTCGCGTAGGGTAAATTACGGCTATGTCATTTCTAATTTTTGCGGATTTTTCCGAGAGACGAAATGTTTTGGACCAACGAGAGGGCAACACGTGGCACCCTCTCATTGGTGGACGTATGGGGCGGAATTGACGATTTTTGTAGCCTTTTTTGTCAAGTAGTTGGTAGGATATTTTGTGGGTAGATGGATAAGGTATACTTGGGTGAATCCTAGCCCTACACTTGCCTTGCACTTGGCATGATCTTGGCCATTGGTTGGCCATGGCTTGACCTATAAATACCCCTCCCCTTTGATGAACTTCTTCATCCAAAAATTGTGCTAAGTCTTGAAAGCTCTCTTCCTCCCCAGTGTAGTGTCTCGCCCAAGAGTCCCTCTCCCCTTTGTGAGGCCCTGGCGAGAGCCCTCCCCTTGGCGAGTACCCCCCTCCTAGTGGGGTTGGCCGAGGGGTATACACCCCCCTTTGTGGTGTTGTCTCGTATAAATACCCCCCTCTTGGTAGAAATACTCTCCAAAGTATTGTTACTATACCCAAAATTACCTTAGCCGTATACCTTGTAGTATTCCAAAGATACCTCTATACGTAGAGCCCGGAAATACTACCTTATGTCCTTTTTGTCTCAAACCGAAACCCTAGGGAAATCTCCATAGTTGGTTGGAGTATTTAGAAGAAGTTGCGTAGAACTTCTAAGGGTTGTTTGGAGCGGGTTGGAGCACCCGGAGTAGGAGCTAAACGTTGCTCAGGATCGACTTTATAACTTGGATAATTTTGGGCTTATCGAGGTAAATAATCTTGTCCCTCTATTGTAATTGGAAATTACATACTGTAGTTGTATAAATGAATATAAGATTCAGAGAAGAGATTTGAACTGTAATAGAAGGATATTACAGAAAAGACTTGAATCAAATCACATCGTAAGAATAATCTCAGGAGTAGTCTAGACTTTGATAGACTTGTATAACCTTTATAGGTTGAATGTTCTGTGAGTAGCATGTGCTACTTGGAAGGTGGACAAGGCTAGCCGGGTTATAGCCGTGGAGTGTTTTGCTAATAGTCGATAATCGTCGCGAGGTATGTGATTCTTCCTATCCTCTTGAGCATGATATTTTAAAGAATATATATATAGTACGGTAGACGTACGTGTGTTAACTGAATAATAATTACGGCAATGTCTCCGAACTTAAGCCTGAATAATAATTACGGCAATGTCTTTTGACTTAAGCCTGAATAATCTTGAAGTATTTCAAAAGAATACTGAATCATTTTAATGTAAGAGTAATACTTGGTTTTAAAAGCTTAAGAGTTATACTAGCTTTATGGGAAGTTAGGTATAACGGCTTAAGAGAGATAAAAAGAATGATTTATTGATTTAAGAAGTTAAGAGACTTGATCTTAAAAGATAAGAGACTTGACTTAATTGAATTTTGTTAAAAAGTGCGAAACCTAATTCGTGATTAATGAGTACTTTGTTTTAAATAAGAATAATGTTTCTTGATTTGAATCGAATAAGTATCGAACAAACCACAACAGCTAATAAAGGGAAATGTTTTGACTAATAAAGTATTATTAAAACCAAGAGAAACTTCCATCTGCATAGAAGCTAAGATGAGACAAAATGATATTACATTTCCTAGATCATGGCTGCTGTAATAAGATTGTTATGAACAAGAATAACCTACTCACACATAAGGTATATGTTTCTCAAATTGTTTTAAAGGATTAAAACTATGAACTACGAAACCTTTCGAAAATGAGAAACTTGAGTAATTGAAATTAGGCAAACTTGAACGTTTGAAAAAGAATGTTGTACTTGATTTTACAAAGAGAAGTGTTTTGAATTACTTCAAAAGATAATCACTCTATTTTTATATACTACGGGTATTGTGTGACTTTTGTAAAAGTAACGTATCTTTTAAAGAGTTAATGTATGAAATACTTTGGGGATAAAAACCCGATCTTGTTAATCATTTAGTAGAAAGTACCTTGTGTGAATAATTTGATTGTGTTGGTTTGTGATAGCCTTGTAATACTTCTTGTTGATTTGATAAGGAAACATGCTAGGATGCTACGTGTGTTAGTGTCTTGTGATGTTTGTGTAAAGGGGTTTTCCTTGTTGTGCTTATGTTGTCTAATGGTACGCCGTTATGCTAGTATTACATCACTCACCTCTTGACATAATTCCGGGGGTTAAGCTGCCCTCCGATGCGGGGTAGACTCAGGCGGTCTGGGACCATGATTCGAGAATACCTCATGCGGGTCCTGGGGCCTATGCGGAGCTACGAGTTCCAGGTTAGTGTGCGGCCTTTATGGTCATGCGGTTCATGTGGCCATGCGGATCGCGAGTCCGGGCGATTTACGCGGGAGTAGCTACCCTCGATGCGAGGAATACCTCATGCGGGCCATTGGAGTGGCCTATGCGGAGCTGCGGGAAGTTCCAGGGCTAGACGCGCACATTAGATACTGCGGGCGAGTGGCCAGCTTTGATCATGTGACGGTCTAGACATATCTCATGATACAGTTTATGACCCTGTTTGTACTGTGGGTTTTAGTAGTCGGCTATGCCTTCGTACTTACCCCGTACGGTTTTATGATGGCACAGGTGGGACCTGGTGTTCATGTGTATTCCTTGGTACTTTTCTATCATAGACTGCCGGCAGTGAGGAAGGTATTCCACGGGCATGACTGATGTTGTGGGCGTGAGACCCATTGTTATATTTGAGTGATGACTTTGAGGGCGTGAGTCCCTGACTTGACATGACTGCTTATTTATTGTGAAATGTAGTTTGGTTATCATACATCTCTCCCGCTAATATAGACTACAATGATTTCATTCTGATATTTCGATTTCACATACTTGGTACTGTTATCGACCTCCTTCGGGGCTGCGTTCATGCCGCAGTAAAGGTACACGATCGTTGATCCTCGCCTTAGGAGTCACAATTGGCGTTTGGGAAGCTCCGTTTCTCGGAGGCTTATCTTCGTATAGTCCCTGTTGTTGTAGGTACTTACATTCGAGGTATGACGGCCCCGTCGTCGTTGTTGTCATATCATTCGTAGAGTGCAGTAGTAATCGTTGTGGCGAGTTGTAAGTGGGATATCGTTGGATTTAAGTTTTCGTATATACATGCCGAAAGGCAATTTTTCTCAGATTATTATTTCATACTTCATGTTATTTCATGTTATTGTTTTATATTCCGCTGATTACTCTGATGTAGTATCACTAGGGTGCCCGGGGTAAGGCACCAGTCACGGGCCCGGGTTCGGGTCGTGACACTAAGAGTGTTGTAAGGTTATCTCAATAGAAAGATTCCGGAAAAGTGGCGTTTTCGTATTAGTCGCAAGGCGGAAACTTAAGGAGTTCTTCAACTTTGAAGTTGGAACTTGAAGATGGGTTCTTCATAGGCTTCTAAGGAGTGCTTGGAGCAGATTGGAACTTAAGGAAAGGAGCTAAGAATTGTTAAGGAGCGACTTTGAAACTTGGAAATTTTAAGGGCTTGTAAAGGTATAATTCTTGTCGTTTTAGTAATTAAGATTACTACTTGTTGTATCTTTGGATATTAGCAAGCATGAGGTTTATATTATGAAGTTTGATAAGTGAATTGACTATTGGAACCCTAATCCAAAAAACTAGTATGTTAGCCCTTAAGATTGTAATTCAATTTGGTTACTAGTTTAGTTGTCACATGTTATATAAAGAGGGAATTATAGTTGTTGAAATTGTTTATGACTATGTAGCATGTTGGAACAACAACTTGTATTGAAATAGAAATTGAAAGAGAAGTAGTGTTGTTGTTAGCCGAGAATAACATTGTATTTTGGATTGTATTGTGGACTAGTTGGTGGTAATTGTGGGGCGGAATTTTACACGTATTGTTGGGCGTGTAATCCCCTTGGTATTTGCTGAATTGATTTGAGCCTTAAATGTGGAGTTTGGTTATTGAATTCGGCCTTGAAAAAGGTGACAAAGTATGTAGAAACAAAGGAAGTGCTGCCCGATTTTCCGTAGAATTTAATGACCTTGTACTTAGAATATTTTACGAAGAGAGCTAGAGGTTAATAGACCTTTTATGACCATTATAGGTTGGAGTACTACGAGTAGCGTATTCTACTTGAAGGGTGGAAAAGGATAGCAAGAGTATAGTACTTTGGAGCGTTTTGCTAATTGTCGATAATCGTCGCGAGGTATGTGAACCTCTTCCTATCTTTTCTAGCATGATTGTTGTAAACTATGTAGACGGTACGTCATGTGCTAAATGAATTTGGTTGGTTTAAAACATAAAGTGTTATAACGGCTTTATGGGAAGTTTGTTATAACAACTTTATGTAGGTAAAGAAATGGTTTGTGGTTTTTAAAAGATAAGAGACTTGACTTATAAATGACTTGATATGAAATATTAAGGACTTGGTTGGTGTTAAAAAGTTGTGAAACCGCTTTTATGAGAAATGGGTAATTGGGTTTTAAAAGGAATAAGTTATATTGATTTCGGAAATGAGAATAAGTATCGAACAAGCCATTGCAGCGTTAATAAAGGAAAATGTAATGTCAATTAATTATATTAAAACAAGTAGAAACCTCCATCTGCATAGAAGCTAAGATAAGACAAAATTATTACATTTTATAGATCATGGCTACTTTAATAAGAATCATTACATACAAGAATTAATTTTCTTAAATTCCAAAGTAAGGAACTTGATTTCTAAAAGAAAAGGGACTTGAGGAATTGAAGAGTTTATGGTTTAAAAAGAAGACATGGTTTTGTCTTAAATTGGTTTTAAAAAAAGAAGGCATAGTATTGTCTTGGTTTATTTAAAAGAAGGTATGGAATTATTTTGGTTTACTTAAAACAATAGTTACTCTATTTTCGGATACTACGAGTGTTAGTACCAGGTGACGTTTGGGAAAGAAATGGGTCTTTTTAAAAGAATTAATGTATGTAGTACTTTGGGGTTAAAACCCGGACTTTGACATAAAATGAAAGTACCTTGAGTTGTGTGTAACTTGCTTATGTTTGCGTGTGATAGCCTTGTTGTGCAAGTGTTGTATCCTTATGTTACCGCGTCTCTCGATGGAGGGCCGGTCATGTTATTCTTGATTGATGGACATACTGACACGATGGGTGGCCCACGGGTATTGTTCCATTAGGATTGTTGTTCCGTAGACTAGCTCTCAATGAGGTTTACTGATTCGGCCTTGGTATCTGGTAGCTAGCCCTCATACTTTCCCCGGTCGTTGCTGATGCAGGTTGGTTCTGGTAGTTGGCTTTCGTACTTGCTCCGATCAGTTCTTGATAGTGTCATTCCATGGACTAGCCCTCCATGGGGTTTTACTGATTCGGCCTTGGTATCTGGTGGTTGGCTCTCGTACTTGCCCCGGTCGTGGCTGATTCGGCTTTGGTATCTGGTAGTTAGCCTTCGCACTTGCCCCGTTCAGTTTTGTGGCGAAGTCTCGTGATCACGGCCTTTGTATCTGGTAGTTAGCCCTCGTACTTGCCCCCATGAGCGACGTGATGCGGCCTTGGTATCTGGTAGTTGGCTTTCGTACTTGCCTGTCACGACCCGACCCCGGGCCCGCGACTGGTGTCCTACCTGGGCACCCCTTTCGGTATACATCAAAGAATAGCAGCGGAACATACACAATAGATAAAATGCTTAAACATAAAAATAACCACAGGCTAGCCGATAAGGCCACCTTCCGTAAAATATACGTAATAGAACAGTACACCTTTTTTTCTTTACAACCCAATCCACAAATGTGACTACAGACCTCTAAGAATATCAACTCTGGCGGGACAGGGCCCCGCCATACCCCTGAATGTACAACGACCGACAATACCAGGGATAAGCCTCCGGAATAAAGGAGCTTCTCAACAGCTGAACAGTGATCCTAAGAGCGAGGATCAGCAACATGTACTCTACCTGCGGCATGAACGCAGCCCCCCGAAGGAGGTCAGTACAACATGTACCAAATATGTGGCCCGAAATCGTAATGAAATCATAAGTCTAAAATAAAACTGGAGACAGGTATGATAACTCAATTAACAGTACACAGTGCCTTACTAACAATGAGAGTAAATAGTAGTATACTTACAATATAAAATAGGAAGCTCACGATCAAAGCAGGACCACCCGCCTGAGATCATTAAGCAATCCTACACCTGGGACTATTTCACCCGCATAGGTCGCGTGGACCCGCATGAGGTATTCCTCGCATGGGACTATTTCACCCGCATAAGCCCTTACGGACTCGCATGAGGTATTCCTCGCATAGGCTGTATCCGCCCGTATGGGACTATTTCACCCGCATAAGCCTTTGCGGACTCGCATGAGGTATTCCTCGCATCGTGGTAGCAAATCCACGGAATATGCAAATGCCACAAACCCGGGGAATGACCCCGAAATGAATAATATACCACTAGCACAAAACCGGCTATCATACATAACATAAGCACTACCGGCTTATCACACAATATATAAGCAAGTTAAGAATCCCCTAACTTCTTATTATTATTGTTCACATACACTCTCATTTTAGTTTACTTAAGGCACTAACATGTCTTTTATAAAGATCCGGGAATTTAACCCAAGTATTACATACTTCTACTCTTTAAAACAAATGACTATTTTTAGTATAACACTTCCAAGATACTATTAACCATAGTATCAAGTCGCAATTACGTTTCAAGACAAGTCACAATACCTTTAGAAATAAAGTTAGGTTTCTAAATCAAGTGACTCCTTTTCTTATAAAACCCTAGGCATTTGATGCCTTAAAATCAAATTGCCTTTCATTAAAACAAGTCATTTATCATACTTAAATTACTTAGAGTAAACCACTCTTTTTAACTTTCCATAAAGCTATTATAACCAACTTCCCATAAAGCCGTTATACTAGCTTTATACATTAGCAACTTACATACTTCTTTATAACCAAGAGACTTAAACTTTCCAACAAAACAAGTATCAATAATACTTTCAACATACTTAAAGTCTCTTAACCTTTGAAAGCCAAGATATCCTTAATATTTAACAAGTGAGTTAATTCCCTAACTCAATCAACTTGGACATTCTTAAAATAAGCCAAGGATATCCAATGGACCTAGATTGTCAAAATCTTGTACGTCTACCGTACTATACATTTACAACCTATTCATGCTCAAGAGATAAGAAAGTTCCACATACCTCTTCGGTTTAATCCACTTCCTAAGTCCAATTCGCCGTACGTAGTATGTCAACCTATAATGACCATAGTACGTCTATTAATGCCTTACTTCAAACGTAGAACATTATAAGTGTAAATTCTCTAAATTCTACGGAAAATCGGACATCACCTCCTTTGTTTGTACTTACTTTGCCACCTTTTTCAAGGCCGAATACAATAACCAAACACGCCACATTTAAGGCCCAATCAATGAAATCAACAATAGGGGATTACACGTGTCACGACCCGTTCCGGGGCCCGTGACTGGTGCCTTACCGGGGCACCCAAGTAGTCATACATCAGAGTAATCAGCGGAAACATAAAGCAAGACATGAAACAGTTTATAAAACAAGACACAGATATGTGAGAAAACATCGCCTTTCGGCATATATATATAATCATGTTTTAGCAGTTACATCCGACACTGTACAACATGACTACAAACCTCTAAGGAAATATACAACTATGGCGGGACAGGGCCCCGCCATACCCCGATCTGCAAAAACTATCTCGCACAGGAGATCATACCAAAAGTAGAGCCTCGGAAGAGATGGAGCTCGACACCAACGTAGAGATCCTAAGGATGCGGATCTAGCACTGCTTGCCCTTACTGCGGCATGAACGCAGCCCAAGGAGGTCAAGACAACAGTACTAAGTATGCAAATCAGAAGTACTTAAATGAAAACATATCATTTTTAAAAACCGGTTTACAAATATGTGTGAAACAACGAGAAACGCACATAGTGCCACATCACAAACAAGAGCAACAATAGGTAATCGTAATACGCCTTGTCTAGTGCGAATGATCGAAACAGGCCACTCGCCCATATCCTCATTCTCGCAAGCCTAATCTCGACTCTGAGTCCGCATAGGCCACTCGCGTGGGCCCGTGAGGTATAACCCGCATCGAGGGTAGCTACTCCTCGGCATCGCCCCGGACTCATTGTCCGCATGGCCACATAGACCGCATGAGGCATAACCCCGCATACTAACTCGGAACTCTCGTAGCTCGCGATAGGCCCCGGACCCGCATGAGGTATTCTCGAATCACGGTCCTGCATCACCGAGTCTACCCCGACGGAGGCGACTTAACCTCCGGTATCATCTCAAGAGGTGAGTGATAGTACACTAACATAACGACTTATCTTTAAACAACATAAGTACAACAAGGATACTCACCTATACAAACGTTACAAGGTACTAACACACATAGCAACATGTCATGTCTACTTATCAAACCATCTTATTATTCTTTTCACAATTTCATATAAGTCTGTTAGAACTACATAGGCAACTTGTTTCTTTTATCAATCTTAAGTGGTTATACTTAACTTCCCATAAAGCTAGTATAACTCTTAAGCTTCTGTTTGAGAAACCAATTAATTCTCTTCTGGAAAAAAAATGGTTCAGTAGTCCTTTTGAAATGTTTTCAGTTCTTTATTATTCAGGCTTAAGCCGTGAGGCATTGCGACGTATTATTCAGCTTAAGCCGTGAGGCATTGCCGTAAGTATTATTCGCTTAACACATGTACGTCACCGTACTATATACATATTGTAAAATATCATGCTTTAGGAAGAATCACATACCTTCTCGCGAAATCCACCGCCAAGTCGAGTATGTCGCACAGAGAATCACCTATAATAGTCACAGATATCTATCAAAGTCTAGACTATTCTGTAGGTCATTCTAAACAGAGGGTCCTCAATTCTACGGAAAGTCGGGCAGCACAACCCTACGGTGAGCTATATAAGTTCATCGTGAAACGATCATGTAAGTACAATTCAGATATTCTTCTTTTATACCCTTCTAAGGTGTTACAGTTCAATTCTATTCCTTAATAACCTTCTAAGTATTTATACTTATTCTTATTCTACAACAGTAAGTATTCTCTAATTCAAAAGAGGGTTAGGATTAGTTACCTCGGTAAGCCCATAATATCCTAGAAAAGTCGCACTGAGCAAGGTTTTGCTCCTAAGTTGTATGCTCCCAGGAAACCTTAGAAGTTCTTCAAAACTTCTACTAAGTACTAGGGTTTTTGGGCTTGTTTATTTTGGGCTTTATAACAATACAAGAAGGCAACTTTTCTACCATGGGTGGGGGGTAGGTTTCGGCTAGGCTAGGGGGTGGGGTAGCCTCGGCCAAGCTTCTCGAGGGAGGGGGTGTGTTGGGAATTGCTCACAAAGGGAGAGGGAAGGATTTTAGACTTGGAAAGCTTTTGTGGATGAAGAACTCTTCATCTCAAGAGGAGTATTTATAGGTCAAGACATGGCCAACCAATGGCCAAGATTTAGCCAAGTGCTAGGCAAGTGTAAGGTCAAGATTAGGGCAAGTGTACCTAGCCAACTTGCACAAAATATCTAACCAACTTTATGACAAGGATGGTCATCCATTCGCCCTATTGCTGTGACAAGTCCACCAATGAGAGGGTGGCAAGTGTCTCCCTCTCGTTGGTCCAAAGTGTTACGTCTCTCGGAAAAATCCGCAAAAATTAGAAATGACATAGCCGGAATTTATCCTACGAAAGATGTGGAAACGTTTCGTCGGAAACTGTCGCTTTGTGAGTTGTGCCTAAAAATCGCCCAAGGCCTAACTTTAAGACCAAACTTTTGTACGTATTCCTTTACGCACATACCGAAATACGGGTATAACATTCTCCTCTCCTTAGAAACATTCGTCGAATGTTCCTTCCCAAGACAGATAACGATAAGGTTCTTCAAAACTTAAACGGTTTGCAAAAGCCACACACGGCCATAAACAACACTTAGGCATAAACGATAATGAAGATTTACAAGTAGGAAAGTGAATTACGGAGGGTGGGAACGGTGAGGATACTTCGCCTCATGTCCTCGCCGGCTTCCCACGTCATCTCCTCCTCGAGCTCGTTCCGCCACAAGACTTTGACGGAAGCCACGCCCTTCGTCCGCAGACGCCTAACCCGACGATCGATTATCGCTATGGGAATCTCTCATACGATAACCCTCGGTCACTGGACATCGCCAATCGGATGTACCTAGATGGATCCCCGATACATCTCTCAAAGATAGAAACGTGAAACACCGGATGCACCGCCTCAGATCGGACGACAGATCCAACTCATAGGCAACCTTGCCTACCGCGGACAATCAAACGGCCCAATGTACCTTGGTGCGAAGTTTCCTTCTTCCCGAATCTCATCACACCCTTCATGGGTGACACCTTCAGAAAACCCAATCATCAATCGCAAACTCTGGATGTCGACGACGATGATCTGCATACGACTTACCGACTCGAGTATCAATAGCCGCTCTCGGATAAGCTTCACCTTATCCATCGCTGCACCAAATCGTCCCACTAGCCGCACCTCGCCCACCTCGAACCAACCTATAGGCGATCTGCACTTCCTCCCATACAAGGCCTCATAAGGCGCCATCGAATCCGGAGTGGTAGCTATTATTATACGCGAACTCAACTAGAGGCAAATGATCCTCCCAACTACCACTGGTCAATAACACGGGCTCGCAGATATCCTCGCAGTGCGGATAGTGCGCTCTGCTGTCCGTGCTGCGTGGATGAAATGCGATGCTCGGGCTCACTGCGTCCCTAAACCCTCTGGAAGGACCTCGAAGTTGGCGTAAATCGGGCTCCTGCATGCGATATGATCGAAGTAGGGACTCCATGCGATCGACGATCTCTGATGTAAAGTCCGCATAATCCTCAGAAAAAGTCGTCCCGACGGAAGAAAGTGGGCTGATTTCACACCGTCGACGATAACCCATATAGAATCATGTCTCTCCTCCGAGTGCGAGGTAATCCCGTGATGAAGTCCATGTTGACTACCTCCCACTTCCGTCGGGATCTCTATCGCTGTAATAAACCACGGTCTCGGCGCTCTACCTTCACTCGCGACAACACGGGAGGCGAGCTACGAACTCGCAACGTCCTCTTCAAGCCATCCCACCAATACGGATCTAAGGTCGTGGTACATCTTGGTCGACCGGATGGATAGAGTAACGCGCGCCGTGTGCTTCCCAGAACTCCGCCAAGTCTCAAACATCCGGAACACACAACCTGCCCTCAAACCTTAGCACCCCATGGTGCTACCTCAAGGACCGCGCCTCACGAAGAGTTGTATCACGATATCGAATCAAAGCTGGATCCTCGAACTGTTGCCTCTTCACCTCCTCAACGATGGAAGACTCGGCAACCTCACGAACTCTAACCCCATTGCTATCAGAATCAATCAAACGGACACCAAGGCTTGCTAACTGGTGCAAATTACGAACCATGTCCCTTCTCTCTAGCTGCACATCTGATAGGCTCCCCATCGACCTACGACTAAGGGCATCTGCCACAACATTGGCCTTGCCCGGGTGGTACAGGATGTCCACATCGTAATCCTTAAGCAACTCTAACCACCGTCTCTGTCGTAAGTTCAACTCCCTCTGGCTGAAGATATACTGGAGGCTCTTGTGGTCTGTAAAAATATCCACGTGAACCCCATACAAATAGTGCCTCCAGATCTTCAAAGCGTGAATCACAGCCGCCAACTCCAAATCATGGGTGGGGTAGTTCCTCTCGTGTTTCTTGGTGTCGGGATGCATATGCTATAACTCGCCATCCGCATCAACACACATCCCAACCCGATTCTCGACGCATCACAATACGACATAACCATCCGACCCTCCGGAAGAGTAAGAACGGGCGGTCGTCGGTCTCTCTTTCAAGAATCGAAACCCCGCCACAAGCATCATCCATCAAACTTGGCGCCTCGAGTCGGCCTAGTCAATGGTGCAGATAGAAGCAAACTTCTCCACGAACCGCCGATAATACTCGCAAGGCCCGAGCTGCGAACCTCGCCGGAGTAGTAGGTCTAGGCCAAGTCTCGACGCTTCGATCTTGGCGTATCAACTCGAATGCCATCAGCCCGGCAATATGCCCAAGAAACGCCATCAAGTCAACCAAAACTCACATTTGGAAAACTTGGCGTACAATCTGCTGTCTGGAGAATCACAAGATCCTCAAATGCTCCGCATGCTCCCGCTCTGAGCGAGAATAAACCAAGATATCATCAATGAACACTATCACAAACGTGTCCAAAAATGGTTTGAACACTCGGTTCATCAAATCCATGAATACCGCCGGAGCATTGGTCAACCCAAAAGACATGACCCTGAACTCATAATGCGTCTGAC
This sequence comes from Przewalskia tangutica, assembly GCA_029844215.1. Taxonomy (NCBI): domain Eukaryota; kingdom Viridiplantae; phylum Streptophyta; class Magnoliopsida; order Solanales; family Solanaceae; genus Przewalskia; species Przewalskia tangutica. Next base: position 74,225,901 of record CM056723.1, on the reverse strand, counting down.
GTCGGAATGCGATCTAGGGACATCCACCTCTCGACTTCGCACCTGATGATAGCCCGATCGCAGATCAATCTTGGAGAAACATCTCGCACCCTGCAACTGGTCGAACAAATCATCAATCCTGGGAAGGGGGTATCTGTTCTTAATGGTCACCTTGTTCAGCTGCCTGTAATCAACACACATGCGCAGCGTCCCGTCCTTCTTCTTCACGAACAATACCGGCGCTCCCCAGGGAGAAACACTAGGCCTAATGAAGCCCTTCTCTAGCAAATCCCTAAGCTGATCCTTCAACTCTCTCAACTCGGCAGGTGCCATTCTGTATGGCGGAATGGAAATAGGCCGAGTATCTGGCAACACATCTATACAAAACTCGATCTCCCTCTCAGGAGGGATACCCGGGAGGTCATCTGGAAACACGTCTGGGAACTCGCTGACTACTGGAACTGACGGAAAATCTGGTACCGCAGCTTCAGTATCAAACACCCGAACGAGATGGTAGATATACCCCTTCTGCACCATCTTCCTAGCCTTGAGGTAGGAAATAAACCTACCCCTCGGCGATACCGTGCTCCCCTCCCACTCAACAACCGGCTCCTCAGGAAACTGGAACCGTACTATTCTCTCTCTGCAGTCTACATTGGCGTAGCAGGAAGCTAGCCAATCCATCCCCATGATCACATCGAAGTCAATCATCTCCAACTCTATCAAGTCGGCCAGGGTCTGACGACTGTAAATGATCACAGGACAAGCTCTATATACCCGCCGAGCTACCACCGAATCACCCACTGGCGTAGCTACCTCGAAAGGGTCTATGGACTCAGGCTCTATCCCTATCCTACTAGCAACAAGGGGAGATATATAGGGCCAGTAGAACCGGATCTATCAAAGCATACACATCAAACCAGAACCGATAAGGTACGTGGCGACATCGGTGAGGCCTCCCGATCCCGCTTGGACAAATCATAAATGCGGTTCGAGGACCGCTAGAATCGGACGAGCCACGGCCTGCGCGACCTGCTGACCCATGAGCACCACGCCTCGGGCGAGTAATCGTAGGAGATGATGGCGGCAACGAACTCGGTGAGCCTACCACCGCCACGGTCGGACGATCCTCGCAAAGTGACCCTGCTGGCCACACCTGGAACAAGATCCAACAGTAGTACCACACTTCCCGTAATGGGATCTACCGCATCGGCCACACCGGGTGGTCTCGATCGCCGATACCTCTGCTACCGACGTCAAGCCACGGGGCCCCGGTGCGCCTCGAAAGCGTAGGTGGCGAGGACGGTGCAGGAGTGCTCTGAGCTGGCTGTGGTGCGAATCTAGACTGCTGCTGAGGCCGCCCACCACGATAACCACCAGAAGACCCTCCCGTCCTGGCCTTCTTCTGCTGCTGTCTGTCCACTCGTCGACCTCTGCGCTCCTCGCATCCAAGGGCGTGAGCCTGCATGCGGGTAATGTCCATACCCGGCTGGAGAGAAACCCCCGCACATGACTCGGCCATATAGTCGTCTAGCCCGGTGACATAGCGGTGCACCCTATCCTCCATATCGCTACCAATCTGGGGACATATCGAGCCAATAAATCAAACTCGACGCGTTGTACTCCGACGGCGGTCGTCCTCTGCCTCAGCAGTAAAAATCTATCAGCCCGCGCCCTCCTCATCTGTGGAGGCAAGAAGTGAGTGAGGAAAGCCTCTGAGAACTCATCCCAAGTAGCTGGGGACGCGTGCTCTCCCCGGGATAACTCCCATGAATCAAACCAATCGACTGCGGTATCACGCAGCCTATGTGAACCAAAGATCACGGACTCGGTCTCCGACGCCCTGATCACTCTCAAAATCCTCTGAAGCTGACGGATGAACTCCTGCGGATCATCCTCCGGCCTCGATCCATAAAACTCCGGCCATACTCGAAGTCTCGTAGCCTCAAACTCTCGCCTCGGGTGAACAACGGTGCGGCCGTCGAGCTGAATCGAACTGCCGCATCCAGCCTCTCCTCGTATCGGGCCACAACTTTAGCCAAAAGCTGGGCCATCTCCTTGTACCCTAACTCCTCCGCCCCAGACTGTGGGACAGGAGGTGTGGGTACTGTGGTCTCTGCTGGGGCCGGCGGCGTCATAGAACTCGCCGTCTCTGGTATAGACTGGGCCTGAGCCCTCGTGACTCTGGGTGTCCTGCTAGCGCCTCCTACCGCCTTGCCCTTCGGGCGGGTTGCCTTACGTGAGGCATAATCATAGGAAAGGAATACGTTAGAGGGTCCAACCTATAACACTCTAAAAGCACGATCTCGGAATGAGAAGAACGAAACCAATCCTAAATATCCTATAGCCTCACGATTATTGGTGTGGTGCACAACACACCGATAATCAAGACTTACTAGATACGGTCAGACACTTTCCGAGATTAATCGCTCTGATACCACTTTTGTCACGACCCGTTCCGGGGCCCGTGACTGGTGCCTTACCGGGGCACCCAAGTAGTCATACATCAGAGTAATCAGCGGAAACATAAAGCAAGACATGAAACAGTTTATAAAACAAGACACAGATATGTGAGAAAACATCGCCTTTCGGCATATATATATAATCATGTTTTAGCAGTTACATCCGACACTGTACAACATGACTACAGACCTCTAAGGAAATATACAACTATGGCGGGACAGGGCCGCCATACCCGATCAGACAAAACTATCTGCAATGCGGAGATCATACCAAAAGTAGAGCCTCGGAAGAGATGGAGCTCTCGACACCAACGTAGAGATCCTAAGGATGCGGATCTAGCACTGCTTGCCACCTGCGGCATGAACGCAGCCCCGGGAGGTCGATAACAGTACTAAGTATGCGAAATCAAAGTACTTAAATGAAAACATATCATTTTTAAAAACCAGTTTACAAATATGTGTGAAACAACCATGAAACCGCATATAGTGCCACATCACAAACAAGAGCAACAATAGGTAATCAGAATACGCCTTGTCTAGGCTGCGAATGATCGAAACAGGCCACTCGCCATATCCTCATTCCGCAAGCCTAATCTCGACTCGAGTCCGCATAGGCCACTCGCGTGGGCCCGCATGAGGTATAACCCCGCATCGAGGGTAGCTACTCCTCGGCATCGCCCCGACTCATTGTCCGCATGGCCACATAGACCGCATGAGGCATAACCCGCATACTAACTCGGAACTCTCGTAGCTCGCATAGGCCCCTCGACCCGCATGAGGTATTCTCGAATCATGGTCCTGCATCGCCGAGTCTACCCGCGACGGAGGCGACTTTAACCTCGGTATCATCTCAAGAGGTGAGTGATAGTACACTAACATAACGACTTATCTTTAAACAACATAAGTACAACAAGGATACTCACCTATACAAACGTTACAAGGTACTAACACACATAGCAACATGTCATGTCTACTTATCAAACCATCTTATTATTCTTTTCACAATTTCATATAAGTCTGTTAGAACTACATAGGCAACTTGTTTCTTTTATCAATCTTAAGTGGTTATACTTAACTTCCCATAAAGCTAGTATAACTCTTAAGCTTCTGTTTGAGAAACCAATTAATTCTCTTCTGTAAAAAAAATGGTTCAGTAGTCCCTTTGAAATGTTTTCGCTTCTTTATTATTCAGCTTAAGCGGTGAGGCATTGCCGCACGTATTATTCAGCTTAAGCGTGAGGCATTGCCGTAAGTATTATTCAGTTAACACATGTACGCTACCGTACTATATACATATTGTAAAATATCATGCTTTAGGAAGAATCACATACCTTCTGGCGAAATCCACCGCCAAGTCGAGTATGTCGCGCAGAGAATCAGCCTATAATAGTCACAGATATCTATCAAAGTCTAGACTATTCTGTAGGTCATTCTAAACAGAGGGTCCTCAATTCTACGGAAAGTCGGGCAGCACAACCCTACCCGGTGAGCTATATAAGTCTACTGTGAAAACAATCCATGTAAGAAATGATTCAGATATTCTTCTTTATACCCTTCTAGGTGTTACGGTTCAATTCTATTCCTTAATAACCTTCTAAGTATTTATACTTATTCTTATTCTACAACAAGAAGTATTCTCTAATTCAAAAGAGGGTTAGGATTAGTTACCTCGGTAAGCCCAATAATATCCTAGAAAAGTCGCGCTGAGCAAGGTTTTGCTCTAAGTTGTATGCTCATGAAACCTTAGAAGTTCTTCAAAACTTCTACTAAGTACGAAGGTATTTGGGCTAGTGTATTTTGGGCATTATAACAATACAAGAAGGCAACTGTTCTACCAAGGGAGGGGGGGTAGGTTTTGGCGAGGCTATGGGGTGGGGTAGCCTCGGCCAAGCTTCTCGAGGGAGGGGGTGTGTTGGACAATTGCTCACAAAGGGAGAGGAAGGATTTTAGACTTGGAAAGCTTTTGTGGATGAAGAACTCTTCATCTCAAGAGGGGTATTTATAGGTCAAGACATGGCCAACCAATGGCCAAGATTTAGCCAAGTGCTAGGCAAGTGTAAGGTCAAGATTAGGGCAAGTGTACCTAGCCAACTTGCACACAAAATATCTAACCAACTTTATGACAAGGATGGTCATCCATTCGGCCCTATTGCCGTGACAAGTCCACCAATGAGAGGGTGGCAAGTGTCGCCCTCTCGTTGGTCCAAAGTGTTACGTCTCTCGGAAAAATCCGCAAAAATTAGAAATGACATAGCCGGAATTTATCCTACGAAAGCTGTGGAAACGTTTCGTCGGAAAACTGTTCGCTTTGTGAGTTGTGCCTAAAAAATCGTCCAAGGCCTAACTTTAAGACCAAACTTTTTGTACGTATTCCTTTACGTACATACTCTGGAAATACGGGGTATAACAACACGCCTACTAGACGTGTAAAATTCCGTCCCACAAACGATATCAAACTAATACAACTACTAGGCCAATTCGGCAAACTTGAAGTACTATAACATCAATTCTAATCCAATTTCCATTTCAATCCAAGTTGTTAGCATAACATGATATCAAGTCGCAATCGATTATACTACTATAATCTTCAAGTAAGTAACATGCTACGATTCTAATTAACGACCAAAATTGTATTTCAATTTCAAAAGGCTAAATATGTCATTTCGGTTTTGAGCTCCTAAAATTCCGTAACACTTATCAAACTTCATAACACATATCACATAATCATTTCTAACTTATAATAACATGGAATCTTCAATTACAAAAGTAAGACGAAGATTATACCTCATTTAGCCCAAATATGATCCAAGACTACAAGTCGATCCTTAGCATCTTTAGCTCCTCTTTTTGACATTCCAATCCACTCCAAGCAACCCTTAGAAGCTTATGAAGAACTTCTCTTCAAGTTCCAACTCCAAAGTTGAAGAACTCCTTAGGTTTTCGCCTTGCGACTAATACGAAAACACCATTTTTCCGGGATTTTTCTATTGAGATACACTTACAATACCCTTAGGTACCTTGGTTTAAAGTGGGGAGATTATTGGACAACAATTGAAAATTTTTGTCTTGCAAAGGAGGGCAAACCCGAGAGCTCCTCTCAAGAACACAAAATTTTCTCTAAATTTTTCTAAGTGTAGAAGTCATCTTGCACTAGTAGGATGAATATATAACCAAATGGAGGGTTAAGATTAGAACACTTGTGTGGTTTGGATGCATTTCACAAGGATCAAGCCAAGTGGCATTTGACTTAGTCAACAATGTCAAGCTATTTGTCTTGCAAGACTTGGTCATTTAAATTATGGTCAAATGACCATCCTAACCATGTATTTTCGTCCAAGACCAAGTAAGGGGGGGTGACACGTGTCGCCCTCCCGTTCATCGCAATATTTCGTTTTCCGACATTTTCATAATTCCGATAAATTCTTACTCGTCTCGAATCTTAACATTTGAGTTCTTAGAAACATATCCTGAAATTCCGGGGTGTAACATTCTTCCCCCCTTAGAAACATTCGTCCCCGAATGTTCTTTCGGAGTCAATCTTATAAGTAGCGACATAGTCTGCTTTTACAACCCCCACATACCAATAATGTCACACGTGGCCACATAACAATACTTATACCTGAACTCCAAGTGTCGACGTCGGTTATCTGCAAAAAGCTTTTGCTGACTCTGAGCTTACTACTGATCTTTCCTGGATAAGCTTCGCCTTATCCACAGCCACGAATCGATGCGGGTCAACTAATCAGACATCGTCCACGTCGAACCAACCAATCGACGACCTACACTTTCTTGCATACAAGGCCTCATACAGGGCCATCCGAATACCGGAAGGGTATCTGTTATCGTACGTAACTCAACAAGAGGCAAATAATCCTTTCAGCTGACTCTGAAATCAATAACATCGGCCTGCAACCTATCCTCAAGTGCCTGGATGGTATGCTCTGCCCATCGTCGATGCGAGGTGTAGTGCAACACTGAGACTCACCCGTGTCCCTAATCCCTTCTGGAAAAAAAAACCTCCAGAAGTTATCCGTAACCGAGCTCATCTGTCTGTCATTATAAACGTAGGAACCCCGTGCAGTCTCATAATCTCTCTGCTATACAAGCTAGCATAATCCTCAGCCGAGTAAGTGGTCCTAACTGGAAGAACACAGCTGGTTTCGCCAGCCTATTTACCATAACCCCCAGGGAGTCGCACTTCCTCCGAGTACGATGCCACCCTGTAACAAAATCTATATTAATTACCTTCCATAACTAAGTCGGGATCTAAATCGCTTGCAATAGCCTACTGGGCTTCTGGTGCTCAACCATGACCTGCTACTAACTCGGACACTAAGCAGTAAACCCCGCTATGTCCCTTTCCCAGTCATCTTACCCATACATACATCTGAGGTCACGACACAACTTAGTCGGCCCCGAACAATTAGAGCAATAAGCACTGCGTGCCTCCCCTAAAACCTCGCGACTAGTCTGCGATGCAGTACACGCAATCTATCCTCATCTCACAGCACCCCATCCGGTGCTACTCAAACAGGCTCTTCTCTTCTCGGAGAGTCGTATCTCGATACCGTATCATAACTAGATCCTCATATTGTCGCCTCTTTACCTCCTCAACGACGGAAGACTCAGTAACCTCTCGGAACTAACCTTCATTAACCTTGGAAACAAATAATCGAACCCCCTCGGCTCGGGAGCTGATGAATCTTACGGACCACGTCCTGTCTATCTGGCTGCCCATCTGGCAGACTACCCTTAGATACATGACAAGGAGTATCTGTAACTGTCTTGGCTTTCCCCGGATGGTATAGGATATCAAATAACAATCCTTGAGTAACTCTAACCACCATTTCTGTCGCAAATTCTACTGCCTCAGTCTGCAGATATACCACAGGCTTTTGTGGTCTGCACCAAATATCCACATGAATTCTATATATACGTCATGCCCCCCGAATCTTCAAGGCATGTTTAACTGCTGCCAGCTCTAAATCGTGAGTGGCGTAATTTCCTTTCCTGCTTCCCTAACTACCGGGAAAACATAGGCTCTATCCTTATCAGGTTGCGTCAGCACACAACCTAGCCCAACACCCAACGTGCTATCATAATAACCTAACCCTCTAGTTTTTCAGGAGGAGTTAGAACTGTAGTCGAGTCAACTTATCTTCCAATAACTGGAAGCCTTTCTCATTCCTGTGAAATATTCGGGTATCCTTAATCTCACCTATGGTTCCTGTTTCCCTTTCTTTGTTGCAACCTAACTTGGTCACTAAACTTAGATTTGATTCCTTTGCTTGCCTCCTGGCTAAGACTTCCTGTCAATCACAATTTAGTGGGGGGAGGTTTTCCTTGATCTCGTCAAGTAGTAACCCGATGCTACCACATTTCCTCAAGGTGTTCTTACTGCCCATTATTTACTAATTGTCTTACACTAGTCTGGGGTCATCATATCTCGTGCAACATACATAACAATAGTCGTATTCTCTTTTATCAATCTGGTCAGAACCTTACCTTAGGCTTACTATTAGAAAAAGTATTTCTATCTCGATTCGTAATCGTACAGTTTCATACATGCGTACAACCTACATTTATATCTTTATGATATTCCCCTGACCAATTCGTACGTCGTTCTTAATTTCCCCGACACAACACTTTCCCACGGTTATCCACAATTGTAACCTATGGCATGACGACATCAAGACTTTACCGTCATATCCTTCGTCTAACAACATGGGTACACGCAACCCCATAATACGTAAATCTTTCCTTTTACGTAGGGGAGAGAACTTATCTCCCTTACTTAAACTTTCCTTGGAGTCACAACCCTAATCACAGGGTCCTCTCGCGGTCCAGTAAATATCTAATCATCACGCACCTCCTTAAAGTCATGTAGATTTTCAAAACCTACCAAAGATGCCCTCAGCTTTCCGCCGGCAGCACTCGTACTTATTTATTCTTGCCTTGTACATTTTTCTGAAATTATCCGGAAGGTCGTGGCCTTGACCGCCACACCAAACCAACTCCAAGTACCTCCAAGGGCACTTAACATGAATTCCTTCAAATTCAATTATTACTTACTTCCTGTGTCAATTTACCTCAAATGAACAAGTCACACAGACCTATAAAAAAACAATGGTGCCAAAGAAGGAAGGATAATTCACTGGTTACTACCACTTCTCTTCCTTTCCACTCGATAACCGGCTTACCGGGAAACTGGTACCGAATCAATCTCTCTCTGTAGTCCACGTTGGCATAACAAGAGGCCAACTAGCCCGTACTCATAATGACCTCGATGTCTGTCATAACAGCTCTGTTAGGTCTGCTAGGGTCCAACGACTGTATCGTTACCGGCAATTATTATCTAACCGCTCAGCTACCACCCAACACTCACGGGTGTAGTCACCATGAAAGGTCCTCATGGATTCAGGCTTCATTTCTTTACACTTGGTTGTTCTCTTTTTTCACTGGTCGTACTCCTTCCGTACTTCCAAACTTATACTAGCATACGTACATAGCCTTCATACTGATTCGGGCCTCTAATCTTTGGAGTTACTATTCTAAACAACATAAGGCCAGTTCCGGCTCTTACAACCTGGTTCCGGTGGAATGCGTCCACGAACCCGTAAATGATTAACTAGACTTAGGCCTTGCACCCTCGTGACCCTGTCACGTAGCGGGACTACTACCAACTGATCCCATTCCATTTCAAGCTATGGGGCGACCCTTAATAGGTCCTCAACCCGACTCGGCGTCGTACTTAACTCTTACCCTTGGTCTGACTTAACCTTTTACTACCCGAGAAGGCCTTATATATCTAAGGTCTCGGTGGTTATCAACATTCCTAGGCTCACAATTTCCATGCTCCAAGCCTAACTTATCAGTCCCCCCGTAAATGGGTGCAAAAACTTCTCAATAAACTATAATTGTGTTGTCTTGTCCACAACAACCATACTTACTCCACACGGATCTCACCCGTACCATTCTCTTACTCATACCACGTAGCTTAACCTATTAACACAGTCTTCCCTTAAGTCCCTTAATTATAACCTCTTAAGGGTCCATTACATTCTCACACAACTCATCATCACCTAATTATCTCAAATTAGCACGTAAAACTTTGATGAGAGTTCCTTAACTGTTCATACCTTCCCGGTATTTTTAGTCCTTACCAAGTCCTGGTAATCTAAAATCATTCTAGGCAACACGCGTCTGACCCTCATACATAAATCTGTATAGTTGTATGTCACAATACCAACTATACTACAAACATTACCAACCTGGATACGCAATCCACATAATCTTGTATGGGTCACTGCTGCCTTTCTGGTAGCTGCAAGCAACATAACTTGTTAGGGAGAGACGACCCTAACCACACAGCTCTATCGCACGATCTTAGAGTGAGAAGAATGGAAACCAATCCTAAATGTCCTGCAGCCTCCTGATTATAGATGTGGTGCACAACACACCGATAATCAAGACTCTACTAGACACGGTCTGTAGACACTTTCCGAGGACTAACTGCTTTGATACCACTTTTGTCACGACCCGACCCCGGGCCCGCGACTGGTGCCCTACCTGGGCACCCCTTTCGGTATACATCAGAGAATAGCAGCGGAACATACACAATAGATAAAATGCTTAAACATAAAAATAACCACAGGCTAGCCGATAAGGCCACCTTCCGTAAAATATACGTAATAGAACAGTACACCTTTTTTTTCTTTACAACCCAATCCACAAATGTGACTACAGACCTCTAAGAATATCAACTCTGGCGGGACAGGGCCCCGCCATACCCCTGAATGTACAACGACCGACAATACCAGGGATAAGCCTCCGGAATAAAGGAGCTTCTCAACAGCTGAACAGTGATCCTAAGAGCGAGGATCAGCAACCTGTACTCTACCTGCGGCATGAACGCAGCCAGAAGGAGAAGACAACATGTACCAAATATGTGAAACTGAAAGTACTGTAATGAAATCATAAGTCTAAAATAAAACTGGAGACAGGTATGATAACTCAATTAACAGTACACAGTGCCTTACTAACAATGAGAGTAAATAGTAGTATACTTACAATATAAAATAGGAAGCTCACGATCAAAGCAGGACCACCCGCCCGCAGTATCATTAAGCAATCCTACACCTGGGACTATTTCACCCGCATAGGTCGCGTGGACCCGCATGAGGTATTCCTCGCATGGTACTATTTCACCCGCATAAGCCCTTACGGACTCGCATGAGGTATTCCTCGCATAGGCTGTATCCGCCCGCATGGGACTATTTCATCCGCATAAGCCCTTGCGGACTCGCATGAGGTATTCCTCGCATCATGGTAGCAAATCCACGGAATATGCAAATGCCACAAACTCGGAGAATGACCCCGAAATGAATAATATACCACTAGCACAAAACCGGCTGTCATACATAACATAAGCACTACTGGCTTATCACACAATATATAAGCAAGTTAAGAATCCCCTAACTTCTTATTATTCTTGTTCACATACACTCTCATTTTAGTTTACTTAAGGCACTAACATGTCTTTTATAAAGATCCGGGAATTTAACCCAAGTACTACATACTTCTACTCTTTAAAACAAATGACTCTTTTTAGCATAACACTTCCAAGATACTATTAACCATAGTATCAAGTCGCAATTACGTTTCAAGACAAGTCACAATACCTTTAGAAATAAAGTTAGGTTTCTAAATCAAGTGACTCATTTTCTTATAAAACCCTAGGCATTTGATGCCTTAAAATCAAATTGCCTTTCATTACAACAAGTCAATTATCATACTTAAATTACTTAGAGTAAACCACTCTTTTTAACTTTCCATAAAGCTATTATAACCAACTTCCCATAAAGCCGTTATACTAGCTTTATACATTAGCAACTTACATACTTCTTTATAACCAAGAGACTTAAACTTTCCAACAAAACAAGTATCAATAATACTTTCAACATACTTAAAGTCTCTTAACTTTTGAAAGCCAAGATATCCTTAATATTTAACAACTGAGTTGAAAGTATTATTGATACTTGTTTTGTTGGAAAGTTTAATTCCCTAACTCAATCAACTTGGACATTCTTAAAATAAGCCAAGGATATCCAATGGACCTAGATTGTCAAAATCTTGTACGTCTACCGTACTATACATTTACAACCTATTCATGCTCAAGAGATAAGAAAGTTCCACATACCTCTTCGGTTTAATCCACTTGCTAAGTCCATTCGCGTCGTAGTATGTCAACCTATAATGACCATAGTACGTCTATTAATGCCTTACTTCAAACGTAGAACATTATAAGTGTAAAGTCTCTAAATTCTACGGAAAATCGGACAGCACCTCCTTTGTTTCTACTTACTTTGCCACCTTTTTCAAGGCCGAATACAATAACCAAACACGCCACATTTAAGGCACAATCAATGAAATCAACAATAGGGGATTACACGCCTACTAGACGTGTAAAATTCCGCCCCACAAACGATATCAAACTAATACAACTACTAGGCCAATTCGGAAAACTTGAAGTACTATAACATCAATTCTAATCCAATTTCCATTTCAATCCAAGTTGTTAGCATAACATGATATCAAGTCGCAATCGATTATACTACTATAATCTTCAAGTAAGTAACATCACGGCGATTCTAATTAACGACCAAAATTGTATTTCAATTTCAAAAGGCTAAACATGTCATTTCGGTTTTGAGCTCCTAAAATTCCATAACACTTATCAAACTTCATAACACATATCACATGATCATTTCTAACTTATAATAACATGGAATCTTCAATTACAAAAGTAAGACGAAGATTATACCTCATTTAGTCCAAATATGATCCAAGACTACAAGTCGATCCTTAGCAACTTTAGCTCCTCTTTTTGACGTTCCAATCCACTCCAAGCAACCCTTAGAAGCTTATGAAGAACTTCTCTTCAAGTTCCAACTCCAAAGTTGAAGAACTCCTTAGGTTTTCTCCATGCGACTAATACGAAAACACCATTTTTCCGGGATTTTTCTATTGAGATACACTTACAATACCCTTAGGTACCTTGGTTTAAAGTGGGGAGATTATTGGACAACAATTGAAAAATTTTGTCTTGCAAAGGAGGGCAAACCCGAGAGCTCCTCTCAAGAACACAAAATTTTCTCTAAATTTTTCTAAGTGTAGAAGTCATCTTGCACTAGTAGGATGAATATATAACCAAATGGAGGGTTAAGATTAGAACACTTGTGTGGTTTGGATGCATTTCACAAGGATCAAGCCAAGTGGCATTTGACTTAGTCAACAATGTCAAGCTATTTGTCTTGCAAGACTTGGTCATTTAAATTATGGTCAAATGACCATCCTAACCATGTATTTTCGTCCAAGACCAAGTAAGGGGGGGTGACACGTGTCGCCCTCCCGTTCGTCGCAATATTTCGTTTTCCGACATTTCCATAATTTCGATAAATTCTTACTCGTCTCGAATCTTAACATTTGAGTTCTTACGTACGTTCTTAGAAACATATCCTGAAATTTCGGGGTGTAACATTGCCCCGTGTCAGCTTCGTGGTATGGTTATATAGTATTGTTAGTACGACTTTGGTATCTGGTAGTTGGCTTTCGTACTTGCCCCGGTCAGTTGATGATGCGGCTTTGGTATCTCGTAGTTAGCCTTCGTACTTGCCGTCACGGTTTTATGACACGGTGGGACTCGTGTTCATGTACTCCTTGGTGTTGTTATATCATAGACTGCCGGTAGTGAGGAAGGAATTCCACGGGCATGATTGATGTTGTGGGCGTGAGACCCATTGTTATATTTTGAGTGATGACTTTGAGGGCGTGAGTCCCTGACTTGACATGACTGCTCATATGTTGTGTACTGTAGTTTGGTTATCATATATGTCTCCTGCTTTATATAGACTATTATGATTTCATTTCTGATATTTTGATTTCACATACTGTACTGTTATCGACCTCCTTCGGGGGGCTGCGTTCATGCCGCAGGTAGAGGTACACCAGTTGTTGATCCTCGCTCATAGGATCACAGTTCAGCGTTTGGGAAGCTCCGTTTCTCCGGAGGCTTATCTTTTGGTATGATTCCCTGAGTTGTAGGTTCTTGTACATTCAGGGGTATGGCGGGGCCCTGTCCCGTCATAGTTGTTATAAAATTCGTAGAGGTCTGTAGTACTGTTGTGGGCAGGGTTTGTAAAGGATATAACTGTTCAGGTATATATATGCAGAAAGGTAACCGTTTTGGTTAGCCTGTTTCTTATTTTATCTTGTTTCATGTTTAAGTTTTTATTTCCGCTGATTTTCTCTGATGTTGTATCACTAGGGTGCCCGGGGTAAGGCACCAGTCGCGGGCCCGAGGTCGGGTCGTGACAAAAGTGGTATCAGAGCAGTTAATCCTCGGAAAGTGTCTACAGACCGTGTCTAGTAGAGTCTTGATTATCGGTGTGTTGTGCACCACATCTATAATCAGGAGGCTACAGGATATTTAGGATTGGTTTCCATTCTTCTCACTCTGAGATCGTGCCTTAGAGCTGTGTTATAAGTTGGACTCCCTCTGACGTATCTCTTTTGTACCAGCTATGCCTCCACGCAAGGCAACCAGAGCCCAGAAGGGCAAGGCAGCAGAGGGAGCTGCGAGTAGAGCACAGAGGATTACCAGGGCACAGGCCCAGTCTTTACCTAAGATGGTACTTCAGATGGGGAGTTCTGCGACGCCGCTAGCCCCAGGGGAGTTTAGAGCAGCAGCAGTAGCTACTGAGGCTACGATACCTGAGCCTCCAGTCCCACGGCCAGGAGCAGAGGATATGGGTTACAAGGAGATGGCCCAGTTACTAGCTAGGATTGTGGCTAGACACGAGGACAGACGAGAGTCGGAGGTTCCAGTAGTACCCATGGTTCACCCGAGGTCGGATAGTTTGAGACTACGGGATTTCCTGAGTTGCAGCCGCGAGTTCTGGTCGAGGCACGAGGATGATCGCGGGAGTTCATCCGAAGCGATTCTGACGGATCATGAGAGTGATCAAGGCTTGGAGACCGAGTCGGTGGTCTTAGGTTCGCGTCGGCCGCGTGACACGCGATCGGCCCGGTTTGATTCGTGGGAGCTGTCCCGGGGAGAGCATGCGCCTCCAGCTGTATGGGACGAGTTCTCTGAGGCATTCCTTGGACATTTCTTGCCGCCACAGATGAGGAGAGCACGGGCCGACAGATTTTTGATGTTGAGACAGAGAGGACGCACAGTTCGGGAGTACAACGTTGAGTTCGACTCGTTGGCTCGATATGTCCCTGCGTTAGTAGCAGATATGGAGGACAGGGTGCACCGCTACGTCACCGGGCTCGATGATTATTTGGCAGAGGCTTGCTCAGGTGTAGCTCTTGGTAGGGCATGGACATTGCCCGTATCTGAGCTTATGCGGGGATGGAGAACGTAGAGACCGACGTGGGACCAGATCGCATAAGAGGCGAGCGACAGGTCCTTTGGTAACTTTCGAGGTAGACCGCCTCAGCAGCAGGCTAGTTATACACCTCCGCCAGTATAGAGTGGTCCTCCACAGTCTTCAGGGCGTCCAGGGTATTCAGGAGAAGGTCAGGGCTCCAAGGTTTCAGATTTTCAGGGGAGTAGGAGTGCTCGCCGGATGAGGCCACCCTTATCTCAGTGTGGCCGTTGTGGAAAACTCCATAAGGGGGAGTGTCGTGCTAGTTTGGGAGATTGTTATACTTGCGGCCGACAGGGCCATTTTGCGAGGGATTGTCACTGCAGGTAGAGCAGATGTTAAGACTCATCCTTCAGGATCAGTGGCGGGTCATCGCCTTCTATAGCTATGCACCAACAGGGCAGGATTATGATTAGAGCGACAAAGGGAAAGTGAAGCAGTAGTTACAGGTATATCCTTAACCCTCCAGATTAGTATGCGTGATATGATGATTTTTTTTTATGTTAAGTGTTATGTTCAGATAACATTGTGATAATTGTGATTAGAAAACATGGACAGTTAAAAAGGTAAGTTTGGGGTCAGGAAATTTGTGAACCTTAGAAGTTATGACAATTGAGACCTTAGATGTAAGGTCGTCTTGAGTAAAAGATTTTGCGGGTGATCTTTGTCGGAGTGCATAGTATACGTGGAGTATTTGTGTGATAATTACATGGGTAGTGTGAGATGGAAGTGTTAGCTTTCATGACGAGAATTAGTAAGATTGTTCCGGATCGGGGAACGAGAGAGTTTGGCGCGATAATGGGTCGGGTTGAGGCCAGGTCGCGGGTCAACCCACAGCCCGGAATGAGGTGGGGTCAGTTTGAGGTGGTCCCGACAGGTGGTAGGGTCACGAGGGTACTAGGCCCAAGTTTAGGTAACCATTGTACGAGTTCGTAGACGCGTTCGACCAGAATCGGATCATGAAGGCCGGGATTGGCCTTAAAGGGATGTGAGGCTAGTAAGATGACCAAGGTTGGAGGTAGTAACTACATGATTTTGGAAACTGAAGCAATGACGGAAGTATGGTACGTGTACTAGAAAGAGTTCGGGTGTTCGAGAAAGGTACGACGAGTAAGGGAAGAAGTGAACATGTGTTAAGAGAAGGGAAGTAATCATTTTTGTGAAGTGAAGGTGCGGAGAAAGTAACCTATAGACCATGGGTGGAAGCTTTTGTGACGTTAGAGGTGATTCCTCGTTGGCTTGGATTCGAGTTATGCGCATGTGTTATATTATGGCCAGGTGTGGCATAATTGGTTTTGTAAGTATAGTAGTGAAGACTATACCGACGCGTGTATGTTTTGAGACTTAGAAGGAACATTCGGGACGAATGTTTCTAAGGGGGGGATAATGTTACACCCCGTAGTTCCAGGGTATGTATGTGAGGACATACGTACGAGAATACGACATTAAAATTGGAATAGAAGAAAGATGTGATTTTTCGACGGAAAAGTTTCCGAACTTCGTGAAGGAAAGAGGTTTATTATTGAGAATTGGATTCTCAATTTTGGTATTTAAGACTTTAAGAACTTATAAGAACTATGGAATTTATATTTTACGGATTTGGTCATGTGGGGCCCACCCGAGGAATTTTACGTTTTGTGGGACCCACGAGGGTTACGGAATTTTATGAACGAATGAGAGGGCGACACGTGGCACCCCCTCATATGGTCTTGGACGATTTAATGCAAGGATAGGATGGTCATTTGACCATTGTGGATGAAAGTCTTCAAGTTTGAGTGTATTGACCAAGTCAACTTGTCCACTTGGCTATTATCCATGTGATCTTCATCCTAGCCACACACTTGTTATAATCTTGACCCTCCATTGTCTTATATATACCCAACTAGTGTAAGACTTGTCTTCCAACACTTAAAATTATTTCACAATTTTTGTTCTTCATTTAGTAGCTCACGGGTTGGGGTATTGTCCACACAAAAAAATTGTAGTTTAGTTCCATTGTTCACAAGACTTAAACCCTAGGTTCCTAAGAGTGTTGTAAGGTTATCTCAATAGAAAGATTCCGGAAAAGTGGCATTTTCGTATTAGTCGCAAGGCGGAAACTTAAGGATTTCTTCAACTTTGAAGTTGGAACTTGAAGATGGGTTCTTCATAGGCTTCTAAGGAGTGCTTGGAGCGGATTGGAACTTAAGGAAAGGAGCTAAGAATTGCTAAGGAGCGACTTTGAAACTTGGAAAATTTAAGGGCTTGTAAAGGTATAATTCTTGTCGTTTTAATAATTAAGATTACTACTTGTTGTAGCTTTGGATATTAGCAAGCATGAGGTTTATATTATGAAGTTTGATAAGTGAATTGACTATTGGAACCCTAATCCAAAAAACTAGTATGTTAGCCCTTAAGATTGTACTTCAATTTGGTTACTAGTTTAGTTGTCACATGTTATATAAAGAGGGAATTATAGTTGTTGAAATTGTTTATGACTATGTAGCATGTTGGAACAACAACTTGTATTGAAATAGAAATTGAAAGAGAAGTAGTGTTGTTGTTAGCCGAGAATAACATTGTATTTTGGATTGTATTGTGGACTAGTTGGTGGTAATTGTGGGGCGGAATTTTACACGTATTGTTGGGTGTGTAATCCCCTTGGTATTTGCTGAATTGATTTGAGCCTTAAATGTGGCGTTTGGTTATTGAATTCGGCCTTGAAAAAGGTGGCAAAGTATGTAGAAACAAAGGAAGTGCTGCCCGATTTTCCGTAGAATTTAGTGACCTTGTACTTAGAATATTTTACGAAGAGAGCTAGAGGTTAATAGACCTTTTATGACCATTATAGGTTGGAGTACTACGAGTAGCGTATTCTACTTGAAGGGTGGAAAAGGCTAGCAAGAGTATAGTACTTTGGAGCATTTTGCTAATTGTCGATTGTTATACCCCGTATTTTCAGAGTATGTACATAAGGACGTACGTAGAAAAATTTGAACTTGAGAATAGGCTTGGCCGATTTATTCTTTGTGCACAACACCCGGTTAGAGTCGTTTTTCGACAAAACGTTTCCACAGCTTTCGTAGGGAAAATTCCGGCTATGTCATTTCTAATTTTTGCGGATTTTTCCGAGAGACGAAACATTTTGGACCAACAAGAGGGCGACACTTGGCACCCTCTCATTGGTGGGCTTTGGGGCGGCAACTTGGACGAATTCATGGCCTTGTTTAGTCAAGGTTAGGTAGGATATTTTGTGGTAGATGGATAAGGTGCACTTGGCAAGATCTTGGCCCTACACTTGCCTTGCACTTGGCAAGATCTTGGCCATTGGTTGGCCTTTGCTAGACCTATAAATACCCCCCTTTGGAAGACTTCTTCATCCATTCCAAATATTTCCTAAGTGTTAAAATCCTCCTCCCTCCCCTTTGTGTTGAGTTCGGCCGAGAGCCCCTCTCCCCCTTCGTCGAGAGTACCCACAGTGGGGGTAGGCGAGGTATACACCCACTCCTTGTGGTGCTAGCCGTGGGGTACCCCCCCTAGCCTAGTTGTTTTCGTATAAATACCCTCCTCTTGGTAGAAATACTCTCAAAAGTATTGTTACTATACCCAAATTACCTTAGCCGTATACCTTGTAGTATTCTAAGGTTATACTTATACGAAAAGCCCAGAAATACTATTATACTTCCCTTCCGTCACAAAACCGAAACCCTAGGAAAAATCTCCATAGTTGGTTGGAGTATTAAGTAGAAGTTGGTTAGAACTTCTAAGGGTTGTGTGGAGCGGGTCAGAGCGCACGGAGTAGGAGCTAAACCTTGCTCAGGATCGACATTTAAACTCGGATAATTTTGGGCTTATCGAGGTAAACACTCTTGACCTTCTATTGTAATTGGAAATTACATGTTGTAGGAATATATAGTTGAAGTATACTATATATAGAACTGAACGTAGTTAGCGGCAATGTCTTTTGACTTAAGCCTGAATAATTAGAAATCTTTTGAAAGAAAATCTTGAGCTGTAATTACATGGCGTATTCTGATGAGACTTGTGTAGCTTTTACGTGAGGTAGAATTGTGCGTCCGGATTAGGCGTATAACCCCTGGTTGGCTTGGTAGCGGCCCAGATAGAGGAGGAGATTTCTGTTTGTTGCGGGGAGGTCTTTGCCGAATTTTCGGTAGAATGTTCTACAATTAGACCTAGATGTTAATAAGAGCCTTGTGGCCTTATAGGTTGAAGTACCATGCGTGGCGCGATCTACTTGGCTAGGAGTAGCCGACGGTTTGAGGTACTTGGCGTTTTGCTATTAGTCGATAATCGTCGCGAGGTATGTGAACCTCTTCCTACCTTTTCTAGCATGATATGTGTATAACTATGTAGTGCGGTGACGCATACGTGTGTTAAACGTATTTGATTGGTTTGAAACATAAAGTGTTATAACGGCTTTATGGGAAGTTGGTTATAACGACTTTATGTAAGTAAGAAAATGCCTTATGGTTTTAAAAGGTAAGCGATTTGACTTATAATTGACTTAATGTGTAATAATAAAGAATCTTGAAGTATTTCAAAAGAATCTCAATCATTTTTAATGAAGAATAATACTTGGTTTTGAAAACATAAGAGTTATACTAGCTTTATGGGAAGTTAGGTATAACGTCTTAAGAATGGTAAAATGAATGGTTTATTGATTTTAAAGTTAAGAGACTTGATCTTAAAAGATAAGAGACTTTACTTGTTTTACTTGGTAATTAGCATTATGTTAAATGTTGTAAAACCTCATTCGCAAGTAATGAGTACTTTATTTTAAAAGCAATAATGTTTCTTGATTTGAATCAGAATGAGTATCGAACAAACCACAGCAGCGCTAATAAAGGGAAATGTTTTGACTAATAATGTATTAGTAAAACCAGTAGAAACTTCCATCTGCATAGAAACTAAGATGAGACAAAATGATGTTACATTTCCTAGATCATGGCTGCTTAAATAAGATTGTTACAAACAAGAATAACCTACTCACGTATCAGACATATGTTTCTCAAATTGCTTTTAAAGGAGAATTATATCATTAAGTGATTAAAATTATGAACTACGAAACCTTTCGAAAACGAGAAACTTGAGTAATTGAAATTAGGCAAACTTGAAACATTTGGAAAAGAATGTTGTTACTTGATTTTACGAGAAGTGTTTTGATTTACTTCAAAGGATAATCACTCTATTTTCATATACTACGGGTATTGTGTGACTTTTGTAAACGTAACGTATCTTTTAAAAGATAATGTATGAAGTACTTTGGGAATAGATACTCGATCTTGTTAATCATATAATAGAATGTACCTTGTGTGTATAACTTGATTGTGTTGGTTTGTGATAGCCTTGTAATACTTTCTTGTTGATTTGATAAGTAGGCGTGATATGATGCTATGTGTGTTAGTGTCTTGTAACGTTTGTGAAAGATAGTATTCTTGTTGTGCTTATGTTGTTTAACGATAAGCTGTTATGTTAGTATAATATCACTCACCTCTTGACATATTAGGGGTTGCGCCTCCGATGTGGGGTAGACTTCGGTGATGCAGGACCGTGATTCGAGAATACCTCATGCGGGTCCAGGATCCATGCGGAACTACGGAGTTCGTGTTAGTTTGCGGCCGCTTGTGGTCACGCGGTCTCTGTGGCCGTGCGGACTGCGGGTCGGGGCGATGCGGAGTAGCTACCCTCGATGCGGGTTACATACTATGCGGGCCTCATGAGTGGCCTATGCGGACTACGGAGTCGAGATTAGGCTTGCATGGTGATACTACGGGCAATTGGCCTGCTTCGATCATTCGCGACCTAGAAAAGACTTATTCTGATTTACCTATTGTTGCTCTTGTTTATGATATGGCACTATGTGCGGTTACCTTAGTTGTTTCATACATACTTGCAAACTGATCTTAAAATGATATGTTTTCATTTAAGTACTTCTGATTTCACATACTTGGTACTGTTATCGACCTCGCCCGGGGCTGCGTTCATGCCGCAGTTGAGGTACACGATCATTGATCCTAGTTCTCGGTCACAGATTCGTATGGGAAAGCTCCGTTTTCTCGGAGGCTTATCGGTGGTATAGTCCCATCGTTGTAGGTATTTACATTCGAGGGTATGGCGGGCCCTGTCCCGCCATTATTGTCGTATCATTCTTAAGTGCATGAATCTTGTTGTGGCGAGTTGTAATGGGATATAGCTGTTCGGTTTAAAAATTGATTTATATATACTAGTAAGGCAAGTTTTCTCCGACATCGTTTCTTACTTCTTAATATTTTCATGTCTTGTTTTATGTTCCGCTGATTACTCTGATGTTGTATCACTAGGGTGCCCGAGGTAAGGCACCAGTCACGGGCCCGGGTTCGGGTCGTGACATCGATAATCGTCGCGAGGTATGTGAACCTCTTCCTATCTTTTCTAGCATGATTGTTGTAAACTATGTAGTACGGTAGACGTACATGTGCTAAATGAATTTGGTTGGTTTAAAACATAAAGTGTTATAACGGCTTTATGGGAAGTTTGTTATAACAACTTTATGTAGGTAAAGAAATGGTTTGTGGTTTTTAAAAGATAAGAGACTTGACTTATAAATGACTTGATATGAAATATTAAGGACTTGGTTGGTGTTAAAAAGTTGTGAAACCACTTTTATGAGAAATGGGTAATTGGGTTTTAAAAGGAATAAGTTATATTGATTTCGAAAATGAGAATAAGTATCGAACAAGCCATTGCAGCGTTAATAAAGGAAAATGTAATTTCAATTAATTATATTAAAATAAGTAGAAACCTCCATCTGCATAGAAGCTAAGATAAGACAAAATTATTACATTTTATAGATCATGGCTACTTTAATAAGAATCATTAGATACAAGAATTAATTTTCTTAAATTCCAAAGTAAGGAACTTGATTTCTAAAAGAAAAGGGACTTGAGGAATTGAAGAGTTTATGGTTTAAAAATAAGACATGGTTTTGTCTTAAATTGGATTTAAAAAAAGAAGGCATAGTATTGTCTTGGTTTATTTAAAAGAATGTATGGAATTATTTTGGTTTACTTAAACCAATAGTTACTCTATTTTCGGATACTACGAGTGTTAGTACCAGGTGACGTTTGGGAAAGAAATGGGTCTTTTTAAAAGAATTAATGTATGTAGTACTTTGGGGTTAAAACCCGGACTTTGACATAAAATGAAAGTACCTTGAGTTGTGTGTAACTTGCCTATGTTTGTGTGTGATAGCCTTGTTGTGCAAGTGTTGTATCCTTATGTTACCGCGTCTCTCGATGGATGACCGATCATGTTATTCTTGATTGATGGACATACTGACACGATGGGTGGCCCACGGGTATGGTTCCATTAGGATTGTTGTTCCGTGGACTAGCTCTCCATGAGGTTTACTAATTCAGCATTGGTATCTGGTAGCTAGCCCTCGTACTTGCCCGATCGTTCTTGATCTTTGGTTGGTTACGGTAGTTGGCTTCGTACTTGCCGATCAGTTCTTGATAGTGTCATTCCATGGACCCGACCGCCGTGGGGTTTCTTGGTCGGCCTTGGTATCTGGTGGTTGGCTCTCGTACTTGCCCCGGTCGTGGTTGATTCAGCTTTGGTATCTGGTAGTTAGCCTTCGCACTTGCCCCGTTCAGTTTTGTGGCGAAGTCTCGTGATCACGGCCTTGGTATCTGGTATTTAGCCCTCGTACTTTCCCCCATCAACGACGTGATGCGACCTTGGTATCTGGTAGTTGGCTTTCGTACTTGCCCCGTGTCAGCTTCGTGGTATGGTTATATAGTATTGTTAGTACGACTTTGGTATCTGGTAGTTGGCTTTCGTACTTGCCCCGGTCAGTTGATGATGCGGCTTTGGTATCTGGTAGTTAGCCTTCGTACTTGCCCCATACGGTTTTATGACACAGGTGGGACCTGGTGTTCATGTGTACTCCTTGGTGTTGTTATATCATAGACTGCCGGCAGTGAGGAAGGAATTCCACGGGCATGATTGATGTTGTGGGCGTGAGACCCATTGTTATATTTTGAGTGATGACTTTGAGGGCGTGAGTCCCTGACTTGACATGACTGCTCATATGTTGTGTACTGTAGTTTGGTTATCATATATGTCTCCTGCTTTATATAGACTATTATGATTTCATTTCTGATATTTTGATTCACATACTTGGTACATGTTGTCTTGACCTCGCCGAAGTGCGTTCATCTGCATGGTAAGTACACCGATTGTTGATCCTCGCCATAGGATCACGATTCAGCGTTTGGGAAGCTCGTTTCTCCGAGGCTTATCTTTTGGTATGATTCCACGAGTTGTAGGTTCTTGTACATTCAGGGTATGGGGCCCCGTCCGTCATAGTTGTTATAAAATTCGTAAGTGCAGTAAATCTTGTTGTGGGCGGGGTTTGTAAAAGATATAACTGTTCGGTATATATATATACGCAGAAAAGGTAAGTTTTGATTAGCCTGTTTCTTATTTTATCTTGTTTCATGTTTAAGTTTTTATTTTCGCTGATTTTCTCTGATGTTGTATCACTAGGGTGCCCGGGATAAGGCACCAGTCGCGGGCCCGAGGTCGGGTCGTGACAGTAAAGATGAACAAGTCTTGCAAAGATAGAGCTTGATTTATTTGACTAAGTCAAAGAGCCACTTGACTTGATCTTTTAAGTGAAATGCATCCAAGCCACACATTTGTTCTAATCTAGACACTCCATGTTGTTATATAATCACACTAAGTAGCAAGACAAAGCTTTAACACTTAGAAAAAATTTGAAAACTTTGAGACATTGCAAGAAAGCTCTCGGGTTAGGGTTCTATTGGAGAAGAAATCTTTTTGTTTGTGGTTCAATAATCTCAATACTTTAAACCAAAGTTCCTAATGATATTGTAAGGGTATCTCAATAGAAAGATCCTGAAAAAATGTCGTTTTTACATTAGTCGCAAGGTGAAAACCTAAGTCGCTTTCATAAGTTTGGATTGGAAATTGAAGGAAAGTTGTTTGTGAACTTCTAAGGGCTTCAAGTGGCGGATTGGAGTGTCAAGGAAAGGCGCTAAGTTTCTAAGGAGCGACTTCGGATCTTGAAGTTGGATTAAGGCTTGTCAAGGTAACAATCTTGTTCTATTAGTGTTATAAGATTTCATATTGTTGTAGTTATACATTTTAACAAGCATGAGGTATATGTATTGAAGATTGATAAGTGTTATGGATATTGGAAGACTAAATCTGAAATGACCTTGTTAGCCATTTGAAATTGAAATACAATTTGGTCGATAATTAGAATCGGCGCATGTTATCTAATTGAAGATTGTAGTTGTTGTAATCGATTGAGGCTATATACCATGTTAGACTAAACATATTGTATTGAAAAAGAATTGGAAAAGACTTTGTGTCGTTGTACCTCAATTGCCGAGAATGACATTGTCTTTTGGACTAGTTTGATATCAATTGTGGGGCAGAATTTTACATGTCTTGTTAGGCGTGTAATCCCCTTTTGTTAGCTACATTGTTGAGCCTTAAATGTGGCATGTTTGGTTATTGAATTCGGGCCTTGAAAAAGGTGGAAAAGTACGTAGAAACAAAGGAAGTGTTGTTCGATTTTCCGTAGAATTTGGTGACTTTACACTTAGAATATTCTACGTTTGAAGCTAGAAGTTAATAGACGTATTATGGTCATTATAGGTTGACATACTATGTACGAAATACTACGTTCAATAAGCTCCACACTTTACACCAAGGTTCCTAAGGGTATTGTAAGGTATCTCAATAGAAAGATCCCGGAGAAGTGTCGTTTTCGTATTAGTCGCAAGGTGAAAACCTAGTCACTTTCCTAGGTTTGGATTGGATATTGAAGGAAAGTTGTTTGTGATCTTCTAAGGAATTCAAGTGGCGGATTGGAGTGTCAAGGAAAGGCTCTAAGTTTCTAGGGAGCGACTTCGGATCTTGAAGTTGGATTAAGGCACGTCAAGGTAACAATCTTGTTCTCTTAAGTGTTATAAGATTACATATTGTTGTAGCCTTAATTTTTAACTAGCATGAAGTATATGTATAGTAGATTGATAAGTGGTATGGATAGTGGAAGCCTAGAATCCGAATTGACATGACTAGCCATTTGAAATTGAAATACAATTTGGTCGATAATTAGAATCGTCGCATGTTACCTACTTGAAGATTTTAGTAGTTATAATCGATTGCGGCTTGATAACATGTTATACTAAACAACTTGGATTGAAAATGAATTGGAAAAGACTTTGTATTGTTATCCCTCAAATTGTCAAAAATGATATTGTATGTTGGACTAGTCTGGTATCAATTGTAGGGCAGAATTTTACACGTCTTATTAGGCGTGTAATCCCCTATTGTTAACTACATTGTTGAGCCTTAAAAGTGGCATGTTTGGTTATTGAATTCGGGCCTTGAAAAAGGTGAAAAAGTATGTAGAAACAAAGGAAGTGCTGTCCTATTTTCCGTAGAATTTAGTGACTTTGCACTTAGGATATTCTACGTTTGAAGTAAGAAGTTAATAGACATATTATGGTCATTATAGGTTGACATACTACGTACGACATATTGGACTTGGCAAATGGATTGAACCGAAGAGGTATGTGGAACTTTCCTATCTCTTGAGCATGAATAGTTGTAAATATATAGTACGGTAGACGTACGAGATTTTGACGAATCTAGTCCATTTGATATCCTTGACTAGTTTTAAGAATGTACAAGTTGGTTGAGTTAGGAGATTGACTCACTTGTTAAAAAGATTAAGGATGTCTTAGTTTTTAAAGTTAAGGGACTTGAAGTATTTTTGAAAGTATATGATACTTGTCTTGTTTGAAAGTATAAGTCCCTTGGATATAAGGAAGAATGAAATTGCCTAAAGTATAAAGTTAATATAACGACTTTATGGGAAGTTGGTTATAATAGCTTTATGGAAAGTTAAAATAGTGGTTTACTCTAAGTAATGTAAATACTGATAAATGACTTGAAATGAAGAAAGGCAAATTGATTTGAAGGCATCAATTGCTTAAAGTTTTAAAGAAAATAGTCACTTGATTTAGAGGTCTTTAAATGTATTTCTAAAAGGTATTGTGACTTATCTTGAAAAATAGATATGACTTGATACTACGGTTATTAGTATCTTGGAAGTTTTATATGAAAAAGAGTCATTTTAAAAGAATAAAAGTACGTAGTACTTTGGGTTAAATTCCCGGATTTTTAAAATGACATGTTAGTGCCTTAAGTAAACTAAAATGAGAGGGTATATAAATAAAGTTAATAAGAAGTTAGGGGATTTCTTAACTTGCTTATGTTATGATAAGCCGGTAGCGCTTATGTTATGTATGATAAGCCGGTAGTGCTTATGTTATGTATGATAGCCGGTTGTGCTAGTTTATGTTATTCTTACGGGGTAAAACCCCGGGTTACTACTAATTCCATGGATTTGCTACCCATGATGCGAGTGCGGCGTTTGTACTCATTGCGGGCCCACCGGTCCTAAGCGGGTGAAATAGTCCTATGCAGGTGAAATAGTCCCATGCGGAGCGCATCGCTCCATTGCGGGTCCACAGGACCTATGCGGGTGAAATAGTCCCAGGAGTAGGATAACTTAATGATACTACGGGCGGGTGACCCTACTTTGATCATGAGCCTCCTATTTTTATGCAGTAAAGTATACACCTGTTCACTCTCATTGTTAGTAAGGAGCGATTATCTTGTAATTTGATTATCATACATGTCTCGACTTTATTTTAGGCGATGAGGTAAATTGCGGTATTTTCCGCTTTACATACTTGGTACATCTGTTGCATCGACCCGCTTTCCTCGGGGCTGCGTTATCTGCAGTAAGGGTAAGCAGGTGGTGGATCCTCATTCTTAGGATCACTGATCAGGCGTCAGAAGCTCCATTTCTCCGGAGGCTTGTCTTTTGGTACGGTTTCCCTGATGTTGTAGATTTATGTACATTCAGGGGTATGGCGGGGCCCTGTACCGTCACAGTTGTTATAAAATTCGTAGAGGTCTGTAGTACTGTTTTGGGCAGGGTTTGTAAAAGATATAACTGTTCAGGTATATATATGCAGAAAGGTAACCGTTTTGATTAGCCTGTTTCTTATTTTATCTTGTTTCATGTTTAAGTTTTTATTTCCGCTGATTTTCTCTGATGTTGTATCACTAGGGTGCCCGGGATAAGGCACCAGTCGCGGGCCCGAGGTCGGGTCGTGACAGTAAAGATGAACAAGTCTTGCAAAGATAGAGCTTGCTTTATTTGACTAAGTCAAAGAGCCACTTGACTTGATCTTTTAAGTGAAATGCATCCAAGCCACACATTTGTTCTAATATAGACACTCCATGTTGTTATATAATCACACTAAGTAGCAAGACAAGGCTTTAACACTTAGAAAAATTTTGAAAACTTTGAGACATTGCAAGAAAGCTCTCGGGTTAGGGTTCTATTGGAGAAGAAATCTTTTTGTTTGTGGTTCAATAATCTCAATACTTTAAACCAAAGTTCCTAATGGTATTGTAAGGGTATCTCAATAGAAAGATCCTGAAAAAATGTCGTTTTTGCATTAGTCGCAAGGTGAAAACCTAAGTCGCTTTCATAAGTTTGGATTGAAACTTGAAGGAAAGTTGTTTGTGAACTTCTAAGGGCTTCAAGTGGCGGATTGGAGTGTCAAGGAAAGGCGCTAAGTTTCTAAGGAGCGACTTCGGATCTTGAAGTTGGATTAAGGCTTGTCAAGGTAACAATCTTGTTCTCTTAGTGTTATAAGATTTCATATTGTTGTAGTTATACATTTTAACAAGAATGAGGTATATGTATTGAAGATTGATAAGTGTTATGGATATTGGAAGACTAAATCTGAAATGACCTTGTTAGCCATTTGAAATTGAAATACAATTTGGTCGATAATTAGAATCGGCGCATGTTATCTAATTGAAGATTGTAGTTGTTGTAATCGATTGAGGCTATATACCATGTTAAACTAAACATATTGTATTGAAAAAGAATTGGAAAAGAATTTGTGTCGTTGTACCTCAATTGCCGAGAATGACATTGTCTTTTGGACTAGTTTGATATCAATTGTGGGGCAGAATTTTACATGTCTTGTTAGGCGTGTAATCCCCTTTTGTTAGCTACATTGTTGAGCCTTAAATGTGGCATGTTTGGTTATTGAATTCGGGCCTTGAAAAAGGTGGAAAAGTACGTAGAAACAAAGGAAGTGTTGTCCGATTTTCCGTAGAATTTGGTGACTTTACACTTAGAATATTCTACGTTTGAAGCTAGAAGTTAATAGACGTATTATGGTCATTATAGGTTGACATAATACGTACGACATACTACGTTCAATAAGCTCCACACTTTACACCAAGGTTCCTAAGGGTATTGTAAGGTATCTCAATAGAAAGATCCCGGAGAAGTGTCGTTTTCGTATTAGTCGCAAGGTGAAAACCTAGTCACTTTCCTAGGTTTGGATTGGATATTGAAGGAAAGTTGTTTGTGATCTTCTAAGGAATTTAAATGGCGGATTGGAGTGTCAAGGAAAGGCTCTAAGTTTCTAGGGAGCGACTTCGGATCTTGAAGTTGGATTAAGGCACGTCAAGGTAACAATCTTGTTCTCTTAAGTGTTATAAGATTACATATTGTTGTAGCCTTAATTTTTAACTAGCATGAAGTATATGTATAGTAGATTGATAAGTGGTATGGATAGTGGAAGCCTAGAATCCGAATTGACATGGCTAGCCATTTGAAATTGAAATACAATTTGGTCGATAATTAGAATCGTCGCATGTTACCTACTTGAAGATTTTAGTAGTTATAATTGATTGCGGCTTGATAACATGTTATACTAAACAACTTGGATTGAAAATGAATTGGAAAAGACTTTGTATTGTTATCCCTCAAATTGTCAAAAATGATATTGTATGTTGGACTAGTCTGATATCAATTGTAGGGCAGAATTTTACACATCTTATTAGGCGTGTAATCCCCTATTGTTAACTACATTGTTGAGCCTTAAAAGTGGCATGTTTGGGTATTGAATTCGGGCCTTGAAAAAGGTGGAAAAGTATGTAGAAACAAAGGAAGTGTTGTCCGATTTTCCGTAGAATTTAGTGACTTTGCACTTAGGATATTCTACGTTTGAAGTAAGAAGTTAATAGACGTATTATGGTCATTATAGGTTGACATACTACGTACGACATATTGGACTTGGCAAGTGGATTGAACCGAAGAGGTATGTGGAACTTTCCTATCTCTTGAGCATGAATAGTTGTAAATATATAGTACGGTAGACGTACGAGATTTTGACGAATCTAGTCCATTTGATATCCTTGACTAGTTTTAAGAATGTACAAGTTGGTTGAGTTAGGAGATTGACTCACTTGTTAAAAAGATTAAGGATGTCTTAGTTTTTAAAGTTAAGGGACTTGAAGTATTTTTGAAAGTATATGATACTTGTCTTGTTTGAAAGTATAAGTCCCTTGGATATAAGGAAGAATGAAATTGCCTAAAGTATAAAGTTAATATAACGACTTTATGGGAAGTTGGTTATAATAGCTTTATGGAAAGTTAAAATAGTGGTTTACTCTAAGTAATGTAAATACTGATAAATGACTTGAAATGAAGAAAGGCAAATTGATTTGAAGGCATCAATTGCTTAAAGTTTTAAAGAAAATAGTCACTTGATTTAGAGGTCTTTAAATGTATTTCTAAAAGGTATTGTGACTTATCTTGAAAAATAGATATGACTTGATATTACGGTTATTAGTATCTTGGAAGTTTTATATGAAAAAGAGTCATTTTAAAAGAATAAAAGTACGTAGTACTTTGGGTTAAATTCCCGGATTTTTAAAATGACATGTTAGTGCCTTAAGTAAACTAAAATGAGAGGGTATATAAATAAAGTTAATAAGAAGTTAGGGGATTTCTTTTTTTTTTTTTTTTTAGGTAAATGCAAATATTATTACTAATAACGAAAAGAAAAGTGGCTACAATCAGTCGTTGAGGTATCTCAAGCCTCAACGTAAAGTAAACAAGAAGTGAGGGAGGGGAGGGGTGGTCACTCAAATGGTGCCATTACAAGAGGGGATAAAATCATAGAGAACTCTATAAGATGTTGTTTTGATTCTTGCAATGACCTCTTCTGCCGGAAAGATTGTGCCTTCAAAGAGCAATGTGTTTCTTGCCCTCCAAATCTCAAAGACCACTATGCAAAAAGTAAGCAAAATAGCTTTGGCTCGAATGCTTGTCCCGCGGTGATCTTTCTTAATCCACTTAAGGGAGCTTTCAGATTGTCATCGCTCTTCTAATGCCCAACCAATCTTTTATGTGCTTCCAAATCATGTGTGTGTAGGGCAAGTAAAGAAGAGGTGTTCCCTTGTTTCATTAGCTTGCTTGCAGAACCCAAGACTTATCCTCCAAGTTGAGATATGAAAGAGTATCCTTTGTAGCTAGCCGCTTTCTGCAATTTAGCCACACAGTGAAAGAGAATTTGGGAGGAATGAAGCCTTTCCAAATTTGTGACATCCAAGGCTTTTTAACTTGCGAGTGCAAGATATCATACACTAGGCTTGAACCAAATTTCTGCTGGTACAACACTTTGTAAAGCCCTCAATAGCATTACCATGGCTACCAAGATGAAAACAAATTTGTCGCGAATTCCACAAATCTTTTGAGTAAGGAGTCCCAGGGCGTACCTCATAGTCCCAAATTGTATTACCTCTCAAATAGTGGCTATTGCTCCATTGGACCCATAGAGAATCAGCATCTATGTGAGTTTGCCAAATAGTCCTGGATAGCAAGGCATGATTCCATTCCTTGATGTTCATTAGACCCAAGCCACGCCGGTTTGAGGCAAGCAAATGATATCCTGCGACTCTTGGTGGTTTCCCTCCCCATAAGAACTGAATACAAGCAGACCGTACCTTGTTGATAATAGTGGCCGGGATAGGAAGTGCCCGGAACCAAAAGCTCTCAACCCCTTGGACAACCGACTTGATAAGTTCCAGCTTGCCCGCATAAGAAAGAGTGTGATGTCCCCATTTCTGAATGTAATTCGAAATTGCACTAGTGAATGGAGCAAATTGGTCCACCGAGACTGAAATTGGGGACAAAGGGATCCCCAAGTATCGTACCGGAAAGCTACCAATGGCGAATCCCACTCTGGACAATATCAATTCACGAACAGTAATATGCATTCCCGCTAAGTAGACAGAGGATTTGGACGGGTTAAGAGTTAGCCCAGAGGCAGCCTCCAACTCTTCCAGACAATTCATAAGAATCCCAACTGAAGATATATCTCCTTTGGCAAAGAGCATGAGGTCATCCGCAAAAGCAAGATGAGTAATGCCCAAATTCTTGCACTTTGGAAAATATGAGAAAGCTCTTGCTTCAGCCTTCATTTTAAGCAGCCTTGAGAGGTATTCCATGCATAAGATAAAAAGAGTAGGGGACATAGGATCACCTTGTCTAAGGTCGCGCTTACCTTTGAAGTATCCATATAGCTCACCGTTGATAGAGAGGGAGAAGGAGGTTGAGCTAACACATTCCATGATCCAACTTATAAATCTGTCTGGAAATTTTAGACTTCTTAGTACCAATTCGAGGAAACTCCAAGAGACTGTATCAAATGCTTTCCGAAGGTCCACCATAAGCATACATCTTGGTGAGACTGGCTCATTAAATCCTCTCACAAGCTCTTGTGCCACATATACGTTGTCCATCATGTTTCTTCCTTTCACAAAAGCCCATTGGGATTTGTCAATGAGAGAAGGAAGGATCAATGCCATTCTGTTAGCTAGAATCTTTGTGATGATCTTATAGACCACATTAGTCAATCCGATGGGCCTGAAATCATTTACCTTAGGATCATGATCAGTCTTTGGTAGTAGGGTAATGATGGTATGATTCACCTGCTTCAAAAGAACTCCAGTAGAGAAGAACTCTTGGACACTTCTTACAACATCATGGCCCACATCTCTCCATCTATTCTTGAAGAAGGCAGCCGAATAACCATCCGGTCCAGGTGCCTTGTCATTTCCTATATCAGAAAGAGCTTCCCAAATCTCCTTTGGATGAAATGCAAAAGCTGTAATCTCTCCTCTTCACTTAGCTTCGGGCCATAGTTGAACACTTCAGGATCAAAGTTGGTAGTGGATCTGGAAGTACCTAATAGATCTTTGTAAAATTCAACAAGCAACTTCTTAACTTCTTCTGGAGATGTAGTGATAGTACCATTAGCTTTAACAAGAAAGTTAATTGAGTTCCTGACATTACTCCTCTTGATCAAGCTATGAAAGTATTTGGAGCATCTATCACTTCCAATCAAGTGTTTCTGTCTTGACTTCTGCCTTATGAAGTGTCTTTCGCTTCGATGAAGTGTTTGCTCTAGCTCTTGAGGACTTAACCTTGGCTTTTAGCTCCTCATCAAATGGATTTTCCATGTGTGCATTGATGGCCTCCTTAAACTCCATGTTTGCCCCTTTTGCTCTTTGTTCAATACCCCAAAGTCACTTATGTTCAATGCCCTTAATGGTTGCTTTAAGGCTTTCAATTTTGAGGCAAGGACGAATTGAGCAGTTCCCAATATGTCTTGTCTCCAACATGAAGTCAATATGTGCTCAAAGGCTGGGTGAGAAAGCCACATATTCATGAACTTGAAAGGGCGCTTCCCAACATTATAGGATGCAATAACCGTGGCTATTACAGGACAGTGGTCCGAGACAGGTTCCATAGGCATGGAATTGGTCGTGCATTCCAGGGTCAAATCACTCCAATTTTGATTTATCAACACTCTATCAAGTTTGGACCAAATCGAACCATTTGTCCAAGTGTAGAAGGAACCGGAAGAAGGGGCGTCTTCTAGTCCATGAGAAATCCTGAAATTACCAAGATCCCTAAGTGCATAAGGCGTGAGAGGAGGACCCCCCATCTTATCATTAGGGTTGCAATAAGTGTTGAAATCTCCCATAATCATCCAAGGCTTAGTGATGCCAATGCCCAAGTGAGTAAGGTGATGCCAAAGCTTCCTTCTATCCAAGATGCTATAAACTGGGTACACAAATGTGGCAAGGAAGGACACTTGTGTTATATTGCAACTTGCCTGGACATGGATATGCTGAGAGTCCATACCAAGCACTTCGCAACAAACCCTAGAGGGATCCCAAAGTAATAGCATTCTTCCGCCTCCAATGAATTCCAAATTTGAGCAAAACTTCCAAGCTTTGAATCTTTGAGTAGAAAGATTCTGTCCTCGCCGAAAGTTTAGTTTCCAATAGACAAATCATAGCCGCGTCATGCTGTTTTGTGATACTACACACTATAACTTTCGTGGCTGCCTTATCCCTTTGTCCGCAAAGACCACGGACATTCCAACAAAGTATTTTCATTAGGAAACAAAGGAGGTTTTGTTAGCACCTCCGCGCTTGGCTGCCTTCACTTTCCCACTGCTTTTCGGCCCATTCTTTTTTGACAAAACTTCTTTCCATCCATCATCTTTGTTGCTGGAAGCCATAGCATGAGATTCAGCCAAGCTATGTTCCCCGCGCTCAAAGGTAACGTTGTGTGACACAATTTGAGCCTTTTCCGTAGCACCTTAACTTGCTTATGTTATGATAAGCCGGTAGCGCTTATGTTATGTATGATAAGCCGGTAGTGCTTATGTTATGTATGATAGCCGGTTGTGCTAGTTTATGTTATTCTTACGGGGTAAAGCCCCGGGTTACTACTAATTCCATGGATTTGCTACCCATGATGCGAGTGCGGTGTTTGTACTCATTGCGGGCCCACCGGTCCTAAGCGGGTGAAATAGTCCTATGCAGGTGAAATAGTCCCATGCGGAGCGCATCGCTCCATTGCGGGTCCACAGGACCTATGCGGGTGAAATAGTCCCAGGAGTAGGATAACTTAATGATACTACGGGCGGGTGACCCTACTTTGATCATGAGCCTCCTATTTTTATGCAGTAAAGTATACACCTGTTCACTCTCATTGTTAGTAAGGCACAGTGTACTGTAATTTGATTATCATACATGTCTCCAGCTTTATTTTAGACTGATGAGGTAAATTGCAGTATTTTCCAGTTTTACATACTTGGTACATCTGTTGTACTGACCCCCTTTCCTCGGGGGCTGCGTTAAATGCCGCGGTAGGGTAGCGGTGGTGGATCCTCATTCTTAGGATCGATCAGTGTCGAAGCTCCATTTCTCCGGAGGCTTGTCTTTTGGTACGGTTTCCCTGATGTTGTAGATTTATGTACATTCAGGGGTATGGAGGGGCCCTGTACCGTCACAGTTGTTATTCTCTAGAGGTATGTAGTCATATTTGTGGATTGGGTTGTAAGAACAGAGATGTAACTGTTTTTATTTTGGGGTTATGTATATTCCCGGAAGGCAACCTTATCGGCCAGGCTGTTGATATTTGTTGTTATGTATTGTACGAGTTTTGTATGTTCCGCTGCTATTCTCTGATGTATACCTGTGGGGGGTTCCCAGGTAGGGCACCAGTCGCGGGCCCGGGGTCGGGTCGTGACAATGTGGAAATTTTCTTATCTCTTGAGCATGAGTAGTTATAAATGTATAGTACGGTAGACGTACGAGCTTTAAATGAATTCAGTTTCATTTGGTATCCTTGACTTGTTTTAAGAATGTCCAAGTTGGTTGAGTTAGAGAATTAACTCACTTGTTTTTAAAAGGATAAGAATGCCTTAGTGCCTAAAGCATAAAGTTAGTATAACGACTTTATGGGAAGTTGGTTATAATAACTTTATGGAAAGTTAAAAGAATGGTTTACTCTAGTGATGTAAATAAAGATAAATGACTTGAAATGAAGAAAGACAAATTGATTTAAAGGCATCAATTGCTTAAAGTTTTAAAGTAAAAAAGTCACTTGGTTTAGAAGCCTATAAATGTATTTCTAAAAGGTATTGTGACTTGTATTGGAAAGTAGATATGACTTGATGCTACGGTTATTAGTATCTTGGAGTTTTATATGAAAAAGAGTCATTTTAAAAGAATAGAAGTATGTAGTACTTTGGGTTAAATTCCCGGATCTTTCATTACACGATAGTGCCTTAAGTTAAAAGAAATGAGAGTGTATGCTAATTAAGTCAAATGAGAAGTTAAGGGGTTTCTTAACTTGTTTATGTTATTTATAGTAGCCGGTTGTGCTTGTGATATATTGCTCATTACTGGGTCATTCCCCGGGCTTGTGGCATTTGCATATTCCGTGGATTTGCTACCCACGATGTGAGGAATACCTCATGCGAGTCCGTAGGGCTCATGCGGGTGAAATAGTCCTATGCGGGGCGGACCAGTCCTATGCGAGGAAATTACCTCATGTGGGTCCATACGGCCTATGCGGGTGAAATAGTCCCAGGAGTAGGATTGCGTGATAATACTACGGGCGGATGGTCCTAGGTTAATCACATGTTTCCTATTTTTAAATCGGAAATGTATATTTTGATACTCTCATTGTTAGTAAGACACAATATACTGTTAATTTGATTATCATACATGTCTCCATCTTTATTTTAGACTTATGATATAAATTGCAGTATTTTCCAGTTTTACATACTTGGTACATATTGTGTACTGACCCCCTTTCCTCGGGGGGCTGCGTTACGCCAGAAGGTAGGGAGTAGCGGTGGTGGATCCTCATTCTTAGGATCACTGATCAGTTGTCAGAAGCTCCATTTCTCCGGAGGCTTGTCTTTTGGTACGGTTTCCCTGATATTGTAGATTTATGTACATTCAGGGGTATGGCGGGGAACTGTCCCATCACAGTTGTTATTCTTAGAGGTCTGTAGTCATATCTTGTGGATTGGGTTGTAAGAACAAAGATGTAACTGTTATTTTTGGTTATGTATATTTCACGGAAGGTGGCCTTATCGGCTAGCCTGTTGATA
This sequence comes from Przewalskia tangutica, assembly GCA_029844215.1. Lineage (NCBI taxonomy): Eukaryota > Viridiplantae > Streptophyta > Magnoliopsida > Solanales > Solanaceae > Przewalskia > Przewalskia tangutica. The sequence continues at coordinate 74,190,138 of CM056723.1, read as the reverse complement.
TTTACTGTCTAGTACTTTATGAGTTTTTGTATGTTCCGCTGCTATTCTCTGATGTATACCTGTAAGGGGTGCCCAGGTAGGGCACCAGTCGCGGGCCCGGGGTCGGGTCGTGACAAGATATGTCCAGACGCTGTCATCCGTGCAATTACAATGTATAACTGACGCAAGCACGAGTTACTCCCAATAAGGGACATCCTCTAAGAGTTCGTGAAGTTACTCAACTTCTCATCATGATTTGTACAAAGCGATAAACTCCAATTCCATCACGAATCGGTCGATGCAAGTTTGCTTAGAGGATTTTCAAAGACACGCCATACACATCCATGTGTGACTTTGGTGTTCTTCAAGTACGATGTCCAGTTTGTATCACTGTGTTCTCCCAGAACCGCTGGACATCCGAAATTTCATAATCCGTAGACAAGCGAATGTTCCAGATATCGTCATATCTGATTTAATGCCTTCTATCGATTATTTTCAGTGAATCTTAGTTCAACTGATTTACTTTGTGATTCGATACCAGGTCATTTGTGGTGTGTAAAATACATTCAACTACATGTGACATGCGCATATCGCTCCTGGTATATGGGTGCACCATGATTCCAATCACTTCCCATGATTCATATCCATTGATGACTTCAACGAGACTGTCAAAATACCTCACAAAGGAGTTTGGAATTAGACTAGTCTGTTAGATGTCTTAGAAATCACAATTCCTAAGATGACATCTGCAATACCCATATCATTTATGTCGAAACATTGTTTCAACCCACTATTTAGTCTCTAGTATCAGACTAGAACTACTCTTTGTGATCAACATGTCGTCTACGTAAAGACATATCATGACGAACGAGTCAGAATTACCTTTCATGTAGACACATTTGTCACACTCATGAATGGAGAAACCCTTCGATAGTAGAGTACTATCAAAGTTTTCGTGTCATTGCTTCGGGACCTGTTTCATCCCGCACAGAGATTTAACAAGTCGACAGACTTTCTTCTTTTCCCTGGAACTACATACCCCTCAGGTTGTTCTATGTTAATTTCTTTTTCCATTTTTGGACTTTTGGTTTTCCAACTGTTGACTTTCTAGCTTCAAAGTCAATATTTATGTAGTCAAATTCATTATTTCTGTTTTATCTGAAACTTCCAGGACCAAAATATAAACATTTCAGGGACCACAAAGGAAGTTTAGGAAGAAGCCCAACAGTCCATCAAACCAACTCTCCGATTAGGAAGGTTGTCTTAACATCCATGTCACGTAAGACTGTGGTGGATGTTAAACCATTTACAGAGGAGCATATGTTCAAATAGCCGAGGTCTTATACTCGTCAATAGATCCATCTATTTTATACTCACTTTTACAACCCAAAGGTTCTTTTACCGGAGGAATATCAACCATCACATAAGTACGGTTCTATCTGACAGAATCTATTTCTCTCTCTGTTGCATATTTCCAAAGTATCACTTTTAGAGATGGCAATTCTTTAACTGTCCATGGTTCATTCTCAACCATACAAGCTAGAGGCCTAACACAAGTTTTTGTCCCCTCTTTTGCTCCGGTTTGGTTCAACATCTAGAATCCCTAAGTTCTGTAGATAAGGAACCTTAAGTTCCGGATACACAATGGTGGATGTACGGGAATAGCAACTAACTATTACTAGTGCTTCGAAATGATAAACAATAATGAATTACAATACAACAGGCTTGAAGCCTAACAAGAGATATGATAACAACAACAAATTTTATGGTCTTGATCTTCGTTCTTGAATCTGTCTTGAATCTTCCGTCTTGGATCTTCATTCAAATTGCAACAAGCTCCTTGATCTTGATAGCTTGAAACTAAGAGAAACTAAATCTCTACTTGTTACAAATGTGTTGAGTCGAGTGTTAGCATTTTATCCTTAAGACATTATTGCCACGTATATATCCTTTTATGTTTATGGACAAGTGTCTCCCAAGTTAAAATAATATCAAATAAATTAGCAAAGAAAATTCAAGTGTTTACTAAAGAAGAACCTTTGAGTGTTTGAAAGATATGTTTAGAGAGGAAGAAGTTCAGAAAAATCTGAACTATACAAGAGTGAGGTGTGTCTACAATTGAGCCAAAGCCTAAATTTATAGTTGTGTAAGAATGTCTTTTCAAGTGCCCATGTAATGTCCGTTTAAGTGCCATGAAATGGTGTTGCGGTATTTCTATGCTTACGCCAGTGAACGTATCTGTTACACCCCGTAGTTCCAGGGTATGTAAACGAGGACGTACGTACGAGAATACGACAGTAAAATTGGAAAGGAAGAAAGATGTGATTTTTTCGACGGAAAAGTTTCCGGATTTTGTGAAGGAAAAATGTTCGTTAAAGGGAATTGGATTCCCAGATTTGGTATTTGGACTTTTTGAAATATTTGAGAATTATGAAATTTTATTTTCGAAATTGGTCATGTGGGGCCCACGGGAAAATTTATGGTTTTGTGGGGCCCACTTTATTTTCGGATTTTTGGCATTACGGATATTTTCGGAAGATGAAATATTTTGGACGAGTAGGGGGGCGACACGTGTCACCCCCGTGTGGCCATGTTGGCCGAATTGGAGAAGCGAGTGGGGCGTTTTTGGTGGACAAGTGGCCCATTTTGTGGTTGCGGGGAGAGTCTTTGAATTTTCCGTAGAATAAGGAATCTTGTATTTAGAATATTCTACGAAGAGATCTAGAAGTTCATAGACATTTTATGGCCATTATAGGTGGAAGTACTACGAGTAGCGTATTCTACTTGAAGGGTGGAAAAGGCTAGCAGAGTGATAGTACTTTGGAGCGTTTTGATAATTGTCGATAATCGTCGCGAGGTATGTGAACCTCTTCCTATCTTTTCTAGCATGATTGTGTGAACTATGTAGTACGGTAGACGTACGTCTGCTAAACGAATTTGATTGGTTTAAAACATAAAGTGTTATAACGACTTTATGGGAAGTTTGTTATAACAACTTTATGTAGGTAAAGAAATGGTCTGTGATTTTTAAAAGATAAGAGACTTGACTTATAAATGACTTGATGTGAAATATTAAGGACTTGGTTTGTGTTAAAAAGTTGTGAAACCGCATTTATGATAAATGGGTAATTGAGTTTTAAAAGGAATAAGTTATATTGATTTCGGAAATGAGAATAAGTATCGAACAAACCACTGCAGCGTTAATAAAGGAAAATGTATTGACAAATAATTAATTATATTAAAACCAGTAGAAACCTCTATCTGCATAGAAGCTAAGATAAGACAAACTTGTATTACATTTCCTAGATCATGGCTGCTTTAATAAGATCATTAATAACAAGTATTGATTTTTCTTAAATTCCAAAGTAAGGAACTTGTTTTCTAAAAGAAATGAGACTTGAGGAATTTGAAATGTTTTGGTTTAAAAGAAAGGCATGGTTTTGTCTTAAATTGGTTTAAAACATAAAATGTTATAACAGCTTTATGGGAAGTTAGTTATAATGACTTTATGAAAACAAAAGGATGGTTTTATTATTGGATTTAAAATGGTAACTGGACTTTAAAGGGAGAAATGATTTGGTTTAAAAAGAAAGTATGAAAATTGTTTTGGTTTACTTACAAAAAGCGATTACTCTATTTTTGATACTACGTATCGTGTGACTTTGTGTGAAAGAAATGGATCTTTTAAAGAGTTAAAATCGTAGTACCTTGGGGTTAAAACCGGATTTGTGTTCATAAAAGAATGTCTAAAAGTATGTTGAACTTGCCTATGCTTGTGGTGATAGCTTTTGTTGTGCAAGTGTTGTGTTTACGTGCTCTGGCGTCTCGTTGGAGGCGGCTATCTGGTTGATTGATGGACATCACGACGATGGGTGTCCGCGGGTATGCTTCCACTATATCGATCCTTTTGGACATCGACACGATGGGTGGCCGGGTACGCTTCCATTAAGTGTTATTACATTATTTGCTTTGGACATACCGACGATGGGTGGCGCGAGTATGCTTCCACTATGATTGTTATCTTGTTATTTCCTTTTGGAAATCTTGAGGCGACGGGTGGCCCACGGGTATACTTCCATTAAGTGTTATTACATTATTTGCTTTGGACATACTGACACGATGGGTGGCCCACGAGTATGCTTCCATTATGATTGTTATCTTGTTATTTCCTTTTGGACATACTGACACGATGGGTGGCCCACGAGTATGCTTCCATTATGATTGTTATCTTGTTATTTCCTTTGGACATACTGACACGATGGGTGGCCCACGGGTATGCTTCCATTATGATAGTTCCATAGCCATGCTTATCTGAGAGTAAGATCTTGGGAATGCGGCCGTTGTGCGGGTTAAATTCGGGTTATATTTGAGTGATGACTTTCTGGCGTGAGTCACGACTTGACATATTGCTAATATATATTGTGAGCGTAGTTTGGTTATCATACATGTCTCTGTTTTATATAGACTATTATGATTTTATTCTGATATTTTGATTTCACATACTTGGTACTGTTATCTTGACCTCCTTGGGCTGCGTTCATGCCGCGGTAGAAGTACACGGTTGTTGATCCTCGCTCATAGGATCACGATTGACATTTTAGGAAGCTCCGTTTCTCGGAGGCTTATCTTTTGTATGATTCCACGAGTTTGTAGGTTCTTGTACATTCGGGGTATGGCGGGGCCACTGTCCCATCATAGTTGTTATAAAATTCGTAAGTGCAGTAATCTTGTTGTGGGCGGGGTTTGTAAGGGATTTAAGCTGTTCAATTTTGATTTATATATACGGGGAAGGTAGTTTTGGTTAGCCTATTGCTTATTTTATGTCTTGTTCATGTTTAAGTTTTTATTTCTGATTTTCTCGATGTTGTATCACTAGGGTGCGGGGTAAGGCACGGTCGCGGGCAGGTCGGGTCGTGACAAAGTGGTATCGAGCGATTAATCCTCGGAAAGTGTCTACAGACCGTATCTAGTAGAGTCTTGATTATCGGTGTGTTGTGCACCACACCTATAATCAGGAGGCTGCAGGATATTTAGGATTGGTTTCCATTCTTCTCACTCTGAGATCGTGCCTTAGAGCTGTGTTATAAGTTGGACTCCCTCTGGCGGATTCGTTTGTGCTAGTTATGCCTCTACGCAAGGCAACCAGGGCCCAGATGGACAAGGCAGCGGAGGGAGCTACGAGTAAAACACGGAGGGTTACGAGGGCATAGGCCTGGTCATTACCTGAGATAGTGCTTCATTCAGGGAGTTCGGCGACGCCGCTAGCCCCAGGAGAGTTTAGAGCAGCAGCAGTAGCTACAGAGACCACGATACATGAGTCTTCAGTTCAACGGCCAGGAACAAAGGATATGAGTTACAAGGAGATGGCCCGGTTACTAGCTAGTCTGGTGGCTAGGAATGAGGACGGATGGGAGCCGGTGGTTCCGGCAGTACCAGTAGTTCACCCTAGATCTGATAGTTTTGAGACTTCGGGACTTCTTGAGTTGCAGTCCACCCGAGTCCTATGGATTGAGGACTGAGGAAGATCATCATGAGTTTATTCGACAATTGCAGCGGATTATGAAAGTGATCAAACCTCAGAGGCATTTCTTACACACTTCTTGCCCTCGCAGATGAGGAGAGCTCGGGCAGATAGATTTATGAGGTTGAGCGAGCAGGCGGGCGGTTCGGGAATCTGATATAGAGTTTGACTTATTGGCTCGTTATGTCCCCGCGTTAGTGGCGGACATGGAGGATAGAGTGCACCGATATGTCACGGGACATAGCGATTATCTAGCGAGAGAGTTGTACAAGAGTAGCTCTTGATCGGACATGGACATTGCGCGTCTGAGCTTACGCAGCGCGTGGCGAGAGCGTGAGATCGGCGGATTAACCAAGATCAGAAGAGGGCGAGAATAGCGGTCCTTTGGTAACTTTCGGCGGACTTTCTGTGAGGTGGTTATGCGCCTCGCCCGATCTGAGTGGTCCTCCACGGACTTCAGGACGTTCGGGGTATTTAGGAGTTGGTTAGAACTCTAAGGTTTCTGGTTCACAGATTTGCATAGGTTCTAGCCAGCCAGCTTCAGTTTTCCCTTAGTATTCACTATGTGGTAGACGTCATCCCGAGGAAATGTCGTCTTTCTTACTAATGCTTGTTTTACCAGCGGCCGTCAGGGCCATGTGAGGAGAGAATGTCCTAGTAGGAGGGATACAGGTGGGATGACTTAGCCTACCAGGTTAGTTGCGGATTCAGTGGATCGGAGAGGAAGGGGTGTTAGCCAGAGGAGGCCACCCCCACCTCGGTATGGTCGTTGTGGTAGGGGTTCTTATGGGGAGTGTCGTACTACTTAAATAGCTTGTTAGGATTGTGGCCAGCAGGGCCATTTTTTGCGAGAAATTGTCCGAACAGAGGTGGCGCGGATGTTACTACTCAGCCTTCGGGATCAGTGGCTGGTTCATCACCTTCTGTAGTTATGCGCCCAGCAGAGCAAGATTTGATTAGAGCGGCAAAGGAAAGTGAGCGATGAATTCTGAGGAGATCTTGACCTTAAGAGACTTGTTTAGGTCGTTATGGTAGATTCGTATGAGTGCTATGTTCGGTTAGCATGGTGTAAGTTGTGATAAATCCATGGGTAGTGTGAGATGGAAGTAGTAGCTTTCATGGCGTGGCTGGTAAGATTGTTCGGATCGGGAGCGAGAGTTTAGTCTGAAGTGGGTCGGGTTGAGGCCATTTCGCGAGTCAACCGCAGCCGGAATGTGGTGGGGTCGGTTGAGGTGGTCCCGCTAGATGATAGGTCACGAGGGTGTTAAGACCAAGTTTAGGTAACCGTTATGCGAGTTCGTGGACGCGTTCGACGAATCGGATCGTGAAGGCGGGAAGGGCCTTAAAGGAATTTGAGGCTAGAAAAATGACCAAGTTTGGAGGTAGTGACTCAAGGTTTTGAAAGCGAAGTGATGGTAGATGCAGTGCGTGTACTAGAGAGAGTTCGGGTGTACGAGAAGGGTATGACGAGTAAGGAAAGGAGTGAACGTGTGTTAACAGAATAAAAGAGATCATTTTGTTGTGAAGTGAAGATGCGAAGGGAGTATCCTTTAGACCATAGGTGGAAGCTTTTGTAATGTTAGAGGTGATTTCTCGTTGGCTTGGATTTGAGTTGTTGAGCGTGTGTTGTATTATGGCAATATGGGGCATAGTTGGTTTCGTAAGTATAGTAGTGAAGACTATCTGCGCGCGTATGCGATTGGAGACTTAGAAGGAACATTCGGGACGAATGTTTCTAAGGGGGGAAGAATGTTACACCCCGTAGTTCCAGGGTATGTATACGAGGATGTACGTACGAGAATACGACAGTAAAATTGGAAAGGAAGAAAGATGTGATTTTTTCGACGGAAAAGTTTCCGGATTTTGTGAAGGAAAAATGTTCGTTAAAGGGAATTGGATTCCCAGATTTGGTATTTGGACTTTTTGGAATATTTGAGAATTATGAAATTTTATTTCCGAAATTGGTCACGTGGGTCCCACGGGAAAATTTACGGTTTTGTGGGGCCCACTTTATTTTCAGATTTTTGGCATTACGGATATTTTCGAAAGATGAAATATTTTGGACGAATAGGGGGCTACACGTGTCACCACCGTGTGGCCATGTTGGCCGAATTGGAGAAGGACAAGTGGGACGTTTTTTTGGTGGACAAGTGGCCCATTTTTGTGGTGGCCACTTGTCCCATTTTTGTGGTAGCCAAATGGTTGGCCAACTACCCACACACATGTACCCCATTCTCACCATCCACTTGCCTAGATCTTGGCCATTGATTTCCCTATAAATACCCCTTGTGTGCAAGACTTTATTTCATCCACATTAGAAAGTTTCCAAGGCAAAAAAAATTCCCTCCCTCCCTTAGTGAGTTCTCGTCCAAACACCCCACCTTGAGTAGAATTCTTCAAGTATTGTTGTTATTCCAAATACTTTAGCCTAAATCCCTTGTGGTATTCCAAAGAAATCACAACACAAGAGCCCGGAAATACTACTTTATTCCATAGTCGCAAAATGAAGCCCTAGAAAAATCTTCATAGCTTAGATGAAGTGTTAAGAGAAGTTGTTTAGAAACTTCTAAGGGTTTCTTGGAGCGGGTTGAAGCGTAAGGAATTAGAGCTAAACGTTGCTCAGGATCGACTTATATCTTGGATAATTTTGGGCTTATCGAGGTAATTATCTTTGTCCCCCTATTGTAATTGGATATTACATATTGTAGTAATGTATAGTTGAGTATACTATATGTAGAATGAATATGGATAAGAATTGAACTGTATTTACATTGGGTGTATTCTGATGAGACTTGTAGTATTATTGTGGGGCGATGTTGTACACGTCCAGGTTAGGCGTGTAACCCCAGGAGTTGTTGGCTTGGTAGCGGGCCTTGATAGAGGAGAGATTTATGTGGTTGCGGGGAGGTCTTGCGAATTTTCCGTAGAATAAGGAATCTTGTATTTAGAATATTCTCTGAAGAGATCTAGAAGTTGATAGACATTTTATGGTCATTATATGTGGAAGTACTATGAGTAGCGTATTACTTGAAGGGTGGAAAAGGCTAGCGGTGATAGTACTTTGGAGCGTTTTGCTAATTGTCGATAATCGTCGCGAGGTATGTGAACCTCTTCCTATCTTTTCTAGCATGATTGTGTGAACTATGTAGTACGGTGAGCGGACGTGTGCTAAGCAATTTGATTGGTTTAAAACATAAAGTGTTATAACGACTTTATGGGAAGTTTGTTATAACAACTTTATGTAGGTAAAGAAATGGTCTGTGATTTTTAAAAGATAAGAGACTTGACTTATAAATGACTTGATGTGAAATATTAAGGACTTGGTTTGTGTTAAAAAATTGTGAAACCGCATTTATGATAAATGGGTAATTGAGTTTTAAAAGGAATAAGTTATATTGATTTCGGAAATGAGAATAAGTATCGAACAAACCACTGCAGCGTTAATAAAGGAAAATGTATTGACAAATAATTAATTATATTAAAACCAGTAGAAACCTCCATCTGCATAGAAGCTAAGATAAGACAAAATTGTATTATATTTCCTAGATCATGGCTGCTTTAATAAGATCATTAATAACAAGTATTGATTTTTCTTAAATTCCAAAGTAAGGAACTTGTTTTCTAAAAGAAATGAGACTTGAGGAATTTGAAGTGTTTTGGTTTAAAAGAAAGGCATGGGTTGGTCTTAAATTGGTTTAAAACATAAAGTGTTATAACAGCTTTATGGGAAGTTAGTTATAATGACTTTATGAAAACAAAAGGATGGTTTTATTATTGGATTTAAAATGGTAACTGGACTTTAAAGGGAGAAATGATTTGGTTTAAAAAGAAAGTATGAAAATTGTTTTGGTTTACTTACAAAGACAGTTACTCTATTTTTGATACTACGGGTATCGTGTGACTTTGTGTGAAAGAAATGGATCTTTTAAAGAGTTAAAATATGTAGTACCTTGGGGTTAAAACCCGGATTTGTGTTCATAAAAAGAATGTCTAAAAGTATGTTGAACTTGCCTATGCTTGTGGTGATAGCTTTTGTTGTGCAAGTGTTGTGTTTCTGTGCTACCGCGTCTCTCGTTGGAGGGCCGGCTATCTGGTTGATTGATGGACATACTGACACGATGGGTGGCCCACGGGTATGCTTCCACTATATCGATCCTTTTGGACATACTGACACGATGGGTGGCCCACGGGTATGATTCGATTTTGAGTGGTATTACTTGATTTTCTTTGGACATACTGACACGATGGGTGGCCCACGAGTATGCTTCCACTATGATTGTTATCTTGTTATTTCCTTTTAGACATCGACACGATGGGTGCTCGCGGGTATGCTTCCATTAAGTGTTATTCATTATTTGCTTTGGACATCGACACGATGGGTGGCCCGAGTATGCTTCCACTATGATTGTTATCTTGTTATTTCCTTTTAGACATACTGACACGATGGGTGGCCCACGGGTATGCTTCCATTAGGAGTGTTATTCTGTTATTTTCTTTGGACATACTGACACGATGGGTGGCCCACGAGTATGCTTCCATTATGATTGTTATCTTGTTATTTCCTTTGGACATACTGACACGATGGGTGGCCCACGGGTATGCTTCCATTAGGATGGTTCTATGGCCATGCTTATACCGAGGTAAGATGCCGGGTCATGTGGCCATTGTGCGGGTTATATTTGAGTGATGACTTTACGGGCGTGAGTCCCTGACTTGACTGCTAATATATATTGTGAACTGTAGTTTGGTTATCATACATGTATCCTGTTTTATATAGACTGTTATGATTTCATTTACAGTATTTTCAGTTTCACATACTTGGTACCTGTTGTACTGACCTCCTTCGGGGGGCTGCGTTCATGCCGCAGGTAGAGGTACACCGGTTGTTGATCCTCGCTCAAAGGATCACAGTTTAGCATTTTGGGAAGCTCCGTTTCTCCGGAGGCTTATCTTTTGGTATGATTCCTTGAGTTTGTAGGTTCTTGTACATTCAGGGGTATGGCGGGGCCCTGTCCCGTCATAGTTGTTATAAAATTCGTAGAGTGCAGTAATCTTGTTGTGGGCAGGGTTTGTAAGGGATTTAACTGTTCAATTTTGATTTATATATACAGGAAAGTAACCGTTTTGGTTAGCCTATTGCTTATTTTATGTCTTGTTCATGTTTAAGTTTTTATTTCCGCTGATTTTCTCTGATGTTGTATCACTAGGGTGCCCGGGGTAAGGCACCAGTCGCGGGCCCGAGGTCGGGTCGTGACAGTATCACTCAAAGTAATAAAGATCTGTAAGACCGAGTTATCGTCCACAAAGACTGATTTATCAATTATCGATTAGCTTCTTTATTTTCTATTTGGTAACCGTTTATAAGTGTTTGGGTTTTAAACTAAGAACTACAACTAAGAAATAAGCAATAATAAACTAAGATGATAATGCTTTGGTTTAAAACAATTATGAAGGGAATTAAGGCTTCCAATCTCCTCAACTATCCACTATTTCACTTGTTAATGCAAATTTAATGATTCTTCTCCTTATTAAGATAGCAGGCTAACGAAGATGTTCTATATTCTGGTTATCACATATAGAAACTCAACCTTATGCAGAAACTTTCTATATTTCTATGATAAGTTTTACCACAGACGAAGATTAAGAATAATAACCTTATTTACTACACAAGTATCGGGGTACTTTCGTCCACGATTTTAACATATGTCTAAACAACTGTAGCATATTCCAATCTCCCTTTTCAGATCTCGATTTAAAATCATATAAGTTATGAGAATTAATGGTCAATTAATTATCATACATTCAATACAAGTTGAATAGATCTTAACATATGAAGAATAAATCAATAACAATGCATTAGTTCATGAAAGAGTTCCAAGCGGTTCGAAGGAAGATCCTAATAAAAGTAATTAGCTCATAGATATGCTAAGAACCAATTAACAATATCCAACATAAAACTGAATTAAAGTAAGGAAAGGAAAAAAAACTTGAATGTAGATTTTCCCAGGGTTTATATTTTGAGAAAATACCCTCTCAGACCTTTTTACCCTCTTTAAAATACAGAATTTCTCGCAACTGACGTAGTCAGCGCCGCAGCCGTTCAGCTAGGAGCCGCGACACTAATTCAGTAAAAAATCACTAGGCTCACTGGAGACCAGGCGCCGCGACGCTTGATTTTGGCAACGCGACCCTTCAGAGCCGTGGCCCTTGCCTTCTGGGGTCGCGACTTCTATTTTTTTTAAGATTACTTATATGCTTTCCGGGACTTCTTTGACTTATATCTTGTGATCAGATATGCATTTTTATCCTCAATAACCGCATATTTCCTTTGAATTCGTCTCGAACCATATGAATCGCTTAACACCTGAAAACACAACATAACACGCATAATACTGTACCAAACAATTAAATGACAACAAAAGACTCCTTAAAACATACTCTAAAAAAGTACTAAAATAGACTCAACAAATGGCGACTTAATTCACCAAGTAATGCAGCCAAATAATGGTTGATTTATGGAGGAAAACTGATGTTTGAATGCTCCAAAATGTCCTTATAATCAACCAAACTTTTGGACTTTCGTGGCCCAGACACTGCCCGGGAAGCATCGCGGCTCTAGTAGCCAAAAACCACTTTAGCGTCGCGGCGCCCCAGCTCCGTGGTGACGCCGCGACCCTTTTCCGTCTCGTTTCGATCTTACACTTCATACACTTCTTTCTTTATTTACCAATGTGGAACACGTGTCATTTAACCAATGACCATACATCATTCTATGTCTCAAACGTTTACTCACGTACCAATATCTCTTTCACTAATGAAATGTTACACCGCGTAATTCCAGGGCAATGAAATGAGAACGTAAGTTAGGATATAAGATTTGAATGTTGGAAGGAAAGTATATTTACATTTTCTACATGGAATAATTTTGGATAAAACAAATATGACGACGAGAATTAATATTAGTGGTTGAATTCTTTCCAAATGGAGTTATGGACTTAGGGTTGTATTATTAAATCTTGGCATTAAGAATATGAGCCAATCGAAAATTTCACAATTTTGGGGGGGGGGGGTGTCCATCGAGAATTGTAAGATTTTGGCTAAGTGTTGGATTAATATTTTTTGAAGAGAATATAGTGTGGAAGATAATTTTATAAAGTGAAGACAAGTGGACAAGTGGTCCACATGGGTCCCCCTCCACTTGTGCAATGTACACCTATTAAACACAAGTCTTGCAAGACTTTGCTACACAAATATCTTCATCCTTCAAACCCTCATATTTCTTTCTCTCATTCAAGATTTTCGAAATTCCTAAGCCAGGTGAAGAACAAGAGTTAATTATTTTTCAAGATTAAGTTCCTTAACTAAGTTATATGCAAGATTAACTCTCCAAAACAAGTGGTCATGATGTTGGCCGAATCTTCCCTAAAATCTCTAAGCTTGTTTATGAACTTTTTGGAAGAAAAACATGAAGGCAAGATGGATACAAGCTTGTAGAGGATACGTGTGTGTGTTATTATAACGTGAAGAAGTGGTGTGGAAGTGAAACTGTGGCCGAGAACTTGGGACTGTTTTGGGCTCAAACTAAGGTAAGATTTCTTTTTTCTCTTAAGGTAATTGGAAATTACATGTTGCTATAGTTAAGAGATGAACTTGTGTTAAGTAAAATAGAGAATAAGAAGTGCATGTGACATTTGACAAGTTAGCCGATTTAATGGACTGTTTTGTTGGTATTGGATTCGTTGGTTGTTATTGTTATTATCGTCACTAAGTGCATGTTAGATTGAAGGAAATCTTGTTATTGAAAGATGAAATGGTTTATATAAAACAGTTGAAACATGTATTGGATTATAAGGAATTATGAAAAGGGTTATGTAATTATGGTTTAGTCGAGACTTGTATAAAATTGTTGGATATTGTCATGCTATTTTAAGGGTTATTTTATGCGTGTATATGTTGGAAATTTAGTCACTGTTTATGAATGTTTAGATGTGGTAATTGCTAATGTATGTCCTAAAGGAACAAGGGTGTAGAAAGGTGTAGAAAGGCTTCATATCTTACCCTCATTGTTTTTGGAATATGGACTATTTTCGTGGACTGTTTTAGTTAGGATTAAGGGGCTGTTTTACGTGAGAAATAGTTGTGTGAATCACCTTGGTTAACTGTTTAGTTGTGCCCTTAATTGGTGCTCGGTTATTGGTGTCGGCCCAGCAGAGTGCTTTCGTCGTTGGTGTATTTGTTCGTGTTTGTAAGTTCTGGATGGGAGCATTTATAGGGGAAGTGCTGCCTAAATTTTTATATGAAAAGAGAACTCTTACTTGGTATATGTCTTATACTAGTAAGCATGTTGATAGACGTATTATTGTTGTTATAGGTTGAAGTACATTGAGACGTATTCTACTTGTCGTGTTGGTATAGCCGATGAGGTATGTGAATTGTCACGACCCGACCCCAGGCCCGTGACTGGTGCCCTACTTGGGCACCCTTACATGTATACATCAGAGATAACCAGCGGAATATAAATAAAGCTCATAGACATGCGTCAATGTGAAACAAGAAACAGGTTAGCCGATAAGGCCACCTTTCTGTATCTATACATAAACAAAAGAGCTATATCTATTACAAGTCCAACCCACATACATGACTACAGACCTCTAAGAGTTTGGACCCTATCTATGACGGGACAGGGCCCCGTCATACCCCTGAATATACATAAATCTACAACAACAGGGATCCGTACCAAAAGATAAACCTCCAGACTAATATAGCTTCCCAAAAGCTGAACAGTGATCCTAAGAGTGAGGATCAAGAACATTTACCTCTACTGCATGCATGAACGCATTCCCAGAAAGGGGGTCGACAAATATGTACCAAGTATGTGAAACTGAAAGTATTGTAATGAAATCATATAGTCTAAAATAAAGCTGGAGACATGTATGATAACCAAATTAACAGTACACTGTGCCTTATTAACAATGAGAGTAACTAAGAGTAAACTTTACCGTTTTAAAAATAGGAAGCTTATGATCAATTTAGGGTCATCCGCCCGTAGTATCATTAGGAAATCCTACTCCTGGGACTATTTCTGTCACGACCCGACACCGGGCCCGCGACTGGTGCCCTACCTGGGCACCCCTTTCAGGTATACATCAGAGAATAACAGCGGAACATACACAACACAAGTAAACACTTAGACAATTACAACAATAGGCTAGCCGATGAGGCCACCTTTCGTACAATTTACATAATAAAAAAAAACAGAACAGTACATTTATTTTTCTTTACAACCCAATCCACAAGACATGACTACAGACATCTAAGAATAACAACTGTGGTGGGACAGGGCCCCGCCACACCCCTGAATGTACAACAACAGACCATACCAGGGATCTGTACTAAGGATAAGCCTCCGGAGTAATGAAGCTTCTCAACAGCTGAATAGTGATCCTAAGAGTGAGGATCAGCAACCTGTATACTCTACCTGCGGCATGAACGCAGCCCCCCGAAGGATGTCAGTACAACATGTACCAAATATGTGGCCAGAAATCTTGTAGTGAAATTATAAGTCTAAAATAAAGCTGGAGACATGTATGATAACTCAATTAACAGTACACTGTGCCTTAATAACAATGAGAGTAAACAAGAGTATACTTTACTGCATGAAAATAAGAGGCTCATGATCAAAGTAGGGTCACCCGTGTTACACCCCGTAAGTCCAGGACATGTATAAGAGAATGTACGTAAGGAATCAAGACTTGAAAATTGGTATGAAAGGAATAATTGTTTTTCCGACAGAAAATCTTCGGGATGTCGGAAAGGAAAAATGTTCGTTGTTGAGAATTGGATTCTCAAAATGCATTATTTGAAGAGTATGGAACCTATTAACATTATGGAAATTTATTTTTACGGATTTGGTCACGTGGGGCCCACCCGAGGAATTTTACGTTTTGTGGGGCCCACGAGGGTTACAGAATTTTATGGACGAATGGGAGGGCGACACGTGGAACCCCTCCCACATGGATAGGTCGATTTATGCAAAGGGCAAAAGGGTCATTTGACAATTGTGTAGATGAGAAAGTCTTGCTAAGTTAGAGCTTGAGATTGTTGACCAAGGTCAACTTGTCCACTTGGGCTTGATCCATGTGATCTTCATCCTAGCCTTCCATTTGGTTTTATCCTAGCCTTTGATTTATTTATATATACTACTACTACTACTAGTAGTAGCAAGACATCCACACTTAGAAAAAAATTGAAGAACATTTGTTCTTGTCCTTAGGAGCTCTCGGCCAAAGGGGTGTCACGACCCGAACCCGGGCCCGTGACTGGTGCCTTACCCCGGGCACCCTAGTGATACAACATCAGAGAAAAACCAGCGGAAATAAAAACTTAAACATACAATTAGATATGGATCAAGATAAAAGAAAATAGGCCAACCAAAACGGTTGCCTTTCTGCATATATATATATATCGACATTTGAACAGTTACAATCCTTACAACCCTGCTTGGCGATTACTCTGGACCTCTAAGAGTTTTACATCAACTATGACGGGACAGGGCCCGCATACCGGAATGTACAAGAACCTACGGACTCGAGGCAACAGCATGCAAAGATAAGCCTCAGGAACGGAGCTTCCCAATAAGCTGAAATGTGATCCTATAATCGGGGATCGGCGGTAGATGTACCTCTACTGCGGCATGAGCGGCCCCGAAGGAGTCAAGATCTGGGTACCAAGTATGTGACAATCGAAAATCGTAAATGAAATCATAAGTCTATATAAAGCGGGAGACATGTATGATAACCAAACTACGATGCACACATATAACGATTATATCAAGTCGTGGACTCACGCCTCAGTCATCACTCGTGCGGTAAATTCCTTCCTCACCGCCGTGATGAGTGAAATACATTCCCGGTCCATCCAATGAACCGGTAGTCGAGTGAAATACATTCGGTCTATCCGTGCGAGGATGGCTTTGAGGTGTCACGACCCGACCGGGCGCGGCGGTGCCTACTACAGGCACCGCTACGAGTAAACATCGAGAGATAATCAAACATACATGAAACTTATAAAATAAAACAGCAGTAATAAAACAACAGGTTAGCCGATAGGGCTACCTTCCTGGACGTACATACATAAACGAAGCAGTTGCCTCATTTTCTTTACAGACTGACCCACGATATGTGACTACAGACCTCTAAGAGTTTTAACATAACAACTGTGGCGGGACAAGGCCCCGCCGTACCCCTGAATAAACATAAACGTGACAACTCCGGAACACTGGAGCCATCTCGACTTGCTGAACCGGGATCCTAGCTCGCGGATCCACAATCGTGTACCTAAACTGCGGGCATGAGCGGCCCGAAGAAGTCGATAACAACAGTGCGAATATGGAACATAAATATAACGTCTGATGCAGATCATAAGCGTACAAAAGAATGACAAGGACAAGTATAAAAATACATACGGATCTGCCGTGTCATTACCACTTATGAACTTAATCGTAGCTTATTATCTTTTCCCATTTTTCCATAAAAGTATAGTCAAATTCTTACGTACATACTTAAGAAAACTCATCAAGTTCATAAACATATAACTTACGTATCTTGCATAACCTAATCCGTCCCTTTATGGAGGAACGCCTATCTTGTCGGCCCCAATGACGGGGCGATAAAATCACATAAGTGCGCCCGTGAAGGTATCTGCATAAACATAGGAGGCTCGTGATCAAGCATGGCCACCCGCATGATATCGTTAGCGATCCTACTCACGGGACTATTTCACCCGCATAGATCATGTGGACCCGCATGAGGTATTCCTCGCGTAGTGTACCCGCCGCGTGGGACTATTTCACCGCGTAAGCCCATGGGACTCGCGTGAGGTATTCCTCGCATAGTGTACTCCACCGCGTGGGACTATTTCACCCGCGTAAGCCCATGGGACTCGCGTGTCACGACCCGGCGGGCGTGATCGGTGCATTACCCGGGCACCCTAGTGACACAACATCAGAGTAATCAGCGGAACATAAAACAACAACATGAGATAACAGAAATATAAAACAATAATCTGTGAAAACTTGCCTTTCGGCATAAATATAACCATCAACTCTTTTACAAATGAACAGCTTAATCCTTTTTACCAACCCTGCCCACAGATTACTCTGGACCTCTAGAATGATACGACCATAGTGGCGGGGCGGGGCCCGCCAAACCCCGAATGTAAACACTTACTACGACGGGGACTATACCACTGATAAGCCTCCGAGAAACGGAGCTTCCCAACGCATTGACTGACCACGAGAGCTAGGATCAACGGCGATGTACCTCAACTGCGGCATGAACGCGGCCGAAGGAGGTCGATAACAGTGCAAGTATGTGAAACTAAAAATAAATCGTAAATGAAATCATAGTAGTCTATACAAAGCGGAGACATGTATGATAACAAACTCTGATTCACCATAAATAAGCAGTCATGTCAAGTCAGGGACTCACGCCCTCAAGTCATCACTTAATTTAACAATGGGTCTCACGCCCACAACATCAATCGTGCCCGTGGAATACCTTCCTCACTGCCGGCAGTTTATGATATACAAGCACCAAGGAATACACATGAACACGTGTCCCACTGTGTCCTAATAAACTGCATGCGAGGTAAATGCGAAGGCATAGCCGACTACTAACACCCACAGTACCAACAAGGTCATAAACTGTATCATAAGATCTGTCTAGACCGTCACATGATCAAAGCTGGCCACTTGCCCGCAGTATCTAATGTGCGCGTCTAGTCCTGGAACTTCCCGCAGCTCCGCATAGGCCAATCTCATCGGCCCGCATGAGGTATTCCCCGCATCGAGGGTAGCTACTCCGGCGTCGCCCCGACTTTCGAGTCCGCATGGCCACTGACCGCATGCCCATAAAGGACGACACTAACACGGAACTCGTAGCTCCGCATAGGCCCCCAGGACCCGCATGAGGTATTCTCGAATCATGGTCCCAGACCGCCTGAGTCTACCCCGCATCGGAGGGCAGCTTAACCCCCGGAATCATCTCAAGAGATGAATGCCACCATACTATCATAACGACTGATAGTTAATAAGCACAATCAAGGGAAACCCCTTTACACAAACATCACAAGATACTAACACACGTAGCATCCTAACACGTTTACTTATCACAGCAACAAGAAAGTATTACAAGGCTATCACAAACCAATACAATCAAGTTATTCACACAAGGTACTTTCTACTAACAAGTTCGGGTATCTATCCCCAAAGTACTTCACACATTTAAATCTTTAAAAGATCTGTTTTCTTTCACATAAGTCACACAATACCCGTAGTATAAAATAGAGTGACTGTCCTTTTAAGAAAACCAAAACTCTTACCTTTGTAAAATCAAGTAACAACATTATTTTTCAAACGTCCAAGTTTGCCTAATTTCAAATGTTCACGTTTCTTATTTTTAGAAAGGTTTCGTAGTTCATAGTCTTATTCATTTAAGAATATAATTCTCTTTTAAACAACTGAGAAACATAAGCCTTATATGTGAGTAGGATATTCTTGTTTATAACAATCTTATTACTGACCATGATCTAGGAAATATCATTTTGTCTTATCTTAGCTTACATGCGGATGGAAGTTTCTCTTGGTTTTCATAATACTTAATTATTCAAAACATTTCCTTTTATTAACGCGATGGTTTGTCGATACACATTCGATTTCAAATCGAGAAAGCATTCTTAAGCCGTTATACCTAACTTCCCATAAAGCTAGTATAACTCTTAAGTTTTCAAACACCAAGTATTACTTCTCCTTTCAAAATGATTCAAAAATCTTTTGAAAATACTTCAAGTTCTTTCTTATCATATAACAAGCCAGTTATAGTTCAAATCAGTTACCTCTTAAAAACCACATGTATTTTCTTACTAACATAAAGTCATTATAACCAACTTCCCATAAAGCCGTTATAACACTTTATGTTTTAAACCATTCAAACACATTTAGCACGTACGCGTCACCGCACTACATAGTTCACACATATCATGCTAGAGAGATAGGAAGAGGTTCACATACCTCGCGGCAGTATCGACTCAGCAAAACGCTCCAAGTACTTCCAAACGTCGGCTACCCTTAAGCCACGTAGATCGCGCCACACGTAGTACATCCACCTATAAGGCCACAAGGCGCTTTATTAACATTTAGGTCTCATCGTAGAACTTTCTCAGAAATTTCGGCAAAGACTTCCCCGCAACAGTAAATCTCCTCTATCGAGGCGGCTACCAAGCCAACCAGGGGGTTATACATCTAACCCTAACGGTACAATTCTACTCCATGGTACTACTACACAAGTCTCATGTAATACACCCTATGTAATTACTGATTCGATTGATTCTTGGGCTTAAGTCAAAAGACATTGCCGCAGTACTAAGCTTAGTTCTATATATAGTATACTTCAACTATATAATCTAACAACATGTAATTTCCAATTACAATAGAGGGACAAGATATTTACCTCGATAAGCCCATAATTATCCAAGTATAAAGTCGATCCTGGGCAATCGTTTAGCTCCAACACCGAGCGCTCAACCATTCTAAACCACCGCCAGAAGTTCTAACCAACTTCACACAATACTCCAACGGACTATGGAGATTTTCCTAGGGTTTCGGTTTTGTGGACTGGGAAGTATAATAGTATAACCGGGCTTTTTGTAAGGTATAACCTTAGAATACTACAAGGTATATGGCTAAGGTAATTTGGGCATTATAACAATACTTTTGAGAGTATTTCTACGAGGGGTATTATATGAAAACAAACTAGGCTGGGGTACCCACGACCACACCACAAAGGAGGGGTGGCTACCCTCTACTACCCACTGGGGAACTCTCGCCAAGGGCCTCGCGAAAAGGGAGGAAGGCTCTCAAGACTTAGGCATTTTGGATGAAGAAGTTCATCAAAGGAGAGGGTATTTATAGACAAGCCAAGGCCAACCAATGGCCAAGATCTAGCCAAGTGTTAGGCAAGTGTAGGGCAAGATTCACCCATGTGTACCTAGCCAACTTGCACACAAAATATCTACCAAAATATCTCCCACTTGCCTTCCCAAAATCGTCCGTATGCCGCCCACTTTGCCCACTGAGAGGGTGCCAAGTCGCCCTCGTTGGTCCAAAATGTTAGTCTCTCGGAAAAATCCGCAAAAATACTAAATGACATAGCGGAAATTCCCTACGAAAGTCGTGGAAAACGTTTAGTCGAAAAACGACTCTAACAAGGTGTTGTGCACAAACATATTTCGGCCCAAAGGTGCCACGTGGGGGTGACACGTGTCGCCCCGATTAAATCAAAATATTTCGTCTTCGAAAATATCCAAACGGCCAAAATCTCAAAATCAAAGCGGGCCCCACAAAGCGTAAATTTCTCCGTGGGCCCACGTGACCATTTTCGAAAATAAAATTCCATAATTCTCTAATATTCCAGAAGTCCGAATACCAAATCGGGAATCCATTCCCATAAACGAACCTTTTTCCTTCACAAAACCGGAAACTTTTCCGTGGAAAATTCACTCTTTCTTCCTTTCCAATCTTTACGTCAGATTCTCGTGCGTGCGCCCTGCATACATACCACGGAACTACGGGTATAACATTCTTCCTTAGAAACATTCGTCCCGAATGTTCCTTCTAAGTCTCAAAACAAGCGTGCGCAAGATAGTCTTCACTACTATACTTACGAAACAATCTCGCCATACCGCGCGTAAATACTGCGCAACATACTTATATCCAAGTCTACGAGGAAACACCTCTAACATCACCACAAATAATACCACTTTTGTCACTTTGTCGCGAGCCTTGCTCGACGACCCAACAAATGGTACCGGCTGCGTCACGATCGAAGGCGTGACACTCGAACCCTTACCACATTTCGATCGCTTTAGTATCCAAAACTCGGGTTACTATCTCTAACGTGGTCATCATTAATCGGGAACATTCGGATGGATCTTCGATACTTTCCGAACATAACAATACGAAAGAGGACGTCCTTCTTCCTAAGTCGGACGGCAAATGCTAACATATAGGCAACTGGCCTATTCTTCATGAACTCACAAAGGCCCAAAGTAACTCGGGCTAAGTTCCTTGTTTCCAAAACTCGTCACACCTGTCCGGTGGTACTTTCAAGAAGACCGACCGTCGGCGAACTCTGGCGTCGTCGCCGATTATCCGCACAATTCCTCGAGCTGCGAACTTCTTCTAGACAAGCTTCCACTATCCACGATCTGTGGAACAAGCTCGAACTACTATCGAACCCCGCCAACATCGAACCAATCGACCGCAACTTGCATTCGCTTCTAAGGCGCCGCAAGACGACATCCGAA
Source organism: Przewalskia tangutica (assembly GCA_029844215.1). NCBI lineage: Eukaryota > Viridiplantae > Streptophyta > Magnoliopsida > Solanales > Solanaceae > Przewalskia > Przewalskia tangutica. The sequence continues at coordinate 74,168,276 of CM056723.1, read as the reverse complement.
CACCGAAATGGTAGCTTAAACACTTCAACCGAGACAACGATCCTCACATTACCCCGAAATCAAAACACCGGCGAGGCGAACGCGTCTGAGGAGACTCACGAGTTCCTAGCCCCGCTCGTACAAACTCCCAGAAGAGAAACAGTAGTACCACTGGCTCCATGTCGTCATAAGGTGAAGGTAGGCACCCTGCAACCTCACAACCTTTTCGGATAACATCAACACCGCCGAGGAACGACCGACCAGAAGAACACGATAGGTCGCCCCATCGCCCGACCACCGGTCGAACGCATCCACGAACTTGCACGGCTAACTAAACATGGGCCTAACACCTCATGACCCTAACACAAGAGGACCACCACAACCGACCCACCATACGCCGCGGGTTGACCCGCAACACGGCCTCAACCCGACCGTGTGCGCAAAACACTAGCTCCCCGAAGGAATAATTTCACAAATCATATTATGAAAACCTAGCGGTCTTCCTAGCTCGACTACCTTCTTTCAAATCACGCTACTCTGGGACTTATCCCACGAACATAGCTCACGTGCACTATGCACTCCTATAAGGGTCAAACATAACACTACACCTTTCTCGAGATGGCCTTACCTCTAAGGTCTTTACGTATAACACTCTAAGGCTCACACCTCTATCCCCAAAATCTTACTCGGTTAACCCACGTGATTCTAATCACAACTAACACCGCTATCGTAACATAGCACTTAAGGTATACTCACCTTGAAAGTTACCGAAGGACCTTGCTGCTCTGGCCCTCTTCTGCTGTCCTTGGTTAACCCGTCAATCTCTACGTTTTTCGGCCTGCTGTACATAAGCGCATACGTGCCATGCTCAACCAATCAAGAATTACTCTTGCACAACCTCTCTTAGGTAGTCATCAAGACTCGTGGTACATCGGTATAATCTCGGTAGCCAAATCTATAGCTAATGTGGTCGCCTCTTTGAAATCTATATTCACTTGTTCGGTCGTGGGCGAAGGTTCAAATATCGTGGGCCAGTGAGGAGCTGCGTCCGTGCTAAACTCTGCTTGGGGCTAGTGACGTCGCGAAATCCCGAATGAAGCACTACCCTAGGTAATGATTGGGCTGTGCCCTCGCAACCTCGAACTCAACTCTCGGCTCGCCGGCCTCGCCTCCCGGGCGGGTTGCCTACGCGGAGGCATAACGATAAGGGAATGAATTTCGTCGGAGGGTCCAACTTACAACATGACTCTAAGGCACGATCTCGAGTGAGAAGAATAGAAACCAATCCTAAATATCCTATAGCCTCACGATTATTGATGTGGTGCCAACACCGATAATCAAGACTTATCGGATACGATGCGTAGACACTTTCCGAGGATTAATCGCTCGATACCACTTTTGTCACGACGGCCCGGGCGTGGATGGTGCCTTACCGGGCACCCTAGTGACACAACATCAGTAATCGTGAACATAAAACAACAACGTGAGATAACGAAATATAAAACAATAATCAGGAAAACTTGCCTTTCGGCATAAATATAACCATCAACTCTTTTACAAATGAACGGCTTTAATCCTTTTACCAACCCCGCCACAGCAGATACTACAGACCTCTAAGAATGATACGACCATAGTGGCGGGACAGGGCCCCGCCAAACCCCTGAATGTAAACACTTACTACGACAGGGGACTATACCACTGATAAGCCTCCGGAGAAATGGAGCTTCCCAAACGCGACGTGACCACGAGAGCTAGGATCAACGATCGATGTACCTCAACTGCGGCATGAACGCGGCCGAGGTCGATAACAAAAGTGCAGTATGTGAAACTAAAAATAAATCAGTAAATGAAATCATAGTAGTCTATACAAAGCAGGAGACATGTATGATAACCAAACTACAGTTCACCATAAATAAGCAGTCATGTCAAGTCAGGGACTCACGCCCTCAAGTCATCACTTAATTTAACAATGGGTCTCACGCCACAACATCAATCGTGCGTGGAATACCTTCGCCGCCAGCTTTATGATATACAAGCACCAAGGAATACACATGAACACCGTGTCCCACGTGTCCTAATAAACTGCATGCGGTAAGTGCGAAGGCATAGCCGACTACTAACACCTACAGCATCAACAAGGTCATAAATCGTATTATAAGATCTGTCTGCACCGTCACATGATCAAAGCCGCCACTTGCCCGCGATATCTAATGCGCGCGTCTAGTCCGAACTTCCGCTGACTCGCGTAGGCCAATCTCATCGGCCCGTGAGGTATTCCTCGCATCGAGGGTAGCTACTCCCGCATCGCCCCGACTTTCGAGTCCGCGTAGCGCCAAGGACCGCATGCCCATAAAGGACGCTAACACGGAACTCGTAGCTCCGCATAGGCCCCGGGACCCGCATGAGGTATTCTCGAATCATGGTCCTGCATCACCGAGTCTACCCGCGTCGGAGGGCTTAACCCGGAATCATCTCAAGAGATGAATGCCACCATACTATCATAACGACCGATAGTTAATAAGCACAATCAAGGAAACCCCTTTACACAAACATCACAAGATACTAACACACGTAGCATCCTAACACGTTTACTTATCACAAGAACAAGAAAGTATTACAAGGCTATCACAAACCAATACAATCAAGTTATTCACACAAGGTACTTTCTACTAACAAGTTCGTATCTATCCCCAAAGTACTTCACACATTAAAATCTTAAAAAGATCTGTTTCTTTCACATAAGTCACACAATACGTAGTATAAAATAGAGTGATATCCTTTTAAGAAAACCAAAACTCTTACCTTTGTAAAATCAAGTAACAACATTATTTTTCAAACGTCCAAGTTTGCCTAATTTCAAATGTTCACGTTTCTTATTTTTAGAAAGGTTTCGTAGTTCATAGTCTTATTCATTTAAGAATATAATTCTCTTTTAAACAATCTGAGAAACATAAGCCTTATATGTGAGTAGGATATTCTTGTTTATAACAATCTTATTACAGTAGCCATGATCTAGGAAATATCATTTTGTCTCATCTTAGCTTCTATGCAGATGGAAGTTTCTCGGTTTTCATAATACTTAATTATTCAAAACATTTCCTTTTATTAACGCTGCAGTGGTTTGTCGATACACATTCTGATTTCCGAAATCAGTAAAGCATTCTTAAGCCGTTATACCTAACTTCCCATAAAGCTAGTATAACTCTTAAGTTTTCAAACACCAAGTATTACTTCTCCTTTCAAAATGATTCAAAAATCTTTTGAAAATACTTCAAGTTCTTTCTTATCATATAACAAGCCAGTTATAGTTCAAATCAGTTACCTCTTAAAAACCACATGTATTTTCTTACTAACATAAAGCTGTTATAACCAACTTCCCATAAAGCCGTTATAACACTTTATGTTTTAAACCATTCAAACACATTTAGCACATGTACGTCTACCGTACTACATAGTTCACACATATCATGCTAGAGAGATAGGAAGAGGTTCACATACCTCGCGACGAGTATCGACTCATAGCAAAACGCTCCAAGTACTTCCAAACGTCGGCTACCCCTTAAGCCACGTAGATCGCGCCACACGTAGTACATCCACCTATAAGGCCCCCAGGCGCTTATTACCCTTTAGGTCACATCGTAGAACTTTCTACAGAAATTTCGCGGCAAGACTCCCGCAACAACAGTAAATCTCTCCTCTATCGAGGCTACCAAGCCAACCGGGGGGTTATACATCTAACCCTACGGGTACAATTCTACTCCATGGTACTACTACACAAGTCTCATCAGACCCCATGTAATTCTGATTGATTCGATTCTTGGGCTTAAGTCAAAAGACATTGCCAAGATTAAGCTTAGTTCTATATATAGTATACTTCAACTATATAATCTAACAACATGTAATTTCCAATTACAATAGAGGGACAAGATATTTACCTCGATAAGCCCATAATTATCCAAGTATAAAGTCGATCCTGGGCAATCGTTTAGCTCCAACACCGAGCGCTCCAACCCGCTCTAAACCACCCTTAGAAGTTCTAACCAACTTCTACACAATACTCCAACGGACTATGGAGATTTTCCTAGGGTTTCGGTTTTGTGACTGACGGGAAGTATAATAGTATAACTGGGCTTTTTGTAAAGGTATAACCTTAGAATACTACAAGGTATATGGCTAAGGTAATTTGGGCATTATAACAATACTTTTGAGAGTATTTCTACCAAGAGGGGGGGGTATTATATGAAAACAAACTAGGCTAGGGGGGGGGGGTACCCCACGGCCACACCACAAAGGAGGGGGGGTGGCTACCCCTCGGCCTACCCCACTAGGGGGGGAACTCTCGGCCCAGGGGGCCTCACGAAAAGGGGAGGGGGAAGGCTCTCAAGACTTAGGCATTTTGGATGAAGAAGTTCATCAAAGGAGAGGGGTATTTATAGCACAAGCCAAGGCCAACCAATGGCCAAGATCTAGCCAAGTGTTAGGCAAGTGTAGGGCCAAGATTCACCCATGTGTACCTAGCCAACTTGCACACAAAATATCTACCAAAATATCTCCCACTTGCCTTCCCAAAATCGTCCACGTGTCCCACTTTGCCCACCAATGAGAGGGTGCAAAGTGCCGCCCTCTCGTTGGTCAAAAATGTTCCGTCTCTCGTAAAAATCCGAAAAAATACTAAATGACATAGCCGTAAATTCCCCTACGAAAGCTGTTAAAACTTTTCGTCTAAAAACGACTCTAACCGGGTGTTGTGCACAAACATATTTCGGCCCAAAGGTGCCACATGGGGGTGACACGTGTCGCCCCCCGATTCGTCCAAAATATTTCGTCTTCCGAAAATATCCAAAACGGCCAAAATCTCAAAATCAAAGCGGGCCCCACAAAACCGTAAATTTCTCCCGTGGGCCCCACGTGACCATTTTCGAAAATAAAATTCCATAATTCTCTAATATTCCAGGAAGTCCGAATACCAAATCTGGGAATCCAATTCCCATAAACGAACCTTTTTCCTTCACAAAAACCGGAAACTTTTCCGTGGAAAATTCACCTCTTTCTTCCTTTCCAATCTTTCTGTCGTATTCTCGTACGTACGTCCTTGCATACATACCCTGGAACTACGGGGTATAACATCGCATGAGGTATTCCTCGCATCATGGGTAGCAAATCCACGGAACAGGTGGTATAACGTCTTGGGGGTTTACCCCTCATTTATACTCTTACCCTGAAGAATGTGGTATAACGTCTTGGGGGTTTACCCCTCATTTATACTCTTACCCTAACTCAACCGGCCATCATACATAACATAAGCCCTACCGGCTTATCATACATAACATAAGCACTACCGACTTATCATACATAACATAAGCAAGTTAAGAAATCCCCTAACTTCTTATTAGCTTGTTCATATACACTCTCATTTTTGTTTACTTAAGGCACTAATCGTGTCGTTATAAAATTCGGGAATTTAACCCAACGTACTACGTGCCTCTAGTCCTCTAAAATGATTCTCTTTAAAAAAAAACTTCCAAGATACTAATAACCGTAATATCAAGTCATATCTACTTTTCAAGACAAGTCACAATACCTTTTTAGTAATACAATTACCGGCTTCTAAATCAAGTGACTTCTTTATTAAAAACCTTAAGCAATTGGTACCTTTAAAACAATTTGCCCTTCCTTAATACTAGTTATTCCTTTGATTTCGTTATTAGAGAAAACCATTCTCTTATCCTTCCATAAAGCCGTTATAACCAACTTCCCATAAAGCCGTTATAACCCTTTATGGTTTTAGACAAACTCATTCCTTTTATAACTAAGAGATTTATACATTCAAATCAATTCTCTTAACTTTCAAAATACTTCAAGTCTCTTAACTTTTAAGAAAACAAGTTTCAAAGTCTTAAAAGCTTCATACGTAAGCTCTTTTAAAATTAGTAACAAATCTTTGGTGCGTCGTGAATAAGTTATACTTATTTATAACGATCTTATTCAAGTAGCCATGATCTAGAAAATGTAATACAATTTTGTCTTATCTTAGCTTCTATGCAGATGGAGGATTTCTACTTATTTTAACATAATGGATTGTCATTACATTTTCCTTTATTAACGCTGCAGTGGCTTGTTCGATACTTATTCTCATTTATGCCGTAAATTAGCCAAATCAACTCGACTCCTTTTTATTATAAAACCTTAGGCAATTGATGCCTAAAAATCAAATTGCCTTTTCATTAAAACCAAGTCATTTATCTTTCCATAAGGCAAGTATAACTAACTTCCCATAAAGCCGTTATACTCACTTTATACCTTAGCCATATACAATTTCCTATCCAAGGGACTTATACATTTAAACGGAACAAGTATCACATACTTTTAAAACTCTTTAAGTCCCTTAACCTTAATAAAACTTAAGACATCCTTTATACTTTCAAAGAAGCGAGTTAATCTCCTAACTCACCCGACTTGGCATTACATAAAACAAGTAAAGAATGTCATAGTCTTGTACGTCTACCGTACTACATACGTGCAACTAGTCATGCTCAAAAGATAGGAAAAGTTCTCCATAGAGTAAATCACACAACTACCTCTTAACTTCTAAGAGTAGAAGGAAACATGAAATGATACCACAAGTATATTCCATACATAGAATCATGCCAAAGGAAGGAAGAGGTTCACATACCTCACGACGATTGTCGACAAGTAGCAAAATGCTCCAAAGTACTTCAACCTTGATAGCTATTCCACTCTCCAAGTAGGATACGCTATACTTAGTACTTCAACCTATAATGGTTACAATACGTCCATTAACCTTCTTACTTCACACGTAGAATATTCTAAGTGCTACGTCACTAAATTCTACGAAAAATCGGACAGCACTTCCTTTGTTTTTACTTACTTTGCCACCTTTTTCAAGGCCGAATACAATAACCAAACAGCCCCAATTGGCTCACCACAATCTATAAGGTAGTCCAATACAAATGAAATAACCAAACAGTCCCAATTGGCTCACCACAAACGATATCAAGTTAATACAACTTACTAGGCCAATTCGGCTAACTTTGAAGTACTATAACATCAATTCTTATCCAATTTCCATTTCAATCCAAATGTTAGTATAACATGATATCAAGTCGCAACCAATTATAACTACTACAATCTTCAAGTTAATAACATGCGACGATTCTAATCAACGACCAAATTGTAATCCAACTTAACATGGCTTACATTACTTTTCGGATTTAGCTACAAGAAATCCATAATACTTATAACTTCAACATATCAACTTCATGCTAGCAACAAGTAAAGCTAATCAACAACAATATAAATATATAATCTTGTAACACTTTAAAGACAAGATTATACCTTAACGAATCTGAATCCACTCCAAATCCGAGGTCGCTCCTTAGCAACTTAGAGACTTCTTCAAGACACTTTAATCCGCTAGTTGAGACCCTTAGAACCATACCAACAACTTTCCTTCAACTTACAATCCAAAACCTAGAAAAGCCACTAGGTTTTCACTTTGCGACTAACCCGAAAACTATCTTTTTCCGGGATTTTTCTATTGAGATATGCTTACAATATCCTCAAGAACCTTGGGTTAAAGTCTTGTGGCTAAAGAACCACAAACGAAAATTTTTCTCCTTTCTTTTTATCAAACCCGAGAGCTCAAGCCTTGTGTTCATCAAATTTTCTTGTAATTTAGGCTAAGTGTGGAACTCTTGTCTTGCTACTAGTATTATATAGGGACATGGAGGGTCAAGGTGTGCACAAATGGTTGGCTAGGATGAGGTCTTAGCAAATATCAAGACTAATTGTCCCCTTGACTAAGTCAAACATGTCAAGCTTTCAAGTTGCAAGACTTGTCTTGCTAACAAAGGTCCAATGACCCTTTAGCCCTTGCAAAAATCGTCCAAGGCATCATCTAAGGGGGGGTGACACGTGTCGCCCTCCCATTCGTCATAATAATACGTTTTTCCGACAATTTCATAATTCCCGATAAATTTTTACTAGTCTCAATTTCAACACTTGTGAGTTCTTTCGTACATTCTTACACCATGTCCTGTAAATACGGGGTGTAACATTCTTCCCCCCTTAGAAACATTCGTCCCCGAATGTTCTTTCGGAGTCAATCTTTATAATTAGCGACATAGTTTCCTTTCACAACCCCGACATGCCAACAATGCCACACATGGCCCTAATACCTCGCACACGCATATCTGTCCATCATAAGCCCAAAAGAGATTATCTTTTCGTACTTTCAACTCATACTAGCATACATACATAACTTCCATACCGACTCTGGCCTCAAATCTTTGGAGTCACTCTATAAAACAATATAAGGCCATTTCCGGCCATGACTGGAACGGTGGAACGCGTCCACGAACCTGTAAAACAATTAACTAAACTTGGGCCTTGCGCCCTCGCGACCCTGTCACGTAGCGGAACTACTACCAACTGATCCCACTCTATTCCAGGCCAAGGGGAGACCCGTAACAGGTCCTCAACCCGACTCAGCGTCGCACTTAACTCTTATCCTTGGTCTGACTTGAAATCTTATTGCCAGAGAAAGCCTTATATATCTAAGGTCTCGGCAGTTATCAATATTCTTAGGCTCGCAATTTCCATGCTCCAAGCCTACCTTACCAGTCCCCCAGTAAACGGGTACAATAACTTCTCATAATACCATAACCAAGTCGTCTCGATTACAATAACCATTACTTACTCTATACGGACCTCATCCGTACAATTCTCTTAAGCCTACTACGCAACTTAATCTATTAACATGACCTTCCGTTAGGTTCCTTAATATGGTTTCTTAAGGGTTCACTACCCTATCAGACAGCTCATCCTTTCCCAATTATCTCAAAATAAAACACAAAACCTTGGCGAAAATTCATTAACTATTCCATATCTTCCCGGTATCTAGTTAGTCTTTACCAACTCTTGGTAATCTAAAATCATTCTAGGCAACACGCCCGACTTCATACATAACTCAGATAGATGTATATCACAATACCAACTATACTACAATCATAACCAACCCGATACGCAATCCACATAGTCCTTCGGGTCATCACGCTTTCTCGTGGCTGCAATCAACATAACATGTTAGGGAGGGACGACTTAACAACACACTCTATCGCACGATCTCAGAGTGAGAAGAATGGAAACTAATCCTAAATGTCCCGCAGCCTCCCGATTATAGATGTGGTGCACAACACACCGATAATCAAGACTCTACTAGACACGCCTCAGAGACACTTTCCGAGGACTAATCGCTCGATACCACTTTTGTCACGACCGACCACGGCTCGCGATCGTGCCCTACCCGGGCACCCTTACGTAAACATCGAGATAATCGGTGAACATACATGAAACTTATAAAATAAAACAACAAGAATAAAACAACAAAGTTAGCCGACAGTGGCTACCTTCCGGACGCATACTTAAACGGTTGCCTCATTTTCTTTACAACCGACCCACAATATGTGACTGCACTTAAGAGTTTTAACATAACAATCGTGGCGGACAAGGCCCCGCCGCACTTCGAATAAACATAAACGTGACAACTCCGAACACCGAGCTATCTCGACTTCACAACCGATCCTAAGCTCGCGGATCCACAATCGTACCTAAACTCGCGGGCATGAACGCACTTCGAAGGGGCCGCATAACAAAAATTTAATATGGAATGTAAATATAACGTCTAAGAAATGTGATCATAATCAGATAAAAGAATGACAAGGACAAGTATAAAAATACATACGGATCTCGCCGTGTCATTACCACTTATGAACTTAATCGTAGCTTATTATCTTTTCCCATTTTTCCATAAAAGTATAGTCAAATTCTACGCATATACTTAAGAAAACTCATCAAGTTCATAAACATATAACTTACGTATTTTGCATAACCTAATCCGTCCCTTTATGAGGAACGCCTATACCGTTTACCAACTGGGACGCGATAAAATCACATAAGTCCGCCACGAAGGTATACTGCATAAACATAGGAGGCTCATGATCAAGCAGGGCCACCCGCCCGCAGTATCATTAAGCAGTCCTACTCCTGGGACTATTTCACCCGCATAGATCCTGTGGACCCGCATGAGGTATTCTCGTGATAGTGACTCTCCCGCATGGGACTATTTCACCCGCATAAGCCCATAAGGACTCGCATGAGGTATTCCTCGCATAGGCTGTACCCGCCCGCATGGGACTATTTCACCCGCATAAGCCCATAAGGACTCGCATGAGGTATTCCTCGCATCATGGGTAGCAAATCCACGAATGTGGTATAACGTCTTGGGGTTTATCCTCATTTATACTCTTACCCGAAGAAGGTGGTATAACGTCTTGGGGGTTTACCCCTCATTTATACTCTTACCCTAACTCAACCGGCCATCATACATAACATAAGCCCTACCGGCTTATCATACATAACATAAGCACTACCGACTTATCATACATAACATAAGCAAGTTAAGAAATCCCCTAACTTCTTATTAGCTTGTTCATATACACTCTCATTTTTGTTTACTTAAGGCACTAATCGTGTCATTATAAAATCCGGGAATTTAACCCAACGTACTACGTGCCTCTAGTCCTCTAAAATGATTCTCTTTAAAAAAAAAACTTCCAAGATACTAATAACCGTAATATCAAGTCATATCTACTTTTCAAGACAAGTCACAATACCTTTTTAGAAATACAATTACCGGCTTCTAAATCAAGTGACTTCTTTATTAAAAACCTTAAGCAATTGGTACCTTTAAAACAATTTGCCCTTCCTTAATACTAGTTATTCCTTTGATTTCGTTATTAGAGAAAACCATTCTCTTATCCTTCCATAAAGCCGTTATAACCAACTTCCCATAAAGCCGTTATAACCCTTTATGGTTTTAGACAAACTCATTACTTTTATAACTAAGAGATTTATACATTCAAATCAATTCTCTTAACTTTCAAAATACTTCAAGTCTCTTAACTTTTAAGAAAACAAGTTTCAAAGTCTTAAAAGCTTCATACGTAAGCTCTTTTAAAATTAGTAACAAATCTTTGGTGCGTCGTGAATAAGTTATACTTTTTTATAACGATCTTATTCAAGTAGCCATGATCTAGAAAATGTAATACAATTTTGTCTTATCTTAGCTTCTATGCAGATGGAGGATTTCTACTTATTTTAACATAATGGATTGTCATTACATTTTCCTTTATTAACGCTGCAGTGGCTTGTTCGATACTTATTCTCATTTATGCCGTAAATTAGCCAAATCAACTCGACTCCTTTTTATTATAAAACCTTAGGCAATTGATGCCTAAAAATCAAATTGCCTTTTCATTAAAACCAAGTCATTTATCTTTCCATAAGGCAAGTATAACTAACTTCCCATAAAGTCGTTATACTCACTTTATACCTTAGCCATATACAATTTCCTATCCAAGGGACTTATACATTTAAACGGAACAAGTATCACATACTTTTAAAACTCTTTAAGTCCCTTAACCTTAATAAAACTTAAGACATCCTTTATACTTTCAAAGAAGCGAGTTAATCTCCTAACTCACCCGACTTGGCATTACATAAAACAAGTAAAGAATGTCATAGTCTTCAGACGTCACTGCACTACATAATGCAACTAGTCATGCTCAAAAGATAGGAAAAGTTCTCCATAGAGTAAATCACACAACTACCTCTTAACTTCTAAGAGTAGAAGAAACATGAAATGATACCACAAGTATATTCCATACATAGAATCATGCCAAAAGGAAGAGGTTCACATACCTCGCGACGATTGTCGACAAGTAGCAAAATGCTCCAAAGTACTTCAACCTTGATAGCTATTCCACTCTCCAAGTAGGATACGCTATACTTAGTACTTCAACCTATAATGGTTACAATACGTCCATTAACCTTCTTACTTCACACGTAGAATATTCTAAGTGCTACGTCACTAAATTCTACGAAAAATCGGACAGCACTTCCTTTGTTTTTACTTACTTTGCCACCTTTTTCAAGGCCGAATACAATAACCAAACAGCCCCAATTGGCTCACCACAATCTATAAGGTAGTCCAATACAAATGAAATAACCAAACAGCCCCAATTGGCTCACCACAAACGATATCAAGTTAATACAACTTACTAGGCCAATTCGGCTAACTTTGAAGTACTACAACATCAATTCTTATCCAATTTCCATTTCAATCCAAATGTTAGTATAACATGATATCAAGTCGCAACCAATTATAACTACTACAATCTTCAAGTTAATAACATGCGACGATTCTAATCAACGACCAAATTGTAATCCAACTTAACATGGCTTACATTACTTTTCGGATTTAGCTACAAGAAATCCATAATACTTATAACTTCAACATATCAACTTCATGCTAGCAACAAGTAAAGCTAATCAACAACAATATAAATATATAATCTTGTAACACTTTAAAGACAAGATTATACCTTAACGAATCTCAATCCACTCCACATCCGAGGTCGCTCCTTAGCAACTTAGAGACTTCTTCAAGACACTTTAATCCGCTAGTTGAGACCCTTAGAACCATACCAACAACTTTCCTTCAACTTACAATCCAAAACCTAGAAAAGCCACTAGGTTTTCACTTTATACTAACCCGAAAACTATCTTTTTTCGGGATTTTTCTATTGAGATATGCTTACAATATCCTCAAGAACCTTGGGTTAAAGTCTTGTGGCTAAAGAACCACAAACGAAAATTTTTCTCCTTTCTTTTTATCAAACCCGAGAGCTCAAGCCTTGTGTTCATCAAATTTTCTTGTAATTTAGGCTAAGTGTGGAACTCTTGTCTTGCTACTAGTATTATATAGGGACATGGAGGGTCAAGGTGTGCACAAATGGTTGGCTAGGATGAGGTCTTAGCAAATATCAAGACTAATTGTCCCCTTGACTAAGTCAAACATGTCAAGCTTTCAAGTTGCAAGACTTGTCTTGCTAACAAAGGTCCAATGACCCTTTAGCCCTTGCAAAAATCGTCCAAGGCATCATCTAAGGGGGGTGACACGTGTCGCCCTCCCATTCGTCATAATAATACGTTTTTCCGACAATTTCATAATTCCCGATAAATTTTTACTAGTCTCAATTTCAACACTTGTGAGTTCTTTCGTACATTCTTACACCATGTCCTGTAAATACGGGGTGTAACAGAGGGCGTGAGTCCCTGACTTGACATGACTGATTTTATGTTATGAACTGTAGTTTGGTTATCAAACATGTCTCCTGCTTTATATAGACTGTTATGATTTCATTTATCGATTTTACGCTTCACATACTGGTACTGTTAGATCGACCTCCTTCGGGGCCGTTCATGCCGCAGTAGGTACATCGATTGTCGATCCCCGCCAGGATCACATTTCAGCGTCTTGGGAAGCTCCGTTCCTTCGAGGCTTATCTTTGGTATGTTACTCGAGTGCAGTAGGTTCTTGTACATTCGTGGTATGGCGGCCCTGTCCCGTCATAGTTGTCAGTATAAATCTTAGAGGTGCAGAGTAATCGCAAGTGTGGCGGTTGTAAGGATTGTAACTGTTCAAATGTCTATATATATATATGTTGAAAGGCAACCGTTTTTGGTTGGCCTATTTTCTTTTATCTTGATCCATGTCTATTTGAATGTTTAACGTTTTTATTTCCGCTGGTTTTTCTCTGATGTTGTATCACTAGGGTGCCCGGGGTAAGGCACCAGTCACAGGCCCCGGAACGGGTCGTGACACTATACCAGATCCACCTGCGTCACATAGCTGACGGGGGCAAGTAAACAGGCTATACACCCGATCACAACCGTAAGTCACGATACTTCGCCATAAATAACCATAATGGTCACATGTCCACAGAATCCATCATCGGTGTAGACATGGCCGTGTAACAATAATAATGGAAGCATACCCGTGGAATCTTCCACACCGCAGACGTCCAAGTAAGTTCTCAACAAGTCAACCGGCCCTCCATCGAGAGACGCGATAGTATAGAAACACAATTCTTGCACAACAAAGGCTATCAAAGCAAGCATAGGCAAGTTACACAACAACAAGCATATGCAAGTTACACACAACAAGCATAGGCAGGTTACACACAACTCAAGGTACTTTCATTTTATGTCGATGTCCGGGTTATAACCCTAAAGTACTACATACGTTAAGTTCTTTTTAAAAGGTCCAATTCTTTTACCAAGGTCACCCGATACCCGTAGTATTAAAATAGAGTGACTCACATTTTAAGTAAACCAAAACACTTTCCCTTTTTAAAATCAAGTAACAACGTTCTTTTCCAAAGGTTCAAGTTTGCCTAGTTTCAATTGCTCAAGTTTCTCATGTTCGAAAGATTTCATAGTTCATAGTATTAATCACTTAATAACATAATCCCTTTTAAAACCATTTTGAGAAACATATGCCTTAAGTGTGAGTAGGTTATTCTTGTTTATAACAATCTTATTAAAGCAGCCATGATCTAGGAAATGTAATATCATTTTGTCTCATCTTAGCTTCTATGCAGATGGAGGTTTCTACTGGTTTTAATAATACAATTCATTAGTCAGTACATTTTCCTTTATTAACGCTGCAGTTGGTCCTGCTCGATGCTTATTCGATTTTCAAATCAAGAAACATTATTCCTTTTAAAAACCAAGTAATCATTACTCACGAATGAGGTTTCACATAAAATTCATATTAATGAAATTAAGTCAAGTCTCTTATCTTCTAAGATCAAGTCTCTTAACTTCTAAAGTCAATAAACCATTCCTTTTTATCTCTCTTAAGTGTTATACCTAACTTCCCATAAAGCTAGTATAACTCTTAAGCTTTTAAAACCAAGTATTACTCTTCTTTCAAAAAGGTTTCTTAATTCTTTTGAAATACTTCCAGATTCTTATTATTCAAGCTTAAGTCAAAAGACATTGTCGTATAACTACGTTCAGTTAACACACGTACGTCTACCGTACTATATATATATTCCTTTAAAATATCATGCTCAAGAGTATAGGAAGAATCACATACCTCGCGATGATTACCGACAATTAGCAAAACGCTCCACGGCTATAACCCGGCTAGCCTTGTCCACCTTCCGAGTAGTACATGCTACTCGCAGAACATTCAACCAAGAAAGGTTATAAGTCTACTGTAAATACAGTTCCTATGTAAGTACAGTTTAATCTTCTACTTTAATACTCTTCTGATGTGATTTAAGTTCAAGTCTTTTCTGTAATATCCTTCTATTACAGTTCAATTCTCTTCTATGAATCTTATATTCATTTTTATACTACTACAGTATGTAATTCCCAGTTACAATAGAAGGACAGTAGTATTTACCTCGATGAGCCCACAATTATCCAAGTTTAATGTCGATCCTGAGCAACGTTTAGCTCCGATTCTGAACGCTCCAATTCGCTCCAAGAAACCCTTAGAAGTTCTACACAACTTCTATTTAGTACTCCAACCAATTATGGAGATTTTTCCATAGGGTTTCGTTTAGTGGCTAAAGGAAAGTATAGTAGTATTTTCCGGGCTTTTCGTATAGAGGGTACTTGGAAATACTACAAAGGTTTTGGGCTAGAGTATTTGGCATAACAACAATACTTGGAGAGTATTTCTACCAAGAGGGGGGGTGTATTTTTTGAGAACAACTCAAGGTAGGGGGGGTTACCCCTCGGCTAGAACACTACAGCGGGAGGGTGCTCTCGCCAAGGCCTTTCCCAGGGAGGGGGAGTTGGACGAGAGCTCAAAAGGGAGAGGGAGGGATTTTTAGACTTGGAAATGTCTAAGTGTGGATGAAGAAGTTCATCAACTAAGGGGGGTATTTATAGGACAACCAAGGGTCAAGATGAAGCCAAGTGCAAGGCAAGTGTAGGGTATGGATTCATCCATGTGTACCTTATCCATCTACCACACCAACTATCACAAAATATCCTACCTAACCAAGACCCCCATTTCGTCCACTAGCCGCCCACAATCACGTCCAATGTGAGGGTGACACATGTCACCCTCCCGTTGGTCCAAAATGTTTCATCTCTCGGAAAAATCCGCAAAAATAATAAATGATATAGCCGTATTTTTCCCCTCGCAAGTCTTGTAAAACGTTTCGTCAAAAATGATTCTTTCGATACTTGTGAACAAAATTTTCGGTCCTAGCCTAATTTAAGGCTCAAACTTATATACGTACGCCCTCACGTACATACTCCGGAAATACGGGGTATAACATTCTCCCCTCCTTAGAAACATTCGTCCCGAATGTTCCTTCTCAAGACGGATAACGATAAAGTTCCTCTAACAAGTTGCCAACGCCACACCTGGCCACAAAATAACACACGTTCTCTTCCTTCCTTACTCGCCGTACCCTTCTCGAACACTTGAACTCTTCTAGTACACGTACCACACTTCAGTCAATGCTTCTGTTGCCGAACTTTGGAGTCACTACCTCCAAACTGGGTCATTTTACTCGCTTCACTTTCCTCTAAGGCCATTCCCGGCCTTCACGAACCGATTCTGGTAGAACGCATCCACGAATTCATACGATGGTTACCTAAGCTTGGGCCTAGCACCCTCGTGATCCTACCACTTGGCGGGACCACCTCGAACTGACCCAACCCCAAACCGGGCTACGGGTTGACCCGCAACATGGCCCCAACCCGACCCACTTAACGCATCAAGCTCTTGTTCCCCGATCCGGAACAATCTTACCTATACAGGTCATGAAAGCTACCACTTCCATTTTACAACACCTAAGGAATTTATCCCCCAACATATTTCACACATACTAAGTACTTGACAACGACCAACCGTAAAATCATCCACTCAAGACGGCCTTACATCTAAGGTCTCAACTGTAATATTCTAAGGTTCAAAATTTTCTCATCCCCAGACTTACCCTTTTTCACTAACCAGGCTTCTAATCACATTTTAGCACAAAGCTATCCGAACATAACACTTAACACATCATCATAACATCAATAAATACAAGTCTCAAGAGGGTTAAGGATATACCTGAAAATAGGCGGTTCAAAGGACCGCTAAAACTGGGAACTTTCACCGCGACCTCTGTCGTGGCCTGCCGGTGTATGCACATTCTTCCTAGCTATGGAAGGTGAAGAACCTGCAACTGATCTAGTAGTTCAGGCTATCCCACCGTGCTACCTGGTCGGACGGTCTCGTCAAATGGCCCCGCCGGCCGCAAGTATAGCAATCTCCCAAACCAAGACGACATTCCCCATGGGCTTTACCACAACGCCACACCGAGATACGGTGGCCTCATCCGCGAGCACTTCTACTCCTCGAAAATCTGAAACCGGGAGCCCCGACTCGCTCCCGAATATCCCGGCGTCCCGGCGCCGTGGAGGTCCACTGCATCGGGCGGAGGTACATAACTAGTTCACGAGGCGGTCCGCCTCGAAAGTCACCAAAGGACTCGCTGCTCGCCTCTTCTCGCGATCTCGGTCATTCCGACGATCTCTCCGCTCCTCACATCCAAGTGCATAAGCCTGCATGCGGGCAATGTCCATGCCCGGCTGAAGAGCTACACCCGAACAACTCTCTGCTAGGTAATCATCGAGCCCTATAACATATCGGTGCACTCGATCCTCCATACTAGCTACTAACGCGGACGCATCGCCAATGAGTCAAACTCACATTGTACTCCCGAATCAGACGCGTCTTGCTGCAACACCAAATATTTGTCGGCCCGAGCCCTCCTCATCTGTGGAGGCAAGAAATGTGCAAGAAATGCCCCTGAGAACTCGTCCCATATAGCTAGAAGTGCATTCTCTCCCTGGGACAGCTCCCATGAATCAAACCAGTCGACTGCGGTATCACGCAGCCGATGCGAACTTAGGACCACTGACTCGGTCTCCGGCGCTGAACACTCTCATAATCAGAATCGCTTCGGATGAACTCTTGCGGATCATCCTCAGGCCTCGACCCATAAAACCCTGGCGGGCTACAACTCAGAAAATCCCGTAGCCTCAAACTATCTGATCTAGGGTGAACCATGGTGCATCGAACCGCTGCGGCCCACTATCCTCAAGTCCGCCACAACCCCGCCAATAATCGCCCACTCTTGTAACCCATCTCTCTACTCCAGTTGTGGACCGAGGCTCGTATTGTGGTCTCAGAGAGGCCGCCACTGCTCTACTCGCAGCCTCCTTTGCCGCTTCTTCTCGGGCGGGTTTTACGCGAGGCATAATCGTAAAAACGAAATACGTCGAGGGGTCCAACTTGTCACGACCTGCCTGCTCGGATCGTGCCTTACCCGCACCCAAGTAGTCATACATCGTAGAAAATCAGCGAATATAAAACAAGACATGAAATAATTGTAAATGATACACGCTTAGGAAAAGGGTTGCCTTTTCGCATATATACATAAACCAAGGTTTGCGATACATCCCAACTGCATAACATGACTACTGCACTTAAGGAAAATAGATAACTATGGCGGACAGGGCCCCGCCATACCTCGATCGCACAAAACTATCTACAACAGGAGATCATACCCAAAAGTAGAGCCTCGGAGAAGATGGAGCTCGACACCAACGCAAGAGATCCTAAGGATGTGGATCTAGCACCGCTTCCTTACCGCGCAGATGAACGCAGCCCCAAGGAGGTCGATAACAGTACTAAGTATGCGAAATCAGAAAGTACTTAAATGAAAACATATCATTTTTAAAACCGGTTTACAAATATGTATGAAACAACCAAGGAAACCGCACATAGTGCCACATCACAAACAAGAGCAACAATAGGTAAATCAGAATGTCTTTTCTAGGCTGCGAATGATCGGCAGGCCAATTGCGTAGTATCACCATGCAAGCCTAATCACGGACTCCGTAGTCCGCATAGGCCACTCACATAGGCCCGCATAGGTACATAACCCCGCGTCGAGGGTAGCTACTCCTGCATCGCCCCGACTCGTAGTCCGCATGGCCACATAGACCGCATGAGGTATAACCCCGCATCACTAACCCGGAACTCCGTAGCTCGCATAGGTCCTCGGACCCGCATGAGGTATTCTCGAATCATGGTCCTGCATCACCGAAGTCTACCCCGCATCGGAGGCGACTTAACCCCTTAATATGTCAAGAGGTGAGTGATATTACACTAATATAACGACTTATCGTTAAACAACATAAGCACAATAAGAATACTCTCTTATACAAACGTTACAAGACACTAACACACATAGCATCATATCAAGTCTACTTATCAAACCATCTTAATATTTTTTCACAATTCAATATAAGTCATTATAAACACATAGGCAAACTGCTTCTTTTATCATTCTTAAGTGGTTATACTTAACTTCCCATAAGGCTAGTATAACTCTTAAGCTTCGCTTTAAAACCAATTAGTTCTCTTCATAAAAATGATTCAAGATTCTTTTGAAATGTTTTCGGATCTTTATTATTCAAAGCTTAAGCGTGAGGCATTGCCGTAAGTATTATTCAGCTTAAGTCAAAAGACATTGCCGTAGTTATTATTCGATTAACACACGTACGTCACCGCATTACTACATATATACTTTAAAATATCATGCTTTAGGAAGAATCACATACCTTCTCAAATAAAACCACCGCCAAGTTGAATATGTCGCGCAGAGAAATCAACCTATAATAGTCGACACGCCTATCAACGTCTAGACTACTCAGAAACAGATTCTAAGCGAGAGGGTTCTATATCCTACGGAAAATTGGGCAAGACTTCCCTACCGGTGAGCTACTCAAGTCTCATGTGAAAACAGTCCATGTAAGTACAATTTAATTATTCTTCTTTAAACCCTCCTACCGTGATAACAGCTCAATTCTATTCGTAATATTCTTCTAAGTATTTAATACTTATTCTTATACTACTACGGATGTATTCTCTAATTCAAAAGAGGGTTAGGATTATTTACCTCGGTAAGCCCAATAATATCCTAGATAAAAGTCGCGCTGAGCAAGGTTTAGCTCTAGGTTGTACGCTCCCAGAGTCTAAGAAACCTTAGAAGTTCTTCACAACTTCTACTAAGGACTAAGGATTTGGGCTAGGTATTTTGGGCATTATAACAATACTAGAAGGCAACTTTTCTACCAAGGGAGGGGGTAGATTTCGGCTAGGCTAGTGGGCCTCGCCAAACTTTACTCAATGGGGAAAGGTGTTTGGACGAAATGGCTTTAAGGGAGAGGAGAGGATTTTAGACTTGAAAGCTTTTGTGGATGAAGAACTCTTCATCACAAGAGGGTATTTTTAGGTCAAGGTATGGCCAACCTATGGCCAAGATTTAGCCAAGTGCTAGGCAAGTGTAAGGCCAAGATTAGGGCAAGTGAACCTAGCCAACTTGCACAAAAAATATCGTACAAACACATTGACTTGTGCAAAGGCACAAAAACGCAACTCCATGTCCAATTCGTCCCAATGGACGATTTCAAGTCCACCAATTGGAGGGTGCCAAGTGTCGCCCTCCCGTTGGTCCAAAATGTTTCGTCTCTCGGAAAAATCCGCAAAAATACTAAATGACATAGCCGGAATTTTCCCTACGAAAGCTGTGGAAACGTTTCGTCGGAAAATGATTCTTTTAGTGAGTTGTGCACAAATAAAAACGTCCAAGGCTAAAACTTTTAAGGCCAAACTTTCGTACGTACGCCCTTACGTACACACTCCGGAAATACGGGGTATAACATTCTCCCCCCCCTTAGAAACATTCGTCCCGAATGTTCCTTCCCAAGACAGTTAACGATAAGATTCTTCATAACTTAAACAGTTGCAAATGCCACACACGGCCACAGAACAACACTTAGGCATAAACGATAATGAAGATTTACAAGTAGGAAAGTGAATTACCTGGAGGTGTGGGAAATAGGTGAGGATACTTCTGCCTCATGTCTTCCTCGGCTTCCCATGTCATCTCCTCCCTGAGCTCGTTCCGCCACAAGACTTTGACGGAAGCCACGTCCTTGGTCCGCAGACGCCTAACCTGACGATCGATTATCGCTATGGAACCTCTCATACGATAACCCCTGGCCACCGACATCGTCAATCGGTGCACCCTAGATGGATCCCCGATACATCTCCTCAAAGATAGATACGTGAAACACGGATGCATCGCCTCCAGATCGGACGGCAGATCCAACTCGTAGGCAACCTTGCCTACCTCGCAGACAACTCAAACGCCCAATATACCTGGGCCGAAGTTTCTTCTTCCCGAATCTCATCACACCCTTCATGGGTGACACCTTTAGGAAAACCCAATCATGAACCTCGAACTCAAGATGCCGACGACGATGATCTGCATACGACTTGCCGACTCGAGTCATTAATAGCCGCCTCGGATAAGCTTCACTTTATCCATCGCTGCACCAAATCTGGTCCCACTAGCCGCACTCGCCCACATCGAACCAACCTATAGGTGATCCGCACTTCCTTCCATACAAGGCCTCATAAGGCGCCATCCGAATACCGAGTGGTATCTATTATTGTACGCGAACTCAACTAGAGGCAAATGATCCTCCCACTACCTCGAAGTCGATAACACAAAGGCTCGCAGATATCCTCAAGAGTGCGGATAGTGCGCTCGCCCGTCCGTCTGCGTGGATGGAAAGCATTGTGCTCACTCGCCCCTAAACCTCTTCGAAAGACCTCCGAAGTTAGCCGTAAACCGGGCTCCTCTCATGCGATATGATCGAAATAGGGACTCCATGCGATCGACGATCTCTCGGATGTAAAGTCCGCATAATCCTCGGTAGAAAAGTCGCCCCGACGGAAGAAAGTGGGCTGATTTCGTCACCTATCGACGATAACCCATAGAATCATGTCTCTCCGAGTGCGAGGTAATCTCGTGATGAAGTCCATGTTGATCACCTCCCACTTCCGTGTCGGGATCTCTATCGCCGCAACAAACCACCGTGCCTGCGGTGCTCTACCTTCACTGCCGACAACACGGGCACCGAGCTACGAACTCGCAACGCCCTCTTCAAGCCATCCCACCAATACACGATCGGCGTCGTGGTACATCTTGGTCGACCGGATGGATAGAGTAACGCCGCTGTGTGCTTCCCAAGAACTCACGCGAAGTCCTCAAACATCCGAACACACAATCGCCTCAAACCTTAGCACCCCATCGGTGCTACTCAAAAGGACCGCGCCTCACGAAGAGTCAGATCACGATAACGTGTCGAATCGATCCTCAAACTGTTGCCTCTTCACCTCCTCGACGATGGAAGACTCGGCAACCTCACGAACTCGAACCCCACTGCTATCAAAATCAATCAAACGGACACCAAGGCTCGCTAACTGATGCAAATCACGAACCATGTCCCTCCTCTCTAGCTGCACATCTGATAGGCTCCCCATCGACCTACGACTAAGAGCATCTGCCACAACATTGGCTTTCCCCGGGTGGTACAGGATATCAACATCGTAATCCTTAAGCAACTCTAACCACCGTCTCGCCGTAAGTTCGGCTCCTCCGTGAAGATATACCGAGGCTCTTGTGGTCTGTAAAAATATCCACGTGAACCCCATACAAATAGTGCCTCCAGATCTTCAAAGCGTGAATCACAGCCGCCAACTCCAAATCATGGGTGGGGTAGTTCCTCTCGTGTTTCTTCAGCTGTCGGGATGCATATGTTATAACCCTGCCATGCTGCATCAACACACATCCCAACCCGATGCCTGACGCATCACAATACACGACATAACCATCCGACCTGCGGAAGAGTAAGAATGGGCGGCGCCGATCTCTTTCAAAGAATCGAAACCCCGCTCACAAGCATCACCCATCAAACTTGCCGCTTACGAGTCACCTAGTCAATGGTGAAGAGATAGAAGCAAACTTCTCCACGAACCGCCGATAATATCCTGCAAGGCCCAGAAAACTGCGAACCTCTGCCGGAGTAGTAGGTCTAGGCCAAGTCTCGATCGCCGATCTTGGCGTATCCACTCGAATGTCATCACCGACAATATGCCCAAGAAAAGCCACCAAGTCAACCAAAACTCACACTTGGAAAACTTGGCGTATAATCGCTGGTCTCGAGAATCACAAGATCGCCCTCAAATGCTCGCATGCTCCTCGCCTCGAGCGAATAAACCAAGATATCATCAATGAACACTATCACAAACGTGTCCAAAATGGTTTGAACACTCGGTTCATCAAATCCATGAATATCGCGAGCATTGGTCAACCCAAAAGACATGACTGAACTCATAATGCCTGCATCGTCCGAATGCGATCTAGGGACATCCACCTCTCTGACTCGCACCTGATGATAGCCCAATCGCAGATCAATCTTGGAGAAACATCTCGCGCCCTGCAACTGGTCGAACAAATCATCAATACTGGGAAGGTATTCGTTCTTAATGGTCACCTTGTTCACCGCTCAGTAATCAACACGCGCAGCGCCCCGCCCTTCTTCTTCTTCACGAACAATACCGCGCTCCCGGGGAGAAACACTAGCTCGATGAAGCCGCTTCTCCAAAGAAATCCCTAAGCTGATCCTTCAACTCTCTCAACTAGGCAGGTGCCATTCTGTATGGCGGAATGGAAATAGGCCGAGTATCTGGCAATATGTCTATACAAAACTCAATCTCCCTCTCAGGAGGGATACCCGGGAGGTCGTATGGGAACTCTCTGACCACTGGAACTGACGGAAAATCTGGTACCGCAGCTTCAGTAACAAACACCCGAACGAGATGGTAGATATACCCCTTCTGCACCATCTTCCTAGCCTTGAGGTAGGAAATAAACCTACCCCTCGGCGATACCGTGCTCCCCTCCCACTCAACAACCGGCCTCAGAAATCGAACTGCATTACTTTCTCTCTCAGCTTCACATTGGCGTAGTGAAGCTAGCCAATCCATCCCCATGATCACGTCGAAGTCAATCATCTCCAACTCTATCAAGTCGGCTAGGTCCGACGATCAGAATGGTCACAGACAAGCTCTATATACCCGCCGAGCTACCACCGAATCACCCATCGCGTAGCTACCTCGAAAGGGTCTATGGACTCGTGCTCTATCCCTATCCTACTAGCAACAAGGGAGATATATGGACAGAGTAGAACCCGATCTATCAAAGCATACACATCAAACCCAGAACCGATAAGGTACCGTGACGACATCGGTGAGGCCTCACGATCCCGCTTACCGACAGCATAAATGCGGTTCGAGGACCGCTAGAATCGACCCGAGCCACGCACTGCCGTGACTCGGCCGACCACGAGTACCACGCCCCGGCGAGTAATCGTAGGAGATGATGGCGGCAACAGAACACAAGGCCGAGCCCTACCACCAGCCACGCCTGGCCGGACAAGCCTCGCAAAGTGACCACGCCACAATCGTAATAAGCTCCCAAAGCGCACCACACTTCCGTAATGGGATCTACCGCATCGCCACACCGGGTGGTCCCGATCGCCGCACTCTGCTACTCGACGCCCGAAGCCAGGGCCCCGGTGCGCCTCGAATACTCTGCCGGCCTTGAGGGCGCAGAGTGCTCAGCCGGGCCGTGGTGCAAATCTAGATTGGCCGAGGTCGCCCACCACGATAGCCACCGAAGACCTCCCGCCCCGCCCTCTTCTCGCCGCTGTCACAACTCGCTTACCGCGCCTCGCACCAAGAGCATGAGCTCGCATGCGGGTAATGTCCATACCGGTGAAGAGAAACACTCGCATACGACTCACCATATAATCATCTAGCGGTGACGTAGCGGCACCCTATCCTCCATATCTCGCTACTAACGCCGGGACATATCGAGCCAATGAATCAAACTCGACATTGTACTCCCGACAAGGCCCTCTCTCGCCTCGAAGAAAAATCTATCACCGCGCCTCCTCATCTGTGGAGGCAAGAAGTGAGGAAAGCCTCGAGAACTCATCCCAGTAGGCTGGGACGAGTTCTCTCCCCGGGATAACTCCCATGAATCAAACCAATCGACTGCGGTATCACGCAGCCTATGTGAACCAAAGATCACGGACTCGGTCTCCGAAGCCCTGATCACTATCAAAATCATCAGAGCCGACGGATGAACTCCCGCGATCATCCTCCCGCCACCAGAAAACTCTGGCGCTACAACTCAGAAGTCTCGTAGCCTCAAACTCTCGCCTCGGTGATCCACGGTACGACCGGGCTGGATCGAATCGCGATCCACTGTCCTCATGTCCGCCACGATCTTGGCCAATAGTGGGCTATCTCTCAGTACCTAACTCCTCCGCCCCAGCCGTGGGGACGAGGCGCGTGGGTACTGTGGTCTCTGCTGGGGCCGGCGGCGTCGTAGAACTCGCCGTCTCTGGTATAGACTGGGCCCGAGCCCTCGTGACTCTCGGTGCCATACTAGCAGCTCCCTCGGCTGCCTTGCCCTTCTGGGCCCGGGTTGCCTTACGTGGAGGCATAACTGTTACAGAAAAGGAATACGTTAGAGGGGTCCAACTTTAACACAGCTCTAAAGCACGATCTCAGAGTGAGAAGAATGGAAACCAATCCTAAATATCCTATAGCCTCCTGATTATTGGTGTGGTGCACAACACACCGATAATCAAGACTCTACTAGATACGGTCTGTAGACACTTTCCGAGGATTAACTGCTCTGATACCACTTTTGTCACGACCCGTTCCGGGGCCCGTGACTGGTGCCTTACCCGGGCACCCAAGTAGTCATACATCAGAGAAAATCAGCGGAATATAAAACAAGACATGAAATAATTGTAAATGATACGCTTCGAGAAAAGGGTTGCCTTTCGATATATACATAAACCAAGGTTTGCGATACATCCCAATGCATAACATGACTCTGCACCTCTAAGGAAAATAGACAACTATGGCGGGACAGGGCCCCGCCATACCCTGACTGTACAAAACTATCTACAACAGGGAGATCATACCCAAAAGTAGAGCCTCCGGAGAAGATGGAGCTCCTGACACCAACGCAAGAGATCCTAAGGATGTGGATCTAGCACCTGCTTGCCTTTACATGCGGCATGAACGCAGCCCCTCGAAGGAGGTCGATAACAGTACTAAGTATGCGAAATCAGAAAGTACTTAAATGAAAACATATCATTTTAAAGCCGGTTTACAAATATGTATGAAACAACCAAGGAAACCGCATATAGTGCCACATCACAAACAAGAGCAACAATAGGTAAATCAGAACAGTCTTTTCTAGCCGCGAATGATCGCAGGCCAATTGCCCGTAGTATCACCATGCAAGCCTAATCACGACTCCGTAGTCCGCATAGACCGCATGAGGTATAACCCGCATCACTAACACGAACTCCGTAGCTCGCATAGGTCCTCTGGACCCGCATGAGGTATTCTCGAATCATGGTCCTGCATCACCGAGTCTACCCCGCATCGGAGGGCAGCTTAACCCCCGGTAATATGTCAAGAGTTGAGTGATATTAAACTAATATAACAGCTTATCGTTAAACAACATAAGCACAATAAGAATACTCTTATACAAACGTTACAATAAACTAACACACATAGCATCATATCAAGTCTACTTATCAAACCATCTTAATATTTTTTTCACAATTCAATATAAGTCTGTTATAAACACATAGGCAAACTGTTTCTTTTATCATTCTTAAGTGGTTATACTTAACTTCCCATAAGGCTAGTATAACTCTTAAGCTTCGCTTTAAAACCAATTAGTTCTCTTCATAAAAATGATTCAAGATTCTTTTGAAATGTTTTCGATCTTTATTATTCGTGCTTAAGCGTGAGGCATTGCCGTAAGTATTATTCAGCTTAAGTCAAAAGACATTGCCGTAGTTATTATTCGATTAACACATGTACGCTTCACCGTACTACATATATACTTTAAAATATCATGCTTTAGGAAGAATCACATACCTTCTCAGCGAAAACCACCTGCCAAGTTGAATATGTCGCGCGCAGAGAAATCAACCTATAATAGTCAGACACGTCTATCAACGTCTAGACTACTGCAGAAACAGTTCTAAGCAGAGGGTTCTATATCCTACGGAAAATTGGGCAGCACTTCCCTACCCGGTGAGCTACTCAAGTTTACTGTGAAAAAAACAGTCCTATGTAAGTACAATTTGATTATTCTTCTTTTAAACCCTCCTACTGTGATAACAGTTCAATTCTATTCTGTAATATTCTTCTAAGTATTTAATACTTATTCTTATACTACTACAGTATGTATTCTCTAATTCAAAAGAGGGTTAGGATTATTTACCTCGGTAAGCCCAATAATATCCTAGATAAAAGTCGCGCCTGAGCAAGGTTTAGCTCCTAGGTTGTACGCTCCGGTAGCTCCAAGAAACCTTAGAAGTTCTTCACAACTTCTACTAAGGACTAAGGGATTTGGGCTAGGGTATTTTGGGCATTATAACAATACTAGAAGGCAACTTTTCTACCAAGGGAGGGGGGGTAGATTTCGGCTAGGCTGGGGCCTCGCCAAACTCTACTCGGTGGAAAGGTGTTTGGACGAAATGGCTTTAAGGGAGAGGAGAGGATTTTTAGACTTGGAAAGCTTTTGTGGATGAAGAACTCTTCATCACAAGAGGGGTATTTATAGGTCAAGGGATGGCCAACCAAGGGCCAAGATTTAGCCAAGTGCTAGGCAAGTGTAAGGCCAAGATTAGGGCAAGTGTACCTAGCCAACTTGCACACAAAATATCCTACCAACTCCTTGACTTGTGCAAAGGCACAAAAAACGTGCAACTCCATGTCCAATTCGTCCAATGGACGATTTCAAGTCCACCAATTGGAGGGTGCCAAGTGTCGCCCTCCCGTTGGTCCAAAATGTTTCGTCTCTCGGAAAAATCCGCAAAAATACTAAATGACATAGCCGGAATTTTCCTACGAAAGTCAGGGAAACGTTTCGTCGGAAAACGATTCTTTTAGTGAGTTGTGCACAAATAAAAACGTCCAAGGCTAAAACTTTTAAGGCCAAACTTTCGTACGTACGCCCTTACGTACATACTCCGGAAATACGGGGTATAACACAACTTATCACACAGCTCTAAGGCACGATCTCAGAATGAGAATAATGGAAACCAATCCTAAATGTCCTGCAGCCTCCTGATTATAGATGTGGTGCACAACACATCGATAATCAAGACTCTACTAGACACGGTCTGTAGACACTTTCCGAGGACTAACTGCTCTGATACCACTTTTGTCACGACCCGAACCCGTGCCCGTGACTGGTGTCTTACCCCGGGCACCCTAGTGATACAACATTCAGAGAAAAACCAGCGGAAATAAAAACTTAAACATACAATTAGATATGGATCAAGATAAAAGAAAATAGGCCAACCAAAATGGTTGCCTTTCTGCATATATATATATATATCGACATTTGAACAGTTACAATCCTTACAACCCCGCCACAACAAAGCATGCACTCTAAGATTTTTACAACAACTATGACGGACAGGGCCCCGCCATACCGGAATGTACAAGAACCTCTGACTGTGGTAACATACCAAAAGATAAGCCTCAAGGAACGAGCTTCCCAATACGCTGAAATGTGATCCTATAAGCGGGGATCGACAGCCGATGTACCTCTACCTGCGGCATGAACGCAGCCCCCCGAAGGAGGTCAGTACAACAGGTACCAAGTATGTGAAACTAAAATATCAGAAATGAAATCATAATAGTCTATATAAAGCGGAGACATGTATGATAACCAAACTACAAGACACACATATAACGATTATATCAAGTCGTGACTCACGCCTCCAAGTCATCACTGTGCCCGTGGAATTCCTTCCTCACCGCCAGATCTATGATATAACAATACCAAGGAGTATACATGAACACGAGTCCCACCTGTGTCCTAAAACCGTGACGGGCAAGTATAAAGGCATAACTACCAGATCCGACCGTATCAATAATATCGCATAACCATATCATGAAGGCGACACGCGTGCAAGTGCAATAACCTCTACCAGATCCTCCTGCGCCACGTATGACGGGGCAAGTATACGGCTAAGCACGGATCACAACCGTAAGTCACGAAGCTCCATCCAAACACCGACTCGCGAAGGCGACACGTGGCAAGTGCGCGATAGCCTCCACCAGATCCTCCTCGCGCCAATGAGGCGACGGCAAGTGAACCGCTAAGCACGGATCACAACCGTAAGTCACGATACTTCGCCGCGCCGACACGCGTGCGTGCGATAACCTATACGAGATCCACCGCCACGTGTGAAGGGGGCAAGTAAACAAAGCATGCACCATCACAACCGTAAGTCACGATACTTCGCCATAAATAACCATAATGGTCACATGTCCACGTAATCCATCATCGGTGTAGACATGCCCGTAACAATAATAATGGAAGCATACCCGTGGAATCTTCCACACCGCCAGACGCCCAAGTAAGTTCTCAACAAGTCAACCGGCCCTCCATCGAGAGACGCGATAGTATAGAAACACAATTCTTGCACAACAAAGGCTATCAAAGCAAGCATAGTCAAGTTACACAACAACAAGCATAGGCAAGTTACACACAACAAGCATAGGCAGGTTACACACAACTCAAGGTACTTTCATTTTATGTCGAAGTCCGGGTTATAACCCTAAAGTACTACATACGTTAAGTTCTTTTTAAAAGGTCCAATTCTTTTACCAAGGTCACCCGATACCCGTAGTATTAAAATAGAGTGACTCACATTTTAAGTAAACCAAAACACTTTCCCTTTTTAAAATCAAGTAACAACGTTCTTTTCCAAAGGTTCAAGTTTGCCTAGTTTCAATTGCTCAAGTTTCTCATGTTCGAAAGATTTCATAGTTCATAGTATTAATCACTTAATAACATAATCCCTTTTAAAACCATTTTGAGAAACATAAGCCTTAAGTGTGAGTAGGTTATTCTTGTTTATAACAATCTTATTAAAGCAGCCATGATCTAGGAAATGTAATATCATTTTGTCTCATCTTAGCTTCTATGCAGATGGAGGTTTCTACTGGTTTTAATAATACAATTCATTAGTCAGTACATTTTCCTTTATTAACGCTGCAGTGGTCTGTTCGATGCTTATTCTGATTTTCGAAATCAGTAAAACATTATTCCTTTTAAAAACCAAGTAATCATTACTCACGAATGAGGTTTCACATAAAATTCATATTAATGAAATTAAGTCAAGTCTCTTATCTTCTAAGATCAAGTCTCTTAACTTCTAAAGTCAATAAACCATTCCTTTTTATCTCTCTTAAGTGTTATACCTAACTTCCCATAAAGCTAGTATAACTCTTAAGCTTTTAAAACCAAGTATTACTCTTCTTTCAAAAAGGTTTCTTAATTCTTTTGAAATACTTCCAGATTCTTATTATTTAGGCTTAAGTCAAAAGACATTGCCGTATAACTACGTTCAGTTAACACACGTACGTCTACCGTACTATATATATATTCCTTTAAAATATCATGCTCAAGAGTATAGGAAGAATCACATACCTCGCGATGATTACCGACAATTAGCAAAACGCTCCACGGCTATAACCCGGCTAGCCTTGTCCACCTTCCGAGTAGTACATGCTACTCGCAGAACATTCAACCAAGAAAGGTTATAAGTCTACTGTAAATACAGTTCCTATGTAAGTCTGATTTAATCTTCTACTTTAATACTCTTACGATGTGATTTGATTCAAGTCTTTTCTCAGAATATCCTTCTATTACGCTTCAATTATCTTCTATGAATCTTATTTTCATTTTTATACTACAACAGTATGTAATTCCCATACAATAGAAGGATGAGTATTTACCTCGATGAGCCCACAATTATCCAAGTTTAATGTCGATCCTGAGAAACGTTTAGCTCCGATTCTGAACGCTCCAATTCGCTCCAAGAAACCCTTAGAAGTTCTACACAACTTCTACTTAGTACTCCAACCAATTATGGATATTTTTCCATAGGGTTTCGTTTAGTGGCTAAAGGAAAGTATAGTAGTATTTTCCGGGCTTTTCGTATAGAGGGTACTTGGAAATACTACAAAGGTTTTGGGCTAGAGTATTTGGCATAACAACAATACTTGGAGAGGATTTCTACCAAGAGGGGGGGTGTATTTTTTGAGAACAACTCAAGGTAGGGGGGGTTACCCCTCGGCTAGAACACTACAAAGGGGGAGGGGTGCTCTCGGCCAAGGCTTTTCCCAAAGGGGAGGGGGGGGGGGGGAGTTGGACGAGAGCTCACAAGGTAGAGGGAGGGATTTTTAGACTTGTAAATATCTAAGTGTGGATGAAGAAGTTCATCAACTAAGGGGGGTATTTATAGGACAACCAAGGGTCAAGATGAAGCCAAGTGCAAGGCAAGTGTAGGGTGTGGATTCATCCATGTGTACCTTATCCATCTACCACACCAACTATCACAAAATATCCTACCTAACCAAGACCCCCATTTTGTCCACTAGCCGCCCACAATCACGTCCAATGTGAGGGTGACACATGTCACCCTCCCGTTGGTCCAAAATGTTTCATCTCTCGGAAAAATCCGCAAAAATAATAAATGACATAGCCGTATTTTTCCCCTCGCAAGTCTTGTAAAACGTTTCGTCGAAAAAATATTCTTTTCGGTACTTGTGAACAAAATTTTCGGTCCTAGCCTAACTTAAGGCTCAAACTTATATACGTACGCCCTCACGTACATACTCCGGAAATACGGGGTATAACAAGGGGCTTTTGAGAGAAGAAATTTTTTGTTTGTGGTTCTTTAGCCACAAGACTTTAACCCAAGGTTCTTGAGTGTATTGTAAGGATATCTCAATAGAAAGATTGTGGAAAGACGACGTTTTCGTATTAGTCGCAAGGCGGAAACTTAAGAAGTTCTTCATAGACCTATAAGGAGTGCTTGGAGCGGATTGGAACATAAGGAAAGGAGCTAAGAATTGCTAAGGCGCGACTTTGAATCTTGGAAATTTTAAGGGCTTATAAAGGTATAATTTTGTCGTTTTAGTAGTTAAGACTTACTTATTGTTGTAGCTATGGATATTAGCAAGCATGAGTTATATATTATGAGGTTTGATAAGTGTTGTGGCTATTGGAACCCTAATCCGAAAACTAGCATGTTAGCCCTAAGATTTCAATTCAAGTCGATTATTAGTAAAGTCGTCGCATGTTGTAAAAAGAAGGAAATTGTAGTTGTTGAAGTTGTTTATGACTATATAACATGTTAGACCTTAGAACTTGGAATTGGAAAAGGATTGGAAAGGACTTAGTGTTATTATTTATGTTGGCCGAGAATGGCTAGATTATGGAGCTATTTCGTATGAATTGTGGGGCGGAATTTTACACGTATTGTAAGGCGTGTAATCCCCTTTGTTTGGTTGTTGTTTTGAGCCTTAAATGTGGCGTGTTGGTTATTGTATTCGGCCTTGAAAAAGGTGGCAAAGTGAGTAGAAACAAAGGAAGTGCTGCCCGATTTTCCGTAGAATTAGAGACCGTATACTTAGTATTATTCTACGTTAGAGACTAGAAGTTGATAGTCTTGTTGTGACCATTATAGGTTGACACTTCTACGTACGGCGTATTCGTCTTAGCTTGTGGAAATGAGTTTTCTAAAAGTGTAGTAACTTACTTTGAAAAATAGACACACCTTGATACTACGGGTGTTAGTATCTTGGGATTTTACATAAAAAGTTGTCTTTTGACAAGAATGTACGTACGTAGTACTTTGGCTTGTTAAATGAGAATTATTCTATTTGTGCCTTGATAAGTACTTTGGCTTGTTAAATGAGAATTATTCTATTTGTGCCTTGATAAGTACTTTGGCTTGTTAAATGAGAATTATTCTATTTGTGCCTTGATAAGTACTTTGGCTTGTTAAATGAGAATTATTCTATTTGTGCCTTGATAAGTACTTTGGCTTGTTAAATGAGAATTATTCTATTTGTGCCTTGATAAGTACTTTGGCTTGTTAAATGAGGATTATTCTATTTGTGCCTTGATAAGTACTTTGGCTTGTTAATTGAGAATTATTCCATGTGTGCCTTGATAAGTACTTTGGCTTGATTAATTGAGAATTGCCTATGTTTGCTGGTGATAGCCTTTGAGTGCAAGTATTATGTTTTATTGCGTTGCCGCGACTCTCGGTTGGAGGGCCGGCTGTCTTGTTGTAAGTTACTTGGACGTACCGACAGTGATGTGGGATTCCACGGGTATGCTTCCGTTATTTGTAGTACTTGGGTTAAATTCCCGGATTTTTATAAAAGACCTGGTAGTGCTTATGTGTTGTTTGACGGCCGGTCGAGATAGGGTAAGAGTATAAGTGAGGGGTAAACCCCCAAGACGCTATACCACTTTCTCCAGGGTAAGAGTATAAATGAGGGGTAAACCCCCAAGACATTATACCCCCTTCTTGTTTTGTTTGATGGTCGGTCGAGATAGGGTAAGAGTATAAGTGAGCCAGAAACCCCAAGACGCTATACCACCTTCTCCGGGTAAGAGTATAAATGAGGGTAAACCCCAAGACATTATACCCCGCTTGTTTTGTTTGATGGTCGCCAGAGATAGGGTAAGAGTATAAATGCTGGGTAAACCCCAAGACATTATACTCGCTTACCACCGCCGCCTTCCTACTGCCCGCATGCTTTTAGGACACAGTGGGACTTGGTGTTCATGTATGCCTATTGGCGTTATATTATATCATGGATCGCGGAATGGCGGAAGGATTCCACGCATGATTGATATTGTGGCGTGAGACCCATGGTTATATTTTAGAAATGACTTGAGGACACGCGTCCTCGACTTGTTATGATTGCTTATGTGTTGTGCATCAGAGGTTGGTTATCATACATGTCTCTGCTTTGCTTAGATCGTTATGATTTCATTACTGATTTCATCGCTTCACATACTTGGTACATTCTTCAGTCGACCTCCTTCGGGCCTGCTCATACCGCAGTTTAGGTACGCTGTTTGGTGATCGGCAGTGTAGGACCGCTCGAGTTTTGGATAGCTCCTTCGCTCGGAGTTTATCTTTTGTATAAGTTCTTTCAAGATGTGCTTTTGTACGCTTATGGGTACGGGGCCTTGTCCGTCATAGTTCAAGATAACTCTTAGAGGTCCGTATTCATATGTGGATTGGACTCGTACGTGTAGTGTCTTTTGTTATGTATATTATACGGCACTCGGCTTTGCACGCATTTACGATTGGTTTAAAGGAAAAAAAAGGTGTTATTTAATTTCGATTTACTTAGTTGTTAAGGTAGAAGGGTGCCCGGTAGGGCACTGTTATACCCCAGATTATCGTGGTATGTATGCGAGGACGCACGCACGAGCACGAGAAAAATTGGAAAGGAAGAAAGAGTGATTCTTCCACGGAAAAAGTTTCCGCTTTTGTAAGGAAAATGTTCGTTGAAGGGAATTGGGTTCCCAGATTTGGAATTTGGGCTTCTTAGATTATATTAGAATTTTGAGATTTTATTTTCAGAATGGTCACGTGGGGCCCACGAGAAATTTACTGGCTTTATGGGCCCGCTTTGATTTTGAGATTTTGGCCATTTTGGATATTTTGGAAGATGAATTATTTTGGACAGATGGGAGGGCGACACGTGTCACCCCTAGGTGGCTTGGCCGACTACCTTCGGGCACAAGTGCCGACAGAGTCGTTTCGACGAAACGCTTTCCACGACTTTCGTAGGAAAATTCGCTATGTCATTTATAATTTTTGCGGATTTTTCCGAGAGACGAAACATTTTGGACCAACGGAGGGTGACATGTGTCACCTCACATCGAAGCGCGGGCGCAACCTCGACGAATTGGTTCACGTTTTCTTGGCCAATCGCTCCTTGTTTTGGCCTTGTTTGTGGCTTATTTGGTGCCATGTTTTGTGCATTGTTTTGTGGAGTAGGGGCTAGGGTGCACTTGGCTTGATCAAGGCCTTACACTTGCCTTGCACATGGCTTGATCTCGCCATCGTTGGCTTTGGTTTTCCTATAAATACCCCTAAGCTTGAAGACTTCATTCATCCAAAACTTCCAAGTCTTGAAACCTCTCCTCCCCTTTGTGAGCTCTAAGCCGAGAGCCTTCCTCCCCTTTTCGTGGCCTTTGGCCGAGAGGTTCCCCTTCCCCCCTTTGTGGTGCTAGCCGTGGGGTACCCCTAGCCTAGTTGTTTTCAGATAATACCCTCCTCAGTGGTATTGAAATACTTCTCCTAGTAGTGTTATAATGCCCAAAATACCTTAGCCTTTACCTTGTTGTATTCCAAAAGTTACCTCTATACGTAGAGCCCGAAAATACTACCTTTTGTCCTTTTAGTCTCAAACCGAAACCCTAAGGAAATCTTCATGTTGGTTGAAGTATTTGAGTAGAAGTTGGTTAGAACTTCTAAGGGTTGTTTGGAGCGGATTGGAGCGCACGGAGTAGGAGCTAAACCTTGCTCAGGATCGACATTATAAACTTGGATAATTTTGGGCTTGTCGAGGTAAATATTCTTGTCCCCTTATTGTAATTGGAGATTACATGTCAGGAATATATAGTTGAGGTATACTATATATAGAATGAACATTATTGTGCAATGTCTTTTGACTTAAGCCCAATTTAAAGAAGAGAATCGAATCGTAATTACATAGACCGTATTACATGAGACTTGTGTAGCATTGTTGTGTAGTAGAATGGTACACGCCGGTTAGACGATGTAAACCCCCGGTTGGCTTGGTAGCCTCGATAGAGGATGAGATTTACGCTGTTGCGGTGAATCGCCGAATTTTCGTAGAGAACATGGAACCATGCGGTTAGAAGTTAATAGACGTTTGGCCTTATAGGTGGAAGTACTACGAGTAGCGTATTCTACTTGAAGAGTGGAAACGGCTAGCCGTGTTACTGATCGCGAGCGCTTTTGCTTATCGTCGATACTGCCGCGAGGTATGTGAACCTCTTCCTACCCTTCGAGCATGATGTTTTGTAAACTATGTAGTACGCAGACGCATACGTGCTAAATGAGTTGGTTGGTTTAAAACATAGGGTGTTATAATAGCTTTATGGGAAGTTAGTTATAACGACCTTATGTAGGTAAGAATGGTTTATTGATTGTAAAAGTTAAGAGACTTGATATTGAAAGATAAGAGACTTAACTTGTTTTACTTGGTAATTAACTTTTTGTTAAAAGTGTTGTGAAATCTCATCCGCGAGTAATGAGTACTTGGTTTTAAAAAGAGTTAATGTACGTAGTACTTTAGGGTTAAAACCCAGACTTTGATACAAAATGGAAGTACCTTGAGTTGTGTATAACTGGCCTATGCTTGTTGTTGTGTAACTCGCCTATGCTTGTTATGATAGCCTTTGTTGTGCAAATGTTGATATCAGGTGACTTCGTGAGAAAGAGTAGATCTTTTTATAAAAGTCTAGAAGTATGGTAACTTGCTTGAGCTTGTTTGTGATAGCCTGGTTGTGTGGTATATTGTTGTTGATGTCACATGGACATGTCTACACCGAGGTAGAATTCCGGGGGCATGTGGCCATGCGGCAGGGTTGATTACCCGATATATTGTTATTGTGGTTACATGGACATGTCTACACCGAGGTAGAATTCCGAGGGCACGTACGCCAGCAGGTTGATCACCCAAAGATATTGTTGTTCATGTCACTTGGACTTGTCTACACCGATGAAGAATTCCGGGGGCATGTGGCCATGGGGCATTGTTATTATTGTTGCATCATGGGCATGTCTACACCGGCGCAATCCGGGTACGCGCCGTGACGCGAACACGATTGATGTTGTGGGCGTGAGACCCATAGTTATATTTGAGTGATGACTTGAGGCGTGAGTCCTCGACTTGATATGATCGCTTATGTTGTGAATCGTAGTTTTGTTATCATACATGTCTCTCTGTTCTTATATAGACGTTATGATTTCATTTACTGATTTTTTTCTGCCACATACTTGGTACTGTTGCATCGACCTCTCGGCCGCGTCATGCCGCAGTAGAGTACATCCAGAGTGGATCCTCGCCATAGGATCACCGCTCAACAGATTGGGAAGCTCCGTTTCTCCGAGGCTTATTCTTTGGTAGGTGTTCCCTGAGTTCTAGGTTCTTGTAAATTCAGGGGTATGGCTGTGCCCTGTCCAGTCATAGTCATAGTATATATTAGAGGTCTGTAGTACTGTTGAGGGAAGGGTTGTAAAAGGATAAAACTGTCGGGTTTTATGTATATACCAAGGCAACTGTTTTGGCCTGCTTATTTATTATATCTCTTGTTTCATGACTCATGTTTTATTTTCCGCCGTTTCTCCGATGTTGTATCACTAGGGTGCCAGGTAAGACACGACCACGCCCGACCGGCGTGACATAGTGGTATCGTGAGCGCTTAGTCCTCGGAAAGTGTCTACGCACCGTGTCAGTAGAGTCTTGATTATCGGTGTGTTGTGCACCACATCTATAATCGTGAGGCTATAGGACATTTAGGATTGGTTTCCATTCTTCTCATTACGAGATCGTGCCTTAGAGCCGTGTTGTAAGTTGGACCTTTGACGTATTTCATTTTACCGCTTATGCCTCCGCAAAGGCAACCCCGCCCAGAAAGGCAAGGCAGCCGAGGAGCCGCTAGTGAGATACAGAGTACGAGGGCGCAGCGGCCAAGACTGAGATTGTGCTTGACGGCGAAGCCAGGACGCCGCCTTCAAAGAGAGTTTAGAGCCGCAGCAGTGGGCTGCTGAGACCACAAGACTGAGCCTCCGGTCCCCACACCGGAGCAGATGACGGGGTACAAGGAGATGGCCCGCTTGCCGCCGTGGTCGTGGGCCGATATGAGGATAGGCCGACGCAGCAGCCAGCCCAATAGCACCGATGGTTCGCCCCGAGCGTATAGTTTGAGGCTACGGACTTTACGAGTCAGAGCCCGCGAGTTTTATGGGTCGAGGCACGAGGATGATCCGCAGGAGTTCATCCGCAGCTACTGGGTCGCGAGAGTGATCAAGGCTTCGAGACCGAGTCGGTGGTCTTAGGTTCGTGACGGCCGCGTGATACCGCAATGATCGTTTGATTCGTGAGCTGTCCCGGGGAGAGAATGCACTTCCAGCCGTTTGAGACGAGTTTTCGGGGGCCTTCCTGGCACATTTCTTGCCTCCACATATGAGGAGGGCTCGGGCCGACAGATTTTTGATGTTGAGGCAGAACGGGCGTACAGTTCGGGAGTACAACGTGGAGTTTGACTCGTTGGCTCGGTATGTCCCCGCTTTAGTGGCAACCATGGAGGATAGAGTGCACCGCTACGTCACCGGATTAGATGATTGCTTGACAGAGGCTTGTTCGAGTGTAGCTCTTCACCGCATGGACATTGCCCGCATGCAGCTCATGCGACCGGGATGCGAGGCACGAGAGGTCGACGGAATGACCAAGATCAGCAGAAGAGGCCGAACAACAGTGGTCCTTTGGTGACTTTCGAGGCGGACCGCCAAGAAAGATACTAGTTTTGTACCTCCGCCAGGCAGAGTGGCCTCCACAACCTTGAGCATCCAGAGTATTCGGAGCAGTCGTGGCTCCGGGTTGAGTTTCGCGGAAGGCGGTGTTGGCGGACGCGGTCACCCCTACCTCGGTGGTCGATGTGGTAGACCGCATTTCGGGAGTGTCGTGGTGCCAAGGAGCTTGCTATTTTGCGGCCAGCGGGCCATTTTGCGGAACTGTCCGACCAAGGGTAGCACGGATGTTACGACTCACCTTCGTGATCGGGCGTGTTC
Organism: Przewalskia tangutica; assembly: GCA_029844215.1. NCBI lineage: Eukaryota > Viridiplantae > Streptophyta > Magnoliopsida > Solanales > Solanaceae > Przewalskia > Przewalskia tangutica. The sequence continues at coordinate 74,129,672 of CM056723.1, read as the reverse complement.
ATCACTTTCACTAGCTACGCCTGGCAGTGGACCGTGATTAGAAATGCGCTAGAGACAGGTATATCCTTAACCCTCTAGAGTTTTGTATGCTTGTTATGTTAATGTGTTTAGTGTTATGTTCGGATAGCTTTGTGCTAAAATGTGATTTAGGAACATGGTTAGTTGGAAGGATAAGTATGGAGGCATGGTAAGTGTGAACCTTAGAATATTTCACGATTGAGACCTTAGAGGTAAGGTCGTCTTGTGTAAAAGATTTATTTTATGTTTGACCTTTATCAGAGTGCGTAGTATACGTGGGTTTTATTTGTGTGATAAGTCCATGGGTAGTGTGAGATGGAAGTGGTAGCTTTCATGACGTATGTTAGTAAGATTGTTCCGTATCAGGGAACAAGGGTTTCATGGATTGTGGTCGGGTTGAGGACCATTTGCGGTCAACCCGTAGCCCGGTTTTAGGTGGGGTCAGTTCTGGGTGGTCCCGCCAGTTGGTAGGGTCACGAGGGTGCTAGGCCCCATTTTAGTTAATCATCGTATGAGTTCGTGGACGCGTTCGACCAGAAGCGGTTCGTAAAGGCCGGAATGGCCTTAAGGAAGTTTGAGGTTAGTAAGATGACCAAGTTTGAGGTAGTGACTCCGCAGATTTTTGGGAACGGAAGTAATGACTGAAGTATGGTACGTCCGAGAGTTCAAGTGTTCGAGAAGGGCACGACGAGTAAGGAAGGAAGAGAACGTGTTATTTCGCGCTGCCGTGGCGTTGACAACTTGTTAGAGGAACTTCATCGATATCCGTCTTGAGAAGGAACATTCGGACGAATGTTTCTAAGAGGGAGAATGTTATACCGTATTCTCGTGGTATGTATAGGACGACGCATTTGCGAGCACGCAGAAAAATTGGAAAGGAAGAAAGAGGTGATTCTTCCACGGAAAAAGTTTCCGGTTTTTGTAAGGAAAATGTTCGTTGAAGGGAATTGGGTTCCCAGATTTGGAATTTGGGCTTCTTAGATTATATTAGAATTTTGAGATTTTATTTTCGGAAATGGTCACGTGGGGCCACGGGAGAAATTTACGGTTTTATGGGGCCCGCTTTGATTTTGAGATTTTGGCCATTTTGGATATTTTTGGAAGATGAATTATTTTGGACAGGTAGGAGGGCGACACGTGTCACCCCCACTCAGGTGTCTTGCCGACTACCTTTGGGGCACAGTTGCCGACAGAGTCGTTGACGAAACGTTTCCATTAACTTCGTAGGGAAAATTCGCTATGTCATTTATAATTTTGCGGATTTTTCCGAGAGACGAAACATTTTGGACCAACGGGAGGGTGACATGTCACCTCACATCGGAAGCAAGCGGCAACCTCGACGAATTGTTCACGTTTTCGCCAATTGGCTCCTTGTTTTGGCCTTGTTTTGTGGCTTGTTTGGTGCCATGTTTTGTGCATTGTTTTGTGGAGTAGGGGCTAGGGTGCACTTGGCTTGATCAAGGCCTTACACTTGCCTTGCACATGGCTTGATCTTGGCCATTGGTTGGCTTTTGGTTTTGCTATAAATACCCCCCTAAGCTTGAAGACTTCATTCATCCAAAACTTCCAAGTCTTGAAACCCTCTCCTCCCCCTTTGTGAGCTCTAAGCCGAGAGCCTTCCCCCTCCCCCTTTTCGTGTGGCCTTTGGCCGAGAGGTTCCCCTTCCCCCCTTTGTGGTGCTAGCCGTGGGGTACCCCCCCCTAGCCTAGTTGTTTTCGTATAATACCCCTCCCTTGTGGTATTGAAATACTTCTCCTAGTATTGTTATAATGCCCAAAATACCTTAGCCTTTACCTTGTTGTATTCCAAAAGTTACCTCTATACGTAGAGCCCGGAAATACTACCTTTTGTCCTTTTAGTCTCAAACCGAAACCCTAAGGAAATCTTCATAGTTGGTTGAAGTATTTGAGTAGAAGTTGGTTAGAACTTCTAAGGGTTGTTTGGAGCGGATTGAGCGCATGCAGAGTAGAGCTAAACTTGCTCAGATCGACATTATAAACTTGGATAATTTTGGGCTTGTCGAGGTAAATATTCTTGTCCCCTTATTGTAATTGAGATTACATGTTGTAGGAATATATAGTTGAGGTATACTATATATAGAATCAACATTATTGTGCGGCAATGTCTTTTGACTTAAGCCCAATTTAAAGAAGAGAATCGAATGTAATTACATAGGCGTATCAGACATGAGACTTGTGTAGCATTGTTGTGTAGTAGAATGGTACACGTCCGGTTAGACGTGTAAACCCCCCCCCCCTGGTTGGCTTGGTAGCCGGCCTCGATAGAGGAGGAGATTTACGCTGTTGCGGGGGGGGGGAGGTGCTGCCGAATTTTCTGTAGAACATGGAACCATGCGGTTAGAAGTTAATAGACGTTTGTGGCCTTATAGGTGGAAGTACTACGAGTAGCGTATTCTACTTGAAGAGTGGAAACGGCTAGCCAGGTTACAGTACTGTGGAGCGTTTTGCTTATTGTCGATACTCGTCGCGAGGTATGTGAACCTCTTCCTACCCTTCGAGCATGATGTTTTGTAAACTATGTAGTACGGTAGACGTACATGTGCTAAATGAGTTGGTTGGTTTAAAACATAGGGTGTTATAATAGCTTTATGGGAAGTTAGTTATAACGACCTTATGTAGGTAAGAATGGTTTATTGATTGTAAAAGTTAAGAGACTTGATATTGAAAGATAAGAGACTTAACTTGTTTTACTTGGTAATTAACTTTTTGTTAAAAGTGTTGTGAAATCTCATCCGCGAGTAATGAGTACTTGGTTTTAAAAAGAGTTAATGTACGTAGTACTTTAGGGTTAAAACCCAGACTTTGATACAAAATGGAAGTATCTTGAGTTGTATAAGCGCCTATGCTTGTTGTTGTGTAACTCGCCTATGCTTGTTATGATAGCCTTTGTTGTGCAAATGTTGATATCGTGTGACTTCGTGAGAAAGAGTAGATCTTTTATAAAAGTCTAGAAGTATGGTAACTTGCTTGAGCTTGTTTGTGATAGCTTTGGTTGTGTGGTATATTGTTGTTGATGTCACGTGGACATGTCTACACCGAGGTAGAATTCCGGGGCATGTACGCGGCGGGGTTGATTACCCGATATATTGTTATTGTGGTTACATGGACATGTCTACACCGAGGTAGAATTCCGGGGCATGTGGCCACGTGGCGTGGTTGATCACCCAAAGATATTGTTGTTGATGTCACATGGACGCGTTCTACACCGAGGTAGAATTCCGGCACGTGGCCATGGGCATTGTTATTATTGTTGCATCATGGGCATGTCTACACCGATGCAGACCGGCACGCGGCCGTGATGCGAACACGATTGATGTTGTGGGCGTGAGACCCATAGTTATATTTGAGTGATGACTTGAGGCGTGAGTCACGACTTGACATGATCGCTTTTATGTTGTGAATCGTAGTTTTGTTATCATACATGTCTCATGTTCTTATATAGATCGTTATGATTTCATTTACTGATTTTTTTACGATTTCACATACTTGGTACATGTCAGACCGACTTCTGGGCCGCGTTCATGCCGCAGTAGAGTACATCGGTAGTGGATCCTCGCCATGGATCACCGCTCAACAGATTGGGAAGCTCCGCTTTCTCGGAGGCTTATTCTTTGTATGTGTTCCCCGAGTTGTAGGTTCTTGTACATCTGTGGGGGTATGGCGGGCCCCGTCCCGTCATAGTCATTGTAAATCTTAAGGTCTGTAGTAATGTTGCAAGTGTGGTTGTAAAAGGATTAAACTGTTCGGTTTTATGTATATCAAGGCAAATGCTTGGTTGGCTGCTTATTTATTATATCTCTTGTTTCATGACTCATGTTTTATTTTCCGGTTTCTCTCGATGTTGTATCACTAGGGTGCCCGGTAAGGCACGACCACGGCCCGACTGGGCGTGATAAAGACCACCACGCCCCGGTTCAGCGTGACAGAGTGATATCGAGCGATCGACCTCGGAATGTCTACAGACCGTGTCTAGTAGAGTCTTGATTATCGGTGTTGCGCATCACACCCATAAACAGAGGCTACAGGACATTTAGGAGTTGGTTTCTATTCTTCTCACTCTAAGATCGTGCCATGTAGCCGTTAGTAAGATAATTCCTCTCCGACGTATTGTTGTTACGATTATGCCTCGGAGGGCAACACCCGCCAGATGGGCAAAGGAGTAGCAGAGCTACTAGTCGACTCGAGAGTTGATAGGGCTTATGCGTGGTATACCGGATAGTGTGCGCAATCGGCGAAGTTCTTCTGCGCCAGTTTTGAGGCCCCAGCACGAGCCTCCGGTTTCGATTAGGGAAGACTTTAGGGTCATGAAGGAAGAAGCCATTATGTTATTGACCAAGATAGCAGTGCTACAGTTTCATCAGTAGGAGGTTATTCGGCCAAGACAGCATGTGTGTACAGAGGGTAGAGGCCAACGCGAGATCAAAGATAAGAGGCTAGACCGTTGGTTATTCCGGTGAGTTTTGGACGAGCGCCTCAAGAAAGTGAGATATTCGTCCCACCTACCCAGACATACCCCGTAGCTCACGGTTGGGATATCGACCCCACAAGGTATTTAGGAGCGGTCCAAGCTCCGTGAGTCGAGGTTCTCGAGAGCGAGCAGGATTTTCTGCCGAGGCCACCTATTCCTCGCCAGACGGGATGTGTAAGCGTCATTCGGGGAAATGCTGTTATGACACAGATGGTTGTTATTATTGTGGACGTCCGGGCCACAAGAAGTGGGAATGTCCGGTTAGAAAGAGCGCCGGTAAGGTGGCTCAGCCTATGAGGCAGATGGTTGATTATCTTTCCTCCAGATCCGCGTTCCCAGCAGGGTGTTCAGATGTCAGCCAGCCGTGGTAGAGGTCAGGGTGGTGTTTATAGTTCTGGCGGTCCTTCGAACCGCAGAGGTGACGTGACTACTGGACAGGATCAGGAGGCGTCATCGCATGGGGTTGCAGGTATATTTTGATTCTTTTGAATCATACGTGCATTGATAGATTCAGATTTTATCCTAGTGTATATATTTTCCCTTTATTGCTAGAGTTGTAAAGTGATAGTACCCCAGAGGTAGGGATACCTTGATTAGTAAAGTGAGAAGTTAAGAATGTTGACAAGAATGGTAAGTGAACTGAGACTATAGTTGTGTAGAGCTCACAAGTAGTAATTGCCCATGCAAATGTAAGACCGATAGGGAAGAATGTGCAGTAGGAATACTTTGGCTTATGTGACAAACCTCTTGTGAATGGGAGGATAGGGTGAGAAGTACCTTGAGATAAGGGGGAGATTTATTTCAGACTAGGAATGAGAAATTAAGTGTGACGATGAGTCGGGCTATGGACTCATCTCGGGTCAACCGGTAGTATGGAATGGGGTGATGTCAGTTGGTAGTGGTCCCGTTATGTGGTAGGATCCCGAGGATGCCAGGCCCAAGTTTAGTTAATCGTTGTACGAGTTCGTGGATGCGTTCCACCGGAACTAGGTTGTAAGGACCGAGAAGAGCCTTAACGGGAATGTAAGTAACAATATGGCCAAGTTTGGATAGTAACTCCAAGGATTGGAGAACAGAAATAATATTTGAGATTTTGTACGTGTACTAGATAAGTTTGAAAGTACGAGAAAGTATGACAAGTAAGGAAAGAAAGTAACCTCTAAAGATCTTGTTTGTGATAAGGCTGTAACCTTCGAGTTTTGTGAGAAGGGGTCGCGGACGGAAGGTCCATTGATATGTTTACGTATGTTTTGTGGTGGCCATGTGTGGCATCGTTGGTCTGGTGCAGTTTGATCGATAGGCATAGTGTAGAGTTTATGCCGGAGTTTGTATAGATTGAAAACCGACTAAGAACATTCGGGGACGAATGTTTCTAAGGGGGGAAGAATGTTACACCCCGTAAGTCCAGGACATGTATAAGAGAATGTACGTAAGGAATCAAGACTTGAAAATTGGTACGAAAGGAAGAATTGTTTTTCCGACAGAAAATCTTCGGGACGTCGGAAAGGAAAAATGTTCGTTGTTGAGAATTGGATTCTCAAAATGCATTATTTGAAGAGTATGGAACCTATTAACATTATGGAAATTTATTTTTACGGATTTGGTCACGTGGGGCCCACCCGAGGAATTTTACGTTTTGTGGGGCCCACGAGGGTTACGAAATTTTATGGACGAATGGGAGGGCGACACGTGGCACCCCTCCCACATGGCTTGGTCGATTTATGCAAAGGGCAAAAGGGTCATTTGACAATTGTGTAGATGAGAAAGTCTTGCTAAGTTAGAGCTTGAGATTGTTGACCAAGGTCAACTTGTCCACTTGGGCTTGATCCATGTGATCTTCATCCTAGCCTTCCATTTGGTTTTATCCTAGCCTTTGATTTATTTATATATACTACTACTACTACTACTAGTAGCAAGACATCCACACTTAGAAAAAATTGAAGAACATTTGTTCTTGTCTGTGAGCTCCTACCAGCCGGGCTTTTGAGAGAAGAAATTTTTCGTTTGTGGTTCTTTAGCCACAAGACTTTAACCCAAGGTTCTTGAGTGTATTGTAAGGATATCTCAATAGAAAGATTGCGGAAAGACGACGTTTTCGTATTAGTCGCAAGGCGGAAACTTAAGAAGTTCTTCAACTTTGAAGTTGGAACTTGAAGATGGGTTCTTCATAGACCTTTAAGGAGTGCTTGGAGCGGATTGGAACATAAGGAAAGGAGCTAAGAATTGCTAAGGCGCGACTTTGAATCTTGGAAATTATAAGGGCTTATAAAGGTATAATTTTGTCGTTTTAGTAGTTAAGACTTACTTATTGTTGTAGCTATGTATATTAGCAAGCATGAGTTATATATTATGAGGTTTGATAAGTGTTGTGGCTTTTGGAACCCTAATCCGAAAACTAGCCTGTTAGCCCTAAGATTTCAATTCAAGTCGATTATTAGTAAAGTCGTCGCATGTTGTAAAAAGAAGGAAATTGTAGTTGTTGAAGTTGTTTATGACTATATAACATGTTAGACCTTAGAACTTGAAATTGGAAAAGGATTGGAAAGGACTTAGTGTTATTATTTATGTTGGCCGAGAATGGCTAGATTATGGAGCTATTTCGTATGAATTGTGGGGCGGAATTTTACACGTATTGTAAGGCGTGTAATCCCCTTTGTTTGGTTGTTGTTTTGAGCCTTAAATGTGGCGTGTTGGTTATTGTATTCGGCCTTGAAAAAGGTGGCAAAGTGAGTAGAAACAAAGGAAGTGCTGCCCGATTTTCCGTAGAATTAGAGACCGTATACTTAGTATTATTCTACGTTAGAGACTAGAAGTTGATAGTCTTGTTGTGACCATTATAGGTTGACACTTCTACGTACGGCGTATTCGGCTTAGCTTGTGGATTTAGCCGAAAAGGTATGTGAACTATCTCCTCTTCTAGCATGATTCCTTAAGATCAAGAAACTACGTCCTACTCCTTAAATGATCCATCCCTTGGTTGTATTTGGATTGCCTAAAATAGAATTTGTTCTATGTACTTCCTTGAGTGTACTTTGATGTTTAAATTGTAAGTTGTATAATCCATTTCCTTAGTGAAGTTTGGATTCTTAAAAGTGAAAGTATTTTACTTAAAGTACATAGAGTCTTGAAAAGGAAGTGGTTTCCAAATATTTTGGCTAGTGCCTTAGTTCCAAAACCTAAAGGTCATTATAATGACTTTAGGGAAGTCAAAGGAGTGATTTACTTAATTGTTTTAAAAGAGGAGAAATGACATGATTTAAGAGAAGTAACTTGTTTTAAAGGTGTAAGTTACTTGAGGTTTAAAAGTAGAAGAAACTTGTTTTCTAAATATTAAGAGACTTGAAGTATTTTGAAAGTTAAGAACTTGATTTGTAAGTATGTGATACTTGGTTTTAAAAGTATAAGTCTCTTGGTAATAAAAATAATGAAATTGTCTAAAACCATAAAGGGTTATAACGGCTTTATGGGAAGTTGGTTATAACGGCTTTATGGAAGGTTAAGAAAGTTGTCTATTTTGATTATTGGGCATAAGTTGCCTAGATTAGGAAAATTTGAAGTTACTTGATTTCAAGCTTTGAAATGGGTTTTCTAAAAGTGTAGTAACTTACTTTGAAAAATAGACACACCTTGATACTACGGGTGTTAGTATCTTGGGATTTTACATAAAAAGGAGTCTTTTGACAAGAATGTACGTACGTAGTACTTTGGCTTGTTAAATGAGAATTATTCTATTTGTGCCTTGATAAGTACTTTGGCTTGTTAAATGAGAATTATTCTATTTGTGCCTTGATAAGTACTTTGGCTTGTTAAATGAGAATTATTCTATTTGTGCCTTGATAAGTACTTTGGCTTGTTAAATGAGGATTATTCTATTTGTGCCTTGATAAGTACTTTGGCTTGTTAATTGAGAATTATTCCATGTGTGCCTTGATAAGTACTTTGTCTTGATTAATTGAGAATTGCCTATGTGTGCTGGTGATAGCCTTTGAGTGCAAGTATTATGTTTTATTGCCTTGTCGCGACTCTCGGTTGGAGGGCATTTGTCTTGTTGTAAGTTACTTGGACGCACAAGCGGTGATGTGGGATTCCACGGTATGCTTCCGTTATTTGTAGTACTTGGGTTAAATTCAATTTTTATAAAAGACACAGTAGTGCTTATATGTTGTTTGACGGCCTACGAGATAGGGTAAGAGTATAAGTGAGGTAAACCCCAAGACGCTATACCACTTTCTCCAGGGTAAGAGTATAAATGAGGGGTAAACCCCCAAGACATTATACCCCCTGCTTGTTTTGTTTGATGGTCGGTCGAGATAGGGTAAGAGTATAAGTGAGGGGTAAACCCCCAAGACGCTATACCACCTTCTCCAGGTAAGAGTATAAATGGCGGTAAACCCCAAGACATTATACCCCGCTTGTTTTGTTTGATGGTCGCCAGAGATAGGGTAAGAGTATAAATGAGGGTAAACCCCAAGACATTATACTTCGCTTACCACCGCCGCCTTCCTACTTGCCCGCATGCTTTTAGGACACAGTGGGACTTGGTGTTCATGTATGCCTATTGGCGTTATATTATATCATGGATCGCGGTGAGGAAGGATTCCACGCATGATTGATATTGTGGGCGTGAGACCCATGGTTATATTTTAGAAATGACTTGAGGCATACGCCACGACTTGTTATGATCGCTTATGTGTTGCAGATCAGAGGTTGGTTATCATACATGTCTCTGCTTTTGCTTAGATCGGTATGATTTCATTACGATTTCATGCTTTCACATACTTGGTACATTCTTCAGATCGACCTCCTTCGGGCTGCTCACGCCGCAGTTTAGGTACGTTGTTTGGTGATCGGCAGTGTAGGACCGCTCGAGTTTTGGATAGCTCCTTCGCTCGAGTTTATCTTTTTGGTATAAGTTCTTTCAAGACATGTGCTTTTGTACGCATGGGTACGGCGGGGCCTTGTCCCGTCATAGTTCAGTATAACTCTTAGAGGTCTGTATTCATATGTGGGATTGGACTCATGTACGGTGTAGTGTCTTTTGTTATGTATATTATATGGCAGCCTTGTCGGCTTTGACCTTGCACATACGATTGGTTTAAAGGAAAAAAAAAAGAGGTGTTATTTAATTTCCGCAGTTTACTTAGTTGTTAAGGTAGAAGGGTGCCCAGGTAGGGCACCAGTCACGGGCCCCGGGGTTCGGGGCGTGACAACCCGCCCGTAGTATCATTAAGAAATCCTACTCCTGAGACTATTTCACCCGCAAAGGTCGTATGGACCCGCATGAGGTAACTTCCTCGCATAGACTGTATCCGCCCGCATAGGTCGTATAGACCCGCATGAGGTATTCCTCGCATAGGACTGGTCTGCCCCGCATAAGACTATTTCACCCACATAAGCCCTTACGGACTCGCATGAGGTATTCCTCGCATCATGGGTAGCAAATCCACGGAATATGCAAATGCCATAAACCCGGGGAATGACCCCGTAATGAATAATATATCACTAGCACAACCGGCTATCATACATAACATAAGCACTACCGACATATCATACATAACATAAGCACTACCGGCTTATCGTACATAACATAAGCAAGTTAAGAAATCCCCCTAACTTCTTATTAGTCTTACACATATACACTCTCATTTTAGTTTACTTAAGGCACTATCATGTCATTATAAAAATCCGGGAATTTAACCCAAAGTGCTACGTACTTTTACTCCTTTTAAAAATGACTCTTTTTCATATAAAACTTCCAAGATACTAATAATCGTAGTATCAAGTCATATTTACTTTTCAAGACAAGTCACAATACCTTTTTAGAAATACTTTTAGGCTTCTAAATCAAGTGACTTCTTTCTTTTTAAAACCTTAAGCAATTGATGCCTTCAAATCAATTTGCCTTTCATTATTTCAAGTCATTTATCATACTTGCATTACTTAGAGTAAACCACTCTTTTTAACTTTCCATAAAGCTATTGTAACCAACTTCCCATAAAGCCGTTATACTAGCTTTATGCCTTAGATACTTACATTCTTCTTTATAACTAAAAGACTTAAATTTTCCCAACAAAACAAGTATCAAAAATACTTTCAAAATACTCAAAGTCTCTTAAGTTTTAGAAACCAAGATATCCTTAATATTTTTAAACAAGTGAGTTAATTCCCTAACTCAACCAATTTGAACATTCTTAAGATAAGCCAAGGATATCAAATGGACTAGATTCGTCAAAATCTCGTACGTCTACCGTACTACATATTTACAACTATTCATGCTCAAGAGATAGGAAAGTCCACATACCTCTTCGGTTCAATCCACTTGCTAAGTCCAAAATGTCGTACGTAGTAATTAACTTCTTACTTCAAACGTAGAATATTGCAAGTGCAAAGTCACTAAATTCTACGAAAACTCGGACAACACTTCCTTTGTTTCTACATACTTTTCCACCTTTTTCAAGGACCGAATTCAAGAACCAAACACGCCACATTTAAGGCCCAACAATGTAGTTATCAATAGGGGATTACACGCCTACAATACGTGTAAAATTCCGCCCCACAAATTAATATCAAACTAGTCCAACATACAAAGTCATTCTCGGCCAAAGGTGTCACAACATATCTTCCTTTCCAATTCCTTTTCAATTCAAGTTGTTTAGTATAACATGTTATCAAGCCGCAATCGATTATAACTACTACACTCTTCAAGTAGGTAACATGCGACAATTCTAATTAACGACCAAATTGTATTTCAATTTCAAATGGCTCACAATGTCATTTCGGATTAGGCTTCTACAATCCATATCACTTATCAATCTTCAATACATATACTTCATGCTAGTTAAAATTTAAGGCTACAACAATGTGTAATCTTATAATACTTAAGAGAACAAGATTGTTACCTTAACGAGCCTTAATCCACTTCAAGATCCGAAGTCGCTCCCTAGCAACTTAGAGCCTCTCTGTGACACTCCAATCCGCCACTTGAAGCCCTTAGAAGATCACAAACAACTTTTCTTTAATCTTCCAATCCAAACCTAGGAAAGTGAATAGGTTTTCACCTTGCGACTAATACGAAAACGCCACTTTTCCGGGATCTTTCTATTGATATACCCTTAAAATACCCTTAGGAACCTTGGTTTAACGTATGGAGATTATTGAACAACAAACGAAAAAAATTCATGAAGGGAAGAGGGCAAACCCGAGAGCACATCTCTCACTCTCAAGTTTCCTTGTTTTTTTTCTAAGTGTTATGAGACTTGTATTGCAATATAGATGACTATATAATTGAATGGAGAGTTGAGATTACAACATATGTTGGGTTAGGATGAAAGGGATTTAAATATCTTGACTTAGGTGAGCTTGTTGACTTGGTCAACTATGTCAAGCCTTAGCATTGCAAGACTTGACAATTTGGACCTTGTCCATTTCGTCCAAGCCCATATGAGTGGGGGGGTTGACACGTGTCACCCTCCCATTCGTCCATAATATTTCGTTTTCCGACAATTCCATAATTCCGATAAATTTTTACTCGTCTAAAATCTTAACATTTTGAGTTCTTACGTGCTTTCTTATAAACATATCTTGGAATTTTGGGTTGTAACATTTTTCCCCCCTTAGAAACATTCGTCCCCGAATGTTCTTTTGGGAGTCAAACTTAAAGATAGCGACATAGTCTCCTTACAACCCCTACATACCAATAATGCCACATGTGGCCACATAATCATACTCATACTAAAATTTCAAGCTGAACCCAATGTGTCAACGTCAGTTATCTGCATAAAGCTTCTGCTGACTCTGAGCTTACTAATAATCTTTCCTGGATAAGCTTCGCCTTATCCACAGCCCGCTGAATCAAGTCTGGACCAAATAACTGAACCTCGCATACGTCGAACCAACCAACCGGCGATCTACACTTTATTACATACAAGGCCTCATACAGGGCCATCCGAATACTGGAAGGGTATCTGTTATCGTACGTAACTCAACAAGAGGCAAATAATTCTCCCAGCTAACTCTGAAATCAATAACATCGGCCCGCAACCTATCCTCAAGTGCATGGATAGTACGTTCTGCCCGCCCGTCGGTCTGAGGGTGTAATGCAACACTTAGACTCACCGGTGTCCCTAATCCCTTCTGAAAAACCTCCAGAAGTTATCCGTAACCGAGCTCATCTGTCTGACATCATAAAAGTAGGAACCCCGTGCAGTCTCACAATCTCCCTGCTATATAAGCTAGCATAATCCTCAGTCGAGTAAGTGGTCCTGACCGGAAAAACACGGCTGGTTTCGTCAGCCTGTTTACAATGACCCCTAGGGAGTCGCACTTCCTCTGAGTACGATGCCACCCTGTAACAAGATCCATATTAATCACCTCCCATATCTAAGTCGGGATCTAAATTGCCTGTAATAGCCTACTGGGCTTCTGGTGTTCAACCTTGACCTGCTACCAATTCGGATATTAAGCAGCAACTCTGCTACGTCCCTCTTCAGGCCATCTTACCGACACATACATCTGAGGTCACGACACAACTTAGTCGATCCCGAAAAATTAGAGCAATAAGCACTGCGTGCCTCCCAACAACACCGCCGACAAGGCATCGCAAAGACCGGTACACACAATCTATCTCATATCACAAAGACTCTATCTCGTGCTACTCAAACAGCTCTTCTTCTGAGAGTCGATTCGATACCGTATCATAACTGGATCCTCATACTGTCGCCTCTTTACCTCCTCAACGACGGAAGGCTCGGCAACCTCACAGATCTAAACTTCATTAACCTTGGAAACAAATAATCGAACTCCTCGGCTCGGCAGCTGATGAATCTCACAGACCACGTCATGTCTATCTGGCTTCCCATCTGACAGACTACCCATAGATCCACGACTAAAAGCATCTGTAACCGTCTCGGCTGTCCCCGGGTGGTATAGGATATCAATATCACATCCTTGAGTAACTCTAACCACCGTTTATGTCGCAAATTCAGCTGCCTCTGTCTGAAGATATACCGGAGGTTCTTGTGGTCTGCACAAATATCCACATGAAGTCTATATAAGTCATGCCTCCAAATCTTCAAGATAAGATTAACTGCCGCCAAAATCGTGAGTAGCGTAATTTCTTTCATGCTCCCATAACCGCCGGGAATCATAGGCTCTAACCTTATCGTGTTGCGTCAGCACACAACCTAGCCCAACACCCTGAGTGTCGCGATAGTAACCTAACCCTCTAGTCTCTCAGGAGGGGTTAGAACTGTAGTCGTGGTCAACTTATCTTCCAATAACTGGAGGCCTTTCTCATACTTGCGAAATATTCGGCATCCCTAATTCTCAATTATGGTTCCTGTTTCCCGTTCTATGTTGCAACCAAACTTGGTCACTAAACTTAGACTTGATTCCTTTGCTTGCCTCATGGCTAAGACTTACTGTCAATCACAATTTAGGGGGGATATTTCATTGCTCTTGTCAAGAAGCAACCCGATTATTTTCTCCCAGCTCGTAGAGCTTATAGTCAGGTGTTCAACCTCAATTCAAGGTATTACACAATCCAATGACTTGTCAAAATTTCTTATCGTTCGAGTGTCTACTCGTCTTTACTTTATAAGTTATTTTCAAGTTGTCCTGGGGTCCCTCACCCCTCCGTATATTCTTACTACCTTTCTCGTCAGTACATGTGTTACCACATTTCCTCGAAGTGTTCCTACTGCCCATCATCTACTAATGGTCTTTACACTAGTCTGGGGTAATCATATCTCGTGCAACTTAAATAACTACAGTTGTATTCTATTTTATTATTCTGGTCATAACCCTTCCTTATGCTTATTATTAGCAAAAGTATTTCTCCCTTGATTCATAATCGTACAGTTTCATACATGCATACAACCTGCATTTATATCCTTACGATACTTCCTCGACCAATTCGTATGTCGCTCTTGTCACGACCCGTTCCGGGGCCCATGACTGGTGCCTTACCCGGGCACCCAAGTAGTCATACATCAGAGTAATCAGCGGAATATAAAAACAAGACATGAAACAGTTGTAAAATGAGACACAGTTTTACGTGAGAAAATGTCGCCTTTCGGCATATATATATAAACATAATTTTTGCAGTTACATCCCAACTGCATAATAGACTACTGCACTTAAGAAGATAAACAACTATGGCGGGACAGGGCTCCGCCATACCCTGAATGTACAAAACTATAAACAACAACAGGGAGATCATACCCAAAAGTCGAGCCTCCGGAGAAGATGGAGCTCCTGACACCAAAGCAAAGAGATCCTAAGGATGTGGATCTAGCACTGCCTTGCCCTTACTGGCAGATAACGCAGCCCAAGGAGGTCGCAAGACAACAGTACTAAGTATGTGAAATCAGAAAGTACTTAAATGAAATCAAAGTATTTAAAGTCATTGCAAATACAATCAGTTCAATTGCACATAGTGCCACAACATAAGCAAGAGCAACATAGATATACTATAACTGGTCTTTCCTAGGCCGCGAATGATCGAAGCAAGGTCAATCGCCCATAGTATCATTATGTGTGCCTAGTCCTGGACTTCCCGCAGTCCGCATAGGTCACACATGCACGCATGAGGTATTCTCGACGGGGTAGCTAACCCCTGCATTCTCCTCGACTCCCGCACCGCATAGTCTCAATAGACCGCATAGTCACACAGATCGCAGGGCATCCCCGTGACGCTAAAACACCCGAATGATCAATCACGGAGCTCCCGCAGCCCGCATAGTCTCACAGACCGCATGATAGCCGTATAGACCCGCATCAAGGGTGGAAAGCCCTCGATATAACCAGTCAAGGGGGTAGGTGATATAATAACAGTATAACTGACTTACCGTCTAGCAACGTAAGAACAACGAGAATGACCCCCTTTCACAACATCACAAGACACTAACACACGTAGCATCATAATATGTCTATTTATCAATCAATCTTACTAGACCTTACAGAAATCAAAACAAGGTTTTCATAAGCAAGTAAGTAAACAGTTCTTTTTATCTTTCTTATGTTTATACCTAACTTCCCATAAAGCTAGTATAAGTCTTAAGCTTTTGTTTAAAACCAACCGCTTTCTCTCGTTAAAAATGATTCAGTATTCTTCTGAAATGCTTCAAGATCTTTTATTATTCAGGCTTAAGTCAATAGACATTGCCGTAGTTATTATTCAGGATTATGTCATAAGACATTGCCGTAATTATTATTCTGTTAACACTGTGACGCTCACCGTACTATATATATATTTAAAATATCATGCTCAAGAGTATAGGAAGAATCACATACCTTCTCGCGAAAACCACCGCCAAGTTGAATATGTCGCGCAGAGAATCAACCTATAATAGTCGACACGCCTATCAACGCCTAGACTACTCAGAAATGATTCTAAGCAGAGGGTCCTTTATTCTACGGAAAATCGGGCAGACTTCCCTACCCTGAGCTACTCAAGTCTCATCTGTGGAAAACAAATTCTAAGTAAGTATAGTTCGATTATTCTTCTTTTATACCCTTCTACTGTGATAACAGTTCAATTCTATTCTTCATATCATATACTCAAGTCTATACTATTCTTATATGTGATATCCAATTACAATAGAAGGACAAGAGTATTTACCTCGGTAAGCCCAAAATTATCCAAGTTAAAAGTCGCTCCTGAGCAAGGTTTAGCTCCTAATTTGTACGCTCCGATAGCCCCAAGAACCCTTAGAAGTTCCCAACAACTTCTACTAAGATACTATTAGGAATTGGGCTAGGTATTTGAAGACAACTTTCCTACCAAGAGGGGTAGTGTTTCGGCTAGGGCTTCTTTTAGAGGGGGGGGTATTCGGCCAAGGGCCTTCACAAGGGGGGGGGGGGGAGTGGAGGCTTGGACGAAAAGCTTTAAGAGAGGGGGAGGGATTTTTCAAGACTTGGAGAAATGATTTGTGGATGAAGAACTCTTCATCTTAAGGGGGGTATTTATAGGTCAAGCAAAGGCCAACCAATGGCCAAGATGATGTCAAGTGCAAGGAAAGTGTAGGGTGGAGATTCACCCAAGTGCCCTTATCCATCTACTACACAAATATCCTACAAACTCCTTGACTTTGTGCAAGGCACAAAAAACGTGCCAACAATGCCCATTTTTGCCGTCCAATGAGGGTGACAAGTGTCACCCTCCCGTTGGTCCAAAATGTTTCGTCTCTCGGAAAAATCCGCAAAAATTATTAATGACATAGCCGGAATTTACCCTACGCGAGTTTAGTAAAACGTTTCGTCGAAAAACGATTCTTTTAGAGAGCTGTGCACAAACTTTTTCGTCCATAGCCTAACTTTAAGACTAAACTTTTGTACGTACACCCTCACGTACATACTCTGGAAATACGGGGTATAACATTCTCCCCTCCTTAGAAACATTTGTCCCGAATGTTCCTTCCCAAGACAATTAACGATAAGGTTCTTCATAACTTAAACAGTTTGCAAATTCCACAAACGGCCACAAAACAACACTTAGGCAAATGATAATGAAAATTTACAAGTAGGAAAGTGAATTACCTGGAGGTGTGGGGAATAGGTGAGGATACTTCTGCCTCATGTCCTCCTCAGCTTCCCACGTCATCTCCTTCCTGAGCTCGTTCCGCCACAGAACTTTGACGGAAGCCACGTCCTTGGTCCGCAGACGCCTAACCTGACGATCGATTATCGCTATGGGAACCTCCTCATACGATAACCCCTGGCCACCGACATCGCCAATCGGATGCACTCTAGATGGATCCGATACATCTCTCAAGATAGAAACATGAAACACCGGATGCATCGCTTCCAGACGGACGGCAGATCCAACTCATAGGCAACCTTGCCTACCTCGCGACAATCCGATAGGCCCAATGTACCTTGGCCGAAGTTCCTTTCTTCCCGAATCTCATCACACCCTTCATGGGCGACACCTTCAGAAAACCCAATCATCAACTCGAACTCCGGATGCCGACGACGATGATCCGTGATATGACTGCCGACTCGAAGCCACAAGAACCTCTCCCGGATAAGTTTCACCTTATCCATCGCTCACGCACCAAATCGTCCCACTAATCGCACTCGCCTACATCAAACCAACCTATCGGCGATCTGCACTTCCTCCCATACAATGCCTCATAAGGCGCCATCTGAATATTGGAGTGGTAGCTATTATTATAAGCAAACTCAACTAGAGGCAAATGATCCTCCCAGCTACCCCTGAAGTCGATAACACAGCTCGCAGATATCCTCGAGTCCGGATAGTGCGCCACCGTCCGTCTGCTACGTGGATGGAATGCAGACTGTGCTCACTGCGTCCCTAAACCCTTCTCGAAAGACCTCCGTAAGTTAGCCAGAACCGGGCTCCTCATGCGATATGATCGAAATAGGACTCCATGCGGTCGGCGATCTCTCTGATATAAAGTCCGCATAATCCTCACCAAAAAGTCGCCCCGACGGAAAAAATGGGCTGATTTCACACCGTCGACGATAACCCATATAGAATCATGTCTCCTCCGAGTGCGAGGTAATCTCGTGATAAAGTCCATGTTGATCACCTCCCACTTCCGTCGGGATCTCTATCGTCGCAACAAACCACCGTGCCTCCGTGCTCTACCTTCACCGCCGACAACACGGCACCGAGCTACGAACTCGCAACGCCCTCTTCAAGCCATCCCACCAATACACGGATCTAAGGTCATGGTACATC
The DNA here is from genome assembly GCA_029844215.1 of Przewalskia tangutica. NCBI lineage: Eukaryota > Viridiplantae > Streptophyta > Magnoliopsida > Solanales > Solanaceae > Przewalskia > Przewalskia tangutica. The sequence continues at coordinate 74,111,461 of CM056723.1, read as the reverse complement.
TTGGTCGCACTTCGACGGATAGAGTAACGCGCGCCGTGTGCTTCCCAAGAACTCACGCCAAGTCTCAAACATCCGGAACACACAACTCGCCTCAAACCTTAGCACCCATCGTGCTACCAAAAGGACCCTTCCTCACGAAGAGCCGATCACGATAACGTGTCAAAATCGATCCTCGAATCGTTGCCTCTTCACCTCTCGACGATGGAAGACTCGCAACCTCACGAACTCGAACCCCACCGCTATCGTAATCAATCAAACGGACACCAAGGCTCGCTAATCGATGCAAATCACGAACCATGTCCCTCCTCTCTCGCCGCACATCCGATAGGCTCCCATCGACCTACGACTAAGAGCATATGCCACAACATCGCCTTCCGGTGGTACAGGATATCAACATCGTAATCCTTAAGCAACTCTAACCACCGCTCGCCGTAAGTTCGCCTCCTCGGCCGAAGATATACCGAGGCTCTTGTGGTCCAGTATAAATATCCACATGAACCCCATACAAATAGTGCCTCCAGATCTTCAAGGCGTGAATCACCGCTGCCAACTCCAAATCGTGGGTGGGTAGTTCCTCTCGTGTTTCTTCAGCTGTCGGGATGCATACGCTATAACCTTGCCTCGCATCAACACACATCCCAACCCGATGCCGACGATCACAATACACGACATAACCGTCTGGACCTCCGGAAGAGTAAGAACGGGGTGGTCGTCGCCTCTCCTTCAAGAATCGAAACCCCGCCACACGCATCGTCCATCAAACTTAGCCGCTTCGAGTCACCTAGTAAATGGTGCGAGATAAGCAAACTTCTCCACGAACCGCCGATAATAACTCGCAAGGCCCGTAAAATCGCGAACCTCTCGCCGGAATAGTAGGTGCAGGCCAAGTCCTCGATCGCCGATCTTGGCCGATCCACTGAATGTCATCACCCACAATATGCCCAAGAAAAGCCACCGGCTTAACCAAAACTCACATTTGGAAAACTTGGCGATAATCGCTGTCCCGAGAATCACAAGACACCTCAAATGCTCCGCATGCTCCTGCTCTGAGCAAGAATAAACTAAGATATCATCGATGAACACTATCACAAACGTGTCCAAAAATGGTTTGAACACTCGGTTCTTCAGATCCATGAATATCGCCGGAGCATTGGTCAACCCAAAAGACATGACCCTGAACTCATAATGCCCGCATCGTCCGAATGCGATCTAGGGACATCCGCCTCTCGACTGCACTGATGATAGCCCGATCGCAGATCAATCTTGGAGAAACATCTCGCACCCTGCAACTGGTCGAACAAATCATCAATTCTGGGAAGGGGGTATCTGTTCTTAATGGTCACCTTGTTTAGCTGCCTGCAATCAACACACATGCGCAACGTCCCGTCCTTCTTCTTCACGAACAATACCGGCGCTCCCCAGGGAGAAACACTAGGCCTGATGAAGCCCTTCTCCAGCAAATCTCTAAGCTGATCATTCAACTCTCTCAACTCGGCAGGTGTCATTCTGTATGGCGGAATGGACATAGCCGAGTGTCCGCAAAGACATCGATACAAAACTCTATCTCCTCTCGGGAGGGATACCCGGAGGTCGTGCGAAACACGCCCGGGAACTCTCATCATCGAATCGATGAAAATCTGCATTGCACCTCGAGATCAAACACCCGAACGAGATGGTAGATATACCCTTCGCACCATCTTCCTAGCCTCGAGGTAGGAAATAAACCTACCCTACGATACTGCTCCTCCCACTCAACAACCGGCCCTCAGAAATCGGAACCGCACTACTCTCTCCTCGCAGCTACATTGTCGTAGCAAGAAGCTAGCCAATCCATACCCATGATCACGCCGAAATCGGTCCATATCCAACTCTATCAAGTCGGCCAGGTCCGACGATCAGAATGGTCATCGACAAGCCCTATATACCCGCCGAGCTACCACCGAATCACCATCTGGCGTAGCTACCTCGAAAGTGGTCTATGGACTCGTGCTCTATCCCTATCCTACTAGCAATAAGGGAGATATATAGACAGAGTAGAACCGGATCTATCAAGGCATACACATCAATATCGGAGATCGATAAAGTACTGTGACGACATCGGTGAGGCCTCCGATCTGCCGGCCGACAAGGCATAAATGCGGTTCGAGGACCGCTAGAATCGGGACCCGCCACGACTCCGCCACTGCTGGTCCATGAGTACTTTTCTCCGGGCGAGTAATCGTAGGAGATGATGAACCAAGAATGCACTCGTAGGCCGAGCCCTACTACCGCCGCCTGGCCCGACAAACTCGCATAATGGCCTGCTGACACAAGTATAGCAAGCTCCGAGTAGTACTACAGCCTCGAATGGAATCTACCACAACGCACACCGAGAAGACCTCGATCGGTTAGCACCTATGCTACCGAAATCAAGTCCCGGGCCCCGACCGCCCCGAATACTCTGTCAGCATCGACAATGATGTGGGAGTGCTCGAGCTGGCCGGGTGCAAATCTAGATCGCCGAGGCCGCCCACCCCGAGAACTACCAAAAGAACCGGCCGTCTCGCCTTCTTCTCGATGCCGATATATGTCGACTGCTTGCCTCGCGCCTCGCATCCAAGTGCATGAGCTCGCATACGGTAATGTCCATGCTCGTGAAGAGACACACCGCACAAGACTCGCCATATAATCATCTAGCCCGGACGTAGCGATGCACCCCGCCCTCCATAGCCGCTACCAATGCAGTGGACATATCGAGCCAAAGAATCGAACTCGACATTGTACTCCCTAACCGCAAGGCCCTCCCTCTGTCTCGCACATAAAATTTGTCGCCCGCGCCTCCTCATCCGCGAGGCAAGAAGTGAGTGAGGAAAGCCTCCGAGAATTCATCCCAAGTAGCTGGGACGCGTGCTTTCCCGATAACTCCCACGATCAAACCAATCGACCGCGTATCACGCAGCGACGCGAACCGAAGATCATGGACTCGGTCTCCGACGCTCGATCACTCATAATCCTTCAGAGCCGACGGATGAACTCGCGGATCATCCTCCGGCCAACTCAGAAAAACTCGCGGGCTACAACTCGTGAAGTCCCGTAGCCTCAAACTATCTCGCCTCGGGTGAACCACAGCGCCATCGGGCCGAATCGAATTGCAGATCCACCGCCCTCATGTTCGCCATAATCCTAGCCAATAGCTGGGCCATCTCCTTGTACCCTAACTCTCCGCCCAGCCGTGGGACGAGGTGCGGTACCGTGGTCTCGCTGGGCCGGCGGCGTCATGGAACTCGCCGTCCGAGGTATCGCCTCGGGTAAGAATCGGGCTGTGCTCGTGAATCCCTGTCCTACTAGCAGCCTCCTCGCCGCTTGCCCTTTGGGCCCGGTTGCCTTACGTGAGGCATAATCGCATGTAAAAGGAATACGTTAGAGGGGTCCAACTTATAACACAGCGCTAAGGCACGATCTGAGAGTGAGAAGAATGGAAACCAATCCTAAATATCCTATAGCTTCCTGATTATTGGTGGTGCACAACACACCGATAATCAAGACTCTACTAGATACGGTCAGACACTTTCCGAGGATTAATCGCTCGATACCACTTTTGTCACGACTGCCCGGTTCGTGGATCGTGCCTTACCCGCACCCAAGTAGTCATACATCGAGTAATCGGAATATAAAAACAAGACATGAAACAGCTTGTAAAATGAGACACGCTTTACGTGAGAAAATGTCGCTTTTCAGATATATATATAAACATAATTTTTGCGCTACATCCCAACTGCATAATAGACTACGCACTCTAAGAAGATAAACAACTATGGCGGACAGGGCCCCGCCATACCCCGAATGTACAAAACTATATACAACAACAGGAGATCATACCCAAAAGTCGAGCCTCCTAGAAGATGGAGCTACCGACACCAAAGCAAAGAGATCCTAAGGATGTGGATCTAGCACTGCTTCCTTACCGCGGCATGAACGCAGCCTCAAGGAGGTAAGTACAACAGTACCAAGTATGTGAAATCAGAAAGTACTTAAATGAAATCAAAGTATTTAAAGCCATTGCAAATACAATCGCTTCAATTGCACATAGTGCACAACATAAGCAAGAGCAACATAGATATATCAGAATCGGTCTTTCCTAGGCCGCGAATGATCGGGCAAGGCCAATCGCCCATAGTATCATTATACGTGCCTAGTCACGACTTCCCGCAATCCGCATAGTCACACACGCACCCGCATGAGGTATTCTCGACGGGGTAGCTAACCCCTGCATTCTCCTCGACTCCCGCACCGCATAGTCTCACAGACCGCATAGTCACACTGCATCGCATAGGCATCCCCGACGGGCTAAAACACCGAATGATCAACTCGAGCTCCGCAGCTCGCATAGTCTCACAGACCGCATAGCCGTATAGACCGCATCAAGGGTGGCAAGCCCTCAGATAACCAGCCAAGGGGTAGGTGATATAATAACAAGATAATCGACTTACCGCTCAGCAACGTAAGCACAACGAGAATGACCCCTTTCACAACATCACAAGACACTAACACACGTAGCATCATAATATGTCTATTTATCAATCAATCTTACTACACCTTACAGAAATCAAAACAAGGTTTTCATAAGCAAGTAAATGTGATTCTTTTATCTTTCTTATGTTTATACCTAACTTCCCATAAAGCTAGTATAAGTCTTAAGCTTTTGTTTAAAAACCAACCGCTTTCTCTCATTAAAAATGATTCAAGATTCTTTTGAAATGCTTCAAGATCTTTTATTATTCAGCTTAAGTCAAAAGACATTGCCGTAGTTATTATTCAGCTTAAGTCAAAAGACATTGCCGTAATTATTATTCGCTTAACACTGCACGCTACCGTACTATATATATATTTAAAATATCATGCTCAAGAGTATAGGAAGAATCACATACCTTCTCGGCGAAAAACCACCGCCAAGTTGAATATGTCGCGCAGAATCAACCTATAATAGTCGACACGCCTTCAACGCCTAGACTACTCAGAAATGCTTCTAAGCAGAGGTCCTTTATTCTACGGAAAATCGGGCAGACTTCCCTACCCGGTGAGCTACTCAAGTTCATCGTGAAAACAAATATAAGTAAGTATAGTTCGATTATTCTTCTTTATACCCTTCATCGTGATAAGCTTCAATTCTATTCTTCATATCATATACTCAAGTCTATACTATTCTTATATGTGATATCCAATTACAATAGAAGGACAAAAGTATTTACCTCGGTAAGCCCAAAATTATCCAAGTTAAAAGTCGCTCCTGATCAAGGATTAGCTCCTAATTTGTACGCTCCGATAACCCCAAGAACCCTTAGAAGTTCCCAACAACTTCTACTAAGATACTATAAGGGAATTGGGCTAGGGTATTTGGAAGACAACTTTCCTACCAAGGGAGGGGGTAGTGTTTCGGCTAGGGCTTCTTTTAGAGGGGGTATTCGGCCAAGGGCCTTCACATGGGGGAGTGGAGGCTTGGACGCAAAGCTTTAAGAGAGGGGGAGGGATTTTTCAAGACTTGGAGAAATGATTTGTGGATGAAGAACTCTTCATCTTAAGGGGGGTATTTATAGGTCAAGCAAAGGCCAACCAATGGCCAAGATGATGCCAAGTGCAAGACAAGTTTAGGGTGGAGATTCATCCAAGTGCCCTTATCCATCTACTACACAAATATCCTACCAACTCCTTGACTTTGTGCAAGGCACAAAAAACGTGCCAACAATGCCCATTTTTGCCGTCCAATGAGGGTGACAAGTGTCACCCTCCCGTTGGTCCAAAATGTTTCGTCTCTCGGAAAAATCCGCAAAAATTATTAATGACATAGCCAGAATTTACCCTACGCGAGTTTAGTAAAACGTTTCGTCGAAAAACGATTCTTTTAGCGAGCTGTGCACAAACTTTTTCGTCCATAGCCTAACTTTAAGACTAAACTTTTGTACGTACACCCTCACGTACATACTCTGGAAATACGGGGTATAACAGTTCTTAATTACCCCAACACAATATTTCTCCCACGGTTATCTAAAACTGTAACCTATGGCATGACGATACTGAAGACCTTACCAGTCTCCTATCCCTCGCCTAATGACATGGTTACACATAACCCCATAATACGTAAAACATTCCTTTTACTTGGAGGAGAGAACTTATCTCCCTTTCAAAAGCTTAATCATCAAGCGCTACCTTATAGTCGTATAGATTTTCAAAACCTACAAACGATGTCTTCTGTTTTCCGCAGGAAACACTCGTACTTATCTTATTCTTGCTTTGTGCATTTTCCTGAAATTATCCGGAAGGTCGTGTCCCTGACCGCCACACCAACCCAACTCCAAGTACCTCCAAGGGCACTTAGCATAAACTCCTTCAAATTCGAGTATTACTTACTTTCTGCCTTAATTCACCTCAAATGAACAAGTCACACAGACTTATAAAAATCAACTATGTCAAAGAAGGAAGGATAATTCACTGGTTACCACCACTTCTCTTCATTTCCACTCGATAACCGGCTTACCGGAAAACTGGTACCGAACCAATCTCTCTCTGCAGTCAACGTTGGCATAACAAGAGGCCAACTAACCCATACTCCTAATGACCTCAAGGTATGTCATGTCAGCTCTACTAGGTCTGCTAGGGTCTGACGACTGTATCATCACCGGGCAGTTATTATACACCCTCTCAGCTACCACCCATCACTCACGGGTGTAGTTACCTCGAAAGGTTCTCATGGATTCAGGCTCCATTTCTTTACACTTGGTTGCTCTTTTTTTTTCACTGGTCGTACTCTTTCCGTACTTCCAAACTTATACTAGCATACGTACATAACTTCCATACTAAATCTGGCCTCCAATCTTTGGAGTTACTAAATTAAACACTATAAGGCCATTTCCGGTTCTCACAACCTGGTTCCGGTGGAATGCGTCCACGAACCCGTAAAAACGATTAACTAGACTTGGGCCTTGCACCCTCATGACCCTGTCACGTAGCGGGACTACTACCAACTGATCTCATTCCATTTCAGGCTATGGGGCGACCCTTAATAGGTCTTCAACCCGACTCAGCGTCGCACTTAACTCTTATCCTTGGTCTGACTTAACTTTTTTACTACCCGAGAAGGCCTTATATACCTAAGGTCTCGGCGGTTATCAATATTCTTAGGCTCGCAATTGCCATGCTCCAAGCCTACCTTATCAGTCCCCCCGTAAACGGGTACAAAAACTTCTCGTAATTCCCTAATCATGTTGTCTTGATCACAATAACCATACTTACTCCATACGGGTCTTATCCGTACCATTCTCTTAATCATACTACGTAGCTCAATCTATTAACATAGTCTTCCATTAAGTCCCTTAATTAAACTTCTTAAGGGTCCATTTCCTTCTCCGGCAGCTCATCATCTCCTAATTATCTCAAATTAGTACGTAAAACCTTGATGAGAGTTCATTAAACTGTTTCATACCTTCCTGGTATTTATTTAATCCTTACCAATTCCTGGTAGTCTAAAATCATTCTAGGCAATACATATGTGACACTCATACAAACATCCGTATAATTGTATGTCATAATACCAACTATACTACAAATATTACCAACCTGGATACGCAATCCACATAATTTTTCCTGGGTCACTGCTGCCTTTCTCGTAGCTGCAATCAACATAACTCGTTAGGGAGAGACGACCCTAACCACACATCTCTATCGCACGATCTCAGAGTGAGAAGAATGGAAACCAATCTTAAATGTCCTGCAGCCTCCTGGTTATAGATGTGGTGCACAACACACCGATAACCAAGACTCTACTAGACACGGCCTCAGAACACTTTCGAGGACTAATCGCTCGATACAACTTTTGTCACGACCGACCAAGCTCGCGATCGTGTGCCCTACCTGGGCACCCCTTTCAGGTATACATCAGAGAATAGCAGCGGAACATACACAACACAAGTAAACACTTAGACAATTACAACAATAGGCTAGCCGATGAGGCCACCTTTCGTACAATTTACATAATAAAAAAAAACTGAACAGTACATTTATTTTTCTTTACAACCCAATCCACAAGACATGACTACCATGCACTTAAGAATAACAACGTATGGGACAGTGGCCCCGCCATACCCCGAATGTACAACAACCGACCATACCAGTGGATCTCAGCAAGGATAAGCCTCCGAGTAATGGAGCTTCAACAAATGAACAGTGATCCTAAGAGTGAGGATCAAGAACTGTATACTCTACTGCAAAGATGAACGCAGCCCGAAGGAGGCCAGTACAACATGTACCAAATATGTGAAACTGAAAGTACTGTAGTGAAATCATAAGTCTAAAATAAAGCTGGAGACATGTATGATAACTCAATTAATAGACATCAGGCCTTACTAACAATGAGAGTAAACAAGAGTATACTTCATCGCATGAAAATAGAGGCTCATGATCAAAGTAGGCCACCCCCGTAGTATCATTAATCAATCCTACTCCGGGACTATTTCACCCGCAGGTCGATGGACCGCGTGAGGTAACTTCCTCGCATAGATCAGATACGCCCGCATAGGTCGATAGACCCGCATGAGGTATTCTCGTGATAGATCGGTCCACCTCGCATAGGACTATTTTACCCGCATAAGCCCTTACGGACTCGCATGAGGTATTCCTCGCATCATGGGTAGAAAATCCACGGAATATGCAAATGCCATAAACCCGTGGAATGACCCCGTAATGAACAATATATCACTAGCACAACCGACTATCATACATAACATAAATACTACAGGCTTATCATACATAACATAAGCATTACCGGCTTATCATACATAACATAAGCACTACCGGCTTATCGTACATAACATAAGAAAGTTAAGAAATCCCCCTAACTTATTATTAGTCTTACACATATACACTCTGATTTTAGTTTACTTAAGGCACTATCATGTCATTATAAAAATCCGGGAATTTAACCCAAAGTGCTACGTACTTTTACTCCTTTAAAAAATGACTCTTTTTCATATAAAACTTCCAAGATACTAATAACCGTAGTATTAAGTCATATTTACTTTTCAAGACAAGTCACAATACCTTTTTAGAAATACTTTTAGGCTTCTAAATCAAGTGACTTCTTTCTTTTTAAAACCTTAAGCAATTGATGCCTTCAAATCAATTTGTCTTTCATTATTTCAAGTCATTTATCATACTTGCATTACTTAGAGTAAACCACTCTTTTTAACTTTCCATAAAGCTATTATAACTAACTTCCCATAAAGCCGTTATACTAGCTTTATGCCTTAGATACTTACATTCTTCTTTATAACTAAGAGACTTAAATTTTCCCAACAAAACAAGTATCAAAAATACTTTCAAAATACTCAAAGTCTCTTAAGTTTTAGAAACCAAGATATCCTTAATATTTTTAAACAAGTGAGTTAATTCCCTAACTCAACCAATTTGAACATTCTTAAGATAAGCCAAGGATATCAAATGGACTAGATTCGTCAAAATCTCGTACGTCTACCGTACTACATATTTACAACTATTCATGCTCAAGAGATAGGAAAGTTCCACATACATCTTCGGTTCAATCCACTTGCTAAGTCCAAAATGTCGTACGTAGTATGTCAACCTATAATGACCATAATACATCTATTAACTTCTTACTTCAAACGTAGAATATTGCAAGTGCAAAGTCACTAAATTCTATGAAAAATCGGACAGCACTTCCTTTGTTTCTACATACTTTTCCACCTTTTTCAAGGCCCGAATTCAATAACCAAACACGCCACATTTAAGGCCCAACAATGTAGTTATCAATAGGGGATTACACGCCTACAAGACGTGTAAAATTTCCCCCCACAAATTAATATCAAACTAGTCCAACATACAAAGTCATTCTCGGCCAAAGGTGTCACAACATATCTTCCTTTCCAATTCCTTTTCAATTCAAGTTGTTTAGTATAACATGTTATCAAGCCGCAATCGATTATAACTACTACACTCTTCAAGTAGGTAACATGCGACAATTCTAATTAACGGCCAAATTGTATTTCAATTTCAAATGGCTCACAATGTCATTTCGGATTAGGCTTCTACAATCCATATCACTTATCAATCTTCAATACATATACTTCATGCTAGTTAAAATGTAAGGCTACAACAATATGTAATCTTATAATACTTAAGAGAACAAGATTGTTACCTTAACGAGCCTTAATCCACTTCAAGATCCGAAGTTGCTCCCTAGAAACTTAGAGCCTCTCCTTGACACTCCAATCCGCCACTTGAAGCCCTTAGAAGATCACAAACAACTTTCCTTTAATCTTCCAATCCAAACCTAGGAAAGTGAATAGGTTTTCACCTTGCGACTAATACGAAAACGCCACTTTTCCGGGATCTTTCTATTGAGATACCCTTACAATACGCTTAGGAACCTTGGTTTTAACGTATGGAGATTATTGAACAACAAACGAAAAAAATTCATGAAGGGAAGAGGGCAAACCCGAGAGCACATCTCTCACTCTCAAGTTTCCTTGTTTTTTTTCTAAGTGTTATGAGACTTGTCTTGCAATATAGATGACTATATAATTGAATGGAGGGTTGAGATTACAACATATATTGGGTTAGGATGAAAGGGATTTAAATATCTTGACTTAGGTGGGCTTGTTGACTTGGTCAACTATGTCAAGCCTTAGTATTGCAAGACTTGACAATTTGGACCTTGTCCATTTCGTCCAAGCCCATATGAGTGGGGGGGGGGGGGGGTTGACACGTGTCACCCTCCCATTCATCCATAATGTTTCGTTTTCCGATAATTCCATAATTCTGATAAATTTTTACTCGTCTAAAATCTTAACATTTTGAGTTCTTACGTACTTTCTTATAAACATATCCTGGAATTCCGGGGTGTAACAATTTCACCCGCATAGGTCATGTGGACCCGCATAGGGCAATTTGCCCCGCATGAGACTATTTCACCCGCATAGGACTATTTCACCCGCATGGACCCTGTGGGCCCGCAATAAGTATATACGCCATACTCGCATCCTGTGGAGCAAATCCACGGAAATGCAAAATGCAAAATGACCCGGGGATTGACCCCGTAATAATAATATAACACTAGCACTAACGGCCATCATGAACAACATATGCAAGTTAGCAATCTTTAACTCTCATTAATTAAACTTAAGGCACTATCATGTAAAAATCTGGGAATTTAACCCCAAAGTACTACGTACTTCTATTCATTTAAAAAGAACCCTTTTCATATAAAAGCCACAAGATACTAACACCCGTAGTATCAAGGCATGTCTATTTTTCAAATCAAGTTACTACACCTTTAGAAATTCATTTCAAGGCTTTGAAATCAAGTAAACCACTCTTTTAACTTCCTATAAAGTCGTTATAACTAACTTCTCATAAAGCCATTATAAAAACTTTATGATTTTAGAATACTAAGACATTTATATCCTTTAAAACCAAGGGAGCTTAACTCTCTACCTCAACTAAACTTGTACATTTTTAAATCAAGCCAATGATACCAAAATGAAACCGAATTCATTTAAAACATGTACGTCAACCGTACTATACATTTATAAGATTCATGCTCAAGAAGATAGGGAAAGTTCCACATACCTCTTCGGCTTAATCCACCCGCTAAGTTGAATACGCCGCACGTAGAATGTCAACCTATAATGACCATAATACGTCTATCAACATCTAGCTTTCTATGGTAGAACAATACTAAGTATAAGGTCTCTTATTCTACGAAAAATTGGGCAGCACTTCCCCTGTTTCTACGTACTTTCCACCTTTTTCAAGGCCCGAAATCAATAACCAATACGCCACATTTAAGACACAACCAATCAGCTAACTAAAGGGGATTACACGCCTAGTTGGACGTGTAAAATTCTGCCCCACAATTCATATATAACTAGTCCATTAATTAGTCCATTTTAATCAACACACTTAGGTGTTCTTGGCCACAATCAAACAACAATACAACATATAGTCCTTTTTCAATTCTTTAATCCAAGTCGTTACTCCAACATGTTATATATGTCATAACAATTATAACAACTATATTCTCTTTCTTGTATAACATGTAACGATTTTAACTAACAACCAAATTGATTAACAACTTCAATGGCTAACATGCCATGTCTCAGTTTTAACCCTCCAAATATCCTAACACTTATTAATCTTCATTCCTTATATCACAAGTTCATTTATACACTACTATAACATGTAATCTTCAATTACATTTGGAAGACAAAGATATTTACCCCAATAAGCCCAAAATATTCCAAGATTAAAAGTCGATCCTTAGAAACTTTAGCTCATCTTCTCCACGTTCCAATCCACAATAAACGACCCTTAGAAGCTCACAACCAACTTTTCTTCAAGTTTCACCACAAAAGTTCAAGAACACCTTAGGGTTTCAAGGTGCGACTAATGGATCCATGTAGTATTTCTGGGGTTTAAGGGGTTGTTTACGCTTAGTATACTACTAGGGATCTTAGGTTTGAATATGGGGATTTATCAACAAGGATTGAAGAAATTTTATGTTCTTAGTGGAGCTTGGCCGAGAGCCTCTTGGCTTTGGAATTTTTTTTTTTGAATTTTCAGTAAGTGTTGAAGTCTTGCTACTAGTATGTAGATATATAATGAAATCAATGGTAGAGATTAAAGCAAATGTGTGTCCAAGATTGTGATGAATAAATATCTAGAGTCAACTTGGCCACTTGGTCATGTCATTTTCGCCCAACATGGGCCATGTGGGGGTGACACGTGTCACCCTCCTATTGGTCCAAAATATTTTATCTCCCCAAAATTTCAATAATTGGTCAAAATATCAAAAATCTTGTGGGCCCCACAAAATCGTAAAATTTCCCGGGTGGGCCCCACATGACCAAATCTGAAAATAAAATTTCATAATTCCAATAAATTCTATAAGTCTCAAATACCAAATTTGAGAATCAAATTCCAATTATTAAACCTTTTTCCTTCATGAGGTTCGGAATATTTTCCGTAGGAAAAAGTAATCTTTCTTTCGTTTCAATTTTAAAGTCTAAATTTCTCACGTACGTTCTCTTACACGTGTCCTGGAACTACGGGGTGTAACATGAACTATCCTTTATTCTTTTGGCATGTTCTACGTATGAAATATACATGTGGTATTGTTTCATAATTCATTCTACTCTTAGAAGTTAAGGGGTATTCATGTTATTGATTCTATGCTAAAAGCATGTTTAAATTGTTCCTAAGTCCTTATCAAGGCATATAAGGAGAGATGTTAATATCCATAAGAGTTCTTAGTAAGCGTTGGAGTCAGTTCGATTTTACTATTTTAAAGTGACTGATAAGTATTAAGCGTTGAGGCTGTTTTAATAAATAATTGGGTATGTCTTAATGAACGTGTTGAAATAAGCCATTGCAGCGTTAAATTAAAAAGGTATCGACAAGCGATTATATTGAAATGATTAGAACGACATCTGCATAGAAACTAAGATATAACCAATTTGTTTTACATTTTCTAGTTCACAGCTGATTAGATAAAATCTCATGATATAATTACTCACGGCTCATATAAGGATTAATTAGGCAAATTCGGATCCATTAGCACCAATCAAATACAAGATTATTAGAAATATTTGAGGTATGTGAAACTCTTCCTTCTTTCTTTGGCGTGATTTATATGAAGTGAGTGTACGGCGGACGTACATGGTTCTATTGGATTCTAATTCCAAAGGGTAGATGATATGATATGTGCCTTGATTTTCCAAAGGATGTTTTAAAAGGTTATATGATATGATAGTGCCTTGGGTTTCTAAAATGAAGGTTATTGAGAGTAAACTGATTATTTAAATTGCACAAGGTTGCTCATGATAGCTATTCGTGCAAGTGTTATTATTCTATTTCATCGAGTCCCATAATGGGCCAGCAATGTTCGTGCGCAACGCTATATGGTTTTACCGCGACCCAGAAAGGGGCGGACAGTATATGTTTTCACCGAGTCCCATAATGGGTCGGCAATGTTCACCGAGTCCCTCGATAAAGGGCCGACAATGTTATATGTATTATGATTTCATGGACAAGATGTCACGACCCGAATCCAGGGCCCGCGATTGGTGCCCTAACTGGGCATCCTTCTATTCATACAACACAAGTAACCTGCGGAAGCTAAATAAGACTCTCTCTTTTTCCGAACAAAGGCAAAGCATGCAAAGCTGCCATCACATATATAACAACCAAAAAGAAACCACATATGTACATAAGTCCAGCCCACATATAAATACATACCTCTAAGAGTTTGGACACATAACTGTGATGGGACAAGGCCCCGCCGTACCCATGAATGTACATAAAACCATAATACAACTCCGTACCAATATGGCAAACTCCGGAATAATGGAGCTACCTCACTGAAAGCTGAGTGGAGATCCTAAGCTCGCGGATCACCCAACTGAGTACCAAATACCTGCGGGCATGAACGTAGCCCCCCGAATGGGGTCAGTACAACAAGGTACCAAGTATGTAAACATGAAGTACAGTAAAAATGATCATAACTGTACAAAGAATGGCAAGGACAAGTATGAAAATCAAATACCAGATCCAACCGTGCCATAATAAATAAGAGCCAACTGTACCTTTTAAAATATGTCTTTTTAAAAGTGAGACCAACTGTGTCATTTCAAATTATGAAATCAATATCATTTCAAAATATGAAATCAATCGTACCTTTTCAATTCGAGTCATATCAACATCATAAATGCTTACTCAGAGAATCATCAAGTTCAAATACATATAGATAACGTATCTCATATAACATAAATCGACCTTTATTGAGAGACTCGATGGAATCATCAATATAACGTAACCCGGCCCATTTTGGGGCTCGATGTAATTATTAATATGTGTGACGTAACCCGGCCCATTTGCGGGACTCGGTGTATGCTTCAACATGTGATGTAACCCGACCCATTTGTGGGACTCGGTGTAATGATGCAATATGTGACATAACCCGACCCATATGTGGGACTCAGTGTGATGATGTAATATGACGTAACCCGACCCATTTGTGTGACTCGATGTATGCAACAATATAACTTAACCCGGCCTATGATGGGACTCGACGTATACATCTACATGACATAACCCGGCCCATTGTGGGGCTCGGTGTAATCTTTTGTATAACGTAACCCGGCCCATCAGTGGGACTCGATGTAATGATATTTATATGACGTAACCCGGCCCATTTGCGGGACTCAGTGTATTGCATCTATAACATAACGCGGCCCGTTGTGGGGCTCGGTGTATCAATGCAATCGAATGAAATTTAAAAACATCTTTTGACTCTCCATAATATAATAAAATGAATGAACTATCATTTTAGAAAACTCAAGGCATTATCATTGTTATACCCCGTGGTTCTGTCCATACGTATGAGAGCGTACGAAAGGAGTTAAGACTTAAATTTTAGAAGGATAGGTTGACGGATTGTTTCGGACGGGTTTTTAGTCAACTTTGAGGCGGGTTATGACCTGTTACATTAAGAGTTCTTAGGCGTTTCAAAGTCCTAGTACGTAGTTCGTTGAGTCTAGTTTCGAACGCAACCAACCGTTCGTCGATAGGACATCGGAGTAGGAAGCTATGGGAGTTACAAGTTCAGTGCCCAGTCGGAAAGAAAAGTGGTTCGGTCAGGAGCCACAGGGCCGCGGCGCCGGATGTAGGGCCGCGGCGCCAGATGATCTGAGGGGTTGCTGAAGTTGCAGCGCCGCGCGCCAGAGCGAGGCCACGGCGCGAATGTTCTCGAGTCAGAGGTTTTGGCCGCGCCGCAGCAGGCCGCGCGCCGAGGCGGGTTCTGCGAAGTTGAGTGGAAAAATCTGAACTGTTTTGTTTAAAAAAGGCCATGGGAGGGTGACAAGTGTCCCCCCCATCTGATTTTGCATGCACTACTTACTGACCAAGTCTTGAAGACTTGGTCATTCTTCAAGCTCTCATCTCTTTCTAAAGCTAAAAGCTCTCCATTCTCTCTAGAATTTCAAGAGGAAATCTAAGCTTGAGGAAAATCTGAAAAAGTGTGGCAAGAAGGAAGCTTGTTGGCTAGCTTGTAAGAGTTATTGTGGTGGTGTTTTTGAAAAGGAGGATAGCAAACTTGTTGGAATAATTTGGCTAAAGCTCTAAGGTAACAATTCTTCTCTTGTAGCTAGTTTTTGGTATTGCATGTGAAGAAGAAAGATCTTGTAGTGGTAAATATTGCCCTTAGATACATTGCATGCAAGAAATATGGTTTGGACATGAAAGGGTTGGATAAGAATGATATGTAAGCATGTTATAGCCTAAATACTACCTTAAACTTGTTAAGTTAGTTGTTGTACATTATGGGGCAGAATTTTACACATCCAAGTTTAGGTGTGTAATCCCCTTTGAAATGTTTGGATTGTTGGGCCTTAAATGTGGCGTTTGGATGTTGAATTCGGCCTTGAAAAAGGTGGCAAAGTATGTCGAAACAAAGGAAATGCTGCCCATTTTTCCATAGAATTTAGTTACTTTAAACTTGGAATATTCTACGTTGTAGCTAGAGGTTAATGAACGTATTATGGTCATTATAGGTTGACATACTACGTGCGGTATTTTGGACTTAGCAAGTGGATTGACCAAAGAGGTATGTGGAACTTTCCTATCTCTTGAGCATGAATGGTTTTACCTATGTAGTACGATAGACGTACAAGGTTTGATATCCCTTACTTGTTTTAAGGATGGCCAAGTTTTGTGAGTAAGGGGGGATTAACTCATTTCTTTAAAAAGTACTAAGGATGTCTTGAGTTTTCAAAGTTAAGGGACTTGATGTGTTCAAGTGTATGATTCTTGTTTCCTTTTAAAAGTGTAAGTCCCTTGGGTTTTAGGAAAATGTATTTGACTAAGGTATAACGTTAATATAATGACTTTATGGGAAGTTGATTATATTAGCTTTATGGAAAGTTAATAAAGGAAGATTTACTCTAAGTAAAATGAGTACAGATAAATGATTTGAGGTTGTGAAAGACAAATTGGTTTTAAGGCATCAATTGCCCAAAAGTTTTATGTGAAAAAGAGTCATTTTTAAAAGAGTAGAAGTATGTAGTACTTTGGGTTAAATTCCCGGATTTCTTTTATTAAGATATGTTAGTGCCTTAAGTAAACTAAAATGAGAGGGTATATGAATAAGACTAATATGAAGTTAGGGGCTTTCTTAACTTATGTATGTTATGTATGATGGTCGGTTGAGCTAGGGTAAGAGTATAAATGAGGGGTAAACCCCCAAGATGTTATACCACCTTCTCCAGGGTAAGAGTATAAATGAGGGGTAAACCCCCAAGACGTTATACCACCTTCTCCAGGGTAAGAGTATAAATGAGGGGTAAACCACCAAGACGTTATACCACCTGCTTCAGGGTAAGAGTATAAATGAGGGGTAAATCCCCAAGATGTTATACCACCTATTCCGTGGATTTGCTACCCATGATGCGAGGAATACCTCATGCGAGTCCGTAGGGCTCATGCGGGTGAAATAGTCCCATGCGGGTGAGTACAGCCTATGCGAGGAATACCTCATGCGGGTCTACATGACCCATGCGGGTGAAATAGTCCCAGGAGTAGGAGTGCTTAATGATACTGCGGGGCGGATGACCTTGCTTTGACCATGAGCTTCCTATTTTCATGCAGTATTGTATATGTTTTATATTCTCATTATTAGTAAGGCAAAGTGTTCTGTAAACTGATTTTTATACATGTCTCCAGTTATTTTATACTTATGAGGTATTTTCAGTATTTTCCAGTTTCGCATACTTAGTACATATCAGGTAATCGAATTTTCCTGGGGCTGCGTTCATGCCGCAGGTAAGAAGGTGGCGGATCCTCATTCTTAGGATCACTGTTCTGGTGTCAGAAGCTCCATTCCTCCGGAGGCTTGTTTTGTTGGTACGGTTTTTCCCTGATGCTGTAGGTATTTTGTACATTCAGGGGTATGGCGGGGCCCTGTCCCGCCACAGTTGTTATTCTTAGAGGTCTGTAGTCACGTTTGTGGTTTGGGCTGTAAGAACAGGTTGTACTGTTATACTTTTGATTAAGTATATTTTTATGGAAGGCAGCCTTGTCGGCTTTCCAATGATGTTTACTTTATACAAGTTATGTGTTATGTATGTTCCGCTGCTATTCTCTGATGTATACATGACGGGGTGCCCCCGGGTCGGGTCGTGACAAAAGTGGTATCAGAGCAGTTAGTCCTCGGAAAGTGTCTACAAACCGTGTCTAGTAGAGTCTTGATTATCGGTGTGTTGTGCGCCACATCTATAATCAGGAGGCTGCAGGATATTTAGGATTGGTTTCCATTCTTTCACTCTAAGATCGTGCAATAGAGGTGTATTATAGGTTGAACTCCCTCTGATATTTTCCTTTATGTACCAGTTATGCCTCCACGCAAGGCAACCGCGGCCCAGAATAGCAAGGCAGCGGAGGGAGCTGCTAGTAGGACGCAGAGGTTCACGAGGGCACAGGCCCAGTCCTTACCAGAGATGATGTTTCGAGCGGCGAGTTCCACAACTTCGCCAGCCTCAGCGGAGTTCGAGGCAGCAGCAGCGGCTACTGAGACCGCAGTACCTGAGCCTCCAGTCCCATAGCCAGGGGCTGAGTATAGAGATTACGGGGAGCAGATCCGGTTATTGACCAAAGATAGTAAGGTGGCGCACGACAGAGCGGTGCACCAACCCTAGAGCCGGCGCCATCTGATTCGGATTTCTTGGGTTGTCATCCACCCGAGTTCTATGGTTCGAGGTCCGAGGAGGATCCTCAGGAGTTTGTTAGGCAGTTATAGCGGACTATGCAGGTGCTTAGAGCCTCGGAGGCTGAGTCCGTCATGCTAGCCTCTTACCGGTTACACGACATTGCGTTGAACTGGTTTGAGTTATGGGAGTTGTCGAGAGGTGAGGATGCTCTTCCAGCTGTTTGGGAGGAGTTCACAGAGGCTTTCCTGGATCACTTCTTGCCTCCTGAGATGAGGAGATCCCGCGTAGATAGATTCTTGACCTTGAGGCAGAACGGGAGGACTATCAGAGAGTACAGCCTGGAGTTTGACTCCTTGGCCAGGTATGCGCACACCATTGTAGCCGATATGGCGCATGTGGTTCATCGATATGTGATGGGTTAGACCGGCCATATGATTATTGATGCTTGGGGTGGCTCTTCACCTGTATGGATATTGCCAGGATGCAGGCGTATGCGCAGGGGATTGAGGACAGAGAGAGGGAGGACCAGCTAGACTTAGGCCATCCCAAGAGGGCCAGGACAGCAGGATATCGTGGCGCTGAGGCGGCCTCGCAGCAGACTAGGTCCACATTTCATCGACCGCAGTGCTCCTTCTCGATTTCGCGTGAGGTCCGATCACCAGTGTCATTCAGAGAAGGTCGTGGCTCCAGGACTTCGGGGTTTCAGGGAGGTAGAGACCGTCACCAATCGAGACCACCCACATCTCGGTGCGTTCGATGCGGTAGGTCTCACCCGGGCGAGTGTCGTATGGCTTCGGGAGCTTGTTACTCATGTGGCCAGCAGGGCCATCCAAGAGGGATTGTCCGCCCCAGGCGGCGGGAGTGTTATGGTTCACCGGTCGGGCTTGTCGGATATTCGCCTTGGTGGTCGCGCCCGGCGGCGTGGTGTTCACGGCCAGCGCCGCGTGGGTCATGGTAGGGGTCCCAGTTCCAGCGGTCCTCAGAACCACATTTATGCTATGTCCGTACCGTCAGACCGCGAGGCGTCACCGGATGTCGCCACAGTACATTATTGGTTTCTTTGTGATGTATATGCTTTGATAAATCCAGTTCTACCTTGTCCTATATATCTCCTCATATCTTTGGTAGAATAGGGATAGAGCCCGAGTCCATAAAACCTTTTGAGGTGGCTACGCCGAGGTAGTTCGATGGTAGCCGAGGTATATAAGGCTTGCCCGGACTATATACACGGCCGTCGACTTCAGCCGACTTGATAGAGTTGGATATGACGGACTTTGATGTGATTATGGGTATGGATTGGCTAGCGTCTTGCTATGCCAATGTGGACTGTAGAGAGACTGCACGGCCCGGTTTCTGGCGAGCCGTTATCGAGTGGAAGGGAATCTTTGCGCCGGCGGGTAGGTTTATTTCTTACCTCAAGGCTAGGAACATGGTGCGGACGGGGTATATCTACCATATGGTTCGGTATTCGAGCATCGAGAGGAGATACCGACCTTGATCGGGCCCGATCGTTAGAGAGTTTTCAGACGTATTCCCAGACGAGCTTCTGGGTATCCCTCCTGAGAGGGAGATTGAGTTTTACATTGATTTGGCGCCAGATACTCGACCGATATCTATTCCGCCATACATGATGGCACCTGCCGAGTTGAGGGAATTGAAAGACCAGCTGAAAGATTTACTGGAAAAAAACTTTATCAGGCCAAGTGTTTCTCCCTGGGGAGCGCCAGTGTTATTTGTAAAGAAGAAGGATGGGACGCTGCGTATGTGTGTTGATTACAGGCAGCTGAATAAGGTAACTATCAAGAACAGATATCCCCTCCCCAGGATTGATGATTTGTTTGACCAGTTGCAGGGTGCAAGGTGTTTCTCCAAGATAGACCTGCGGTCTGGTTATCATCAGGTGCGAGTTAGAGAGACAGATATCCCAAAGACTGCATTCAGGACCCGGTATGGGCACTATGAGTTCAGGGTGATGTCTTTCGGGTTGACCAACGCCCCAGCAGTATTCATGGATTTGATGAACCGGGTGTTCAAGTCATTCTTGGATATGTTCGTTATAGTATTCATTGATGATATCCTGGTTTATTCGCGCACAGAGCAGAACACGCGATCACTTGAGGCGGTATCGAGTCCTCCGACCGGCATTGTATGCCAAGTTCTCAAACGCGAGTTTTGGTTCAGTGGCTTTCTTAGGGCATGTTATCTGGGTGATGGTATTCGTTGATACAAAGAAAGATCGAGGCAAGACTTGGCCTAGACCCACTACACCGACGGAGGTGCGCAGCTTTTTGGGCCTTGCAGGTTATTATCGGAGATTCGTAGAGAAGTTTGCTTCCATTTCAGCACCTTTGACTAAGCTGACTCAGAAAGCAGCTATGTTCCGGTGGACGGATGCTTGTTAGGGGAGTTTCCAGTTACTGAAGGAGAAATTGATGACCGCCCCAGTCCTCACTCTTTCTTTGGGTTTAGACAGATATGTGGTTTATTGTGATATGTCAGGTGTCGGGCTTGGGTGCGTACTGATGCAGCACGGCAAAGTTATAGCTTACACATCTCGACAGCTCAGGAAGCATGAGAAGAACTATCCCACACATGACTTAGAGTTGGCAGCGGTGATTCATTCCTTGAAGATCTAGAGACATTATTTATATGGGGTTCTTGTGGATATTTACACAGACCACAAGAGCCTCCAAAGATATCTTCACGCAGAGGAGTGAACTGCGCGCAGACGGTGGTTGGAGTTACTTAAGGATTACGATGTCGATATTCTATACCACCCAGGGAAGGCTAATGTAGTTGCAGATGCCCTTAGTCGCAGATCGATGGGTAGTCTGTCTGATGTACAGCCAGAGAGAAGGGATATGGTCCGAGAGTTACATTAGCTAGCGAGCCTTGGGGTTCGTTTGGTTGATTCTGATAGTGATGGGGTTCAGGTTCGAGAGGTTGCCGAGTCTTCCATCGTCGAGGAGGTGAAGAGGCGACAGTATGAGGATCCGATTATGGTACTGTATTGAGATATAGCTCTCCAGGAGGAGAAGAGTCTATTTGAGGTAGCACCTGATGGGGTGCTAAGATTTGAGGGCCGGTTGTGTGTTCCCGATGTGACAAGACTTCGTCAGCAGATTCTGGGGGAGGCACACAGTGCTCGTTATTCTATTCATCCGGGGTCGACTAAGATGTACCATGACCTCAGATGTGTGTATTGGTGGGATGGCCTGAAGGGGGACGTTGCGGGGTTTGTGGCGCAGTGCCCGAATTGTCAGCAGGTAAAGGTTGAGCACCAGAAGCCCGGTGGGCTATTACAGGCTATTGATATTCCGACTTGGAAGTGGGAAGTGGCAAATATGGACTTTATTACAGGATTAACTCACACTCAGAGGAAGCATGATTCCATTTGGGTTATTGTCGATAGGCTGACGAAATCAGCCAATTTTCTTCCAGTCAGGACGACTTTTTCGGCCGAGGATTATGCTAGATCAGATATCGAGAGATTGTGAGATCGCACGAGTTCCCATATCGATTATTTCGCAGAGGAGCCTGGCCATGGCTAACTTCGGAGGTCTTTCCGAAGGGATTAGGACACAGTGAGTCTCAAGATCGCTGCTTCATCCTCGGATCGACGGACAGCCGAGCGCACTATCCGCACACTCGAGGATATCGCGGGCTTGTGTTATTGATTTCGTGGGTACCGGGAGGATCATTTACCTCTGGTGGAGTTTGCTTATAACAACAGCTACCATTCTAGTATCCAGATGGCGCCTTATGAGGCCTTATACGGGAGGAAGTGCAGGTCACCGATAGGCTGGTTCGAGGTGGGAGAAGTGCAGTTAGTCGGGCCAGACTTGATTCAGCAGGCAGTGGATAAGGTGAAGCTTATCCAGGAGCGGTTATTGTCAGCTCAGAGTCGACAGAAGTCGTATGCAGATCATCGGCGTCGACATTTGGAGTTTGAGGTAGATGATTGGGGTTTTCTGAAGGTGTCACCCATGAAGGGCGTCATGATATTTGGGAAGAAAGGGAAACTTAGCCCAAGGTACATTGGGCCTTATCAGATTGTCCGTAGGGTAGGCAAGGTTGCCTATGAGTTGGATCTGCCGTCCGATCTGGAGGCAGTACATCCAGTGTTTCATCTATCTATGTTGCGGAAATGTATTGGAGATCCATCTAAAGTGCACCCGATTCATGATGTCCAGGTGACAGAGGGGTTATCGTATGAGGAGAGTCCCATAGAGATACTCGATCGTCAGGTTAGGCGACTTCGGACGAAGGACGTGGCTTCCGTCAAGGTCTTATGGCGGAACGAGAACAGGGAAGAGATGACGTGGGAAGCAGAGGAAGACATGATGAAGAAGTATCCTCACTTGTTCCCTACACCTCCAGGTAACCCACTTTTCTTTTTATTAGTTTTATTTAGCAAGGATGCTTAAGTATTGTTGTGGCCATGTGGAGCGTCTTTATTTTTAAAAAGGAATAGTTAAGAGGGTCTACCTCGATATTGGGATTTGAGTAAGCCTAGAAGGAACATTCGGGACGAATGTTTCTAAGGGGGGGAGAATGTTATACCCCGTGGTTCTGGCCATACGTATGAGAGCGTACGAAAGGGGTTAAGACTTAAATTTTAGAAGGATAGGTTGACGGATTGTTTCGGACGGGTTTTTAGTCAACTTTGAGGTCGGTTATGACCCGTTACATTGATAGTTCTTAGGCGTTTCAAAGGCCTAGTACGTAGTTCATTGAGTCTAGTTTCCAACGCAACCAACCGTTCGTCGATAGGACATCGGAGTAGGAAGCTATGGGAGTTACAAGTTCAGTGCGCAGTCGGAAAGAAAAGTGTTTCGGTCAGGAGCCACAGGGTCGCGGCGCCGGATGCAGGTCCGCGACGCCAGATGATCTGAGGGGTTGCTGAAGTTGCAGCGCCGCGGCGCCGGGAAGCAGGGCCGCGGCGCCGGAAAGTTCTGGGAGTCGGCAGAGGTTTCAGCGCCGCGGCGCCGAGGCGGGTTCTGCGAAGTTGAGTGGAAAAATCTGAACTGTTTTGTTTTAAAAAAGGTCATGGGAGGGTGACAAGTGTCCCCCCCCCCCCCATCTGATTTTGCATGCACTACTTATTGACCAAGTCTTGAAGACTTGGTCATTCTTCAAGCTCTCATCTCTCTCTAAAGCTAAAAGCTCTCCCTTCTCTCTAGAATTTCAAGAGGAAATCTAAGCTTGAGGAAAATCTGAAAAAGTGTGGCAAGAAGGAAGCTTGTTGGCTAGCTTGTAAGAGTTATTGTGGTGGTGTTTTTGGAAAAGAGGATAGCAAACTTGTTGGAATAATTTGGCTAAAGCTCTAAGGTAACAATTCTTCTCTTGTAGCTAGTTTTTGGTGTTGCATGTGAAGAAGAAAGATCTTGTAGTGGTAAATATTGCCCTTAGATACATTGCATGCAAGAAATATGGTTTGGACATGAAAGGGTTGGATAAGAATGATATGTAAGCATGTTATAGCCTAAATACTACCTTAAACTTGTTAAGTTAGTTGTTGTACATTGTGGGGCAGAATTTTACACATCCAAGTTTAGGTGTGTAATCCCCTTTGAAATGTTTGGATTGTTGGGCCTTAAATGTGGCGTTTGGATGTTGAATTCGGCCTTGAAAAAGGTGGCAAAGTATGTAGAAACAAAGGAAATGCTGCCCATTTTTCCATAGAATTTAGTGACTTTAAACTTGGAATATTCTACGTTGTAGCTAGAGGTTAATGAACGTATTATGGTCATTATAGGTTGACATACTACGTGCGGTATTTTGGACTTAGCAAGTGGATTGACCAAAGAGGTATGTGGAACTTTCCTATCTCTTGAGCATGAATGGTTTTACCTATGTAGTACGATAGACGTACAAGGTTTGATATCCCTTACTTGATTTAAGGATGGCCAAGTTTTGTGAGTAAGGGGGGATTAACTCATTTCTTTAAAAAGTACTAAGGATGTCTTGAGTTTTCAAAGTTAAGGGACTTGATGTGTTCAAGTATATGATTCTTGTTTCCTTTTAAAAGTGTAAGTCCCTTGGGTTTTAGGAAAATGTATTTGACTAAGGTATAACGTTAATATAATGACTTTATGGGAAGTTGATTATATTAGCTTTATGGAAAGTTAATAAAGGAAGATTTACTCTAAGTAAAATGAGTACGGATAAATGATTTGAGGTTGTGAAAGGCTGTCACACCCCGAAATTCGGGCCCGTGACTGGTGCCTTACCCCGGGCACCCTGGTGATACAACGTCAGAGAAAAACCAGCGGAAATAAAAACTTAGACATGCAACAATAGATATAATAATAAACAGGCCAACCAAAACAGTTGCCTTCAGTATATACATAAAACCTGAACAGTTTAATCCTTTTACAACCCTGCCCACAACAGTACTACAGACCTCTAAGATTTACAACGACTATGACGGGACAGGGCCCCGCCATACCCCTGAATGTACAAGAACCTACAACTCAGGGAAACACATACCAAAAGATAAGCCTCCGGAGAAACGGAGCTTCCCAATACGCTGAACTGTGATCCTATGAGCGAGGATCCACGACCGATGTACCTCTACCTGCGCAGATGAACGCACTTCGGGCGAGGTCAAGATAACAGTACCAAGTATGTGAAATCAGAAATATCAGAAATGAAATCATACTAGTCTATATAAAGCAGGAGACATGTATGATAACCAAAATACAGTACGCAACATAAAAGCAGTCAAGTCAGGGACTCACGCCCTCAAAGTCACCACTCAAATATAACTATGGGTCTCACGCCCACCACACCCATCATGTTCGCATCATGGCCACATGCCCCCGGAATACTGCATCGGTGTAGACATGTCCATGATGCAACACACACAAGGCCGCGTGGCCACATGCCCCGGAATCGTGACGGCAGAAATGCCCATGTAACCTCAATAACAATATACTGGGTGGTCAACCCTGCCGCATGGCCACATGCCCCCGGAATCACGCGACGGTAGACACGCCCATGTTGCGCAATAACCATATATCGGTAATCAACCCGCCGCGTGGCCGCACGGCCGCATGCCCCTAACATCAGACGGCAGAGACATGTCCATGTGACATAAACAACAAGACAACAAGCAAAATGGAAGCATACCCGTGGAATTCTCCATCACCGCCAAAGACGCCCAAGTAAGTTCTCAATAAGTCAACCGCCTCTATCGAGAGACGCAGAATACGTAAATACCACACTTGCACAACAAAGGCTATCATCACAAGCATAGGCAAGTTTCACAACAACAAGCATAGGCAAGTTTCACACAACTCAAAGTACTTTCATTTTATGCCAAAGTCCGGTTTTTAACCCCAAAGTACTACATACGTTAAGTTCTTTTAAAAGAGATCCATTACTTTTATAAAAGTCACCCGATACCGTAGTATTAGAATGACCAACCCACATTCCTTTTCAAAATCAAGTAACAACATTCTTTTCCTAAGTTCCAGCTTGCCTAGTTTCAATTACTCAAGCTTCTCATTTTCAAATGGTTTCATAGTTCCCAAACTTAATCACTGATTCCTTTTAGAACAATTGAGTAATATATGTCTCACGTGAGAGTAGGTTATTCTTGTTTACAACATTATTATTACAGCAGCCATGATATAGAAAATGTAATACACATTTGTCTCATCTTAGATTATATGCAGATGGAGGTTTCTACCGGTTTTAATACGATACATCATTATTCAATACATTTTCCTTTATTAACGCTGCGGTGTCCGTCGATACACATTCGATTTCCAAATCAAGAAACATTATCAATTTAAATAAAACCAATTACTCATTACTCACGAATGAGGTTTCACACAACATTCACATTAAAACAAATAAGTTAAGTCTCTTATCTTATAAGATCAATTCTCTTAACTTCTAACATCAAAGAAACCATTTTCTTTACCTCTTAAGACATTATACCTAACTCCCATAAAGCTAGTATAACTCTTTTTAAAACCTTTAAAACCAAGTGTTACTCTCCCTTCAAAACGATTTATAAATCTTTTGAAATACATCAAGTTCTTTATTATAACTAGCGATTATAATTCACATCGATTACCTTTTAAAACCACAAAGTATTTTCTTACCTACATAAAGTCATTATAACCAACTTCCCATAAAGCCGTTATAACACTTTATGTTTTAAGAACAATCAAACTGATTAATGTTATACCGTAGTTCCGTGGTATATAGGTGAGGATATACGTGCGAGAATACGGAGAAATTTTGGAAAGAAAGAAAGATGTGATTTTTCGACTAAAAGTTTCCGTTTTGTGAAGGAAAAAGGTTCGTTGATGGGAATTGGATTCCCGATTTGGTATTTGGGCTTCTTGAATTATATTAGAATTATGGAATTTTATTTAGGAATTGGTCACTGGGCCCACGGAGAAATTTACGATTTGTGGGGCCCACTTTGTTTTGAGATTTTTGCCTTTATGGATATTTTCTAAGATGAAATATTTTGGACGAGTAGGAGGCGACACATGTCACGCCCTAGGTGGCCTCATGGCCGAAATTTGCTAACAAGTGGCAAGACAAGTGGCCTTGTCTTGCTAGATATTTTGTGGACAAGTGGCCAAGTCTTGCTAGATATTTTGTGTGGACAAGTGGCTTGTGGGACCCACACACACTTGTCCCCAATCTCAACCACACACTTGCCTTCATCCTAGCCCTTGGTTGTCCTATATATGCACCCTTAGTTGATGAAAACTTCCACACTTAACCATTTCAAGACAAGAAATTCCCTCCCTTCTCCCTTGACCTTGCTCTCGTTTTTTAGCCCATTTCTTGACCTAAATTTGTCCAACAATTCTTAAACTCTCAAGTGTTCTTCCCTAATGTGTTAGGAAGATTGTGTACCAAGAGTTGGAAAAGATTTCACACCCCTAACCTATTGTTCATGCTGACGAAACTTACTAGTTGGAAACCCTAAGTGTTCTTCACTTTTTGAGTTGGTTCTTGAAGAGAAGTTGGTTAGGAGCTTCATGGGTTGCTTGTAGCGGATTGGAACGGAAAGATTTGGAGCTAAGACTTGCTTGGAGCGACATTAAGTTCTTGGATAATTTTGGGCTATTTGAGGTAGTAAACCTTAACCTCTTTGTGAATTGGTCATTATACATATATTATAAGTATATTATGAGTATATAAAATATGGAGTAAAGTTTGGAAAAGTTGGATCTTGTTAACTTGTTAAAAGAAGTGGATTGGTCGCTTGCCATTAAAATGGTAAAACGTATCTTACTTGTGAAGAAGTAATTAACAAAGTAACTATAACTTATATTAAGATGGAATATAAGTTGTATGACTAATGAAGTAATTGGATAAGTAAAATGGACAAAGTTGGCCAAGGACCCCAACTTAAGGATCAGATTTACTTTGGACAAGATTTACTTGGATCAGATTTACTTTGACAGATTTACTTTGGATCGTATTTACTTTGGATCAGATTTACATTTACATTAAGGGAAGATTGTTCAATCGCGTCCGTTTGGGCGTGTGATCCCTTTAATTATTGTATTGTTATGAAGGCGTGATAGTAAACCGCTACCGTTTGCGCGTAATCCCCTTCTTTTACTTGTTGTTATTATGGAGGCGTGATAGTAAACCGTTACCGTTGGGCGTGTAATCCCTTCTTTATGTTGTTTAATTATTACGCCTTATATATATATATGGTATATATATTACGTTATTCGCCTTGGAGAAAGATGGAAAAGTGAGTAAAACGGGAAGTACGCTAATTTTCCGTAGAATTAGAGGGCTTTTTATTGGTATAAGTCTTCAATGGTAAGAAAGGTTTGATAGAAGTACTATGACCATTTTAGGAGTGGAGTACTACGTGTGGCGTGATCTACTTGGCTTAAGGAGTAGCCGACGGGTTGAAGTACTTGGAGCGTTTTTCTATTTGTCGATAATCGTCGCGAGGTATGTGAACCTCTTCCTATCTTTTCTAGCATGATTGTTGTGAACTATGTAGTACGGTAGACGCATACGCTAAGTGATTTGGTTGGTTTAAAACATAGGTGTTATAATAGATATATGGGAAGTTAGTTATAATGACTTTATGTAGGTAAAAGAATGGTTTATTGATTGTAGAAAGATAAGAGACTTGACTTATACACGACTTGATTTTGAAAGTTAAGAGACTTGATCTTGAAAGATAAGAGACTTGACTTATACACGACTTGATTTTGAAAGTTAAGAGACTTGATCTTGAAAGATAAGAGACTTGACTTAGTTTGACTTGTTATGAATTTTGTTAAAATGTTGTAAAACCTCATTCGCGAGTAATGAGTAGTTGGTTTTAAAAGAATAATGTTTTACTGATTTCGGAAATGAGATTAAGTATCGAACAAACCATTGCAGCGTTAATAAAGGAAATGTATTGACTAATTGTTATTAAAACCAAGAGAAACCTCCATCTGCATAGAAGCTAAGATGAGACAAAATGATATTACATTTCTAGATCATGGTCGCTTTTATAAGATTGTAATAGACAAGAACAACCTACTCACACATAAGGCATATGTTTCTCAAATTTGTTTTAAAGGAGAATTATATTCTTAATTGATTAAAACTATGAACTACGAAAACTTTATAAAATGAGAAACATGAGAATTTGAAATTAGGCAAAATTGAAAGATTGGAAAATAATGTGTTACTTGATTTTACAAGGGAAGTGTTTTGGTTTACTTAAAAGATAGTCACTCTATTTTATACTACGAACATTGTGTGACTTTTGTGAAATAAACTTATCTTTTTAAAAGAGTTAATGTATGTAATACTTTAGGGTCAGAACCGGGATTTTGGCATAAAATGATAGTACCTTAAGTTGTGTGTAACTTGCCTATGTTTGCGTGTAATAGCCTTGTTGTGCAAGTATCGTATTTTACTCGACTACCGTTCATAGGATGAACCGAATGTATTTCATTCGACTACCGCGTTCACGGGATGAACCGAATGTATTTCACTGACTACCGCGTTCATGGATGAACCGAATGTATTTCACTCGACTACCGCGTTCACGGATGAACCGAATGTATTTCACTCGACCATCGCTGGCCCACGGATGGACCGAATGTATTCCATCCGACTACCGAAGTTCATGAGATGAACCGGAATGTATTCCACACGCTTTCTACATCGGGTCCATGAGATGGGCGAGACATGTTATACGTATCACATGGTTTGTACCTAGATCACGGAAGTGAGGAAGGAGTTCCACGCATGAGGGATGACTTTGAGGCGTGAGTCCACGACTTGACATGACCGCTTTATGTTATGAGTTGTAGTTTGGTTATCATACATGTCTCTGCTTTATATAGTATTATGATTTCATTTACGATTTTTCGATTTCACATACTTGGTATTGCATCGACCTCCTTCGGGCCGCGTCATGCCGCAGTAGAGGTACATCGGTTGTGGATCCTCGCCCATAGGATCACAGTTCAGCGTATTGCGAAGCCCCGCTTTCTCCGAGGCTTATCTTTTGCATGTTACCACAGTGCAGTAGGTTCTTGTACATTCGTGGTATGGCGGGGCCCGTCCCGTCATAGTTATTGTCACTTGCAGGTCTGTAGTACGGCGAGTTTGTAAAAGGATAACTATCGGGTTTTATGAATATATACGTAAGGCAACGCTTTGGTTGGCCTGCTTATTTATCATGTCTCTTGTTTCATGTTTATGTTTTATTTCCGCCGATTCTCTCGATGTTGTATCACGAGGTGCCCGGTAAGGCACGACCACGCCCCGGTCGGGTCGTGACAAAAGTGGTATCGAGCGCTTAGTCCTCGGAAAGTGTCTACGCACCGCGTTCAGCAGTAGTCTTGATTATCGGTGTGTTGTGCACCATATCTATAATCAGGAGGCTGCAGGACATTTAGGATTGGTTTCTATTCTTCTCACTCTGAGATCGTGCCTTAGAGCTGTGTTATAAGTTGGACTCCCTCTGACGTATTCTTATGTGCCAGTTATGCCTCCACGCAAGGCAATCGGGGCCCAGAAGGGCAAGGCAGCCGAGGGAGATGTGAGTAGAGCACGGAGGGTTACCGGGGCAGAGGCCCAGTCGTTACCTGAGATAGTGCTTCCGACAGCGAGTTTTGCGACGCCGCCAGCACCGGCAGAGTTTAGAGCCGCAGCAGTGGCTGCTGATACTACAAGACTGAGCCTCCACCCCAAAGCCCGGAGCAGATGAGATGGGTACAAGGAGATGGCGCCATCGCCGTGGTCATGGCCGATATGGCGAGAGGCCGGACGCAGCAGCCTCCCCAGAGCACCGTAGTTCACCCCGAGCGCATGCTTTGAGACTACGGACTTTCGAGTCAGAGCCCGCCAAATGTTCTATGGATCGAGAGCCGAGGATGACCTCGGAGTTTATCCGACAGCCACACGGATCATGAGAGTGATCGAGTCTCGAGGCGAGTCGGTGGTATTGGTTCGCATCACCGCGTGATACCGCAATGATCGTTTGATTCATGGAATCGCCCCGAGGGGAACATGCGCCCAGCATTTGGGGCGAGTTCTCGGCGGCATTTCTTGCACATTTCTTGCCTCCACAGATGAGGAGGGCTCGGCCGACAGATTTTTGACGTTAAGGCGCATCGCGCATTTGCGGTTAGGGAGTACAACGTGGAGTTTGACTCGTTGGCTTGGTATGTCCCCGCCTTAGTGACCGATATGGAGGACAGAGTGCACCGCTACGTCACCGGGCTCGATGATTACTTGGCAGAGGCTTGTTCGGGTGTAGCTCTTCAGCCGGGCATGGACATTACCCGCATGCAGGCTCATGCACTTGGATGTGAGGCACGGAGAGGTCGACGGAATGACCGGGATCAGCAGAAGGCGTAAACAGCAGGGTCCTTTGGTAACTTGCGAGGCGGACAGCCTCAGCGGCAGGCTAGTTATGCACTTTCGCCAAGATGCAGTGGTCCTCCGCGCCTTCGTGACGCTCGGTATTCGAGCCGGTCGGGGCTCGTGGCTTCGGTTCAGTGATATACGTGAGTTCTAGCCGCAGGATTCATGTCCCCATCGGTGCACGATGTGCGGCAGCGCCATCCCGGAATGTCGTCTTTTATCGGTGCTTGTTTCACTCGCGCCGTGGCCATGTGGACGAGAATGTGCTTATAGGAGGGGTACCGCAGCATGACGCAGCCTACGGATCGTGGCGTGTTCATCGCCTTCTACACATATGCACAGTGTGCCTATGATTAGAGTGAAGCGGTAGATACAGTATATCCTTAACCTCTAGAGTTTTGTTTGCGCGATATGATGATCTTATTATTGTGTGCTATGTACAGATAGCATTGTGTTAAGTATAACTTAGAGAACATGACTAGTCAAGAGGTAAGTTTGGGGTCATGGAAGGTGTGAACCTTAGAATATT
Source organism: Przewalskia tangutica (assembly GCA_029844215.1). Taxonomy (NCBI): domain Eukaryota; kingdom Viridiplantae; phylum Streptophyta; class Magnoliopsida; order Solanales; family Solanaceae; genus Przewalskia; species Przewalskia tangutica. The sequence goes on along the minus strand of CM056723.1, from coordinate 74,079,307 downwards.
ATAAGTGGAGACCTTAGACGCGAGGTCGTCTTGAGTAAAAGATTTTTACGATTGACCTTTGTCGGAGTGCATAGTATACGAGGGGTAAAAATGTGGGATAAGTCCCCAGTGGTGTGAATTATATAAGGATAGTTATGATAAGACCACCAGGTTTGCGTAACTTGATTATTGAGATTGTTCCGGACGGGGAACAAGAGTTTAGCGCGCGCAAATGGGTCGGCCGAGGCAAGGTGCGTGTCAACCCGCAGCCCGGTTTGGGTGGGGTCGATTCGAGGTGGTCCCGCCAGTGGTAGGTCACGAGGTGCTAGGCCCAGCGTAGGTAACCATCGACGTTCGTGGATGCGTTCGACCAGAATCGGATCGTGAAGGCCGGGAATGGCCTTAGAGTAAATTGAAGCTAGTGGGAGCTGTTGTGAGATTAGAAATGATTCCTCGTTGGCTTGGATTTGATTTTTGCGCACATGTTATATTCAGGCCATTGGTGGCATGATCGGTTTTGTAAGTATAGTAGTGAAGACTATACCGACGCAAGTACGTTTGGAGACTTAGAAGGAACATTCGGGACGAATGTTTCTAAGGGGGGAAGAATGTTATACCCCGTAGTTCCAGGGTATATAGGTGAGGATGTACGTGCGAGAATACGATGTAAATTTTGGAAAGAAAGAAAGATGTGATTTTTCGACGGAAAAGTTTCCGGGTTTTGTGAAGGAAAAAGGTTCGTTGATGGGAATTGGATTCCCAGATTTGGTATTTGGGCTTCTTGAATTATATTAGAATTATGGAATTTTATTTTGCGGAATTGGTCACGTGGGGCCCACGGGAGAAATTTACGGTTTTGTGGGGCCCACTTTGTTTTCGAGATTTTTGCCTTTATGGATATTTTCGGAAGATGAAATATTTTGGACGAGTAGGAGGGCGACACATGTCACGCCCCTAGGTGGCCTCATGGCCGAAATTTGCTAACAAGTGGCAAGACAAGTGGCCTTGTCTTGCTAGATATTTTGTGTGGACAAGTGGCCAAGTCTTGCTAGATATTTTGTGTGGACAAGTGGCTTGTGGGACCCACACACACTTGTCCCCAATCTCAACCACACACTTGCCTTCATCCTAGCCCTTGGTTGTCCTATATATGCACCCTTAGTTGATGAAAACTTCCACACTTAACCATTTCAAGACAAGAAATTCCCTCCCTTCTCCCTTGACCTTGCTCTCGTTTTTTAGCCCATTTCTTGACCTAAATTTGTCCAACAATTCTTAAACTCTCAAGTGTTCTTCCCTAATGTGTTAGGAAGATTGTGTACCAAGAGTTGGAAAAGATTTCACACCCCTAACCTATTGTTCATGCCTTGGACGAAACTTACTAGTTGGAAACCCTAAGTGTTCTTCACTTTTTGGAGTTGGTTCTTGAAGAGAAGTTGGTTAGGAGCTTCTATGGGTTGCTTGTAGCGGATTGGAACGGAAAGATTTGGAGCTAAGACTTGCTTGGAGCGACATTAAGTTCTTGGATAATTTTGGGCTATTTGAGGTAGTAAACCTTAACCTCTTTGTGAATTGGTCATTATACATATATTATAAGTATATTATGGAGTATATAAAATATGGAGTAAAGTTTGGAAAAGTTGGATCTTGTTAACTTGTTAAAAGAAGGGATTGGCCGTTTGCCATTAAAATGGTAAAACGTATCTTACTTGTGAAGAAGTAATTAACAAAGTAACTATAACTTATATTAAGATGGAATATAAGTTGTATGACTAATGAAGTAATTGGATAAGTAAATGGACAAAGTTGGCCAAGGACCCCAACTTAAGGATCAGATTTACTTTGGATGATTTACTTGGATCAGATTTACTTTGGATGATTTACTTTGGACAGTATTTACTTTGGATCAGATTTACATTTCATTAAGGAAGATTGTTCAATCGCGCCGCTTGGGCGTGATCCCCTTTTAATTATTGTATTGTTATGAAGGCGTGATAGTAAACCGCGTTACCGTTGGGCGCGTAATCCCCTTCTTTTACTTGTTGTTATTATGAGGCGTGATAGTAAACCGCTACCGTTGGGCGTGTAATCCCCTTCTTTATGTTGTTTAATTATTACGCCTTATATATATATGGTATATATATTACGGTTATTCGCCTTGGAGAAAGATGGAAAAGTGAGTAAAACGGGGAAGTCTCGCTAATTTTCCGTAGAATTAGAGGGCTTTTTATTGGTATAAGTCTTCAATGGTAAGAAAGGTTTGATAGAAGTACTATGACCATTTTAGGAGTGGAGTACTACGTGTGGCGTGATCTACTTGGCTTAAGGAGTAGCCGACGGGTTGAAGTACTTGAGCGCTTTTGCTATTTGTCGATAATCGTCGCGAGGTATGTGAACCTCTTCCTATCTTTTCTAGCATGATTGTTGTGAACTATGTAGTACGGTAGACGTACATGTGCTAAGTGATTTGGTTGGTTTAAAACATAGGGTGTTATAATAGATATATGGGAAGTTAGTTATAATGACTTTATGTAGGTAAAAGAATGGTTTATTGATTGTAGAAAGATAAGAGACTTGAATTATACACGACTTGATTTTGAAAGTTAAGAGACTTGATCTTGAAAGATAAGAGACTTGACTTATACACGACTTGATTTTGAAAGTTAAGAGACTTGATCTTGAAAGATAAGAGACTTGACTTAGTTTGACTTGTTATGAATTTTGTTAAAATGTTGTAAAAACCTCATTCGCGAGTAATGAGTAGTTGGTTTTAAAAGAATAATGTTTTACTGATTTCGGAAATGAGATTAAGTATCGAACAAACCATTGCAGCGTTAATAAAGGAAATGTATTGACTAATTGTTATTAAAACCAGTAGAAACCTCCATCTGCATAGAAGCTAAGATGAGACAAAATGATATTACATTTCCTAGATCATGGCTGCTTTTATAAGATTGTAATAGACAAGAACAACCTACTCACACATAAGGCATATGTTTCTCAAATTTGTTTTAAAGGAGAATTATATTCTTAAGTGATTAAAACTATGAACTACGAAACCTTTCGAAAATGAGAAACTTGAGCATTTGAAATTAGGCAAACTCAACGCTTGGAAACTAATGTGTTACTTGATTTTACAAGGGAAGTGTTTTGGTTTACTTAAAAGATAGTCACTCTATTTTATACTACGAACATTGTGTGACTTTTGTGAAAGAAACGTATCTTTTAAAAGAGTTAATGTATGTAATACTTTAGGTCGTAACAGGATTTTGGCATAAAATGATAGTACCTTATGTTGTGTGTAACTTGCCTATGTTTGCGTGTAATAGCCTTGTTGTGCAAGTATCGTATTTTACTGACTACGGTTCGTAGGATGAACCGAATGTATTTCATTCGACTACCGCGTTCGTGGGATGAACCGAATGTATTTCACTCGACTACCGCTCATGGGATGAACCGAATGTATTTCACTGACTACCGCGTTCATGGATGAACCGAATGTATTTCACTCGACCACCGCGCCCATGGATGGACCGAATGTATTCCATCCGACTACCGAAGTTCATGAGATGAACCGGAATGTATTCCACACGCTTTCTATCTGGGTCCATGAGATGGGCCGAGACATGTTATACGTATCACATGGTTTGTACCTAGATCGCCGAAGTGAGGAAGGAGTTCCACGGGCATGAGGGATGACTTTGAGGGCGTGAGTCCCTGACTTGACATGACTGCTTTTATGTTATGAGCTGTAGTTTGGTTATCATACATGTCTCCTGTTTTATATAGACTGTTATGATTTCATTTATAATATTTCGATTTCACATACTTGGTACCAGATCGACCTCCTTCGGGGCTGCGTCATGCCGCAGTAGAGGTACATCGGTTGTGGATCCTCGCCATAGGATCACGCTCAACAGATTGGAAGCCCCGCTTCTCGAGGCTTATCTTTTGCATGTTACCCCGAGTCCGTAGGTTCTTGTACATTCGTGGTATGGCGGGCCCCGTCCCGGTCATAGTTATTGTCACTTCTTAGAGGTCTGTAGTACCGTTGTGGGCAGAGTTTGTAAAAAGGATAACTGTTCGGGTTTTATGAATATATACAGAAGGCAACTGTTTTGGTTGGCCTGTTTATTTATCATGTCTCTTGTTTCATGTTTATGTTTTTATTTCCGCTGATTCTCTCTGATGTTGTATCACGAGTGTGCCCGGTAAGGCACGATCCACGGGCCCGGTCGGTCGTGACGATTAACACATGCACGTCACCGTACTACATAGTTCACACATATCATGCTAGAAGAGATAGGAAGAGGTTCACATACCTCGCGACGATTTATCGACAATAAGCAAAATGCTCCAAGTACTACAACTTGCTAGCCCTTTCCACTCTCGAGTAGAATACGCTACTCTTAGTACTTTCACCTATAAAGGTCACAAACGTCTATTAACCCCAAAACACAAGTTTCTATCTTTCTACGTAAAATTCTAAAGATTCTCCTCGCAACAACAGAAATCTCCTCCTCTATCGAGGCCGGCTACCAAGCCAACCAGGGGGGGGGGGGGTTTACACGGCTAACCGGACGTGTACCATCCTACTCAAGAATCCTACACAAGTCTATCGCAATACACCCCATGTAATTATTCAATTGATTCTTTATTCTTCAGGCTTAAGTCAAAAGACATTGCCGAATACTAAGTATAGTTCCATATATAGTATACTTCAACTATATATTCTAACAAACATGTAATTTCCAATTACAATAGAGGGACAAGATAATTACCTCGATAAGCCCAAAATTATCCAAGTTATAATGTCGATCCTGAGCAAGGTTTAGCTCCTACTCCGTGCGCTCCAATCCGCTCCAAACAACCCTTAGAAGTTCTAACCAACTTCTACTCAAATACTTCAACCAACTATGAAGATTTTCTTAGGGTTTCGGTTTGAGACTAAAAAGGACAAAAGGTAGTATTTCCGGACTCTACGTATAGAGGTATCTTTGGAATACTACAAGGTACAAGGCTAAGGTATTTTGGGCATTATAACAATACTAGGAGAAGTATTTCAATACCACGAGAGGGTATTATACGAAAAACAACTAGCAGTGGGGTACCCCACGGCTAGCACCACAAAGGGGGGAAGGGGAACCCCTCGGCCAAAGGCCACACGAAAAGGGGGAGGGGAAAGGCTCTCGGCTAAGAGCTCACAAAGGGGGAGGAGAGGGTTTCAAGACTTGGAAGTTTTGGATGAAAGAAGTCTTCAAGCTTAGGGGGGTATTTATAGCAAAACCAAAAGCCAACCAATGGCCAAGATCAAGCCATGTGCAAGGCAAGTGTAAGGCCTTGATCAAGCCAAGTGCACCCTAGCCCCTACTCCACAAAACAATGCACAAAACATGGCACCAAACAAGCCACAAAACAAGGCCAAAACAAGGAGCCAATTGGCCAAGAAAACGTGAACCAATTCGGCCCGCGGTTGCCGCTCGCTTCAATGTGAGGGTGACACATGTCACCCTCCCGTTGGTCCAAAATGTTTCGTCGTTGGGAAAAATCCGCAAAAATACAAAACGACATAGCCGGAATTTTCCCTTCGCAAGTTACGCAAAACGTTTCGTCGAAAAACGACTCTAACCGGGTGTTGTGCACAAAGGTAACTTCGGCCAAGCCACCAAGGGGGGGGTGACACGTGTCGCCCTCCTACTTGTCCAAAATAACTCATCTTCCGAAAATATCCAAAATGGCCAAAATCTCAAAATCAAATGCCCTACAAAACCGCAAATTTCTCCCGTGGGCCCCACGTGACCATTTCCGAAAATAAAATTCCATAATTTTAATATAATTTAAGAAGCCCAAATTCCAAATCTGGGAACCCAATTCCCATCAACGAACATTTTTCCTTACAAAAACCGGAAACTTTTTCCGTGGAAGAATCACCTCTTTCTTCCTTTCCAATTTTTCTGTCGTGCTCTCGTACGTACGTCCTCGCATACATACCCTGAGAATACGGGGTATAACATTCTCCCCTCCTTAGAAACATTCGTCCCGAATGTTCCTTCTCAAGACGGATATCGATGAAGTTCCTCTAACAAGTTGCCAACGCCACAGCTTGGCCACGAAATAACACACGTCCTCTTCTTTTCTTACTCGTGGCCCTTCTCGAACACTTGAACTCTCCCAAGACGTACCATACTTCGTCATTACTCCGCTCCCAAAAATCTCCGGAGTCACTACCTCCAAACTTGGTCATCTTACTAACCTCAAACTTCCTTAAGGCCATTCCCGCCTTTACGAACCGCTCGTCGAACGCGTCCACGAACTCATACGATGATCATACAACCTGGGCCTAGCATCCTCGTGACCCTACCACTGGCGGGACCACCTAGAACTGACCCCACCTTAATCCGGCCACGGTTGACCCGTATCACGCCCTCAACCCGACCCACAATCGCTAAGCCCTCGCCTCGACACGGAACAATCTCGCTAAATCACATCATGAAAGCTACCACTTCCATCTCACACTAACCAGATTTTTAAATCACACTATAGCACAAAGCTATCCGAACATAACACTTAACACATCATTAACATCAACACATACAAGTATCTGCTGTGGTTAAGGATATACTCAAACTAGGCGTTCAAGGACCGCTAAAATCGAACTTCCACCGCGACTTACCGGGCCCGCAATCGCCTAGTAGTATGTGCTATCCTACCGCTACTCGTCGGACAGTCTCGTCATATGGCCTGTTGGCCGCAAGAATAACAAGCTCCTTGGTACTACGACACTTCAAATGCGTCTACCACATCGACCACACCGAGGTAGGGTGATCGGATCCGCCAACACCCCTACTCCCCGAACATTCAAACACGGGAGCCACGACCGCCTCGAATATCCCAAGGTCCCGGCGCGGGCGACAACTCGCAATGGCGGAGGTACATAACTAGTCTGGCCGAGGCGGTCCGCCTCGAAAGTCGCCAAAATATCCGGCCGTCTTCGCCTTCTTCTCGCGAAAGCGTCCACCTGCCGACCGCGCTCGCACCCAAGTGCATGAGCACGAACGCGGGCAATGTCCATGCCCACAAGAGAAACACCCGCACAAGACTCGCCATATAATCATCTAGCCCTGACATAGCGACGCACCCTATCTTCCATATTCGCAACTAGCGCAGGACATATCGAGCCAAAGAATCGAACTCGACATTGTACTTCCCCGACGGCGCCTCTCTGCCTTAGTAACAAAAATCGGTCGGCCGTGCCCTCCTCATCCGCGAGGCAAGAAGTGCGTGAGAAAGCCCCAAAACGCATTCAATATCACCGAGGTGCATGCTCTCCCGGAAAGCTCCTATGAATCAAACCAATCGATTGCGGTATCACGCGGCCGACGCGAACCGGCGTCACGACGGTCTCAAGCCTTGATCACCCGTGATGATCTCTTCAGAATCGACGGATGAACTCGCGGATCATCCTCGTGCCTCGACCAGTAACTCGGCGGGCTACAACTCGTAAAATCTCGTAGCCTCAAACTATTCGCTTCCTGCGCGTGCGCTGAACCGAATCGCCGCATCCACTGTCTCATATCTCGCCACAACCTCGCCAATAATCGCCATCTCTTGTGACCCATCTCCCGCCTGCATCGTGGGATGGAGGCTCAGTCATCGACCGGCTCGCGCTTCTGACTCCTCAGTATCTCACTAGCAGCCTCCCACGCCTTGCCCACTGGGCCCGGTTGCCTTGGCGCGGATGTTATACCGTATTTCGCAGTATGTACGTGGGACGACGTAGAAAATTTGAAACTTATAGTAGGCTTGCCGATTTAATTTTGTGCACAACACGGTTAGAGTCGTTTTCGGTAAACGTTTTCACTTTCGTAGGGAATTTCCGCTATGTCATTTTTAATTTTTGCGGATTTTTCCGAGAGACGAACGTGTTGGATCAACAAGAGGCGCCACTTGGCACCTCTCATTGGTGGACTTCAAATCGTCCATTTGGACGAAATGGACAAGGTAAGGCACGTTTTTGTGCCTTGACAAAGTCGGGTAGGTAGGATATTTGTGTTTGGTAAATCCTAGCCCTACACTTGCCTAACACATGGATTGATCTTGGCCATTGGTTGGCAAGGCTTGTGCTATAAATACCCATCCCTTCAAGACTTATTCATCCATTCCTAAATGTTTCTAAGTGTTAAATCTTCTCCTCCTCTTGTGTTGAGTTCGGCCAAGAGGCCTCCTCTCCTAGAGGCTGGCCGAGGGTACACCCCCTCTCCTAGTAGTGTGGTCGTGGTACCCCTAGCCTAGTTGCTTTCAGATAATACCCCTTTGTGGTGTAGAAATACTCTCAAAAGTATTGTTATAATGCCCAAATTACCTTAGCCAGATACCTTGTTGTATTCTAAGGTTATACCTATCTGGAAAGCCCGTAAATACTATTATACTTCCCGGTCCACAAAACCAAAACCCTAGGAAAATCTCCATAGTCCGTTGAGTATTGTGTAGAAGTTGGTTAGAACTTCTAAGGGTGGTTTAGAGCGGGTTGGAGCGCCGAGTCGAGCTAAACGTTGCCCAGATCGATATTTTAACTTGGATAATTATGGGCTTATCGAGGTAATTATCTTGTCCTCTGTTGTAATTGGAAATTACATGATGTTAGAATATATAGTTGAAGTATACTATATATAGTCTTGAACTTAATGTTGTGGCAATGTCTTTGGACTTAAGCCCAAGAATCGAATCGAATCAGTAATTACATAGGTATCAGACATGAGACTTGTGTAATTTGTGCAGTGGCGGGCGCCAATTTCCGTAGGATCTTGCATCTAGATTTATTCTACCGAGTAGTCTAGACTTTGATAGACTTGTGTAACTGTATAGGTTGAATGTTCTGCGTAGCATGTGCTACTTGAGAAGGTGGACCGTGCTAGCGGGTTATAGCCGTGGAGCGATTTGCTAATAGTCGATAATCGTCGCGAGGTATGTGAACCTCTTCCTATCTCTTCTAGCATGATGTGTGTATAACTATGTAGTACGGTGACGCGTACGTGTGTTAATTGAACGTAGTTATACGGCAATGTCTTTTGACTTAAGCCCGAATAATAATAATCTTGAAGTAGTTCAAGAGAATTAAGAACTGTTTTTAAAAGAAGAGTGTACTTGGTTTTAAAAGCTTAAGAGTTATACTAGCTTTATGGGAAGTTAGGTATAACGGCTTAAGAAAGATAAAACGAATGATTTTAATTATTTTAGAAGTTAAGGGACTTGATCTTGTAAGATAAGAGACTTAACTTAATTGAATTATGTGAATTTTGTGTGAAACCTCATTCGTGAGTAATGAGTACTTGGTTTTTAAAAGAGAATGTTTTACTGATTTTGGAAATCAGAATGTGTATCGACAAACCATCAGAGCGTTAATAAAAGGAAAAGTTTTGAATAAATAAGTATTATTAAAACCAAGAGAAACTTCCATCCGCATAGAAGCTAAGATGAGACAAAATGATATTTCCTAGATCATGGTCATGTAATAAGATTGTTATAAACAAGAATATCCGACTCACATATAAGGCATATGTTTCTCAGGTTGTTTTAAAAGAGGAATATATTATTATGTGGTTAATAATATGAACGACGGAACCTTTCTAAAAATAAGAAACGTGAACATTTGAAATTAGGCAAACTTGAACGCTTGGAAAATAATGTGTTACTTGATTTTACAAAGGTAAGTATTTTGGTTTACTTAAAAGGACAGTCACTCTATTTTATACTACGGGTATTGTGTGACTTATGTGAAAGCAACGGATCTTTTAAAGGATTTAATGTATGAAGTACTTTAGGGATAGATACCCGAACTTGTTAGCATAAAGTACCTTGTGTGAATAACTTGATTGTGTTGGTTTGAGATAGCCTTGTAAATACTTTCTTGTTGATGTGATAAGTAAACATGTTAGGATGCTACGTGTGTTAGTATCTTGTGTGATCGTGATGCAAGGGGGTCATTCTTGTTGGGCTTACGTTGTTAAACGTTAAGCCATTGTACTATTATTGTATCACATACCCCTTTGACTTATTATACCGAGGGCTTGCCACCCTTGATGCGGGTCTATACGGCCTATGCGGTCCTTGTGACTATGCGGAGTGCGGTAGCTCCAGGATTGATCATTCCGGGTGTTTAGCCTGATGCGGGGGATTCCCTATGCGGTCTGTTGAGACTATGCGGTCTTTTGAGACTATGCGGGTTGCGGGAGCCTAGGCGGATACCGCGGGTTAAGTCGCCTCGACGCGGGTATACCTCAGTGATGCAGGACCATGATTCGAGGAATACCTCATGCAGTCCGTGTGGGACCTATGCGAGTCGCGAGTTCGAGGATAGACGCACATTGATATTGCGCGAGTGGCCAACTTCGACATGTAGTGCGGTCTAGAAAGACCTCGGATACGATTTGTGGTATTTTTGGTGCGTGGGTCTTAGTAGTCGGCTATGCCTTCGTACTTGCCCCGCACGGTTTTATTGTGATAACTTTGAGGCGTGAGTCACGACTTGACATCGCTTATTTATTGTGAATCGTAGTTTGGTTATCATACATGTCTCCGCTTTATATAGACTACTATGATTTCATTTACGATTTATTTTCGCCACATACTGGTACTTGCATCGACCTCCTTCGGCTGCGTCATGCCGCAGTAAAGGTACACCGCCGTTGATCCTCGCTCTTAGTGGTCACGGCGTTTGGGAAAGCTCCGTTTCTCCGAGGCTTATCTCGTATAGTCCCTGTCGTTGTAGGTATTTACATTCGTGGTATGGCGGCCCTGTCCCGCCATTGTTGTCGATCTTTTCTTAGGTCCGTAAATGCTTGTAAGTGTGGTTTGTAAAAAGGATTAAACTGTTCATGTTGAAAAAGTTGTTATTTATATATATGCCGAAAGACAAGTTTTCCTCAGATTTTTGTTTTATACTTCTATTATCTCATGTTGTTGTGTTTGTTCCGCTGATTACTCTGATGTATGTCTACTTGGGTGCCCGGTAAGGCACTACCACGCCCGGCCGGTCGTGACAAAAGTGGTATCGAGCGATTAATCCTCGAAAGTGTCTACTGCATCGATCCAAGAAGTCTTGATTATCGGTGTGTTGTGCACCACACCAATAATCGTGAGGCTATAGGATATTTAGGTTGGTTTCTATTCTTCTCACTCGAGATCGTGCCTTAGAGCCGTGTTGTAAGTTGGACCTCTAACGTATTTCTTTCCTCACCGCTATGCCTCCGCGTAGTGGCAACCCGCCCAGAGGCAAGGCACCGGCGGAGCTGCGAGTTGAGTTCAGAGGGTTACGTGGGCACAGGCCCAATCATTACTTAGGGTAATGCTTCATTCGGGGATTTCTGCGACGTCACTAGCCCCAGCAGAGTTTAGCGCGGCGGCGGCAGTTCCTACTGCGGCCATGATATTTGAACCTTCAGTCCCACGACCGGGAACGGTGAATATAGATTGCAAAGAGGCAACCTTACATTAGCCATGGATTTGGCTACCAAAGAGTATACCGATGTCATGAGTCTTGATGACTACCTAAGAAAGGGTTGTGCAAGAGTAATTCTTGATTGGGCTTGAGCATGGCACGTATGCGGGCTTATGCGCAGCAGCCGAAAGCGTAGAGATCAACGGGTTAACCAAGGCGCAGAAGAGGCGAGCGGCAAGGTCCTTTGGTAAACTTTCGAGGCGAGTCACCTCACCAGCAGATTAGATTATGCACGTCCTCCAGTGCAGAGTGGTCTTCCACGGATTTCAGGACGTTCGGGGTGTGCAGGAGTTGGTCAGAACTCCAGGGCTTCCGGTTCACAAGCGATGCACGTCATCCCGGGAATGTCATCTTTTAGGTTGGTACTTGTTGTACCTATGACCGTCGTGGTCCGTGTCGAAGAGTGTCCTTGTAGGAGGACTTAGCCTTCGAGGATCGGTGGGTAGTTTGTCATCTCCTCACCATGCGCCTACAGGCAGTTTGATTAGAACGACTAGGGGAGTGAAGCAGTAGATTCAGGCATATCCTTAACCCTCTAGAGTTCAGTATGTGTGATAAGGTGAGTATACCTTAGGTGCTATGTTACGATAGCGGTGTTAGTTGTGATTTGAAATCATGGTTGTTTAACTTGATAAGATTTTGGGGGATAGAGAAAGTGTGAGCCTTAGAGCTTTATACGTAGAGACCTTAGAGGTAAGGTCATCTAGAGTAAAAGACGTATGGTTATGTTGATCCTTATCGGGGTGCCTAGTGCACGTGAGCTATGTTTGGGATAGGTCTCTAGTAGTGTGGAATGAAAGAGGGTAGTTGAGCTAAGAAGACCGCTAGGTTTTCGAAACGTGATTAGTGAGATTGTTCCGGATCGGGGATCTAGTATTGTGCGCATTGCCGGGACGGGTTGAGGCTACGTGCGGTCAACCCGCGCATGTTTGGTGGTGGGTCCGGTTGTGGTGGTCCCGCCGTGATAGGGTCACGAGGGTGTTAGGCCCAAGTTTAGTTGACCAGCACGAGTTCGTGGATACGTTCGACCGGTGGTTGGGCGATGGGGGACCCATCGTGTTCTTCGTCGACGTTTACTCGGTGTGTTGAGTTATCCAAAAAGTTGTAAGGTGCACGGTGCCTACCTTCACCTTATGGCGCAGTGGAGCCAGTGCGGCTGTTTTTTTGTTTGAACTTTTACCAAACATGTGTTAAGAACTCGGTGAGTCTCGACCGCATTCGCCTCGCCGCTGCTTGATTTCGAGGATAGTTGTGGGATTGTTGTCTCTGTGGAGGAGTGTTTAAGCTACCAATTCGGTGTTCGGATGTCACCTTTGAAGCCTTGTAGGACGGAAGTGTAAAGTTGCCGGTCGATTGGTTCGATGTTGGCGTTCGCAGATTGGTTGAGCTTGTTCCAGCAGATCGTGGATAGTGAGAAGCTTGTCTAGAAGAAGTTACGCGGCTCGGAGGAATCGTGCGGATAATCGGCACGACGCTTAGAGTTCAGTTGGCCGACGGTCGGTCTTCTTGAAAGTACCACCGGACGGTGTGACGAGCTTTGGAAAACAGAGGAAACTTAGCGAGTTACTTTGGGTCTTTTGAGTTCATGTGAGAATAGGCGGGTTGCCTATATGTTAGCATTTGCCGTCCGACGTAGGAGGCGGTCGTCCGGTCTTCGTATTGTTATGTTCAGAAAGTATCGAAGATCCATGCAGAATGTTCCCGAAATGATGCCCACGCGTTAAGAGATAGTAACCGAGTTTTGGAAACTAAAGCGATCGTAAATATGGTAAGAGTTCGAGTGCACGGCGGCTTGGTGATCGCGTGCAGCCGGTACCATTTGTTGGGTCGTCGAGCAAGGCTCGCGACAAAGTGACAAAGTGGTATCATTTTGGTGATGTTAGGTGTTTCCTCGTGGACTTGGATGTAAGTTTTTATGCGCGGGTGTTTACGTGGCGGTGTGGCGAGGATTGTGCTCGTAAGTATAGTAGTGATCGCGACGCTTGTTTTGAGACTTAGAAGGAACATTCGACGAATGTTTCTGGCGAGGAGAATGTTATACCGTATTTCCGCAGTATGCACGTGGACGACGTGAAAATTTGAAACTTGTAGTAGGCTTGGCCGATTTAATTTTGTGCACAACACGGTTAGAGTCGTTTTTAGCGAAACGTTTTCCACGACTTTCGTAGGGAATTTCCGCTATGTCATTTTTAATTTTGCGGATTTTTCCGAGAGGCGAAGCGTGTTGGACCAACAAGAGGCGCCACTTGGCACCCTCTCATTGTGGACTTCAAATCGTCCCATTTGGACGAAATGGACAAGGTAAGGCACGTTTTTGTGCCTTGACAAAGTCAAGGGTAGGTAGGATATTTGTGTTTGGTAAATCCTAGCCCTACACTTGCCTAACACATGGATTGATCTTGGCCATTGGTTGGCAAGGCTTGTGCTATAAATACCCATCCCTTTGAAGACTTATTCATCCATTCCTAAATGTTTCTAAGTGTTAAATCTTCTCCCTCCCCTTAGTGTTGAGTTCGGCCAAGAGGCCTCCCCCTCTCCTAGAGGCCTTGGCCGAGGGGTACACACCCCCCTCCTAGTAGTGTGGTCGTGGGGTACCCCCCCCTAGCCTAGTTGCTTTCGTATAATACTCCCCTTTGTGGTGTAGAAATACTCTCAAAAGTATTGTTATAATGCCCAAATTACCTTAGCCGTATACCTTGTAGTATTCTAAGGTTATACCTATACGGAAAGCCCAGAAATACTATTATACTTCCCACTCACAAAACCGAAACCCTAGGAAAATCTCCATAGTCCGTTGGAGTATTGTGTAGAAGTTGGTTAGAACTTCTAAGGGTGGTTTAGAGCGGTTGAGCGCCTGAGTCGAGCTAAACGTTGCCCAGATCGACATTTTAACTTGGATAATTATGGGCTTATCGAGGTAATTATCTTGTCCCTCTGTTGTAATTGGAAATTACATGATGTTAGAATATATAGTTGAAGTATACTATATATAGTCTTGAACTTAATGTTGTGGCAATGTCTTTGGACTTAAGCTCAAGAATCGAATCGAATCAGTAATTACATAGGATCAGACATGAGACTTGTGTAATTTGACGGTAGGGAAGGGCTGCCCAATTTCCCGTAGGATCTTGCATCTAGATTTATTCTACCGAGTAGTCTAGACTTTGATAGACTTGTGTAACCTGTATAGGTTGAATGTTCTGCAAGTAGCATGTGCTACTTGAGAAGGTGGACCAGGCTAGCCGGGTTATAGCCGTGGAGCGATTTGCTAATAGTCGATAATCGTCGCGAGGTATGTGAACCTCTTCCTATCTCTTCTAGCATGATGTGTGTATAACTATGTAGTACGGTAGACGTACGTGTGTTAATTGAACGTAGTTGTACGACAATGTCTTTTGACTTAAGCCCGAATAATAATAATCTTGAAGTAGTTCAAGAGAATTAAGAACTGTTTTTAAAAGAAGAGTGTACTTGGTTTTAAAAGCTTAAGAGTTATACTAGCTTTATGGGAAGTTAGGTATAACGGCTTAAGAAAGATAAAACGAATGATTTTAATTATTTTAGAAGTTAAGGGACTTGATCTTGTAAGATAAGAGACTTAACTTAATTGAATTATGTGAATTTTGTGTGAAACCTCATTCGTGAGTAATGAGTACTTGGTTTTTAAAAGAGAATGTTTTACTGATTTTGGAAATCAGAATGTATCGACAAACCATCGGCGTTAATAAAAGGAAAAGTTTTGAATAAATAAGTATTATTAAAACCAAGAGAAACTTCCATCCGCAGAAGCTAAGATGAGACAAAATGATATTTCCTAGATCATGGCTGCGGTAATAAGATTGTTATAAACAAGAATATCCGACTCACATATAAGGCATATGTTTCTCAGGTTGTTTTAAAAGAGGAATATATTATTATGTGGTTAATAATATGAACAATTTTAACCTTTCTAAAAATAAGAAACGTGAACATTTGAAATTAGGCAAACTTGAACGCTTGGAAAATAATGTGTTACTTGATTTTACAAAGGTAAGTATTTTGGTTTACTTAAAAGGACAGTCACTCTATTTTATACTACGGGTATTGTGTGACTTATGTGAAAGCAACGGATCTTTTAAAGGATTTAATGTATGAAGTACTTTAGGGATAGATACCCGAACTTGTTAGCATAAAGTACCTTGTGTGAATAACTTGATTGTGTTGGTTTGAGATAGCCTTGTAAATACTTTCTTGTTGATGTGATAAGTAAACATGTTAGGATGCTACGTGTGTTAGTATCTTGTGTGATCGTGATGCAAGTGGTCATTCTTGTTGGGCTTACGTTGTTAAACGTTAAGCCATTGTACTATTATTGTATCACATACCCTTTGACTTATTATACCGAGGGCTTGCCACCCTCGATGCGGTCTATACGGCCTACGCGGTCCTTGTGACTACGCGGAGCGGTAGCTCCAGGATTGATCATTCCGGTGTTTAGCCCGATGCGGGATTCTATGCGCGTCCGTTGAGACTATGCGGTCTTTTGAGACTATGCGGGTTGCGGAGCCTGCGCGGATACCGGGGTTAAGTTGCCCTCGATGCGGTATACCTCGTGATGCGGGACCATGATTCGAGGAATACCTCATGCGGTCCGTGGGACCTATGCGAGTGCGAGAGTTCGAGGATAGACGTGCACATTGATATTGCGGGCGAGTGGCCGCCTTCGATCATGTGCGGTGCAGAAAGACCTCGGATACGCTTTGTGGTATTTTTGGCATCGTGGGTCTTAGTAGTCGGCTATGCCTTCGCACTTGCCCCGCACGGTTTTATTGTGATAACTTTGAGGGCGTGAGTCACGACTTGACATCGCTTATTTATTGTGAATCGTAGTTTGGTTATCATACATGTCTCCCGCTTTATATAGACTACTATGATTTCATTTACGATATTTATTTTCTTTCACATACTTGGTACTGTTATCGACCTCGCTTGAAGTGCGTTCATGCCGCAGTAAAGGTACACCGCCGTTGATCCTCGCTCTTAGGGTCCTGATTCAGCGTTTGGGAAAGCTCCGCTTCTCGAGGCTTATCTTGTATAGTCCCTCGCGTTGTAGGTATTTACATTCGTGGTATGGCGGCCCCGTCCCGCCATTGTTGTCGATCTTTCTTAGGTGCAGTAATCGTTGTGGGCAGGGTTTGTAAAAAGGATTAAACTGTTCATGTTGAAAAAGTTGTTATTTATATATATGCCGAAAGGCAAGTTTTCCTCAGATTTTTGTTTTATACTTCTATTATCTCATGTTGTTGTGTTTGTTCCGCTGATTACTCTGATGTATGTCTACTTGGGTGCCCGGGGTAAGGCACTACCACGAACCCTGTTCGTCGTGACAATGAGGCATAACTGGTAAAAACGAGACACGTCAGAGGGGTCCAACTTATAACACAGCTCTAAGGCACGATCTCATAATGAGAAGAATAGAAACCAATCCTAAATGTCCTATAGCCTCCTGATTATAGATGTGGTGCACAACACACCGATAATCAAGACTCTACTAGACACGGTCTGTAGACACTTTCCGAGGACTAATCGCTCGATACCACTTTGTCACACCCAAATTCGGGCCCGTGGATCGTGCCTTACCCCGCACCCCGGTGATACAACGTCGAGAAAAACCAGCGAAATAAAAACTTAGACACGCAACAATAGATATAATAATAACAAAGCCAACCAAAACAGCTTGCCTTCAAGATATACATAAAACACGAACAGCTTTAACTTTTACAACCCCGCCCACAACAAGATTACTGCACTTAAGATTTACACGACTATGACGGACAGTGGCCCCGCCATACCCTCGAATGTACAAGAACCTACAACTCAGTGGAAACACATACCAAAAGATAAGCCTCCGAGAAACGGAGCTTCCTAATACGTGAATCGTGATCTCATGAGCGATCCACGATCGATGTACTTCTACTGCAGATGAACGCAGCCCCAAGGAGGTCAAGATAACAGTACCAAGTATGTGAAATCGTAAAATATCAGAAATGAAATCATACTAGTCTATATAAAGCAGGAGACATGTATGATAACCAAAATACAGTACGCAACATAAAAGCAGTCAAGTCAGGGACTCACGCCCTCAAAGTCACCACTCAAATATAACTATGGGTCTCACGCCCACCACACCCATCATGTTCGCATCATGGCCACATGCCGAACATTGCGACGGTGTAGACATGTCCATGATGCAACACATAACAAGGCCGCATGGCCACATGCCCCGGACATCGTGACGGTAGACATGCCCATGTAACCTCAATAACAATATACGGTGGTCAACCCGCCGCATGGCCACATGCCCGAATATCGTGACGGTGTAGACACGCCCATGTTGCAAGAATAACCATATATCGTAATCAACCCGCCGCATGGCCGCACGGCCGCATGCCGAATCTGCAGACGGTGTAGACATGTCCCATGTGACATAAACAACAAGACAAGAATCAAAATGGAAACATACCCGTGGAATTCTCCATCACCGCCAAAGACGTCCAAGTAAGTTCTCAACAAGTCAACCGCCTCTATCGAGACGCAGAATACGTAAATACATCACTTGCACAACAAAGGCTATCATCACAAGCATAGGCAAGTTTCACAACAACAAGCATAGGCAAGTTTCACACAACTCAAAGTACTTTCATTTTATGCCAAAGTCCGGGATTTTTAACCCCAAAGTACTACATACGTTAAGTTCTTTTAAAAGAGATCCATTACTTTTATAAAAGTCACCCGATACCCGTAGTATTAGAATGACCAACCCACATTCCTTTTCAAAATCAAGTAACAACATTCTTTTCCTAAGTTCCGCTTTGCCTAGTTTCAATTACTCAAGCTTCTCATTTTCAAATGGTTTCATAGTTCCCAAACTTAATCACTTGATTCCTTTTAGAACAATTGAGTAATATATGTCTCACGTGAGAGTAGGTTATTCTTGTTTACAACATTCTTATTACAAAGACCATGATCTAGAAAATGTAATATCATTTTGTCTCATCTTAGTTTCTATGCGGAGGTTTCTACCGGTTTTAATACGATACATCATTATTCAATACATTTTCCTTTATTAACGCCGCAGTTGGTCCGTCGATACACATTCGATTTCCAAATCAAGAAACATTATCCCTTTAAATAAAACCAAGTACTCATTACTCACGAATGAGGTTTCACACAAACATTCACATTAAAACAAATAAGTTAAGTCTCTTATCTTATAAGATCAAGTCTCTTAACTTCTAACATCAAGAAACCATTTTCTTTACCTCTCTTAAGACATTATACCTAACTCCCATAAAGCTAGTATAACTCTTTTTAAAACCTTTAAAACCAAGTGTTACTTCCCTTCAAAACGATTTATAAATCTTTTGAAATACATCAAGTTCTTTATTATAACTAGCCGCTTATAATTCACATCGATTACCTTTAAAACCACAAAGTATTTTCTTACCTACATAAAGTCGTTATAACCAACTTCCCATAAAGCCGTTATAACACTTTATGTTTTAAGAACAATCAAACACGCTTAACACATGTACGCTCACCGTACTACATAGTTCACACATATCATGCTAGAAGAGATAGGAAGAGGTTCACATACCTCGCGACGATTTATCGACAATAAGCAAAATGCTCCAAGTACTACAACCTTGCTAGCCCCTTTCCACTCCTCGAGTAGAATACGCTACTCTTAGTACTTTCACCTATAAAGGTCACAAACGTCTATTAACCCCAAAACACAAGTTTCTATCTTTCTACAGAAAATTCAAAGACCTCTCCCCGCAACAGCGTAAATCTCCTCCTCTATCGAGGCCGGCTACCAAGCCAACCAGGGGGGGGGTTTACACGTCTAACCGGACGTGTACCATCCTACTCAGTAACTCTACACAAGTCTACTGCAATACAGTCCTATGTAATT
Source organism: Przewalskia tangutica (assembly GCA_029844215.1). Taxonomy (NCBI): domain Eukaryota; kingdom Viridiplantae; phylum Streptophyta; class Magnoliopsida; order Solanales; family Solanaceae; genus Przewalskia; species Przewalskia tangutica. The sequence goes on along the minus strand of CM056723.1, from coordinate 74,059,877 downwards.
ACAGTTCAGTTCAGTTCTTTATTCTTCAGGCTTAAGTCAAAAGACATTGCCGAATACTAAGTATAGTTCCATATATAGTATACTTCAACTATATATTCTAACAAACATGTAATTTCCAATTACAATAGAGGGACAAGATAATTACCTCGATAAGCCCAAAATTATCCAAGTTATAATGTCGATCCTGAGCAAGGTTTAGCTCCTACTCCGTGCGCTCCAATCCGCTCCAAACAACCCTTAGAAGTTCTAACCAACTTCTACTCAAATACTTCAACCAACTATGAAGATTTCCTTAGGGTTTCGGTTTGAGACTAAAAAGGACAAAAGGTAGTATTTCCGGACTCTACGTATAGAGGTATCTTTGGAATACTACAAGGTACAAGGCTAAGGTATTTTGGGCATTATAACAATACTAGGAGAAGTATTTCAATACCACAAGGGAGGGGTATTATACGAAAACAACTAGGCTAGAGTGGTACCCACGGCTAGCACCACAAAGGGGAAGGAACCTCGCCAAAGGCCACACGAAGTGGGAGGGAAAGGCTCTCGCCAAGAGCTCACAAAGGGGGAGGAGAGGGTTTCAAGACTTGGAAGTTTTGGATGAATGAAGTCTTCAAGCTTAGGGGGGTATTTATAGCAAAACCAAAAGCCAACCAATGGCCAAGATCAAGCCATGTGCAAGGCAAGTGTAAGGCCTTGATCAAGCCAAGTGCACCCTAGCCCCTACTCCACAAAACAATGCACAAAACATGGCACCAAACAAGCCACAAAACAAGGCCAAAACAAGGAGCCAATTGGCCAAGAAAACGTGAACCAATTCGTCCAAGGGTTGCCGCCCCTTGCTTCCAATGTGAGGGTGTCACCCTCCCGTTGGTCCAAAATGTTTCGTCGCTCGGAAAAATCCGCAAAAATACAAAACGACATAGCCGGAATTTTCCCTTCGCAAGTTACGCAAAACGTTTCGTCGAAAAACGACTCTAACCGGGTGTTGTGCACAAAGGTAACTTCGGCCAAGCCACCAAGGGGGGGTGACACGTGTCGCCCTCCTACTTGTCCAAAATAACTCATCTTCCGAAAATATCCAAAATGGCCAAAATCTCAAAATCAAAGCGGGCCCCACAAAACCGCAAATTTCTCCCGTGGGCCCCACGTGACCATTTCCGAAAATAAAATTCCATAATTTTAATATAATTTAAGAAGCCCAAATTCCAAATCTGGGAACCCAATTCCCATCAACGAACATTTCTCCGTACAAAAACCGGAAACTTTTTCCGTGGAAGAATCACCTCTTTCTTCCTTTCCAATTTTTCTGTCGTGCTCTCGTACGTACGTCCTCGCATACATACCCTGAGAATACGGGGTATAACAAAGGCAAATTGGTTTTAAGGCATCAATTGCCCAAAAGTTTTATGTGAAAAAGAGTCATTTTTAAAAGAGTAGAAGTATGTAGTACTTTGGGTTAAATTCCCGGATTTATTTTATTAAGATATGTTAGTGCCTTAAGTAAACTAAAATGAGAGGGTATATGAATAAGACTAATATGAAGTTAGGGGCTTTCTTAACTTATGTATGTTATATATGATGGCCGGTTGAGCTAGGGTAAGAGTATAAATGAGGGGTAAACCCCCAAGATGTTATACCACCTTCTCCAGGGTAAGAGTATAAATGAGGGGTAAACCCCCAAGACGTTATACCACCTTCTCCAGGGTAAGAGTATAAATGAGGGGTAAACCCCCAAGACGTTATACCACCTGCTTCAGGGTAAGAGTATAAATGAGGGGTAAATCCCCAAGACGTTATACCACATATTCCGTGGATTTGCTACCCATGATGCGAGGAATACCTCATGTGAGTCCGTAGGGCTCATGCGGGTGAAATAGTCCCATGCGGGTGAGTACAGCCTATGCGAGGAATACCTCATGCGGGTCCACATAACCCATGCGGGTGAAATAGTCCCAGGAGTAGGAGTGCTTAATGATACTGCGGGGCGGATGACCTTGCTTTGACCATGAGCTTCCTATTTTCATGCAGTATTGTATATGTTTGATATTCTCATTATTAGTAAGGCACAGTGTTCTGTAAACTGATTTTTATACATGTCTCCAGTTATTTTATACTTATGAGGTATTTTCAGTATTTTCCAGTTTCGCATACTTAGTACATATCAGGTACCGACTTCCTGGCCGCGTCATGCCGCATGTAGGGGTAAGCAGGTGGTGGATCCTCATTCTTAGGATCACGGTTCCGGTGTCAGAAGCTTCATTCCCCCGGAGGCTTGTTTTGTTGGTACGGTTTTTCCCTGATGCTGTAGGTATTTTGTACATTCAGGGGTATGGCGGGGCCCTGTCCCGCCACAGTTGTTATTCTTAGAGGTCTGTAGTCACGTTTGTGGTTTGGGCTATAAGAACAGGTTGTACTGTTATACTTTTGATTAAGTATATTTTTATGGAAGGCAGCCTTGTCGTCTTGCCAGTGATGTTTACTTTATACAGGTTATGTGTTATGTATGTTCCGCTGCTATTCTCTGATGTATACATGACGGGGTGCCCCGGTAGGGCACCAGTCGCGGTCCCGGGGTCGGGTCGTGACAATCATGTTATGTAAAGGGAAATTGAACCCAAAGTACTATGTACATCCATTTTTATAGAAAGAATCATATCATGCAATATAAGGGAGTTGAACCAAAAAGTACTACTTATGTTCACCATACATTCTTTCCTTTATAAAACACCGAGATACTAGCACTTGTAGCATCAAGGCACTTTCACTTTTAAAATCAAGTTACTTACACTTTTAAACTCAAGTAACCCATACCTTTAAATCAAGTTACCTCTTCTCTTTAAATCAATCAAGTCATTTCCACTTATAAAATCAAGCAACTTATACTTTCAAAACCAAGTAACATATACTCTTAAAACCAAGTACTTATACTTTCAAAACCAAGTAACTCATACTCTTAAAATCAAGTAACATATACTCTTAAAACCAAGTACTTATACTTTTAAAACCAAGTAACTCATACTCTTAAAATCAAGTAACATATACTCTTAAAACCAAGTACTTATACTTTTAAAACCAAGTAACTCATACTCTTAAAATCAAGTAACATATACTTTTAACATCAAGTAACTTCTTTCATATACTACAAGGAATCCGATTTCATTTAAAACAAGTACGTCCACCGTACACACATTTTATAAGGTTCATGCTCAAAGAAAGATCGGAAGAGTTCCACATACTAACACTTGTCGTTTGTACCAACTCGACACCAAAGCTTACTAAAACTCTTACCAATATCTCCCATAAGACTTGGTAAGGACTTAAGAATAATCCAGACATGCTTTTAGCATAGAATCAACAACATGAAAACTCCTTAACTTCTATGGGTAGAATAACTTTTGAAACAATGCCCCGTTATGGTTTACACGTAGAACATGCCAAATGAGAGAAGGAAGAGGTTCACATACCTTATCGTTCTTCTACCAATGCGTTAAGTGGAATACGCCTCACGTAGCTTCTACCAATATGCTAAGCGGAATACACCTCCCTTAGCACTTTAACCTATAATGATAATAGCATGTCTATCAACTACATGCCTTTAAGGGTAGGTTATGGACTAAGTAAAGTTCCCATTTCTATAAAAAAAAATTGGGCAGCACTTCCTTTGTTTCTACGTACTTTTCCACCTTTTCCAAGGCCCAATTTCAACAACCAACAAGCCCCGACTAAGGGCACAATCCATACAACAACCAAAGGAGATTACACGCCTACTAGACGTGTAAAATTCTTCTCCACAATCATATATAAATAGTCCATAAAAACAGTCCACAATTAATCAACATTAAGGGTACAATGTGAAGCCTTTAACACCCTTATTCCTTAGGACTTTCGTTAGCCATTTACTACATTAAACATGCAAGTCGGTGACTGATTTTCCAGCACATATATACGTCCAAAACAGTCCATAAAACGACACGACGACGTCTAACAGTTTTGGGCAGTTTTCAACCAACAACAACTACAACAATCCAAAGTCCTTTTCCATAATTTTATATTATCCAATTCCCATTTCAAAACCTATACATATGACATACCAACTTATCAACAACCATAATACTTCATTTTAACATACGACAAGTGTAAATAACAACGACAATAACCAACGAATCCCATAGGGTCAAAACTGTCCACTTTCGGCCCATCTCCCTAAAATTTCCCAAACCATTTTTAATCTTCATTCTTTTTAGTACAAGCTCATACATACATATCCAAAATGAGTAATATTCAATTACTTTAAAGAAATAATATATTTTACCTCAAAATGCCCAAAACACGTCCAAGGCAGTCCACTAAAGATTGGCCCGCAATTTTCGTTTTGCTCCATTTCTTCAAGTTCCAATCACATATACGTATCCTCTACAAGCTTATAACCAACTTCCCTTTATATTTCACTTCCAAAAAGTTGATAAAAACTTAAGATTTTTGCACCCAAACTCTCGACCTAGGTAAGGATTTCAAGGGTGGTATGTTAATCTTGGTTTAACACTTGATTTAGGAGCTTAATCTTGGATCACAACTAAACTTGGAGGATTTGGAAATCTCGTTCTCTTATTTCTTGCTAGGGCCGAGAGCAATGGAGAGAAAAAGAGATATAGAATGTTGTGTGAAATGTCTAAGTGTGGAAGTCTTCCAAGACTCACACCTATATAAAAATATCCAAGTGTAGCAAGACAAGTGGAGTGGGACCCATGTCCACTTGCCCCCTTTATCACAAAATATCTAAAGTCCAAGTCAATGACAAGTGGAAGGGTGACACGTGTCACCCTCCTATTGGTCCAAAATAATTTCTTCACAAATAAATTCTATGCAGAAGAGGAATAGGTTGTGCTTGGGTCCCCATTGAGAGGAATCAGCAAAGAAAAGAAAAACGGGTCACTTTTTTTGGGGGCTTCCGCCTTACACGGGGATAGAGCAAAAAAGGCCTCACGTTCAGAACTACGGCTTGACCTTCGAGGAAGAAGTCCGTGGGATCCCTCCTTCGAGGGCTTATCCCCCATCATCTCACTAGCCGACCTTGACCCCTGAAAAGGATCCAATGAATTCGAAAGAATTGAACGAGGAGTCGTATGAGGTGAAAATCCATGCACCACATGTGTCTGCGTTCCCGAAGGTATAGGCCAAAATATCTCAAAATCTCGTGGGCTCCACAAAATCGTAAAATTTCTCGTGGGCCCCACATGACCAAATCCGAGATTTCAAAATCCAAAACTAATTCCTTAATTCCAATTAGGAGAATTGAACTCCGAGTACTCAAATTGTCGTCTTCACATTTTCGAAATATTTCCTTAAGAAAATGTAGCTATACTTTCTTCTCATGTTCAAGTCTTACTTCCTTACTTACGTTCTCAAATACATGTCTTTTAACTACGGGGTGTAACATCCTTTCCCCTTTAGAAATATTCATCCCGAATGTTCATAATAGGTTCATGCTAAACAAATCTCGGTATAGTCTCCTTAACTACACTTAACGAAACCAAATATGCCACACATGGCCACAACATATCACACATGCATATACATCAACCAAAAGCCAAATGAGGAAATCAAATCTAGAGTGTGTGTATCATCACAATTAACTCTCATTCATGGTAAAAAAGGATTCTCTTTTCGTACCTTCATAAGTCATAACTATAAACACTTTAATTCTTTTAACACTTGTTCGCTCATTTTCTTACTTGTCGTACTCTTCTCGTACTTCCAAACGTATTCTAGTATACGTACATAATTTCAAATATTTCTTCTGTTTTCGAATCCTTGGAGTTACTACATCCAACTTGGTCATTATACTTCACATATACCATGTACCTTAACCAAGATCAACAGTAAAGTCTTTTACTCAAGAAGGCCTTGTATCTAAGGTTTCAACGATTATCTAATATTCTAAGATTCTCAATTATTCCATGTCCCAAGCTTATATTATCTCACCCCACATACGGGTAAGATAGTTTCTCATAATCTCAAAGTCATGTTGTCTTAATCGTAAAAACTCTATTTACTCCATACCAATATTATTCGTGCTTATCACTTAAGCATATGACATAGCTTAGTCTACAACATGGTATGTCATTAAGTCAATTGAACATGATCTCTTTCAAGATTCTATCACAATCTCAGACAATTTATTACTTCCTGAATATTCCAAGTTAGTACATATATAAAGCCTTGATATGGATTCGTTCCACGGTTTCATACCTTCCAAGCAATTATTAAAGCTTAACCAACTCATGGTAATCCATAATCATTTCAGACAATACACATGATCCCAAATAAATACGCTCGTACAGATACACATCATCATTATACCAACTATACAACAATTTTTACCAACCTGGATACGAAGTCCATATAATCCTTTCTGGGCCATTGTTGCCTTTCTCGGAGGCATAACTGCAACCACAATAATACGTTAGGGAGAGACTACCCTAACAACACAGCTCTATCGCACGATATCAGAGTAAGAAAAAGGGAAACCAATCCTAAATGTATTGTAGCCTCCTGTTTATAGATGTGGTGCACAACACACCGATAAACAAGACTCTACTATACACAGTCTGTAGACATTCTGAGGACTAACTGCTCTGATACCACTCTGTCACAATCCGAACCCCGGGCCCGCGACTGGTGCCCTACCTGGGCATCCTTCTATTCATACAACACAAGTAACCTGCGGAAGCTAAATAACACTTATTTTTTTCCCGAACAAAGGCAAAGCCGGCAAGACTGCCATCACATATATAACAACTAAAAATAAACCAAATCTATACATAAGTCCAGCCCACATATGAATACATACCTCTAAGAGTTTAGACACATAACTGTGACGGGACAAGGTCCCGCCGTACCCATGAATGTACATAAAACCATAATACAACTCTGTACCAACATGGCAAACTCTGGAATAATGGAGCTACCTCACTGAAAGCTGAGTGGAGATCCTAAGCTCGCGGATCACCCAACTGAGTACCAAATACCTGTGGGCATGAACGCAGCCCTCCGAAGGGGGTCAGTACAACAAGGTACCAAGTATGTAAACATGAAGTACAGTAGACATGATCATAACTGTACAAAGAATGACAGGGACAAGTATGAAAATCAAATACCAGATCCAACCGTGCCATAATAAATAAGAGTCAACTGTACCTTTTAAAATATGTCTTTTTAAAAGTGAGACCAACTGTGTCATTTCAAATTATGAAATCAATACAATTTCAAAATATGAAATCAATTGTACCTTTTCAATTCGAGTCATATCAACATCATGAATGCTTACTCAGAGAATCATCAAGTTTATATACATATAGATAACGTATCTCGTATAACATAAACCGACCTTTATTGAGGGACTCGATGAAATCATCAATATAATGTAACCCGACCCATTTTGGGGCTTGATGTAATTATCAATATGTGTGACGTAACTCGGCCCATTTGCGGGACTCTGTGTATGATTCAACATGAGATGAAACTCGGCCCATTTGTGGGACTCGGTGTAATGATACAATATGTGACATAATCCGGCCCATCTGTGGGACTCGGTGTGATGATGCAATATTACGTAACCCGACCCATTTGTGGGACTCGGTGTATGTAGTAATATAACGTAACTCGGCCCATGATAGGACTCGATGTATGCATCTACATGACATAACCCAGCCCATTGTGGGGCTCGATGAAATCTTTTGTATAACGTAACCCAACTCATTGTGGGGCTTGGTGTAATCTTTTGTATAACGTAACCCGGCCTATCTGTGGGACTCGGTGTAATGATCTTTATATGACATAACCCGACCCGTTTGCGGGACTCGGTGTATTGAATCTATAACATAACTGTTACACCCCGTAGTTCCAAGACATGTATTTGAGAACGTAAGGAAGTAAGACTTAAACGTCGGAAGATAGTATAGTTACATTTTCTTAAGAAATTAATTTGAAAATGTGAATACGACAATTTGATTACTCGGATTTCAATTCTCCTAATTGGAATCACGGAATTAGTTTTGGATTTTGAAGTTTTGGATTTGGTCATGTGGGGCCCACGAAAATTTTTACGATGTTGTGGGGCCCACGAGATTTTGTGATATTTTGGCCAAGTATAGAATTATTTTGTGAAAGAATTATTTTGGACCAATATGAGGGTGACACATTTCACCCCCCACTTGTCTTGCAAGACTTTGACTCACATTAGATATTTTGAGACTTGAGGACAAGTGGACATGGGTCCCACTCCACTTGGCATTACACTTGGATAAATATCCAAGTCTTGCAAGACTTGAACATTATACACTTATCAATTTAGCTCTCATCTTCTCCCTTTGAGATCCATTTTCGAAAATCTCCATAGCCAAAGATCAACAAGTGTTGACAAGTTTCTTTCTCCAAGATTAGCTCTTAAACCAAGTGCTAAAACAAGTTAACTCTCCAAATCCTCCAAATCTTGTGTTGGCCAAAAATGAGGGTGAAACCCTAGCTTGATTCGTCGACTTTTTGGAGGTAAAACGTGAAGGGAAGTTGGTTACAAGGTTGTAGGGGATACATATATGTGATTGTAACTTGAGGAAGTGTAGCGAAACGAAAATTGTGGGCCAATCTTACCCGGACTGTTTTTACCGATTTTGGAGCCAAAAATAAGGTAATGGTTCTTCTTCTTTTAAAGTAATTGGATATTACTTATTGTTGATATGTATAGATGAACTTGTACTAAATATAATGAAGATTAAAAAAAGTTTGGACAATATTTAGAAGTGAGGCCGAGACTAGGACATTTTGGCGTCGTTGAATTTGTTGGTTATTATTGTTGTTAATTATACTTGTCGCATGTTAAAATGAAGTAATATGGTTTTTGATAAGTTGATATATCATATATAGAAGTGTTGGAACTTGAATTGGAATAAAATGGATTAAGGAAAGAGTTATCGGATTGTAGTTGTTGGCCGCATATTCTATAAAACTGTTGGACGTTATTATACAGTTTTTGGGGACTGTTTTAGGGCGTTGGAATTCTGGAAATTCAGCCCTCATTATGTATGTTTAAGTATGGAAATTTTTAATGAAAGTCCTAAGAGATTAAGGGTATAAAAGGGTGTTAAAAGGCTTCACATTGTACCCTTATGTTGATTAATTGTGGACTGTTTATATATGATTGTGGGGCAGAATTTTACACGTCTAGTAGGCGTGTAATTCCCTTTGGTTGTTGTATGGATTGTGCCGTTAGTCGGGGCTTGTTGGTTGTTGAAATTGGGCCTTGGAAAAGGTGGAAAAGTATGTAGAAACAAAGGAAGTGCTGCCCAATATTTCGTAGAAATGGAAACTTTACTTAGTCCATAACCTACCATTAAAGGCATGTAGTTGATAGACATGCTATTATCATTATAGGTTAAAGTGCTACGGGAGGCGTATTCCACTTAACGGATTGGTAGAAGAACGATAAGGTATGTGAACCTCTTCCTTCTCTCATTTGGCATGTTCTACGTGTGAACCATAACTGTGGTATTGTTTCAAAAGTTATTCTACTCTTAGAAGTTAAGGAGTATTCATGTTGTTGATTCTAGGCTAAAGGAATGTCTGAATTATTCTTAAGTCCTTACCAAGTCTTATGAGAGATATTGGTAAGAGTTTTTAGTAAGCTTTGGTGCCGAGTTGGTACAGAAGACAAGTGTTATTATGTGGAACTCTTCCTATATTTCTTTGAGCATGAACCTTATAAAATGTGTGTACAGTGGACGTACTTGTTTTAAATGAAATCGGATTCCTTGTAGTATATGAAAGTTGTTACTTAATTTTAAGAGTATGATTTACTTGGTTTTAAAAGTATAAGTTGCTTGATTTTATAAGTGGAAATGACTTGATTGATTTAAAGAGAAGAGGTAAATGTATGGGTTACTTGAGTTTAAAAGTGTAAGTAACTTGATTTTAAAAGTGAAAGTGCCTTGATTCTACAAGTGCTAGTATCTCGGAGTTTTATAAAGAAAAGGAGGTATGGTGAACGTACGTAGTACTTTGGGGTTCAACTCCCTTATATTGTATGATATGATTATTTCTATAAGAATGGATGTGCATAGCACTTTGGGTTCAATTTCCCTAATTTTACATGAAATGATAATGCCTTGAGATTTCTTAAATGATAGTTCATTCATTTTATTATATGGAGAGTCAAAAGATGTTTTTAAATTTCATTCGATTGCATTGATACACCGAGTCCCACAACGGGACGGGTTATGTTATAGATGCAATACACCGAGTCCCGCAAATGGACCGGGTTACGTCATATAAAGATTATTACACCGAGTTCCACAGATGGGTCGGGTTACGTTATACAAAAGATTACACCGAGCCCCATAATGGGTCGGGTTATGTCATGTAGATGCATACACCGAGTCCCACCATGGGCCGAGTTACGTTATATTGATGCATACATCGAGTCCCACAAATGGGCTGGGTTACGTCATATTGCATCATCACACCGAGTCCCACAAATGGGTCAGGTTACGTCATATTGCATCATCACACCGAATATCACAAATGGGTCAGGTTACGTCATATTGCATCATCACACCGAGTCCCACAGATGGGCCGGGTTATCACATATTGCATCATTACACCGAGTCCCACAAATGGGCCGGGTTACGTCACATGTTGAAGCATACACCGAGTCCCGCAAATGGGTCGGGTTATGTCACACATACTGATAAATACACTGAGTCCCGCAAATGGGTCGAGTTACGTCACACATATTGATAATTACATTGAGCCCCAATGTCACGACCCTAACCGCGGGCCCGCGACTGGTGCCCTACCTGAGCACCCCCTTTTATACCCTCACATCCCTTTCAAGACATAGGTCAAATAATAAATAAAAACCGTATATGTAGCAACAAGGCAAGACGATGAGGCTGCCGCCATATATATAAACGGGAACATCCCTACAACACAGTAGTACAACTGGCCAACAACATATATACACAACTCCCGCAAGTCCAGCCCACATATGAATACAGACCTCTAAGAGTTTGGACAGTAAACCACGACGGGACAGGGCCCCGCCCTACCCCTGAATGTATATAAGCCTACAATACCAGGGTCCGTACCAACATGACAAGCCTCCGAAATAATGGAGCTTTTCCCAAAACTGAGTAGAGATCCTAAGAGCGAGGATCACCAAACTGTGTACCTAAACCTGCGGCATGAAACGCAGCCCCCCGAAGGGGGTCAGTACAACAAGTACTAAGTATGTAAACATAAAGTACAGTAAATAAACCATAACTGGCCAAAAGATGACAGGGACAAGTAAAAACCTTACCAGCTCCAACCATGCCATATAAAATAAAAGTCAACTGTACCTTGTATCACTGTACCACTGTACTTTATATAAACAAATGAGAGTCAACTGAGCCTTTTAAAAAAATATGCCTTTTTAAAAGTAAGATCCACTGTGTCATTTCAATTTATGAAATAAATACCATGTCAAAATATGAAATCAACCATACCCCTTTCAAATATGAAATCATTACCATTTCAAGATATGCAAGTCATGCCAAATGCAGGGACTCCTACCCTCAGAATATACTATCACGGGACTCGAACCCGCATATGTATGTATATAGCATCATAGGACTCAAACACACATATGTATATATGGTGACAAGGGATTTGTACCCAAATCATGGAGAACTAGTCCATGGAATAGTATAGTGTCATGGGACTCTAACCCACATACATCCGGGAAAATAATATAATGTCATGAGACTTTAACCCACATACATATATAATGTCGCTGAAAGAATGATATAATGTCATGGGACTCTAATCCACATACATATATAATGTCGTCGGGAGAATGATATAATGTCATGAGACTCTAACCCACATACATATATAATGTCTCCGGGAGAATGATATAATGTCATGGGACTCTAACCCACTACATATATAATGTCGCCGGGAGAAAGATATAATGTCATGGGACTCTAACCCACATACATATATAATGTCGCCGGGAGAATGATATAATGTCATGGGACTCTAACCCACATACATATATAATGTAGCCGGGAGAATGATATAATGTCATGGACTCTAACCCACATACATATACAAGTTAAATAATCTTTGACTCTCATTACAATAAAATGAACAACCATCATTTTAGACAACCAAGACAATACCATGCCTTCCTTTCAAGACAACACCATGCCTTCCTTTTAAAATAACCAAGACAATTACCATGCCTTCCATTTTAAAATAACCAAGACAATATCATGCCTTCCTTTTAAAATGTCACGACCCGTTCCGGGGCCCGTGACTGGTGCCTTACCGGGGCACCCAAGTAGTCATACATCAGAGAAATCAGCGGAAATATAAAACAAGACATGAAACAGTTTATAAAAATAAGACACAGTTTATGTGAGAAAACATCGCCTTTCGGCATATATATATAATCATAGTTCAGCAGTTACATCCGACACTGTACAACATGACTACAGACCTCTAAGGAAATATACAACTATGGCGGGACAGGGCCCCGCCATACCCTGACTGTACAAACTATCTACAACAGGGAGATCATACCAAAAGTAGAGCCTCCGGAAGAGATGGAGCTCCCGACACCAACGTGGAGATCCTAAGGATGCGGATCTAGCACCTGCTTGCCCTTACCTGCGGCATGAACGCAGCCCCCCGAAGGAGGTCAGTACAACAGGTACTAAGTATGCGAAACTGTAAAGTACTTAAATGAAAACATATCATTTTTAAAACCAGTTTACAAATATGTGTGAAACAACGAGGAACCGCATAGTGCCACATCACAAACAAGAGCAACAATAGGTAATCAGAATGAGTCTTGTCTAGGCCGCGAATGATCAAACAGGGCCACTCGCCCCATCATCATTCTCGCAAGCCTAATCTCGACTCGAGTCCGCATAGGCCACTCACGGGCCCGCATGAGGTATAACCCCGCATCGAGGGTAGCTACTCTCGCATCGCCCCGACTCATTGTCCGCATGGCCACATAGACCGCATGAGGCATAACCCGCATACTAACACGAACTCGTAGCTCGCATAGGCCCCTCGACCCGCATGAGGTATTCTCGAATCATGGTCCTGCATCGCTGAGTCTACCCCAGACGGAGGCGCTTAACCCCTGTATCATCTCAAGAGGTGAGTGATATTATACTAACATAACAACTTATCTTTAAACAACATAAGCACAACAAGGATACTCACCTATACAAACGTTACAAGATACTAACACACATAGCATCATATCATGTCTACTTATCAAACCATCTTATTATTCTTTTCACAATATAAGTCTGTTATAAACACATAGGCAAACTTGTTTCTTTTATCAATCTTAAGTGGTTATACTTAACTTCCCATAAAGCTAGCATAACTCTTAAGCTTCGCTTTAAAACCGATTAGTTCTCTTTAAAATGATTCAAGATTCTTTTGAAATGCTTTGGATCTTTATTATTCAAAGCTTAGTGAGAGGCATTGCCGTAAGTATTATTCAGGCTTAAGTCCAAGACATTGCCGTAGTTATTATTCAATTAACACATGTACGTCTACCGTACTATATATATATTGTAAAATATCATGCTTTAGGAAGAATCACATACCTTCTCAGAGAAAACCACCTGCCAAGTTTAATATGTCGAGAGCAGAGAGTCAGCCTATAATGGTCACAATTATCTATCAAAGACTACTCTGAAGGACATTCTAAACAGATGGTTAACAATTCTACGGAAAGTCGGGCAAAGACTTCCTACCCGGTGAGCTATATAAGTTCATTGTGAAACGATCTATGTAAGTACAGTTCAATTATTCTTCTTTTAAACCCTTCTACTGTGATAACAGTTCAATTCTATTCTGTGATATACTTCTAAGTATTTATACTTATCCTTATACTACAACAGTATATATTTCTAATTCAAAAGAGGGTTAGGATTAGTTACCTCGGTAAGCCCAATAATATCCTAGAAAAAGTCGCGCCTGAGCAAGGTTTTGCTCCTAAGTTGTATGCTCCAAGAACCTTAGAAGTTCTTCACAACTTCTACTAAGTACTAAGGTATTTGGGCTAGGGTATTTTGGGCATTATAACGATACAAGAAGGTAACTTTTCTACCAAGGGAGGGGGGGTAGATTTTTGGCTAGGCTGGGGGCCTCGCCAAACTACTAGGCTAGAGAGGGGGGGGTATTCGGCCAAGGGCCTTCACAAGGGGAGGGGGAGGTGTTTTTGGACGAGAAGACTACAAAGGGAGAGGAGAGGATTTTTCAAGACTTGGAAGATTTGTGGATGAAGAACTCTTCATCTCTAAGGGGGGTATTTATAGGTCAAGCCTTGGCCAACCAATGGCCAAGATGAAGACAAGTGCAAGGCAAGTGTAGGGTGAGGATTAACTAAACACAAATATCCTACCAACCCTTGACTTGTGCACAAGGCACAAAAAACGTGCCTTGGCCCTCCAATTTCGTCCATGGACGATTCAAGTCCATCAATGGGAGGGTGCCAAGTGTTGCCCTCCCGTTGGTCCAAAATGTTTCGTCTCTCGGAAAAATCCGCAAAAATAAGAAATGGCATAGCCGGAATTTACTCTACGAAAGCTGTGGAAACGTTTCGTCGGAAAACGATTCTTTTAGTGAGTTGTGCACAAAATAAAACGTCCAAGGCTTATCTTTAAGGCAAGACTTTCGTACGTATTCCCTTACGTACATACTCTGGAAATACGGGGTATAACATTCTCCCCTCCTTAGAAACATTCGTCCCGAATGTTCCTTCCCAAGACAGTTATCGAAGAAGCTTAAACAGTTGTAAATGCCACACACGGCCACAGAGCAACACATAGGCAGAAACGATAACGAAAATTTGCAAGTAGGAAAGTGAATTTACCTGGAGGTGTGGGGAATAGGTGAGGATACTTCCGCCTCATGTCCTCCTCGGCTTCCCATGTCATCTCCTCCCTGAGCTCGTTCCGCCACAAGACTTTGACGGAAGCCACGTCCTTCGTCCGCAGACGCTAACTGACGATCGACTATCGCTATGGAATCTCTCATACGATAACCCCTGGCCACTGGACATCGTCAATCGGTGCACCCTAGATGGATCCCCGATACATCTCTCAAAGATAGATACGTGAAACACGGATGCACCGCCTCCGACGGACGGCAGATCCAACTCGTAGTAACCTTGCCTACCTCGCGACAACTAAACGCCCGATGTACCTTGGCCGAGCTTCCCTTCTTCCCGAATCTCATCACACCTTCATGGGTGACACCTTTAGAAAACCCAATCATGAACCTCGAACTCAAGATGTCGACGACGATGATCTGCATCGACTTGCCGACTCGATTTGTCGATAGCCGCCTCGGATAAGTTTCACCTTATCCATCGTCACTGTATCACCTGGTCCCACTAGCCGCCGCCCACATCGAACCAACCTATAGGCGATCTGCACTTCCTCCCATACAAGGCCTCATAAGGCGCCATCCGAATACCGAGTGGTAGCTATTATTATAAGCGAACTCAACTAGAGGCAAATGATCCTCCCAACTACCATCGAAGTCAATAACACAGCTCGCAAAGATATCCTCAAGAGTGCGGATAGTGCGCTCTGCTGTCCGCTCTGTACGTGGATGAAATGCGATTCGTGCTCACTGCGTCCCTAAACCCTCGGAAGGACCTCAGAAGTTAGCCGTAAACCGGGCTCTCTGCGATATGATCGAAGTAGGGACTCCATGCGCACCGACGATCTCTGATGTAAAGTCCGCATAATCCTCGGTAGAAAAGTCGCCCCGACGGAAGAAAGTGGGCTGATTTCACACCGTCGACGATATAACCCATATAGAATCATGTCTCTCCGAAAGTGCGAGGTAATCCCGTGATGAAGTCCATGTTGATTACCTCCCACTTCCGGTCGGGATCTCAATCGTCAGAACAAACCACCGTGCCTCGGTGCTCTACCTTCACCGCCGACAACACGCACCGAGCTACGAACTCGCAACGCCCTCTTCAAGCCATCCCACCAATACACAGATCTAAGGTCGTGGTACATCTTGGTCGACCGATGGATAGAGTAACGCCGCTTGTGTGCTTCCCAAGAACTCGCCGCCAAGTCTCAAACATCTGGAACACACGATCAAGGCTCAAACCTTAGCACCCCATCAGTGCTACCTCAAAAGGACCCTTGCCTCACGAAGAGGCGTATCACGATATCGAATCAAAGCCGATCTCGAATCGTTGCCTCTTCACCTCTCGACGATGGAAGACTCGGCAACCTCACGAACTCTAACCCCATCGCTATCGGAATCAATCAAACGGACACCAAGGCTCGCTAAGCGATGCAAATCACGAACCATGTCCTCCTCTCTAGCTGCACATCTGATAGGCTCCCCATCGACCTACGACTAAGAGCATCTGCCACAACATTGGCCTTCCCCGGGTGGTATAGGATATCAACATCGTAATCCTTAAGCAACTCCAACCACCGTCTCGCCGTAAGTTCACTCCTCCGGTGAAGATATCTTGGAGGCTCTTGTGGTCTCAGATAAATATCCACGTGAACCCCATACAAATAGTGCCTCCAGATCTTCAAAGCGTGAATCACGGCTGCCAACTCCAAATCATGGGTGGGGTAGTTCCTCTCGTGTTTCTTCAGCTGTCGGGATGCATATGCTATAACCCTGCCATGCTGCATCAATACACATCCCAACCCGATGCCTGACGCATCACAATACACGACATAACCATCTGGACCCTCTGGAAGAGTAAGAACGGGGGCGGTCGTCAGTCTCTCTTTCAAGAATCGAAACCCCGCCACAAGCATCACCATCAAACTTGGCCGCTTCGAGTCACTAGTCAATGGTGCGAAGATAAGCAAACTTCTCCACGAACCGCCGATAATAACTCGCAAGGCCCGTAAAATCGCGAACCTCTGCCGGAGTAGTAGGTCTCGCCAAGTCTCGATCGCCGATCTTGGCCGTATCAACTCGAATGCCATCAGCCCCGACAATATGCCCAAGAAACGCCACTGAAGTCAACCAAAACTCACATTTGGAAAACTTGGCGTACAACTGCTGGTCCTGGAGAACTGTCAGCACAGTCCTCAAATGCTCCGCATGCTCCTGCTCTGATACCACTTTTGTCACGACCCATAAAACTCCGGCGGGCTACAACTCAAGAAATCTCGTAGCCTCAAACTATCTGCCCTCGGGTGTACCACGTGCGATCGAGCTGAGCTGGAATCGAACCGCGATCCACCTCTCTCAGACGGGCCACAACTTTAGCCAAAATGGCAAGCATCTCTCAGAGCCTAACTCCTCCGCCCAGCCGTGGGGCGAGGTGTGGTACCGTGGTTCTGTCTGGCCGTGGCGGCGTCATAGAACTCGCCGTCTCGTATAGACGGGCACGAGCCTCGTGACTCTGGGTGTCTCGCTAGCGCCTCCGGCCGCTTTGCCCTTCTGGGCCCGGTTGCCTTACGTGAGGCATAATCATACAGAAAGGAATACGTTAGAGGGTCCAACCTATAACACGACTCTAAAGCACGATCTCGAATGAGAAGAATGGAAACCAATCCTAAATATCCTATAGCCTCACGATTATTGGTGGTGCACAACACACCGATAATCAAGACTCTACTAGATACGGTGCAGACACTTTCCGAGGATTAATCGCTTCGATACCACTTTTGTCACGACTGCCTCGGCCCGTGGATCGTGCCTTCACGGGCACCCAAGTAGTCATACATCGAGAAATCGGCGAAATATAAAACAAGACATGAACGCTTTATAAAAATATGACATACGCTTTATGTGAGAAAACATCGCTTTCGCATATATATATAATCATAGTTCAAGCTACATCCGACAATCGCATACAACATGACTACGCACTTAAGGAAATATACAACTATGGCGACAGGCCGCCATACCCCGATCGTACAAACTATCTACAACAGGAGATCATACCAAAAGTAGAGCTCCAAGAGATGGAGCTCCCGACACCAACGTGGAGATCCTAAGGATGCGGATCTAGCACTGCCGCCCTTACCGCGGCATGAACGCAGCCCCAAGGAGGTCAAGACAACAGTACTAAGTATGCGAAATCAGAAAGTACTTAAATGAAAACATATCATTTTTAAAACCGGTTTAAATATGTGTGAAACAACCAGGAACCGCACATAGTGCCACATCACAAACAAGAGCAACAATAGGTAATCAGAATGAGTCTTGTCTAGCCGCGAATGATCGAAACAGGCCACTCGCCTCATCATCATTCTCGCAAGCCTAATCTCGGACTCGAGTCCGCATAGGCCACTCACGTGGGCCCGCATGAGGTATAACCCCGCATCGAGGGTAGCTACTCCTAAGATCGCCCCGACTCATTGTCCGCATGGCCACATAGACCGCGTGAGGCATAACCCCGCATACTAACACGAACTCTCGTAGCTCGCATAGGCCCTGGACCCGCATGAGGTATTCTCGAATCATGGTCCTGCATCGCCGAGTCTACCCCGTCGGAGGCGCTTAACCCCAGATCATCTCAAGAGGTGAGTGATAGTATACTAACATAACAACTTATCTTTAAACAACATAAGCACAACAAGGATACTCACCTATACAAACGTTACAAGATACTAACACACATAGCATCATATCATGTCTACTTATCAAACCATCTTATTATTCTTTTCACAATATAAGTGCATTATAAACACATAGGCAAACTTGTTTCTTTTATCAATCTTAAGTGGTTATACTTAACTTCCCATAAAGCTAGCATAACTCTTAAGCTTCTGTTTTAAAAACCTATTAGTTCTCTTTAAAATGATTCAGTATTCTTTTGAAATGCCGATCTTTATTATTCGGGCTTAAGTAGTGAGGCATTGCCGTAAGTGTTATTCAGCTTAAGTCAAAGACATTGCCGTAGTTATTATTCAGTTAACACATGTACGCTCACCGTACTATATATATATTGTAAAATATCATGCTTTAGGAAGAATCACATACCTTCTCAAATAAAACCACCGCCAAGTTGAATATGTCGCGCGAGAGTCACCTATAATGGTCACAGATATATCTATCAAAGACTACTCAAGGTCATTCTAAACAGAGGGTTCACAATTCTACGGAAAGTCGGGCAGACTTCCTACCGGTGAGCTATATAAGTTCATCGTGAAACGATCCTATGTAATCTGATTCAATTATTCTTCTTTAAACCCTTCTACGTGATAACAGTTCAATTCTATTCGTGATATACTTCTAAGTATTTATACTTATCCTTATACTACAACAAGATATATTTCTAATTCAAAAGAGGTTAGGATTAGTTACCTCGGTAAGCCCAATAATATCCTAGAAAAGTCGCACTGAGCAAGGTTTTGCTCTAAGTTGTATGCTCCAAGAACCTTAGCAGTTCGTCACAACTTCTACTAAGTACTAAGGTATTTGGGCTAGTGTATCTTGGGCGTTATAACGATACAAGAAGGGAACTTTTCTACCAGGGAGGGGTAGATTTTTGGCTAGCAGTGGGGCCTCGGCCAAACTACTAGGCTAGAGGGGGGGGGTATTCGGCCAAGGGCCTTCACAAGGGGAGGGGGAGGTGTTTTGGACGAGAAGACTACAAAGGGAGAGGAGAGGATTTTTCAAGACTTGGAAGATTTGTGGATGAAGAACTCTTCATCTCTAAGGGGGTATTTATAGGTCAAGCCTTGGCCAACCAATGGCCAAGATGAAGACAAGTGCAAGGCAAGTGTAGGGTGAGGATTAACTAAACACAAATATCCTACCAACCCTTGACTTGTGCACAAGGCACAAAAAACGTGCCTTGGCCCTCCAATTTCGTCCATGGACGATTCAAGTCCATCAATGGGAGGGTGCCAAGTGTTGCCCTCCCGTTGGTCCAAAATGTTTCGTCTCTCGGAAAAATCCGCAAAAATAAGAAATGGCATAGCCGGAATTTACTCTACGAAGTCGTGGAAGCGTTTTCGGAAACGATTCTTTTAGTGAGTTGTGCACAAAATAAAACGTCCAAGGCTTATCTTTAAGGCAAGACTTTCGTACGTATTCCCTTACGTACATACTCTGGAAATACGGGGTATAACATAAAATAACCAAGACAATTACCATGTCTTCCATTTTAAAATAACCAAAAGACACTAACACTCGTAGCATCAAGACCCTTTCACTTTTAAATCAAGTAACTTACACTCTTTAAACCAAGTGACTTATACTTTTAAAACCAAGTGACTTTACACTTTTAAAAACCAAGTCAAGTATACTTTTAAACACAAGTAACTTACTCTTTTAACATCAAGGCACTCGTACCTTTAAAATCAAGTAATCTATTCTTTTCAATCATTGTAAACACCACAATGAAATCCGAATTCATTTAAAATCCTCATTTGAAAATTCAAGACACTTATCACATCAAGTATCATTTTATAAGGTTCATGCTCAAAGAAGATAGGAAGAGTTCACATACCTCTTCGGTTACTCCACACGCCAAGTAGAATACGTCGTAAGTAGTTTTTCAACCTATAACGATAATAATACTTCTATCAACTTCATGATACTAGTATATATTTATATTACTCAATGAATCTCCTTTCTTTTACAAAAAATTGGGCAGCACTTCTCCCCTTTATACGTACTTTTCCACCTTTCAAGAAGGTCAATTTCATCAATAACCAAGGCACCAATTAAGGGCACAACCAAACAGCAACCAAGCTGATTCACACACCTATTTCTCACGTAAAAACAGTCCCTTAATTACGTAAAACAGTCCGCTAAAACAGTCCACTAATACAGTCCATTAGTACATTCCACTAATACAGTCCATTAGTACAGTCCACTAATACAGTTTTATAGTATTCTCGGCCAACTACTATAACCAAAACTGTTTTCCATAACTTCTTATCATCCACTTATATTCCAATACTTTTATATAAGTTATATCAACTTGTTAACAACAAGATTCCTTCATGTTTTAACATGTAATAGGTTGTCACGACCCGACCCCGGGCCCGCGACTGGTGCCCTACCTGGGCACCCCTTTCGGTACACATCAGAGAATAGCAGTGGAACATACACAACTGATAAAATGCTTAAACATAAAATAACAACAGGTTAGCCGATAAGGCCACCTTCCGTAAACTATACAAATAAAACAGTACATTTTTTTTTCTTTACAACCCAAACCACAATGTGACTACAGACCTCTAAGAATAACAACTCATGACAGACCCCGCCATACCCCGAATGTACAACAACCGACAATACCGAGATAAGCCTCCTGACAAAGGAGTTTCTCAACGGTGAACAGTGATCCTAAGAGCGAGGATCAAGAACTCAGACTTACCACTGGGCGTGAACGCACCCGGCGAGGTCGAGACAACATGTACCAAATATGTGGCGAAATGCGTAATGAAATCATAAGTCTATAATAAAATCGAGGCGGTATGATAACTCAATTAACGACACGGTGCCTTACTAACAATGAGAGTAATCAAAAGTATACTTACAACATAAAAATAGGAAGCTCGCGATCAAAGCAGACCACCCGCCCGCAGATCATTAAGCAATCCTACTCGCGACTATTTCACCGCATAGGTCGTGTGGACCCGCATGAGGTATTCTCGCATAGGTTGTACCACCGCGTGGGACTATTTCACCGCGTAAGCCCATAAGGACTCGCGTGAGGTATTCCTCGCGTCATGGGTAGCAAATCCACTAACAGTGGTATAACGATCTTGGGGATTTACCCTCATTTATACTCTTACCACGGCGGTGGTATAACGATCTTGGGGGTTTACCCCTCATTTATACTCTTACCCTGGAGAAGGTGGTATAACGATCTTGGGGGTTTACCCCTCATTTATACTCTTACCCTATCTCAACCGGCCATCATACATAACATAAGCCCTACCGGCTTATCATACATAACATAAGCACTACCGGCTTATCATACAATAAATAAGCAAGTTAAGAAATCCCCCTAACTTCTTATTAGCCTTATTCATAAACACTCTCATTTTAGTTTACTTAAGGCACTAACGTGTCATTATAAATCCGGGAGTTTTAACCCAAAGTACTACGTACTTCTATTCTTTTAAAATGACTCATTTTCATATAAAACTTTCAAGATACTAATAACCGTAGTATCAAGTCATAACTACATTTTAAGATAAGTCACAACACCTTTTTAGAAAAATACATTTTCGGGCTTCTAAATCAAGTGACTTCTTTCTTTTAAAACGTTAAGCAATTGATGCCTTTAAATCAATTTGCCTTTCGTTATTTCAAGTCATTTAACATAATTAGATTACTTAGAGTAAACCACTCTTTTTAACTTCCCATAAAGCTATTATAACCAACTTCCCATAAAGCCGTTATACTAGCTTTATACATTAGCAACTTACATACTTCTTTATAACCAAGAGACTTAAACTTTCCAACAAAACAAGTATCAATAATACTTTCAACATACTTAAAGTCTCTTATCTTTTGAAAACCAAGATATCCTTAATATTTAAACAAGTGAGTTAATTTCCTAACTCAATCAACTTGGACATTCTTAAAATAAGCCAAGGATATCAAATGGACCTAGATTGTCAAAAACTCAGACGTCACCGTACTATACATTTACAACTTATTCATGCTCAAGAGATAAGAAAGTTCCACATACCTCTTGGTTTAATCCACTTGCTAAGTCCAATTAAGCGCACGTAGTATGTCAACCTATAATGACCATAGTACGTCTATTAACTTCTTACTTCAAACGTAGAATATTCCAAGTGCAAAGTCACTAAATTCTACGGAAAATCGGACAGCACTTCCTTTGTTTCTACATACTTTGCCACCTTTTTCAAGGCCGAATTCAATAACCAAACACGCCACATTTAAGGCCCAACAAAGTAGTTTACAATAGGGGATTACACGCTTAATCAAGACATGTAAAATTCTGCCCCACGATATATAACAAACTAGTCTAAACTACAATGTCAATTCGGCAATTAGGGCAACAATACCAATTTTTCTTCCAATTTCTTTTCAATCCAAGTTGTTTAGTATAACATGTTATAAGGCCGCAATTGATTATAACAACTATAATCTTCAAGTAGCTAACATGCGACGATTCTAATTATCGACCAAATTATATTTCAATTTCAAAAGGCTAAACATGTCATTTTCGGTTTTAGGCTTCTACAATCCATAACACTTATCAATCTTTAATACATAAACTTCATGCTAGTCAAAACGTAATGTCATGACCCGACCCCGGGCCCGCGACTGGTGCCCTACCTGGGCACCCCTTTCGGTATACAACAGAGAATAGCAACGGAACATACACAACTTATAAAATGCTTAATCATAAAATAACAACAGGCTAGCCGATAAGGCCACCTTTCCGTACAATATATGCAAAACAAAAAAAACAGTACATTTTTTTTTCTTTATAACCCAATCCACAAATGTGACTACAGACCTCTAAGAATAACAACTCTGGCGGGACAGGGCCACGCCATACCCCTGAATGTACAACGACCGACAATACCAGGGATAAGCCTCCGGAATAAAGGAGCTTCTCAACAGCTGAACAATGATTCTAAAAGCGAGGATCAAGAACTGTACTTCACTGCGGCGTGAACGCGGCCCGAGGTCGATAACATGTACCAAATATGTGGCCCGAAATATCAGAATGAAATCATAAGTCTATAATAAAACTGGAGACATGTATGATAACTCAATTAACAGTACACAGTGCCTTACTAACAATGAGAGTAATCAAAAGTATACTTACAACATAAAAATAGGAAGCTCGCGATCAAAGAAGGACCACCCGCCCGCAGTATCATTAAGCAATTCTACTCCTGGGACTATTTCACCCGTGATAGTCGTGGACCCGCATGAGGTATTCCTCGCATAGGCTGTATCCGCCCGCATGGGACTATTTCACCCGCATAAGCCCATAAGGACTCGCATGAGGTATTCCTCGCATCGTGGGTAGCAAATTCACGGAAACAGGTGGTATAACTATCTTGGGGATTCACCCATCAATTATACTCTTACCCTGAAGCAGGTGGTATAACTATCTTGGGGATTTACCCCTCAGATATACTCTTACCCTGGAGAAGGTGGTATAACTATCTTGGGGATTTACCCCTCAGATATACTCTTACCCTATCTCAACTGGCCATCATACATAACATAAGCCCTACCGGCTTATCATACATAACATAAGCACTACCGGCTTATCATACAATAAGCAAGTTAAGAAATCCCCCTAACTTCTTATTAACCTTATTCATATACACTCTCATTTTTTGTTTACTTAAGGCACTAACATGTCATTATAAATCCGGGAGTTAACCCAAAGTACTACGTACTTCTATTATTTTAAAATGACTCATTTTCATATAAAACTTCCAAGATACTAATAACCGTAGTATCAAGTCATAACTACATTTTAAGACAAGTCACAATACCTTTTTAGAAAATACACTTTCGGGCTTCTAAATCAAGTGACTTCTTTCTTTTAAAACCTTAAGCAATTGATGCCTTTAAATCAATTTGCCTTTCGTTATTTCAAGTCATTTAACATACTTAAATTACTTAGAGTAAACCACTCTTTTTAACTTTCCATAAAGCTATTATAACCAACTTCCCATAAATCCGTTATACTAGCTTTAAACATTAGCAACTTACGTACTTCTTTATAACCAAGAGACTTAAACTTTCCAACAAAACAAGTATCAATAATACTTTCAACATACTTTTTTTTTTAGGTAAATGCAAATATTATTACTAATAACGGAAATAAAGGTGGCTACAATCAGTCATTGAGGGTTCTCAATCCTCAACGTTATCTAAACAAGAAATGGGGGAGGGGAAGAGTGGTCACTCAAAGGTGCCATTACAAGAGGGGATAAGATCATAAAAGATTTAAGTCCTTTTGATTCTAGACGGGGACTTGTAAAGATTCCCGCATAAGTTTCCTTCGTTGAATTAAACTCCTTATTTTGTTGTGGCACCCGAGTAACATTTGCATGCTCAGTAGGTGCATTAGTTGCATTCGTGGGGGATTTCAAGACTAGTGCACTATTGGGAAAGGTTGCCATAAATGGCTCAAGTCCTTTGGCATTAAATGCTCCATTGGACGAGGCCAAATGAGAGGTCTTAGGCGAATTGGAAAAGAATGACCCTTCGATTTCCACATTAGTTGATCTTCCAAGACTCGTTTGAAGAGTAGTCCCTTCGGATCCCGTAGCCATCCCTTTGGTTTCCGCAACCTTTGAATTCATTAGAAGAGTTGACTCTTCGGTTCTCACCCTTATCAATTTTCGATGTCCCATTGAATGAGATGTTTCCTTGGTTCTCTCAGCAATTAAATTCCCCAATTTACCAAGTCTCGTTTGAAGGATAGGCTGTTCGACTTCCGCATGATTTGAAATACCAAGAACCATGGGAAATGAACCATCATCGTGTCACGACCCGACCCCGGGTCACGACTGATGCCCTACCTGGGCACCCTGTTAGGGTATACATCAGAGAATAGTAGCGGAACATACACAACATAAACCCATGTGTAAACAATAAAACATCACAGGCTAGCCGATAAGGCCGTCTTCCATAATATAATACAATCAAAAGCACAACTGTACAACATCAGTTCTTACAGCCCAACCACCTATGTGAATACAGACCTCTAGGAATAATAATTGTGGCGGGACAGGGCCCCGCCATACCCATGAATGTACATAAATCTACAACACCAGGGAAAAGACTGTACCAAAAGAGACAAGCCTCCGGATAAATGGAGCTTCTGACGTTTGATAAGTGATCCTAAGAATGAGGATCCACCACCTGCTTACCCTTTCCTGCAGTATGAACGCAGCCCCCGAGGAAGGGGGTCAGTACACAATATGTACTAAGTATGTAAAACTGGAAAGTACTGTAATTACAACATAAGTTTAAAACAAAGTCGGAGACATGTATGATAACAAAATTATAGTACACAGTTCCTTACTAACAATGAGAGTAAATCAAGGGAATTATACAACATCACAATAGGAGATTCCCGATCAAATCATGGGTAGCGAACCCATAGAAACAGGTGGTATAACGTCTTAGGGTTCTTACCCCTCATTTATACTCTTACCCTGAAGCAGGTGGTATAACGTCTTGGGGGTTTACCCATCATTTATACTCTTATCCTGGAGAAGGTAATAAAGCAGGTGGTATAACGTCTTGGGGTTTACCCCTCATTTATACTCTTATCCTGGAGAAGGTGGTATAGCGTCTTGGGGGTTTACCCCTCACTTATACTCTTACCCTATCTCTACCGGCCGTCATACAATAAATAAGCAAGTTAGAAATCCCCCTAACTTCTTATTAGTCTTATTCATCGACACTCTCATTTTAGTTTACTTAGGCACTAATATGTTATAATAAATCCGGGAGTTTAACCCAAAGTACTACGTACTTCCAACCTTTTTAAAAAATGACTCATTTTCATATAGAACTTCTCAGATACTATAAACCGTAGTATCAAGTCAAAATTACTTTTCAAGACAAGTCACAATACCTTTTAAACATAAAGTTAGGTTTTTAAATCAAGTGACTCCATTTATTATAAACCTTAGGCAATTGATGCCTTAAAAATCAAATTGTCTTTTCATTAAAATTAAGTCATTTATCTTTCCATAAAGCAAATATAACCAACTCCCCATAAAGTCGTTACATTCGCTTTATACCTTAGCCATATACAATTTCCTATCCAAGGGACTTATACGTTAAAAACGGAACAAGTATCACATACTTTAAAACTCTTCAAGTCCCTTAACTTTAATAAAACATTAGACATCCTTAATACTTTCAAGAAGTGAGTTAATCACCTAACTCACCCGACTTGGCTAATCATAAAACTAGTAAAGGATATCAAGGTCTTGTACATCTACCGTACTATATACGTACAACTAGTCATGCTCAAAAGATAGGAAAAGTTCTACATACCTCGCCGGGTCAAACCACTTGCCAAGTACAAAGTCCTGCCCGTAGTATGTCAACCTATAATATTCACAATATGTCTATTAAGGCCTTACTTCAAACGTAGAATATTATAAGTGTCAAGTCGCTAAATTCTACGGAAAATCGGACAACACTTCCTTTGTTTTTACTAACTTTGCCACCTTTTTCAAGGCCGAATACAATAACCAAACACGCCACATTTAAGGAACAATCAAAGCAATTAATAAATAGGGGATTACACGCCTACTAGACGTGTAAAATTCCGCCCCACAAACGATAACAAACTAATACAACTACTAGTCCAATTTCGGCCATAATGAATACAACAACACCAATTCTTATCCAATTTCCATTTCAATCCAAATTGGTAGCATAACATGATATCAAGTCGCATTTGATTATAACTAACATACTCTTCAAGTAAGTACATGCGACGATTTCAAATAAACGACCAATTAGTAATCCAATCTTCAAGTGGCTTGTATAACACTTCGGATTTAAGCTACAAGCAATCCATAATACTTATAAACTTCAACATATCAACTTCATGCTAGCAACATGTAAAGCTAACAACAACAATATAAATATATAATCTTGTAATACTTAAAAGACAAGATTATACCTCAATGAAACTTAATCCAACTCCAATCCGAAGTCGCTCCTTAGTAGTTTAGATCCTCTCCAAGACACTTCAATCCGCTTGTTGAGACCCTTAGAACAACACCAACAAATATCCTTCAAATCTCCAAACAAAACCTAGAAAGACAACTAGGTTTTCGTTTTTGCGACTAACCCGTAAACTATCTTTTTCCAAGATTTTTCTATTGAGATATGTTTACAATACACTTAAGAACCTTGGTTTAAAGTGGACAAAGAACAAAGATTTTTCATTTTCTTGACCCTTGAACCCGAGAGCAATGCTCTTGCTCTTCCAATTTTTTGTGAAATTTAGCTAAGTGTTAAGCTCTCTCTTGCTACTAGTAGTAATATATAGCACATTGGAGGGTCATGATATAAACAAATGGGTGGTTTAGATGTAGTCTTATTAAATATCAAGACCATTGTGGGTCCTTTGACTTAGTCAAGATTATCAAGCTTCAAGTTGCAAGACTTGTCTTTCTAACAAAGGTCCAATGACCCTTTAGCCCTTGCTACAAATCGTCCAAGCCATTAATAAGGGGGGGTGACACGTGTCGCCCTCCCATTCGTCATAATAATATGATTTCCGACAATATCATAATTTCGATAAAATTTTCAAGTCTCAAATCTTAACATTTGTGAGTTCTTACGTACGTTCTTAAAAATATGTTGTTATACCCCGTATTTCCAGAGTATGTACGTGAGGGCGTACGTACAAAAGTTTAGCCTTAGTTAGGCACTATGGACGAAAATATTTGTGCACAACTCACTAAAAGAATCGTTTTCCGACGAAACGTTTAACAAAACTTGCAAAGGGAAAATTACGGCTATGTCATTTATATTTTTTTGCAGATTTTTCCGAGAGACGAAATATTTTGGACCAACGAGAGGGCGACACTTGTCACCCTCTAATTGGCGGATGTGTGGGCGGTAATGAGACGATTTGGAGGGCTTGGAGTAGGTAGGATATTTGTGATATTTTGTGTGGTAGATGGATAAGGTACACATGGATGAATCCTCACCCTACACTTGCATAGCACTTGGCTTTATCTTGGCCATTGGTTGGCCTATAAATACCCCCCCTAACTTGAAGGTTTTCTTCATCCACAAATCACTTCTCCAAGTCTTGAAAATCCTTCCCCCTCTCTTGAAGTGTTTTCTTCAAACACTCCCCCCTCCCCTTGAGGAAGCCTTGGCCAAAACACCTCCCCCCCCTCTAGCCTAGTAGCTCTAGCCGAAACCCCCCCCCCCCCTTGGTAGAAAGATGTCTTCCAAGTATAGTTGCTATTCCTAAATACCCTAGCCCAAATCCCGTTTAGTACTTAGTAGAAGTTGTGAGGAACTTCTAAGGGTTTCTTGGAGCTATCGGAGCGTGCAATTAGGAGCTAAACCTTGCTCAGGATCGACGTTTATACTTGGATAATTTTGGGCTTATCGAGGTAAATACTCTTGTCCTTCTATTGTAATTGGATATTACATATAAGAATAGTTAAGACTTGAGTATAAGATACTTAGAAGGGTATTAAAGAAAGAATTGAACTGTAATTACACTGAAGGATATTACAGAATAGAATTGAATTATTATCACAGTAGAAGGGTATAAAAGAAGAATAATTGAACTGTACTTACATAGGACTGTTTTCACAGTAGACTTGAGTAGCTTGACGGGTAGGGAAGTGCTGCCCAATTTTCCGTAGAATAGAGAACCCTCTGCTTAGAACTGTTTACAGAATAGTCTAGACGTTGATAGACGTATTTGACTATTATAGGTTGATTCTCTGCGCGCGACATATTCGACTTGGCAGGTGGATTTCGCCGAGAAGGTATGTGATCCTTCCTATACTCTTGAGCATGATATTTTAAAGTATATATATATAGTACGGTAGACGTACGTGTGTTAACTGAACGTAGTTATACGGCAATGTCTTTTGACTTAAGCCTGAATAATAAAAACCTTGAAGTATTTCAAAAGAATTATGAATCATTTTTAAAAGAAGAGTAATACTGGATTTTTAAACAGAAAGCTTAAGAGTTATACTAGCTTTATGGAAAGTTAGGTATAACGACTTAAGAAAGATAAAAGGAACGGTTTTACTTGTTTGTGTATGAAAATCTTGTATTGACTTCTGCAAAGTATAGTAAGATGGTTTGATAAGTAACATGTTATGATACTACGTGGGTTAGTGTCTTGTGATGTTATTCTTGTTGTGCTTACGTTGTTAAACGCTAACACCGTTGTACTGTTATTATATCACATACCCCCTTGACTTGTTATACCGAGGGCTTGCCATCCTTGATGCGGGTCTATACGGCCTATGCGGTCTGTATGACTATGCGGAGTGCGGAGTTCGAGATTGATCATTCCGGTGTTTTATCCGACGCGGGGATGCCTATGCGGTCGTGTGACTACGCGTCTATCGAGACTATGCGGATTGCGGGAGTCGAGAGAGGTACCGGTTAGCTACCCCGATGCGAGGAATACCTCGCGGAGTGCGTGTGTGACCTATGCGGACTGCGGAGTCGAGATTAGGCACGCATAATGATACTATGGGCGATTGGCCTTGCTTCGATCATTCGCGGCCTAGAAAAGACCTGTTACAGTTTACCTATTATTGTTCTTGTTTGTGGCACTATGTGCAATTGAACTAATTGTATTTGCAAATGGTTTTAAATACTTTGTGTCACGACCCGAACCCGGGCCCGTGACTGGTGCCTTACCCCGGGCACCCTAGTGATACAACATCAGAGAAAATCAGCGGAAATAAAAAAACATGAACATGAATTAAGAGACAAGATAAATAAACAGGCCAACCAAAACAGTTGCCTTCATCATATATACATAAATACCCGAACAGTTATCCTTTTTACAAACCCTGCCCACAACAAAGGCATGCACTCTAAGATTTTTACAACACTATGACGGACAGGGCCCCGCCATACCACGAATGTATAAGAATCTACTGCACTGTGGTAACATACCAAAAGATAAGCCTCCAAGAAATGGGGCTTCCGACACGCTGAATCGTGATCCTATGAGCGAGGATCCACAACCGATGTACTTCCACTGCGGATGAACGCAGCCCGAAGGAGGTCGATAACAGTACCAAGTATGTGAAATGTAAAAGCGTAAATGAAATCATAATAGTCTATATAAAGCGGGAGACATGTATGATAACGGATGAAATACGTGTCCTCGCCATCTCGTGGGACTCGGTGTATAATCGGATGGAATACGTGTCCTCGCCATCTCGCGACTCGGTGTATAATCAAATGGGATACGTGTCTCGCCATCTCGTGGGACTCGGTGTATAATCAAATGGAATACGTGTCTCGCCATCTCGTGGGACTCGGTAGAATCAAATGGAATACGTGTCCTCGCCATCTCGTGGGACTCGGTGTAGAATCGTTCATAACAAATCAACCTACTCCATCGAGAGACGCGGGGGTACAGAAATACAACAAAGGCTATCACAACAAACATAGGCAAGTTTCACAACAACAAGCATAGGCAAGCTTCACAACAACAAGCATAGGCAAGCTTCACAACAACAAGCATAGGCAAGCTTCACAACTCAAAGTACTTTCATTTTATGCCAAAGTCCGGGTTTTAACCCTAAAGTACTACGTACGTTAATTTCCTTTTAAAGATCCATTTCTTTTAAAAAGGTCACCCGATACCCGTAGTATAAAAATAGAGTGACTAACATTGTTAAGTAAACCAAAATGCTTTCCTTTGTAAAATCAAGTAACAACCTTATTTTTCAAACGTTCAAGTTTGCCTAATTTCAAATGCTCAAGTTTCTCATTTTAGAAAAGGTTTCGTAGTTCATAGTTTTAATCCTTTAAAACATAATTCTCCTTTAAACGTTTTGAGAAACATATGTCTTATATGTGAGTAGGTTATTCTTGTTTATAATCAATTTTATTAAGCAGCCATGATCTAGGAAATGTAATATCATTTTGTCTCATCTTAGCTTCTATGCAGATGGAGGTTTCACTGGTTTTAATACCATACTTCATTATTCAATACATTTTCCTTTATTAACGCCGCAGTTGGTTTGCCGATACTCATTCTGATTTCCGAAATCAGTAAAACATTATTCCTTTTAAAACCAAGTACTCATTACTCACGAATGAGGTTTCACACTTTTAACAAAATTTATATCAATACCAGTAAGTCAAGTCTCTTATCTTCAAAAATCAAGAAACCATTCTTTTTATCACTCTTAAGACGTTATACCTAACTTCCCATAAAGCTAGTACAACTCTTATGTTTTCAAAGCCAAGTATTACTCTTCTTTCAAAAGGTCTTTTGAAACACTTCAAGTTCTTTATTA
This sequence comes from Przewalskia tangutica, assembly GCA_029844215.1. Taxonomy (NCBI): domain Eukaryota; kingdom Viridiplantae; phylum Streptophyta; class Magnoliopsida; order Solanales; family Solanaceae; genus Przewalskia; species Przewalskia tangutica. The sequence continues at coordinate 74,027,823 of CM056723.1, read as the reverse complement.
CTACACATCAAATCCGTTATAAGTCAAATCAGTTACCCTTTGAAACCACAAAACATTTTCTTACCTACATAAAGCTGTTATAACCAACTTCCCATAAAGCCGTTATAACACTTTATGTTTCAAACCAATCGAATACATTAAACACGTACGTCTACCGTACTACATAGTTATACACATATCATGCTAGAACAGATAGGAAGAGGTTCACATACCGCGACGACACCGACTAATAGCAAAGCGCTCAAGTACCTCAAACCGTCGGCTACACCTTAAGCCAAGTACCACGCCACACGTAGTATTTCAACCTATAGAGGCCACAAGGCGCTATTAACATCTTAGATCTCAATGTAGAATATCTTACAGAAAATTCGGCAAAGACTCTCCCCGCAACAGCGTAAATCGCTTTCTATCGAGTGGCTACCAAGCCAACCAGGGGTTTGCACGCCTAACCGACGTGTACAATTCTACTCACGCTATACTACAAGTTCATCAGAATACACCCTATGTAATTACTGATTCGCCACTTCTTAAAATTCAGCTTAAGTCGCAAGACATTGCTGTAAGTATTATTCAGGCTTAAGTCAAAAGACATTGCCGCACAACTATGTTCAGTTCTATATATAGTATACTTAACTATATACTCCTACAACATGTAATTTCCAATTACAACAGAAGGTCAAGAATGTTTACCTCGATAAGCCCAAAATTATCCAAGTTTAAATGTCGATCCTGAGCAAGGTTTAGCTCCTACTCCGAGCGCTCCGACCCGCTCCAACCAACCCTTAGAAGTTCTAACCAACTTCTACTTATAACTTCAACTACGGGTGAAGATTTACTTAGGGTTTCGTTTTTGTGACTGAGGGAAGTATAATAGTATTTTCTGGGCTTTTGTATAGTGTAACCTTGGGAATACTACAAGGTATTTGGGCCAAGGTATTTGGGCATTATAACAATACTTGGAGAGTATTTCAATACCAAAAAGGGGGGTATTTATACGAGACAACTAGGCAGGGGTACCCCATTGCCAACCACTACAGGGAGGGGATACTTTCGCCAAGGGCCTTCTCAAAGGGGAGGGTGTGGTGGACGAAAGAACAAGAGGAGGAGTATTTTGAGACTTAGATAGATTGCTCAAGTTTGGATGAAATAACTCTTCAACTTAGAGGGGTATTTATAGGTCAAGGAATGGCCAACCAATGGCCAAGATCCATCCAAGTGTTAGGCAAGTGTAAGGCCAAGATCAAGCCAAGTGCACCTTATCCATCTACCACCAAAATATCCTACCTAACCCTTGACCAAGAATCAACACAAAAACGTGCCATTTATGCCTTTGCGTCCCACTTCACGCCCAATGTGAGGTGACACATGTCACCCTCCCGTTGGTCCAAAATGTTTCGCCTCTGGAAAAATCCGCAAAAATTTTAAATGACATAGCCGGAATTTTCCCTACGAAGTCGTGGAAAGGTTTGGTCTAAAAACGACTCCTTTTGGTAGTTATGTACAATTTGAACCTTGCTAACTTTAAGGCTCAAATTTCTACGCACGCCCTCACGTACATACCGGAAATACGGTATAACATTCTCCTCCTTAGAAACATGTCACGACCGAACCGGGCCCGTGATAGTGTCTTACCCTGCACCCTAGTGATACAACATCGAGAAAATCGGGAAATAAAAACATGAACATGAATTAAGAGAAAAGATAAATAAACAGCCAACCAAAACAGTTGCCTTCATCATATATACATAAATACCCGACGCTTATCCTTTTTACAAACCCCGCCCACAACAAAGGCTGCACCTCTAAGATTTTTTTCAAATATGACGACAGTGGCCCCGCCATACCCACGAATGTATAAGAATCTACAGACTGTGGTAACATACCAAAAGATAAGCCTCCAAGGAACGGAGCTTCCCAATACGTTGAAAGGTGATCCTAAAAGCGGATCGACACCGATGTACCTTTTACTCAGCAGATGAACGCAGCCCGAAGGAGGTCAAGATAACAGTACCAAGTATGTGAAATCAGAAATATCAGAAATGAAATCATAATAGTCTATATAAAGGGGAGACATGTATGCTAACCAAACTACAGTTCACAACATAGAAGCAGTCATGTCAAGTCAGGGACTCACGCCCTCAAAGTCATCCCTCAGGCCCGTGGAACTTCTTCCTCACTGCCGGCAGTCTAGGTACAAATCATGTGATACGTATAACGTGTCTCGCCCATCTTATGGACCCAATATAGAAACGTTTGGAATACATTCTGATGAACCTAGTCGGTGAAATACATTCCGGATGAACGGTAGTCAAGTGATATACATTCGGATGAACCTAGAGTCGAGTGAAATACATTCCGATGAACCGGTAATCAAGTGAAATACATTCGGATGACCCTAATCAAGTGAAATACATTCGGATGACCCAGAATCAAGTGAAATACATTCGGATGACGTAATCAAGTGAAATACATTCGGATGACCCAGAATCAAGTGAAATATATTCGGATGACCCGTGAATCAAGTGAAATACATTCGGATGAACCGTTAGTCGAGTAGAACACGATTTGCACAACAAGGCTATCACACGTAACATGGTCAAGTTTCATAACAACAAGCATAAGCAAGTTACACACGACTCAAGGTACTTTCATTTTATGTCAAAGTCGGATTTTAACCTTAAAGTACTACGTCCGTTAAATTCCTTTTAAGATCCATTTCTTTTACAAAGGTCACCCGATACCCGTAGTATAAAATTTGAGTGACTAACATTGTTAAGTAAACCAAAATGCTTTCCTTTGTAAAATCAAGTAACAACCTTATTGTCCAAACGCTCAAGTTTGCCTAATTTCGAATCATAAGTTTCTCATTTTAGAAAAAGGTTTCAGAGTTCATAGTTTTAAATCCTTTAAAACATAATTCTCCTTTAAACGCTTTGAGAAACCTATGTCCTATAAGTGAGTAGGTTATTCTTGTTTATAATCAATCTTATTAAGCCATGATCTAGAAATGTCATTTTGTCTCATCTTAGCTTCTATGCAGATGGAAGTTTCTACTGGTTTTAATAATACTAAATCTGTCCAAAACATTTCCTTTTATTAACGCTGCAGTGGTTTGTCGATACACCTTCTGATTTCCGAAATCAGTAAAACATTTTTAAGCCGTTATACCTAACTTCCCATAAAGCTAGTATAACTCTTAAGTTTCCAAAAACCAAGTATTACTTCTTCTCTCAAAATGATTCAAAAATCTTTTGAAATACTTCAAGTTCTTTATTATCACATAGCCACCGCTTATAGTTCAAATCGATTACCTCTTAAAACCACAAGTACTTTCTTACCTACATAAAGTCGTTATAACCAACTTCCCATAAAGCCGTTATAACACTTTATGTTTCAAACCAATCAAATACATTAAACACACGTACGCCTACCGCATACATAGTTATACACATATCATGCTAGAACAGATAGGAAGAGGTTCACATACCTCGCGACGATTATCGACTAATAGCAAAACGCCCAAGTACCTCAAACCGCTTGGCCACACTCTCGCCAAGCGGATCACCCACACGTAGTACTACAACCTATAGAGGCCACAAAGGCGCTATTAATATCTTTAGATCCCGACGTAGAATATTCTACGTAAAATTCGCAAGACTTCTCCTCCCGCACAACAGCGTAAATCTCCTCTCTATCGAGGCCGCCACCAAGCCAACCAGTGGGTTAACACGCCTAACCTGACGTGTACAATTCTACTACACGAATGTTACACAAGTCTACCGTAATACAGTCCATGTAATTACATCAGCTTCTCTTCTTTAAATTCAGCTTAAGTCGCAAGACATTGCCGTAAGTATTATTCAGCTTAAGTCAAAAGACATTGCCGCACAACTATGTTCAGTTCTATATATAGTATACTTAACTATATACTCCTACAACATGTAATTTCCAATTACAATGAAGGTCAAGAATGTTTACCTCGATAAGCCCAAAATTATCCGAGTTTATATGTCGATCTGAACAACGTTTAGCTCCTACTCCGGCGCCCAACCGCTCCAACCAACCCTTAGAAGTTCTAACCAACTTCTACTTATGACTTCAACTACGGGTGAAGATTTACTTAGGTTTCGTTTTTGGATGAGGAAGTATAATAGTATTTTTCGGGCTTTTGTAAAAAGTGTAACCTTGGGAATACTACAAGGTATTTGGGCCAAGGTATTTGGGCATTATAACAATACTTGGAGAGTATTTCTATACCACAAAAAGGGGTATTTATACGAGACAACTAGGTCAGTGGGGTACCCACTGAAAACACCACAGTGGAGGGAGTGGCTCTCGCCAAGGGCTCTCAAAGGGGAGGGGTGTGTGGACGAAAGCTCGAGGGAGAGGGAGTATTTTGAGACTTAGTTAGATTGCTCAAGTTTGGATGAAGAAAGTCTTCAACTAGAGGGTATTTATAGGCCAAGTGAAGGCCAACCAATGGCCAAGATCCATCCAAGTGTTAGGCAAGTGTAAGGTCAAGATTAAGCCATGTGCAACCTTATCCATCTACCCAAAATATCCTACCAACTCCTTGACCAAAAACAATGCACAAAAACGTGCAACTCTCCCATTTCGTCCGTCCACTCTTCCAATTAGAGGTGACAAGTGTCGCCTCTCGTTGGTCCAAAATGTTTCGCCTCTAAAAATCCGCAAAAATAATAAATGACATAGCCGAATTTTCCCTACGAAAGTCGTGGAAACGCTTTAAAAAAACGACTCTAATCGTGTTGTGTACAAATTTCAAACTAGCCAACTTTAAGGCTCAAATTATAATACGACGCTGCCACGCATATACTGAAATACGGGTATAACATTCTCCTCCTTAGAAACATTCGTTCCGAATGTTCCTTCTCAAGACGGATAACGATAAAGTTCTTCTAATAAGTTGCCAACGCCACAATCGCCACGAAACAACACATGCACGCAAATACTTATATCCAAGTCCACGAGGAAACACCTCTAACATCACAAACTTTTGTCACTTTGCCGCGAGGTTCTAGTGTCACTCCGCGACCCAACAAATGGTACCGGATCGCATGCGGTTCCCGAGGTCTAAAATATACATCCTTCAGACCTTCTCCCTTTACAAGAAATGATCATATCTATGCTCGCAATACATGCTCGCCTCTACCCTTACTCGTCAGACTCTTCTCGAACTCTTGAACTCTTCCAGATAATTACCACACTTCGCCATCGCCTGGCTTCTCCAAACTCGAGTCACCACCTCCAACTTGGTTATCTTACTAGCCTCAATCTTCCTTAAGGCCACTTCCGCCTTCACGATCCGCCTGGTCGAACATATCCACGAACTCATACGATGGTCATCTAAACTTGGGCCTAGCACCCTCGTGACCCTACCGCGTGACCACCCAGAGCTGACCACCTCATTCCGGCCACGGTTGACACGCAACACGCCCTCAACCCGAGCCTCACACGCCGACTCTCATTTCTCGATCCGAACAACCTTGCTAAATCACATCATGAAAGATACCACTTTCATTTACCCAACCTGAGACTTATCACACAATATATTCTAGGCATAAATGCACTCGACAAGGATCACTCGCAAAATCTTGTACTCAAGACGACTTACATCTAAGGTCTCAACCGTAATATTCTAAGGTTCATCATTTTCTCACCCTGTGCTTACCCTTTTTCCCCAACCAGTTCCTAAATCACATTTTAGCACAAAGCTATCCGAACATAACACTTAACACATTAACATAACATCAAAACATACAAGCCTCTAGATGGTTATGATATACTGGTTACCGCTTCACTCTAATCATAAGTCCGCTCGCAAGCGCGCATAATCGTAGGGCGCGGCTTAACCCGCCATCGATCCAGAGGTCGCGCTAAGCCGCCGGCATTCTCCTATAAGCACGCTTCGCCACATGGCTCGACGGCCGCAGTGAAACAAGCACCGAGAAAGACGACATTTCGGGATGATGTTTGCCACATCGCGCACACCGAGGACATGAATCTGGCCGCTAGCACTCACGTAAACTCGTGGAACTGAAGCCTCGAGCTCGATCACCCAATACCCCGAACGACCAAGATCGCGGAGGACCACTGCATCGGGCGAGGTACATAATGTCACGACCAAATCGGGCCCGTGATCGTGCCTTACCTGCACCCTAGTGACACAACATCGAGTAATCAATGAACATAAAACACATACATGAAATGGCATGTATACAAAACAAGAACTGAGGAAAACTCGCTTTTCAAGATATATAAATAACAACATTACAAATGAACAGCTTTAATCCTTTTACAAACCCCGCCCACAACAAGCATTACATGCACTTCTAAGAATGATCGTCAACAATGGCGGACAGGCCCCGCCAAACCCCGAATGTAAACACCTATACGACGGGGACTTTACCATCGATAAGCCTCCGAGAAACGGAGCTTTCCATACGTTGAATCGTGACCGAGAGCTAGGATCAACGATCGTGTACCTCAACTGCGGCGTGAACGCACCGGGCGAGGTCGATAACAGCAGAGTATGTGAAACTAAAAATATCGTAAATGAAATCATAATAGTCTATAAAGCAGAGACATGTATGATAAGCAAACTACATCCCACAACAAATAAGCGGTCATGTCAAGTCGTGGACTCACGCCTCAAAGTTATCACAATAAACCCGCACGGCAAGTACGAAGGCATAGCCGACTACTAAGACCCATGCACAAAAATACCACAAATCGTATCCGAGGTCTTTCTGCACCGCACCACATGATCGGCCGCCACCGCCCGCAATATCAATGCGCGCGTCTATTCTGGAACTCTCGCAGCCCGCATAGGTCACACACGACCCGCATGAGGTATTCCTCGAATCATGGTCCTGCATCACCGAGGTATACCCCGCATCGGGCGCAAACAACCTCGGTATCCGCTTAGGCTCCCGCAACCCGCATAGTCTCAAAAGACCGCATAGTCTCAACATCGCATAGGAATCCCCGCATCGGGCTAAACACCGGAATGATCAAATCGAGCTACCGCGCTCGCATAGTCACGAGACCGCATAGCCGTGAAAGACCGTGATCGCGGTGGCAAGCCCTGTGATAATAAGTCAAGGGGTATGTGATACAATAATAGTACAACGCTTAACGTTTAACAACGTAAGCACAACAGAGTGACCTCACATAATAATCACAAGATACTAACACACGTAGATCCTAACACGCTTACTTATCAAGTCAACAAGAAAGTATTACAAGGCTATCACAAACCAATACAATCAAGTTATTCACACAAGGTACTTTCTACTAACAAGTTCGGGTACCTATCCCCAAAGTACTTCATACATTAAATCTTTAAAAGATACGTTACTTCCCAAAAAAACCACACAATACCCGTAGTATATGAACATAGAGTGATTATCTTTTTAAAGTAAATCAATTACTTCTCTTTGTAAAATCAAGTAGCAACATTCTTTTCCAATGTTCAAGTTTGCCTAATTTTAGAAAGGTTTCGTAGTTCATAGTCTTATTCATTTAAGAATATAATTCTCCTTTAAACAACTGAGAAACCTAAGCCTTATATGTGAGTAGGATATTCTTGTTTATAACAATCTTATTACAATGACCATGATCTAGGAAATATCATTTTGTCTCATCTTAGTTTCTATGCAGATGGAAGTTTCTACTGGTTTTAATAATGCTTAATTAGTCAAAACATTTCCTTTTATTAACGCTGCAGTGGTTTGTCGATACACATTCTGATTTCCGAAATCAGTAAAACATTCTTAAGCCGTTATACCTAACTTCCCATAAAGCTAGTATAACTCTTAAGTTTTCAAAAACCAAATATTACTTCTTCTTTCAAAATGATTCAAAAATCTTTTGAAATACTTCAAGTTCTTTCTTTATTAACACATAACAAGCCAGTTATAGTTCAAATCAGTTACCTTTTAAAACCACATGTATTTTCTAACCAACATAAAGTCATTATAACCAACTTCCCATAAAGTCGTTATAACACTTTATGTTTACACCAATCAAATACATTTAGCACATGACGTCTACCGTACTACATAGTTCACACATATCATGCTAGAAGAGATAGGAAGAGGTTCACATACCTCGCGACGAGTATCGACTAATAGCAAAACGCTCCAAGTACTTCCAACTGTCGGCTACTCCTTAAGCCACGTAGATCGCACCACACGTAGTACTTCAACCTATAAGGCCACAAGGCGCTTATTAACATTAGGTCTCTTCAGAGAACATTCTACGTAAAAATTCGAAAGACCTCCCCGCAACAGCAGAAATCTCCTCCTCTATCGAGGCCGCCACCAAGCCAACCGGGGGTTATATATCTAACCCAAACGGTACAATTCTACTCCACGGTACTACTACACAAGTCTATCAGAATACAACCCTATGTAATTACTGACAAGATTTCTTTAAATTCAGGCTTAAGTCGCAAGACATTGCCGATAACTACGTTCAGTTCCATTATATAGTATACTTCAACTATATATTCAAGCAATTATGTAATTTCCAATTACAATAGAGGGACAAGATAATTACCTCGATAAGCCCATAATTATCCCAGCTTAAAGTCGATCCCGGTAATCGTTTAGCTCCAACTCCGAGCGCTCCAACCCGCTCTAAACCACCCTTAGAAGTTCTAACCAACTTCTACACAATACTCCAACGGACTATGGAGATTTCCCTAGGGTTTCGGTTTTGTACCGACGGAAGTATAATAGTATTTACGGCTTTTTGTACAAGTATAACCTTAGAATACTACAAGGTATAGGCTAAGGTAATTTGGGCATTATAACAATACTTTTGAGAGTATTCTACCAAAAGAGGGGGGTATTATACGAAAGCAACTAGGCTAGTGGGTACCCACGCCACACAACTAGAGTGGGGTGTACCCTCGCCAAGGCCTCTAGGAGAGGGAGGCCTCTTGGCCGAACTCAACACAAAGGGGAGGAGAAGGAGAGCTTTCAAGACTTAGGCAAATTTGTGGATGAATAAGTTCATCAAAGTGGGTATTTATAGGCCAAGTGAAAGCCAACCAATGGCCAAGATCAATCCATGTGTTAGGCAAGTGTAGGGCTAGGATTTACCAAACACAAATATCCTACCTACTTGACTTTGTCAAGGCAACAAAACGCGTTTTGTTTATCCATTTCGTCCAAATGGACGATTGAAGTCCACCAATGAGAGGGTGCCAAGTGGCGCCTCTTGTTGGTCCAACACGCTTCGTCTCTCGGAAAAATCCGCAAAAATTAGAAAGGACATAGCGGAAATTCCCTACGAAAGTCGTGGAAAGCGTTTCACAAAAACGACTCTAACCGGTGTTGTGCACAAAATTAAATCGCCAAGCCTATTGAAGTTCAAAATTTCCTACGCACGCCCTCGCATATACTGCGGAAATACGGTATAACATTCTCCCTCCTTAGAAACATTCGTCCCGAATGTTCCTTCAAGTCTCAAACAACCGCGGCCAAAGATAGTCTTTACTACCACACTTACGAAACAATCACGCCACAATGGCCATGAAACAATCACAAGAAAATACTTACATCCAAGTCCACGAGGAATCACCTCTAACATCACCACAAACACCTCTCTCCGGGGTCTAAAATATACTCCCTCCACACTTTTTCCAAACAAAAGAAATGGTCACATCTATGCTCGCCATACATGCTCGCTTCTGCCCGACACCACTTTTGTCACCTTGCCGCGAGGTTCTAGTGTCACTCGGCGACCCAACAAATGGTGCCGACTACATGCGATCCCCGAGGTCGTCAGACACTCGAACTCTTACCACATTTCGATCTTCGTCACTCCAAAACTCGGGTTATCATCTTCAACTTGGTCATCATTAATCGAATACTGATGGATTCTCCGATACTTTCCGATCATAACAACACGAAGACCGGACGTCGCCTCCTAGGTCGGACGGCAAATGCTAACATATCGGCAACCTGACCTATTCTGCACATGAACTCAACAGGGCCCACAGGCACTCGGGCTACGTTCCCTCGGTATTCCAAAACTCGTCACCCCCACCCCGGGGCGGTACTTTCAAGAAGACCGACCGTCCAACTGAACTCTAAGCGCCGCCGATTATCCGCACAATTCCTCCGAGCCGCGAACTTCTTCTAGACAAGCCAGACTATCCACGATCACCGGAACAAGCCTGAACCAACTATCTGAATCTTGCCAACATCGAACCAATCGACCGGCGACTTACACTTCCGCCCCTACAAGGCTTCAAAAGGTGACGTCCGAACACTGAAATGGTAGCTTAAACACTCCCTCCACAGGAGACAACAATCTCCACAACTACCCCTGAAATCCACACCCTGGCCCGAGGGCGAATGCGATTCTGAGACTCACCTGAGTTCTTAACACATGCTTGGCAAAACCTCCAGAAACAACAACAGCCCTACCCTGGGCTCCACTGTCTGTCATAAGGTGAAGGTAGGCACCCCGTGCAGCCTTACAACCTTTCTGATAATTCAACACTGCCGAGTGAACGGTCCCGAACGAAGAACACGATGGGCTGCCCCCATCGGCCCGACCACTGGTCGAACGTATCCACGAACTCGTACGCTGGTTAACTAAACTTGGGCCTAACACCCTCACAACCCTAACACAAGGCGGGACCACCACAACCTGACCCCACCACCAAATCTACCGCGGGTTGACCCGCAACGAGGCCTCAACCCGACCCGGCAACGCGCACAATACTAGCTCCCCGATCCGGAACAATCTCACTAATCATGTTTCGAAAACCTAGCGGTCTTCTTAGCTCAACTACCCCCTTTCATTCCACACTACTAGGGACCTATCCCAAACATAACTCACGTGCACGATGCACTTCCGATAAGGGTCAAACATAACACTACACCTTTTCTCGATGGCCTCACCTCTAAGGTCTCAACGTAAAACATTCTAAGGTTCACACCTTATCTATCCCCCAAAATCTTACTCGGTTAAACAACCATGATCTCTAAACACAACTAACACACCGCTATCGGAACATAGCACCTAAGGTATACTCACCTTATCACACATACTGATCTCTAGAGGGTTAAAGATATATCTATACCCACTGCTTCACTCCCCTTAGTCGTTCTAATCACACTCGCCTGCAGGCGCATAGCTAGGGAAGATGACGAACTACCCACCGATCTGAAGGCTAAGTCCGCTTACAAGGACACTCTATCGACATCGACTCGACGGTCGAGGTACAACAAGTACCAACTAAAAGACGACATTCCCGATGACGTCACACCGCATGAACGGAAGCCCGAGTTTCGACCAACTCCCGCACACTCGAACGCCCCGAACCCCGTGGAAGACCACTCTGACCGGGCGAGGTGCATATCAAATCCGCTTGGAGGCGATCGCTTCGAAAGTTACTAAAGGACGCACGCTCGCCCTCTTCGTTGTCCTTCGTTAACCCGTCGATCTCTATGTTTTCGGCCGCGCATAAGCCCGCATACGTGCCATGCTCAAGCCCAATGAAGAATTACTCGCACAACCTCTTTTAGATAGTCCTCAAGATTCGCGACATCGGTATACTCTGGTAGCCAAATCTATAGCTAGTAATGTGGTCGCTTTGCAATCTAAATTCTCTGTTCGGCCGTGAATCAAGGTTCAAATGTCATGGCCGCAGAGGAATCGCCGCCGTGCTAAACTCTGCTGGGCTAGTGATGTCGCAGAACTCCCGAATGAAGCACTACCCTAGGTAATGATTGGGCCCGCTCTCGCCACCCTCCGAACTCTACTCAGCCTCCGCCGCTTTGCCCTCCCGGCTCGGGTTCACGCGAGGCATAACGATAAGGGAAAGAATTTCGTCGAGGGTCCAACTTACAACACGCCTCTAAGGCACGATCTCGAGTGAGAAGAATAGAAACCACTCCTAAATATCCTATAGCCTCACGATTATTGGTGGTGCACAACACACCGATAATCAAGACTTCATCGATACGATGTAGACACTTTCCGAGGATTAATCGCTCGATACCACTTTTGTCACGACCAAATCGCCCGTGATCGTGCCTTACCGGGCACCCTAGTGACACAACATCGAGTAATCACGAACATAAAACACATACATGAAATGCATGTATACAAAACAATAACTGAGGAAAACTCGCTTTTCGATATATAAATAACAACATTACAAATGAGCAGTTTAATCTTTTTACAAACCCCGCCACAACAAGACTGCACTTCTAAGAATGATATTCCAACAATGGCGGACAGTGGCCCCGCCAAACCACCGAATGTAAACACCTATACGACAGGACTTTACCATCGATAAGCCTCCGAGAAACGAGCTTTCCATACGTTGAATCAGGACCGAGAGCTAGGATCAACGATCGGTGTACCTCAACTGCGCATTTAACGCAGCCCGGGCGAGGTCGCATAACAGTACCGAGTATGTGAAACTAAAAATATCAGAAATGAAATCATAATAGTCTATAAAGCAGAGACATGTATGATAAGCAAACTATCCACAACAAATAAGCAAATATGTCAAGTCGTGACTCACGCCTCAAAGTTATCACAATAAACCCGCACGGCAAGTACGAAGGCATAGCCGACTACTAAGACCCACGTACCAAAAATACCACAAATCGTATCCCGAGGTCTTTCTAGACCGCACTACATGATCGGTTGGCCACCGCCCGCAATATCAATGCGGCGTCTATTCTGGAACTTCGCAGCCCGCATAGGTCACACACGACCCGCATGAGGTATTCTCGAATCATGGTCCTGCATCACCGAGGTATACCTCAGATCGGGCGCAGCCAACCTCAGATTCCGCTTAGGCTCCCGCAACCCGCATAGTCTCAAAAGACCGCATAGTCTCAACAGACCGCATAGGAATCCCCGCATCGGGCTAAACACCGGAATGATCAAATCGAGCTACCGCGACCGCATAGTCACGAGGACCGATAGCCGTAAAGACCGCGATCGGGTGGCAAGCCCTGTATAATAAGTCAAGGGTATGTGATACAATAATAGTACAACGCTTAACGCTTAACAACGTAAGCACAACAGAGTGACCCTCACATAATAATCACAAGATACTAACACACGTAGCATCCTAACATGCTTACTTATCAAGTCAACAAGAAAGTATTACAAGGCTATCACAAACCAATACAATCAAGTTATTCACACAAGGTACTTTCTACTAACAAGTTCGGTACCTATCCCCAAAGTACTTCATACATTAAATCTTTAAAAGATACGTTACTTCCCAAAAACCACACAATACGTAGTATATGAACATAGAGTGATTATCTTTTTAAAGTAAATCAATTACTTCTCTTTGTAAAATCAAGTAGCAACATTCTTTTCCAATGTTCAAGTTTGCCTAATTTTAGAAAGGTTTAGTAGTTCATAGTCTTATTCATTTAAGAATATAATTCTCCTTTAAACAACTGAGAAACCTAAGCCTTATATGTGAGTAGGATATTCTTGTTTATAACAATCTTATTACAAAGCCATGATCTAGAAATATCATTTTGTCTCATCTTAGTTTCTATGCAGATGGAAGTTTCTATGTTTTAATAATGCTTAATTAGTCAAAACATTTCCTTTTATTAACGCCGCAGTTGGTTTGTCGATACACATTCGATTTCGAAATCAAGAAACATTCTTAAGCCGTTATACCTAACTTCCCATAAAGCTAGTATAACTCTTAAGTTTTCAAAACCAAATATTACTTCTTCTTTCAAAATGATTCAAAATCTTTTGAAATACTTCAAGTTCTTTCTTTATTAACACATAACAAGCCGCTTATAGTTCAAATCGCTTACCTTTTAAAACCACATGTATTTTCTAACCAACATAAAGTCGTTATAACCAACTTCCCATAAAGCCGTTATAACACTTTATGTTTACACCAATCAAATACATTTAGCACATGACGTCACCGTACTACATAGTTCACACATATCATGCTAGAAGAGATAGGAAGAGGTTCACATACCTCGCGACGCAGTATCGACTAATAGCAAAACGCCCAAGTACTTCCAACCGCCGGCTACTCCTTAAGCCACGTAGATCGCACCACACGTAGTACTTCAACCTATAAGGCCACAAGGCGCTTATTAACATTAGGTCTCTTCGTAGAACATTCTACGTAAAATTCGCAAAGACTCCCCGCAACAGCGTAAATCTCCTCCTCTATCGAGGCCGCTACCAAGCCAACCGAGGGGTTATATATCTAACCCAAACGGTACAATTCTACTCCACTACTACTACACAAGTCTCATGTAATACAACCCTATGTAATTACAGCTCAAGATTTTCTTTAAATTCAGCTTAAGTCGCAAGACATTGCCGATAACTACGTTCGCCCCATTATATAGTATACTTCAACTATATATTCACAATTATGTAATTTCCAATTACAATAGAGGGACAAGATAATTACCTCGATAAGCCCATAATTATCCTAGCTTAAAGTCGATCCCGGTAATCGTTTAGCTCGAACTCCGAGCGCCCAACCCGCTCTAAACCACCCTTAGAAGTTCTAACCAACTTCTACACAATACTCCAACGGACTATGGAGATTTCCTAGGGTTTCGGTTTTGGACCGACGGGAAGTATAATAGTATTTCGGGCTTTTTGTACAAGTATAACCTTAGAATACTACAAGGTATAGGCTAAGGTAATTGGGCATTATAACAATACTTTGAGAGTATTCTACCAAAAGAGGGGTATTATACGAAAGCAACTAGGCAGTGGGGTACCCCACGGCCACACAACTAGAGGGTGTACTTCGGCCAAGGCCTCTAGAGAGGGGAGGCCTCGGCCGAACTCAACACAAAGGGGAGGGAGAAGGAGAGCTTTCAAGACTTAGGCAAATTTGTGGATGAATAAGTTCATCAAAGGGGTGGGTATTTATAGGCCAAGTGAAAGCCAACCAATGGCCAAGATCAATCCATGTGGTAGGCAAGTGTAGGGCGAGGATTTACCAAAACACAAATATCCTACCTACCTCGACTTTGTCAAGGCAACAAAAACGTGCCTTTGCTTATCCATTTCGTCCAAATGGACGATTGAAGTCCACCAATGAGAGGGTGCCAAGTGGCGCCTCTTGCTGGTCCAACACGCTTCGTCTCTGAAAAATCCTTAAAAATTAGAAAGGACATAGCCGAAATTCCCTACGAAAGTCGTGAAAACGTTTCACTAAAAACGACTCTAACCGTGTTGTGCACAAAATTAAATCGCCAAGCCTATTGAAGTTCAAAATTTCCTACGCACGCCCTCGCATACTGGAAATACGGTATAACACATAACTAGATCTGCCGAGGCGGTCCGCCTAAAGTTACCAAAGGACCTGCTGCTCGCCCTCTTCGCGATCTCGGCCATTCCGTCGACCTCTCGTGCCTCACATCCTAGTGCGTGAGCTTGCGCGGCAATGTCCATGCCCACCAAGAGCTACACCTGCATAAGCCTCGCCAAGTAATCGCCCCGGTGACGTAGCGGTGTACTCGCCCTCCATATTCGCTACTCTGGCGGGAACATACCGAGCTAATGAGTCGAACTCCACATTGTACTCTCTAACCGTCCCGCCCGCCCCGCTCAACGTCAAAAATCTGTCGCCCGAGCCCTCTCATCTGTGGAGGCAAGAAATGTGCAAAAATGCCCTCGAGAACTTCCCCAAATCGCTGGAAGTGCATGCTCTTCCCGACAGCCTCACGAATCAAAACTACCAATCTGCAGTATCACGCACTGATGCGAACTCAATACCACCGACTTCGCCTGCGAGGCTCGATCACTCATGATCCGTCAGTTGCTTGATAAACTCCGAGGGTCGCCTCGCTCTCGATCCATAGAACACCGGAGGGCTACACTCGGGAAGTCCGTAGCCTCAAACCGCTCGCCGGGGTGAACTACGCGCCGCTGGCCGGAATCTGCGATCCACTTATCCTCATATTCGCCACGACCATGGCCAGAATCGCCATCTCTTGTACTTATCTCATCGGCCTGTGCCGCGGACCGAGGCTCGTGCATCAGAGTCTCGGCAGCCACCGCTGCGCTCTAAACTCTGGTGCCGGGCGGCGTCGCGAAACCCGCCGGAGTATCTTGCCAGTGTATCGACCGCTCGCGCTCGCATACTCTCAGATCTCACTAACAGCCTCGATCGCTTTGCCCATTCGGGCTCAGGTTTTACGCGAGGCATAATCGTAAAGGAAAGGAATACGTCGGAGGGTCCAATTTATCACACATTTCTAAGGCACGATCTCGTAATGAGAAGAATGGAAACCAATCCTAAATGTCCTGCACTCACGATTATAGATGTGGTGCACAACACACCGATAATCAAGACTCTACTAGATACGGTGCGTAGACACTTTCCGAGGACTAATCGCTCGATACCACTTTTGTCACGACTAACCGGGCCCTTGATCGTGCCTTACCGGGCACCCTAGTGATACAACATCGAGAAAATCGTGAAATAAAAACATGAACATGAATTAAGAGAAAAGATAAATAAACAAAGCAACCAAAACAAGCTTGCCTTTCATCATATATACATAAATACCCGACGGTTATCCTTTTTACAAACCCCGCCACAACAAAGGCATGCACTCTAAGATTTTTTTCAGCGGCTATGACGGACAGGCCCCGCCATACCCCGAATGTATAAGAATCTCTGCACTCGGTGTAACATACCAAAAGATAAGCCTCCAAGGAACGGAGCTTCCCAATACGCCGAAAGGTGATCCTAAAAGCGGGATCGGCAACCGATGTACCTTTTACTCGCAGATGAACGCAGCCGGGGAGGTCGATAACAGTACCAAGTATGTGAAATCAGAAAATATCAGAAATGAAATCATAATAGTCTATATAAAGGTGAGACATGTATGATAACCAAACTACGATCACAACATAGAAGCCATATGTCAAGTCGTGACTCACGCCTCAAAGTCATCCTCACGCTCGTGGAACTTCTTCCTCACCGCCAGCCTAGGTACAAATCATGTGATACGTATAACGGTCTCGCCCATCTTATGGACCCAATATAGAAACGTGGAATACATTCGGATGAACCTAGTCGATGAAATACATTCGGATGAGCCGTGAGTCAAGTGATATACATTCGGATGAACCAGAGTCGAGTGAAATACATTCCGGATGAACCCAGAATCAAGTGAAATACATTCGATGACCCAGAATCAAGTGAAATACATTCGGATGACCTTAATCAAGTGAAATACATTCGGATGACCTTAATCAAGTGAAATACATTCGGATGACGGTAATCAAGTGAAATACATTCGGATGACTTAATCAAGTGAAATACATTCGGATGACCCTTAATCAAGTGAAATACATTCGGATGAACCGGGTAGTCGAGTAGAACACGATTTGCACAACAAGGCTATCACACGTAACATGGTCAAGTTTCATAACAACAAGCATAAGCAAGTTACACACGACTCAAGGTACTTTCATTTTATGTCAAAGTCCGATTTTAACCTTAAAGTACTACGTCCGTTAAATTCCTTTTAAGATCCATTTCTTTTACAAAGGTCACCCGATACAGTAGTATAAAATTTGAGTGACTAACATTGTTAAGTAAACCAAAATGCTTTCCTTTGTAAAATCAAGTAACAACCTTATTTTCCAAACGTTCAAGTTTGCCTAATTTCAATGCTCAAGTTTCTCATTTTAGAAAAGGTTTCAGAGTTCATAGTTTTAAATCCTTTAAAACATAATTCTCCTTTAAACGTTTTGAGAAACCTATGTCCTATAAGTGAGTAGGTTATTCTTGTTTATAATCAATCTTATTAAGCAGCCATGATCTAGGAAATGTCATTTTGTCTCATCTTAGCTTCTATGCAGATGGAAGTTTCTACTGGTTTTAATAATACTAAATCTGTCCAAAACATTTCCTTTTATTAACGCTGCAGTGGTTTGTCGATACACCTTCTGATTTCCAAAATCAGTAAAACATTTTTAAGCCGTTATACCTAACTTCCCATAAAGCTAGTATAACTCTTAAGTTTCCAAAAACCAAGTATTACTTCTTCTCTCAAAATGATTCAAAAATCTTTTGAAATACTTCAAGTTCTTTATTATCACATAGCCAGCCAGTTATAGTTCAAATCAGTTACCTCTTAAAAACCACAAGTACTTTCTTACCTACATAAAGCTGTTATAACCAACTTCCCATAAAGCCGTTATAACACTTTATGTTTCAAACCAATCAAATACATTAAACACATGTACGTCTACCGTACTACATAGTTATACACATATCATGCTAGAACAGATAGGAAGAGGTTCACATACCTCGCGACGATTATCGACTAATAGCAAAACGCTCCAAGTACCTCAAACCGCTTGGCCACACTCTCACCAAGCAGATCACTCCACACGTAGTACTACAACCTATAGAGGCCACAAAGCGCTATTAATATCTTTAGATCCCGACGTAGAATATTCTACGTAAAATTGGAAGACCTCCCCGCAACAACAGAAATCTCCTCCTCTATCGAGACCGCCACCAAGCCAACGAGGGGGTTAACACGTCTAACCGGACGTGTACAATTCTACTACAACGTTTAGCTCATACTCCGGGCGCTCCAATCCGTTCCAACCAACCCTTAGAAGTTCTAACCAACTTCTACTTATGACTTCAACTACGGGTGAAGATTTACTTAGGGTTTCGTTTTTGTGACTGAGGGAAGTATAATAGTATTTTCTGGGCTTTTGTAAAAGTGTAACCTTGGGAATACTACAAGGTATTTGGGCCAAGGTATTTGGGCATTATAACAATACTTGGAGAGTATTTCTATACCACAAAAAAAGGGGGTATTTATACGAGACAACTAGGCTAGGGGGGGGGTACCCCACGACAAAACACCACAAAGGGGAGGGAGGTGGCTCTCGGCCAAGGGCTCTCAAAGGGGGAGGGGGTGGACGAAAGCTCGAGGAGAGGAGTATTTTGAGACTTAGTTAGATTGCTCAAGTTTTTGGATGAAGAAAGTCTTCAACTAGAGGGGTATTTATAGGTCAAGTGAAGGCCAACCAATGGCCAAGATCCATCCAAGTGTTAGGCAAGTGTAAGGTCAAGATTAAGCCATGTGCAACCTTATCCATCTACCCAAAATATCCTACCAACTCCTTGACCAAAAACAATGCACAAAAAACGTGCCAACTCTCCCATTTCGTCCGTCCACTCCTTCCAATTAGGGTGACAAGTCGCCTCTCGTTGGTCCAAAATGTTTCGTCTCTGGAAAAATCCGCAAAAAATAATAAATTACATACCCGTAATTTTCCTACGAAAGTCGTGGAAACGCTTTCGTCTAAAAACGACTCTAATCGGGTGTTGTGTACAAATTTCGAAACTAGCCAACTTTAAGGCTCAAATTATAATACGTACGCGCTCACGTACATACTCTGGAAATACGGGGTATAACAAAACATTCGTCCCGAATGTTCCTTCTAAGCCTCAAAACAAACATGCGCCAGTATAGTCTTCACTACTATATTTACGAGAACAAATCCTGCCACACCTGGCCACAGAAACACCCGCGCAAATACTTACATCCAAGTCCACGAGGAAACACCTCTAACATCACAAACTTTTGTCACTTTGCCGCGAGGTTTTAGTGTCACTCCGGCGACCCAACAAATGGTACCGGACTGCATGCGATCCCTGAGGTCTAAAATATACATCCTTCGCACCTTCTCCCTTTACAAGAAATGATCGTATCTATGCTCGCAATACATGCTCGCCTCTACCCTTACTCGTCGTACTCTTCTCGAACACTCGAACTCTTCTAGTATCGCATCACACTTCGCCATCGCCTGATTTCAAAAACCTCGAGTCACCACCTCCAACTTGGTTATCTTACTAGCCTCAATCTTCCTTAAGGCCATTCCCGCCTTCACGACCGCTCGGGTCGAACACACCCACGAACTCATATGATGGTCAACTAAACTTGGGCCTAGCACCCTCGTGACCCTACCACCTGGCGGGACCACCCAGAGCTGACCCCACCTCGAAACAGGCCGCGGGTTGGCCCACAACATGGCCCCAACCCGACCCACTTAACGCCTCACACTCTTGTTTCCCGATCCGGAATAATCTTACCTATACAAGTCATGAAAGCTACCACTTCCATTTTACACTACCCAAGGAATTATCCCAGAACACATTTATACGCAAACCAAGTATTTCAACAAAGACTAACCGTAAAATCTTTTATTCAAGATGACCTTACCTCTAAGGTCTCAACACGAAATATTCTAAGGTTCACACTTTCCATGCCCCCATACATATCCTTTCAACTAACCATGCTTTCTAACTCATAACCAACATAACGATATCCGAACATAGCACACAATAAGAAGGTCATTATATCATGCATACAAATCTCTAGAGGGTTAAGGATATACCTGAATCTACCGCTCCACTCTAATCATAAGCACGCCTGCAGGCGCATACCGTAGAAGCGATGAACTCGCCATCGAATCGTAGCCGAGTCATTCTGTTTGCATCCTTCCTACTAGGGCGGTTCGTCATATGGCTCGACGGCCGCAGAAAACAAGCACCAAAAAAGACGACATTCCCGGATGGCGTGCGCCACATCGTACACCGAGGAAAACTGAACCCGATGGCTAGAACCCATGTATATCTCGGAACTAAGCCCCGAGCTCGACCAGCCTCGAATACCACAACGTCACGACGATCGTGGGGACCACTGCATCTTGGTGGAGGTACATAACTAGATCGCCGAGGCGGTCCGCCAAAGTTACCAAAGGACCTGCTATTCTCGCCTCTTTTCGATCTCGGCCATTCCGTCGACCTCTCCGTGCCTCACATCCTAGTGCATGAAGCTTGACGCGGCAATGTCCATGCGGTGAAGAGCTACACCTGCACAAGCCTCGCCAAGTAATCATCCACCAGTGGCGTAGCGGTGTACTGGCCCTCCATATCGGCTAACACGGGAACATACCGAGCTAATGAGTCGAACTCCACATTGTACTCTCTAACCGCCCGCCCGCCCCGCTCAACGTCAAAAATCTGCTACCGAGCCCTCTCATTTGTGGGGCAAGAAATGTGCAAGAAAAGCCTTGAGAACTCGTCCCATACGGTGGAAGTGCATGCTCTTCCCGACAACTCCCACGAATCAAACGACCAATCATGCGGTATCACGCGGTGATCACGAACCCAATACCACCGACTCGCCTCAAACTCGATCACTCACGATCCGTCAGTTGTCGGATAAACTCCCGAGGGTCATCTCGCCTCGATCCATAGAACACCGCGGGCTCTGACTCGTAAAGTCCGTAGCCTCAAACCGCTCGGGGTGAACTACGGGTGCTCGGGCCGGAATCTGCGATCCAGCCCTATCTCATATTCGCCACGACCACGCCAAGAATCGCCATCTCCTTGTACCCCATCTCATCTCGCTTCCGGCCGGGACCGAGGCTCGTATCAGAGTCTCGGCAGCCACCGCCGCGCTCTAAACTCGCTGCTTTGGCGGCGTCGCAAACTCGGGCACTGTCTCGAGCATCGACGCTCGCGCTCGCACTCTCTGTATCTCACTAACGACTCCTCGATCGCTTGCCCATCTGGGCTCGGTTTTACGCGAGGCATAATCGTAAAGGAAAGGAATACGTCGGAGGGTCCAACTTATCACACTCCTCAGGGCACGATCTCGTAATGAGAAGAATGGAAACCAATCCTAAATGTCCTATAGCCTCACGATTATAGATGTGGTGCACAACACACCGATAATCAAGACTCTACTAGACACGGTCAGACACTTTCCGAGGACTAATCGCTCGATACCACTTTTGTCACGACCAACCGGGCGTGTGGATCGTGCCTTACCGGCACCCTAGTGATACAACATCGAGAAAATCGTGAAATAAAAAAACATGAACATGAATTAAGAGACAAGATAAATAAACAAAGCAACCAAAACGGTTGCCTTCATCATATATACATAAATACCAACAGTTATCCTTTTTACAAACCCCGCCACAACAAAGCATGCTGGACTCTAAGATTTTTACACAGTTTATGACGGACAGGCCCGCCATACCCAATGTATAAGAATTCCATGCACTGTGGTAACATACCAAAAGATAAGCCTCAAGAAATGGGGCTTCGACACGAATCGTGATCCTATGAGCGAGGATCCACAACCGATGTACTTCCACTGCGGCATGAACGCAGCCCGGCGAGGTCAAGACAACAGTACCAAGTATGTGAAATCAGAAAAGATCAGAATGAAATCATAATAGTCTATATAAAGCGAGACATGTATGATAACGGATGAAATCGTGTCCTCGCCATCTCGTGGGACTCGGTGTACAATCAGATGAAATACGTGTCCCTGCCCATCTCGTGGGACTCGGTGTATAATCAGATGGAATACGTGTCCCTGCCCATCTCGTGGGACTCAGTGTATAATCAAATGGGATACGTGTCCCTGCCCATCTCGTGGGACTCGGTGTATAATCAAATGGAATACGTGTCCCTGCCCATCTCGTGGGACTCGGTGTAGAATCGTTCATAACAAATCAACCGGCCCTCCATCGAGAGACGCGGGGGTACAGAAATACAACAAAGGCTATCACAACAAACATAGGCAAGTTTCACAACAACAAGCATAGGCAAGCTTCACAACAACAAGCATAGGCAAGCTTCACAACAACAAGCATAGGCAAGCTTCACAACTCAAAGTACTTTCATTTTATGCCAAAGTCCGGGTTTTAACCCTAAAGTACTACGTACGTTAATTTCCTTTTAAAGATCCATTTCTTTTACAAAGGTCACCCGATACCCGTAGTATAAAAATAGAGTGACTAACATTGTTAAGTAAACCAAAATGCTTTCCTTTGTAAAATCAAGTAACAACCTTATTTTTCAAACGTTCAAGTTTGCCTAATTTCAAATGCTCAAGTTTCTCATTTTAGAAAAGGTTTCGTAGTTCATAGTTTTAATCCTTTAAAACATAATTCTCCTTTAAACGTTTTGAGAAACATATGTCTTATATGTGAGTAGGTTATTCTTGTTTATAATCAATTTTATTAAGCAGCCATGATCTAGGAAATGTAATATCATTTTGTCTCATCTTAGCTTCTATGCAGATGGAGGTTTCTACTGGTTTTAATACCATACTTCATTATTCAATACATTTTCCTTTATTAACGCTGCAGTGGTTTGCCGATACTCATTCTGATTTCCGGAATCAGTATAACATTATTCCTTTTTAAAACCAAGTACTCATTACTCACGAATGAGGTTTCACACTTTTAACAAAATTTATATCAATACCAGTAAGTCAAGTCTCTTATCTTCAAAAAATCAGTAAACCATTCTTTTTATCACTCTTAAGACGTTATACCTAACTTTCCATAAAGCTAGTACAACTCTTATGTTTTCAAAGCCAAGTATTACTCTTCTTTCAAAAAGGTCTTTTTGAAACACTTCAAGTTCTTTATTACTACACATCAAATCCGTTATAAGTCAAATCGCCACTTTGAAACCACAAAGCATTTTCTTACCTACATAAAGTTGTTATAACCAACTTCCCATAAAGCCGTTATAACACTTTATGTTTCAAACCAATCAAATACATTAAACACATGTACTTCTACCGTACTACATAGTTATACACATATCATGCTAGAACAGATAGGAAGAGGTTCACATACCTCGCGACGATTACCGACTAATAGCAAAGCGCTCCAAGTACCTCAAACGTCGGCTACACCTTAAGCCAAGTACCACGCCACACGTAGTATTTCAACCTATAGAGGCCACGGCGCCTATTAACATCTTAGATCCCAATGTAGAATATCTTACATAAAATTCGGCAGCACCGCCCCCCCCCCCCGCAACAGCGTAAATCTCCTCCTCTATCAAGGCCGGCTACCAAGCCAACCAGGGGGGTTTGCACGCCTAATCGGACGTGTACAATTCTACTCACGAATACTACACAAGCTCATGTCTGAATACACCCCTATGTAATTACTGATTCACTTCTTAAAATTCGTGCTTAAGTCGCAAGACATTGCCGTAAGTATTATTCAGGCTTAAGTCAAAAGACATTGCCGCACAACTATGTTCAGTTCTATATATAGTATACTTAACTATATACTCCTACAACATGTAATTTCCAATTACAACAGAAGGTCAAGAATGTTTACCTCGATAAGCCCAAAATTATCCAAGTTTAAATGTCGATCCTGAGCAAGGTTTAGCTCCTACTCCGAGCGCTCCGACCCGCTCCAACCAACCCTTAGAAGTTCTAACCAACTTCTACTTATAACTTCAACTACGGGTGAAGATTTACTTAGGGTTTCGCTTTTTGGATTGAGGAAGTATAATAGTATTTTCTGGGCTTTTGTATAGTGTAACCTTGGGAATACTACAAGGTATTTGGGCCAAGGTATTTGGGCATTATAACAATACTTGGAGAGTATTTCAATACCAAAAAGGGGGGTATTTATACGAGACAACTAGGCTAGGGGGGGGGTACCCCACGGCTAACCACTACAAAGGGGGAGGGGGATACTTTCGGCCAAGGGGCCTTCTCAAAGGGGGAGGGGGGTGTGGTGGACGAAAGAACAAGAGGGGAGGGAGTATTTTGAGACTTAGATAGATTGCTCAAGTTTGGATGAAATAACTCTTCAACTTAGAGGGGTATTTATAGGTCAAGGAATGGCCAACCAATGGCCAAGATCCATCCAAGTGTTAGGCAAGTGTAAGGCCAAGATCAAGCCAAGTGCACCTTATCCATCTACCACCAAAATATCCTACCTAACCCTTGACCAAGAATCAACACAAAAAAACGTGCCATTGATGCCTTTGCCGTCCACTTCTCACGTCCAATGTGAGGGTGACACATGTCACCCTCCCGTTGGTCCAAAATGTTTCGTCTCTCGGAAAAATCCGCAAAATTTTTAAATGACATAGCCGGAATTTTCCCTACGAAAGCTGTGGAAACGTTTTGTCGAAAAACGACTCCTTTTGGTAGTTATGTACAATTTCGAACCTTGCCTAACTTTAAGGCTCAAATTTCTATGTACGTCCTCACGTACATACCCTGGAAATACGGGGTATAACACTTTGATTTCATTTAAGTACTTTACAGTTTCACATACTTGGTACCTGTTGTACTGACCTCCTTCGGGGGGATGCGTTCATGCCGCAGGTAAGGGCAAGCAGGTGCTAGATCCACATCCTTAGGATCTTTTTGCTTTGGTGTCAGGAGCTCCATCTTCTCCGGAGGCTCGACGTTTGGGTATGATCTCCCTGTTGTTGTATATAGTTTTGTACATTCAGGGTATGGCGGTGTTATACCCCGTAGTTCCTGGGTATGTATGCGAGGACGTACGTACGAGAATACGACAGAAAGATTGGAAAGGAAGAAAGAGGTGATTTCTCCACGGAAAAGTTTCCGGTTTTTGTGAAGGAAAAAGGTTCGTTAATGGGAATTGGATCCCCAGATTTGGTATTCGGACTTCCTGGAATATTAGAGAATTATGGAATTTTATTTTTGGAAATGGTCACGTGGGGCCCACGGGAGAAATTTACGGTTTTGTGGCCCACTTGTTTTGAGATTTTGGCCATTGTGGATATTTTCTAAGATGTTTTATTTTGGGCCATTAGGAGGGTGACACGTGTCACCCCGCCTAGTGGCTCGCCGAATGGCATTTGTGCACAACACCCTGTTAGAGTCGTTCGACTAAACGCTCTACCTAACTTGCGCGGTAAATTACGGCTATGTCATTTAGTATTTTTGCGATTTTTCCGAGAGACGAAACGTTTTGGACCAACGAGAGGGCAACACTTGGCACCCTCTCGTTGGTGGACTTGAAAGGCGTTAGGCCGATTGGATGAGCAAGTCTTGGTTGATATTTGTGTAGATATTTTGTGAGGGTTTTAAGAGTAGGGACTAGGGCACTTGGGCATATCTTGGCCTTACACTTGCTATACACTTGGCTAGATCTTGCCATTGGTTGGCCTTGGCTTGTGCTATAAATACCCTCTCCTTTGATGAACTTCTTCATCCTAAATATTTCCTAAGTGTTAGAATCCTCCTCCCTTCCTTATGGTTCTCGTCCCTCCCTCATGGCCGAGAGCACCCTCTAGTGGTGCTAGCCGAGAGTGTACCCCCTAGCCTAGTTGCTTTGATAATACCCCTTGTGGTGTAGAAATACTCTAAAGTATTGTTATAATGCCCAAATTACCTTAGCCGTATACCTTGTAGTATTCTAAGGTTATACCTATCTGAAAAGCCCTGGAAATACTATTATACTTCCCACACCACAAAACCGAAACCCTAGGAAAATCTCCATAGTCATTGAGTATTGTGTAGAAGTTGGTTAGAACTTCTAAGGGTGGTTTAGAGCGGTTGGAGCGCTGAGTTGAGCTAAACGATTGCCCAGGATCGACTTTATACTTGGATAATTATGGGCTTATCGAGGTAAATATCTTGTCCTCTATTGTAATTGGAAATTACATGTTGTTAGAATATATAGTTAAAGTATACTATATATAGAATCAACGTGGTTAGTTGGCAATGTCTTTTGACTTAAGCTCAAGAACCGAATCGAATCAGACATGAGACTTATGTAGTAATCTTGTGGAGTAGAATTGTACAGTTCGGGTTAGATGTATAACCCCGGTGGCTTAGTAGCCTACCCGTTAGAGGAGGAGATTTACGCTGCCATGGGAGTGTCGCGAATTTTCTCGTAGAATGTTCTACGATAAGATCTTAATGTTAATAAGCGCCTTGTGGCCTTATAGGTCAAGTACTACGTGTGGCGCGTTCTACTTGGCTTTAGGAGTAGCCGGTTGGGAGTACTTGAGCGTTTTGCTATTAGTCGATACTGTCGCGAGGTATGTGAACCTCTTCCTATCTCTTCCAAAGATGATATGTGTGAAGTATGTAGTACGATGAGACGCATACGTGCTAAATGTATTTGATTGGTTTAAAACATAAAGTGTTATAACGGCTTTATGGGAAGTTGGTTATAACGACTTTATGTTAGTAAGAAAATACTTGTGGTTTTAAAGGGTAATCGATTTGAACTATAAGCGCTTGTTATGTGTTAATAAAGAACTTGAAGTATTTCAAAAGAGTTTTGAATCATTTTGAGAGAAGAAGTAATACTTGATTTGTTTTGAAAACTTAAGAGTTATACTAGCTTTATGGAAAGTTAGGTATAACGTCTTAAGAATGTTTTACTGATTTTGGAAATCAGAATGTATCGACAAACCACTGCAGCATTAATAAAAGGAAATGTTTTGACAGATTAAGTATTATTAAAACCAGAGAAACTTCCATCCGCATGAAAGCTAAGATGAGACAAAATGATATTTCTAGATCATGGTCTTTGTAATAAGATTGTTGTAAACAAGAATATCCTACTCACATATAAGACTTATGTTTCTCGATAGTTTAAAAGAGAATTATATTCTTAAATGAATAAGACTATGAACTACTGAAACCTTTCTATTTAAGAAACATTAAAATTTGAAATTTGGCAAACTTGGAAGTTTGGAAAATAATGTTTTTACTTGTGTTTTACAAAGAGAAGTGTTTTGATTTACTTCAAAAGTTAATCACTATATTTTCATATACTACTGTATTGTGTGACTTTGTGAAAGTAACGTATCTTTTAAAGAATTAATGTATGAAGTACTGGGGATAAAACCGAACTTGTTAGCATATAGTAGAAAGTACCGTGTGTATAACTTGATTGTGTTGGTTTGTGATAGCCTTGTAATACCTTCTTGTTGATTTGATAAGTAAACATGCTAGGATGCTACGTGTGTTAGTATCTTGTGATGTTTGTGTAAAGGGTTTTTCCTTTGTTGTGCTTATGTTGTTTAACGATAAGTCGTTATGATAGTATTATACATCACTCATCTCGAGATGATTCCGGTTGGCGCCTCCGACGCGGTAGACTCAGCGGTCGATGGACCTATGATTCGAGACTACCTCTACGCGGTCCAGGGGCTATGCGGAACCGCGGAGTTCCGTGTTAGACGCGCCCTTGTGGTCAGCGGTCCTTGTGGCTACGCGGACGGCGAGTCCAGACGCCGCCGGGAGTAGCTACCGATGCGGGTTATACCTCATGCGGCCGATCTGATTGCCTACGCGGAGTGCGGAAAGTTCGAGTGGCTAGACGCGCACATTAGATACTGCGCGGGCAAGTGGTCGCTTTGATCATGTGACGGCCCAGACAGATCTTATGATACGATTCATGACCTTGTTGGTACTGCTGGTGTTAGTAGTCGGCTATGCCTTCGCATTTACCACATGCGTGTTATTATGGCACAGTGGGACACGTGTTCATGTGTGTTCCTTGGTGCTTTTATATCATAAATCGCCGGTGAGGAAGGTATTCCACGCATGATTGATGTTGTGGGCGTGAGACCCATTGTTATATTTGAGTGATGACTTGAGGCGTGAGTCACGACTTGACACGATCGCTATTATGTGAATCGTAGTTTGGTATCATACATGTCTCCCGCTTTATAGACTATTATGATTTCATTTACGATTTTTAGTTTCACATACCTGCACTGCCAGATCGACCTCCTCGGGGCTGCGTTCATGCCGCAGTAAAGGTACACCGCCATTGATCCTCGCTCTAGTGGTCACAGTCACGTGGGAAAGCTCCGTTTCTCCGAGGCTTATCAGTGGTATAGTCCTGTTGTTGTAGGTGTTTACATTCGGGGTATGGCGGCCCTGTCCCGCCATTGTTGTCGTATCATTTCTTAGGTGCAGTAATCTTTGTTGTGGGGAGTTTGTAAAAAGGATTAAAATTGTTCATGTTGGAAAAAGTTGTTATTTATATTTATGCCAAAGACAAGTTTTTCTCGATTATTGTTTCATATTTCATAATATGTCTTGTATTGTTTTATGTTCCACTGATTACTCGATGTTGTATCACTAGGTGCCGGGTAGGCACGATCCACGCCCGAATCGGTCGTGACAAAAGTGGTATCGAGCGATTAATCCTCGGAAAGTGTCTACGCATCGTATCGAGAAGTCTTGATTATCGGTGTGTTGTGCACCACACCAATAATCGTGAGGCTATAGGATATTTAGGATTGGTTTCTATTCTTCTCACTGCGAGATCGTGCCTTAGAGCCGTGTTGTAAGTTGGACCCTCCGACGAAATTCATTCCTTATCGTTATGCCTCCGCGTAGGCAACCCGCCGGTGAGGCGTGGCGGCGGAGCCGCGAGTTGAGTTCGAAGGTTGCGAGGGCACAGCCCAATCATTACCTAGGTAGTGCTTCATTCGGGATTTCTGCGACGCCACTAGCCCCAGCAGAGTTTAGCACGGCGGCGCAGCTCTGCGTCCCATGATATTTGAACCTCCGCCCACGGCCGAACAGTGAATATAGATTGCAAAGAGGCGACCACATTAGCTATGGATTTGGCTACCAGAGATTATACCGATGTACCACGAGTCTTGATGACTACCTAAGAGAGGTTGTGCAAGAGTAATTCTTGATTGGGCTTGAGCATGGCACGTATGCGGGCTTATGTACAGCAGAAAAACGTAGAGATCGACGGGTTAACCAAGGAGCAGAAGAGGGCAGCAGAAGGTCCTTCGGTAACTTTCAAGTGAGTATACCTTAAGTGCTATGTTCGATAGCGGGTGTTAGTTGTGATTAGAAATCATGGTGGGTTAACCGAGTAAGAGTTTGGGGATAGAGAAGGTGTGAGCCTTAGAGTGTTATACGTAGAGACCTTAGAGGTAAAGCCATCTCGAGTAAAAGACGTATATTATGTTTGACCCTTATAGGAGTGCATAGTGCATGAAGCTATGTTCGTGGGATAAGTCCCCGAGTAGTGTGGAAGGAAAGAGGGTAGATGAGCTAAGAAGACCGCTAGGTTTTCGTAACGTGTTTTGAGAGATTGTTCTTCCTGGGAGATAGTATTTTGCGCTTGCCGGGTTGCCGAGGCCACGTTGCGTCAACCCGCGGCATGTTTGTGCGCGGGTTGTGGTGGTCCCGCCTGTGGTAGGGTCACGAGGGTGTTAGGCTCGAGTTTAGTTAACTAGCGCACGAGTTCGTGGATGCGTCGACCGATGGTCGGTCGACGGGGCAGCCCATCGTGTTCTTCTGGCCGACCGTTCACTCGGCAGTGTTGATTTATCGTAAAGGTTGTAAGGCTGCACGGTGCCTACCTTCACCTTATGGCGCATGGAGCCTGTGTTACGGCTGTTTTGTTTCGGAAGTTTTACCAGCAGGTTAAGGACTCGGTGAGTCTCGGGACCGCATTCGCCCCGGGCCGCGTGGATTTCGGGGTTGTTGGCGATTGTTGTCTCTGTGGAGGAGCGTTTAAGCTACCATTTCGGTGTTCGGATGTCGCCACGAAGCCTCAGAGGGCGAAGTGTAAGTTGCCGGGCCGATTGGTTCGATGTTGGCAAGGTTCAGATAGTTGATCAGCTTGTTCCAGCAGATCGTGGATAGGTAAAGCTCGCCTGAAGAAGTTCCGCACCGAGGAATCGTGCGGATGATCGGCGACGACGCCAGAGTTCAGTGCCGACGGTCGGTCTTGAAAGTACCACCCGACGGTGTGACGAGTTTTGGAAACGAAGGAACTTAGCCCGAGTTACTTGGGCCTTTAAGAGTTCATATGAAGAATAGGCCGTTGCCTATATGTTAGCTTTGCCGTCCGACTTAGGAGGCGGACGTCCGATCTTTCGTATTGTTATGATCGGAAAGTATCAAGATCCATCCAGAATGTTCCCGATTAATGATGCCCACGTAAAGAGATAGTAACCCCAGTTTTGGAAACTAAAGCGATCGTAAATGTGGTAAGGTTCGAGCACGACGGCCGGTGATCGACGCAGCCCGGCACCATTTGTTGGGTCGTCGAGCTAGGCTCGCGCAAAGTGACAAAAGTGGTTTTATTTGTGGTGATGTTAGAGGTGTTTCCTCGTGAGACTTGGATATAAGTATGTTGCGCAGTATTTTCGTGGCGGGTATGGCGTGATTGTTTCGTAAGCATAGAAGTGAAGACTATACTGGCGCACGTATGTTTTGAGACTTAGAATGAACATTCGGGACGAATGTTTCTAAGGGGGGGAGAATGTTATACCCCGTAGTTCCTGGGTATGTATGCGAGGACGTACGTACGAGAATACGACAGAAAGATTGGAAAGGAAGAAAGAGGTGATTTCTCCACTAAAAGTTTCCGTTTTGTGAAGGAAAAGGTTCGTTAATGGGAATCGATCCCAGATTTGGTATTCGGACTTCCCGAATATTAGAGAATTATGGAATTTTATTTTTGAAATGGTCACGTGGGCCCACGGAGAAATTTACTGCTTGTGGGCCCACTTTGTTTTCGAGATTTTGGCCATCAGGATATTTTCTAAGATGTTTTATTTTGGGCCATTAGGAGGTGACACGTGTCACCCCGCCAGTGGCTCGCCGAATGGCATTTGTGCACAACACCCTTGCTAGAGTCGTTTCGACTAAACGCTCTACCTAACTCATGGGCGGTAAATTAAGGCTATGTGATTTAGTATTTTTGGGGTTTTTTCCGAGTGACGCAACGGTTTGGTCCAACGAGAGGGCAACACTTGGCAACCTCTCGGTGGACTTGAAGGGGCGTTAGGGCCGATTGGATGAGCAAGTCTTGGTTGATATTTGTGTAGATATTTTGTGAGGGTTTTAAGGAGTAGGGACTAGGGGGCACTTGGGCATATCTTGGCCTTACACTTGGCTAGATCTTGGCCATTGGTTGGCCTTGGCTTGTGCTATAAATACCCCTCTCCTTTGATGAACTTCTTCATCCTAAATATTTCCTAAGTGTTAGAATCCTCCCCCTCCCTTCCTTATGGTTCTCGTCCCTCCCCTCAGGCCGAGAGCACCCTCTGTGGTGATAGCAGAGTGTACCCCCTAGCCTAGTTGCTTGTATAATACCCCTTTGTGGTGTAGAAATACTCTCTAAAGTATTGTTATAATGCCCAAATTACCTTAGCCAGATACCTTGTAGTATTCTAAGGTTATACCTATCTGAAAAGCCCTAAATACTATTATACTTCCCAGTACACAAAACCGAAACCCTAGGAAAATCTCCATAGTCCGTTGAGTATTGTGTAGTTGGTTAGAACTTCTAAGGGTGGTTTAGAGCGGGTTGGAGCGCCGAGTTGAGCTAAACGATTGCCCAGATCGACTTTATACTTGGATAATTATGGGCTTATCGAGGTAAATATCTTGTCCTCTATTGTAATTGGAAATTACATGTTGTTAGAATATATAGTTAAAGTATACTATATATAGAATCAACGTGGTTAGTTGGCAATGTCTTTTGACTTAAGCTCAAGAATCGAATCGAATCAGACATGAGACTTGCAGTAATCTTGTGGAGTAGAATTGTACCCGTCGTTAGATGTATAACCCCGGTTGGCTTGGTAGCCGCCCCGCAGAGGGAGAGATTTACGCCGCATGGTCTTTGCAATTTTCTCGTAATGTTCTACGATAAGATCTTAATGTTAATAAAGCTTGTGGCCTTATAGGTCAAGTACTACGTGTGGCGCGTTACTTGGCTTTAGGAGTAGCCGGTTGGGAGTACTGAGCGCTTTTGCTATTAGTCGATACTGCCGCGAGGTATGTGAACCTCTTCCTATCTCTTCCAAAGATGATATGTGAACTATGTAGTACGGTAGACGCATACGTGCTAAATGTATTTGATTGGTTTAAAACATAAAGTGTTATAACGGCTTTATGGGAAGTTGGTTATAACGACTTTATGTTAGTAAGAAAATACTTGTGGTTTTTAAAGTGGTAACCGAT
This sequence comes from Przewalskia tangutica, assembly GCA_029844215.1. Classification (NCBI taxonomy): domain Eukaryota; kingdom Viridiplantae; phylum Streptophyta; class Magnoliopsida; order Solanales; family Solanaceae; genus Przewalskia; species Przewalskia tangutica. The sequence continues at coordinate 73,994,974 of CM056723.1, read as the reverse complement.
TTGAACTATAAGCGGCTTGTTATGTGTTAATAAAGAACTTGAAGTATTTCAAAAGAGTTTTGAATCATTTTGAGAGAAGTAATACTTGATTTGTTTTGAAAACTTAAGAGTTATACTAGCTTTATGGAAAGTTAGGTATAACGTCTTAAGAATGTTTTACCGATTTTGGAAATCGAATGTGTATCGACAAACCACCGCAGTTAATAAAAGGAAATGTTTTGACAGATTAAGTATTATTAAAACCAAGAGAAACTTCCATCCGCATAAGCTAAGATGAGACAAAATGATATTTCCTAGATCATGGTCAGTAATAAGATTGTTGTAAACAAGAATATCCTACTCACATATAAGACTTATGTTTCTGATAGTTTAAAAGAGAATTATATTCTTAAATGAATAAGACTATGAACTACTAAACCTTTCTAAATAAGAAACATGAACATTTGAAATTAGGCAAACTTGACGCTTGGAAAATAATGTTGTTACTTGAGTTTTACAAAGAGAAGTGTTTTGATTTACTTCAAAAGATAATCACTATATTTTCATATACTACTGGTATTGTGTGACTTTTGTGAAAGTAACGATCTTTTAAAGAATTAATGTGTGAAGTACTTGGGGATAAAACCCCGAACTTGTTAGCATATAGTAAAGTACCGTGTGTATAACTTGATTGTGTTGGTTTGTGATAGCCTTGTAATACCTTCTTGTTGATTTGATAAGTAAACATGCTAGGATGCTACGTGTGTTAGTATCTTGTGATGTTTGTGTAAAGGGTTTTTCCTTTGTTGTGCTTATGTTGTTTAACGATGTCGTTATGATAGTATTATACATCACTCATCTCTTGAGATGATTCCGGTTGTCGCCTCCACGGGTAGACTCAAAGCGGTCGATGGACCTATGATTCGAGACTACCCTACGCGTCCGGTCGGCGCGAATCGCGGGAGTTCCGTGTTAGACGCGCCTTGTGGTCACGCGGTCACGCGTACGCGACGGCGAGTCCAGACGCCGCCGGGAGCTACCGACGCGGGTTATACCTCACGCGGGCCGATCTGATTGGCCTACGCGAGTCGCGAAAGTTCCGTGGCTAGACGCGCACATTAGATCATCGCGCAAGTGGTCGCCTTTGATCATGTGACGGTTCAGACAGATCTTATGATACGATTCATGACCTTGTTGGTACCGCTGGTGTTAGTAGTCGGCTATGCCTTCGCACTTACCCCAGACGTGTTATTATGGCACAGTGGGACCTCGTGTTCATGTGTGTTCCTTGGTGCTTTTATATCATAAACCGCCAGCCGGAGAGGTATTCCACGCATGATTGATGTTGTGGGCGTGAGACCCATTGTTATATTTGAGTGATGACTTGAGGCGTGAGTCCCCGACTTGACATGATCGCTATTATTGTGGAATCGTAGTTTGGTTATCATACATGTCTCCCGCTTTATAGACTATTATGATTTCATTTACGATTTTTAGTTTCACATACTGCACTGTTGTGATCGACCTCCTTCGGGGCCGCGTCACGCCGCAGTAAAGGTACACCGCCATTGATCCTCGCCTTAGGTCACGTCAGCGTGGGAAAGCTCCGTTTCTCCGAGGCTTATCACGTATAGTCCCCTTGTTGTAGGTGTTTACATTCGTGGTATGGCGGGTCCCGTCCCGCCATTGTTGTCGTATCATTTCTTAGTGTCGTAGATCTGTTGGGCGTGGTTTGTAAAAAGGATTAAAACTGCTCATGTTGGAAAAAGTTGTTATTTATATTTATGCCGAAAGGCAAGTTTTTCTCAGTTATTGTTTCATATTTCATAATATGTCTTGTATTGTTTTATGTTCCACGATTACTCGATGTTGTATCACTGGTGCCTGGGTAAGGCACGACCACGCCCGAATCGAGTCGTGATAAAGCGGCCCGTCCCGCCATAGTTGTTTATCTTCAGAGGTCTCAGAGTCCTATTATACGATTGGGATGTAAATCGCAAAACTATGTTTATATATATATGCCGAAAGGCGACATTTTCTCACATAAAATCGTGTCTCATTTTACAATCGCTTTATGTCTTGTTTTTATATTCGATTACTCGATGTATGACTACTTGGGTGCCGGTAAGACACGACCACGGCCCCGAACGGGTCGTGACAAAAGTGGTATCGTGAGCGCTTAATCTCGGAAAGTGTCTATGCACCGTATCTAGTAGAGTTCGATTATCGGTGTGTTGCACCACACCAATAATCGTGAGGCTATAGGATATTTAGGATTGGTTTCCATTCTTCTCACTCGAGATCGTGCCTTAGCCGTGTTATAAGTTGACCTCTAACGTATTCCTTTCGTACGCTTATGCCTCCACGTAAGGCAACCCGCCCGGGCGGCAAGGCAATGGCGGAGTCGCTAGTAGGACACCGAGGCGATACCTCAGACGGCGAGTTCCATGATGCCGTCGGCCCAAAGAGACCACGCATTCGCACTCCACCCCACACCGACAGAGGAGTTAGGTACAAGGAGACGGCCCGCCATCGCCGTGATCGTGGCGCATACGAGGATAGGCCGGATGCGCAGCCCAGCCCACCGCAGAGTACCCGCGTTCACCCGAGGCGTATAGTTTGAGGCTACGGATTTCCGAGTTGTATCCCGCCGAGTTTTACAGTCGAGGCGGAGGATGATCCGCAGGAGTTCATCCGCCGCCTGAGGATTATGAGTGATCGGGCGTCGGAGACCGAGTCCGTGATCTCGGTTCGACGGCCGCGTGATACCGCAATCGATTGGTTTGATTCGTGGAGTTATCCCGGAGAGCACGCGTCCCCAACTACTGGGATGAGTTCTCGAGGCTTTTCTCACTCACTTCTTGCCTCCACGGATGAGAGGGCACGCCGGCTGATTTTTGTTAATCGAGACAGAGGAGACGCACGCAGTGAGTACAACGTCGAGTTCGATTCATTGGCTTGATATGTCCTCGCGCTTAGTAGCAGAGCATGGAGGACCGAGTGCACCGTCGTCACCGGCTAGATGATTATATGGCCGAAGTCTTGGCGGGTGTGGCTCTTCACCGTGCATGGACATTACCCGTATGCAGCTCATGCACTGATGCGGTGAGCGTAGAGACCGACGGTCGGCAGATATCGCCAGCAGAAAAGGCCAAGACGGTCGGTTCTTTTGGTAGTTCTCGGTGGGCGGCCTCGCAGACGTCTAGATTTGCACCACACCACTGAGCACTCCTACATCGCTGCACACCAGAGCATTCTGGGGCGTGTCAGGCCCCGTGACTTGACTTCCGGTAGCAAGGGTGTTAACCGATCGAGGTCCGCTTCGGTGTGTCCGTTGTGGTAGATTCCATTCGTGAGTTGTAGTACTACCGGAGCTTGCTATACTTATGGCCGCAGGTCATTACGCGAGGACTGTCCACTGCAGGGCGCAGCAGGTAGGGGTCGCCTTCGTGGCATTCGCGTCGCCTTCATCCCCTAGCTACACGCCCGAGGCGTGGGTACTACGACCAGCAGGTCGCGGCAGGTCGTGGCGCGGTCTCAGCTTCTAGCGGTCCTCGTAATCGCATTTATGCCTTGTCCACCGGCAGATCGTGAGGCCTCACCGATGTCATCACGGTACCTTATCGCTCGATTCGATGTATGCCTTGATAGATCCGGTTCTACTGGCCCTATATATCTCCCTTATTGCTAGTAGGATAGGGATAGAGCACGAGTCCATAGACCTTTCGAGGTAGCTACGCCAGCCGGGTGATTCGGTGGTAGCTCGGCGGTATATGTGGCTTGTCCATGACTATATACACGTCGGACTCAGCCGACTTGATAGAGTCGATATGACTGATTTCGATGTGATCATGGGTATGGATTGGCTAGCTTCTTGCTACGCCAATGTAGACTGCAGAGAGAGTAGTACGGTTCCAGTTTCCTGAGGAGCCGGTTGTTAAGTGGGAGGGGAACACTGTGTCGCCGAGGGGTAGGTGTTATTTCCTACCTCAAGGCTAGGAAGATGGTGCGAAGGGTATATCTACCATCTCGCTCGGTGTTCGACATCGAGGTCGCGGTACCAGATTTTCAGGCCCAGAGTCGAGAGTTCCCGGATGTGTTTCCGCACGACCTCCTGCATCCTCCCGAGAGGAGATAGAGTTTTGTATCGATGTTGCGGACACTCGCCTATTTCCATTCCGCCATACGAATGACACCGCCGAGTTGAGAGAGTCAAGGACCACCGAGATTTCTTTGGAGAAGCGGCTTCATCGCCTAGTGTTTCTCCCGGGAGCGCCTATTGTTCGTGAAGAAGAAGCGGACGACGCCGCGCATGTGTTGATTACAGCACCGAACAAGGTGACCATTAAGAACAGATACCCTTTCCAGATTGATGATTTGTTCGACCGCCATAGGTGCGAGATGTTTCTCCAAGATTGATCTGTCGGGCTATCATCAGTAGTCGAGAGGTGGATGTTCCTAGGATCGCATTCCGACCAGACGCATTATGAGTTTAGGTCATGTCTTTGGTTGACCAATGCTCCGCCAGATTCATGGATTTGATGAACCGAGTGTTCAAACCATTTTTGGACACGTTTGATAGTGTTCATTGATGATATCTTGTTTATTCTCGCCAGAGCGCGAGTACGCGAGCATTTGGCGATCGTGGCCGAGAGTTCTCCAGACCAAAGCTTGTACGCCAAGTTTTCGTGTGAGTTCGGTGACTTGATGGCTTTTCTTGGGCATATTGTCGGGCCGATGGCATTCGGGTGGATATGGCCAAGATCGAGGCAACAGACTTGCCTGACCTACTACTCCGGCAGAGGCGTGATTTTACGGGCCTTGCAGTTACTATCGGTTCGTGGAGAAGTTTGCTTTATCTCTGCACCATTGACTAGCCGACTCGTAAGGCGCTAAGTTTTAGTGGACGATGTTTGTGAGCGTGGTTTCCGCCATCTGAAGGAGAGATCGACGACCGCCCCGCTCTTACTCTTCCGAGGTCCGCACGGCTACGTGGTGTATTGTGATGCGTCGGGCATCGGCCGGGATGTGTGTTGATGCAAAGATGGCAAGGTTATAGCTACGATCCCAACGGCTAAGAAGCATGAGAGGAACTACCCCACCCATGATTCGAGTTAGCGCGGTGATTCACGCCAAGATCCGAGGCACTATTTGTATGGGGTTCATATGGATATTTATACTGACCACAAGAGCCTCCAGATATCTTCACCGCAGGAGCTGAACTTACGGCAGACCGTGGTTAGAGTCGCCAAAGATTATGATGTCGATATCCCGTACCACCCGGAGAAGGCCAATGTTGTGGCGTATGCCCTTAGTCGTAGGTCGATGGGTAGCCTATCGATGTACAGCCGAGAGGAGGCATGGTTCGCGATTTGCATCGATTAGCGAGCTGGTGTCCGCTTGATTGATTTTGATAGCAGGGGTTCGAGTTCGAGAGGTTGCCGAGTCTTCCATCGCCGGCGAGGCAAGAGGCAACAGCTGAGGATCCGGTCTTGACGCCGTACCGCGATACGCTCTTCGCGTGGGAATGGTCCTTTGAGGTGGCACTTGATGGGTGCTAAGGTTCGAGGCGGTTGTGTGTTCGGATATTGCGGGACTTGGCAGAGGTTCTAGGGAAGCACACAGCAAGCGTTACTCTATCCATCCGGTCGACCAAGATGTACCACGACCTCGACCGTGTATTGGTGGGATGGCTTGAAGAGGACGTTGCAGAGTTTGTAGCTCGCCCGTGTTGTCGCAGTGAAGATAGAGCACCGCAGGCCCGTGGTTTGTTGCGCATTTAGAGATCCCGACCGAAGTGAGGTGATCAACATGGACTTTATCACGGGATTACCTCGCACTCAGGAAGCATGATTCTATTTGGGTTATCGTCGACGGTCGACGAAATTGGCCCACTTTCTTCCCCGTGACGACCTTTTCTACCGAGGATTATGTCGACTTTACATCCGAGAGATCGCCGATCGCATGGAGTCCCTATTTCGATCATATCGCATGCAGAGCCCGGTTTACGCTAACTTACGGAGGTCCTTCCGTAGGATTTAGGACGCAGTGAGCTCGAGTACTACATTCCATCCACGCATGCATTTGACAGACGAGCGACTATCCGCACTTCGAGGATATCTTTGCGAGCCCGTGTTATTGACTTCGAGGGTAGCCGGAGGATCATTTGCCTCTAGTTGAGTTTGCGTATAATAATAGCTACCACTCTAGTATTCGATGGCGCCATGAGGCCTTGTATGAGGAAGTGCAGATCGCCGATAGGCTGGTTCGATGGGCGAGGTACGATAGTGGGACCAGACGGTACAGCAGTGGATAAGGTGAAGCTTATCCAGAGCGATTCGACACCGTGAGTCGCGAAGTCATATGCAGATCATCGCCGCCGACATCCGGAGTTCGAGGTTGATGATTGGGTTTTCTGAAGGTGTCACCCATGGGCGGTGTGATGAGATTCGGAAGAAGGAAACTCACCGGCGGTACATTGGGCCGTATCGATTGTCCGCAGGTAGGCAAGGTTGCTATGAGTTGGATCTCGTCCGATCCGAGGCGCATCCGGTGTTTCATGTTTCTATGCTGAGGAGATGTATCGGGGATCCATCTAGAGTGCATCCGATTGACGATGTCCATGTGACCGGGGGGTTATCATATGAGGAGATTCCCATAGCGATAATCGATCGTCAGGTTAGGCGTCTGCGGACCAAGGACGTGGCTTCCGTCAAAGTCTTGTGGCGGAACGAGCTCAGGGAGGAGATGACGTGGGAAGCTGAGGAGGACATGAGGCAGAAGTATCCTCACCTATTCCCCACACCTCCAGGTAACTCACTTTCCTTCTTGTAAATTTTCATTGTCATATTTGCCTAAGTGTTGTATTGTGGCCATGTGTGGCATTTGTAACTTGTTTAAATTATGAGGAGCCTTTATCGTTATCTGTCTTGGGAAGGAACATTCGGGACGAATGTTTCTAAGGAGGGGAGAATGTTATACCCCGTATTTCCAGAGTATGTACGTGAGGGCGTACGTACAAAAGTTTAGCCTTAGTTAGGCACTATGGACGAAAATATTTGTGCACAACTCACTAAAAGAATCGTTTTCTGACGAAACGTTTAACAAAACTTGCGAAGGGAAAATTACGGCTATGTCATTTATATTTTTTTGCGGATTTTTCCGAGAGACGAAATATTTTGGACCAACGAGAGGGCGACACTTGTCACCCTCTAATTGGCGGATGTGTGGGCGGTAATGAGATGATTTGGAGGGCTTAGAGTAGGTAGGATATTTGTGATATTTTGTGTGGTAGATGGATAAGGTACACATGGATGAATCCTCACCCTACACTTGCATAGCACTTGGCTTCATCTTGGCCATTGGTTGGCCTATAAATACCCCCCTAACTTGAAGGCTTTCTTCATCCACAAATCACTTCTCCAAGTCTTGAAAATCCTTCCCCCTCTCTTGAAGTGTTTTCGTCCAACACTCCCTCCCCTTGAGAAAGCCTTGGCAAACACCTCCCTCTAGCCTAGTAGCTCTGTGAAACCCCCCTTGGTAGAAAGATATCTTCCAAGTATAGTTGCTATTCCTAAATACCCTAGCCCAAATCCCGTTTAGTACTTAGTAGAAGTTGTGAGGAACTTCTAAGGGTTTCTTGGAGCTATCGGAGAGTGCAATTAGGAGCTAAACCTTGCTCAGGATCGACGTTTATACTTGGATAATTTTGGGCTTATCGAGGTAAATACTCTTGTCCTTCTATTGTAATTGGATATTATATATAAGAATAGCTAAGACTTGAGTATAAGATACTTAGAAAGGTATTAAAGAAAGAATTGAACTGTAATTATACTGAAGGATATTACAGAATAGAATTGAATTGTTATCACAGTAGAAGGGTATAAAAGAAGAATAATTGAACTGTACTTACATAGGACTGTTTTCACAGTAGACTTGAGTAGCTTGACGGGTAGGGAAGTGCTGCCCAATTTTTCGTAGAATAGAGAACCCTCTGCTTAGAACTGTTTGCAGAATAGTCTAGACGTTGATAGACGTATTTGACTATTATAGGCTGATTCTCTGCGCGCGACATATTCGACTTGGCAGGTGGATTTCGCCGAGAAGGTATGTGATCCTTCCTATACTCTTGAGCATGATATTTTAAAGTATATATATATAGTACGGTAGACGTACGTGTGTTAACTGAACGTAGTTATACGGCAATGTCTTTTGACTTAAGCCTGAATAATAAAAACCTTGAAGTATTTCAAAAGAATTATGAATCATTTTTAAAAGAAGAGTAATACTGGATTTTTAAACAGAAAGCTTAAGAGTTATACTAGCTTTATGGGAAGTTAGGTATAACGACTTAAGAAAGATAAAAGGAACGGTTTTACTTGTTTGTGTATGAAAATCTTGTATTGACTTCTGCAAAGTATAGTAAGATGGTTTGATAAGTAGACATGTTATGATACTACGTGGGTTAGTGTCTTGTGATGTTATTCTTGTTGTGCTTACGTTGTTAAACGCTAACACCGTTGTACTGTTATTATATCACATACCCCCTTGACTTGTTATACCGAGGGCTTGCCACCCTTGATGCGGGTCTATACGGCCTATGCGGTCTGTGTGACTATGCGGAGCTGCGGGAGTTCCAGGATTGATCATTCCGGGTGTTTTATCCCGATGCGGGGATGCCCTATGTGGTCTGTGTGACTATGCGGTCTATTGAGACTATGCGGTGCGAGTCCGGAGGTACCGGGGTTAGCTACCCCCGATGCGAGGAATACCTCATGCGGGTCTGTGTGTGACCTATGCGGACTGCGGGAGTCCAGGATTAGGTACGCATAATGATACTATGGGCGATTAGCCTTGCTTCGATCATTCGCGGCCTAGAAAAGACCTGTTACAGTTTACCTATTATTGTTCTTATTTGTGGCACTATGTGCAATTGAACTAATTGTATTTGCAAATGGTTTTAAATACTTTGATTTCATTTAAGTACTTTACAGTTTCACATACTTGGTACTGTTGTCTCGACCTCGCTGGGCCGCGTTCATGCCGCAGTAAGCGGCAGGTGCTAGATCCACATCCTTAGGATCTTTTTGCTTTGGTGTCAGGAGCTCCATCTTCTCCGGAGGCTCGACGTTTGGGTATGATCTCCCTGTTGTTGTATATAGTTTTGTACATTCAGGGTATGGCGGGGCCCTGTCCCGCCATAGTTGTTTATCTTCTTAGAGGTCTTTAGTCCTATTGTACAGTTGGGATGTAACTGCAAAACTATGTTTATATATATATGCCGAAAGGCGACATTTTCTCACATAAAACTGTGTCTCATTTTACAACTGTTTCATGTCTTGTTTTTATATTCCGCTGATTACTCTGATGTATGACTACTTGGGTGTCCGGGTAAGGCACCAGTCACGGGCCCCGAAACGGGTCGTGACATATGTCCTGTAAATACGGGGTGTAACATTCTTCCCCCCTTAGAAACATTCGTCCCCGAATGTTCTTTCGGAGTCAATCTTACAATTAGCGACACCGTTTTCTTTCACAACCCCGACATACCAATACTGCCACACATGGCCACATAATAGCATTTAAGCAAAAGAAATACTTCAATTAAAACTTGACAAGTAAGGGAAGATGAATTACCTGAAGGTATAGGAAATAAGTGAGGATACTTCCTCAACATGTCCTCCTCCGCTTCCCAAGTCATCTCCTCCCGGTTATCATTCCTCCACAGGACTTTGACGGAAGCTACATCCTTGTCCGCGATGCCGACTGGGCGATCGAGTATCGCTATGGGACTCTCCTCATACGATAACCCCTCTGTCACCTGGACCTCACTAGTAGGGAAAACTCTCGCTGGATCACCGATACACTTCCGCAACATAGAAACATGGAAGACCGGATGTACCGCCTCTAACTCTGATGGCAGATCCAACTCGTAGGCAACCTTGCCCACTCTACGGACGATCTGGTAGGGCCCAATGTACCTTGGGCTGAGTTTCCCCTTCTTACCGAATCTCATCACACCCTTCATGGGTGACACCTTCAAGAAGACCCAATCGCTCACCAAACTCCAAATGCCGACGCCGATTATCCGCATATGACTTCTGCCGACTCTGAGCTGCTAACAGTCTCTCCTGGATAAGCTTTACTTTATCCACACCTTGAACCAAGTCCAAGCCAACTAATCGTACTCGCCCACGTCAAACCAACCAATCGGCGACTGCATTTCCGCCATATAAAGCCTCGTATGGCGCCGTCAGAGCATCTTGGAATGGTAGCCGTTGTTATAAGCAAACTCCACGAGGCAAATGATCCTCCCGCCTACCTCGAATCAATCACGCAGCTCGCAAAGATATCCTCAAGTGTTCGGATAGTACGCCCGCTGCCGTCGACCGAGGATGAAATGTTGCATCGAGACTCACTGTGTGTCCTAAACCCTTCGAAAGACCTCCGGTTATCCAGAAGCCCGGGCTCCCTATCGGATATAATCAAACCGACACCGCAGCCTCACAATCTCTCCGATGTACACCGCATAGTCCTCCCAAAACGCTGCCCCGATCGGAAGGAAATGGGTTGATTTCGTCAGCCTGTCAACAATAACCCAAATGGAGTCGTACTTCCTCTGAGTACGAGGTAACCCTGTAACAAAGTCCATGTTGATCACCTCCTACTTCCAAGTCAGAATCTCAATAGCCTGCAATAATCCACTGGGCCTCTGGTGCTCGACCTTGACCTGCTGGCAATTAGGACATAGTGCAACAAAACCTGCCACGTCCCTCTTCAGGCCATCCCACCAATACAAACATCTGAGGTCATGGTACATCTTGGTCGACCCCGTATGAATATAATAACGAGCACTGTGTGCCTCCCCCAGAATCTGCTGACGAAGTCCTGACACATCGGGAACACACAACCGACCAAATCTCAAGACTCCCATCAGCGCTACTCGAATAGACTCTTCTCCTCCCAAGAGTCGCATCACGATACCGCACCAACACGGGTCTCAAACTGTCGCCTCTTCACCTCATCAACGATGGAAGACTCGCAACCTCACGAACCCGCACCCACTATCATCCAGATCGATCAATCGAACCCCAAGGCTCGCTAATCGTGGATTCGACGACCATGTCCTCGCTCTCCGGCCGCACTGACAGTGCTCCCCATCGATCTACGACTAAGGCATCAAGAACTACGTTGGCTTTCCCGATGGTATAGAATATCAACATCATAATCTTTCAAAGAACTCTAACCACCGCCTCGCCGCAAGTTCAGCTCCCTCTCTCGAAGATATATTGAGGCTCTTGTGGTACGTATAAATGTCCACGTGAACCCCATACAAATAATGTCTCCAAATCTTCAAGGCATGAATAATCGCGCCAACTCTAAGTCATGGGTAGGGTAATTCCTCTTATGCTTCGAATCGCCGAAGCATAGGCTATAACCTTGCCGTGCCGCATCAAACACACCCTAGCCCGATACCCGAGGCATCACAATAGATCACGCATCTGCCTAACCCTCGGGAAGAGTAAGAACCGAGTTGTAGTCAACCTTTCCTTCAAAGAATCGGAAACCCTTCTCGCAAGCCTCGCCCATCGGAACTTGGCCGCTTTCCGAGTCGGGCCTAGTCAATCTGCTGAAATCGGCAACCGCTCCACAAACCTACGATAATAACCCGCCAAAGTCTAAGAAATCGCGCACTTTGCCTGAGTAGTAGGTCTCGCCAAGACTTGACTGCCTCAATCTTTGTCGTATCCACGCGAACACCATCAACCCCAATAATATGCCCCAGGAATGCCACTGAGGCCAACCAAAACTCACACTTGGAGAACATGGCGAAAATCGCTGCCCGAGGACCCTGGCATCGCCCTCGTTGATTTGCATGCTCCTCGCTCGTCCGCGAATAAACCAGATGTCATCAATGAATACTATCACAAATGTATCCAAAAATGGCTTGAACACCCGGTTCATCAAATCCATAAATACCGCTGGAGCGTTGGTCAAACCGAAAGACATAACCCTAAACTCATAGTGCCCGTACCGGGTCCTGAATGCAGTCTTTGGGATATCTGCCTCTCGAACTCGAACCTGATGATAACTGCATCGCAGTCTATCTTTGAGAAACACCTCGCACCGCAATCGGTCAAACAAATCATCAATCACGGGAGGGTACCTATTCTTAATGGTTACCTTATTCACCGCTCGTAATCAACACACATACGCAGCTGGCCCCATCCTTCTTCTTCACGAACAAAACCGACGCTCCCTGGGAGATACACTAGGCCGATAAAGCCTTTCTCCAAAGAAATCTTTCACCGGTCCTTCACTCCTCAACTCAAGAAAGCATCCTCAGTATGGCGGAATGGAAATAGGTCGAGTGTCCGCAACGTGTCAATACAAAACTCAATCTCCTCTCAGAGGATACCCAAGATCATCCGAGAACACATCCGAAACTCCTAACCACTGCATCGATCAAGAAGCGCACCTCACCTCTATATCAAATACGAACCAGATGATAGATGTACCTTTCTCGCACCATCTTCCTAGCCTTGAGGTAAGAAATAAACCTACCCCCTGACGGCGGCCGCTCTTCCACTCGATAAGCGGCTTGCCAGAAATCGAACCGAACCAACCTGCTCCTACGATCAACGTTGGCATAACAAGAAGCCAACGACCCATACCCATAATGACATCAAAATCGTCATCTCCAGCTCTATCAAGTTCGCAAGGTCCGACGATCAGAATATAAACCTGACAACCTTCAGACACCGCCGCCTAACACCGAATCTCCCATTGGCGTAGCTACCTCAAAAGGCTCTATCAACTCCGACTTTATCCCGATTCTACCCGCAATAAGAGGGGACACATAGGACAAGGTAGAACCTGGATCTATCAAAGCATAAACGTCACAGCATGAAATCAATAATGTACCTGTGACGATGTCGCGGAAGCCTCACGATCTGGCGGTGGCTAGAGAATATATGCGGCTCAGACCGCTAGAATCGAACCACCACCACGACCTCTACCGCGGCCTGCCGGTCCGTGAGTACCCTGCCCTCCGGGGCGCATAACCACAGAAGGAGAAGAAGACCCAGCAACAGATCCCGCTGGCCGCACCAGACCACCCACGCCGCCTAGACGGACAATCTCTCTCAAATGGCCTGCCGCCACACGAGTAACAAGCTCCGGCTCGCGACACTCGCTCGTGAAACTTACAAAGATCGAGCACACCGAGGTGGGTGGTCCCGACGGTGACGCCTCGCCTCCCTGAAATCTCAAGTCCCGAGCTCGACCGCTTCCCGAATGACTGGCTGATCGGACCTCTTGCCGTAAAACCGTGAAGGAGCACTCTGTCTGGCCGGAAAGTGGACTCGGTTCGCCACGAGGCCGCCCACCTCAAATCGCCACGAGACCACGATGTCCCGCCCTCTTGGCCGGCTCGAGTCAATCTGGTCCTCCTCTCTCTATCCTCTATCCTCGCGATAGGCTCGTATTCCGGCGATGTCCATACCGGTGAAGAGCCACACCCAAGCATGCGGTAATCATATGACGGCCAAGCCCCATCACATAACGATGAACCCTATCCGCCATGTCGGGCCTACAATAGTATGCGTATGCGCCAAGGAGTCAAACTCCAACCTATACTCCCTGATAGTCCTCCCGTTCTGCCTCAAGGTCAAGAATCTGTCTACCCGGGCTCTCCTCATCTCAGGAGGCAAAAAGTGATCCATGAAGGCCTCTGCAAACTCCTCCCAAACACCGGAAGAGCATCATCACCTCTCGAAAGCACCCACGACTCAAACCAGTTCAACGCAATATCGCGAACCCAGAAGAGGTTAGCGTAATGCACTCGTCTCAAGCCCTAAGAACTCGCATGGTCCGTAGGCTGCCGAATGAACTCCCGCGATCCTCCTCGGACCTCGAACCATAAAACTCGGTGGACGATGACCCGTAAAAATCCCTAATCCGCAAACCGTCGGCTAGCGGGTCGCTCGCTCCCGCTGGCCGCTCGACTACTATATCGTCAACAACCGACCGCCTCGTAGTCTCTATACTCGCACCGCCACGGAATCGAGGCTCGCACGAAACCTTCGAGCTACTGCCGCTCTCGGCTCCTCTAATACTGCCGGCGTGGCTGAACTCGCCGACCCGCCTACTACCTCAGGTATAGTCTGTGCCTGAGCCCGTGTAACCCTCTGAGTACCGCTAGCAGCCTCGCACGCTTTGCCCTTCTCGGGCCCCGGGCCGCCTTCCGTGAGGCATATCTGTTTCATAAGACTAGGTCAGAGAGGATTCAACATAATAAGACAGCTCTACTGTACGATCTCAGAGAGAGAAGAATGGAAACCAATCCTAAATGTCCTGCAGCCTCCTGATTATTGATGTGGTGCACAACACACCGATAATCAAGACTCTACTAGACACGGTCTGTAGACACTTTCCGAGGACTAACGCCTGATACCACTTTTGTCACGACCAATTCTAATACATCGAGAATAACAAATGAACATACACAACATAAACCCGTGTGTAAACAATAAACATCACGAGCTAGCCGATAAGGCCGCTCCATAATATAATATAATCAAAAGTACAACTGCACAACATCGGTTCTTACAACCACCATGTGAATACTGCACTTAGGAATAATAGCGTGGCGGGACAGGGCCCGCCATACCTCGAATGTACATAAATCTACAACACCGGGAAAAGATCGTACTAAAGAGACAAGCCTCGGATAAATGGAGCTTCGGCGTCGATAAGTGATCCTAAGAATGAGGATCCACCACCGCTACCCTTTCTGCGGCATGAACGGCCGAGAGAAGGGGTCAAGACACAATATGTACTAAGTATGTAAAACTGGAAAGTACGGTAATTACAACATAAGTTTAAAACAAAGTCGGAGACATGTATGATAACAAAATTACAGTACATAGTGCCTTACTAACAATGAGAGTAAATCAAGGGAATTATACAACATCACAATAGGAGATTCCCGATCAAATCATGGGTAGCGAACCCATAGAAACAGGTGGTATAACGTCTTAGGGTTCTTACCCCTCATTTATACTCTTACCCTGAAGCAGGTGGTATAACGTCTTGGGGGTTTACCCCTCATTTATACTCTTATCCTGGAGAAGGTAATAAAGCAGGTGGTATAACGTCTTGGGGTTTACCTCATTTATACTCTTATCTGGAGAAGGTGGTATAGCGTCTTGGGGTTTACCCTCACTTATACTCTTACCCTATCTCTAGGCATTAAATATGATAAATAAGCAAGTTAGAAATCCACAACTTCTTATTAGTCTTATTCATCTACACTCTCATTTTAGTTTACTTAGGCACTAATATGTTATAATAAATCTGGGAGTTTAACCCAAAGTACTACGTACTTCCAACCTTTTTAAAAAATGACTCATTTTCATATAGAACTTCTCAGATACTATAAACCGTAGTATCAAGTCAAAATTACTTTTCAAGACAAGTCACAATACCTTTTAAACATAAAGTTAGGTTTTAAATCAAGTTACTCCTTTTATTATAAACCTTAGGCAATTGATGCCTTAAAAATCAAATTGCCTTTTCATTAAAATTAAGTCATTTATCTTTCCATAAAGCAAATATAACCAAATCCCCATAAAGTCGTTACATTCGCTTTATACCTTAGCCATATACAATTTCCTATCCAAGGGACTTATACGTTAAAAGCGAACAAGTATCACATACTTTAAAACTCTTCATGTCCCTTAACTTTAATAAAACATTAGACATCCTTAATACTTTCAAGAAGTGAGTTAATCTCTAACTCACCCGACTTGGCTAATCATAAAACTAGTAAAGGATATCAAGGTCTTGACATCTACCGTACTATATACGTGCATAACTAGTCATGCTCAAAAGATAGGAAAAGTTCTACATACCTCGTCGGGTCAAACCACTTGCCAAGTACAAAGTCCTGCCCGTAGTATGTCAACCTATAATATTCACAATACGTCTATTAAGGCCTTACTTCAAACGTAGAATATTATAAGTGTCAAGTCGCTAAATTCTACGGAAAATCGGACAGCACCTCCTTTGTTTTTACTAACTTTGCCACCTTTTTCAAGGCCGAATACAATAACCAAACACGCCACATTTAAGGCACAATCAAAGCAATTAATCAATAGGGGATTACACGCCTACTAGACGTGTAAAATTCCGCCCCACAAACGATAACAAACTAATACAACTACTAGTCCAATTTCGGCCATAATGAATACAACAACACCAATTCTTATCCAATTTCCATTTCAATCCAAATTGGTAGCATAACATGATATCAAGTCGCATTTGATTATAACTACCATAATCTTCAAGTAAGTACATGGGACGATTTCAAATAAACGACCAATTAGTAATCCAATCTTCAAGTGGCTTGTATAACACTTCGGATTTAAGCTACAAGCAATCCATCATACTTATAAACTTCAACATATCAACTTCATGCTAGCAACATGTAAAGCTAACAACAACAATATAAATATATAATCTTGTAACACTTAAAAGACAAGATTATACCTCAATGAAACTTAATCCAACTCCAATCCGAAGTCGCTCCTTAGTAGTTTAGAGCCTCTCCAAGACACTTCAATCCGCTTGTTGAGACCCTTAGAAAAACACCAACAAATATCCTTCAAATCTCCAAACAAAACCTAGAAAGACAATTAGGTTTTCGTTTTTGCGACTAACCCGTAAACTATCTTTTTCCAAGATTTTTCTATTGAGATATGTTTACAATACACATAAGAACCTTGGTTTAAAGTGGGGAGCTAAAAGAACAAGGAACAAAGATTTTTCTTTTTCTTGAGCCTTGAACCCGAGAGCAATGCTCTTGCTCTTCCAATTTTTTGTGAAATTTAGCTAAGTGTTAAGCTCTCTCTTGCTACTAGTAGTAATATATAGCACATTGGAGGGTCATGATATAAACAAATGGGTGGTTTAGATGTAGTCTTATTAAATATCAAGACCATTGTGGGTCCTTTGACTTAGTCAAGATTATCAAGCTTCAAGTTGCAAGACTTGTCTTGCTAACAAAGGTCCAATGACCCTTTAGCCCTTGCTACAAATCGTCCAAGGCATTAATAAGGGGGGTGACACGTGTCGCCCTCCCATTCGTCATAATAATACGATTTCCGACAATTTCATAATTCCGATAAAATTTTCAAGTCTCAAATCTTAACATTTGTGAGTTCTTACGTACGTTCTTAAAAATATGTCCTGTAAATACGGGGTGTAACACATCGGGCTCTACATTCTTTAACCGAAGACCCTTAGGCTCCAGCCATGACCCGCGACCACCAACGTGACCAATCAGCAGCCCATGACCACCCTTCTGACCCTCCTTCGACCCGGAACCACCCTCTTGATCCGCCATCGACCCATACCCACCCATGCGACCCTTCATTCCCTCGAGAAGGGGTGGGGCTTCGGAAACCGCAACATTTGCATTCTCAATGTCCGTGGGAAATGAAATCCCGACGGCTTCACCAACCTTTGACTGATGCCTCATGAACACTGACCCATGACTTAAGTCTCTTAACTTTTGAAAACCAAGATATCCTTAATATTTAAACAAGTGAGTTAATTCCCTAACTCAATCAACTTGGACATTCTTAAAATAAGCCAAGGATATCAAATGGACCTAGATTGTCAAGATCTTGTACGTCTACCGTACTATACATTTACAACTTATTCATGCTCAAGAGATAAGAAAGTTCCACATACCTCTTCGGTTTAATCCACTTGCTAAGTCCATTCGTGACGTAGTATGTCCACCTATAATGACCATAGTACGTCTATTAACTTCTTACTTCAAACGTAGAATATTCCAAGTGCAAAGCTACTAAATTCTACGGAAAATCAGACAGCACTTCCTTTGTTTCTACATACTTTGCCACCTTTTTCAAGGCCGAATTCAATAACCAAACACGCCACATTTAAGGCCCAACAATGCAATTACTCAATAGGGGATTACACTCCTACTAGACGTGTAAAATTCCGCCCCACAAACAATATCAAACTAATACAATCTACTAGTCCAATTCGGCCACATTGAGACACAAAACACCAATTCTTATCCAATTTCCATTTCAATCCAAATTGTTAGCATAACAAGATATCAAGTCGCAATCGATTATAACAATTATAATTTCAAATAGCTAACATGCGACAATTCTAGTTAACGACCAAATTGTAATTCAATTTCAAATGACTCAACATGTCATTTTCGGATTTGAGCTTCCAAATTTCCATAACACTTATCAAACTTCATAACACATATCACATGATCATTTCTAACTTATAATAACATGAAATCTTCAATTACAAAAGTAAGACGAAGATTATACCTCATTAAGCCCAAATATGATCCAAGATTGCAAGTCGATCCTTAGCAACTTTAGCTCCTCTTTTCGACGTTCCAATCCACTCCAAACAACCCTTAGAAGCTTATGAAGAACTTATCTTCAAGTTCCAACTTCAAAGTTGAAGAACTCCTTAACTTTCCGCCTTGCGACTAATACGAAAACGCCATTTTTCCGGGATCTTTCTATTGAGATACACTTATAATACCCTTAGGTACCTTGGTTTAAAGTGGGGAGATTATTGGACAACAATTGAAAAAATTTCCTTCAAACCCTAGGTAAAGCCGAGAGCTACCCTTATGTTTCTCTCAATATTCTTGAAAATTTTCTAAGTGTTAAGCCTTGTCTTGCTACTAAGGAGCTTATATAACCAAATGGAAGGTCTAGATTAGAACAAATGGGTGGTTTGGATGCATTTCACAAGGATCAAGCCAAGTGGCATTTTACTTAGTCAACAATGTCAAGCTCTTGCCTTTGCAAGACTTGGTCTTTTAAATTATGGTCAAATGACCATTTCCTCCATGTCATTTTCGTCCAAGACCATTAAGGGGATGACACGTGTCGCCCTCCCGTTCGTCGCAATATTTCGTTTTCCGACAAATTCCAAAATTCCGATAAATTTTACTCATCTCAAATCTTAACATTTTTGAGTTCTTACGTACGTTCTTATAAACATATCCTGAAATTCCGGGGTGTAACATTCTTCCCCCCTTAGAAACATTCGTCCCCGAATGTTCCTTTGGGAGTCACACTTAAAGATAGCGACATAGTCTTCTTTTACAACCCCTACATACCAATAATACCACACGCGGCCACATAACAATGCTCATACTAAAATGTCGACCTGAACCCCCATGTGTCCACGTCGGCTATCTGCATAAAGCTTCTGCTGACTCTGAGCTTACTCATAATCTTTCCTGGATAAGCTTCGCCTTATCCGCAGCCCGCTGAATCAAATCTGGACCAAATAACTGAACCTCGCCTACGTCGAACCAACCAACCGGCGATCTACACTTTCTACATACAAGGCCTCATACAGGGCCATCTAAAAACTGGAAGGGTATCTGTTATCGTACGTAACACAACAAGAGGCAATTAACCCTCCCGGCTATTTCTGAAATCAAGAACACAGGCCCGCAACCTATCCTCAAGTGCCTGGATAGTACGCTCTGCCTGACCGTCGGTCTGAGGGTGTAATGCAACACTGAGACTCACTTGTGTCCCTAATCCCTTCTGAAAAACCTCCAGAAGTTATCCGTAACCGAGCTCATCTGTCTGTCATCATAAACGTAGGAACCCCGTGCAGTCTCACAATCTCTCTGCTATACAAGCTAGCATAAACCTCAGCCGAGTAAGTGGTCCCAATCCGGAAGAACACGGCCGGTTTCAACAGCCTATTTACCATGACCCCCAGGGAGTCGCACTTCCTCCGAGTACGATGCCACCCTGTAACAAGATCCATATTAATTACCTCTCATATCTAGGTTGGGATTTCAATCGCCTGCAATAGCCCACTGGGCTTCTGGTGCTCAACCATGACCTGCTACTAACTCGGACACTAAGCAGTAAACTCCGCTATGTCCCTTTTTCCGGTCATCTTACCCATACATATATCTGAGGTCACGACACAACTTAGTCGACCCCGAGAAATTTGAGCAATAAGCACTATATGCCTCCCCTAAAACCTGCTGACTAGTCCTGCAACATCGGGTACACACAATCTATCCTCATATCACAGCACCCCATCCGGTGCTACTCAAACAGGCTCTTCCCTTCTCGGAGAGTCGTATCTCGATACCGTATCATAATTGGATCCTCATACTGTCGCCTCTCTAAATCGGAAGTGGCGTAATTTCCTTTCCTGCTTCCCTAACTACCGGGAAAACATAGGCTCTATCCTTATCGGGTTGCGTCAGCACACAACCTAGCCCAACACCCAATGTGTTATCATATTAACTTAACCCTTTAGTCTCACAGGAGGGGTTAGAACTGTAGTCGTGGTCAACTTATCTTCCAATAACTGAAAGCCTTTCTTATTCCTGCGAAATATTCGGGTATCCTTAATCTCACTTATGGGTCCTGTTTCCCTTTCTCTGCTGCAACCAAACTTGGTCACTAACTTAGAATTGATCCTTCTACTTGCCTCCTGGCTAAGACTTCCTGTCAATCATAACTTAGGGGGGGAAGATTTCCTTGATCTCGTCAAGTAGTAACCCGATGCTACCACCTTTCCTCGAGGTGTTCTTACTGCCCATTTTTTACTAATGGTCTTACACTAGTCTGGGGTAATCATATCTCGTGCAACTTATATAACCATAGTCGTATTCTCCTTTATCATTCTGGTCATAACCTTACCTTATGCTTATTATTAGCAAAAGTATTTCTATCTTGGTTCATAATCGTACAGTTTCATAAATGTGTACTACCTGCATTTTTCCTTACGACATTTCCTCGACCACTTCGTAACGTCGTTCTTAATTACCCCAACACAATACTTTTCCCACGGTTACCTAAAACTGTAACCTATGGCATGACGATTCTAAAGACCTTACCAGTCTCCTATCCTTCGTCTAACAACATGGGTACACACAACCCCATAATACGTAAAACTGTCCTTTTTCGTGGGGGAGAGAACTTATCTCTCTATCAAAATCTAAATCATCAAGCGCCACCTTAATCGTATAGATTTTCAAAATCTACCTAAGATGCCCTTAGCCTTCCGCCGGCAGCACTCGTACTTATTTTATTCTTGCCTTGTACATTTTCCTGAAATTATCTGGAAGGTTGTGGCCCTGACCGCCACACCAAACCAACTCCAAGTACCTCCAAGGGCACTTAACATAAATTCCTCCAAATTTAATTATTACTTACTTTATGCGTCAATTTACCTCAAGTGAACAAGTCACACAGACTTAAAAAGAAAAACAATGATGCCAAAGAAGGAAGGATAATTCACTGGTTACTACCACTTCTCTTCCTTTACACTGGATAATCAGCTTACCAGAAAACTGGAATCGAGTCAATCTCTCTCTGCAGTCAACGTTGGCCTAACAAGAGGCCAACTAGCCCGTACTCATAATGACCTCAATGTCTGTCATAACAGATCTGCTAGGTCTGCTAGGGTCCAACGACTGTATCGTTACCGGAAATTATCTACCCGCTCAGCTACCACCCAACACTCACGGGTGTAGTCACCACGAAAGGTCCTCATGGATTCAGGTTCCATTTCTTTACACTTGGCTGCTTGCTCTCTTTTTCACTGGTCGTACTCTTTCCGTACTTCCAAACTTATACTAGAATACATACATAAATTCCATACTAATTTTGGCCTCCTCTCTTTGGAGTTACTAAATTAAACAATATAAGGTCAATTCCGGCTCTCACAACCTGGTTCCGGTGGAACACGTCCACGAACCCGTAAAATGATTAACTAAACTTGGGCCTTGCACCCTCGTGACCCTGTCACGTAGCGGGGCTACTACCAACTGATCCCATTTCATTTCAAGCTATGGGGCGACCCTTAATAGGTCCCCAACCCGACTCGGCATCGTATTTAACTCTTTTCCTTGGTCTGTCTTAACTTTTTACTACCTGAGAAGGCCTTATATACCTAAGGTCTCGGTGGTTATCACATTCTTAGGCTCGCAATTTCCAGGCTCCATGCCTACCTTATCGATCCCCGTGCGGGTACAAAACTTATCGTAATACCATAATCGTGGTGTCTTGACCACAACAACCATACATACTCCATACGGATCTCACCCGTACCATTTTCGAAATCCTACTACGTAGCTCAATCTATTAACATAGTCTCCCATTAATTCCCTTAATAATAACTTCTTAAGGGTCCATTCCTTCTCGATGACTCATCATTTCCTAATTATCTCAAATTAGTACGTAAAACCTCGATGAGAATTCATTAAAGCATTTCATACCTTCCCGGTATTTATTTAGTCCTTACCAAATCCTGGTAATCTAAAATCATTCTAGGCAACACGCGTCTGACCCTCATACATAAATCCGTATAGTTGTATGTCACAATACCAATTACAAACATTACCAACCTGGATACGCAATCCATATAATCTTTCCTGGGTCACTGCTGCCTTTCTCGTAGCTGCAAACAATCATAACTTGTTAGGGAGAGACGACCCTAACCATACAGCTTGTTACACCCCATATTTACAGGACATGTTTTAAGAACGTACGTAAGAACTCACAAGTGCTAAGATTTGAGACTTGTAAAAATTTATCGGAATTATGAAATTGTCGGAAAATGTATTATTGTGACGAATGGGAGGGCGACATGTGTCACCCCCCCTTAATGTGCCTTGGACGAAATAGCATGGCTAAAATGGTCATTGACCATAGTCTTGTATGACTAAGTCTTGCAACTTGTGAGCATGAGATTATTGACTAAGTCAAAGGAGTCAATTAGTCTTGATATTTAGCTAGAGCTCATCCTAGGCACCCAAATGGTTGCATCTTGACCCTCCATGTCCCTTTATAATACTAGTAGTAGCAAGACATTGTCTAACACTTAGAAAATTTTCAAGAAAATTGAGAGATGAGCAAGAAAGGCTCTCGGGTTCCATACATTCAAAAGGAAAAAAAAATTTGTTTCTTGTCCAATAATCTTCCCACTTTAAACCAAGGTTCCTAAGTGTATTGTAAGCGTATCTCAATAGAAAAATCCCGGAAAAAGATGGTTTTCGTGTTAGTCGCAAGAAGAAAACCTAGTTGTCTTTCTAGGTTTTGTTGAGAAGTTTGAGGGAAAATTGTTGGAGTTGCTCTAAGGGTCTCAAGGAGCGGATTGAAGTGTCTTGAAGAGGCTCTAGATTGCTAAGGAGCGACTTCGGATTTGAAGATTTGGATTAAGATTCGTTGAGGTATAATCTTGTTCTTTGAAAGTGTTACAAGATTATTTATATTGTTGTTAGCTATACTTGTTGCTAGCATGAAGTATATGTGTTGAAGTTTGTAAGGATTATGGATTGATTGTGGCCTTGGAAATCCGAAATGTAATGTGAGCCATGTAAGTTAGATTACAATTTGGTCGTTATTAGAATCGTCGCATGTTATTGACTTGAAGATTATAGTAGTTATAATTGGTTGCGACTTGATATCATGTTATGCTAACAACTTGGATTGAATTGGAAATTGGATAAGAATTAATGTTGTAGTACCTCTATGTAGCCGAATTGGCCAAGTATGTTGTATTGAGTTAATATCATTTGTGGGGCGGAATTTTACACGTCTAGTAGGCGTGTAATCCCCTATTGTTGATTGCATTGTTTGGGCCTTAAATGTGGCGTGCTTGGTTATTGTATTCGGCCTTGAAAAAGGTGGCATAGTAGTAGAAACAAAGGAGGTGCTGTCCGATTTTCCGTAGAATTTGGCGACTTAGCACTTAGAATATTCTACGTTTGAAGTAAGAGGTTAATGGATATATTGTGACCATGATAGGTTGAAGAACTAAGTATAGCGTATCCTACTTGAAGAATGGAATAGCTCAAGGTTGAAGTACTTTGGAGCATTTTGCTACTTGTCGACAATCGTCGCGAGGTATGTGAACATCTTCCTTCCTTTGGCATGATTATATGTATGGAATATACTTATGGTATCATTTCATGTTTCCTTCTACTCTTAGAAGTTAAGAGGTAGTGGTGTGATTTACTGTATGTAGAACTTTTCCTATCCTTTGAGCATGAATAGTTGCACGTATGTAGTACGGTAGACGTCTGAACCTTGATATCCTTTACTAGTTTTATGAATAGCCAGGTCGGGTGAGTTAGGAGATTAACTCACTTCTTTGAGAGTATTAAGGATGTCTAATGTTTTATTAAAGTTAAGGGACTTGAAGAGTTTTAAAGTATTTGATACTTGTTTCGTTTTAAACGTATAAGTCCCTTGGATAGGAAATTGTATTTAGCTAAGGCATAAAGTGAATATAACGACTTTATGGGGAGTTGGTTATATTTGCTTTATGGAAAAGTAAATGGCTTGTTTTAATGAAAGGCAATTTGATTTTTAAGGCATCAATTGCCTAAGGTTGTTTAATAAAAGGAGTCACTTGATTTCTAAAAGTTAAGAGACTAATTGTATTTTTGAAAGTTAAGTGAATTGATTTGAAAGTATTTAATACTTGGTTTCAAAAAGTAGAAGTCTCTTGGTTAAAAGGAATGAATTTTGTCTAAAACCATAAAGGGTTATAACGGCTTTATGGGAAGTTGGTTATGACGGCTTTATGGAAGGTTAAGAGAATGGTTTTCTCTAATAATGTAATAAACGAAATAACTTGTATTAATGAAGGGCAATGTGATTTAAAGGTATCACTTGCTTAAAGCTTTTAAGTAAGAAGTCACGTAATTTAGAAGTCGGTTATTGAATTTCTAAAAATGGTAATGTGACTTGTCAAAAAAAAGTAGAGATGACTTGATACTGCGGTTGTCAGTGACTTGGAAGTTTTATTTGAAAAAAGAGTCTTTCTAAAGAAGTAGAGGTGCGTAGTACGTTGGGTTAAATTCCCGGATTTTAATATGACATTATCGACTCAGAGATGGGCCGGCAAGATACCTTACGCGCACTATATGACATTATCGACCCGAAGATGGGGCAAAGATACCTTTACGCGGACTATATGACATTATCGACCCGTAGACGGCGGGCAAGATACCTTTACGCGCACTATAGACATTATCGACCGAGAGATGGGCCGGCGGATACCTTACGCGCACTATATGACATTATCGACCGAGAGATGGGCGGGCAAAGATACCTTTACGCGCACTATATGACATTATCGACCCGAGAGATGGGCGGGCGGATACCTCACGCGCA
This sequence comes from Przewalskia tangutica, assembly GCA_029844215.1. NCBI lineage: Eukaryota > Viridiplantae > Streptophyta > Magnoliopsida > Solanales > Solanaceae > Przewalskia > Przewalskia tangutica. Next base: position 73,969,760 of record CM056723.1, on the reverse strand, counting down.
CTATATGACATTATCGACCCGCAGACGGGCGGGCAATATACCTTTACGCGCACTATATGACATTATCGACCGAAGACGGGCGGGCAAAGATACCTTTGCAGGCGGTATATGACATTATCGACCCAGAGATGGGCCGGCAAGATACCTTTATGGGCGCACTATGGACATTATCGCGTCGAGAGACGGGCCGGACAGTATACCTTTGAGGCGCACTATGTGACTTTATCGCGTCCCGTGTTGGGCGGGCGATATAGGTGTCCCTCCGTAAAGGGCCGGACTAGGTTGTGTAAGGTAAGTAGGTTATATGGTAGTGAACTTGATGATTTTCCGAAGTAAGTTCGTAAGGAAGTGACTATACCCTTTATTGAGGAATGGGAAAAGATAATAAGGTACGATTAAGTTCACGAGGGGGTAATGACATGGTAGGCTCAGGTATTTACTTCTTTTACACTTACCCCTGTCATGCTTTTATACATATATGTTTTAATTGTTGTACCTTATTTACATTTCCATATTAAATTTTTGTTATCGACCCCTTGAGGGGCTGCGTTAATGCCGCGAGTTTTAGGTACCAGGTTGGTGATCCTTGCTCTTAGGATCTCGGTTGATTTTGGGAGAAAGCTCCATTTGCTCGGAGGCTTATCCTGCAGTTTCCACGAGGTAGTAGTTCATGTATATTCAGGGTATGGCGGGGCCTGTCCGCCGATTGTTATGTTAAAAATTCTTAGAGGTGTAGTCACATATGTGGGTCGGTTTGTAAAGAAAATGAGGCAACCGCTTGGTTGTTTTTTTATATATGTCGGGAAGGTAGCCTATCGGCTAACTTTGTTGTTTTATTCTGTTGTTTATTTTATAAGTTTCATGTATGTTCACGATTATCTTTGATGTATACTGTAAGGGTGCCTGTGTAGGGCACGATGTGAGCTTGTGGTCGTGACAAAGTGGTATCGAGGCGCTTAGTCCTCGGAAAGTGTCTCTGACCAGTGTCTAGAGTCTTGATTATCGGTGTGTTGTGCACCACATCTATAATCAGGAGGCTGCAGGACATTTAGGATTGGTTTCCATTCTTCTCTCTTTGAGATCGTGCAGTAGAGCCGTCATAGTAGGTTGAATCCTCTCTGACCCCTTCTTATGTAACAGTTATGCCTCCACGGAAGGCGACCAGGGCCCAGAAGGGCAAGGCAGCAGCAGGAGCTGCTAGCGGTACTCAGAGGGTTACTCGGACTCAGGCACGGACTATGCCTGAGGTAGTAGGCGGGTCGGCGAGTTCAGCCACGCCAGCAGTATTAGAGGGGCCGAGAGCGGCAGTAGCTCCTGAGGTTCCGGCACCAGAGCCTCCAGTCCCACAGCCAGGAGCTGAGTATAGAGACTACGGGGAGCAGATCCGGTTATTGACCAGTATAGTAGCGAGCGGGCAAGCGTGAGCGGCTAACCCTAGAGGCGGCAGTTTGCGGATCGAGATTTTAGGTTGTCATCCGCCCGAGTTTTATGGTTCGAGGTCCGGCGAGGATCCGCAGGAGTTCATTCGGCAGCTCTGACGGACTATGCAGTTCTTAGGGCTTGAGACGAGTATGTTACGCTAGCCTCTACCGGTTGCGCGATATTGCGTTGAACCGGTTTGAGTCGTGGTTGCTTTCAAGGGTGATGATGCTCTTCCGGTGTTTGGGAGGAGTTTACTGAGGCCTTCATGGATCACTTTTGCCTCCCGAGATGAGAGAGCCGGGTAGACATTCTTGACCTTGAGGCGAGCGGGAGGACTGTCAGGGAGTATAGCTTGGAGTTTGACTCTTTGGCCAGACATGCGCATACTATTGTAGCTGACATGGAAGATAGGGTTCATCGTTATGTGATGGGGCTTGACCGTCATATGATTACCGCATGCTTGGGAGTGGCTCTTCAGCCCGGTATGGACATCGCCCGGATGCGAGCTATGCGCAAGTGGATAGAGGATAGAGAGAGGAGGACCAGTTGACTCGAGCCGGCCAGAGGCTGTGACATCAGTCTCAGGCGATTTAGAGCGGGCGGCCTCAAGGCGAACTAGGTCTACATTGCGGCCCAAGACCGAGTGCTCCTCCACGATTTCCGGCGGGGTTTTACAACCGGGAATGCAGGGCGGTCAGTCTCTAGAGCTTCAGATCCTCGGGAGATGGGGTTCCATCGATCGAGGCCACTGCGCCTCGTCGCCAGATGTGGTAGGTTACATTCGGGGTATGTCGCGGCGATGCGGTGCTTGTTTTTCTTGTGGTCGACTAGGCCATATGTTAAGAGAGTGTCCTTATAGAGGGGGTCCTGGTGGGACAACACCGTCTACTGGATCAGTTGCAGGTTCTTCGCCTTCAATAGCTAGGCAGGAGGTTCATACGACGGTAGTGGCGCAGGTCGTGGTGGGAGTTCGCTTTAGCGGTCCTTGAACACTTTGTATGATTCAGTATGTCTTTGGCCTTTAGAAACTTGTATGCATGATAAAGTTGTGGTATGTTTAAGTGTCATGAACAGATTATATTGAGACTGTGTATAAGTTAGAAGGAGTTGGAAGTACGAAAAGATAATCCCTTTTTGGGCTTATGATGGACAGATATGCGTGTGCGAGGTATTAGGGCCATGTGTGGCATTTTTGGTATGTCGGGGTTGTGAAAGGAAACTATGTCGCTAATGGTAAGTTTGACTCTGAAATAACATTCGGGGACGAATGTTTCTAAGGGGGGAAGAATGTTACACCCCGTATTTACAGGACATGTTTTAAGAACGTACGTAAGAACTCACAAGTGCTAAGATTTGAGACTTGTAAAAATTTATCGGAATTATGAAATTGTCGGAAAATGTATTATCAGTGAATGGGAGGGCGACATGTGTCACCCCCCCTTAATGTGCCTTGGACGAAATAGCATGGCTAAAATGGTCATTGACCATAGTCTTGTATGACTAAGTCTTGCAACTTGTGAGCATGAGATTATTGACTAAGTCAAAGGAGTCAATTAGTCTTGATATTTAGCTAGAGCTCATCCTAGCCACCCAAATGGTTGCATCTTGACCCTCCATGTCCCTTTATAATACTAGTAGTAGCAAGACATTGTCTAACACTTAGAAAATTTTCAAGAAAATTGAGAGATGAGCAAGAAAGGCTCTCGGGTTCCATACATTCAAAAGGAAAAAAATTTTGTTTCTTGTCCAATAATCTTCCCACTTTAAACCAAGGTTCCTAAGTGTATTGTAAGTGTATCTCAATAGAAAAATCCCGGAAAAAGATGGTTTTCGTGTTAGTCGCAAGAAGAAAACCTAGTTGTCTTTCTAGGTTTTGTTGAGAAGTTTGAGGGAAAAGTGTTGGAGTTGCTCTAAGGGTATCAAGGAGCGGATTGAAGTGTCTTGAAGAGGCTCTAGATTGCTAAGGAGCGACTTCGGATTTGAAGATTTGGATTAAGATTCGTTGAGGTATAATCTTGTTCTTTGAAAGTGTTACAAGATTATTTATATTGTTGTTAGCTATACTTGTTGCTAGCATGAAGTATATGTGTTGAAGTTTGTAAGGATTATGGATTGATTGTGGCCTTGGAAATCTGAAATGTAATGTGAGCCATGTAAGTTAGATTACAATTTTGTCGTTATTAGAATCGTCGCATGTTATTGACTTGAAGATTATAGTAGTTATAATTGGTTGCGACTTGATATCATGTTATGCTAACAACTTGGATTGAATTGGAAATTGGATAAGAATTAATGTTGTAGTACCTCTATGTAGCCGAATTGGCCAAGTATGTTGTATTGAGTTAATATCGTTTGTGGGGCGGAATTTTACACGTCTAGTAGGCATGTAATCCCCTATTGTTGATTGCATTGTTTGGGCCTTAAATGTGGCGTGCTTGGTTATTGTATTCGGCCTTGAAAAAGGTGGCATAGTAGTAGAAACAAAGGAGGTGATGTCCGATTTTCTGTAGAATTTGGCGACTTAGCACTTAGAATATTCTACGTTTGAAGTAAGAGGTTAATGGACGTATTGTGACCATGATAGGTTGAAGAATTAAGTATAGCGTATCCTACTTGAAGAATGGAATAGCTCAAGGTTGAAGTACTTTGGAGCATTTTGCTACTTGTCGAAAATCGTCGCGAGGTATGTGAACCTCTTCCTTCCTTTGGCATGATTCTATGTATGGAATATACTTATGGTATCATTTCATGTTTCCTTCTACTCTTAGAAGTTAAGAGGTAGTGGTGTGATTTACTGTATGTAGAACTTTTCCTATCCTTTGAGCATGAATAGTTGCACGTATGTAGTACGGTAGACGTACAAGACCTTGATATCCTTTACTAGTTTTATGAATAGCCGTGTCGAAAGTTAGGAGATTAACTCACTTCTTTGAGAGTATTAAGGATGTCTAATGTTTTATTAAAGTTAAGGGACTTGAAGAGTTTTAAAGTATTTGATACTTGTTTCGTTTTAAACGTATAAGTCCCTTGGATAGGAAATTGTATTTAGCTAAGGCATAAAGTGAATATAACGACTTTATGGGGAGTTGGTTATATTTGCTTTATGGAAAAGTAAATGGCTTGTTTTAATGAAAGGCAATTTGATTTTTAAGGCATCAATTGCCTAAGGTTGTTTAATAAAAGGAGTCACTTGATTTCTAAAGGTTAAGAGACTAATTGTATTTTTGAAAGTTAAGTGAATTGATTTGAAAGTATTTAATACTTGGTTTCAAAAAGTAGAAGTCTCTTGGTTAAAAGGAATGAGTTTTGTCTAAAACCATAAAGGGTTATAACGGCTTTATGGGAAGTTGGTTATGACGGCTTTATGGAAGGTTAAGAGAATGGTTTTCTAATAATGTAATAAACGAAATAACTTGTATTAATGGCGGCAATGTGATTTAAAGGTATCACTTGCTTAAAGCTTTTAAGTAAGAAGTCACGTAATTTAGAAGCCTGTTATTGAATTTCTAAAAAGGGTAATGTGACTTGTCAAAAAAATAGAGATGACTTGACATCGCATTGTCGGTGACTTGGAAGTTTTATTTGAAAAAGAGTCTTTCTAAAGAAGAGGTGCAGAGTACGTCAGGGTTAAATTCTGATTTTAATATGACATTATCGACCCGTAGACGGGCCGCAAGATACCTTACGCAGACTATATGACATTATCGACCCAGACGGGCCGGGCAAGATACCTTACGCGCACTATATGACATTATCGACCCGAGACGGGCCGCAAAGATACCTTACGCGCACTATATGACATTATCGACCCGCAGACGGGCCGGCAAGATACCCACGCGCACTATATGACTTTATCGACCCGAGACGGGCCGGCAAGATACCTTTACGCGCACTATATGACATTATCGACCCGCAGACGGGTCGGGCAAGATACCTTACGCGCACTATATGACATTATCGACCCGTATATGGGCCGGCAAAGATACCTTACGCGCGACTATATGACATTATCGACCCGAGATGGGCCGGGCAAGATACCTTACGGGCGCATCTATAGGACATTATCGCCCCCGCAGACGGGCCTGACATTATACCTTTGTGCGTACTATGTGACTTTATCGCCCCCGTGTCGGTCGGCAAAGATAGGTGTCCCTCCGTAAAGGGCCGGACTAGGTTGTGTAATGTAAGTAGGTTATATGGTAGTGAACTTGATGATTTTCCGAAGTAAGTTCGTAAGGAAGTGACTATACCCTTTATTGAGGAATGGGAAAAGATAATAAGGTACGATTAAGTTCACGAGGGGGTAATGACATGGTAGGCTTAGGTATTTACTTCTTTTACACTTACCCCTGTCATGATTTTATACAGATAGGTTTTAATTGTTGTACCTTATTTCCGTTCCATATTCGGTACATGTTGCATCGACTTCTTCGGGGCCGCTCATGCCCGCAGTTTTAGGTACCTGTGTTGGTGATCCTTGCTCTGGATCTCTGCTCGCTGGGAGAAAGCTCCATTTGCTCCGGAGGCTTATCCCTTGGTACGGTTTTCCCTGAGGTAGTAGTTCATGTATATTCAGGGGTATGGCGGGGCCCTGTCCCGCCACAGTTGTTATGTTAAAAATTCTTAGAGGTCTGTAGTCACATATTGTGGGTCAGTTTGTAAAGAAAAGGAGGCAACTGCTTCGGTTGTTTTTTTATATATGTCCAGGAGGTAGCCCTATCGGCTAACCTGTTGTTTTATTTCTGTTGTTTATTTTATAAGTTTCATGTATGTTCCGCTGATTATCTCTGGTGTATACCTGTAAGGGTGCCCAGGTAGGGCACCAGTCGCGGGCCCGGGGTCGGGTCGTGACACAGCTCTATCGCACGATCTTAGAGTGAGAAGAATGGAAACCAATCCTAAATGTCCTGCAGCCTCCTGATTATAGATGTGGTGCACAACACACCGATAATCAAGACTCTACTAGACACGGTCTGTAGACACTTTCCGAGGACTAACTGTTCTGATACCACTTTTGTCACGACCCGACCCCGGGCCCGCGACTGGTGCCCTACCTGGGCACCCCTTTCGGTATACAACAGAGAATAGCAGCGGAACATACATAACTTATAAAATGCTTAATCATAAAATAACAACAGGCTAGCCGATAAGGCCATCTTTCCGTACAATATATGCAAAACAAAAACAAAAAAACAGTACATTTTTTTTCTTTACAACCCAATCCACAAATGTGACTACAGACCTCTAAGAATAACAACTCTAGCGGGACAGGGCCCTGCCATACCCCTGAATGTACAACGACCGACAATACCAGGGATAAGCCTCCGGAATAAAGGAGCTTCTCAACAGCTGAACAGTGATCCTAAAAGCGAGGATCAACAACCTGTACTCTACCTGCGGCATGAACGCAGCCCCCCGAAGGAGGTCAGTACAACATGTACCAAATATGTGAAACAAAGCATCAGAATGAAATCATAAGTCTATAATAAAATCGAGATGTATGATAACTCAATTAATAAGACACAAAGGCCTTACTAACAATGAGAGTAATCAAAAGTATACTTACAATATAAAAATAGGAAGTTCGCGATCAAAGCAGGACCACCCTCCCGCAGTATCATTAAGCAATCCTACTCCTGGGACTATTTCACCCGCATAGGTCGTGTGGACCCGCATGAGGTATTCCTCGCATAGATTGTATCCGCCCGCATGGGACTATTTCACCCGCATAAGCCCATAAGGACTCGCATGAGGTATTCCTCGCATCGTGGGTAGCAAATCCACCGAAACAGGTGGTATAACTATCTTAGGGATTCACCCCTCAATTATACTCTTACCCTGAAGCAGGTGGTATAACTATCTTGGGGATTTACCCCTCAGATATACTCTTACCCTGGAGAAGGTGGTATAACTATCTTGGGGATTTACCCTTCAGATATACTCTTACCCTATCTCAACTGGCCATCATACATAACACAAGCCCTACCGGCTTATCATACATAACATAAGCACTACCGGCTTATCATACAATAAGCAAGTTAAGAAATCCTCATAACTTCTTATTAACCTTATTCATATACACTCTCATTTTTTGTTTACTTAAGGCACTAACATGTCATTATAAATCTGGGAGTTAACCCAAAGTACTACGTACTTCTATTCTTTTAAAATGACTCATTTTCATATAAAACTTCCAAGATTAGTATAACCGTAGTATCAAGTCATAACTACATTTTAAGACAAGTCACAATACCTTTTTAGAAAATACACTTTCGGGCTTCTAAATCAAGTGACTTCTTTCTTTTAAAACCTTAAGCAATTGATGCCTTTAAATCAATTTGTCTTTCGTTATTTCAAGTCATTTAACATACTTAAATTACTTAGAGTAAACCACTCTTTTTAACTTTCCATAAAGCTATTATAACCAACTTCCCATAAAGTCGTTATACTAGCTTTATACATTAGCAACTTACATACTTCTTTATAACCAAGAGACTTAAACTTTCCAACAAAACAAGTATCAATAATACTTTCAACATACTTAAGTCTCTTAACCTTTAAAAACCAAGATATCCTTAATATTTAAACAAGTGAGTTAATTCCCTAACTCAATCAACTTGGACATTCTTAAAATAATCCAAGGATATCAAATGGACCTAGATTGTCAAGATCTCAGACGCTCACCGTACTATACATTTACAACTTATTCATGCTCACGAGATAAGAAAGTTCCACATACCTCTTCGGTTTAATCCACTTGCTAAGTCCAATTCGCCGTACGTAGTATGTCCACCTATAATGACCATAGTACGTCTATTAACTTCTTACTTCAAACGTAGAATATTCCAAGTGCAAAGCTACTAAATTCTACGGAAAATCGGACAGCACTTCCTTTGTTTCTACATATTTTGCCACCTTTTTCAAGGCCGAATTCAATAACCAAACACGCCACATTTAAGGCCCAACAATGCAATTACTCAATAGGGGATTACACGCCTACTAGACGTGTAAAATTCCGCCCCACAAACAATATCAAACTAATACAATCTACTAGTCCAATTCGGCCACATTGAGACACAAAACACCAATTCTTATCCAATTTCCATTTCAATCCAAATTGTTAGCATAACAAGATATCAAGTCGCAATCGATTATAACAATTATAATTTCAAGTAGCTAACATGCGACAATTCTAGTTAACGACCAAATTGTAATTCAATTTCAAATGACTCAACATGTCATTTTCGGATTTGAGCTTCCAAGTTTCCATAACACTTATCAAACTTCATAACACATATCACATGATCATTTCTAACTTATAATAACATGAAATCTTCAATTACAAAAGTAAGACGAAGATTATACCTCATTAAGCCCAAATATGATCCAAGATTGCAAGTCGATCCTTAGCAACTTTAGCTCCTCTTTTCGACATTCCAATCCACTCCAAACAACCCTTAGAAGCTTATGAAGAACATATCTTCAAGTTCCAACTTCAAAGTTGAAGAACTCCTTAACTTTCCGCTCATGACTAATAATAAAACGCCATTTTTCCGGGATCTTTCTATTGAGATACACTTACAATACCCTTAGGTACATTGGTTTAAAGTGGGGAGATTATTGGACAACAATTGAAAAAATTTCCTTCAAACCCTAGGTAAAGCCGAGAGCTACCCTTATGTTTCTCTCAATATTCTTGAAAATTTTCTAAGTGTTATGCCTTGTCTTGCTACTAAGGAGCTTATATAACCAAATGGAAGGTCTAGATTAGAACAAATGGGTGGTTTGGATGCATTTCACAAGGATCAAGCCAAGTGGCATTTGACTTAGTCAACAATGTCAAGCTCTTGCCTTTGCAAGACTTGGTCTTTTAAATTATGGTCAAATGACCATTTCCTCCATGTCATTTTCGTCCAAGACCATTAAGGGGGTGACACGTGTCGCCCTCCCGTTCGTCGCAATATTTCGTTTTCCGACAAATTCCAAAATTCCGATAAATTTTACTCATCTCAAATCTTAACATTTTTTAGTTCTTACGTACGTTCTTATAAACATATCCTGAAATTCCGGGGTGTAACACGTAAGGCTACAACAATATGTAATCTTATACACTTAAGAGAACAAGATTGTTACCTTAGTGAGCCTTAATCAACTTCAAGATCCAAAGTCGCCTCCTAGCAACTTAGAGCCTCTCCTTGACATTCCAATCCGCCACTTGAAGCCCTTAGAAGATCACAAACAACTTTCCTTCAATCCTCAAACCAAACCTAGGAAAGTGACTAGGTTTTCGCCTTGCGACTAATACGAAAACGCCATTTTTCCGGGATCTTTCTATTGAGATACCCTTACAAAACCCTTAGGAACCTTGGTTTAAAGTGGGGAGATTATTGGACAACAATTGAAAATTTTTGTCTTGGTAATGTGCCCAAACCCGAGAGCAACACAACAAGAACAAGAGTTCTTCCAATTTTTTCCAAGTGTTAAGCCTTGTCTTGCTACTAAGGATGATTATATAACCAAATGGAGGGTTAAGATTAGAACACTTGTGTGGTTTGGATGAGATTCATTTAAATATCAAGCTATGTGGGGTCATTGACTTGGTCAATGTTCTCAAGCTCTTAGCCTAGCAAGACTTTCATCTTAAATATGGTCAAATGACCATTCCACCCATGCACATTTCGTCCATGACCATAAAGGGGGGTGACACGTGTCGCCCTCCCGTTCGTCGCAATATTTCATTTTCCGACATTTCCATAATTCCGATAAATTTTTACTCGTCTCAAATCTTAACATTTTTTAGTTCTTACGTACGTTCTTATAAACATATCCTGAAATTCTGGGGTGTAACATTCTTCCCCCCTTAGAAACATTCGTCCCCGAATGTTCCTTTGGGAGTCACACTTAAAGATAGCGACATAGTCTTCTTTTACAACCCCGACATACCAATAATACCACACGAGGCCACATAACAATACTCATACTAAAATGTCAAGATGAACCCCATATGTCAACGTCGGTGTCACGACCCGACCACGGGCCCGCGACTGGTGCCTTACCCTGGGCACCCTAGTGATACAACATCAGAGAAAAACCAGCGGAAATAAAACATCCAGATATAAAACAAGATAAAAGAAAACAGGCTAACCAAAACGGTTGCCTTTTTGCATATATATACAAAAATTTGAACAGTTACATCCTTTACAACCCTGCCCACACAGATTGCTGCACTTCTAAGAGTGTAACAACAACTATGACGGGATAGGGCCCCGCCATACCCCTGAATGTACAAGAACCTACAACTCAGGGAAACATACCAAAAGATAAGCCTCCGAGAAACGGAGCTTCCTAATACGCTGAATCGTGATCCTATGAGCGAGGATCAACAACCGATGTACCTCTACCGCGGATTTAACGCAGCTTCAAGGAGGTCGATAACAGTACCAAGTATGTGAAATCAAAATATCAGAAATGAAATCATAGTAGTCTATATAAAACAGAGACATATATGATAACCAAACTACGATATAATATGTAAGCCACGCCAAGTCGTGGACTCACGCCCTCAAAGTCATCACTCAAATATAACTATGAGTCTCATGCCCGCAACATCAATCATGCCCGTGGAACACCTTCCTCACTGCCGGCAGTCTACGATAACCACACCAAGGAGTACACATGAACACCAGGTCCCACCTGTGTCATTAAAACCGTACGGGGCAAGTACGAAGGCTAACTACCAGATACCAAAGCCGCATCATCAACTGACCGGGGCAAGTACGAAAGCCAACTACCAGATATCAAAGCCGTACCAACAAATCTATATAACCATACCACGGCCGACCAGTGGCAAGTACGAAGCCAACTACCGATACCACCGCGCCACATAGTCGGGTCGGCAAGTACGAAGACTAACTACCAGATACCAAGACAGAATCACGAGACTTCGTCACAAAACTGAACGGGGCAAGTACAAAGGCTAACTACCAGATACCAAGACGAATCAGGCATGACCTCGGGGCAAGTACGAGAGCCAACTACCAGATACCAAACCGAATCAGTAAAACCTCATGGAGAGCTAGTCCATGGAATAATAATCACGTGTTGCACTGCGGAATGCTCCACACCGCCAGACGTCCAAGTAAGATCATAACAAATCAGCCGACCCTCCATCGAGAGACGCGGTGGTATAGAAATACAATACTAGCATGACAAGGCTATCACACGCAAACATAGGCAAGTTACACACAACTCAAGGTACTTTCATTTTATGCCAAAGTCCAGGTTTTAACCCCAAAGTACTACGTACGTTAAATTCTTTTTAAAAGATCCATTTCTTTTACAAAGGTCACCCGCCCGTATTATCAAAATAGAGTGACTAACATTTTAAGTAAACCAAAACAACTTCCATACTTTCCTTTTTAAACCAAATTAAGATAATACCATGCCCTTTTTAAACCAAAACACTTTCCCTTTTAAAAATCAAGTAACAACATTTTTTTCCAAAAGTTCAAGTTGCCTAATTTCAATTACTCAAGTCTCTTATTTTCGAAAGATTTCATAGCTCGTAGTCTTAATCACTTAACAACGTAATCTCTTTTAAAACAATTTGAGTAACATAAGTCTATGTGTGAGTAGGTTATACTTGTTTATGACAATCTTATTAAAGCAGCCATGATCTAGGAAATGTATACAATTTTGTCTTATCTTAGCTTCTATGCAGATGGAGGTTTCTACTGGTTTTGATAATAATTAATTAGTCAATACATTTTCCTTTATTAACGCTGCAGTGGTTTGTTCGATACTTATTCTCATTTCCGAAATCAATATAACTTATTCCTTTTTAAAACCCAATTACCCATTTCTCATAAATGCGGTTTCACAACTTTTAACACAAACCAAGTCCGTAGCATTTCATATCAAGTCATTAATAAGTCAAGTCTCTTATCTTTTAAAAACCACAAACTATTTCTTTACCTACATAAAGTTGTTATAACAAACTTCCCATAAAGCCGTTATAACACTTTATGTTTTAAACCAACCTACTTCGTTTAGCACACGTACGTCTACCATACTACATAGTTCACACAATCATGCTAGAAAAGATAGGAAGAGGTTCACATACCTCGCGACGATTATCGACAAATAGCAAAAAGCTCCAAAGTATCAGAATCCTGCTAGCCTTTTCCACCCTTCAAGTAGAATACGCTACTCGCAGTACTTCAACCTATAATGGCCATAAAACGTCTATCAACTTCTGGATCTCTTCGTAGAACAATTCTAGGTAAACAGTTCCTTATTCTACGGAAAATTCGGCAGCACCTCCCCCCTCGCAACCACATAAATCTCCTCCTCTACTCAGGCCCGCTACCAGGCCAGCAACTCCCAGGGGATTACACGTCTAACCGGACGTGTTCAATTCTACCCCACAGATATACTACACAAGTCTACTGTAAATACAGTCCAATGTAAATACAGTTCAATCCTTTCCAATATTCATTCTACATATAGTATACTCAACTATACATTACTACAACATGTAATATCCAATTACAATAGGGGGATAAAGATCATTACCTCGATAAGCCCAAAATTATCCAAGATTATATGTCGATCCTGAGCAACGTTTAGCTCCAATTCCTTACGCTCCAACCCTCTCCAAGAAACCCTTAGAAGTTTCTAAACAACTTCTCTTAACACTTCAACTCCAAAAAGTGAAGAACACTTAGGCTTTGAATGTGGCAACTCTCGGCCAAGGGGTACTTTTAGTGGCTAGGGTGTGAAATCTTTTCTAACTTTTGGTTAATAATCTTCCTAATACACTAACGAAGAACACTTAAAACTTTAAGAATTTTGGGACAACTTTAGCTCACAAAATCAAGGCAAAGCCGAGAGCTACACTCAAGAGGGATGGAGTATTTCAAACTTGGAAAACTCTAAGTGTGGATGAATTTTAGTCTTGCACTAAGGGGGTATTTATAGGCCAATCAATGGCCAAGATCAAAGCAAGTGTAAGGTCTATATTGAGTCATGTGTGTGGGTCCCACTTATCTATCTACTACTCAAAATATCTTCAAGACTTTGACCAAATGTTTTAGACATTTTAAAGGCAAAAAACGTGTCAAACATTGACCACCATTTCGTCCAACATTTCCACCTAGGGGTGACACATGTCGCCCTCCTATTGGTCCAAAATATTTCATCTTCCGAAAATATCTGTAATGCCAAAAAAAATCTCGAAAAATAAAGTGGGCCCTACAACCGTAAATTCCTCCTGCGGGCCCCACGTAACCAATTCCGGAAAATAAAATTCCATAATTCTCAATAATTCCAAAAAGTCCGAATACCAAATCTGGGAATCCAATTCCCATTAACGAACTTTTTTCCTTCACAAAATCCGGAAACTTTTCCGTCGAAAAATCACATCTTTCTTTCTTTCCAAAATTATCGCCAGATTCTCGCACGCACGCCTTCACATACATACCACGGAACTACGGTGTAACATTCTCCTCCTTAGAAACATTCGCCCAATGTTCCTTCTAAGTCTCCCAACATACAAGCGCCGGTATAGTCTCCACTACTATACTTACGAAACCAATTGTGCCACCAATGGTCATAATATAACACACGCGAAAAACCCAAATCCAAGCCAATGAGGATTCACCTCTAAGATGAAAAACAACACTAACTCTCACTCCTGGTCCAAAGGATACTCTCTTCGCACCTTCACTTCACAAAAAAATATCACTTCCGACCTCTTAACACACATTCACTTCCTTTCTTACTCGTCGTGCCCTTCTCGTACACCCGAATTCTTTCTAGTACACTTACCACACTCCCTTCATCACTTCGCTTCAAAACCTCGAGTCACTACCTCCAAACTTGGTCATCTTACTAGCCTCAAATTCCTTTAAGGCCATTCCCGCCTTCACGATCCGATTCTGGTCGAACATATCCACGAACTCATACGATGGTTACCTAAACTGGGCCTACCACCTCGTGACTCCTACCATCTGGCGGAACACTCGAATCGACCCCACCTCATACCGGTTACGGTTGACCCGCGAATGGTCTCCAACCCGACCCATAATCGCGCTAAACTCTTGTTCCCGATCCGAACAATCTTACTAATTCACGCCATGAAAGCTACCACTTCCATCTCACACTACCCATGGAATTATCACACAAAACTCCACGTATACTATGCACTCCGACGCGGTTAACCGTAAAATCCGTTACTCAAGACGGCCTTACATCTAAGGTCTCAACGGGTAATATTCTAAGGTTCACACCTTCCATGTCCCCATACTTATCCTTTCAACTAACCATGTTTTCTAGCTCACAAATAACACAACGCTATCCGTACATAGCATACAATAATAAGATCATCATATCAAGCATACTAAACTCTAGAGGGTTAAGGTTATACCTGAACGATTCAAAATAAGCGATTCAAAGGACCGCTAAAACTGGGATCTTCCACCGCGACTGCCGTGGCTCACGCAGATATGAACATCCCGCCTCGCTATCAAGGTGAAGAACTCGCAATCGATCCCGTAGTATGTGCTATCCCACTAGTGTCACCTCCGTCGGACAAGCCAGATAACGGCCCGCCGGCCGCATGTAAAGCAAACTCCCAAACTAGCATGACACTTCTTATGGATTTTACCGCAACGCCACACCGAGGTAAGGGTGGCCTCATCCGCCAACACCACTACTCCCAAAACTCGAACCCTCGAGCTCGACCGCCTCCGAATACTCCCGACGCCCAAGATCGCGAGGACCACTCAATCGGATGAGGTATATATTCATCACGCGAGGCCGCCGCTCGAAGTTACTAAAGGACCTCGCCGCTCGCCTCTTATGCTGATCTCGTCCCTACGCCGGTCTATACGTTCTCCATCCTCGTATAAGCTCAGATACGGCAATGTCCATGCCCTACCAAGAGCTACTCCGTGCAACCCCGCTAAATAATCGTCAAGTCTCGTGACATATCGGTGCACCCTATCCTCCATGTTCCGCCACTAATGCGGGACATACCGAGCTAAAGAGTGAAACTCTACATCAGACTTCAAACGCACGCCTGCTCGCCTCAACGCCAAAAACTGTTTACCCGAGCCCTCTCATCCGCGAGGCAAGAAATGTGCAAGAAATGCCCCTGAGAACTCGTTCCACATAGCTGGAGGCGCATGCTCCCCCCGGGACAACTCCCACGAATCAAACCAGTCGACTGCAGTATCACGCAGCCGATGCGAACCTAAGACCACCGACTCGGTCTCCGGCTTGATCACTCACGATCCGTCAGAATCGCCGGATGAACTCCTCGCGATCATTCTCGTGCCTCGACCGTAGAACTCGCGGCCGC
Organism: Przewalskia tangutica; assembly: GCA_029844215.1. Taxonomy (NCBI): domain Eukaryota; kingdom Viridiplantae; phylum Streptophyta; class Magnoliopsida; order Solanales; family Solanaceae; genus Przewalskia; species Przewalskia tangutica. The sequence continues at coordinate 73,953,976 of CM056723.1, read as the reverse complement.
AACTCGTAAAATCTCATAGTCTCAAGCTATCCGATCTAGGATGAACCACGTGTTATCGAATCGCCGCGCCCAAATTTATCCTCGCCCGCCACAACTCGCTAGTAATCGGGTCATCTCCTCAGAACCCATCTCTTCGCTTCCAGCCGTGGATCGAGGCGCAGATATCGTGGCCTCGTGAGCTACCGCTGTTGCTCTAAACTCTGGGTCGTGGCGGCATCGTAGAATCCGCCGTATGTAGCATCACCTCTGTAAAGACCGGGCTCGCCCCGTAACCTCCGTGTTTCACTCGCAGCCTCCTCTCGCCGCTTGCCCTTCTCGGGCTCGCTTGCCTTGCGAGGCATAATCGTACAAAAGAATACGTCGGAGGAGTCCAACTTACGACACGCCTCTAAGGCACGATCTCGAGTGAGAAGAATAGAAACCAATCCTAAATGTCTCTGCCTCCTCGATTATAGATGTGTTGCACAACACACCGATAATCAAGACTCTACTAGACACGGTCAGATACACTTTCTCGAGGACTAATCGTGTTACACGAGTTCCTGAGTATGTATGTGATGTGAGGCACGCGCAGAATACGGCGCAGTAATTTGAAAGGAAGAAAAGAGTGATTTTTTTTTTAAAAAAGTTTCGCTTTTGTAAAGCAAAAAGGTTCGTTAATCGGAATGGTGTAACGACCGCTCGGTTCGCATCGTGCCTTACCCCGCACCCTAGTGATACATACATCGAGAAAATCAGCTAACATAAAACATGAGTCATTTAACAAGGGATATAATAAATAAACAAAGCAACCAAAAATGCTTGCCTTCAAGATATACATAAAACTCGAACGCTTTAATCCTTTTACAACCCCGCCTACAACAAGATTACTGCACTTCTAAGATATACACGACTATGACGACAGTGGCTCGCCATACCCCGAATGTACAAGAACCTACAACTCGTGGAACACCTACTAAAAGATAAGCCTCCGAGAAACGGAGCTTCAAATGCTACTGAATCGTGATCCTATGAGCGAGATCCACGATCGATGTACCTCTACTGCGGATGAACGCACTCGGGCGAGGTCAAGACAACAGTACCAAGTATGTGAAACTGCATAACATCAGAAATGAAATCATACTAGTCTATATAAAGCAGAGACATGTATGATAACCAAACTACGATTCACAACATAAAACGATCATCACTCCATATAACTATGGGTCTCACGCCCACAACATCAATCAAGTTCGATTATGGCGCATGCCCTAATATCGCAGACGGCAGACATGTCCATGATGCAACAATAATACCAATGTCCCATGGCCACATGCCCCGGAATTCTGCATCGTGTAGACATGTCCACGTGACTCAACAACAAGACAAAGAATCCAAATGGAAGCATACCCGCGCGCTACGATCGTGGTCGGTATGTCCAAAGGGAAACAATAAGACAACATTCCAAATGGACGATACCCGCGCGCTACGATCGTGTCGTGATGTCCAAAGGGAAACAATAAGACAAAGATTCCAAATGGAAGCATACCCGCGCGCTACGATCGTGTCGTGATGTCCAAAGGGAAACAATAAGACAACATTCCAAATGGACGATACCCGCAGCGCTACGATCGTGTCAAGATGTCCAAAGCGGAAATCAAAAGGCGATAATCAAATGGAAACATACCCGCGCGCCACGATCGTGTCAAGATATCCAAAGCGACAACCACAAGACCTTAACCAAAATGGAAGCATACCCGCGCGCCACGCATCATGTCGATGTCCAAAGCGACACAACAATAATACTATCAACGAGAACGCACTGCGGAATTTCTCCACACCGCCAAGACGCCCAAGTAAGTTCTCAACTACCAACCGACTTCTATCGAGAGACGCAGAATACGTAAAACACAACGCTTGTACAATAAAGACTATCATCACAAGATAGGCAAGTTTCACAACAACAAGCATAGTAAGTTTCACACAACTCAAAGTACTTTCATTTTATGCCAAATTCCGGGTTTTTAACCCCAAAGTACTACATACGTTAAGTTCTTTTAAAAGAGATCCATTACTTTTATAAAAGTCACCCGATACCCGTAGTATTAGAATGACCAACCCATCTTCCTTTTCAAAATCAAGTAACAACATTCCTTTCCTAAGTTCCAGTTTGCCTACTTTCAATTACTCAAGCTTCTTATTTTCAAATGGTTTCATAGTTCCCAAACTTAATCACTTGATTCCTTTTTAGAACAATTGAGTAACATATGTCATATATGTGAGTAGTTTATTCTTGTTTATAACGATCTTATTACAGAAGCCATGATCTAGAAAATGTAATATCATTTTGTCTCATCTTAGCTTCTATGCAGATGGAGGTTTCTAGTGGTTTTAATACAACACATCATTATTCAATACATTTTCCTTTATTAACGCCGCAGGGTCCTGTCGATACACATTCCGATTTCCGAAATCAAGAAACATTATTCCTTTAAAACCAAGTACTCATTACTCACGAATGAGGTTTCACACAACATTCACATTAAAACAAATAAGTTAAGTCTCTTATCTTATAAGATCAAGTCTCTTAACTTCTAACATCAAGAAACCATTTTCACTACATAAGGTCGTTATAACTAACTTCCCATAAAGCTATTATAACACCCTATGTTTTAAACCAACCAAATCACTTAGCACACGTACGCTCACCGCACTACATAGTTCACACATATCATGCTAGAAGAGATAGGAAGAGGTTCACATACCTCGCGACGATTTATCGACAATAAGCAAAATGCTCCAAGTACTACAACCTTGCTAGCCCTTTCTACTCCTCGAGTAGAATACGCTACTCTTAGTACTTTCACCTAAAAAGGTCACAAACGTCTATTAACCCCAAAACACAAGTTTTCTATCTTTCTATAGACAATTCGGGAGCACCTCCCCGCAACAAACAGAAATCTCCTCTCTATCGAGGCCGGCTACCAAGCCAACCAGTGGGGGTTTACACGCCTAACCTGGACGTGTACAATCCTACACAAGTCATCGCAATACACCCCATGTAAATACAGTCACTTTCTTATTCTTCAGGCTTAAGTCAAAAGACATTGCCGAATACTAAGTATAGTTCCATATATAGTACACCTCAACTATATATTCTAACAAACATGTAATTTCCAATTACAAAAGAGGGACAAGATAATTACCTCGATAAGCCCAAAATTATCCAAGTTATAATGTCGATCCTGGCAAGGTTTAGCTCCACTCCGCGCTCCAAACCACTCCAAACAACCCTTAGAAGTTCTAACCGACTTCTCCTCACATACTTCAACCCATGAAGATTTCCTGTGGTTTCGGTTTGAGACTAAAAGGACAAAAGGTAGTATTTCCGACTCTACGAAAGAGGTATCTTAGGAATACTACAATGTAAAAGGCTAAGGTATTTTGGGCATTATAACAATACTAGCGGAGTATTTCAATACCACAACAAGGGGTATTATACTAAAACAACTAGCAGTGGGGTACCCTACTGCCAGACCTCACAGGAGTGGAGACCTCTCGGCCAAAGGCCACTTTCTAAGGGGGTGAAGGGAGTTGGACGAGAGCAACAACAAGGGAGAGGGAGGGATTTCAAGACTTAGACAAAGTGAGGAGTGAATGAATAAGTCTTCACAAGGGAGGGGTATTTATAGCAAAGCCAAAGGCCAACCAATGGCCAAGATCTAGCCAAGTGCTACACAAGTGTAAGGCCAAGATCAAGCCAAGTGCACCCTAACCCTACTCCACAAAACCCTCACAAATATCTACACAAATATCTTCCACAACTTGCCCATCCATTCGGCCAAGTGCCGCCCCACTTGTCTTCATTGTGAGGGTGACACATGTCACCCTCCCGTTGGTCCAGAATGTTTCGTCTCTCGGAAAAATCCGCAAAAATACAAAACGACATAGCCGGAATTTTCCTTCGCAGTTACGCGAAAACGCTTCGTCAAAAACGACTCCAACCGGTGTCACAGACAATAAATATTTCGCGAGGTGCCACATGGGGTGACACGTGTCGCTTCGATTCGCCTGAATATTTCGTCTTCCAAAATATCCAAAATACCGACATCTCAAAAACAAAGCTGCCCACAAAACCAGAATTTCTCCCGGGCCCCACGTGACCATTTCCAAAATAAAATCTCAAAATTCTAATATAATCTATGAAGTCCAAATACCAAACTGGGAATCCAATTCCCATTAACGAACCTTTTTCTTCACAAATAACCTAAACTTTTCCGTAAAAACTCACATCTTTCTTTCTTTTCAAAATTTTCTCACGTACTCGCACGCACGCCCTCACATACATACCCCGCAACTACGGTATAACATTCTCCTCCTTAGAAACATTCGTCCGAATGTTCCTTCTCAAGACGGATATCGATGAAGTTCCTCTAACAAGTTGTCAACGCCACACCGCCACGAAATAACACACGTTATCTTCCTCCTTACTCGTTGTACTTCTCGAACACTAGAACTCTCCCAAGACGTACCATACTTGATCCATTACTCCGCTCTCAAAATCTCGAGTCACTACCTCCAAACTTGGTCATCTTACTAACCTCAAACTTCCTTAAGGCCATTCCCGCCTTTACGAACCGCTTCTGGTCGAACGCGTCCACGAACTCATACGATGATCATACAAACTTGGGCCTAGCATCCTCGTGACTCTACCACCGGCGGGACCACCCAGAACTGACCCACCCCAAACCGGTTACGGTTGACCCAAATGGTCCTCAACCCGACCCCAACCGCGCCAAACTCTTGTTTCCGATCCTAACAATCTTACTAATTCACGTCATGAAAGCTACCACTTCCATCTCACACTACCCACGGACTTATCACACAAATAAATCCCACGTATACTACTACTCGATAAGGGTCAAAAATAAATTTTAACTCAAGACGACCTTACCCCTAAGGTCTCGCCGTGACATAGTCTAAGGTTCACACTTACCATGCCCCCATACGTATCCTCCCAACTAAGCATGTTTCTAACTCACACATATCACAATGCTATCCGCATAGCACACAATAATGAGATTATCATAACAAGCATACCAAAACTCTAGAGGGTTAAGGATATACCAAGCTACCGCTCCACTCTAATCATAGGCCTCACGCAGGCGCATAGTAGGTGATGAACCACCACAGATCACGGCGTCGAGTCGTAACATCCGCGCTTCCCTTGGTGACAGCCTCGCAAAATGGCCCCGCTGCCGCATGTAAAACAAACTCCCAATCTAGCACGACACTCTCCAAAATGGAGTCTACCACAATGGTCACAACGAGGTAGGTGGCTTCACCGTTAACACCCCGCTCGCCGAAAATCTGAACCTCGAGCCCGACCGCCTCAAGACGGTGGAGGACCACTGCACCGCGGGGTATATAACTAGCTCGGCCGAGGCGGTCCGCCTCGAAAGCCACCAGCGACCTCGCCGCCCGCCCTCTTCGCTGATCCAGTCATTCCGCCGACCCTCCGTGCCTCACATCCCAGCGCATGAGCTCGCATGCGGCAATGTCCATGCCCACAAGAGAAACACCCGCACAAGATTCGCCATATAATCATCAAGCCCGTGACGTAGCGATGCACCCTATCCTCCATATTCGCAACTAGCGCAGGACATATCGAGCCAAAGAATCGAACTCGACATTGTACTCCCGACGGCGCCTCTCTGCCTCAAGAATAAAAATGCTTACGGCGCCCTCCTCATCCGCGGAGGCAAGAAGTGCGTGAGGAAAGCCCCAAAACTCATCCCATACTGCTGAGGCATGCTCTCCCGAAAGCTCCCATGAATCAAACCAATCGATCGCGGTATCACGCAGCCGACGCGAACCAAAGGTCACGCACTCGGTTTCAAGCCTTGATCACCCGCATGATCCGTCAGAATCGCCGGATGAACTCCTCGCGATCATCCTCGTGCCTCGACCCATAAAACTCGCGCTACAACTCGTAAAGTCCCGTAGCCTCAAACTATTCGCCGGGGTGAACCATCGTGCATCTGGGACCGAATCGCCAGATCCACTGTTCTCATATTCGCCACAACCTCGCCAATAATCGCCATCTCTTGTGACCCATCTCCCCGCCTCCGCATCGTGGACCGAGGCTCGTGTATCAGAGTCTCACGCCCATCGCTGCGCTCTAAACTCTGGCCGGGCGGCGCGCTAAACCCGCCGTCAAGCACAACCTCGTGCATCGCTCGCTCGCGCTGCATTTCTCTCAGATCTCACTAGCGCACTCTCGCTTTGCCCTTCTCGGGCTCGTTGCTGCGCGAGGCATAATCGTAAAACGAGATACGTCGGAGGGTACAACTTACAACATTTCTAAGGCACGATCTCGGAATGAGAAGAATGAAACTAATCCTAAATGTCTCGCAGCTCCGATTATAGATGTGGTGCACAACACACCGATAATCAAGACTTACTAGACACGGTTCAGACACTTTCCGAGGATTAATCGCTCGATACCACTTTTGTAACGACCGCCCGGCCCGCATCGTGCCTTACAGGGCACCCTGGTGATACATACATCGAGAAAATCAGCGAACATAAAACATGAGTCATTTAACAAGGGATATAATAAATAAACAAAGCAACCAAAAACAGCTGCCTTCAAGATATACATAAAACTCGAGCAGCTTTAATCTTTTACAACCTCGCCACAACAAGATTACATGCACTTCTAAGATATACATGACTATGACGACAGGCCCCGCCATACCCCGAATGTACAAGAACCTACAACTCAGTGAACACCTACTAAAAGATAAGCCTCCGAGAAACGGAGCTTCAAATGCTACCAATTGTGATCCTATGAGCGAGGATCCACGATCGATGCATTCTACCATGCAGATTTAACGCAGCCTCGGGCGAGGTCGATAACAGTACCAAGTATGTGAAATCGCATAATATCAGAATGAAATCATACTAGTCTATATAAAGCAGAGACATGTATGATAACCAAACTACAGCTCACAACATAAAATCATCACTCCATATAACTATGGGTCTCACGCCCACAACATCAATCGAGTTCGCATTACATGGCCGCATGCCCCTAATATCGTGACGGTAGACATGTCCATGATGCAACAATAATACCAATGTCCCATGGCCACATGCCCCGAGTCTGATCGGGTGTAGACATGTCCATGTGACCTCAACAACAAGACAAAGAATCCAAATGGAAGCATACCCGCGCGCCACGATCGTGGTCGGTATGTCCAAAGCGGAAACAATAAGACAACATTCCAAATGGACGATACCCGCAGCGCCACGATCGTGTCGTGATGTCCAGGGAAACAATAAGACAAAGATTCCAAATGGAAGCATACCCGGCGCCACGATCGTGTCGTGATGTCCAAAGGGAAACAATAAGACAACATTCCAAATGGACGATACCCGCGCGCTACGATCGTGTCGCGATGTCCAGTGGAAATCAAAAGGCGATAATCAAATGGAAACATACCCGCGCGCTACGATCGTGTCAAGATATCCAAAGCGATTAACCACAAGACCTTAACCAAAATGGAAGCATACCCGCGCGCTACGATCGTGTCGGTATGTCCAAAGCGATTAACAACAATAATACTATCAGCGAACGCACTGCGGAATTTCTCCGCCACCGCCAAGACGCCCAAGTAAGTTCTCAACTGGGCCAACCGACCTCTATCGAGACGCCAGAATACGTAAAACACAACGCTTGTACAATAAAGACTATCATCACAAGCATAGGCAAGTTTCACAACAACAAGCATAGTAAGTTTCACACAACTCAAAGTACTTTCATTTTATGCCAAAGTCCGGGTTTTTAACCCCAAAGTACTACATACGTTAAGTTCTTTTAAAAGAGATCCATTACTTTTATAAAAGTCACCCGATACCCGTAGTATTAGAATGACCAACCCATCTTCCTTTTCAAAATCAAGTAACAACATTCCTTTCCTAAGTTCCGCTTGCCTAGTTTCAATTACTCAAGCTTCTTATTTTCAAATGGTTTCATAGTTCCCAAACTTAATCACTGATTCCTTTTAGAACAATTGAGTAACATATGTCATATATGTGAGTAGTTTATTCTTGTTTATAACGATCTTATTACAAAGAATGCATGATCTAGAAAATGTAATATCATTTTGTCTCATCTTAGCTTCTATGCAGATGGAGGTTTCACTGGTTTTAATACAACACATCATTATTCAATACATTTTCCTTTATTAACGCCGCAGTTGGTCCTGTCGATACACATTCGATTTCCAAATCAAGAAACATTATTCCTTTAAAACCAAGTACTCATTACTCACGAATGAGGTTTCACACAACATTCACATTAAAACAAATAAGTTAAGTCTCTTATCTTATAAGATCAAGTCTCTTAACTTCTAACATCAGTAAACCATTTTCACCTACATAAGGTCGTTATAACTAACTTCCCATAAAGCTATTATAACACCCTATGTTTTAAACCAACCAAATCACTTAGCACATGTACGTCTACCGTACTACATAGTTCACACATATCATGCTAGAAGAGATAGGAAGAGGTTCACATACCTCGCGACGATTTATCGACAATAAGCAAAATGCTCCAAGTACTACAACCTTGCTAGCCCTTTCCACTCCTCGAGTAGAATACGCTACTCTTAGTACTTTCACCTATAAAGGTCACAAACGTCTATTAACCCCAAAACACAAGTTTTCTATCTTTCTATAGAAAATTCGGCAGCACCTCCCCCCCCGCAACAGCGTAAATCTCCTCCTCTATCGAGGCCGGCTACCAAGCCAACCAGGGGGGGGGTTTACACGTCTAACCGGACGTGTACAATCCTACACAAGTCTACTGCAATACAGTCCTATGTAAATACAGTTCAGTTCTTTATTCTTCAGGCTTAAGTCAAAAGACATTGCCGAATACTAAGTATAGTTCCATATATAGTACACCTCAACTATATATTCTAACAAACATGTAATTTCCAATTACAAAAGAGGGACAAGATAATTACCTCGATAAGCCCAAAATTATCCAAGTTATAATGTCGATCCTGGGCAAGGTTTAGCTCCACTCCGTGCGCTCCAAACCACTCCAAACAACCCTTAGAAGTTCTAACCAACTTCTACTCACATACTTCAACCAATGAAGATTTCAGTGGTTTTGGTTTGAGACTAAAGGACAAAAGGTAGTATTTCCTGACTCTACGAAAGAGGTATCTTTGGAATACTACAAGGTACAAGGCTAAGGTATTTTGGGCATTATAACAATACAGTGGAGTATTTCTATACCACAACAAGGGTATTATACGAAAACAACTAGCAGTGGGGGTACCCTACTTAGACCTCACAAGGGGGAGGGGGAGACCTCTCGGCCAAAGGCCACTTTCTAAGGGGGAGAAGGGAGTTGGACGAGAGCAACAACAAGGGAGAGGGAGGGATTTCAAGACTTAGACAAAGTGAGGAGTGAATGAATAAGTCTTCACACGGAGGGTATTTATAGCAAAGCCAAAGGCCAACCAATGGCCAAGATCTAGCCAAGTGCTACACAAGTGTAAGGCCAAGATCAAGCCAAGTGCACCCTAACCCTACTCCACAAAACCTCACAAATATCTACACAAATATCTTCCACAACTTGCCCATCCATTCGCCAAGTCACGCCCCACTTGTTCATCATGGCGGTGACACACGCCACCCTCCCGTTGGTCCGAATGTTTCGCCTCTCTAAAAATCCGCAAAAATACAAAACGACATAGCCGGAATTTTCCTTCGCAGTTACGCAAAACGCTTCGTCGAAAAAACGACTCCAACCGTGTTGTGCACAATAAATATTTCGCCAAGGGTGCCACATGGGGTGACACGTGTCGCCCCGATTCGCCTGAATATTTCGTCTTCCAAAATATCCAAAATAATGACATCTCAAAACAAAGCGCTCCACAAAACCAGTAAATTTCTCCTGGGCCCCACGTGACCATTTCCAAAATAAAATCTCAAAATTCTAATATAATCTATGAAGTCCAAATACCAAACTGGGAATCCAATTCCCATTAACGAACCTTTTCTTCACAAATAACCGAAACTTTTCCGTCGAAAACTCACATCTTTCTTTCTTTTCAAAATTTTCTCGCATTTCGCACGCACGTCCCTCACATACATACCCCGCAACTACTGGTATAACAATTGATTCCCGATTTGGTATTCGGACTTTTGGAATATTTTAGAAGTATTAATTTCGGACTGGTCACTGGGCCCACGAGAATTTACGCTTTGTGAGGCCCACTTTATTTTCGGATTTTTGGCATTACGGATATTTTCGTAAAATGAATATTTTGGACCAACGAGAGGGCTTATGTGTCACCCTCGTGGACGGATTGTTGGACGATTTTCATGGTCAGTGGTCAAAGTCTTGGAAGATATTTTCTTTTGGTGAGTAGTAGTCGATTTGGGCGGTTTTGTGAGCCATGTGGATGGCCACATGGCTCATTGTTGTGGGGACATATGTCCCAAGGTTGTGGACATATGTCCCAACATTGTGGTGGACACTTGGTTGGAAGACCTCATTCTTCACGGATCCCAATCTTCACCCTCCATTTGTTTTAATCTAGACCATCAAGGTTCTATAAATACCCCTTGATAGCAAGACTTCTTCATCACTTGAACAATTTCCAAGTCTCAAAATCCCTCTCCCCTTTAGTTGAAGTTCTCGCCCAAACTTCCTCCCCTTCCTTGAAAGCCTTCGTCCGAAACACCCCTCTCCCTTAACCAAACTTTGTCCAAAAATTCCTAAACTCTTAAGTGTTCTTCCTTAGTGTATTAGGAAGATTGTTAACCAAAAGTTAGAAAAGATTTCACACCCTAGCCCCTAAAGCCTCACCTTGGCCGAGAGTTGTGAGGACAAGAACCTTAGTGTTCTTCACTTGTTTAGGTTGGTTCTTAAAGAGGAGTTGGTTAGGAGCGTATAAGGGTTTCTTGGAGCGGGTTGGAGCGCACGGAGTAGGAGCTAAACGTTGCTCAGGATCGACATTAAAACTTGGATAATTTTGGGCTTATCGAGGTAAATATCTTTGTCCTTCTATTGTAATTGGAGATTACATATCGTAGTAGTTTAGAATTAAGTATAATTTATAGAAGGATGGTATAAAAGAAGAGAATTGAACGGTAATTACATAGGACTGTATTTACAGTAGACTTGAGTAGTTTGACGGGTAGGGAAGTGCTGCCCAATTTTCCGTAGAAGTAAGAACCTTCTGCTTAGAATATTCTACAGAGTAGTCTAGACGTTGATAGACGTATTTGACTATTATAGGTCGATACTCTGCGCGCGACATATTCGACTTGGCAGGTGGATTTCGCCGAGGAGGTATGTGATTCTTCCTATCCTCTTGAGCATGATATTTTTAAAGAATATATATAGTACGGTAGACGTACGTGTGTTAACTGAACGTGGCTTTACTTCGATGTCTTTTGACTTGAGTTTTAAATAATAAGAATCTTGAAGTATTTCAAAAGAATTAAGAATCGTTTTTGAAAGAAGAGTAATACTTGGTTTTAAAGGCTTAAGAGTTATACTAGCTTTATGGGAAGTTAGGTATAACGACTTAAGAAATATAAAAAGAACGGTTTACTTAATTGTTTATGGAAGCCTTGTATTGATTTCGGAAAGGGGAAATAAGTATCGAACAAACCACTGCAGCGCTAATAAAGGAAAATGTATCGACTAAGTAAGTATTATTAAAACCAATAGAAACCACCATCTGCATAGAAGCTAAGATAAGACAAAATTGTATTACATTTCCTAGATCATGGCTGCTTTAATAAGATCATTAATAAACAAGTTTTGATTTTCTTAAAAATTTCAAAGTAAGAACTTGATTTATAAAAGACAAAGACTTGAAAAATTGAAGTGTTTTCATTTAAAAAGGAAGGCATGCTTTTGTCTTAAGTGGGTTCAAAAAGAAGGTAGGGAAATTGTCTTTGTTTACTTAAAAAAGATAGTCACTCTATTTTGATACTACGGGTATCGTGTGACTTTTGTGAAAGAAACGGATCTTTTAAAGAGTTAATGTATGAAGTACTTTGGGGATAAAAACCCGAACTTGTTGACATAAAATAGAAAGTACCTTGTGTGAATAACTTGACTATGTTGGTTTGTGATAGCCTTGTAATATTTTCTTGTTGGTTTGATAAGTAAACATGTTATGATGCTACGTGTGTTAGTATCTTGTAACGCTTTGTGTAAAGGGGTTCCTTGTTGTGCTTATGTTGTTTAATGATAAGTCGTTATGTTAGTATTGTACCACTCACCTCTTGACATGTTATACCGGGGTTAAGCTGCCCCGTGCGCGAGGATGCCTCACGCGGTCAACGGGACCTATGCGCGAGCTACGAGTTCCGTGTTAGTGAGCGAGGAATACCTCACGCGGTCTATGTGGCCACGCGACCACGAGAGTCCGGGACGATGCCAGGAGTAGCTACCTCGACGCGGAATACCTCACGCGCCTAGGTGGCCTACGCGAGTCGCGGTAAGCTCCGTGATTAGACGCGCACATTGATACCGAGGGCAGTGGCCGCCGATCATGTGGCGCGGCAGAAAGACCTCGTGATACGCTTTTATAGCATTGTTGGTACCGTGGGTTTTAGTAGTCGGCTATGCCTTCAGACTTACCCCGCAGTTTATTATGACAGGTGGGACACGGTGTTCATGTGTATTCCTTGGTGCTTTTATATCATGGATCGCCGCGGCAAGAATTTACGCATGATTGATATTGTGGGCATGAGACCCATGGTTATATTTGAAGGATGACTTTAGGCGTGAGTCCGACGACACGCATCGCTACATATTGTGTATCGGAAATTGGTTATCATATATGTCTTTTGTTTTATATAGACTATTATGATTTCATTTACAAGATTTTCACATACTTGTTGTCGACGCCGCCGCGCCGCAGTGTAGGTACATCAGTTGTTGATCCTTCGCCATAGGTCACAATTGTTTTGGAAGCTCTGTTTCTCGCAGGCTTATCTCGTGTATAGTCCCGTCGCCGTAGTACTACATTCGTGGGTATGGCGGCCTCGCCGCCGCCGTTGTTATTATATTCGTAGGTCAGAGTAATCGCGTGCGCAGTTTGTAAAGGGATGAATCGTCGTTCAAGTTTTATTTATATATGCCGAAAGACAACTTTTCTCAGATAAACTGTTTCTCACTTCATATTGTTTCATGTCTTGTTTTTATATTCCGCTGGTTACTCTGATGTATGTCTACTTGGGTGCCCGGGTAAGGCACCAATCACGCCCGTTCGGTCGTGACAAATCGCTCGATACCACTTTTGTCACGACCGACCACGCCCGCGATCGTGCCTTACCCTGGGCACCCTAGTGATACAACATCAGAGAAAAACCATCGGAAATAAAACATCCAGATATGAAACAAGATAAAAGAAAACAAAGCAACTAAAACGGTTGCCTTTTTTGCATATATATACAAAATTTGAACAGCATATCCTTTACAACCCCGCCACAACAAGATTACTGCACTTAAGAGTGTAATAACAACTATGACGGATAGGGCTCGCCATACCCCGAATGTACAAGAACCTACAACTCGTGGAAACATACCAAAAGATAAGCCTCGAGAAACGAGCTTCCTAATACGAATCGTGATCCTATGGCGAGGATCAACAACCGATGTACTTTCTACCGCAGATGAACGCACTTCAAGGAGGTCAAGATAACAGTACCAAGTATGTGAAATCAAAATATCAGAAATGAAATCATAGTAGTCTATATAAAACAGAGACATATATGATAACCAAACTACAAGACATAATATGTGCAAATACGCCAAGTCGTGACTCACGCCTCAAAGTCATCACTCAAATATAACTATGGGTCTCATGCCCGCAACATCAATCATGCCCGTGGAACACCTTCCTCATCACGGCAGTTCACGATAACCACACCAAGGAGTACACATGAACACCGTGTCCCACTGTGTCATAAAACCGTGACGGCAAGTACGGCGCTAACTACTGATACCAAAGCCGCATCATCAATCGACCGGGCAAGTACGAAAGCCAACTACCGGATACCAAAGCCGCATCAACAAATCTATATAACCATACCACGGCCGACCTGTGCAAGTACGAAGCCAACTACCAGATACCACCGCGCCACGAAATGGGCGGGCAAGTACGAAGACTAACTACCGATACCAAGCCGAATCACGAGACTTCGCCACAAACTGAACGGGCAAGTACGAAGGCTAACTACCGATACTGCCGAATCACCACGACCTCGGGGGCAATTACGAGCCAACTACCGATACCAAGCCGAATCAAGAAACCTCGGAGAGCTAGTCCATGGAATAATAATCACGTAAGCGCACTGCGGAATGCTCCACACCGCCAGACGCCCAAGTAAGATCATAACAAATCAGCCGCCCTCCATCGAGAGACGCGGTGGTATAGAAATACAATACTAGCACGACAAGGCTATCACACGCAAACATAGGCAAGTTACACACAACTCGTACTTTCATTTTATGTCAAAGTCCAGTTTTTAACCACAAAGTACTTAGTAAGTTAAATTCTTTTTAAAAGATCCATTTCTTTTACAAAGGTCACCCGCCAGTATTATCAAAATAGAGTGACTGACATTTTAAGTAAACCAAAACAACTTCCATACTTTCCTTTTAAACCAAATTAAGATAATACCATGCCCTTTTTTTTAAACCAAAACACTTTCCCTTTTAAAATCAAGTAACAACATTTTTTCCAAAAGTTCAAGTTGCCTAATTTCAATTACTCAAGTCTCTTATTTTGAAAGATTTCACACTGTAGTCTTAATCACTTAACAACGTAATCTCTTTTAAAACAATTTGAGTAACATAAGTCTATGTGAGTAGGTTATACTTCTTTATGACAATCTTATTAAAGCGACCATGATCTAGGAAATGTAATACAATTTTGTCTTATCTTAGCTTCTATGATGGAGGTTTCTACCGGTTTTGATAATAATTAATTAGTCAATACATTTTCCTTTATTAACGCTGCAGTGGTTTGTTCGATACTTATTCTCATTTCCGAAATCAATATAACTTATTCCTTTTTAAAACCCAATTACCCATTTCTCATAAATGCGGTTTCACAACTTTTAACATAAACCAAGTCTGTAGCATTTCACATCAAGTCATTAATAAGTCAAGTCTCTTATCTTTCAAAAACCACAAACTATTTCTTTACCTACATAAAGTTGTTATAACAAACTTCCCATAAAGCCGTTATAACACTTTATGTTTTAAACCAACCTACTTCGTTTATCACACGTACGTCTACCGTTCTACATAGTTCACACAATCATGCTAGAAAAGATAGGAAGAGGTTCACATACCTTGCGACGATTATCGACAAATAGCAAAAAGCTCCAAAGTATCAGAATCCTCGCTAGCCTTTTCCACCCTTCAAGTAGAATACGCCACTCGCAAAGATTTCAACCTATAATGGCCATAAACGCCTATCAACTTCGGATCTCTTCAGAGAACAATTCTAGGTAAACAGCCTTTATTCTACGGAAAATTCAAAGACCTCCCCGAAACCACATAAATCTCCTCCTCTACTCAGGCCCGCTACCAGGCCAACAACTCCCAGGGGATTACACGTCTAACCGAACGTGTTCAATTCTACCCCACATATATACTACACAAGTTCATCAGAATACAAATTCAATGTAAATACAATTCAATCCTTTCCAATATTCATTCTACATATAGTATACTCAACTATACATTACTACAAATACGTAATATCCAATTACAATAGTGGATAAAGATCATTACCTCGATAAGCCCAAAATTATCCAAGATTATATGTCGATCCCGAGCAACGTTTAGCTCCAATTCCTTACGCCCAACCCGCTCCAGCAACCCTTAGAAGTTTCTAAACAACTTCTTTTAACACATAAACTCCAAAAAGTGTATAACACTTAGGCTTTTATTGTGGCAACTCTCGGACAAGGGGTAGTTTTAGTGGCTAGGTTGTTAAATATTTTCTAACTTTTGGTTAATAATCTTCCTAATACACTAAGGAAGAACACTTAAAACTTTAAGAATTTTTGGACAACTTTAGCTCACAAAATCAAGGCAAAGCCGAGAGCTACACTCAAGAGGGAGGGAGTATTTCAAACTTGGAAAACTCTAAGTGTGGATGAATTTTAGTCTTGCACTAAGGGGGTATTTATAGGCCAATCAATGGCCAAGATCAAAGCAAGTGTAAGGTCTAGATTGAGCCATGTGTGTGGGTCCCACTTATCTATCTACTACTCAAAATATCTTCAAGACTTTGACCAAATGTTTTAGACATTTTAAAGGCAAAAAACGTACCAAACATTGACCACCATTTCGTCCAACATTGCCACCTAGGGGTGACACATGTCGCCCTCCTATTGGTCCAAAATATTTCATCTTCCGAAAATATCCGTAATGCCAAAAAAAATCTCGAAAAATAAAGTGGGCCCTACAATCAGAATTCCTCCCATGGCCCCACGTAACCAATTCCGAAAATAAAATTTCATAATTCTCACAATTCCAAAAGTCCGAATACCAAACTGGGAATCCACCCCATTAACGAACCTTTTTCCTTCACAAAATCCGAAACTTTTCCGTCGAAAAATCACATCTTTCTTTCTTTCCAAAATTATCGTATTCTCGCACGCACGCCTTCACATACATACCACGGAACTACGGGTGTAACATTCTCCCCTTAGAAACATTCGTCCCGAATGTTCCTTCTAAGTCTCCCAACATACAAGCTGCAGATAGTCTCCACTACTATACTTACGAAACCAATTGTGCCACCAATGGTCATAATATAACACACGCGAAAAACCCAAATCCAAGCCAACGAGGATTCACCTCTAAGATGAAAAACAACACTAACTCTCACTCCTGGTCCAAAGGATACTCTCTTCGCACCTTCACCTCACAAAAAAAATCACTTCCGACCTCTTAACACACATTCACTTCCTTTCTTACTCGCCGTACCCTTCTCGTACACCCGAATTCTTTCTAGTACACTTACCACACTCCCTTCATCACTTCAGTTTCCAAAACCTTGGAGTCACTACCTCCAAACTTGGTCATCTTACTAGCCTCAAATTCCTTTAAGGCCATTCCCGGCCTTCACGATCCGATTCTGGTCGAACATATCCACGAACTCATACGATGGTTACCTAAACTCGCCTAGCACCCTCGTGACTCTACCATCCGTGAACACTCGAATCGACTCCCACTCATACCGGTTACGAGTTGACCCGCGAATGGTCTCCAACCCACCCATAATCGCGCCAAACTCTTGTTCCCGATCCTAACAATCTTACTAATTCACGTCATGAAAGCTACCACTTCCATCTCACACTACCCATGGAATTATCACACAAAACTCCACGTATACTATGCACTCCGACAAGGGTTAACCGTAAAATCCGTTACTCAAGACGGCCTTACATCTAAGGTCTCAACGGGTAATATTCTAAGGTTCACACCTTCCATGTCCCCATACTTATCCTTTCAACTAACCATGTTTTCTAACTCACAAATAACACAACGCTATCCGTACATAGCACACAATAATAAGATCATCATATCAAGCATACTAAACTCTAGAGGGTTAAGGTTATACCTGAACGATTCAAAATAAGCGATTCAAAGGACCGCTAAAACTGGGATCTTCCACCGCGACCTCTGCCGTGGCCTGCCGGTATATGAACATTGTAACGACCCGTCCCGGGGCCCGTTACTGGTGCCTTATCCCGGGCACCCTAGTGACACAACATCAGAGAGAACCAGCGGAAAATAAAACTTTAAACAAGAAACAAGATATATGATCATAAAACAGGTCAACCCAACGGTTACCTTCCAATAACATATATAAATACAACTCTTACAAAACGAACAGTTTAATCCTTTTTACAAACCCCGCCACAACAAAGATTACATGCACTTCTAAGATTTACAACAACTATGACGACAGGCCCGCCATACCCCGAATGTACAACAACCTACAACTCGTGGAAACACATACCAAAAGATAAGCCTCCGAGAAACGGAGCTTCCCAAAACGCTGAACCGAGATCCTAAGAGCGAGGATCCACGCATCGATGTACTTCTACCGCGGCATGAACGCAGCTCAAGGAGGTCGATAACAGTACCAAGTATGTGAAATCAGAAAATATCAGAATGAAATCATACTAGTCTATATAAAGCAGAGACATGTATGATAACCAAACTACGCTCACAACATAAAAGCAAATATGTCCAGTGACTCACGCCTCAAGTCATCACTCAAATATAACTATGGGTCTCACGCCCACAACATCAATCATGTTCAGATCACGGCCGCATGCCCGAATGCAGACGGTGTAGACATGTCCATGATGCAACAATAATACCAATGCCCTACGGCCACACGCCCCGAATTCTACCTCGTAGACACGCCCATGTGACATCAACAATAATATCGGGTGATCAACTCGCCGCACGCCACATGCCCCTAATTCTACCTCGGTGTAGACATGTCCATGTAACCATAATAACAAGATATCGGTAATCAACCCGCCGCACGCGATGCCCGGAATCGCAGTCGGTGTAGACATGTCCATGTGACATCAACAACAAGACAAGAATCAAAATGGAAACATACCCGTGGAATTCTCCATCACCGCCAAAGACGCCCAAGTAAGTTCTCAACAAGTCGACCGCCTCTATCGAGAGACGCCAGAATACGTAAATACCACACTTGCACAACAAAGGCTATCATCACAAGATAGGCAAGTTTCACAACAACAAGCATAGGCAAGTTTCACAACAACAAGCATAGGCAAGTTTCACAACAACAAGCATAGGCAAGTTTCACACAACTCAAAGTACTTTCATTTTATGCCAAAGTCCTGTTTTTAACCCCAAAGTACTACATACGTTAAGTTCTTTTAAAAGAGATCCATTACTTTTATAAAAGTCACCCGACAATCGTAGTATTAGAATGACCAACCCACATTCCTTTTCAAAATCAAGTAACAACATTCTTTTCCTAAGTTCCAGCTTGCTAGTTTCAATTACTCAAGCTTCTCATTTTCAAATGGTTTCATAGTTCCCAAACTTAATCACTTGATTCCTTTTAGAACAATTGAGTAATATATGTCTTATATGTGAGTAGTTTATTCTTGTTTATAACGATCTTATTACAAAGACCATGATCTAAAAATGTAATATCATTTTGTCTCATCTTAGCTTCTATGCAGATGGAGGTTTCTACCGGTTTTAATACAACACATCAATATTCAATACATTTTCCTTTATTAACGCCGCAGGGTCCTGTCGATACACATTCGATTTCCAAATCAAGAAACATTATCCCTTTAAAACCAAGTACTCATTACTCACGAATGAGGTTTCACACAACATCCACATTAACAAATAAGTTAAGTCTCTTATCTTATAAGATCAAGTCTCTTAACTTCTAACATCAGTAAACCATTTTCACCTACATAAGGTCGTTATAACTAACTTCCCATAAAGCTATTATAACACCCTATGTTTTAAACCAACCAAATCACTTAGCATATGACGCTCACCGCACTACATAGTTCACAACAATCATGCTAAAAAGATAGGAAGAGGTTCACATACCTCGCGACGATTTATCGACAATAAGCAAAATGCTCCAAGTACTACAACCTTGCTAGCCCTTTCCACTCCTCGAGTAGAATACGCTACTCTTAGTACTTTCACCTATAAAGGTCACAAACGTCTATTAACCCCAAAGCACAAGTTTCTATCTTTCTACAGAAAATTGCAAGATTCTCCCCGCAACAGCGTAAATCTCCTCCTCTATCGAGGCCGCCACCAAGCCAACCGTGTGGGTTTACACGCCTAACCTGACGTGTACAATTCTACTCAAGAATACTACACAAGTCATCGCAATACACCCTATGTAAATACGATGGGCTTCTTTATTCTTCAGCTTAAGTCAAAAGACATTGCCGAATACTAAGTATAGTTCCATATATAGTATACTTCAACTATATATTCTAACAAACATGTAATTTCCAATTACAATAGAGGACAAGATAATTACCTCGATAAGCCCAAAATTATCCAAGTTATAATGTCGATCCCGAGCAAGGTTTAGCTCCTACTCCGCGCTCCAAACAACCCTTAGAAGTTCTAACTAACTTCTACTCAAATACTTCAACCAACTATGAAGATTTCCTTGTGGTTTCTGGTTGAGACTAAAGGACAAAATGTAGTATTTCCTGACTTCACGTATAGAGTATCTTTGAATACTACAAGGTACAAGGTTAAGGTATTTTGGGCATTATAACAATACTGAGAGTATTTCTACCAAGAGTGGGTGTATTATACGAAACAACTAGGCTGTGTGGGTACCCCACTGCTAGCACCACAGCTGAGTGGAGGCTCTACCATAAGGCCACTCGAGTGGGGATGAGTTGACGAACTCAACACTAGAGGAGGGAGGGATTTTAGGCTTGAAGGTTTCATTTGTGGATGAAGAGTTCATCAACATAAGTGGGTATTTATAGCAAAACCAAAGGCCAACCAACGGCCAAGATCTGCATGTTGCAAGGCAAGTGTAAGGCCAAGATCAAGCCAAGTGCACCCTAACTCCTACTCCACAAAACATTGCACCAAACAAGCCACAAACAAGGCCAAAACAAGGCACAAAACAAGGCACCAATAGGACACAAAACGTGAGCCAAAAGATCAAGCCAAACGTGAACCACTTCGCAAGACTGACGCCCACTGCTTCCAATGCGAGGGTGACACACGTCACCCTCCCGTTGGTCCAAAATGTTTCGCCTCTCGGAAAATCCGAAAAATTTAAAAAGGACTTAGCCGAATTTTCCTCGCAAGTTATGTAAAACGCTTTCGAAAAACGACTTAACCAAAGTGTTGTGCACAAATGTCATTCTACTAAGCCACTAGCGGGGTGACACGTGTCACCCTCCTATTGGCCCAAAATAAAACATCTTCCAAAATATCCACGATGGCCAAAATCTCAAAACAAAGTGGGTTCTACAAAACCGTAAATTTCTCCGTGGGCCCCACGTGACCATTTCCAAAATAAAATCTCAAAATTCTAATATAATCTATGAAGTCCAAATACCAAACTGGGAATCCAATTCCCATTAACGAACCTTTTCCTTCACAAAACCGGAAACTTTTCCGTCGAAAACTCACATCTTTCTTTCTTTTCAAAATTTCTCGCTGCACTCGTGACGCACGCCTCACATACATACCCTGCAACTACGGGGTATAACATTCTTCCCTCCCTAGAAACATTCGTCCCGAATGTTCCTTCTCAAGTCGGATAACGATAAAGTTCCTCTAACAAGTTGCCGACGCCACAGCTTGGCCACGAACTAACACACGTTCTCTTCTCCCTAACTCGTTGTACTTTCTCGAACACTCGAACTCTTTCTAGTATCCGTACCACACTTCCGTCAATGCTTCTGTTTCCAACCTTTGGAGTTACTACCTCCAAACTTGGTCATCATACTAACTTCAATCTCCCATAAGGCCATTCCCGGCCTCCACGATCCGCTTCTGGTCGAACATATCCACCAACTCATACGATGGTCATACAAACTTGGGCCTAGCATCCTCGTGACCCTACCACCGCATGACCACCTAATCGACCCACCCCAAACCGGTTACGGTTGACCCAAATGGTCCTCAACCCGACCCCAACCGCGCCAAACTCTTGTTCCCGATCCGAACAATCTTACTAATTCACATCATGAAAGCTACCACTTCCATCTCACACTACCCACAGACTTATCACACAAATAAATCCCACGTATACTACTACTCTGATAAGGGTCAAAAATAAATCTTTAACTCAAGACGACCTTACCCTAAGGTCTCGGGCCGTGACATAGTCTAAGGTTCACACTTACCATGCCCCCATACGTATCCTCCCAACTAAGCATGTTTTCTAACTCACAATTAACACAACGCTATTCGTACATAGCACACAATAATGAGACCATCATAACAAGCATACCAAAACTCTAGAGGGTTAAGGATATACCGGCTACCGCTCCACTCTAATCATAGCCCACCGCAGGCGATAATCGTAGGGCGATGAACCAGCCATCGATCCGTAGGTCGAGTCGTAACATCCGTGCTACCCTTGGTCGGACGCTCGCAAATGGCCTCGCTGCCGCAAAATAACAAGCTCCCCGCACCACGACACTTCAAATGCGGTCTACCACATCGACCACACCGAGGGTGGGTGACCGATCCGCCAACACCCTTACTTCCTCGAAACTCAACCTCGAGCCCGACCGCCCCGAATACTCAAGGTTGTGGAGGACCACTCGACCGGGCGAGGTACAAAATTAGTATCGCCGAGGCGGTCCGCCTCGAAAGTCACCAAAGGACCGTTGTTCGCCCTCTTCGCCGATTCGTCATTCCGCCGACCTCTCCGTGCCTCACATCCCCAGATGAGCTCGCACGCGGCAATGTCCATGCTCCAAGAGCTACTCCCGAACATGCCTCGACATGTAATCATCGAGCCTCAGAATATATCGGTGCACTCGATCCTCCATACTAGCTACCAACGCTGGACGCATCGCCAATGAGTCGAACTCCACATTGTACTCCGAACCGCACGCCGCTCGTTCTAAGCATCAAAAATTTGCCCGCGTGCCTCCTCATCCGCGGAGGCAAGAAGTGCGTGAGGAAAGCCCCAAAACTCATCCCATACTGCTGGAGTGCATGCTCTCCCGGAAAGCTCCCATGAATCAAACCAATCGATCGCGTATCACGCACCGATGCGAACCAAAGGTCACGACTCTCTCAAGCCTTGATCACCCGCACGATCCGTCAGAATCGCTTGATGAACTCCTCGCGATCATCCTCGTGCCTCACCCATAAAACTCGCGCTACAACTCGTAAAGTCTCGTAGCCTCAAACTATTCGCCGGGGTGAACCATCGTGCATCGAATCGAATCGCCAGATTCACTTATCTCATATTCGCCACGACTCGCCAAGAATCGCCATCTCTTGTAACCCATCTCTCCGCCTGCATCGGGACCGAGGCTCGTGTATCGCGTCTCGCAGCCTATTGCCGCGCTCTAACCTCTCTGGCCGGCGGCGCCACAAAGCCCGCCGTCAAGCACAACCTCGTGTATCGCGGGCTCGCGCTCGACTTCTATGTATCTCACTAGCGGTTCCTCGGATGTCTTGCCCTTCGTGGCTCGCTGTTGCGCGGAGGCATAATCGTAAAACGAGACACGCCGAGGGTCCAACTTACAACACCTTTCTAAGGCACGATCTCGTAATGAGAAGAATGGAAACCAATCCTAAATGTCTCAGCCTCGATTATAGATGTGGTGCACAACACATCGATAATCAAGACTCTACTAGACACGGTCAGTAGACACTTTCCGAGGATTAATCGCTCGATACCACTTTTGTAACGACCCGCCCCGTGGGTCTGCATCGTGCCTTATCGGGCACCCTAGTGACACAACATCGAGAGAACCAATGGAAAATAAAACTTTAAACAAGAAACAAGATATATGATCATAAACAAAGTCAACCCAACGGTTACTTCCAATAACATATATAAATACAACTCTTACAAAACGAGCAGCTTTAATCCTTTTTTTACAAACCCCGCCACACAAATAAAGCATGCACTCTAAGATTTACAACAACTATGACGGACAGGTCTCGCCATACCCCGAATGTACAACAACCTACAACTCAGTGGAAACACATACCAAAAGATAAGCTCCGAGAAACGAGCTTCCCAAAACGTCAACCGAGATCCTAAGAGCGAGGATCCACGACCGACGATTTCTACTGCAGATGAACGCACTTCGAAGGAGGTCAAGACAACAGTACCAAGTATGTGAAATCAGAAAATATCAGAATGAAATCATACTAGTCTATATAAAGCAGAGACATGTATGATAACCAAACTACAGCTCACAACATAAAAGCGACATGTCCCGGTGACTCACGCCTCTAGTCATCACTCAAATATAACTATGGGTCTCACGCCCACAACATCAATCATGTTCGCATCACGGCCGCATGCCCGACTCGCAGACGGCAGACATGTCCATGATGCAACAATAATACCAATGCCCCACGGCCACACGCCCGAATTCTACCTCGCCAGACACGCCCATGTGACATCAACAATAATATCCGGGTGATCAACTCGCCGCACGGCCACATGCCCCGAATTCTACCTCGGTGTAGACATGTCCATGTAACCATAATAACAATATATCGGTAATCAACTGCACGCCGCACGTCGCCGAATATCGTGACGGTGTAGACATGTCCATGTGACATCAACAACAAGACAAGAATCAAAATGGAAACATACCGTGGAATTCTCCATCACCGCCAAAGACGCCCAAGTAAGTTCTCAACAAGTCGACCTTCTATCGAGACGCCAGAATACGTAAATACCACACTTGCACAACAAAGGCTATCATCACAAGCATAGGCAAGTTTCACAACAACAAGCATAGGCAAGTTTCACAACAACAAGCATAGGCAAGTTTCACAACAACAAGCATAGGCAAGTTTCACACAACTCAAAGTACTTTCATTTTATGCCAAAGTCCGGGTTTTTAACCCCAAAGTACTACATACGTTAAGTTCTTTTAAAAGAGATCCATTACTTTTATAAAAGTCACCCGATACCCGTAGTATTAGAATGACCAACCCACATTCCTTTTCAAAATCAAGTAACAACATTCTTTTCCTAAGTTCCGCTTGTCTAGTTTCAATTACTCAAGCTTCTCATTTTCAAATGGTTTCATAGTTCCCAAACTTAATCACTTGATTCCTTTTTAGAACAATTGAGTAATATATGTCTTATATGTGAGTAGTTTATTCTTGTTTATAACGATCTTATTACAGCAGCCATGATCTAAAAAATGTAATATCATTTTGTCTCATCTTAGCTTCTATGCAGATGGAGGTTTCACCGGGTTTTAATACAACACATCAATATTCAATACATTTTCCTTTATTAACGCTGCAGTTGGTCCTGTCGATACACATTACGATTTCCAAATCAAGAAACATTATCCCTTTAAAACCAAGTACTCATTACTCACGAATGAGGTTTCACACAACATCCACATTAACAAATAAGTTAAGTCTCTTATCTTATAAGATCAAGTCTCTTAACTTCTAACATCAGTAAACCATTTTCACCTACATAAGGTCGTTATAACTAACTTCCCATAAAGCTATTATAACACCCTATGTTTTAAACCAACCAAATCACTTAGCATATGTACGTCTACCGTACTACATAGTTCACAACAATCATGCTAGAAAAGATAGGAAGAGGTTCACATACCTCGCGACGATTTATCGACAATAAGCAAAATGCTCCAAGTACTACAACCTGCTAGCCCTTTCCACTCTCGAGTAGAATACGCTACTCTAGTACTTTCACCTATAAAGGTCACAAACATCTATTAACCCCAAAGCACAAGTTTCTATCTTTCTACGTAAAATTCGGCAAAGACCTCCCCGCAACAACAGAAATCTCCTCCTCTATCGAGGCCGCCACTAAGCCAACTGTGGGTTTACACGCCTAACCTGGACGTGTACAATTCTACTCGAATACTACACAAGTTCATCGCAATACACCCTATGTAAATACCTGATTCGATTCAGCTTTATTCTTCAGCTTAAGTCAAAAGACATTGCCGAATACTAAGTATAGTTCCATATATAGTATACTTCAACTATATATTCTAACAAACATGTAATTTCCAATTACAATAGAGGACAAGATAATTACCTCGATAAGCCCAAAATTATCCAAGTTATAATGTCGATCCCGAGCAAGGTTTAGCTCCTACTCAGGCGCCCAAACAACCCTTAGAAGTTCTAACCAACTTCTACTCAAATACTTCAATCAACTATGAAGATTTCCTTAGGGTTTCGGTTTGAGACTAAAAGGACAAAAGGTAGTATTTCCTGACTCACGATGAGGTATCTTTGAATACTACAAGGTACAAGGTTAAGGTATTTTGGGCATTATAACAATACTGAGAGTATTTCTACCAAGAGAGGGTGTATTATACTAAACAACTAGCAGTGGGGTACCACGTTAGCACCACAAAGGGAGTGGAGGCTCTCGACCATAAGGCCACTCATGGGGATGAGTTGGACGAACTCAACACTAGAGGAGGGAGGGATTTTAGGCTTGAAGGTTTCATTTGTGGATGAAGAGTTCATCAACATAAGGGGTATTTATAGCAAAACCAAAGTGCCAACCAACGGCCAAGATCTAGCCAAGTGCAAGGCAAGTGTAAGGCCAAGATCAAGCCAAGTGCACCCTAACTCCTACTCCACAAAACATTGCACCAAACAAGCCACAAACAAGGCCAAAACAAGGCACAAAACAAGGCACCAATAGACACAAAACGCGAGCCAAAAGATCAAGCCAAAACGTGAACCACTTCGCGCACTCGACGCCCACTTGCTTCAATGTGAGGTGACACATGTCACCCTCCCGTTGGTCCAAAATGTTTCGCTCTCGGAAAAATCCGCAAAATTTAAAAGGACATAGCCGGAATTTTCCTCGCAAGTTATGTAAAACGTTTCGTCGAAAAACGACTCTAACCAAAGTTGTGCACAAATGTCATTCTACTAAGCCACCTAGGCGGGGTGACACGTGTCACCCTCCTATTGGCCCAAAATAAAACATCTTCCAAAATATCCACGATGGCCAAAATCTCAAAACAAAGTGGGCCTACAAAACAGTAAATTTCTCCCGTGGCCCCACGTGACCATTTCCGAAAATAAAATCTCAAAATTCTAATATAATCTATGAAGTCCAAATACCAAATCTGGGAATCCAATTCCCATTAACGAACCTTTTTCCTTCACAAAAACCGGAAACTTTTCCGTCGAAAACTCACATCTTTCTTTCTTTTCAAAATTTCTGCCGTACTCTCGTACGTACGTCCTCACATACATACCCTGCAACTACGGGGTATAACAAACATCCTGCCTCGCTATTGAATGTGAAGAACCTGCAACTGATCCCGTAGTATGTGCTATCCCACTAGTGCCACCTGCCTGACAGCCGTGATAACGGCCCCGCCGCCGCATGTAAAGCAAACTCCCAAACGAGCATGACACTCCCCCTTATGGATTTTACCGCAAAGGCCACACTGAGTTAAGGGTGGCCTCATCTGGCCAACACCACTACTCCCCCGAAACTCAACCCTCGAGCCCCGACCGCTTCCCCGAATACTCCCGACGCCTCAAGATCGCGAGGACCACTCGAATCGGATGAGGTATATATTCGATCACTGCGAGGTCGCCGCCTCGAAAGTTACTAAAGGACCCTGCTGTCTTGGCCCTCTTATGCTGATCCTGGTCCCTACGTCGGTCTCTACGTTCCTCCATCCCCTCTTTACCTCCTCAACGACGGAAGACTCGGCAACCTCTCGGATCTAAACTTCATTAACCTTGGAAACAAATAATCGAACCCCTAGGCTCTGTGAATCGAAGAATCTCACGGACCACGCCCGCCTATCCGCTGCCCATCCGCATACTACCCTTAGATCCGCGACTAAGAGTATCTTTAATCGCTTGGCTTTCCACGGTGGTATAGGATATCGATATCACAATCCTTGAATAACTCTAACCACCGTCATTGCCGCAAATTCTACCGTCACCGCAGATATATCGGAGGCTTTTGGTCCGCACAAATATCCACATGAAGTCTATATATACGCCATGCCCCCAAATCTTCAAGGCATGATTTAACCGCCACACTCTAAATCTAAGTGGCGTAATTTCTTTCCCCGCTTCCCTAACTACCGGAAAACATAGGCTCTATCTTATCAAGTCATACAAGACACAACCTAGCCCAACACCCAACGTGCTATCATAATAACCTAACCTCTAGTCTTTCGGAGGATTAGAATCGTAGTCGAGTCAACTTATCTTCCAATAATCGTAGCCTTTCTCATTCTGCGAAATGTTCGGTATCCTTAATCTCACTTATGGTTCTGCTTTCCTTTCTCTTGCACCAAACTTGGTCACTAAACTTAGATTTGATTCCTTTGCTTGCCCCATGGCTAAGACTTCCACAATCACAATTTAGGGGGATTTCTGATCTCGTAAAGGAGTAACCCCATTTGCCTTTACAAGTTGGTAGAGCCTATAGCTATGTGTTACCACATTTCCTAAATGTTCTTACTTCCCATTATTTACTAATGGTCTTTACACTAGTCCGGGTAGTCATATCTCGTGCAACTTACATAACCATAGTCGTATTCTCCTTTATCATTCCGCCATATCCTTACCTTAGGCTTATTATTAGCAAAAGTATTTCTATCTTGATTCATAATCGCATAGCTTCACAAGCGCATAACCTGCATTTATATCTTTACGATACTCCCCCGACCAATTCGTACGTCGTTCTTAATTTCCCCAACACAACACTTTTCCCACGGTTATCCACAACTGTGACCTATGGCATGACGATACTGAAGACTTTACCAGTCTCATATCCTTTGTCTAACAACATTGGTACACGCAACCCCATAATACGTAAATCTGTCCTTTTACGTGGGGGAGAGAACTTATCTCCCTTACTTAAACTTTCCTTGGAGTCACAACCCTAATCACAGGGTCCTCTCGCGGTCCAGTAAATATCTAATCATCACGCACCTCCTTAAAGTCATGTAGATTTTCAAAACCTACCAAAGATGCCTCACTTTCCGCCAAAGACTGCATTTATTTTATTCTTGCCTTGTACATTTTCCCGAAATTATCCGGCGTCGTGGCCCCGACCGCCACACCAAACCAACTCCAAGTACCTCCAAGGGCACTTAACATAAATTCCTTCAAATTCAATTATTACTTACTTTCGTCAATTTACCTCAAGTGAACAAGTCACACGGACTTAAAAAGAAAAACAATGATGCCAAAAAGGAAGGATAATTCATCGTTACTACCACTTCTCTTCTTTTACATCGATAATCACCACTGTAAAACAGAATCGAGCCAATCTCTCTGCAATAACGCTTGGCATAACAAGAGGCCAACTAGCCCGCACTCATATTGACCTCAATGTCCGTCATAACAGCTCTACTAGGTCTGCTAGGTCCAACGATCAGACGTTACCGCAACTATTATCTACTCGCCGCCTACCACCCAACACTCACTGTAGTCACCTCGAAAGGTCCTCATGGATTCAGCTTTATTTCTTTACACTTGGTTGCTCTTTTTTTTTCACCGGTCGTACTCTTCCGCATTTCCAAACTTATACTAGCATACGACATAAATTCCATACTAATTCGCCTCCACTCTTTGAGTTACTAAATTAAACAATACAAGCCCCATTCCGGCTCACAACCTGGTTCCGGTGGAACATGTCCACGAACCCGTAAATGATTAACTAAACTTGGGCCTTGCACTCGTGACTGCCACGAGCGGACTACTACCAACTGATCCCATTTCATTTCAAGCTATGGGGCGACCCTTAATAGGTCCCCAACCCGACTCGGCGTCGTATTTAACTCTTTTCCTTGGTTTGTCTTAACTTTTTACTACCCGAGAAGGCCTTATATACCTAAGGTCCCGGTGGTTATCACATTCTTAGGCTTGCAATTTCCATGCTCCATGCCTACCTTATCAGTCCCCCCGTAAACGGGTACAAAACTTATCGTAATACCATAATCGTGTTGTCTTGACCACAACAACCATACTTACTCCATACAGATCTCACCCGTACCATTTTCGAAATCCTACTACGTAACTCAATCTATTAACATAGTCTTCCATTAATTCCCTTAATAATAACTTCTTAAGGGTCCATTTCCTTCTCAGACAGCTCATCATTTCCTAATTATCTCAATTTAGTACAAAAACCTTGATGAGAATTCATTAAACTGTTTCATACCTTCCCGGTATTTATTTAGTCCTTACCAAATCCTGGTAATCTAAAATCATTCTAGGCAACACGCGTCTGACCCTCATACATAAATCCGTATAGTTGTATGTCACAATACCAACTACAAACATTACCAACCTGGATACGCAATCCACCTAATCTTTCCTGGGTCACTACTGCCTTTCTCGTAGCTGCAATCAACATAACATGTTAGGGAGAGACGACCCTAACCGCACAGCTCTATCGCACGATCCTAGAGTGAGAAGGATGGAAACCAATCCTAAATGTCCTGCAGCCTCCTGATTATAGATGTGGTGCACAACACACCGATAATCAAGACTCTACTAGACACGGTCTGTTGACACTTTCCGAGGACTAACTGATCTGATACCACTTTTGTCACGACCCGACCCCGGGCCCGCGACTGGTGCCCTACCTGGGCACCTCTTTCGGTACACATCAGAGAATAGCAGCAGAACATACACAACTGATAAAATGCTTAAACATAAAATAACAACAGGCTAGCCGATAAGGCCACCTTCCGTAAACTATACAAATAAAATAGTACATTTTTTTTTCTTTACAACCCAAACCACAATGTGACTACGCACTATAAGAATAACAACTCAAGTGACAGGGCCCCGCCATACCCCGAATGTACAACAACCGACAATACCGTAGATAAGCCTAATAAAGGAGCTTCAACACCAACAGTTGATCCTAAGAGCGAGGATCGAACATGTACTCTACTCATGCGGCGTGAACGCACTTCAAGGAGGTCGAGACAACATGTACCAAATATGTGAAATCGAAAGCATCAGAATGAAATCATAAGTCTATAATAAAATCGAGATGTATGATAACTCAATTAACGACACAAAGGCCTTACTAACAATGAGTAATCAAAAGTATACTTACAACATAAAAATAGAAAGCTCGCGATCAAAGCAGACCACCCGCCGCAGATCATTAAGCAATCCTACTCGGGACTATTTCACCCGTGATAGTCGTGTGGACCCGCATGAGGTATTCCTCGCATAGGTTGTACCCGCCCGCATGGGACTATTTCACCCGCATAAGCCCATAAGGACTCGCATGAGGTATTCCTCGCATCATGGGTAGCAAATCCACGGAACTGGTGGTATAACGATCTTGGGGATTTACCCCTCATTTATACTCTTACCACAAGGCGGTGGTATAACGATCTGGGGTTTACCCCTCATTTATACTCTTACCGTGGAGAAGGTGGTATAACGATCTTGGGGGTTTACCCCTCATTTATACTCTTACCCTATCTCAACCGGCCATCATACATAACATAAGCCCTACCGGCTTATCATACATAACATAAGCACTACCGGCTTATCATACAATAAATAAGCAAGTTAAGAAATCCCCCTAACTTCCTATTAGCCGTATTCATATACACTCTCATTTTAGTTTACTTAAGGCACTAACGTGTCATTATAAATCCGGGAGTTTTAACCCAAAGTACTACGTACTTCTATTCTTTTAAAATAACTCATTTTCATATAAAACTTCCAAGATACTAATAACCGTAGTATCAAGTCATAACTACATTTTAAGACAAGTCTCAACACCTTTTTAGAAAAATACATTTTCGGGCTTCTAAATCAAGTGACTTCTTTCTTTTAAAACCTTAAGCAATTGATGCCTTTAAATCAATTTGCCTTTCGTTATTTCAAGTCATTTAACATACTTAGATTACTTAGAGTAAACCACTCTTTTTAACTTCCCATAAAGCTATTATTACCAACTTCCCATAAAGCCGTTATACTATCTTTATACATTAGCAACTTACATACTTCTTTATAACCAAGAGACTTAAACTTTCCAACAAAACAAGTATCAATAATACTTTCAACATACTTAAAGTCTCTTATCTTTTGAAAACCAAGATATCCTTAATATTTAAACAAGTGAGTTAATTTCCTAACTCAAATCAACTTGGACATTCTTAAAATAATCCAATGATATCAAATGGACCTAGATTGTCAAAAACTTGAACGTCTACCGTACTATACATTTACAACTTATTCATGCTCAAGAGATAAGAAAGTTCCACATACCTTTTCGGTTTAATCCCCTTGCTAAGTCCAATTCGCCGTACGTAGTATGTCAACCTATAATGACCATAGTACGTCTATTAACTTCTTACTTCAAACGTAGAATATTCCAAGTGCAAAGTCACTAAATTCTACGGAAAATCGGACAGCACTTCCTTTGTTTCTACATACTTTGCCACCTTTTTCAAGGCCGAATTCAATAACCAAACACGCCACATTTAAGGCCCAACAAAGTAGTTAACAATAGGGGATTACACGCTTAATCAAGACATGTAAAATTCTGCCCCACAATATATAACAAACTAGTCTAAACTACAATGTCAATTCGGCAATTAGGGAAACAATACCAATTCTTCTTCTAATTTCTTTTCAATCCAAGTTGTTTAGTATAACATGTTATAAGGCCGCAATTGATTATAACAACTATAATCTTCAAGTAGCTAGCATGCGACGATTCTAATTATCGACCAAATTGTATTTCAATTTCAAAAGGCTAAACATGTCATTTTCGGTTTTAGGCTTCTACAATCCATAACACTTATCAATCTTTAATACATAAACTTCATGCTAGTCAAAACGTAAGGCTACAACAATATGTAATCTTATACACTTAAGAGAACAAGATTGTTACCTTAGTGAGCCTTAATCCACTTCAAGATCCGAAGTCGCCTCCTAGCAACTTAGAGCCTCTCCTTGACATTCCAATCTGCCACTTGAAGCCCTTAGAAGATCACAAACAACTTTCCTTCAATCCTCAAACCAAACCTAGGAAAGTGACTAGGTTTTCGCCTTCGACTAATACGAAAACGCCATTTTTCCGGGATATTTCTATTGAGATACCCTTACAAAACCCTTAGGAACCTTGGTTTAAAGTGGGCAGATTATTGGACAACAATTGAAATTTTTTGCCTTGGTAATGTGCCCAAACCCGAGAGCAACACAACAAGAACAAGAGTTCTTCCAATTTTTTCTAAGTGTTAAGCCTTGTCTTGCTACTAAGGATGATTATTTAACCAAATGGAGGGTTAAGATTAGAACACTTGTGTGGTTTGGATGAGATTCATTTAAATATCAAGCTATGTGGGGTCATTGACTTGGTCAATGTTCTCAAGCTCTTAGCCTAGCAAGACTTTCATCTTAAATATGGTCAAATGACCATTCCACCCATGCACATTTCGTCCATGACCATAAAGGGGGTGACACGTGTCGCCCTCCCGTTCGTCGCAATATTTCGTTTTCCGACATTTCCATAATTCCGATAATTTTTTACTCGTCTCAAATCTTAACATTTTTGAGTTCTTACGTACGTTCTTATAAACATATCCTGAAATTCTGGGGTGTAACATAGGTAATGATAACAACCACCATAACCATTGAATCCGACAACACCAAAACTGTCCACAATCGGCTAACATGCCAAGACTGTGACATGTACTTCTTAATCTTCATTCTTTTTAATCACAAGTTCATCCATTAATTACTACAACATGTAATATCCAATTACTTCAAGAGGAGGAATAATTCTTACCTTAAATATGCCCAAAATAATCCACTTAAAGTTGGTCCATAGTTTAGTCTTAGCTCCTTATTCTTCAAGTTCCAATCACACACATGAATCTAATACAAGTTTGTAACCATCTTTCCTTTTTGTTTTACTTCCAAAAAGTTGAAGAACACACTAGGGTATCAAGATTACTACACACGGCCCAAATAGTTTTGGAAGGTTTAGAGAGTTTATCTTGGCTCAACACTTGATTAGTGTTCTTAAATTAGGAGAATAATCAACTCTTGTTCTTCCCTTGGCTATTGGTGTTCTCGAAAATAACAGGGAGAAGAGAGGTTTTGGATGATGAAGATATTATGCCAAGTCTCTAAGTCTTGCTATCACCTCTCTTATATAGATGAAGTCTTACAAGTGGAGGGGGACATAAGTGATCCACTTGTCTTGATGAAAATATCTCACAAATATCCTCCACACTTGTCCACTTGGATGAAAATATCTTTCACACTTAGTCATTGTCCACCCAATTTCGAACTCCCCCCTCCCACACTTAGTCACTCTTGCTATACATATACATACATATATAGAGTTTTTCTACACAAGTGGGGAGGGACACATGTCACCCTCCTATTCACCCATAATTCTCTTCACAAAATATTAATCCAACACTTAGCCAAAATACTTAAAATTTTCGAACCCCCCCCCCCCCCAAATTGTGAAATTTTGACGGGCCTCATATTATCAATTCCATTACTTCATAATCCAATACTAAGCCCATAAATTCACATTAGGGAATCTAACTTCGAGTTAATAATTTTTTTGTCTTCACATTTTTCCGAAATTTTTCCGGAGGAAAAAGTAATCATACTATCCTTCCAATATTCAAACCTTAGTTCCTTAAGTACGTTCTCATATTAATGCCTTGGAATTACGGGGTGTAACATCCTTCCCCTCTTAGAAACATTAGTCCCAAATGTTCATAACAGGTTTTAAGCTAAACGGATTTCGGCATAGTCTCCTTTACTATCCTCAACAAGACTATATATGCCACAATATATATATATATATATATATATATATATATATTATCAATACACTTACGTATCATCGATACGTGGAAGACCGGATGGACCGCTTCCAAATCAAATGGTAGATCCAACTCATAGGCAACCTTGTCTACCCTACGAACAACCTGGTAAGGCCCAATGTACCTCGGGCTAAGATTCACCTTCTTACAAAATCTCATCACACCCTTCATGTGTGATACCTTCAAGAATACCCAATCATCCAGCTGAAACTCTAAGTGTCGACGTCGATTATCTGCATACGACTTCTGTCGACTCTGGGCAGCTAATAATCTCTCCTGGATAAGCTTTACCTTATCCACAACTTGCTGAACTATGTTTGGGCTGAGTAACTTAGTCTCGCCCATATCAAACTAACTAATAGGTGACATGTACCTCCTCCCATATAAGGCCTCATGCGGGGCCATCAGAATGCTAGTATGGGAACTATTTGTTATACGCAAACTCAACGAGTGGTAAATGATCCTCCCAGCTACCCCTGAAGTCCATAGTATCATCCTCAATACATATGTCACGCCCCGAACCCCCGGCCCGTGACTGGTGCCCTACCTGGGCACCCTTCTGCCAAACTGACATAAGTAAATCGCGGAACTAAATAACACCTCATTTTTTTTTCTTTAAAACCAACGAACATGCAAGGGCAAAGCCGACAAGGCTGCCATATAATATACATAATAAAAATCACTACATTGTACATGAGTCCAATCCCACATATGAATACAAACCTCTAAGAGTTTTACTGAACTATGACGGGACAAGGCCCCGTACTCCATAATCGTAAAAGCACATCAAGGATCTATACCAAAATGATAAAATCCTGAACAGGTGGAGCTATCTAAAAACTCGGAGCAGGGTCCTACACCTTCAGATCACCAAACTGCGTACCTAAACTTGCGGCATGAACGCAGCCCCCCGAAGGAGGTCAGTACGAAGAATGTACCAAGTATGTGAACGATGAAATCAGAAAGGAGATCACACGCCACATATAAAGCAGAGACATGTATGATAGCCAAACTTGAAGACACAATACATAAACAAATATGTCAAATCAGGGACGCATGCCCTCAAAGTCATTACTCAAATATAACCATGGGTCTCACGCCCATAACATCAATCATGCCCGTGGAATCCTTCCTCACTGTCGGCAATCCATGATATAATATAACATTAATAAGCACACTGAACCTTGCAATCATGAGAGTAATGCAATCCTTTTTACCTTTTTAAGTTATACTTTTAACAATGAGACCAACTGTTCCACTTTAAGTCATACACACATCGCACTTTTCATTAATGAAATCACTACCGCTTTCAAAACACGGGCGTCGTGCGCCAGCTGTGGTCAACCACCCTCTGTGTTATAATGCAACCTATCATAGGACTATTTCACCCGCTTAGGTCATGTGGACCCGCAATGAGTCATCGGTACACGATACTCGCATGACGGATAGCTAATCCATGGCTTATATATATATCCCGAGAATTTAACACAGAGTCAAATCACCACCGTGAGTGTGTACCACTCACCCTCATGGGGAGTTAACCCATGGTATCCTTGAAACAAGTTGTCGGCCCTTTATGGAGGGACGCGGAGATGTGGAAATGTTACACCCCGTAGTTCCAGGGTATGTATATGAGGATGTACGTACGAGAATACGACATTAAAATTGGAAAGGAAGAAAGATGTGATTTTTCGATGGAAAAGTTTCCGAACTTCGTGAAGGAAAAAGGTTTATTATTGAGAATTGGATTCTCAACTTTGGTATTTGAGACTTTAAGAATTTATAAGAATTATGGAATTTTATTTCCGGAATTGGTCACGTGGGGCCCACGGGAGAAATTTACGGTTTTGTGAGGCCCACTTTGTTTTCGAGATTTTTGGTATTTCGGATATTTTTCGGAAGATGAAATATTTTGGACGAGTAGGGGGCGACACGTGTCACCCCCATGTGGCCATGTTGGCCGAATATTGATGAACAAGTGTCCCTTGGACGTTTTCTTGGAGACATGTTGTTATACCCCGTATTTCCCGAGTATGTACGTAAGGACGTACGTAGAAAATTCGAATTTGAGGATTAGGCTTGGCCGAATTTATTTGTTCACAACACCCGGTTAGAGTCGTTTTTCGACGAAACGTTTTCACAGCTTTCGTAGGGAATTTCCCTATGTCATTTATAATTTTATGAATTTTCCGAGAGACGAACATTTTGGACCAACGGAGGTGACATGTGTCACCTCACATTGGCCTGAGGGCGGTAATGGTGACGAAAAAGAGAGCTTTAGTTGGTAGGATATTTTGTGCAAGTTGTGTGGTAGATGGATAAGGTACACATGGTGGAAATCTAGCCCTACACTTGCTATACACTGATGCATCTTGCCATTGGTTGGCCTTTGCTTGACCTATAAATACCCCACCCTTTGGAAGACTTCTTCATCCAAAAATCTTCCTAAGTCTTGAAGTTCTCTTCCTCCCTCCTCTTGTAGTCTGGCCCACCACACCCCTCCCCTGAGAGCCCTCGCCGAGAGCCACCCTCCCTCTGTGGTGTTTTTAGTGAGGTACCCCTAGCCTAGTTGCTTTGATAATACCCCTTTGTGGTGTAGAAATACTCTCCTAGTATTGTTGTAATGTCCAAATACCTCGCCCAAATACCTTGTAGTATTCCCAAGGTTACACGTATACAAGCCCAGAAATACCGTTATACTTTCCCTCACCACCAAAACGAAACCCTAAGGAAATCTTCACCCGTTGTTGAAGTTGTAAGTAGAAGTTGGTTAGAACTTCTAAGGGTAGTTTGGAGCGGGTTGAGCGCACGGAGTTGAGCTAAACCTTGCTCGTGAGCGACTTTAAACTAGGATAATTTTGGGCTTATCGAGGTAAATATCTTGTCCTCTATTGTAATTGGAAATTACATATTGTTGAATATATAGTTGAAGTATACTATATAAAGAACTGAACGTAGTAGTCGCAATGTCTTTTGACTTAAGCCCGAATAATACTTACAGCAATGTCTCGCGACTTAAGCCCGAATTTAAATAAGAGAACCGAATCAGAATTACATAGGATCAGACATGAGACTTGTGTAGTAGTACCGTGGAGTAGAATTGTACCCGTTAGGGTTAGATGTATAACCCCCCCCTGGTTGGCTTGATAGCCGGCCTCGATAGAGGAGGAGATTAACGCTGTTGCGGGGGGGGGAGGTGCTGCCGAATTTTCTGTAGAAATATGGAACTTGTGTCTAAAGATATTAATAGCGCCAGTGGCCTCTATAGGTTGTAGTACTACGTGGAGTGATCCGCTGATCGAGAGTGTAGCGCGGTTTGAGGTACTGAGCGTTTTGCTTTTTGTCGATAATCGTCGCGAGGTATGTGAACCTCTTCCTATCTCTTCTAGCATGATATGTGTGAACTATGTAGTACGGTAGACGTACATGTGCTAAATGTATTTGATTGGTTTAAAACATAAAGTGTTATAACGGCTTTATGGGAAGTCGGTTATAATAGCTTTATGTGGATAAGCAAATACCTTGTGGTTTTTAAAAGTGGTAACCGATTTGAATAATAAGCGCTTGATATGTGTTAATAAAGAACTTGAAGTATTTCAAAAGATTTATGAATCGTTTTGAAAGAATGAGTATTACTTGGTTTTGAAAGCTTAAGAGTTATACTAGCTTTTTGGGAAGTTAGGTATAACGGATTAAGAATGTTTTACTAATATTAGAAGTTAAGAGACTTGATCTTATAAGATAAGAGACTTAACTTATTTGTTTTAATGTGGATGTTTGTGTGAAACCTCATTCGTGAGTAATGAGTACTTGGTTTTATTTAAAGGGATAATGTTTTCTGATTTGGAAATCGAATGTATCGACAGCACCAACGCGGCGTAAATAAAGGAAAATGTATTGAATAATGATGTATCGTATTAAAACCAGTAGAAACCTCCATCCGCATAGAAACTAAGATGAGACAAAATGATATTACATTTCCTAGATCATGGTCGCTTAATAAGATTGATTATAAACAAGAATAACCTACTCACATATAAGACATATGTTTCTCAAAACGTTTAAAGGAGAATTATGTTTTAAAGGATTAAAACTATGAACTACTAAACCTTTTCTAAAATGAGAAACTTGAGCATTTGTAATTAGGCAAACCGAACTTTAGGAAAAGAAAGTTGGTACTTGAGTTTAAAAAGAAAGTGTTACGGTTTACTTAATAATGTGAATCACTCTAGTTTTATACTACGGTATCGGGTGACTTTTATAAAGGAATGTATCTCTTTAAAAGGACTTAACGTATGTAGTACTTTGGGGTTAAAACCCGACTTTGGCATAAAATGAAAGTACTTTGAGTTGTGTGAAACTTGCCTATGATTGTTGTTGTGAAACTTGACCATGTTACGTGTGATAGCTTTTTGTGCAAGTACCGTGTTCACTGACGACCGGTTCATCCGAATGTATCTCACTTGATTCACGGTTCACCCGAATGTATATCACTTGATTACACGGTTCATCCGGAATGTATTTCACTCGACTACCGGTTCATCCGAATGTGTTTCGCTTGATTACGGTTCATCCGGAATGTATTTTACTTGAGACCGGTTCATCCGAATGTATTTCACTTGAGGACCGGTTCATCCGGAATGTATTTCACTTGACTACCGTTCATCCGAATGTATTCCACCCTTTTCTATATCGGGTCCATAAGATGGGCCGAGACCGTTATACGTATCACATGATTTGTACCTAGATCCGGCGGTGAAGGAGTTCCACGCACGAGGGATGACTTTTAGGCGTGAGTCACGACTTGACATGATCGCTTATGTTGGAATCGTAGTTTGGTTATCATATATGTCTCTGCTTTATAGACTATTATGATTTCATTTATGATTTTCTGATTTCACATACTTGGTACTGTTATCGACCTCCTCGGGGCCGCGTCATGCCGCAGTAAAAGGTACATCGATCGCCGATCCCCGCCATAGGATCACATTTCGTGTTGGGAAGCTGCGTTCCTTCTGGAGGCTTATCTTTTGCATGTTACTCGAGTCAGTAGATTCTTATACATTCGTGGTATGGCG
Source organism: Przewalskia tangutica (assembly GCA_029844215.1). Classification (NCBI taxonomy): domain Eukaryota; kingdom Viridiplantae; phylum Streptophyta; class Magnoliopsida; order Solanales; family Solanaceae; genus Przewalskia; species Przewalskia tangutica. The sequence continues at coordinate 73,914,245 of CM056723.1, read as the reverse complement.
TGGCCCCGTCCGCCATACCATTGTAAAAATCTTAGAGGTGCAGAGTAATTGTACAAGTGTGGTTTGTAAAAAGGATAACTGTCGTATTTTATGTATATATGATGAAGGCAAATCGCTTTGGTTGACTGTTTATTTATCTTTTCTTAATTCATGTTCATGTTTTTATTTCCGCTGATTTTCTACGATGTTGTATCACTAGGGTGCCCGGTAAGGCACGATCCACGCCCGGTTCGGTCGTGACAAAAGTGGTATCGAGCGATTAGTCCTCGGAAAGTGTCTACGCACCGTGTCTAGTAGTCTTGATTATCGGTGTGTTGTGCACCACATCTATAATCGTGAGGCTATAGGACATTTAGGATTGGTTTCATTCTTCTCATTCCGAGATCGTGCCCAGAGGCGTGTGATAAGTTGGGCCCTCCGACGTATCCATTTTCTTTTACCGATTATGCCTCCGCGTAAAACCTGAGCCAGTGGGGCAAGGCAATGAGGAGTCGTAGTGAGATACAGAGGAGTACGAGGCGCAGCCCTGGCCAAGACTGAGCGATGCCGACGGCTGGTTTCGCGACGCCACAAGACCAAAGAGTTTAGAGCCGCAGCAGTGGCTGCCGAGACTACAAGACTGAGCCTCCACCCCACACCGGAGCGGATGAGATGGGTACAAGGAGATGGCGATCGCCGCGGTCGTGGCAGATATGAGGATCGGCCGACGCAGCAGCCCAGCCCGATGCACCCGTAGTTCACCCCGAGCGCATAGCTGAGGCTACGTGACTTTACGAGTTGTAGCCCGCCGATGTTCTATGGATCGAGAGCCGAGGACGACCTCGGAGTTTATCCGACAGCGCCAATGATCATGAGAGTGATCGAGCCTCGGGCGTAGTCGGTATTAGGTTCGCATCACCGCGTGATCTGCAGCTGATCGTTTGATTCGTGGAGTTGTCCCGGAAGAGCATGCACCTCCACCGTATGGGACGAGTTCTCGGGCTTTTCTGCACATTTCTTGCCCCACTGATGAGGGCTCGCACAGATTTTTGACATTGAGGCGGGACGCGACGGTTAGAGAGTACAATGTGAGTTCGACTCATTAGCTCGGTATGTCCTCGCAGAGTAGCCGATATGGAGGATGAGTACACCGCCACGCCACCGGGCCGACGATTACTTGGCGAGGCTTGCACGGTGTAGCTCTTCACCGCATGGACATTGCCCGCACGCAAGCTCATGCACTAGGATGTGAGGCACGAGAGGTCGACGAATGACCGAGATCAGCGTAAGAGGGCGCAACAGCAGGTCCTTGGTAACTTTCGAGGCGGACCGCCGCCAAGAAGCCTAGTTATGTACCTCCACCAAGCAGAGTGGTCCCCGCCTTCGGACGCCCAGTGGTATTCGGAGCTGGCCGAGCTCCAGGCTTCGTTCACAGTATACGTGAGTGCTAGCCACGGATTCATGTCCCCCTCAGTGTGCACGATGTGGCAAACATCATCCCGGGAAATGTCGTCTTTTTACTGGTGCTTGCTTCACCTGCGGCCGTCAGGGCCATGTGACGAGAGACTGTGCTTATAGGAGAGGTACCGGCAGCTTAGCACAGCCTACCGGATCAGTCACGACCCGCGGGCGTGATCGTGCCTTACCGGGCACCCTAGTGACACAACATCAGTAATCGGAACATAAAACAACAAATGAGATAACGAAATATAAAACAATAATCAGGAAACTTGCCTTTCGCATATATATAACCATCAACTCTTTTACAAATGAGCGGCTTAATCCTTTTTACCAACCCCGCCACAACAGATTTACTGCACTTCTAAGAAAGATCGACCACAATGGCGGGACGGGGCCCGCCAAACCCCGAATGTAAACACTTACGACGAGGGGACTATACCACCGATAAGCCTCCGAGAAACGGAGCTTCCCAAACGCTGAATCGTGACCGAGAGCTAGGATCAACGATCGATGTACCTCAACTGCGGCATGAACGCAGCCTCGGCGAGGTCGAGACAACAAAGTGCATGTGAAACAAAATAAATAACATCGAAATGAAATCATAGTAGTCTATACAAAGCAGAGACATGTATGATAACCAAACTACGATTCACCATAAATAAGTTGCCATGTCAAGTCGTGACTCACACCTCAAGTCATCACTCAATTTAACAATGGGTCTCACGCCCACATCAATCGTGCGTGGAATACCTTCCTCACCGCTAGCTTATGATATACAAGCACCAAGGAATACATATGAACACCGTGTCCCACTGTGTCCTAATAAAATCAGACAGGTAAGCACGCAGGCATAGCCGACTACTAACACCCACCGTACCAACAAGGTCATAAATCGTATCATAAGATCTGTCTGCACCGTCACATGATCAAAGCCGCCACTTGCCCGCAGATCTAATGTCGCGCGTCTAGTCCCGAACTTCCCGCACTCGCGTAGGCCAATCTCATCGCCCGCATGAGGTGTTCCCGCGATCGAGGGTAGCTACTCCCGGCATCGCCCCGACTTTCGAGTCCGCATGGCCACGCGACCGCATGCCCATAAAGGACGACACTAACACGAACTCGTAGCTCCGCATAGGCCCCGGGACCCGCATGAGGTATTCTCGAATCATGGTCCTGCATCGCTGAGTCTACCCCGCGACGGAGGGCTTAACCCCTAATCATCTCAAGAGATGAATGCCACAATACTATCATAACGATCGATAGTTAATAAGCATAATCAAGGAAACCCCTTACACAAACATCACAAGATACTAACACACGTAGCATCCTAACACGTTTACTTATCAAAGCAACAAGAAAGTATTACAAGGCTATCACAAACCAATACAATCAAGTTATTCACACATGGTACTTTCTACTAACAAGTTCGGGTATCTATCCCCAAAGTACTTCACACATTAAAGTCTAAAAAGATCTGCTTTTTCACATAAGTCACACAATACGTAGTATAAAAATAGAGTGATTGTTCTTTTAAGAAGACCAAAACTCTTACCTTTGTAAAATCAAGTAACAACATTATTTTCCAAACGTCCAAGTTTGCCTAATTTCAAATGTTCACGCTTCTTATTTTAGAAAGGTTTCGTAGTTCATAGTCTTATTCATTTAAGAATATAATTCTGTTTTAAACATCTGAGAAACATAAGCCTTATATGTGAGTAGGATATTCTTGTTTATAACAATCTTATTACAATGACCATGATCTAGGAAATATCATTTTGTCTCATCTTAGCTTCATGCAGATGGAAGTTTCTCCGGTTTTAATAATACTTAATTATTCAAAACATTTCCTTTATTAACGCCGCGATGGTTTGTCGATACACATCCCGATTTCCAAAATCAAGAAACGTTTTAAGCCGTTATACCTAACTTCCCATAAAGCTAGTATAACTCTTAAGTTCTCAAAACCAAGTATTACTTCTTTCAAAACGATTTGAAATCTTTTGAAATACTTCAAGTTCTTTATAATCACACGCTGCCGCTTATAAACAAATCATTTACCTTTTAAAACCACAAAGTGTTTTCTTATCTACATAAAGTCGTTATAACCAACTTCCCATAAAGCCGTTATAACACTTTATGTTTTAAACCCATCGAATACATTTAGCACGTATGACGTCACCGTACTACATAGTTCACACATATCATGCTAGAAGAGATAGGAAGAGGTTCACATACCTCGCGACGATTATCGACTAATAGCAAAATGCTCCGAGTACCTCAAGCCGGCTACTCCTAAGCCAAGTAGAACGCGCCACACGTAGTACTTCAACCTATAAGGCCAAGGCGCTTATTAACATCTAGATCTTATCGTAGAACATTCTACCAAAATTCGACAAAGACTTCGCAACAGCGTAAATCTCCTCCTCTATCTGGGGCCATCAAGCCAACCGGGGGTTATACATCTAACCCGAACGGGTATAATTCTACTCCACAAGATTACACAAGTCTCATCTGAATACACCTATGTAAAAATGGTTGATTCTTGAGCTTAAGTCGAGGACATTGCCACAAGCTATGTTCAGTTATATATATATAGTATACTTTAACTATATTTTCCTACAACATGTAATATCCAATTATAATAGGGGGACAAGATATTTACCTCGCTAAGCCCATAATTATCCAAATATAAAGTCGATCCTGGGCAATCGTTTAGCTCCAACTCCGAGCGCTCCAACCCGCTCTAAACCACCCTTAGAAGTTCTAACCAACTTCTTCACACTACTCCAACGGACTATGGAGATTTTCCTAGGGTTTCGGTTTTGTGACTGACGGGAAGTATAATAGTATAACTGGGCTTTTTGTAAAGGTATAACCTTAGAATACAACAAGGTATAAGGCTAAGGTAATTTGGGCATTATAACAATACTTGGAGAGTATTTCTATACCACAAAGGGGGGTATTATACGAAAGCAACTAGGCAGTGGGTACCCACGCTAGCACCTCAGGAGGGGTGTCTACCCTCGCCTACTCCCACTGTGGGGGGACTCTCGACGGGAGGGAGGGGCTTTCAAGACTTAGGCAATTTGTGAATGAATTAGTCTTCGAGGAGGGTATTTATAGGTCAAGTGAAAGCCAACCAATGGCCAAGATTACACCAAGTGTTAGGCAAGTGTAGGCCAAGATTCACCCATGTGTACCTAGCCAACTTGCACACAAAATATCTACCAAAAATATCTCCCACTTGCCTTCCCAAAATCGTCCACGCCGCCACTTTGCCCACCAATGAGAGGGTGCAGTCGCTCTCTCGTTGGTCCAAAATGTTCGTCTCTCGGAAAAATCCGCAAAAATACTAAATGACATAGCGGAAATTCCCTACAAAGGCGTGAAAACGTTTTCAAAAACGACTCTAACAGTGTTGTGCACAAACATATTTCGGCCAAAGGTGCCACATGGGGTGACACGTGTCGCCCGATTAAATCAAAATATTTCGTCTTAGAAAATATCCAAACGGCCAAAATCTCAAAATCAAGCGGCCCCACAAAACAGTAAATTTCTCCGTGGGCCCACGTGACCATTTTCAAAATAAAATTCCATAATTCTCTAATATTCGGGAAGTCAGAATACCAAACTGGGAATCGAATTCCCATTAACGAACCTTTTTCCTTCACAAAACCGGAAACTTTTCCGTGGAAAAATCGCTCTTTCTTCCTTTCCAATCTTTACATCAGTATTCTCGCACGCACGTCCTCGCATACATACCCTAGAACTACGGGTATAACATTCTCCTCCTTAGAAACATTCGTCCCGAATGTTCCTTCTAAGTCTCAAAACAAGCGTGCGCCAATATAGTCTTCACTACTATACTTACGAGAACAATCACGCCATACCGCCATGAAACACCGCAAAACTTACATCTAAGTCCACGAGAAACACCTCTACATCACCACAAATACCTCTTCCCGGGTCAAAATATACTTCCTTAGTCATCGATACCACTTTTGTCACTTTGTCGCAAGCCTTGCTCGACGATCCAACAAATGGTGCAGGTCGCCATGATCGGAGGATCTCGTACACTCGAACTCTTACCACATTCTCGTCACGGCCGGTTCCAAAACTCACACCGTCCGGTGGTACTTTCAAGAAGACCGACCGTCAACACGAACTCTGGCGTCGCCGATTATCCGCACGATTCTCCGAGCCGCGTAACTTCTTCAGACAAGCTTCACTATCCACGATCTGGAACAAGCTGAACCAACTATCCAACCACGCCAACATCGAACCAATCGACCGCAACTTGCATTTCGCCCTCTGGCGTCACAAGACGACATCCGAACACCGAAATGGTAGCTTAAACACTCCAACCGAGACAACGATCCTCACAATACCACGAAATCAAAACAACGCCCGAGGCGAATGCGTCACGAGACTCACTTTGAGTTCCTAGCCCCGCGGTACAAACTCGGAAGAGAAACAGCTGCACGGGCTCCATCGTCCGTCATAAGGTGAAGGTAGGCACCTGCAACCTCACAACCTTTTCGATAACATCAACACCGCCGAGGAAACGACACGGCCAGAAGAACACGATAGGTCGCCCCATCGCCCGACCAGCCGGTCGAACGCATCCACGAACTTGCACGCTGGCTAACTAAACATGGGCCTAACACCCTCATGACCCTACCACAAGGCGGGACCACCACAAACTGACCCCACCACCATACCTGCCGCGGGTTGACCCGCAACATGGCCTCAACCCGACCCGGCAAGGCGCAAAATACCATCTCCCCGAAGGAACAATCTTACAAAACACGTTACGAAAACCTAGCGGTCTTCTTAGCTCAACTACCCTCTTTCATTTCATACTACATAGGGACTTATCCCAAACACAGCTCACGTGCACTATGCACTCCTATAAGGGTCAAACATAAACATACGCCTCTGCGAGATGGCCTTACCTCTAAGGTCTTTGCGTATAAAGCTCTAAGGCTCACACTTTCTCTATCCTCCAAAATCTTACTCGGTTAACCCACCATGATTTCTAATCACAACTAACACACTGCTATCAGAACATAGCACTTAAGGTATACTCACCTTGAAAGTTACCGAAGGACGCCGCCTCGCCCTCTTACGTTGTCCTTGGTTAACCGTCGATCTCTACGCTTTCGGCTGCGCATAAGCCCGCATACGTGCCATGCCTGCCTAATCGAAGGATTACTCTTGCACAACCTTCTCTTAGGTAGTCATCAAGACTCGCGATACATCGGTATACTCTGCGGTAGCCAAATCCATAGCTAGTAACAAGGTTGTCTCTTGCAATCTATATTCTCGGTTCGGCCGTGGAACCGAAGGTTCACATATCATGGCGCGATGAATCGCCGCCGCCATGCTTAAACTCTCTTTGGGGCTAGTGACGTCGCAGAAATCCCGAATGAAGCACTACCCAGGTAATGATTTGGCACGCCCTCGCCACCCTCGAACTCTACTCGCGGCTCCGCCGCTTTGCCTCCCGGGCGGGTTGCCTACGCGAGGCATAGCGATAAGGAAATAATTTCGTCGGAGGTCCAACTTACAACACGGCTCTAAGGCACGATCTCGAGTGAGAAGAATAGAAACCAATCCTAAATATCCTATAGCCTCACGATTATTGGTGTGGTGCACAACACCCCGATAATCAAGACTTCATCGATACGGTCAGAGACACTTTCCGAGGATTAAGCGCTCGATACCACTTTTGTCACGACCAAATCGGGCGTGGATGGTGCCTTACCGGGCACCCTAGTGACACAACATCAGTAATCAGGAACATAAAACAACAACATGAGATAACGAAATATAAAACAATAATCTGGAAAACTTGCCTTTCGCATATATATAACCATCAACTCTTTTACAAATGAGCGGCAATCCTTTTTACCAACCACGCCCACAACGATTACTGCACTTAAGAAAGATCGACACAATGGCGGACAGGGCCCGCCAAACCCCCGAATGTAAACACTTACGGCGACGGGGACTATACCACCGATAAGCCTCCGAGAAACGGAGCTTCCCAAGCTGAACTGTGACCGAGAGCTAGGATCAACGATCGATGTACCTCAACTGCGGCATGAACGCGGCCCAAGGAGGTCGATAACAGTGCAGAGTATGTGAAACAAAAATAAATCAGTAAATGAAATCATAGTAGTCTATACAAAGCGGAGACATGTATGATAACCAAACTACGATTCACCATAAATAGCGGTCATGTCAAGTCGAGGACTCACACCTCAAGTCATCACTCAATTTAACAATGGGTCTCACGCCCACCACATCAATCGTGCGTGGAATACCTTCCTCACCTTGGCGGTTTATGATATACAAGCACCAAGGAATACATATGAACACGAGTCCCACTGTGTCCTAATAAAATCAGACGGGGTAAGTACGAAGGCATAGCCGACTACTAACACCCACCGTACCAACAAGGTCATAAACTGTATCATAAGATCTGTCTAGACCGTCACATGATCAAAGCTGGCCACTTGCCCGCAGTATCTAATGTGCGCGTCTAGTCCTGGAACTTCCTGACCCGCGTAGGCCAATCTCATCGCCCGCGTGAGGTGTTCCCGCATCGAGGGTAGCTACTCCCGCATCGTCACGACTTTCAGTCCGTAGCCACAAGGACCGCATGCCCGTAAAGGACGACACTAACACGGAACTCGTAGCTCGCATAGGCCCCGGGACCCGCGTGAGGTATTCTCGAATCATGGTCCCGCATCACCGAGTCTACCCCATCGGAGGGCTTAACCGGAATCATCTCAAGAGATGAATGCCACAATACTATCATAACGACTGATAGTTAATAAGCATAATCAAGGGAAACCCCCTTACACAAACATCACAAGATACTAACACACGTAGCATCCTAACACGTTTACTTATCAAAGCAACAAGAAAGTATTACAAGGCTATCACAAACCAATACAATCAAGTTATTCACACATGGTACTTTCTACTAACAAGTTCGGGTATCTATCCCCAAAGTACTTCACACATTAAAGTCTAAAAAAGATCTGTTTCTTTCACATAAGTCACACAATACCCGTAGTATAAAAATAGAGTGACTGTCCTTTTAAGAAGACCAAAACTCTTACCTTTGTAAAATCAAGTAACAACATTATTTTCCAAACGTCCAAGTTTGCCTAATTTCAAATGTTCACGTTTCTTATTTTAGAAAGGTTTCGTAGTTCATAGTCTTATTCATTTAAGAATATAATTCTCTTTTAAACAATCTGAGAAACATAAGCCTTATATGTGAGTAGGATATTCTTGTTTATAACAATCTTATTACAATGACCATGATCTAGGAAATATCATTTTGTCTCATCTTAGCTTATGCGGATGGAAGTTTCTCTGGTTTTAATAATACTTAATTATTCAAAACATTTCCTTTTATTAACGCTGCAGTGGTTTGTCGATACACATCCTGATTTCCAAAATCAGTAAAACGTTCTTAAGCCGTTATACCTAACTTCCCATAAAGCTAGTATAACTCTTAAGTTCTCAAAAACCAAGTATTACTTCTCTTTCAAAACGATTTGAAATCTTTTGAAATACTTCAAGTTCTTTATAATCACACGTCAAGCTTATAAACAAATCATTTACCTTTTAAAACCACAAAGTGTTTTCTTATCTACATAAAGTCGTTATAACCAACTTCCCATAAAGCCGTTATAACACTTTATGTTTTAAACCCATCGAATACATTTAGCACACGTATGTCACCGTACTATAGTTCACACATATCATGCTAGAAGAGATAGGAAGAGGTTCGCATACCTCGCGGCGATTATCGACTAATAGCAAAATGCTCAGTACCTCGCCGTCGGCTACTCCTAAGCCAAGTAACGCGCCACACGTAGTACTTGAACCTATAAGGCCACAAGGCGCATTAACATCTAGATCTTATCGTAGAACATTCTAGAAAATTCGACAAAGACTTCGCATGGCGTAAATCTCCTCCTCTATCGGGGCGGCTATCAAGCCAACGAGGGGTTATACATCTAACCCGACGGGTATAATTCTACTCCACAAGACTACACAAGTCTCTTTATGTCTGATCTATGTAAAACAGTCGATTCTTGAGCTTAAGTCCAAGGACATTGCCACAAGTATGTTGATTATATATATATAGTATACTTTAACTATATTTTCCTACAACATGTAATATCCAATTATAATAGGGGACAAGATATTTACCTCGCTAAGCCCATAATTATCCAAATATAAAGTCGATCTGGGCAATCGTTTAGCTCGACTCAGCGCTCGACCCGCTATAAACCACCCTTAGAAGTTCTAACCAACTTCTTCACACTACTCCAACGGACTATGGAGATTTTCCTAGGGTTTCGGTTTTGTGACTGACGGGAAGTATAATAGTATAACTGGGCTTTTTGTAAAGGTATAACCTTAGAATACAACAAGGTATAAGGCTAAGGTAATTTGGGCATTATAACAATACTGAGAGTATTTCTATACCTGAAAGGGGTATTATACGAAAGCAACTAGCAGTGGGGTACCCCACGGCTAGCACCTCAAAGGAGGGGGGGTGTCTACCCTCGGCTACCCCACTGTGGGGACTCTCGACGAGGGGAGGAGGGCTTTCAAGACTTAGGCAATTTGTGAATGAATTAGTCTTCCAGGAGGGTATTTATAGGTCAAGTGAAAGCCAACCAATGGCCAAGATTACACCAAGTGTTAGGCAAGTGTAGGCCAAGATTCACCCGTGTGTACCTAGCCAACTTGCACACAAAATATCTACCAAAAATATCTCCCACTTGCCTTCCCAAGATCGTCCATGCCGCCCACTTTGCCCACGATGAGAGGTGCAGTGACGCCTCTCGTTGGTCCAAAATGTTCGTCTCTCGGAAAAATCCGCAAAAATACTAAATGACATAGCGGAAATTCCCTACAAAAGGCTGAAAACGTTTCGTTTAAAAACGACTCTAACGGGTGTTGTGCACAAACATATTTCGGCCCCAAAGGTGCCATGGGGTGACACGTGTCGCCCCGATTAACCCAAAATATTTCGTCTTAGAAAATATCCAAAACGGCCAAAATCTCAAAATCAAGCGGCCCCACAAAATCAGAAATTTCTCCGTGGGCCCACGTGACCATTTTCAAAATAAAATTCCATAATTCTCTAATATTCCAGAAGTCAGAATACCAAATGGGAATCGATTCCCATTAACGAACCTTTTTCCTTCACAAAACGGAAACTTTTCCGTGGAAAAATCGCCTCTTCTTCCTTTCCAATCTTTCTCGTATTCTCGCATGCACGTCCTCGCATACATACCCTAGAACTACGGTATAACAGATCGATGGCGAGTTCATCGCCTTCAGGTTATGCCTGCAGTATGCACTTATGATTAGAGTGGGCGGTAGCTTGGTATATCCTAACCATCTAGAGTTTTGTTTGTTATGATAATGTGTTAAGTGTTATGTTCGGATAGCTTGGTGCTAAAATGTGATTTAGAAACATGCTTAGTGAAAGGGTAAGCACGGGGTGAGAAAATGATGAACCTTAGAATATTACAGTTGAGACCTTAGATGTAAGGCCGTCTTGAGTACAAGATTTTGCGAGTGATCCTTGTCAGAGTGCATTTATTGCCTAGAAAGTATTGTGTGATAAGTCACTGGGTTGGATAAATGAAAGTGGTATCTTTCGTGATGTGATTTAGCAAGATTGTTCCGTGTCGAGAAGCGAGGTTAGCGCGGCGATGGGGCGGGTTGGGGCCGTTGCGGGCCAACCCGCACTGCTTCGGCGTGGGTCACTCGGGTGGTCCCGCCGGTGGTAGGGTCACGAGGTGCTAGGCCTAAGTTTTGGTAACCATCGTATGAGTTCGTGGATATGTTCGACTGAAGCGGATCGTGAAGGCGAGAATGGCCTTAGGAAGAGTACGTGTGTTATGTTTGTGGCCATGTGGCGGTGGAAACTTGTTAGAAGAACCGTCCTTATCCGCTTGAGAAGGAACATTCGGACGAATGTTTCGGAGAGGAGAATGTTATACCAGTATTTCAGTATGCACGTAAGGGCGTGCACGTAGAAAATTCGAATTTGAGGATTAGGCTTGGCGAATTTATTTGTTCACAACACGGTTAGAGTCGTTGACGAAACGCTTTTCACGACTTTCGTAGGGAATTTCCGCTATGTCATTTATAATTTTTGCGGAATTTTCCGAGAGCGAAACATTTTGGACCAACGGAGGGTGACATGTGTCACCCTCACATCGCCTGAGCGGTAATGGTGACGAAAAAGAGAGCTTTAGTTGGTAGGATATTTTGTGCAAGTTGTGTGGTAGATGGATAAGGTACACATGGTGGAAATCTAGCCCTACACTTGCTATACACTTGGATGCATCTTGGCCATTGGTTGGCCTTTGCTTGACCTATAAATACCCCACCCTTTGGAAGACTTCTTCATCCAAAAATCTTCCTAAGTCTTGAAGTTCTCTTCCTCCTCCTTGTGTAGTTCGTCCACCACACCCTCCCCTTTGAGAGCCATGGCCGAGAGCCACCCCTCCCTGTGGTGTTTTGCCGTGAGTATCCCTAGCCTAGTTGCTTCGTATAATACCCCTTTGTGGTGTAGAAATACTCTCCTAGTATTGTTGTAATGTCCAAATACCTTGGCCCAAATACCTTGTAGTATTCCCGAGGTTACACGTACAAGCCTGGAAATACCGTTATACTTTCCCTCGGTCACTAAAACGAAACCCTAAGGAAATCTTCACCGTTGTTGAAGTTGTAAGTAGAAGTTAGTTAGAACTTCTAAGGGTAGTTTGGAGCGGGTTGGAGCGCACGAGTTGAGCTAAACCTTGCTCAGGAGCGACTTTAAACTAGGATAATTTTGGGCTTATCGAGGTAAATATCTTGTCCCTCTATTGTAATTGGAAATTACATATTGTTGAATATATAGTTGAAGTATACTATATAAAGAAGCGAACGTAGTAGTCGGCAATGTCTTTTGACTTAAGCTGAATAATACTTACAAATGTCTTGCGACTTAAGCTGAATTTAAATAAGAGAATCGAATCGTAATTACATGGGGTGTATTAGATGAGACTTGTGTAGTAGTACCGTGGAGTAGAATTGTACCCGTTAGGGTTAGATGTATAACCCCCCCCCTGGTTGGCTTGATAGCCGGCCTCGATAGAGGAGGAGATTAACGCTGTTGCGGGGGGGGGAGGTGCTGCCAAATTTTCTGTAGAAATATGGAACTTGTGTCTAAGATATTAATAGGCGCTTTGTGGCCTCTATAGGTTGTAGTACTACGTGTGGAGTGATCTGCTTGACTGAGAGTGTAGCCGACGGTTTGAGGTACTTGGAGCGTTTTGCTTTTTGTCGATAATCGTCGCGAGGTATGTGAACCTCTTCCTATCTCTTCTAGCATGATATGTGTGAACTATGTAGTACCAGACGCATGTGCTAAATGTATTTGATTGGTTTAAAACATAAAGTGTTATAACGGCTTTATGGGAAGTCATTATAATAGCTTTATGTGGATAAGCAAATACCTTGTGGTTTTTAAAAGTGGTGATTTGAATAATAGCGCTTGATATGTGTTAATAAAGAACTTGAAGTATTTCAAAAGATTTATGAATCGTTTTGAAAGAATGAGTATTACTTGGTTTTGAAAGCTTAAGAGTTATACTAGCTTTTTGGGAAGTTAGGTATAACGCTTAAGAATGTTTTACTAATATTAGAAGTTAAGAGACTTGATCTTATAAGATAAGAGACTTAACTTATTTGTTTTAATGTGGATGTTTGTGTGAAACCTCATTCGTGAGTAATGAGTACTTGGTTTTATTTAAAGGGATAATGTTTCATGATTTGAAATCGAATGTGTATCGACAGACCACCGCGGCGTAAATAAAGGAAAATGTATTGAATAATGATGTATCGTATTAAAACCAAGTAGAAACCTCCATCTGCATAGAAACTAAGATGAGACAAAATGATATTACATTTCCTAGATCATGGTTGCTTAATAAGATTGATTATAAACAAAAATAACCTACTCACATATAAGACATATGTTTCTCAAAACGTTTATAGGAGAATTATGTTTTAAAGGATTAAAACTATGAACTACTGAAACCTTTTCTAAAATGAGAAACTTGAGCATTTGTAATTAGGCAAACCGGAACTTTAGGAAAAGAAAGTTGGTACTTGAGTTTAAAAAGAAAGTGTTCAGTTTACTTAATAATGTGAATCACTCTAGTTTTATACTACGGTATCGGGTGACTTTTATAAAAGGAATGTATCTCTTTTAAAAGGACTTAACGTATGTAGTACTTTGGGGTTAAAACCCGACTTTGGCATAAAATGAAAGTACTTTGAGTTGTGTGAAACTTGCCTATGATTGTTGTTGTGAAACTTGACCATATTACGTGTGATAGCTTTTTGTGCAAGTACCGTGTGTTCACCAGACGACCGGTTCATCCGAATGTATCTCACTTGATTACCGGTTCACCCGAATGTATATCACTTGATTACGGTTCATCCGGAATGTATTTCACTCGACTACCGGTTCATCCGGAATGTGTTTCGCGATTACCGGTTCATCCGGAATGTATTTTACTTGAGGACCGTTAATCCGGAATGTATTTCACTTGAGGACCGGTTCATCCGAATGTATTTCACTTGACTACGTTCATCCGGAATGTATTCCACCCTTTTCTATATTGGGTCCATAAGATGGGCCGAGACACGTTATACGTATCACATGATTTGTACCTAGATGGCGGCGGTGAGGAAGGAGTTCCACGCATGAGGATGACTTTTAGGCGTGAGTCACGACTTGACATGATCGCTTTTATGTTGTGAATCAGTTTGGTTATCATATATGTCTCTGCTTTATAGACTATTATGATTTCATTTACGATTTTTCGATTCACATACTTGGTACTGTTATCGACCTCGCTGGGCCGTTCATCTGCATGAGTAAAAGGTACATCGATCGTCGATCCCCGCTTATAGGATCACATTTCAGCGTGTTGAAGCTCCGTTCCTTCGAGGCTTATCTTTTGGTATGTTACCACAGTGCAGCAGATTCTTATACATTCGGGTATGGCGGGCCCTGTCCGTCATACCATTGTAAAAATCTTAGAAGTGCATGCTCAGTTGTGGGCAGGGTTTGTAAAAAGGATAACTGTTCGGGTATTTTATGTATATATGATGAAGGCAACTGTTTTGGTTGACCTGTTTATTTATCTTTTCTCTTAATTCATGTTCATGTTTTTTATTTCCGCTGATTTTCTCTGATGTTGTATCACTAGGGTGCCCGGGGTAAGGCACCAGTCACGGGCCCGGGTTCGGGTCGTGACACATGTGGCTTTGTGGAGGACATGTGGTTGGTAGAACCCACACACACATGTCCCCAATCTACACCTTACACATTCTTTCATCCTAGCCTTTGATTTCTCTATAAATACCCCCCTTGTTGCAAGACTTTATTCATCCACACTTAGAGAGTTTCCAAGGCAAAAAAATTATACTCCCTCCCCTTATGTGTTCTCGTCCAAACCCCCCCCCCCCCACCTTGTGTAGAAATTCTTCAATTGTTGTGGTATAATCTCAAATACCATAGCCTTGTATCCCTAGTAGTATTCTAAAGTAATCCCAACATAAGAGCCCGGAAATACTACTTTATTCCAATAGTCGCAAATGAAACCCTAGGGAAATCTTCATAGTTGGATGAAGTGTTAAGAGAAGTTGTTTAGAAACTTCTAAGGGTTGCTTGGAGAGGGTTGGAGCGAAAGGAATTGGAGCTAAACGTTGCTCAGGATCGACTTATAAATCTTGGATAATTTTGGGCTTATCGAGGTAATGATTTTTATCCCCCTATTGTAATTGGAGATTACATGTTGTAGTAATGTATAATTGAGTATATGATATATGGAAGGATGATTAAAAAGAATTGAACTGTATTTACATTGGACTGTATTTACAGTAGACTTGTAGTATTATTGTGGGGCGTGTAATCCCCTTGGATTTGTTGGCTTGGTAGCGGGCCTTGATATAGGAGGATATTTATGTGGTTGTGATGGGGGGGGTGCTGCCCAATTTTCCGTAGAATAAGGAACCTTGTATTTAGAATATTCTACGAAGAGATCTAGAAGTTAATAGACGTTTTATGGTCATTATAGGTTGAAGTACTACGAGTAGCGTATTCTACTTGAAGGGTGGAAAAGGCTAGCAAGGTTATAGTACTTTGGAGAATTTTGCTAATTGTCGATAATCGTCGCGAGGTATGTGAACCTCTTCCTATCCTTTCTAGCATGATTGTTGTGAACTATGTAGTACGGTAGACGTACGTGTGCTAAACGAATTTGGTAGGTTTAAAACATAAAGTGTTATAATTGCTTTATGGGAAGTTGGTTATAACGACTTTATGTAGGTAAAAGAATGGTTTGTTGATTTTAAAAGATAAGAGACTTGACTTATAATTGACCTGAATGGTGTTAAAAAGGTGGTGAAACCTCATTCGTGAGTAATGAGTACTTGGTCTTTAAAAAAGGAATAAAGTTTTATTTGATTTCGAAAATGGGAATAACTATCGAACAAGCCATTGCAGCGTTAATAAAGGAAAATGTAATGACAAATAATTATATTAAAACAAGTAGAATCTTCCATCTGCATAGAAGCTAAGATAAGACAAAATTGTATTACATTTTCTAGATCATGGCTGCGTTAATAAAATCATTATAAACAAGTATTGATTTCTTGACATTTTAAAGTAAGGAGACTTAAAGTATTTTGGAAGTCATGTAACTTGATTTTGGGAAAAGAGAAGTAACTTGAGTTTAAAAGTATAAGTAACTTGTTTTCAAATACCGAACTTTTCTTGATGGAAAAATATAAGTGGCTTGGTTTTAAAAGGCAGGAGTACCTTGATCTTAAAAGAGTTAGTTACTTGGGTTTTAAAAGTATACTTGACGTTGTTTTAAAAGTGTAAGCCACTTGATTTAAAAAGTATAAAGTACTTGATTTAAACATGAACGTGTTTGGTACTACGGATATTAGCATCGAGTTGTTTTTACGTAAAAAGAGATCTTTTTGAAAGAATTAAAGTACGTAGTACTTTAGGGTTAAAACCCGGATTGTTGGCATAAAATGGGAGTACTTGAGTTTATATAAATGGTGAATCAATTTACATGTTAATGAAAGTCTAAAAGTATGTTAAACTTGCCTATGCTAGTTGTGATAGCCTTTGTTATGCAAGTATTGTATTTCTATACCACCGTGTCTCTCGATGGAGGGTCGGCTGACTTGTTGTGAACTTACTTGGACGTACCGGCAGTGACGGAGGATTCCACGGGTACGCTTCCATTGTTATTATCACATGGACATGTCTACACCGATTAGGGATTCCGGGGGCATGCGGCAATGCAGCGGGTTAAACTCCCGGTATATTATTATTATCACATGGGCATGTCTACACCGATGAGGGATTCCGGGGGCATGTTGCCATTATTATTACTCCATGGGCTAGCTCCCCATGAAGACCTGTCTACACCGATGAGGGATTCCGAGGGCATGGTATATACGATTATTACTCCATGGGCATGTCTACACCGATGAGGGATTCCGGGGGCATGTGGTCATTATTATTACTCCATGGGCTAGCTCCCCATGAAGACACTCTACAGATGAGGGATTAGGGGCATGGTATATACGATTATTACTCCATGGGCTAGCTGCCCGTGAAGACATGTCTACACCGATGAGGATTAGGGGCATGTTATATATATATATATGTATTGTATATGTGTACGAAGCGGTGAGGTAGGATGCCCTTTGGCGTGTCACATGGTTATATGTTACATCTACTAGTGCCGGCGTGACGGAGGATTCCACGCAGGCGAGATATATATATGTATTGTATATGTACACGGTGAGGTAGGATGCCAGGCGCGTCACATGATTATGATTTATGTCATAGATCGCGTGAGGAAGGAGTTCCACGCACGATGACTTTGAGGCGTAAGTCACGACTTGACACGATCGCTATACATCAGGTAATCGTAGTTTGGTTATCATACATGTCTCTGTTTTATATAGACTATTATGATTTCATTCTGATTTTCGTTTCACATACTTGGTACTTGTTGTCGACCTTATTCGAAAGTGCGTTCAATGCCGCGGTGAGGTACATCCGGTTGTTGATCCTCGCTCATAGGATCACGATTCAGCGTTTGGGAAGCTCCGCTTCTCGAGGCTTATCTTTTGGTATGATTCCACGAGATTGTAGGTTCTTGTACATTCTGGGTATGGCGGTGTCACGACCCGACCGGCCGCGATCGGTGCCTACACAGGCACCTGCCTGTATACATCGAGAATAACAAATGAACATACACAACATAAACACAGTGTAAACAATATAACAACACAGCTAGCCGATCAGGCGCCTTCCATAATATAAACAAAGTCAAAAGTACAATTTTACAACTCGTTCTGGCCCAACCACATATGTGAATACGGACCTAGGAATAACAAGCGTGTGGCGGGGCCGCCATACCACGAATGTACATAATCTACAACATCGTGGGAAAGATCGTACTAAAGAAAGACAAGCCTCCGAGAATGGAGCTTCCGACGTCCGATAAGTGATCCTAAGAGTGTGGATCCGCAACACGCACTCTTTCCTGGCGGCATGAACGCGGCCCCGAGAAGGGGGTCGACACAATATGTACTAAGTATGAAAAGCGGAAAGTACTGTAATTACAACAAGTTTAAAAGAAAGCGAGACATGTATGCTAACGAATTACGATTCGGTGCCTTACTAACAATGAGTATAAATAGGTGTATACTTACAATGAAAAATAGGATTGGAATCTACTCACGGGACTATTTCACCGCGTAGGTCGGTGGACTGCGTGAGGTATTCCTCGCGTGGGACTATTTCACCCGCATAAGCCCTTACGGACTCGCGTGAGGTATTCTCGCATAGGTCGGACCACCGCGTGGGACTATTTCACCGCATAAGCCCTTACGGACTCGCGTGAGGTATTCCTCGCATCGTGGTTAGCAAATCCACGGAAATATACAATGCCACAATCGGAATGACCCGCAACGAATAATATATCACTAGCCCAAATCAGCTTATCACACATAACATAAGCTCTATCGCTTAACATACAATATATAAGCAAGTTAAGAAATCCCTAACTTCTTACTATTCTTGTTCATATACACTCTCATTTTAGTTTACTTAAGGCACTTAACATGTCTTTATGAAAATCAGAATTTAACCCAAAGTACTACGCACTTCTATTCTTTAAAAAATGACTCATTTCATTATAAAACTTCCAAGATACTAATAGCGTAGTATCAAGTGACAATTTCTTTTCAAGACAAGTCACAGTACTTTTAGAAATAAAATATGGCTTCTAAATCAAGTGACTCGTATCTTATAAAACCTTAGGCAATTGATGCCTTAAAATCGAATTGCCTTCCATTAAATCAAGTCATTTATCTTTCCATAAAGTCAATATAACCAACTCCCATAAAGTCGTTATATTCACTTTATACCTTAGTCATGTACAATTTCCTATCCAAGGGACTTATACGTTTAAAACGACACAAGTATTACATACTTTAAAATTCTTCAAGTCCCTTATCTTTAACAAGACTTAAGACATCTTTAATATTCTCAAAGAAGTGAGTTAAATCTCTAACTCACCCGACTTGGCATTTCAGAAACAAGTAAAGAATGTCAAAGTCTTGTACGTCTACCGTACTATATACGTGAAACTAGTCATGCTCAAAGGATAGGAAAAGTTCTACATACCTCGTCGGGTCAAACCACTTGCCAATTACAAAGTCCCGCCCGTAGTACGTCAACCTATAATATTCACGATACGTCTATTAAAGCCTTACTTCAATCGTAGAATATTATAAGTGTTAAGTCTCTAAATCCTACGGAAAATCGGACAGCACCTCCTTTGTATTTACTCACTTTGTCACCTCTTTCAAGGCCGAAAATACAATAACCAAACAACCCCAATTGGCTCACAATTAAAAAGAGGGTAATCCAATACAAATTAATAACTAAATGATTGGCTCACAAATATATAGAAGGTAGTCGAATGCAAATGACTAACTAAACCCCAATTGGCTCACAAATATATAGAAGGTAGTCGATGCAAATGACTAACTAAACAGCCCCAATTGGCTCACAAATATATGAAGGTAGTCCAAAATCGCCATCTTGAGTTCAACAATACCAATTCTATCAAATTTCCATTTCAATCCAAATTGGTAGCATAAAATGATATCAAGTCGCATTTGGTTATAACTACCATAATCTTCAAGTCAATAACATGCGACGATTCTAACAACGATTAAATTGTAATTCAACTTAGTAATGGATTACATTACACTTCGGATTTCCAAGACTATAATCAATCCATAATCTTTATAACTTCAATATAACAATTTCATGCTCGCAACATACAAAGCTAACAACAACAATATAAGTAATCTTGTAATACTTTCAAAGAACAAGATTATACCTCAACGATTCTTAATCTAACTCCAATCTGAAGTCGCTCCTTAGTAGTTTAGAGCCTCTCCAAGACACCTCAATCCGCTTGTTGAGACCCTTAGAACAATACCAACAATTATCCTTCAAAACTCCAAGCAAAACCTAGAAAGACCCTTTAGGTTTTCGTTTGCGACTAACCTGAAAACAATCTTTTTCCAATATTTTTCTATTGAGATATGCTTACACTACCCTCAAGAACCTTGGTTTAAAGTGTGGAATCAAATGGACAAGAAACGAAAAATTTTCTTTCTTTTTCTTAGTGAACCCGTGAGCTTGCCCTATGTTCATCCAAATTTTTGTGTAAAAATTTCTAAGTGTTAAGACATCTCTTGCTACTAGTATTAAATAGAGAATTGGATGGTCAAGATAATTACAAATGTGAGGCTTGGATGTGGTCTTACAAAAGATCAAGACTTATTGACCTTTTGACTAGTCAACTTTCTCATGCTACACATGTTGCAAGACTAAGGTCCAATGACCCTCCCTCTTGCCCTTGCATATTTCGACCAAGGCATAACATAAGGGGGGGTGACACGTGTCGCCCTCCCATTCGTCACAACACTTACGTTTTCCGACAATTTCATAATTCTGATAAATTTACAAGTCTCAAATCCTAACACTTGTGAGTTCTTATTTACGTTCTTAAAACATGTCCTGAAATTACGGTGTAACAAAGTGGCCCCATCCGTCGTTGTCGTTATAAAATTCTTAGAAGTGCATGTAATCTTGTTGTGGCGGGTTTGTAAAGGATGTAACTGTTCAAGTTTTTATGTATATACAGAAAGGTGACCGTTTTGGTTAGCCTGTTTCTTATTGTATATCTGTTTCATGTATAAGTTTTTATTTCTGCTGGTTTTCTGTGATGTAGTATCACTAGGGTGCCCGGGGTAAGCCACCAGTCGCGGGCCCGAGGTCGGGTCGTGACAAAAGTGGTATCAGAGCAGTTAGTCCTCGGAAAGTGTCTACAGACCGTGTCTAGTAGAGTCTTGATTATCGGTGTGTTGTGCACCACATCTATAATCAGGAGGCTACAGGATATTTAGGATTGGTTTCCATTCTTCTCACTCTGAGATCGTGCCTTAGAGTTGTGTTATAAGTTGGACCCCTCTGACGTACTTCTTTACTAGTTATGCCTCTGCGAAAGGCAACCAGGGCCCAGAAGGGCAAGGCATCAGAAGGAGTTGCGAGTAGAACACGAGGGTTACCGAGGCACAGCCCGTCTTTACCTGGTGGTACTTCATATGGGGAGTTCGCGACGCCGCTAGCCCTGTGAGAGTTTAGAGCGTGCGTGAGCTACTGAGACAACGATACCTTAGTCTCCAGTTCCACGACCAGGAGCCGAGGATATGAGTTACAAGGAGATGGCCCAGTTATTAGCTAGGCTTGTGGCTAGGAATGAGGACAGATGAGAGTCGGAGGTTCCGGTAGTACCAGTAGTTCACCCTAGATCCGATAGTTTGAGACTTCGGGACTTTTTGAGTTGCAGTCCACCCGAGTTCTATGGATCAAGAACTGAGGAAGATCCTCAGGAGTTTATTCGACAGTTGCAGCGGATCATGAAAGTGATCAAGGCCTCAGAGACGGAGTCGGTGGTATTGGGTTCACATCGGCTGCGTGATACTGCAGTCGACTGGTTTGATTCATGGGAACTATCCCGGTGGGAGCATGCGCTTCCAGCTGGTTGGGACGAGTTCTCAGAGGCATTTCTTACACACTTATTGCCCTCGCAGATGAGGAGAGCTCGGGCAGATAGATTTATGATGTTGAGGCAGAACGGGCAGACGGTTCGGGAATATAGTGTAGAGTTTGACTCGTTGGCTCGTTATGTCCCTGCTTTAGTGGCAGACATGGAGGATAGAGTGCACCGTTATGTCACAGGGCTTGACGATTATCTAGCAGAGAGTTGTACAGGAGTAGCTCTTCAGCCGGGCATGGACATTGCCCGTATACAGGCTTATGCACAGGGGATTGAGGAACGTAGAAATCGACGTAGGGACCAGGATCAGCATAAGAGGGCCAAGACAGCAGGGTCATTTGGTAACATTCGAGGCAGACAACCTCAACAGCAGGCTAGGTCAACATTTCAGCCGACACAGAGTGCTCCTTCCCAGTCTTCTAGCAGGAGGTTTGATCGCCGGGGATATTCGAGAGCAGGTCAGGGCTCCAGGGCTGCAGGGTCACAGATGCTCGAGGGTAGTAGCCAGGGGAATCCACCCTTGCCTCGGTGTGGTCGATGTGGTAGACCCCATCTTGGGGAGTGTCGTACTATTTTGACAGCTTGTTATGCTTGCGGCCAACAAGGCCATTTGGTAAGAGACTGTACGACTAGAGGTGGCACTAATGGGATAGCACAGTATACTGGATCAGTTGCAGGTTCTTCACCTTCAATAGCTAGGCAGGATGTTCATACACCGGCAGGCCAGGGCAGAGGTCGTGGTAGAAGTTCCCAGTTTTAGCGGTCCTTGGAACCGCCTATTTGAATTCAGGTATATCTTTAACCCTTTAGAGACTAACATGTGTTGTTATAGTGATTACACGTTGAGTGCTATGTATGGGTAGTTTGGTATAAATTGTGATTTAGAGGCCTGGTTAGTAAAGGGGAAGTTCGGTACATAGATATTGTGAGCCTTAGAATTTTGATAACAGTTGAGATCTTAGATGCGAGGCCGTCTTAAGTAGAAGAATTACGGTTAATCTTTGTCGGAGTGCATAGTATACGTGGAGTATTTGTGTGATAATTCCATGGGTAGTTTGAGATAGAAGTGGTAGCTTTCATGACGTGAATTAGTAAGATTGTTCCGGATCGGGGAACGAGAGAGTTTGGCGCGATAATGGGTCGGGTTGAGGCTAGATTGCGGGTCAACCCGCAGCCCGGAATGAAGTGAGGTAAATTTGTGGTGGTCCCGCTATGTGTGATAGGGTCACGAGGGTGCTAGGCCCAAATTTAGGTAACAATTGTACGAGTTCGTAGACGCATTCGACCAGAAGCGGGTCGTGAAGGCCGGGAAGGGCCTTAGAGGAAATCGAAGCTAGTAAGGTGACCAAGTTGGATAGTAGAAACCCCAAGAGTTCGAAAGCAGAAGCGATGACTGAAATGTGGTACGTGTAATAGAAAGAGTTCGGGGATACGAGAAGGTTACGACAAGTAAGAAAAGAAGTGATCATGTGTTAAGTGAATGGAAGTGATCATTTTTGTGAAGTGAAGGTGCGAAGAGAGTATCCTTTGGACCAGGAGGGAGAGTTATTTACACTTTAGAGGTGATTCCTCGTTGGCTTGGATTTGAGTTTTTGCCCGTATGTTATATTATCGCCATGTGTGGCATAATGGGTTTTGTAAGAATGGTAGCGAAGACTATACCGGAGCATGTGTGTTTGGAGACTTATGTTATACCCCATATTTCCAGAGTATGTATGTGAGGACGTACGTACGAATATTCAAGCCCTAATTAGGTTAAGGATGAAATTTTGAACTTTCGACGGAAAAGATTTTGAACCTTGTGAAGGAAATTCTACGTTTTTAATAGTTTAACCGATTACGGATTTTTCCGAGAGATGAAATATTTTGGACCAATAGGAGGGCGACATGTGTCACCCCACTTAGACCCATGTTGGACGATTTGTATGGCCAAGTGGACAAGGTCAAGTGGTCAAAGTCTTGGAAGATATTTTCTTTGGGTTAGTGGGAGTAGGTGGGGGCGTTTTTGTGGGGCATGGGGAAGGTCTTAAGGACGTTTTTCTTGAGCAAGTGGGAGGCCACATGGCTCATTATTGTGGGGGACATATGTCCCAATGTTGTGGTGGACATATGTCCCAATATTGTGGTGGACACTTGGTTGGAAGACCTCATTCTTCACATGGATCCAAATCTTCACCCTCCATTTGTTTTAATCTTGGCCCTTGGTGGTTCTATAAATACCCCCCTCTTGTGCAAGACTTCTTCATCACTTGAACAATTTCCAAGTCTCAAAATCCCTCTCCCCCTTTGAGAAGCTCTCGTCCAAACTCCCCTTCCTAAGTAGCTCTGCCGAAACTCCCTCTTGATAGTTCTCGTCCCACACCTCTCTCCCTTAACCAAACTTTGTCCAAAAATTCCTAAACTCTTAAGTTTTCTTCCTTAGTGTATTAGGAAGATTATTAACCAAAAGGTTAGAAAAGATTTCACACCCTAGCCCCTAAAGCCTCACCTTGGCCGAGAGTTGTGAGGACAAGAACCTTAGTGTTCTTCACTTGTTTAGGTTGGTTCTTAAAGAGGAGTTGGTTAGGAGCGTATAAGGGTTGCTTGGAGCAGTTGGAGTGCGCGAGTAGAGCTAAGCGTTGCTCAGGATCGACATTAAATCTTGGATAATTTTGGGCTTATCGAGGTAATTAATCCTGTCCTTCTATTGTAATTGGAGATTACATACTGTAGTAGTATAGAAATAAGTATAAGATATAGAAGGATATTAAAGAAGATAATTGAACTGTAATTACATAGAATGTATTCTGATGAGACTTGTGTGGTTTGACGGTAGGAAGTCTCGCCAATTTTCCGTAGAATTAAGAACCTTCTGCTTAGAATATTCTGCAGAGTAGTCTAGACGTTGATAGACGTATATGGCCATTATAGGTTGAAGTTCTGCGAGTAGCGTGTTCTACTTGAAGGGTGGACAAGACTAGCAGGGTTATAGTACGGTGGAGCATTTTGCTATTTGTCGATAATCGTCGCGAGGTATGTGAACCTCTTCCTATCTTTTCTAGCATGATATGTTGTGAACTATGTAGTACGGTGACGCATACGTGTTAAATGAATTTGGTTGATTTAAAACATAAAGTGTTATAACGGTTTTATGGGAAGTTTGTTATAACAACTTTATGTGGGCAAAGAAATGGTTTGTGGTTTTTAAAAGATAAAAGACTTGATGCGAAATAATAAGAATCTTGAAGTATTTCAAAAGAATTATGAATCGTTTTTGAAAGAAAAGTAATACTTGGTTTTAAAAGCTTAAGAGTTATACTAGTTTTATGGGAAGTTAGGTATAACGACTTAAGAAAGATAAAAAGTACGGTTTACTTAATTGTTTATGGAAGCCTTGTATTGATTTAGGAAAGGGGAAAATAAGTATCGAACAAACCACTGCAGCGCTAATAAAGGAAAATGTATCGACTAAGTAAGTATTATTAAAACCAGTAGAAACCTCCGTCTGCATAGAAGCTAAGATAAGACAAAATTGTATTACATTTTCTAGATCATGACTGTTTTAATAAGATTGATATAAACCATAATAACCTACTCACACATAAGACATATGTTACTCAATTAGTTTTAAAAGAGAATTATGTTATTAAGTGATTAAGACTATGAACTACGAAACCTTTCGAAAATAAGAGACTTGAGTATTTAAAATTAGGCAAACTTGGACTTTTGGAAAAGAATGTTGTTACTTGTCTTTAAAAAGGGAAATTATTTTGGTTTACTTAAAATAATAGTTACTCTGTTTTGGATACTACGAGTGTTGGTATCAGGTGACTTCTTGTGAAAGAATAGATATTTGTTAGAGAATTGAAGTATGGTAATTTGCTTGTGCTTGCTTGTGATAGTCTCGTTGTGTAAAAGTTGTATTCCTATGCTACCACGTCTCTCGATGGAGGGCCGGTATATTATTATTGTTGTTACATGGACATGTTTGCACCGATGAAGAATTCCGGGGGCATGCGGCCATGCGCGTTAATCACCCAGATATTGTTATTGTTGTTACATGGACACGCTCGCACCGATGAAGAATTAGGGGCATGCGCCACGCGCGGGTTAATCACCCAGATATTGTTATTGTTGTTACATGGACATGTCGCACCGATGAATAATTCGGGGCATGTAGCCACGCGCGTGGTTGATTACGATATATTGTTATTCTTGTTACATGGACACGTTCGCACCAATGAAGAATTCCGGCATGTGGCTACGCGCAGGTTGATTACGATATCGTTATTGTGCATCTGGACATGTCTACACCGATGGAGAATTCCGGCATGGCCGTGATGCGGGCATGATTGATATTGTGGGCGAGACCGCGGTTATATTTGAGTGATGACTTTGGTGGCGTGAGTCCTGCATTGACATGATCGCTTTATGTCGTGGAAGCGTAGTTTGGTTATCATACATGTCTCTCGCTTTATTTAGACCGTTATGACTTCTGATGATTTTCGATTTCACATACTTGTACTGTTATCGACCTCCTTCGGCTGCGTTCACGCCGCAGTAGAGGTACATCGGTTGTTGATCCTCGTTCTTAGGATCACAGCCAACGTATTGGGAAGCTCCGTTTCTCCGAGGCTTATCTTTTGTATGTTTCCAGTTTGTAAGTTTTGTACATTCGGGGTATGGCGGGCCCCGTCCGTCATAGTTGTTGTAAAAATCTTAGAGGTGCGTAGTACTGCCAAGTGTGGCGGGGTTTGTAAAGGATTGTAACTGTTCGGGTTCAAATTTTATGTGTATATATATGCCGAAAGGAAATCTTCTCTTGATAAACTGTTCTCATTCTATAATTGTTTCATGTCTTGTTTTTATATTCCGCTGGTTACTCTGATGTATGTCTACTTGGGTGTCCGGGTAAGGCACGATCGCGCCCGGTTCGGTCGTGACAAAAGTGGTATCGTAACGATTAGTCCTCGGAAAGTGTCTACATCGCGTGTCTAGTAGTCTTGATTATCGGTGTGTTGTGCACCACATCTATAATCAGGAGGCTGCAGGACATTTAGGATTGGTTTCCATTCTTCTCACTCTAAGATCGTGCCTTAGAGATGTGTTATAAGTTGGACCCCTCTGACGTATTTCGTTTTTACCAGTTATGCCTCCACGCAAGGCAATCAGGGCCCATAAGGGCAAGGCAGCAGAGGGAGCTGCGAGTAGAGCAGCAGTGGCTACTGAGACCACGGTACCTGAGCCTCCAGTCCCACAACCTGGAGCAGAGGAGATGGGTTACAAGGAGATGGCGATTATTGGCCGGATTGTGGCCGCATATGAGGATAGGCCGACGCAGCAGCTTCTAATAGACCCGTGGTTCACCCGAGAACGGATAGTTTGAGGCTACGGACTTTCGAGTTGTAGCCCGCCGAGTTCTACGGTCGAGGCACGAGGATGATCCGCAGGAGTTCATCCGATTCTACGGATCATGAGTGATCGTGGCTTGAGACCGAGTCGGTGGTCTTAGGTTCACATTGGTCGCGTGATCTGAAATGATCGGTTTGATTCGTGAGGCGCCCGGGAAGTATGCACTTCCAGTAGTATGGGAAGAGTTCTCGGGGCATTTCACATTTCTTGCCCGCGGATGAGAGGGCTCGGCCGGCAGATTTTTGATGTTGAGGCGGGGCGCGCACGGTTCGGGAGTACAACGTGGAGTTTGACTCATTGGCTTGATATGTCCCGGCGTTAGTGACAAATATGGAGGACAGAGTACACCGCTACGTCACCGGGCTCGATGACTACTTGGCAGAGGCTTGTTCGGGTGTAGCTCTTCACCGCATGGACATTGCCCGCACGCAGCTTATGCACTGATGTGAGGAGCGGAGAGGTCGGCGAAATGGCCGAGATCGCCAGAAGAGGCGAACAGCGAGGTCCTTTGGTGACTTTCGAGGCGGACCGCCAAAGAAGAGCTAGTTATGCACCTTCGCCAATGCAGTGGTCCTCCACGCCTTCGTGGCTTCCGTGATATTCGTGAGAGCGTCGAGGATCGCGGTTCAGTTTTCGGGAGTTGGGGTGTTGGCTAGATGAAGCCACCCCGACCTCGGTGCGGTCAATGTGGTAGACCCCATTGTGGGGAGTGTCGTGCTGCCAAGGGAGCCTGTTATATTTGCGGCCGTCGTGGGCCGCTTTTGCGAACCGTCCGACTGTGGGTAGCACAGATGTTACGACTCACCGTCAGGGATCGATGGGTTCATCACCTTCACTAGATATGCGCCTGCAGGCGGTGATGATTAGAGTAAAGCGGTAGTTACAGGTATATCCTTAACCCTCTAGAGATTTGTATGCGTGATATGATGATTTTATGTTGAGTGTTATGTTTGGATAGCATTGTGTAAAATTGTGATCTAGAGAACATGGTTAGTTGAAAAGGTAAGCTTAGGGATAGGGAAATTATAAGCCGTAGAATATTATAACAAGTTGAGACCTTAGATGTAAGGCCGTCTTAAGTAAAAGATTTTACTGTTAATCTTTGTCGAAGTACGTGGTATGCGTGAAATATATTGTGGGATGATTCCTTGGGTTGTGTAAGATGAAAGTGGTAGCTTTCAGGACTTGAATAGGTAAGATTGTTCCAGATCTGGGAACAAGAGTCTGGTGCGATTATGGGTCGGGTTGAGGACCATTCGCGGGTCAACCCGTAGCCCGGAATAAGGTGGGGTCAGTTCGGGGTGGTCCCGCCAGGTGGTAGGGTCACAAGGGTGCTAGGCCCAGGTTTAGGTAACCATCGTAAGAGTTCGTGGATACGTTCGACCAGAATCGGACCATGAAGACCGGGAATGGCCTTAAGGGAATTTGAGGCTAGTAAGATGACCAAGTTTGGAGGTAGTGACTCCAAGGTTTTGGAAACTGAAGTGATGAAGGGAGTGTGGTAAGTGTACTAGAAAGAATTCGGGTGTACGAGAAGGGTACGACGAGAAAGGGAAGAAGCGAGCATGGGTTAAGAGAATAGAAGTGATCATTTCTTATGGGAAGTAAAGGTGCGAAGGGAGTATCTTTTAGACTTTGGGTAGGAGCTTTTGTGATGTTAGAGGTGATTCCTCGTGGACTTGGATGTAAGTATTTGCGCGTGTGTTATTCTGTGTCCATGTGTGGCATTTGCAAACTGGTTAAGCTATGAGGAACTTTATCGTTATCTGTCTTGAGAAGGAACATTCGGAACGAATGTTTCTAAGGAGGGGAGAATGTTATACCCCTGTTATACCCCGTGTTTCCAGAGTATGTACGTGAGGGCGTACGTGTACAATTTGAGCCTTAAGTAGGCATAGTTTCGAAATTTGTACACAAGTGCCGAAAGGAGTCGTTTTTCGACGAAACGTTTCCACAGCTTACGTTGGGAAAATTCCGGCTATGTCATTTAGTATTTTTGCGGATTTTTCCGAGCGACGGAACATTTTTGGACCAACGGGAGGGTGACACTTGTCACCCTCATTGGACGGCAAAGAGAAGGCTTGGCCTTGGCCGATTGGCTCTCTTTGTGCCTTGCTTTGTGGCTTGTTTTGTGGAGTGTTTTGTGGAGTGTTTGTGGGTGCACTTGGCTTGATCTTGGCCTTACACTTGCCTTGCACATGGCTTGATCTTGGCCATTGGTTGGCCTTTGGTTTTGCTATAAATACCCCTCTCTTTGAAGACTTCTTCATCCACTCTTCACTTGCCTAAGTCTTGAGAACCCTCCTCCCTCTTGTTGACTCTCGCCCAAGAGCCCTCTCCACTTGTGAAGGCCTTTTGGCCGAAACCTTCCCTTTGAGCCTAAAGCCGAGAACACCCCCTCCCAGGGTGTTGTTCTCGTGGTACCCCTTTGTGGTATTAAAATACTCCTCCAAGTATTGTTATAATGCCCAAAATACCTTAGCCTTATACCTTGTAGTATTCCAAAGTTACCTCTATCACGTAGAGTCCGGAAATACTACCTTTGTCCTTTTAGTCTCAAACCGAAACCCTAAGGAACCCTTCACTGTTGGTTGAAGTTTTGGAGTAGAAGTTGGATAGAACTTCTAAGGGTTGTTTGGAGCGGTTTGGAGCACTCGAGTAGGAGCTAAACCTTGCTCAGCGACATTATACTCGGATAATTTTGGGCTTATCGAGGTAAACACTATCTTCTTCTATTTTGTAATTGGAAATTACATGTTGTAAGAATATATAGTCAAGTATACTATATATAGAACTATACTTAGTAATTGTGGCAATGTCTTTTGACTTAAGCTGAAGAATTAAGAATCGAATCAGACATAAAGAGACTTGTGTAGTATTCTCGTGTAGTAGAATTGTACACGTCCGGTTAGGCGTGTGAAACCCTCCGTTGGCTTGTGGCAGGCCTCGATAGAGAAGGAGATTTACGTTGTGGCGGGGAGATCTTGCGAATTTTCAGAGAATATTCTACGTTGTGGTCTAGATGATAATAGGCGCCTTGTGGCCTTATAGGTTGAAGTACCTACGTGTGGCGCGATTTACTCGGCTTAAGGAGTCGATTGTTTGGGAGCGTTTTGCTATTAGTCGATACTCGTCGCGAGGTATGTGAACCTCTTCCTATCTCTTCTAGCATGATATGTGTAACTATGTAGTACGGTAGACGCATACGTGTTTAATGTATTTGATTGGTTTGAAACATAAAGTGTTATAACGCTTTATGGGAAGTTGTTATAATGACTTTATGTAGGTAAGAAAATGGGTTGTGGTTTTTAAAAGATAATTGATGTGATTTATAACCGGCAGGGCGTTATAATAAAACTTGAAGTATTTCAAAAGACTTATGAATCGTTTTGAAAGAAGTGTAGTATTGTGCTTTGAAAACTTAAGAGTTATACTAGCTTTATGGGAAGTTAGGTATAACGGCTTAAGAATGGTTTCTCGATGTTAGAAGTTAAGAGACTTGATCTTATAAGATAAGAGACTTAACTTATTTGTTTTAATGTGAATGTTTGTGTGAAACCTCATTCGTGAGTAATGAGTACTTGATTTTATTTAAAGGGATAATGTTTCTTGATTTGGAAATCGAATGTGTATCGTGCACCATCGCAGCGTTAATAAAGGAAAATGTATTGAATAATGATGAATTGTATTAAAACCAGTAGAAACCTCCATCCGCATAGAAACTAAGATGACAAAATGATATTACATTTTCTAGATCATGGTCTTTGTAATAAGAATGTTGTAAACAAGAATAACCTACTCACGCACGACATAATTTACTCAATTATTCTAAAAGGAATCAAGTGATTAAGTTTATGAACTATGAAACCTTTTGAAAATGAGAAGCTTGAGTAATTGAAACTAGGCAACCGAACTTAGGAAAAGAATGTTGTTACTTGATTTTGAAAAGGAATGTGGGTTGGTCATTCTAATACTACGTATCGGGTGACTTTTATAAAAGTAATGGATCTTTTTTAAAAGAACTTAACGTATGTAGTACTTTGGAGTTAAAAACCGGACTTTGGCATAAAATGAAAGTACTTGAGTTGTGTGAAACTTGCCTATGCTTGTTGTTGTGAAACTTGCCTATGCTTGTTGTTGTGAAACTTGCCTATGCTTGTGATGATAGCCTTTGTTGTGCAAGTGTGGTATTTCAGATACCGCTGCCTCTCGATAGAGGCCTGGTCGACTTGTTGAGAACTTACTTGGACACGCCGGCGGTGATGGAGAATTCCACGGTATGCTCGCTGATAGTGTTATTCCATGGACTAGCTCTCCATGAGGTTTCTTCGTTCGGCTGGGTATCCGTGGTCGGCTCGATTTGCCCCGCCTCGTGACCGATTCGCCTTGGTATCGGTAGTCACCGCACTTGCCCTGCTCAAGATAGTGACGAAGTTTCGTGATACGCCTCGTCCCCGGTGGTCACCAGACTTGCCCGGTCGTGCGTGACCGCCTTGGTATCCTGTGAGTCGGCCGCACTTGCCCCGTGACGGCCGTGTTTTGGTTGCATTGTATTATTGGTACGATCGGATCCGTAGTTATACTTGTCTGCACGGTTTTATAACACAGGTGGACATGGTGTTCATGTATAATCCTTGGTATGGTTATATCATAAACCGCTAAGATGAGGAAGAAATTCCACGCACGAGTGATAATTTGGAGCGTGAGTCCTCGCTCTGATGAATCGTTATATGTTATATATCGTAGTTTGGTCATCATACATGTCTCCCGCTTTATATAGACTATTATGATTTCATTTACTGATTTACGATTTCACATACTTGGTACTGATCGACCTCCTTCGGCCGCGTTCATGCCGCCGCAGTAGAGGTACATCTACCGTCGATCCGCGTTAGGATCTCGATTCGGCGTTGGGAAGCTCCGTTCCGTGGAGGCTTATCTTTGGTATGTTACCAGTCCGTAAGTTCTTAGACGCTCGTGGTATGTGGGCCCCGTCCCGTCATAGTTGTTGTATAAATCTTAAGTGCAGAGTACCGTTGTGGGCGTGGTTGTAAAAGGATTAAACTGCTCGTGTTTTATGTATATACCAAGGCAAATTGTTTTGGTTGGCCTGTTTATTTATTATATCTCTTATTTCTTGTGTAAAGTTTTTATTTCATTGGTTTTCTCGATGTCGTATCACTAGGGTGCCCGGTAGGCACGATGACGCCCGGTTCGGGCGCCACAAGTGGTATCGTGAGCGATTAATCCTCGGAAAGTGTCTCTGATCGTGTCTAGTAGAGTCTTGATTATCGGTGTTGTGCACCACATCTATAATCGTGAGGCTATAGGACATTTAGGATTGGTTTCCATTCTTCTCATTACGAGATCGTGCCTTAGAGCCAGTGTGATAAGATGGACCCTCCGACGTGTTTCGCTTTTTACCGATTATGCCTGCGAAGGCAACCCGCCCGAGGCGGCAAGGCAGCGAGAGGATCTGCGAGTAGAGCGGCAGAGACCACAAGACTCGAGCCTCCGCCCCGCACCGAGCAGAGGAGATGAGTTACGCGAGTGGGCCCGCATGGCCGTGGTCAGGCTGACTTGAGGATAGCCGACACAGCAGCCCAAAGAGCACCATGGTTCACCCTAGATCGATAGTTCGAGGCTTCGGATTTTACGAGTTGTAGCCGCGAGTTTTATGGGTCGAGGCACGAGGATGATCCGCAGGAGTTCATCAAGCGATTCCGATCATGAGTGATCAAGGCATCGGAGATCGAGTCGGTGGCTAGGTTCACATCAATCGCGTGATACCGCAATGATCGGGTTTGATTCTTGGGAGCTGTCCAGGAGAGCATGCACTTCCAGCGTATGGAACGAGTTCTCGAGGCCTTTCTTGCACATTTCTTGCCTCCCGGATGATGAGGGCTCGGCCGGCAGATTTTTGGTGTTACTGCAGAATCCGCGCACGTTCGGGAGTACAATGTGGAGTTCGACTCATTGGCCCGGTACGTCCCCGCGTTAGTAGCTAGTATGGAGGATCGAGTGCACCGATATGTTACCGGGCTCGATGCTTGCCTTGCAGAGTTGTTCGTGTAGCTCTTCACCGGGCATGGACATTGCCCGCACGCAGCGTATACACTGACGCGAGTGAGCGGATAAATCGACGGAATGACCAAAGTCAGCAGAAGAGGGCCAGAACAGCAGGGTCCTTTGGTGACTTTCGAGGCGGACCGCCTCAACAGCAGACTAGTTATGTACCTCCGTCAGTACAGAGTGGTCCTCCACAGCTTTCGGGACCTTCAGGATATTCAGGAGCAGGTCGGGGCTCCCAGGTTTCAGATTTTCAGGAGAGCAGGAGTGCTCGCCGG
This sequence comes from Przewalskia tangutica, assembly GCA_029844215.1. Lineage (NCBI taxonomy): Eukaryota > Viridiplantae > Streptophyta > Magnoliopsida > Solanales > Solanaceae > Przewalskia > Przewalskia tangutica. Next base: position 73,880,785 of record CM056723.1, on the reverse strand, counting down.
ATGAGGTTGCCCTTGTCTCAGCTGGCCGCCAGGAAAGCTTCATAAGGGAGAGTGTCGACTAACTCGAGATTGTTATTTTTGCGCCAACAGGCCATCTCGGCAAGAGATCGTCCACTGTGGTAGCATGGTAGGATAGCATGGACTACTTAAGCGATTGCGGGTTCTTCACCTTCCGTAGCCAGCAGATGTTTGTACACCGGAAGGCCCCGTAGAGGTCGCAGATGGAGTTCCCGCTTTAGCGTCCTTGAACCGCCTAGTTTCAGTATATCCTTAACCTCTCGAGTTTTGTTTGTATTGATGTTGTTGATGTGTTTAATGTTATGTTTGGATAGCTTTGTGCTAAAATGTGATTTAGAAACACGTTAGTGAAAAGGGTAAGTCCTCGGTAGTGTGAGATGGAAGTGGTAGCTTTCATGATGTGAAATAGTAAGATTGTTCGGATCGGGAACAAGAGTTGGCGCGTTGGGGGTCGGGTTGGGGACCATTTGCGGTCAACCCAGAACCCGGTTTGGGGTCGGGTCGTTAGGTGGTCCCGCCAGGTGGTAGGGTCACGAGGGTGCTAGGCCCAAGTTTAGTTGACCATCGTATGAGTTCGTGGGTGTGTTCGACCAGAATCAGTTCGGGAAGGCCGGGAATGGCCTTAGGGGAAATCGAGGTTAGTGAGATGACCAAGTTTGGAGGTAGTGACTCCAAGGGTTGGTAACAGAAGCGTTGACAGAAGTGTGGTACGGATACTAGGACGAGTTCGAGTGTTCGTGACGAGTACTACGAGAAAGGGGAGAAGTGAACGTGTGTTTTTGTGGCCAGGTGTGGCATGATTGTTTTCGTACGTATAGCAGTGAAGACTATCTTCGACGCCGCTTGTTTTGAGACCTAGAAGGAACATTCGACGAATGTTTCTAAGGGGAAGAATGTTATACCGTGTTTCCAGAGTATGACGAGGGCGACGCGGTACAATTTGAGCCTTAAGTAGGCATAGTTTCAAATTTGTACACAAGTGCCGAAAGGAGTCGTTTTTCGACGAAACGTTTCCACGACTTACGTTGGGAAAATTCCGCTATGTCATTTAGTATTTTGCGGATTTTTCCGAGCGACGGAACATTTTTGGACCAACGGAGGGTGACACTTGTCACCTCATCGACGGCAAAGAGAAGGCTTGGCCTCGCCGATTAGCTCCTCTTTGTGCCTTGCTTTGTGGCTTGTTTTGTGGAGTGTTTTGTGGAGTGTTTTGTGGGTGCACTTGGCTTGATCTTGCCTTACACTTGCCTTGCACATGGCTTGATCTTGCCATTGGTTGGCCTTTGGTTTTGCTATAAATACCCCCTCTTTGAAGACTTCTTCATCCACTCTTCACTTGCCTAAGTCTTGAGAACCCTCCTCCTCTCTTGTTGACTCTCGCCCAAGAGCCCTCTCCTCGTGGAAGGCCTTTGGCCGAAACCTTCCCCTCATGAGTAAAGCCGAGAACACCCTCCCTTGGTGTTGTTCTCGTGTGGTACCCACTTTGTGGTATTAAAATACTCTCCAAGTATTGTTATAATGCCCAAAATACCTTAGCCTTATACCTTGTAGTATTCCAAAGTTACCTCTATACGTAGAGTCAGGAAATACTACCTTTTGTCCTTTTAGTCTCAAACCGAAACCCAAGGAACCCTTCACCGTTGGTTGAAGTTTTGGAGTAAGTTGGATAGAACTTCTAAGGGTTGTTTGGAGCGGTTTGGAGCACTCTGAGTAGAGCTAAACCTTGCTCAGCGCGACATTATACTCGGATAATTTTGGGCTTATCGAGGTAAACACTATCGTTCTTCTATTTTGTAATTGGAAATTACATGTTGTAAGAATATATAGTTGAAGTATACTATATATAGAACTATACTTAATCTTGTGGCAATGTCTTTTGACTTAAGCCCAAGAATTAAGAATCGAATCAGACATAAAGACTTGTGTAGTATTCTCGTGTAGTAGAATTGTACACGTCCGGTTAGGCGTGTGAAACCCTCCGTTGGCTTGGTAGCTACCTCGATAGAGAGAGATTTACGTTGTGGCGGGGAGATGCCGAATTTTCTCAGAATATTCTACGTTGTGGTCTAGATGATAATAGGCGCCTTGTGGCCTTATAGGTCAAGTACCTACGGTGGCGCGATTTACTTGGCTTAAGGAGCATTGTTTGGAGCGCTTTTGCTATTAGTCGATACTCGTCGCGAGGTATGTGAACCTCTTCCTATCTCTTCTAGCATGATATGTGTGTAACTATGTAGCACGGTAGACGCATACGTGTTTAATGTATTTGATTGGTTTGAAACATAAAGTGTTATAACGGCTTTATGGGAAGTTGGTTATAACGACTTTATGTAGGTAAGAAACGGGTTGTGGTTTTTAAAAGATAATTGATGTGATTTATAAGCGGCAGGGGCGTTATAATAAAACTTGAAGTATTTCAAAAGATTTATGAATCGTTTTGAAAGAAGTGTAGTATTGTGCTTTGAAAACTTAAGAGTTATACTAGCTTTATGGGAAGTTAGGTATAACGCTTAAGAATGGTTTATCGATGTTAGAAGTTAAGAGACTTGATCTTATAAGATAAGAGACTTAACTTATTTGTTTTAATGTGAATGTTTGTGTGAAACCTCATTCGTGAGTAATGAGTACTTGATTTTATTTAAAGGGATAATGTTTTACCGATTTCTAAATCGTAATGTGTATCGACTGCACCACCGCAGCGTTAATAAAGGAAAATGTATTGAATAATGATGAATTGTATTAAAACCGGTAGAAACCTCCATCCGCATAGAAACTAAGATGAGACAAAATGATATTACATTTTCTAGATCATGGTCTTGTAATAAGAATGTTGTAAACAAGAATAACCTACTCTCACGCATTGACATAATTTACTCAATTATTCTAAAAAGGAATCAAGTGATTAAGTTTATGAACTATGAAACCTTTTGAAAATGAGAAGCTTGAGTAATTGAAACTAGGCAAACTGGAACTTAGGAAAAGAATGTTGTTACTTGATTTTGAAAAGGAATGTGGGTTGGTCATTCTAATACTACGGGTATCGGGTGACTTTTATAAAAGTAATGGATCTTTTTTTAAAAGAACTTAACGTATGTAGTACTTTGGAGTTAAAAACCCGGACTTTGGCATAAAAATGAAAGTACTTTGAGTTGTGTGAAACTTGCCTATGCTTGTTGTTGTGAAACTTGCCTATGCTTGTTGTTGTGAAACTTGCCTATGCTTGTGATGATAGCCTTTGTTGTGCAAGTGTGGTATTTCAGATACCGCGTCTCGATAGAGCGGTCGAATTGTTGAGAACTTACTTGACACGCCGATGATGGAGAATTCCACGGGTATGCTCCTGTTGATAGAGTTATTCCATGGACTAGCTCTCCATGAGGTTTCTTACCGCTCTACCGGTATCCGTGGTCGGCTCGTGATTTGCCCCGCCTCGTGATCGATTCGCCTTGTATCCGTAGTCACCCTACTTGCCCCGTTCAGGATAGTGACGAAGTTTCGTGATACGCCGTCCCCGTGGTCACCAGACTTGCCCCCACCGCGTGACCGCCTTGGTATCCTGTGAGTCGGCCTCGACTTGCCGTGACGGCTTCGTGTTTTGGTTGCATTGTATTATTGGTACGGTCGGATCTGGTAGTTATACTTGTCCTGTACGGTTTTTATAACACAGGTGGGACATGGTGTTCATGTATAATCCTTGGTATGGTTATATCATAAACTGCCGGCAGTGAGGAAGAAATTCCACGGGCACGAGTGATAATTTGGAGGGCGTGAGTCCCTGTCTTGATGTAACTGGTTATATGTTATATACTGTAGTTTGGTCATCATACATGTCTCCTGCTTTATATAGACTATTATGATTTCATTTACGTTCTGATTTCACATACTTAGTACTGTTATCGACCTCTTCGGGGCCGCTCACGCCGCAGTAGAGGTACATCTACCGCCGATCCCCGCGTTAGATCTCGGTCACGTTTTGGGAAGCTCCGCCCGTCGAGGCTTATCTTTGTATGTTACCCCGAGTCCGTAAGTTCTCAGACGCTCGTGGTATGGCGGGCCCCGTCCCGTCATAGTTGTTGTATAAATCTTAGAGGTCCGTAGTATCTTGTGGCGTGGTTGTAAAAGGATTAAACTGTTCGTGTTTTATGATATACCAAGGCAACTGTTTTGGTTGGCCTGTTTATTTATTATATCTCTTATTTCTTGTGTAAAGTTTTTATTTCCGCTGGTTTTCTCTGATGTCGTATCACTAGGGTGCCCGGGGTAAGGCACCAGTGACGGGCCCGGGTTCGGGGCGTCACAACCCCGTATTTCCAGAGTATGTATGCGAGGACGTACGCACGAATATTCAAGCCCTAATTAGGTTAAGGATGAAATTTTGAACTTTCGACGGAAAAGATTCCGAACCTTGTGAAGGAAATTCTACGTTTTTAATAGTTTAACTGATTACGGATTTTTCCGAGAGATGAAATATTTTGGACCAATAGGAGGGCGACATGTGTCACCCCACTTAGACCCATGTTGGACGATTTGTATGGCCAAGTGGACAAGGTCAAGTGGTCAAAGTCTTGGAAGATATTTTCTTTGGGTTAGTGGGAGTAGGTGGGGGCGTTTTTGTGGGGCATGGGGAAGGTCATGTGGACGTTTTTCTTGAGCAAGTGGGAGGCCACATGGCTCATTGTTGTGGGGGACATATGTCTCAATGTTGTGGTGGACATATGTCCCAATATTGTGGTGGACACTTGATTGGAAGACCTCATTCTTCACATGGATCCAAATCTTCACCCTCCATTTATTTTAATCTTGGCCCTTGGTGGTTCTATAAATACCCCCCTCTTGTGCAAGACTTCTTCATCACTTGAACAATTTCCAAGTCTCAAAATCCTCTCCTCTTGAGAAGCTCTCGCCCAAACACCCCCTTCCTAGTAGCTCTCGCCGAAACTCCCCCCCTCTTGATAGTTCTCGTCCCACACCCCTCTCCCTTAACCAAACTTTGTCCAAAAATTCCTAAACTCTTAAGTGTTCTTCCTTAGTGTATTAGGAAGATTATTAACCAAAAGGTTAGAAAAGATTTCACACCCTAGCCCCTAAAGCCTCACCTTGGCCGAGAGTTGTGAGGACAAGAACCTTAGTGTTCTTCACTTGTTTAGGTTGGTTCTTAAAGAGGAGTTGGTTAGGAGCGTATAAGGGTTGCTTGGAGCAGGTTAGAGCGCGCGGAGTAGGAGCTAAACGTTGCTCAGGATCGACATTAAATCTTGGATAATTTTGGGCTTATCGAGGTAATTAATCCTGTCCTTCTATTGTAATTGGAGATTACATACTGTAGTAGTATAGAAATGAGTATAAGATATAGAAGGATATTAAAGAAGAGAATTGAACTGTAATTACATAGGACTGTATTTACAGTAGACTTGTGTGGTTTGACGGGTAGGGAAGTGCTGCCCAATTTTTCGTAGAATTAAGAACCTTCTGCTTAGAATATTCTGCAGAGTAGTCTAGACGTTGATAGACGTATATGGCCATTATAGGTTGAATTTCTGCGAGTAGCGTGTTCTACTTGAAGGGTGGACAAGGCTAGCAGGGTTATAGTACGGTGGAACGTTTTGTTATTTGTCGATAATCGTCGCGAGGTATGTGAACCTCTTCCTATCTTTTCTAGCATGATATGTTGTGAACTATGTAGTACGGTAGACGTACATGTGTTAAATGAATTTGGTTGATTTAAAACATAAAGTGTTATAACGTCTTTATGGGAAGTTTGTTATAACAACTTTATGTGGGCAAAGAAATGGTTTGTGGTTTTTAAAAGATAAAAGACTTGATGCGAAATAATAAGAATCTTGAAGTATTTCAAAAGAATTATGAATCGTTTTTGAAAGAAGAGTAATACTTGGTTTTAAAAGCTTAAGAGTTATACTAGCTTTATGGGAAGTTAGGTATAACGACTTAAGAAAGATAAAAAGAACGGTTTACTTAATTGTTTATGGAAGCCTTGTATTGATTTAGGAAAGGGGAAAATAAGTATCGAACAAACCACTGCAGCGCTAATAAAGGAAAATGTATCGACTAAGTAAGTATTATTAAAACCAGTAGAAACCTCCATCTGCATAGAAGCTAAGATAAGACAAAATTGTATTACATTTTCTAGATCATGGTTATTTTAATAAGATTGATATAAACCATAATAACCTACTCACACATAAGGCATATGTTACTCAATTAGTTTTAAAAGAGAATTATGTTATTAAGTGATTAAGACTATGAACTACGAAACCTTTCGAAAATAAGAGACTTGAGTATTTGAAATTAGGCAAACTTGGACTTTTGGAAAAGAATGTTGTTACTTGTCTTTAAAAAGGGAAATTATTTTGGTTTACTTAAAATAATAGTTACTCTGTTTTGGATACTACGAGTGTTGGTATCAGGTGACTTCTTGTGAAAGAATGGATATTTGGAAGAGAATTGAAGTATGTTAATTTGCTTGTGCTTGCTTGTGATAGCCTCGTTGTGTAAAAGTTGTATTCCTATGCTACCACGTCTCTCGATGGAGGGCCGGTATATTGTTATTGTTGTTACATGGACATGTCTGCACCGATGAAGAATTTCGGGGGCATGCGGCCATGCGGCGGGTTAATCACCCGGTATATTGTTATTGTTGTTACATGGACATGTCTGCACCGATGAAGAATTCCGGGGGCATGCGGCCACGCGGGTTAATCACGGTATATTGTTATTGTTGTTACATGGACATATACGCACCGATGAAGAATTCGGGGCATGTAGCCCGCGGCAGGTTGATTACGATATATTGTTATTCTTGTTACATGGACATACGCGCACGATGAAGAATTCAGGGGCATGTGTCCATCTTGGCGAGTTGATTACGATATCTTGTTATTGCATCCTGGGAATGTCTACACCGATGGAGAATTCCGGGCATGTGGCCGATGCGGGCATGATTGATATTGTGGGCGTGAGACCCTTGGTTATATTTGAGTGATGACTTTGAGGGCGTGAGTCCCTGCATTGACATGACTGCTTTTATGTCGTGAACTGTAGTTTGGTTATCATACATGTCTCCTGTTTTATTTAGACTGTTATGACTTCGTTTACAGTATTTTCAGTTTCACATACTTGGTACCTGTTATCGACCTCGCCCGGGGCTGCGTTCATGCCGCAGGTAGAGGTACATCGGTTGTTGATCCTCGTTCTTAGGATCACAGTTCAGCGTATTGGGAAGCTCCGTTTCTCCGGAGGCTTATCTTTTGGTATGTTTCCCCGAGTTTGTAAGTTTTTGTACATTCAGGGGTATGGCGGGGCCCTGTCCCGTCATAGTTGTTGTAAAAATCTTAGAGGTCTGTAGTACTGTTGTGGGCAGGGTTTGTAAAGGATTGTAACTGTTCGGGTTCAAATTTTATGTGTATATATATGCCGAAAGGAAATCTTCTCTTGATAAACTGTTCTCATTCTATAATTGTTTCATGTCTTGTTTTTATATTCCGCTGGTTACTCTGATGTATGTCTACTTGGGTGCCCGGGTAAGGCACCAGTCGCGGGCCCAGGTTCGGGTCGTGACAACTTAGAAGGAACATTCGGGACGAATATTTCTAAGGGGGTAAGAATGTTACACCCTGTAGTTCCAGGGTATGTATATGAGGACGTACGTACGAGAATACGACATTAAAATTGGAAAGGAAGAAAGATGTGATTTTTCGACGGAAAAGTTTCCGAACTTCGTGAAGGAAAAAGGTTTATTATTGAGAATTGGATTCTCAAATTTGGTATTTGAGACTTTAAGAATTTATAAGAATTTATAAGAATTATGGAATTGTATTTCCGGAATTGGTCACGTGGGGCCCACGGGAGAAATTTACGGTTTTGTGAGGCCCACTTTGTTTTCGAGATTTTTGGTATTTCGGATATTTTTCGGAAGATGAAATATTTTGGACGAGTAGGGGGCGACACGTGTCACCCCCATGTGGCCATGTTGGCCGAATATTGATGGACAAGTGTCCCTTGGACGTTTTCTTGGAGACATGTGGCTAGCCACATGTCTCAAATTTGTGGAGGACATGTGGTTGGTAGAACCCACACACACATGTCCCCAATCTACACCTTACACATGCTTTCATCCTAGCCCTTGATTTCTCTATAAATACCCCCCTTGTTGCAAGACTTTATTCATCCACACTTAGAGAGTTTCCAAGGCAAAAAAATTATACTCCCTCCCCTTATGTGTTCTCGTCCAACTCCCCACTTGTGTAGAAATTCTTCAATTGTTGTGGTATAATCCCAAATACCTTAGCCTTGTATCCCTAGTAGTATTCTAAAGTAATCCCAACATAATAGCCCGGAAATACTACTTTATTCCAATAGTCGCAAATGAAACTCTAGGGAAATCTTCATAGTTGGATGAAGTGTTAAGAGAAGTTGTTTAGAAACTTCTAAGGGTTGCTTGGAGCGGGTTGGAGCGTAAGGAATTGGAGCTAAACGTTGCTCAGGATCGATTTATAAATCTTGGATAATTTTGGGTTTATCGAGGTAATGATCTTTATCCCCCTATTGTAATTGGAGATTACATGTTGTAGTAATGTATAATTGAGTATATGATATATGGAAGGATGATTAAAAAGAATTGAATTGTATTTACATTGGACTGTATTTACAGTAGACTTGTAGTATTATTGTGGGGCATGTAATCCCCTTGGAGTTGTTGGCTTGGTAGCGGGCCTTGATATAGGAGGATATTTATGTGGTTGCGAGGGGGGAGGTGCTGCCCAATTTTCCGTAGAATAAGGAACATTGTACTTAGAATATTATACGAAGAGATCTAGAAGTTAATAGACGTTTTATGGCCATTATAGGTTGAAGTACTACGAGTAGCGTATTCTACTTGAAGGGTGGAAAATGCTAGCAAGGTTATAGTACTTTGGAGCATTTTGCTAATTGTCGATAATCGTCGCGAGGTATGTGAACCTCTTCCTATCCTTTCTAACATGATTGTTGTGAACTATGTAGTACGGTAGACGTACGTGTGCTAAACGAATTTGGTAGGTTTAAAACATAAAGTGTTATAATGGCTTTATGGGAAGTTGGTTATAACGACTTTATGTAGGTAAAAGAATGGTTTGTTGATTTTAAAAGATAAGAGACTTGACTTATAATTGACCTGAATGGTGTTAAAAAGGTGGTGAAACCTCATTCGTTAGTAATGAGTACTTGGTCTTTAAAAAAGGAATAAAATTTTATTTGATTTCGGAAATGGGAATAACTATCGAACAAGTCATTGCAGCGTTAATAAAGGAAAATGTAATGACAAATAATTATATTAAAACAAGTAGAATCTTCCATCTGCATAGAAGCTAAGATAAGATAAAATTGTATTACATTTTTTATATCATGGCTGCGTTAATAAAATCATTATAAACAAGTATTGATTTCTTGACATTCTAAAGTAAGGAGACTTAAAGTATTTTGGAAGTCATGTAACTTGATTTTAGAAAAAGAGAAGTAACTTGAGTTTAAAAGTATAAGTAACTTGTTTTCAAATACCGAACTTTTCTTGATGGAAAAATATAAGTGGCTTGGTTTTAAAAGGTAGGAGTACCTTTATCTTAAAAGAGTTAGTTACTTGGGTTTTAAAAGTATACTTGACGTTGTTTTAAAAGTGTAAGCCACTTGATTTAAAAAGTATAAAGTACTTGATTTAAATATGAACGTGTTTGGTACTACGGATATTAGCATCGAGTTGTGTTTACGTAAAAAGAGATCTTTTTGAACGAATTAAAGTACGTAGTACTTTAGGGTTAAAACCCGGATTGTTGGCATAAAATGGGAGTACTTGAGTGTTATACCCCGTAGTTCCAGGGTATGTATGCGAGGACGTGCGTACGAGAATACGACAGAAAGATTGGAAAGGAAGAAAGAGGCGATTTTTCCACGGAAAAGTTTCCGGTTTTTGTGAAGGAAAAAGGTTCGTTAATGGGAATTGGATTCCCAGATTTGGTATTCGGACTTCCTGGAATATTAGAGAATTATGGAATTTTATTTTCGGAAATGGTCACGTGGGGCCCACGGGAGAAATTTACTGCTTTTGTAGCCCGCTTTGATTTTGAGATTTTGGCGTTTTGGATATTTTGGAAGACGAAATATTTTGATTTAATCGGGGCGACACGTGTCACCCCATGTGGCACCTTTGGGCCGAAATTATGTTTGTGCACAACACGGTTAGAGTCGTTTTTCGAAACGCTTTCCACACTTTCGTAGGGAATTTCCGGCTATGTCATTTAGTATTTTGCGGATTTTTCCGAGAGGCGAACATTTTGGACCAACGAGAGGCGGCACTCGGCACCCTCTCATTGGTGGGCATAGTGGGCGGTTTGGGCGAATTGGTGAGGCAGTGGGAGATATTTTTGGTAGATATTTTGTGTGCAAGTTGGCTAGGACACACGGGTGAATCTTGGCCCTACACTTGCTAGGCACTTGGCTAGATCTTGGCCATTGGTTGGCCTTGGCTTGTGCTATAAATACCCTCTAAGGTTGATGAACTTCTTCCATTTCCTAAATGTTTCTAAGTGTAAAATCCTCTCCCTCCTTGTGTTGAGTTCGGCGAGGGCCTTCCCTTGTGGCGAGCACCCCATACAGGGGTGCTAGCCAGAGTAGCGCCCACTCCTAGTGTTGCTAGTAGTAGGGTACCCACTAGCCTAGGTTGTTTTCAGATAATACCCTTGTTGTGGTGTAGAAATACTCTCAAAAGTATTGTTATAATGCCCAAATTACCTTAGCCTTATACCTTGTTGTATTCTAAGGTTATACCTTTCTGAAAAGCCCGAAATACTATTATACTTACCGTCACCACCAAACCGAAACCACAGGAAAATCTCCATAGTCCGTTGGAGTATTGTGTAGAAGTTGGTTAGAACTTCTAAGGGTGGTTTAGAGCGGGTTGGGCGCTCGGAGTCGAGCTAAACGATTGCCGGGATCGACTTTATACTTGGATAATTATGGGCTTATCGAGGTAATTATCTTGTCCCCTATTGTAATTGGATATTACATGTTGTTAGAATATATAGTTGAAGTATACTATATATAGATCGAACGTAGTTGTTGGCAATGTCTTTTGACTTAAGCTGAAGAATAAGGAACCGAACTGTAATTACTTAGGGTGTATTCTGAGACTTGTGTAGTAGTGCAGTGGAGTAGAATTGTGCAGTTAGGGTTAGATGTATAACCCCTGGTTGGCTTGGTAGTGGCCTCGATAGAGGAGGAGATTCTGTTGTTGCGGGGAGAGTCGCCAATTTTCTCGTAGAATGTTCTACGACGTTAATAAGCGCGCTTGTGGCCTTATAGGTTGGGATGCTACGTGTGGAATGATCCACGGCTTAAGGAGTAGCCATTGTTGAGCGTTTTGCTATTAGTCGATACTCGTCGCGAGGTATGTGAACCTCTTCCTATCTCTCCTAGCATGATATGTGTGAACTATGTAGTACGGTGACGCATGTGTTTGATTGTTGTAAAACATAAAGTGTTATAACGGCTTTATGGGAAGTTGGTTATATGACTTTATGTAGGTAAGAAAAATGGGTTATGGTTTTGAAGGTAATCGATTTGATTATAACCGACTTGTTATGTGTTAATGAAGAACTTGAAGTATTTCAAAAGGTTTATAAATCATTTTGAAAGAATATGTGTAGTAATGTATTTTTGAAAACTTAAGAGTTATACTAGCTTTATGGGAAGTTAGGTATAACGCTTAAGAATGTTTTTACCGATTTTGGAAATCGGGATGTGTATCGACAAACCAACTGCGGCGTTAACAAAAGGAAGTGTTTTGAATAATTAAGTATGATTAAAACCAGAGAAACTTCCATCTGCATAGAAGCTAAGATAAGACAAAATGATATTTCCTAGATCATGGTCTTTGTAATAAGATTGTTATAAATAAGAATAACCTACTTACATGTAAGGCTTATGTTTCTCAATTGGTTAATAAAAGGATTATATTCTTGAATGAATAAGACTATGAACTACTGAAACCTTTTAAAATAAGAAAGCGGAACATTTGAAATTAGGCAAACTCGAACGTTTGGAAAATAATGTTGTTACTTGATTTTACAAAGGTAAGTGTTTTGGTTTACTTAAAAGAACGATACTCTATTTTTTACTACGTATTGTGTGACTTATGTGATAGGAACGGATCTTTTGAAGATTTAATGTATGAAATGCGTTGGGGTTAGATACTCGAACTTGTTAGTAGAAAGTACCTTGTGTGAACAACTTGATTGTATTGGTTTGTGATAGACTTGTAATACTTTCTTGTTGATTTGATAAGTAAACATGTTAGGATGCTACTTGTGTTAGTATCTTGTGATTTTTATGTACGGGGTCATTCTTTGTGCTTACATTGTTAAAAGGTAAGTCCATCAGATCATTATTATATCACCTACCCTCGATTTGTGTATACAGGGCTTGCCACCCTTGACGCGGTCTATACGGCTATCTGGTCCTTGAGACTATGCGAGCCGCGGTATGCTCGTGATTGACCGATCATTCGGGTGTTTAGCCCGACGCGGGGATTCCTACGCGGTCTCTGGGGACTATCGCGGTCGCGAGGGCTACGCGAGTGCGGAAGTCGGGGCGGATCTGAGGGTTAGGTCGCCCGACGCGGGTATACCTCGGGTGGTCTAGGACCGAGATTCGAGAATACCTTATGCGGTGCGTGTGTGACCTATGCGGGCTGCGAGAGTTCCAGGAATAGACGCGCGACATTGATCTGCGGGCGATGGCCGCCGATCTGTGGTGCGGTGCAGAGACCTCGTGATACGATTTGTGGCATTTGTGGTGCGGGGTCTTAGTAGTCGGCTATGCGCCGCACTTACCCCGCACGGTCTTATTGTGATGACTTTGAGGCGTGAGTCACGACTTGACATATCGCTTAGTTGTTGTGAGCGTAGTTTGGTTATCATACATGTCTCCCGCTTTATATAGACTACTATGATTTGATTCTGATATTACTACGATTTCACATACTTGGTACATGTTGTCTCGACCTCGCCGGGCTGCGTTCATGCCGCAGTTGAGGTACATCGATCGTTGATCCTAGCTCTCGTGGTCACGATTCGGCGTTTGGGAAGCTCCGTTTCTCGGAGGCTTATCGATGGTATAGTCCTGTCGTCGTAAGTGTTTACATTCGTGGTTTGGCGGGGCCTGTCCGCCATTGTGGTCGTATCATTCTTAGAGGTGCAGTAATCTTGTTGTGGCGGGGTTGGTAAAAAGGATTAATTTGTTCATTTGTAAAAGAGTTGATGGTTATATATATGCGAAAGGCAAGTTTTCACAGATTATTGTTTTATATTTCGTTATCTCATTTGTTGTTTTATGTTCATGATTACTCGATGTTGTGTCACTAGGGTGCCCGGTAAGGCACGATCCACGCCCGATTGGTCGTGACAAAAGTGGTATCGAAGCGATTAATCCTCGGAAAGTGTCTGACCGTATCGATCAGAAGTCTTGATTATCGGTGTGTTGTGCACCATCAATAATCGTGAGGCTATAGGATATTTAGGATTGGTTTCTATTCTTCTCACTCGAGATCGTGCCTTAGAGTGTGTTGTAAGTTGAACCCTCCGACGAAATCCTTTCCTTATCGTTATGCCTCGCGTAGAGGCAACCCGGAGGGCAAGGCGGCCAGGAGGCTGCGAGTAGAGTTCGGAGGGTGGCGAGGCACAGCCCAATCATTACCTAGGGTAGTGCTTCATTCAGGAGTTTTGCGACGTCACTAGCCCAGCAGAGTTTAGCGGCGACGGCGGTTCCTCTGCGGCCATGATATTTGAACCTTCGCCCACGGCCGAACAGAGAATATAGATTGCCAAGGACAACCCCATTACTAGCTATAAATTTGGCTACGGAGAGTATACCGATGTACCGCGATGCGGAGGACTATCTAAAAGAGGTTGTGCAGAGTAATTCTTGATTAGGCTTGAGCATGGCACGTATGCGGGCTTATGCGCAGTGGCGAGAAACGTAGAGATCGACGGTTAACGGACGAGAAGAGGGCGAGCAGAAGGTCCTTTGGTAACTTTCAAGGTGAGTATACCTTAAGTGCTATGTTCGATAGCGGTGTGTTAGTTGTGATTAGAATCATGGTGGGTTATCCGAGTAAGATTTTGGGGATAGAGAAAGTGTGAGCCTTAGAGCTTTTACGCAAAGACCTTAGAGGTAAGGCCATCTCGAGAAAGGTGTAGTGTTATGTTTGACCCTTATAGGAGTGCATAGTGCGTGAGCTATGTTCGTGGGATAAGTCCCGAGTAGCGTGATTTGAAAGAAGGTAGTCGAGCTAGGAAGACCGCCAGGTTTTCGTAATATGATTTGTGAAATTATTCCTTCGGGAGCTAGTGTTTCGCGCAACGGGTCGGGTTGAGGCCGTGATGCGGGTCAACCCGGCCTTTTGGTGGTGGGGTCGGTTGTGGTGGTCCCGCCTTGTGGTAAGTCATGAGGGTGTTAGGCCCAAGTTTAGTTAACCAACGTGCGAGTTCGTGGATGCGTTCGACCGATGGTTGGGCGATGGGGCAGCCATCGTGTTCTTCTCGGTCGACCGCTCACTCGGCGATGTTGTTGTTATCTAAAAGGTTGTGAGGTTGCACGGTGCCTACCTCCACCTTATAATGATGATGAAGTCTGGTTACGCTGTTTCGTTCGAAGTTATACGGCGAGTTAGGAACTCGGTGAGTCTCGAGAATCGCATTCGCCTCCGGGCGGTGTTTTGATTTGGGGTAGTGCGAGATCGTTGTCTCGGTTGGAGTGTTTAAGCTACCATTTAGTGTTCGGATGTCGTCTTGTGACGCTTGTAGGGCAGAAATGCAAGTTGCGGTCGATTGGTTCGATGTTGGCGTGGTTCGATAGTTGGTTCAGCTTGTTCCCAGTGATCGTGGATAGTGTGAAGCTTGTCTAGAAGAAGTTCGACGACTCGGAGAATCGTGCGGATGTCGGCGACGCTAGAGTTGAGTTGGCGGTCGGTCTTCTTGAAAGTACCACCGGACGGGGTGTGACGAGTTTGAAAGCGAAGGAACTTAGCGAGTTACTTTGGGCCTTTGTGAGTTCATGTGAAGAATAGGCCGATTGCCTATATGTTAGCATTTGCCGTCCGACTTAGGAGGAAGGACGTCCGGTCTTCGTATTGTTATGTTCGAAAGTATCGAAGATCCATCCGAATGTTCCCAATTAATGATGACCACGTTAGAGATAGTAACCCGAGTTTTGGATACTAAAGCGATTATCGTAAATGTGATAAGAATCCGAGTGTCACGGCGAACGGGGATCGCGTGCAGCGGTACCATTTGTTGGTCGTCGGCAAGGCTCGCGACAAAGTGACAAAAGTAGTATTATTTGTGGTGATGTAGAGTGTTTCCTCGTGGACTTAGATGTAAGTTTTGCGCAGTGTTTCCATGGCGGTGTGGCGGGATTGTTTCGTAAGTATAGTAGTGAAGACTATCTTCGCGTGTTCGTTTGAGACTTAGAAGGAACATTCGGACG
Source organism: Przewalskia tangutica (assembly GCA_029844215.1). Lineage (NCBI taxonomy): Eukaryota > Viridiplantae > Streptophyta > Magnoliopsida > Solanales > Solanaceae > Przewalskia > Przewalskia tangutica. The sequence continues at coordinate 73,865,239 of CM056723.1, read as the reverse complement.
AATGTTTCTAAGGAAGAATGTTATACCCGTAGTTCCGTGGTATGTATGCGAGGGCGTGCGTGCGAGAATCATGCAAAGATTGGAAAGGAAGAAAGAGGCGATTTTTCCACGGAAAAGTTTCGGTTTTGTGAAGGAAAAAGGTTCGTTAATGGGAATTGGATTCCCAGATTTGGTATTCGGACTTCCGGAATATTAGAGAATTATGGAATTTTATTTTGGAAATGGTCACGTGGGCCCACGGGAGAAATTCTGATTTTGTGGGCCCGCTTTGATTTTGAGATTTTGGCGTTTTGGATATTTTCTAAGACGAAATATTTTGGACGAATCGGGGGGCGACACGTGTCACCCCCATGTGGCACCTTTGGGCCGAAATTATGTTTGTGCACAACACCCGGTGAGAGTCGTTTTTCGGCGAAACGCTTTCCACGACTTTCGTAGGGAATTTCCGCTATGTCATTTAGTATTTTTGCGGATTTTTCCGAGAGGCGAACATTTTGGACCAACGAGAGGCGGCACTCGCACCTCTCATCAGCGGGCATAGTGGGCGGTTTGGACGAATTGGGGAAGGCAAGTGGGAGATATTTTTGGTAGATATTTTGTGTGCAAGTTGGCTAGGACACACGGGTGAATCTTGGCCTACACTTGCTAGGCACTTGGCAGATCTTGGCCGTTGGTTGGCCTTGGCTTGTGCTATAAATACCCTCTAAGGTTGATGAACTTCTTCATCCATTCCTAAATGTTTCTAAGTGTAAAATCCTCTCCCTCCTCAGTGTTGAGTTCGGCCAGGGCCTTCCCCTTGTGGCCGAGAGCACCTCTCTGGGTGCTAGCCGAGAGTAGCGCCCTCCTAGTGTTGCTAGTGGGGTACCCACTAGCCTAGGTTGTTTTCAGATAATACCCCTTTGTGGTGTAGAAATACTCTCAAAAGTATTGTTATAATGCCCAAATTACCTTAGCCTTATACCTTGTTGTATTCTAAGGTTATACCTTTACTAAAAGCCCGAAATACTATTATACTTACCGTCACCACCAAACCGAAACCCTAGGAAAATCTCCATAGTCCGTTGAGTATTGTGAAGTTGGTTAGAACTTCTAAGGGTGGTTTAGAGCTGGGTCGAGCGCCTGAGTTGGAGCGAAACGATTGCCCCGGATCGACTTTATCCTTGGATAAGTATGCGCTTATCGAGGTAATTATCTAGTACCCCAATTGTAATTGGATATTACATGTTGTTAGATTATATACAAGTATACTATATATGTAATCAACGTAGTTGTTGGCAATGTCTTTTGACTTAAGCCCAAGAATAAGGAATCGAATCGAATCAGAATTACTTAGACCAGACATGAGACTTGTGTAGTAGTACCGTGGAGTAGAATTGTACCGTTAGGTTAGATGTATAACCCCGTTGGCTTGGTAGCCTACCGATAGAGAGGAGATTTACGTTGCCATGGGAGGTGCCGAATTTTACGTAGAATGTTCTACGACGTTAATGCGCGCGTGGCCTTATAGGTTGGGATGCTACGTGGAATGATCCACTTGGCTTAAGGAGTAGCCGATCGTTGAGCGTTTGCTATTAGTCGATACTCGCCGCGAGGTATGTGAACCTCTTCCTATCTCTCCTAGCATGATATGTGTGAACTATGTAGTACGCAGACGCATACGTGTTTGATTGTTGTAAAACATAAAGTGTTATAACGGCTTTATGGGAAGTTGGTTATAACACTTTATGTAGGTAAGAAAATGGGTTATGGTTTTCGAAAGGTAACTGATTTGATTATAACTGACTTGTTATGTGTTAATGAAGAACTTGAAGTATTTCAAAAGGTTTATAAATCATTTTGAAAGAATATGTGTAGTAATGTATTTTTGAAACTTAAGAGTTATACTAGCTTTATGGGAAGTTAGGTATAACGCTTAAGAATGTTTTTACCGATTTTGGAAATCGGATGTGTATCGACAAACCACCGCGGCGTTAACAAAAGGAAGTGTTTTGAATAATTAAGTATGATTAAAACCAAGAGAAACTTCCATCTGCATGTAAGCTAAGATAAGACAAAATGATATTTCCTAGATCACGGTCTTTGTAATAAGATTGTTATAAATAAGAATAACCTACTTACACGTAAGGCTTATGTTTCTCAATTGGTTAATAAAAAGGATTATATTCTTGAATGAATAAGACTATGAACTACTAAACCTTTTAAAATAAGAACCGAACATTTGAAATTAGGCAAACTCGAACGTTTGGAAAATAATGTTGTTACTTGATTTTACAAAGGTAAGTGTTTTGGTTTACTTAAAAGACAGTCCACTCTATTTTTTTACTACGGGTATCAGGTGACTTATGTGATAGAACGGATCTTTTGAAGATTTAATGTATGAAATACGTTGGGGTTAGATACTCGAACTTGTTAGTAGAAAGTACCTTGTGTGAACAACTTGATTGTATTGGTTTGTGATAGCCTTGTAATACTTTCTTGTTGATTTGATAAGTAAACATGTTAGGATGCTACTTGTGTTAGTATCTTGTGATTGTTATGTAAGGGGTCATTCTTTGCGTGCTTACATTGTTAAAAGGTAAGTCCATCAGATCGTTATTATATCACCTACCCCATCGTGTATACCGGAGGCTTGCCACCTGATGCGGGTCTATACGGCTATCACGGTCCTTGAGACTACGCGAGCCGCGGTATGCTCCAGATCGATCGATCATTCCGGTGTTTAGCTCGCGGGGATTCCTATGCGGTCTCGGGGGACTATGCGGTCCTCGAGGCTATGCGAGTGCGGAAGTCCGGGACGGATACCGGGGTTAGTGCGCCGATCACGCGGGTATACCTCGGGTGGTCTAGGACCAGATTCGAGAATACCTTATGCGGTCGTGTGTGACCTATGCGGAGTGCGAGAGTTCGAGGAATAGACGCGCATTGACATCGCGGGCGGTGGCGGCCGATCTGTGGTGCGGTCAGAGAGACCTCGTGATACGATTTGTGGCATTTGTGGTGCTGGGGTCTTAGTAGTCGGCTATGCCTTCGCATTTACCCCGCACGGTCTTATTGTGATGACTTTGAGGCGTGAGTCCTCGACTTGACACGATCGCTTAGTTGTTGTGAATCGTAGTTTGGTTATCATACATGTCTCTGCTTTATATAGACTACTATGATTTGATTCTGATATTACTTACGATTTCACATACTTGGTACATGTTATCGACCTCCTTCGGGGCCGCGTTCACGCCGCAGTTGAGGTACATCGATCGTTGATCCTAGCTCGTGGTCACGATTCACGTTTGGGAAGCTCCGTTTCTCCGAGGCTTATCGGTGGTATAGTCCCGCCGTCGTAAGTGTTTACATTCGGGGTTTGGCGGGCCCCGTCGCCATTGTGGTCGTATCATTCTTAGAGTGCAGAAATCTGTTGTGGCGTGGTTGGTAAAAAGGATTAAGCTGTTCATTTGTAAAAGAGTTGATGGTTATATATATGCCGAAAGGCAAGTTTTCACAGATTATTGTTTTATATTTCTGTTATCTCATGTTGTTGTTTTATGTTCCGCTGATTACTCTGATGTTGTGTCACTAGGGTGCCCGGGGTAAGGCACCAGTCACGGGCCCAGTTTCGGGTCGTGACATTGAGTTTATATAAATGGTGAATCAATTTACATGTTAATGAAAGTCTAAGAGTATGTTGAACTTGCCTATGCTAGTTGTGATAACCTTTGTTGTGCAAGTATTGTATTTCTATACCACCGCGTCTCTCGATGGAGGGACGGCTGACTTGTTGTGAACTTGCTTGGACGTACCGGCAGTGACGGAGGATTCCACGGGTACGCTTCCATTGTTATTATCACATGGACATGTCTACACCGATGAGGGATTCCGGGGGCATGCGGCCATGCAGCGGGTTAAACTCCCGGTATATTATTATTGTCACATGGGCATGTCTACACCGATGAGGGATTCCGGGGGCATGTGGCCATTATTATTATTCCATGGGCTAGCTCCCCATGAAGACCTGTCTACACCGATGAGGGATTCCGGGGGCATGGTACATACGATTATTACTCCATGGGCATGTCTACACCGATGAGGGATTCCGGGGGCATGTGGCCATTATTATTACTCCATGGGCTAACTCCCCATGAAGATTTGTCTACACCGATGAGGGATTCCGGGGGCATGGTATATACGATTATTACTCCATGGGCTAGCTCCCCATGAAGACATGTCTACACCGATGAGGGATTTCGGGGGCATGTTATATATATATATATATATATATATTGTATATGTGTACGCCGACAGTGATGTAGGATGCCACTGGCGTGTCACATGGTTATATGTTACACCGACGGCTGCCGGCAGTGACGGAGGATTCCACGGGTAGGAGATATATATATGTATTGTATATGTGTACGCCGACAGTGAGGTAGGATGCCACGGCGCGTCACATGATTATGATTTATGTCATAGACTGCCGGCAGTGAGGAAGGAGTTCCACGGGCACGATGACTTTGAGGGCGTAAGTCCCTGACTTGACATGATCGCTATACATCAGGTAATCGTAGTTTGGTTATCATACATGTCTCTCGCTTTATATAGACTATTATGATTTCATTACTGATATCGATTTCCATACTTGTACCCAGATCGACTTCCTTCGGGGGGTTGCGTTCATGCCGCAGGTAGAGGTACACCGGTTGTTGATCCTCGCTCATAGGATCACAGTTCAGCGTTTTGGGAAGCTCCGCTTCTCCGGAGGATTATCTTTTGGTATGATTCCCTGAGATTGTAGGTTCTTGTACATTCAGGGGTATGGCGGGTGTCACGCCCCGACTTTTCCTAAGTCTTTACTTAGGGCGTGATGGCACCTGGACAATTATTTTCCACCAGGAGCACCATTTAATTCTCTTTATTTAGAAATTTAAACTTATATTCAAATACGGAGCTATTAATAAAATAACAATAAAAAATTTGTTTATGACTTTATTAAAAATATAACGTGAGTCCATGCTCGTGCAAATATTGTTTCAACATAGACATACTGACAAATATTATTCTAAGTTGGAAGGGAGACCATTCCACACGGGCATTTCCCGAGACATTGGGACTGACATTCTGAACCTGACGAGTACCAAGCCCGAAACAATGGACTTGGTATGACAAGTGGCTGCGAGACGATCGCTAGCCTTGGCGTGGAGCCTTTCCTCTATCACACTTTCCTGAAACATGTTAAATAAAGAGTCAGCCCTACCATCTGGGGCTGAGTGAGAACCTTACCCTGCAATTCAAAGTAACACCACAATATTCCAAGCGCAATCACATTATAACGTAAAAAGCATATTGCAAAACATATCAGGTTACAACATTTTTAAATATGCAACAACTCCTCATAGGAAATTCTCGGTTTAACTAACACTTCATTTTATCCCGTATTATACGTTAAGACATTCCCCTGCATTTCCACATGTTTATTACATTTATATATTTGTGAACGCGTATTCACTTTTCATATTTATATATAGGTGAACATGTATTCATCTTTCATATTTGTTGCGGCGTGCAACCCGATCCATTATATTTACGTATTTGTGAACACGTATTCACTTTACGTTTTGTTGCGGCGTGCAACCCGATTCATTATGTTTACGTATTTGTGAACGCATATTCACTTTATGTTTTGTTGCAGCGTGCAACCCGACCCATTATATTTACGTATTTGTGAACGCGTATTCACTTTACGTTTTTGTTGCGGCGTGCAACCCGACCCATTATATTTACGTATTTGTGAACACGTATTCACTTTACGTTTTGTTGCGGCGTGCAACCCGATCCATTATGTTTATATTTATATATTTATGTGAACACGTATTCACTTTTCATATTTTTCAGAAGATCGAATAAATAATATTCTCTTTCCCAACATTATGTCATTCATACTTGTAACGATTATAACTTTTTAACCATAACTCCAACTAAGGTGTTTCTCAAGCGGAAACTAAGGTAAGACGGGGATCTTTCCCTGTACCAAATTTCATTTAAAACTACTTTGGTTAACTAACACAAATGTATCCTCAAAACAGCCACATAAAATTTGTTTCGGCAGAATTTTTATTAAACAGAACTCAATCTTTGAATAGTCATAACTCATAATCTGTAAACCCGTTCAAGCCCCATAAAATCTCAAAACGATGAGAACAGAGAGATACACGTCTCCATGTGAACCATACTTTCATATTCTGTACCATTTAGTACAGTTTTACACTTTTATTCGCTGCCCTTCCTGGATCTCGATAGATCCAAGACAGAAACTTTAAACAGCGATAACTCTCAATACGTAAGTCGGATAGACCACCGTAAGGTCTCAAAATGTCCACAACAGAGATATCTAGAACTTTCATTTATAACCAATTTTCATATTCCTCACGGATTAGTACAGTTTTACGTTTCAACGTCCTGCCCTTCGGGATTCCGATGAATCCGAGGCAGCAACTTCAAACTACAATAACTCTCAACTCGTAAGTCCGTTTTAACAAATCTTTATCTATATCTGTCCGTAACAGAGAGATTTACAACCATGTAAATTTTCATATAATTCCAATAAGTAAAACTCAATAAAAACAGTCTGTAATTATGCCTTTCCGAATTTTGGCCAAATCTAAGGCAGGAACGTTGAACTATGATAACTTTCAAACCGTATGTCCATTTTACCTCATTTTTGGTTCTTTATGATCATAATAGAGAGGTGTACCATTATTCCGAATTTCATCAAATTCTAACAATTATAACTCAGTGAGAACAGTTCGTAAAGTTCATGACACAACTAGTTGTCTAAACAATCAAAAGTTCAATATTTCTTTTCAACACTCAATTCTTATTCTAACATGTATTGAACTTAAAATAAAGGATATTACCAAGAATTTCTGAGTGAGAAAACTCACCTTGTAAGTGTGAAAAAGGATTGTGGTTCGGTTGCTACAAGTGGTCCTTGCTCCTTAGTGTTCCCTAATTTTCTTGTTCTCCTTCCTCCCTTGATATTTTCTTGATTTTTTTCCTTCTTGTTCACTTGATTATTTTCCTGATTTTCTAACATTTATGCTATGTACTTTGTTTGTGTGTAAATACAATGTATAAGTGGAGAGTTTTCTATAACCTATGGGAGGTGGAATGACAAGAGTTGGAGGGGAAATGAAAATGGGGGGAGGGGGAAGGGATGTGCCACTGCCCAGACGTGCCACTGCCCAGCACTCTTTTTTTTTTTTTTTTTTTTTCTGTGTTTTTTATTTATTTTTATTTTTATTTTATCTATCTATTTATCTAACTTTAACACTAACTTCATCCCATGCAATTTATTCTTTGTTTTCTTATATATATATGTATTTTTATTAACTCAACCACAACTATATATTATTATTATTTTTTCCGGATTTTACATTCTCTCCTCCTTAAGCAACATTCGTCCTCGAATGTGAATAAGGTCGTAACATAATCACATAGACACAATAATGTTTATTGTTATTGTAACAAATTTGAATTTGAGGCTTCACATTCTCCCTTCCTTAAGAAGCATTCGTCCTCGAATGAAATAAGGTTGTAACACATGCATATAGACACGCAAATGGAACACATATGAAGTACTATGTAACACTTTTTTTTATTACCTTAGTAAAATAGGAATGGATATTTGACTTTCATCGCGTCCTCGGCTTCCCAGGTGGCTTCCTCGGTGGAGTGGTTCCTCCATAGAACCTTCACGGAAGCAATATCTTTATTCCTAAGGCGCTTAACCTTCCTATCAAGTATTTCCACCGGAACTTCTTCATATTGAAGCTCCTTATTAAGAATTATCTCCTGGGGAAGGATGACGTGACTTGGATCGTGCAAGTATTTTCGTAACATTGACACATGAAATACCGGATGTACTGCTTCCATCTCTTGTGGAAGTGCTAATTCGTAAGCCACATTCCCAACTCTTCGCAAGATCTCATATGGCCCAATAAACCTTGGGCTCAATTTCCCTTTCTTACCAAAGCGCATCACTCCTTTCATTAGGGACACTTTTAAAAATACTTTCTCCCCCTCTTGGAATTCAAGATCTCTTTTCTGATGATCCGCATAGGACTTATGACGGCTATGAGTTGTTTTGATCCGCTCCCGAATCATCTGTACCTTATCATTTGTTTCTTGAATGACTTCAGGTCCGAACATAAGGCCTCACCCACCTCGAACCATCCAAGTGGAGACCTACATTTTCGTCCCATATAATGCTTCAAACGGGCCATTTGTATGCTAGAGTGAAAACTATTGTTGTAGGCGAACTCAATTAGACATAGGTGGTCCAACCACTTTCCCGAAAATCTAACACACAAGATCGCAACATGTCCTCAAGTGTTTGAATTGTTCGCTCACTTGCCCATCCGTTTCATGAGTGGAAAGTCGTGCTTAACTTAACTTTTGTCCCGAGACCCTGCTGGAAACTTTACCAAAAGTGTGAGGTGAACTGGGAACCCCTATCTGAAATAATTTGTAAGGGAATCCCGTGTAACCGCACAATCTCCTTCAAATAAATTTGTGTGTACTGTAGTGCGCGATACATAGTCTTGACCGGTAAGAAATGGGCTGACTTTGTAAGCCGATCAACAATCACCCAAATAGAATCATACCCTTCTCGAGTTTTCGGTAGACCAGTTACGAAATCCATATGAATCGCCTCCCATTTCCACATGGGGACTCCAATGTCCTGAAGTAATCCGCCAGGTTTTTGATGTTCAGCTTTCACCTGCTGACATATAAGACATCTCCCGACAAACTCCGCAATGTCCTTCTTCATCCCGTCCCACCAGTAATTTGCCTTGAGGTCCTGATACATTTTTGTTGACCCTGGATGAATGGAATATCTTGTGTTGTGACCCTCATCTAAGATCTTCCTCCATAGATCATTTACCTTAGGAACACATAACCTACCCTTATACAGAAGGGTTCCGTCATTATTTCCCAATGTAAACTGTGAAGGTTTTCCCTGTTGGATCCTCTCCCGAAATCCAACAAACTCCGTATCCTCAAACTGACTTTCTTTTATTTCTGAAGCTAAGGCAGACTGCGAGGTATCATGTACCACCACCCTACCTTCACCGATCTCAGTTAAGCTAACCCCGAGGTTTCCCAATCTTTGTACCTCACGAACAATACCCTTCTTTTGTATTGCCAAATGGGCCAAGCTGCCCATTGATCTCCTACTGAGTGCGTCAGCCACCACGTTGGCTTTCCCAGGATGGTAAAGAATACTAAGGTCATAATCCTTAAGCAACTCTAACCATCTTCTTTGTCGGAGATTCAAATCCTTCTGCGTGGTTATGTACTGCAAACTCTTATGATTTGTAAATATGTCCACATGCACACCATACAAATAATGTCTCCATATTCGTAAGGCAAACACCACCGCAGTTAATTCCAAGTCATGAGTTGGGTAATTCTTCTCATGTATCTTCAACTGTCTAGATGCATACGCAATAACCTTTCCAAACTGCATCAAGACACATCCTAACCCAACTCTGGAGGCATCGCAATAGACTGTGAACCCTTCTTGTCCCGATGGTAAGGTTAGGACTGGTGCAGTAGTCAACAATTCCTTTAGTTTCTGAAAACTTGCTTCACATGCTTCTGACCACTGGTACCTAACCGCTTTTTGAGTCAACCGGCCGGGTCAAGGAGCAGCAGAAGACTAGAAAAACCTTTTACGAATCTTCTATAATACCCAGCCAAACCCAAGAAACTTCTAACCTCTGTCGGAGTGGTCGGTTTTGGCCAGTTCTTCACTGCTTCTATCTTCTGGGGGTCTACCATAATTCCATCCCTTGACACAACATGACCCAAAAAGGCTACCTTTTCCAACCAAAATTCACACTTTAAAAATTTAGCATATAGTTTCTCCTGTTTCAAGACTTGAAGCACTACCCTCAGATGCTCTTCATGTTCTTCAACGCTCTTACTGTAGATTAGGATATCATCTAGGAACACAATCACGAACAAATCTAGGAATGGTTTGAAGATTCTGTTCATTAAATCCATAAAAGTCGCTGGGGCATTGGTTAACCCAAAAGACATGACCAAGAACTCATAATGGTCGTATCGGGTTCTAAAGGCTGTTTTGGATATATCATCCGGATTTATTTTCAGCTGATGATATCCCGAACGGAGATCAATCTTGGAAAAATAGCTAGCTCCCTGAAGTTGGTCAAAAAGATCATCGATTCTTGGTAATGGGTATCGGTTCTTGATCGTGACCTTATTAAGTCGCGATAATCGATGCATTAGGAAGCGATCCGTCTTTCTTTTTCACAAACAGATCGTGCACCCTGAGGAAACACTAAGCCTTATAAAGCCTTTATCCAGAAGATCCTTCAATTGTTCTTTTAACTCCCTCAATTCAGTTGGGGTCATTCGATATGGAGGAATAGAAATGGGTCTTGTACCCGGAATTAACTCTATAGAAAACTCCACTTCTCTATCCGGAGGAAGGCCTGGAAGATCTTCAGGAAAAACCTCCGGAAAATTTCGAACAATAGGAACATCATTCACTGTTGGGGATTTCTTTTCGGTATCCACTATATTAGCCAGATATGCATACTCCACTCTGTGACTTCTCAATAACTTTTGAGCCCCAAGGTAGGAAATAAACTGACCTGAGGATATTCCAATCCTACCCCTTATAACAACTTCTGGTTCTCCGGAAAAAGTTAATCTCACTATCTTTCGCCGACAATCTAACATGACATAACATGCCGACAACCAATCCATACCCAAAATGACGTCGAAGTCTACCATATCAAGTAGTACTAGGTTCACCATTGTTCCCCTGCCATTCATTTCTAATGGAAAATTATTTACCACCCGAGAGGCCCAAATTGAGCCCCCTACTGGTGTCATAACCTCAAAAGGTTCACTTAAATAGGAAGGTTCTACGTGTAAATTCTTAGCAAAGCCCATTGACACATATGAAAATGTAGAGCCGGGGTTGTATAATACAAATGCAGGAATACTCGAGACTAGCAAAATACCTGTGACCACCGCATTAGATGCTTCTGCCTCATTCCTCTGGGGCAAAGCGTAGAGCCGATTAGAATTGTTGGTTTGTTGACCTCCCTGACTCTGGCGGGGTTGGTTTCCCTGATTTCCCCTGTAGGCAGTTGTGGTTGCTTCTGACCTCCCCTGAATAGATTGTATTTGAGTACTCTTTTTGAAATCCCCGACATAGTGGCCTGATTCTCCACAGTTATAACATGACTTCGTTTAGAGCCGACATTCTCCAGCGTATTTCCTTTGACAAATCTTACAAACCGGTTTGTCCCCTCCTGTGTAAGGAACACAAGACTTGAAAAGGGTACGAAAGGAAGAATTGTTTTTCCGACGAAAAATCTTCCGAACGTCGGAAAGGAAAAATGTTCGTTGAGGAGAATTGGATTCTCAAAATGCATTAATTGAAGAGTATGGAACTTATTATCATTATGGAAATTTATTTTTACGGATTTGGTCCCGTGGGGCCCACCCGAGGAATTTTACGTTTTGTGGGGCCCACGAGGGTTACGGAATTTTATGGACGAATGGGAGGGCGACACGTGGCACCCCCCCCCCCCACATGGTGTTGGACGAAATTTTCAAGGTTAAAATGGTCATTGACCATTGAAGATGATAAGTCTTGCTAGCTTGATAATATTGACCAAGTCAACTTGTCCACTTGGCTATTTAATTAATGTTCTTCATCCTAGCCACACATTTGTTATTATATTGACCCTCCATTGTGTTATATATACATAACTAGTGCAAGACTAAGTCTCCAACACTTAGAATATTTCACAACATTTCTTGTTCTACAACAGTGCTCTCGGCTTTAGGGTCTTCTCCACAAGAAAATTTTGTAATTTTGATCCATTATTCACAAGACTTAAACCCAAGGTCCCTAAGGGTATTGTAAGGGTATCTCAATAGAAAGATTTCGGAAAAATGGCGTTTTCACGTTAGTCGCAAGGCGAAAACCTAAGGCATTTTCATAGGTTTTGATTGGAGATGGAAGAGAAGTTGGTTGTGAGCTTCTAAAGGCTTCAAATAGCGGATGGGAGCGTAAAGGAAAGGAGCTAAGAATTGTTAAGGAGCGACATTGAATCTTGGAAATTATAAGGGCTTGAAAAGGTAAAATTCTTGTCGTTTTAGTAATTAAGATTACTTATTGTTGTAGCTATGGATATTAGCAAGTATGAGGTATTTAGTATGAAGTTTGATAAGTGTATTGACTATTGGAACCCTAATCCGAAAACTAGCATGTTTAACCCTTAAGATTACAATTCAATTGGATTATTAGTTTAAGTCGTCACATGTTATATAAAGAAGGAATTATAATTGTTAAGTTGTTTATGACTATATAACATGTTAGACCTAAGAAGTTGGATTTAAAAAGAATTGGAAAGGACTTTGTGTTATTGAATAAGTTAGCCGTGAATGGCCTTGATTAAGGACTTAGTTGGTATTAATTGTGGGGCGTAATTTTACACGTATTGTAAGGCGTGTAATCCCCTTTGATTGGTTGTTGTATTGAGCCTTAAATGTGGCGTGTTTGGTTATTGAATTCGGCCTTGAAAAAGGTGGCAAAGTATGTAGAAACAAAGGAAGTGTTGTCCGATATTCCGTAGAATTTAGTGACTTTGCACTTAGAATATTCTACGTTCGAAGCTAGAGGTTAATGTACGTATTATGACCATTATAGGTTGAAGTACTAAGTATAGTGAATTCTACTTGGAGGATGGAATAGCTATCAAGGTTGAAGTACTTTGGAGCATTTTGCTAATTGTCGATAATCGTCGCGAGGTATGTGAACCTCTTCCTTCTTTTGACATGATTCTATGTATGGAATATACATATGGTACTATTTCATGATTCCTTCTACTCTTAGGAGTTAAGAGGTATGTATGTTGATTTACTCTACGTAAAGGTTATGCCTAAGTTATCCTAAGTTCTTACCAAGTCTTATGGGGGATGTTGGTAAGAGTCGTTAGGAGGTATTTGGAGCCAAGTTGACTTGGCTAAGATACGGCACAAATAAGAATAAGTATCGAACAAGCCACTGCAGCGTTAATAAAGGAAAATGTAATGACAATCAATTAAGTTAAAATGAGTAGAATTCTCCATCTGCATAGAAACTAAGATAAGACAAAATTGTATTACATTTTCTAGATCATGGCTACTTGAATAAGATCGTTATAAATAAGTATAACTCATTCACAACGCACCAAAGTATATGTTACTTAATTTAAAAGAGTTTACGTATGAAGTTTTTAAGACTATGAACCTTGAATTCTTAAAAGGTTAAGAAACTTTATTTTTCAAGTTATGGGACTTGATTTCTAAAGGAAGAAATGGCTTGATTTAAAAGTATAGAATACTTGATTTGGAAAGTATTGATTCTTGCCATTCTAAAGTTAAGAAACTTGTTTTCTTAAAAGTTAAGAGACTTGAAGTATTTTGAAAGCTATGTGATTTGATTTGAATGTATAAGTCTCTTGGTTATAAAAGGAATGAATTTGTCTAAGACATAAAGAGTTATAACGACTTTATGGGAAGTTGGTTATAACAACTTTATGGAAGATTAAAAGAATGGTTTTCTTCAGTAATGTAAGCAAAGAAATGATTTGAAATAAAGAAGGGCTAATTGTTTTAAAGGTACCAATTGCTTAAGGTTTTTAAGAAAGAAGTCACTTGATTTAGAAGTCGGTAAATGTATTTCTAAAAAGGTATTGTGACTTGTCTTGAAAAGTAGATATGACTTGATACTACGGTTGTTAGTATCTTGGAAATTTCATTTGAAAAGGAGTCATTCTAAAGGAGTAGAGGTACGTAGTACGTTGGGTTAAATTCCCGGATTTTATATACCTTTATGGGAAGACTATATGACATTATCGCGTCCCAGAAATGGGCCGGGCAATATACCTTTATGGGCAGACTATATGACATTATCGCGTCCCAGAAATGGGCCGGGCAGTATACCTTTATGGGCAGACTATATGACATTATCGCGTCCCAGAAATGGGTCGGGAAGTATACCTTTATGGGCAGACTATATGACATTATCGCGTCCCAGAAATGGGTCGGGCAGTATACCTTTATGGGCAGACTATATGACATTATCGCGTCCCAAAAATGGGCCGGGCAGTATACCTTTATGGGCAGACTATATGACATTATCGCGTCCCAAAAATGGGTCGGGCAGTATACCTTTATGGGCAGACTATATGACATTATCGTGTCCCAGAAATGGGCCGCAAGATACCTTTATGGGCGCACTATGTGACTTTATCGCGTCCCAGTTGGGTCGGCAAGATAGGCGCCCTCCATAAAGGGCGGATTATGTTATGCAAGGTAATTAAGTTATATGGTAATGAACTTGACGGTTTTTCCAAGCACGCACGTAAGAATGTGACTATAACTTTTATGTAAAAATGGGAAAAGATAATAAGGTGCGATTAAGTTCACGAGATGGTAATGACACGGTAGGATCTCGTAATTACCCTTTTATACTTGCCCTGTCATTCTTTTGTACTGATTATGATTTGTTTATCGACCTTATTTTCCGCTCCATATTAAATTTTTGTTATCGACCTCTTCGGGCCGCTCATGTCCGCAGTTTAGGTATTACGATTGTGGATCCGCGAGCTTAGGATCTGGTTCAACATTTTGAGATAGCTCCAATGTTCGGAGCTTGTCGTCATGGCTATGTATATTCGTGGTACGGGGCCTTGTCCGCCATAGTATTGGTCCAAAAATCTTAGAGGTCTGTATTCACGTGGCCGGATGGTTAGAGTTGTAATTACATTTTTGGATAGTGTAAGCCCTTTTTGGGTGATTTATATTATGGCGTACTTTATCGCTTTGCCTTAGTTTTAAAAGAAAAAAATGTGTTACTTATTTTCCGCAGATTGTTTTGGTATTGTATGATTAGAAGGGTGCCTGTGTAGGCACCGATGGCCGCGTCGGTCGTGACACAGTCATCGCTGAGCTTACACTCTCGGTCCGTGGTGCGCGCAATCGGTCCTCGGTCGTCCAGTTCGTTCGAGCTATGACAGACACTAGCGCGCGGAACCATGTGTGGAATCGCACTGCCATTAACTCTATGAGTCTATCTAGTTTTTGTCCCACCGTTTCTTGGGCCATTTGACTCTCGTTCTCCGACATTTTCTCCGCTCCTTCGCATGACACCACTACGCCAATCGGAGGTACGAAGCCGTGATGAACCTCCTCTTGATCCCCCGGGATTTGTGAATTCACCATTTTCTTCTGAGTCCATCTTACGACGCATGAACTTCATCTGAGCTCTCATTCCCTTTGCCTGTTCCATGAGTACTTCCCTCTTTGTTGGAACTCGCCTTATAATCGTCATCTACACAAATCATATTAGTCAGTATAAAGTTGTACAATCCCCATTTCTAACCCGTGTGAAGGAGGTAGTACAAGAAATCAAGACTTTGAAAAGACTCAAGGTAGGCACGAGAAGAGTACGAAAGAAGGGAAACTTTAGGATGTTATTCCGTTCACTTATTACTAAAGTGGCGCGCACACCGTCGCAATAAGTAACCGTTCAAACACCCAACTCGAAGAAAACTTCCTAGAATCTCTTAACCTGGTTTAGCTCTGATACCAACTTGTCACGCCCCGACTTTTCCTAAGTCTTTACTTAGGGCGTGATGGCACCTGGACAATTATTTTCCACCAGGAGCACCATTTAATTCTCTTTATTTAGAAATTTAAACTTATATTCAAATACGGAGCTATTAATAAAATAACAATAAAGAAATTTGTTTATGACTTTATTAAAAATATAACGCGAGCCCATGCTCGTGCAAATATTGTTTCAACATAGACATACTGACAAATATTATTCTAAGTTGGAAGGGAGACCATTCCACACGGGCATTTCCCGAGACATTGGGACTGACATTCTGAACCTGGCGAGTACCAAGCCCGAAACAATGGACTTGGTATGACAAGAGGCTGCGAGACGATCGCTAGCCTTGGCGTGGAGCCTTTCCTCTATCACACTTTCCTGAAACATGTTAAATAAAGAGTCAGCCCTACCATCCGGGCCGAGTGAGAACCTTACCCTGCAATTCAAAGTAACACCACAATATTCCAAGCGCAATCACATTATAACGTAATAAGCATATTGCAAAACATATCAGGTTACAACATTTTTAAATATGCAACAACTCCTCATAGAAATTCTCGGTTTAACTAACACTTCATTTTATCTCGTATTATACGTTAAGACATTCCCCTTCATTTCCACATGTTTATTACATTTATATATTTGTGAACGCGTATTCACTTTTCATATTTATATATAGGTGAACATGTATTCATCTTTCATATTTGTTGCGGCGTGCAACCCGATCCATTATATTTACGTATTTGTGAACACGTATTCACTTTGCGTTTTGTTGCGGCGTGCAACCCGATCCATTATGTTTACATATTTGTGAACGCGTATTCACTTTACGTTTTGTTGCGGCGTGCAACCCGACCCATTATATTTACGTATTTGTGAACGCGTAT
The DNA here is from genome assembly GCA_029844215.1 of Przewalskia tangutica. Classification (NCBI taxonomy): domain Eukaryota; kingdom Viridiplantae; phylum Streptophyta; class Magnoliopsida; order Solanales; family Solanaceae; genus Przewalskia; species Przewalskia tangutica. The sequence continues at coordinate 73,848,655 of CM056723.1, read as the reverse complement.
TCACTTTACGTTTTTGTTGCGGCGTGCAACCCGACCCATTATATTTACGTATTTGTGAACACGTATTCACTTTATGTTTTGTTGCGGAGTGCAACCCGATCCATTATGTTTATATTTATATATTTATGTGAACACGTATTCACTTTTCATATTTTTCAGAAGATCGAATAAATAATATTCTCTTTCCCAACATTCTGTCATTCATACTTGTAACGATTATAACTTTTTAACCATAACTCCAACTAAGGTGTTTCTCAAGCGGAAACTAAGGTAAGACGGGGATCTTTCACTGTACCAAATTTCATTTAAAACTACTTTGGGTAACTAACACAAATTTATCCTCAAAACAGCCACATAAAATTTGTTTCGGCAGAATTTTTATTAAACAGAACCCAATCTTAGAATAGTCATAACTCCTAATCTGTAAACCCGTTCAAGCCCCATAAAATCTCAAAACGACGAGAACAGAGAGCTACACGTCTCCATATGAACCATACTTTCATATTATGTACCATTTAGTACAGTTTTACACTTTTATTCGCTGCCCTTCCTGGATCTCGATAGATCCAAGACAGAAACTTTAAACAGCGATAACTCTCAATACGTAAGTCGGATAGACTCCCGTAAGGTCTCAAAATGTCCACAACAGAGAGATATAGAACTTTCATTTACAACCAATTTTCATATTCCTCACGTATTAGTACAGTTTTACGTTTCAACGTCCTGCCCTTCGGGATTCCGATGAATCCGAGGCAGCAACTTCAAACTACAATAACTCTCAACTCGTAAGTCCGTTTTAACAACTCTTTATCTATATCTGTCTGTAACAGAGAGATTTACAACCATGTAAATTTTCATATAATTACAATAAGTAAAACTCAATAAAAACAGTCCGTAATTATGTCTTTCCGAATTTCGGCCAAATCTAAGGCAGGAACTTTGAACTATGATAACTTTCAAACCGTATGTCCATTTTACCTCATTTTTGGTTCTATATGATCATAATAGAGAGGTGTACCATTATTTCGAATTTCATCAAATTCTAACAATTATAACTCAGTGAGAACAGTTCGTAAAGTTCATGACGCAACTAGTTGTCTAAACAATCAAAAGTTCAATATTTCTTTTCAACACTCAATTCTTATTCTAACATGTATTGAACTTAAAATAAAGGATATTACCAAGAATTTCTGAGTGAGAAAACTCACCTTGTAAGTGTGAAAAAGGATTGTGGTTCGGTTGCTACAAGTGGTCCTTGCTCCTTAGTGTTCCCTAATTTTCTTGTTCTCCTTCCTCCCTTGATATTTTCTTGATTTTTTTTCCTTCTTGTTCACTTGATTATTTTCCTGATTTTAGAACTTTTATGCTATGTACTTTGTTTGTGTGTAAATACAATGTATAAGTGGAGAGTTTTCTATAACCTATGGGAGGTGGAATGACAAGAGTTGGAGGGGAAATGAAAAGGGGGGGAAGGGATGTGCATCGCCTGCACGTGCCACGCCAAAGACACTTTTTTTTTTTTTTTTTTTTTTGTTTTTTATTTTTTTTATTTTTTATTTTATCTATCTATTTATCTAACTTTAACACTAACTCCATCCATGCAATTTATTCTTTGTTTTTATATATATATGTATTTTTATTAACCCAACCACAACTATATATTATTTTATTTTATTCCGGATTTTACAGCGGGGCCCTGTCCCGTCGTTGTCGTTATAAAATTCATAGAGGTCTGTAGTACTATTGTGGGCAGGGTTTGTAAAGGATGTAACTGTTCAAATTTTTATGTATATACAGAAAGGTGACCGTTTTGGTTAGCCTGTTTCTTATTGTATATCTGTTTCATGTATAAGTTTTTATTTCCGCTGGTTTTCTCTGATGTAGTATCACTAGGGTGCCCGGGGTAAGGCACCAGTCGCGGGCCCGAGGTCGGGTCGTGACAGGAAATATGACACTTGCACGAATGTCTATATGAGCAACTCATATGCAAGCAAACCAAGACAAAATCATGCCTTTACACAAATCAAGACAATTACATGCCTTTCTTTTTGTCATAAACCAAGAGAAATCCTTATATAAGCAAGCCAAAATACTTATCAAGGCACACATAGAATAATTCTCATTTAAACAAGCCAAAGTACTATCAAGACACAAATGGAAAAATTCTCATTTAAACAAGCCAAAGTACTACGTACGTACATTCTTTTCAAAAGACTCCTTTTTATGTAAAACCCCAAGATACTAACACCCGTAGTATCAAGGCATGCCTATTTTTCAAAATAAGTTACTACACCTTTTGGAAATTCATTTCAAGGCTTGAAACCAAGTAACTTCAATTTTTACAATCTAGGCAACTCATGCCTATCAACCAAAATAGACAACTCTCTTAACCTTCCATAAAGCCGTTATAACCAACTTCCCATAAAATCGTTATAACCCTTTATGGTTTTAGACAAATTTATTCTTTTTATATCCAAGAGACTTATACTTTTAAAACCAAGTATCACATACTTTCAAATCAAGTTTCTTGACTTTCAAAATACTTCAAGTCTCTTAATCTTTAGAAATCAAGTTTCTTAACTTTCAAAGTACTTCAAGTCCCTTAACTTTAAATCATTTCATTTCTCCTCTTTTTAAATCAATTAAGTAAATCACTCCTTTGACTCCCCTAAAGTCATTATAACAACCTTTAGGTTTTGGAACTAAGGCACTAGCCAAAAGATTTGGAAACCACTTCCTTTTCAAGACTCTATGTACTTTAAGTAAAATACTTTCACTTTTGAAAATCCAAACTTCATTAAGGTAATGGATTATAACAACTTACAATTTAATCATCCAAAGTACAATCAAGGAAGTATATAGAACAACTTCTATATTAGGCAATCCAAGTACAATCAAGGAATGGATCATTTAAGGAGTAGGACTTACTTACTTTACCATAAGGAATCATGCTAGAAGAAGAGGAGATGGTTCACATACCTTTTCGGCTTAATCCACAAGCTAAGTCGAATACGCCGCACGTAGAAGTGTCAACCTAAAATGGCCACAACACGACTATCAATTTCTAGTTCTAACGTAGAATAATACTAAGTATTCGGTCTCTTATTCTACGGAAAATCGGGAAGCACCTCCTTTGTTTTTACATACTTTTCCACCTTTTTCAAGGCCCAATAATCAATAACCAACATGCCACATTTAAGGCTCGATACATCAACCAACAAAGGGGATTACACGCCTTACAATACGTGTAAAATTCTGTCCCACAATTAATACCAACTAAGTCCATAATCAAAGCCATTCTCGGCTAACTTATTCAACAACACAAAGTCCTTTCCAATTCTTTTTCAATCCAAGTCCTTAGGTCTAACATGTTATATAGTCATAAACAACTTTAACAACTATAATTCCTTCTTTATATAACATGCGACGACTAAACTAATAATCAAATCGAATTGTAATCTTAAGGGCTAAACATGCTAGTTTTCGGATTAGGGTTCCAATAGTCAATACACTTATCAACTCCATACTATATATCTCATGTTTGCTAATATCCATAGCTACAACAATAAGTAATCTTAATTACTAAAACGACAAGAATTGTTACCTTTATAAGCTCTTATAAATTCCAAGATTCAAAGTCGCTCCTTAGCAATTCTTAGCTCCTTTCCTTTCCGCTCCAATCCGCTATTTGAAGCCTTTAGAAGTTCACAAACAACTTCTCTTCCATTTCCAATCCAAACTTGTGAAAACGACTTAGGTTTTCGCCTTGCGACTAACGTGAAAATGTCGTTTTTCCGAAATATTTCTATTGAGATATCCTTACAATACCCTTAGGGACCTTGGGTTAAAGTCTTGTGAATAAAGAACTACAATTGCAAAAAATTTGTGTGGAGAACAAGGCAAACCCGAGAGCAACTAGTCTTGCACAAAGCTTCTCTAATTTTTTCTAAGTTTTGAAGACTTGGTCTTGAACTAGTGTGGTATATATAAAACAATGGAGGGTCAAGATAATAATACTTGTGTGGCTAGGATGAATGACACTTAATATCTATCCAAGTGGACAAGTTGACTTAGTCAATTATCTCAAGTTTTGAAGACTTGATCTTCTACATAGGTCAATGACCAAAATACCCTTGTATATTTTCGTCCAAGACCATGTGGGGGTGCCACGTGTCTCCCTCTCATTCGTCCATAAAATTTCGTAACCCTCGTGAGCCCCACAAAATGTAAAATTCCTCGGGTGGGCCCCACGTGACTAAATCCGTAAAAATAAATTTCCATAATGTTAATACATTCTATATTCCTCAAATAATGCATTTTGAGAATCTAATTCTCCTCAACGAACATTTTTCCTTTCCGACGTTCGGAAGATTTTTCGTCGGAAAAATAATTCTTTCTTTCGTACCAATTTTTCAAGTCTTGATTCCTTACATACATTCTCTTATACATGTCCTGGACTTACGGGGTGTAACATTCTTCCCCCCTTAGAAACATTCGTCCCCGAATGTTCTTAGTCGGTTTTCAAGCTATACAAACTCCGGCATAGTCTCTATACTATGCATATCAATCAATACTCCACAAGACCAACGATGCCACACATGGCCACCATATAACATACGTAAACATATCAATAGGCCTTCCGTCCGCGGTCCCTTCTCACAAAACTCGAAGGTTACAGTCTTATCAAAAACGGGATCTTTAGAGGTTACTTTCTTTTTCCCCGCACAAGGGATGTCCCTGTCGTAATCTAAGTCATGGGACTAACACTATCTGAATCCTTCGGTCGTACTCCTACTCAGCTAACTGATGTGTTCCCCCATGTTACTTCCCTTCTCTGTCTTACTTAGTCACCCAACAAGTTGGGACATGAACCCATAATCTGCCTAGCTTAGTTTACCAACCAGTGTAAACTCTAATACTAGTAGCACCTCAATCATGAGCACCTATGGACAGTGTTATTGAACCTAAGGCGTGTGTATCATCATAATTAACCTCCACTCATGGCCTAAAATGATTCTCTTTACCCATCTATATTACTCATAACCATAATCACTATAGTTCTTTTAACCCTTGTTCCTTCATTTTCTTACTTGTCATACTTTCTCGTACTTCCAAACTTACTTAGTACACGTACAAAATCTCAAATATTGTTTCTGTTCTCCAATCCTTGGAGTTACTATCCAACTTAGCCATTATGCTACTTGCATTCCCGTTAAGGCCCCTCTCGGCCCTCGCAGCCTGGTTCCGGTGGAACGCGTCCACGAACTCGTACAACGATTAACTAGACTTGGGTCTCGCATCCTCGTGACCCTATCACATAGCGGGATCATTTCTAACTGACATCACCCCATTTCATACTACCGGCTGACCCGAAATGAGTCCATAACCCGACCCATCGTCACACTTAACTTCTCATTCTTAGTCTGAAATAAATTTCTCTCTTATCTCAAGGTACTTCTCACCCTATCCCCCTATTCACTAGAGGTTCGTCACATAGGCCAAAGTATTTCTACTGTACATTCTTCCATATCGATCTTCACACTGTTATGGGGTAATTACAACTTGTGAACCCTATACAACTATAGTCTCAGTTCACTTTATTATTCTTGTCAACATTTTTCACCTTTCACTTTACTAATCAGAGTATCCCTACCTCTGGTGGTACTATCACTTTACAACTACTAGCAACAAAGGGAAAATATATACGCTAGGGCGAAATCTGAATCTATCAATGCACGTATGATTCAAAAGAATCGAAATATACCTGTAACCCCATGCGATGTTGCCTCCTGATCCTGCCCAGTAGCCACTTCATCTATGCGGTTCGAAGGACCGCGTAACTATAAACTCCACCTCGACTTACCACGATCGGCCGACATCTCAACACTCGCCTTGGGCGATACCGTGGAGGAAAGAGAACCAACCATCGGCTTCATAGGCTGAGCCACCTCACCGGTGCTCTTTCTAAAAGGACATACCCTCAGTATATGGCCCGGACGGCCACAATAAAAATAAACACATGTGCCCTAACGGAATTTCCCCATATGACGCTTACTACATCGGAAACACTGAGGAATAAGTGGCCTCGACTGAGAAAACCCTCTGCTCCTCTGAGAACCTCGACCCCTGGAACTCGGACCGGCTCCTAAATACCTTGTGGGGTCCAATCTCCCACCTGTGAGTTGTGGGGGTATGTACTGGGTAGGCTGGGACGAATATCTTACTCGCTGCTGAGGCTGCTCGTCCAAAAACTCACCGGGATAACCAACCGGTCTAGCCCTCTTACGCTGATCTCCGCGTTGGCCCTCTACCCTCTGTACACCTATCTGTATTGGCCGAATAACCTCCTGCTGATGAAATTGTAGCACCGCTATCTTGCTCAATAACATAATTGCTTCCCTTATGACCCGATAGTATTCCCCTAACTGAGAAACTGGAGGCTCTGGTGCTGGGGCCTCAAAACCTGGCGCAGAAGAACTCGCCGATCGGCCTGACAACATCCAGATACCCCGGGCATAAGCCCTATCAACTCTCGAGTCTACTTGGTAGCTCCTGCATCGCTTTTTTGCCCTTTTGCATCGTGTTCTCCTCGAGGCATACCAGAACATAATAATACGTCAGAGAGGAATTATCTTAATAACACAACTCTATGGCACGATCTCAGAGTGAGATGAATAGAAACCAACTCCTAAATATCCTGTAGCCTCCTGTTTATGGGTGTGGCGCGCAACACACCGATAATCAAGACTCTACTAGACACGGTCTGTAGACATTCCAAGGACTGACTGCTCTGATACCACTCTATCACGCCCCGAACCCTCGGCCTGTGACTGGTGCCCTACCTGGGCACCCTTCTGCCTAACTGACACAAGTAAATCGCGGAACTAAATAACACCTCGTTTTTTTTATTTAAAACCAACGAACATGCAAGGGCAAAGACGACAAATCTGCCATATAATATACATAATAAAAAGCACTACACTGTACATGAGTCCAATCCCACATATGAATACAGACCTCTAAGAGTTTTTTACTGAACTATGACGGGACAAGGCTCCGTGCACCCATAATCGCATAAAAGCACAGCATCAAGGATCTATACCAAAATGATAAACTCCTGAACAAGTGGAGCTATCCAAAAACTCGGAGCAGGATCCTACACCTGCAGATCACCAAACTGCGTACCTAAACATGCGGCATGAACACAGCCCGGGCGAGGTCAAGACAAGAATGTACAAGTATGTGAACGATGAAGTATCAGAAAGGAGATCACACAGCCACATATAAAACATGAGACATGTATGATAGCCAAACTTCAAGATACAATACATAAATAAATATGTCAAATCGTGGACGATGCTCAAAGTCATTACTCAAATATAACCATGGGTCTCACGCCCATAACATCAATCATGCCCGTGGAATCCTTCCTCACTGCCGACAGTCCATGATATAATATAACATTAATAAGCACACTGAACCTTGCAATCATGAGAGTAATGCAATCCTTTTTACCTTTTTAACTTATACTTTTAACAATGAGACCAACTGTTCCACTTTAAGTCATACACACGCTGCACCCTTTCATTAATGAAATCACTACCGTTTCAAAACACGGGCGTCGTGCCGCTGTGGTCAACCACCCTCTGTGTTATAATGCAACCTATCATAGGACTATTTCACCCGTTTAGGTCATGTGGACCCGCAATGAGTCATCGGTACACGATACTCGCATCACAGATAGCTAATCCATGACTTATATATATATTCCGGGAATTTAACCCGCCCGAGTCAAATACCGACCCGCCGTGAGTGTGTACCACTCACCCCCATGGGGAGCTAACCCATGGTATCCTTGAAACAAGTTGTCGGCCCTTTATGGAGAGACGCGGAGATGTGAAAATATGACACTTGCACGAATGTCTATATGAGCAACCCATATGCAAGCAAACCAAGAAAAACCATGCCTTTACACAAATCAAGACAATTACCATGCCTTTCTTTTTGTCATAAACCAAGAGAAATCCTTATTTAAGCAAGCCAAAGTACTTATCAAGGCACACATAGAATAATTCTCATTTAAACAAGCCAAAGTACTATCAAGGCACAAATGGAAAAATTCTCATTTAAACAAGCCAAAGTACTACGTACGTACATTCTTTTCAAAAGACTTATTTTTATGTAAAACCCCAAGATACTAACACCCGTAGTATCAAGACATGTCTATTTTTCAAAATAAGTTACTACACCTTTTGGAAATTCATTTCAAGGCTTGAAACCAAGTAACTTCAATTTTTACAATCTAGGCAACTCATGCCTATCAACCAAAATAGACAACTCTCTTAACCTTCCATAAAGCCGTTATAACCAACTTTCCATAAAACCGTTATAACCCTTTATGGTTTTAGACAAATTTATTCTGTTTATATCCAAGAGACTTATACTTTTAAAACCAAGTATCACATACTTTCAAATCAAGTTTCTTGACTTTCAAAATACTTCAAGTCTCTTAATCTTTAGAAATCAAGTTTCTTAACTTTCAAAGTACGTCAAGTCCCTTAACTTTAAATCATGTCATTTCTCCTCTTTTTAAATCAATTAAGTAAATCACTCCTTTGACTCCCCTAAAGTCATTATAACAACCTTTAGGTTTTGGAACTAAGGCACTAGCCAAAAGATTTGGAAACCACTGTTATACCCCGTATTTCCAGAGTATGTACGTGAGGGCGTACGTATGTTAATTTGAGCCTTAAGTTAGGCTTTGGTTCGAAATTTGGGCACAAGTGCCGACTAGAGTCGTTTTCCGACGAAACGTTTCCACAGCTTTCGTAGGGAAAATTCCGCTATGTCCTTTTAATTTTGCGGATTTTTCCGAGACGAAACATTTTGGACCAACGGGAGGTGACATGTGTCACCTCACATTGAAACTTCGGGCGTCCAAGTGGACGATTGGTTCACGAATTGGATTGATATTGTGGCTCACGTTTTTGGCCCTATTGGTTCCTTGTTTTGTGCCTTGTTTTGGCCTTGTTTTGTGGCTTGTCTTGTGCCATGTTTTGTGGAGTAGGGGTTAGGGTGCACTTGGCTTGATCAAGGCCTTACACTTGCCTTGCACATGGCTTGATCTTGGCCATTGGTTGGCATTTGGGTTTGCTATAAATACCCCCCCTTTGTGAAGACTTCATTCATCCACAAATGTTTTCAAGTCTTGAATCCCTCCCCTCCCTCTTGTTGACTCGCCCAAGAGCTCCTCTCCCTTGAAAGTGGCCTTTGGCGAGGTCTCCTCCCCTTGTGAGGTCTAGCCGTGGGGTACCCCCCCCCGAGCCTAGTTGTTTCGTATAATACACCCCCCTTTGTGGTATTGAAATACTCCTCCAAGTATTGTTATAATGCCCAAATACCTTAGCCTTATACCTTGTAGTATTCCAAAGTTACCTCTATGCGTAGAGTCCGGAAATACTACCTTTTGTCCTTTTAGTCTCAAACCGAAACCCTAAGGAAATCTTCATTGTTAGTTGAAGGATTTGAGTAGAAGTTGGTTAGAACTTCTAAGGGTTGTTTGGAGCGGGATGGAGCACCCGGAGTTGGAGCTAACGTTGCTAAGGATCGACATTTAACTTGGATAATTATGGGCTCATCGAGGTAATTATCTTGTCCCTCTATTGTAATTGGAAATTACATGTTTGTTGAATATATAGTTGAAGTATAATTTATATAGAAATATACTTAGTATTATTAAATGTCTTTTGACTTAAGCTGAAGAATAAAGAAAAGAATCGAATGTATTTACATAGGATCATTGCGTAGCACTTGTGTAAGACATCGAGTAGAGTTGTACACGTCAGGTTAGGCGTGTAAGACTTCCGGTTGGCTTGGTAGCCTCGTTAAAGGAGGAGATTTACGCCATGCGGGAGAGTCTTTGCCAATTTTTGTAGAAAGATAGAAACTTGTGTTTTGGGGTTAATAGACGCGTTTGTGACCTTTATAGGTGAAAGTACTAAGAGTAGCGTATTCTACTCGAGGAGTGGAAAGTGGCTAGCAAGGTTGTAGTACTTGGAGCATTTTGCTTATTGTCGATAATCGTCGCGAGGTATGTGAACCTCTTCCTATCTCTTCTAGCATGATATGTGTGAACTATGTAGACGTGAGCGCATACGTGTTAATCGTGTTTGATTGTTTTAAAACATAAAGTGTTATAACGGCTTTATGGGAAGTTGGTTATAACAGCTTTATGTAGGTAAGAAAATGGGTTGTGGTTTTTCGAAAGATAACTGATTTGATTATAACTGGCTTGAAAAAGTTGAAGTATTTCAAAAGATTTGTAAATCGTTTTGAAAGAAAGAGTAGTACTTGGTTTTTGAGAAACTTAAGAGTTATACTAGCTTTATGGGAAGTTAGGTATAACGGCTTAAGAATGTGTTACTGATTTCGGAAATCAGGATGTGTATCGACAAACCACTGCAGCGTTAATAAAGGAAAATGTATTGACTAATAATTGTATTATTAAAACCAAGGAACCTCCATCTGCATAGAAACTAAGATGAGACAAAATGATATTACATTTTCTAGATCATGGTCGCTATAGTAAGAATGTTATAAATCGTAATAAACTACTCTCATGTTGGCGTATGTTTTAAGGGATTAAAACTATGAACTATGAAACCTTTCTAAAGTAAGAGGCTTGAATAATTGAAAGTAGGCAAACTGGAACTTAGGAAAAGAATGTTGTTACTTGATTTTTAAAAGGAAAGTGTTACGGTTTACTTAATAATGTGAATCACTCTAGTTTTATACTACGAATTGGGTGACTTTTATAAAGGGAATGTATCTTTTAAAAAGGACTTAACGACGTAGTACTTTAGGGTTAAAACCGGACGTTGATATAAAGTGGAAGTACCTTGAGTTGTGTATAACTTGCCTATGCTTGTTGTTGTGTAACCCGCTTATGCTTGTTGTGATATCATTTGTTGTGCAGTGTTGATATCGGTGACTTCGAGAAAGAATGGATCTTTTATGAAAGTCTATAAGTATGGTATTTTGCTTGAGCTTGCTTGATAGCTGGTTGTGTGATGTATTGTTATTGTGGTTACATGGACATGTCTACACCGACGCAAAGATTCCGGGGGCATGTACGCGGCGTTGATTACCCGATATGTGGTTATTATCGTTATACATGGACGTGTCTACACCGACGCAGATTCGGCATGTGGCGTACGGCGGGTTGATTACCCGATATATGGTTATTGCTATACGGACGTGTCTACACCGACGCAGATTCCGGCATGGCTACGCCACGTTGATTACCCGATATATGGTTATTATCGTTACATGGGCGGTCTACACCGGCGCAGATTCCGGCATGTGGCCATACGGCAGGTTGACCACCCAAAGATATTGTTGTTGAGGTTATACGGGCATGTCTACACCGGCGCAGATTCGGTACGCCACGCGCCTTGTTATTATTGTTGCATCATGGACATGTCTACACCGATGCAAGATTCGGCATGCGCGCCATGATGCGAACATGATGGATGTCGTGGGCATGAGACCCATAGTTATATTTGAGTGGTGACTTTGAGGCGTGAGTCCACGACCGATCGCTTTTATGTTGCGTCTTTGTATTTTGGTTATCATACTGCCTCCCGCTTTATAGGCCATTATGATTTCATTTACTGATTTTTCGCTTTCACATACTTGGTACCGCATCGACCTCCTTCGGGCCGCGTTCACGCCGCAGTAAGTACATCGCCGCCGATCCTCGCCAGGGATCACGTTTCAGTTTGGGAAGCTCCGTTCCTTCGAGGCTTATCTCGTAGGTTTCCGAGTTGTAGGTTCTTGTACATTGGGTATGGCGGCCCTGTCCGTCATAGGTTGTTATTCTCTCTAGGTCCAGAGTTGTCGCAAGCGTGGTTTGTAAAAGGATAACTGCTCGGGTTTTTTTATGTATACGCAGTAAGGCAACTGCTTTGGTTGGTAGTTTATTTATATTATCTATTAATTCCAGTTCATGTTCTATGTTCCCCTGATTTTCTGTTATGTTGTATCACTAGGGTGCCCTGGGTAAGGCACCAGTCACGGGCCCGCATTTCGGGGCGGGCCATAGTGTTATCAGAGCAGTTAGTCCTCGGAAAGTGTCTACAGACCGTGTCTAGTAGTCTTGATTATCGGTGTCAGGCACCACATCTATAATCGTGAGGCTATAGGACATTTAGGATTAGTTTCTATTTTTCTCATTCCGAGATCGTGCCTTAGAGTCGTGTTATAAGTTGGACCCTCCGACGTGTCTCGCTTTTACCGTTATGCCTCCCGCAGCGCAACCCGCCCAGTGGGCAAGGCGGCGGAGTCGCTAGTGAGATACAGAGAGTCCGAGGCGCAGCCCGGCCAAGACTGAGACAAGGTTCCCGACGGCGAAGTTTCGTGACGCCGCCAAAGACCAAAGAGGAGTTTAGAGCCAGCCGTGGGCGATGAGACTACAAGACTGAGCCTCCCGTCCCCACACCGAGCAGGGAGATGGGTCATGAGAGATGGCGATTATTGGCGTGGTCGTGGCGATATGGCGACAGCCGGATGCGCGGCTTCAGTTCAAAGAAGACCGCAGTGCACCCGAGAGCGATAGTTTGAGGCTACGAGATTTTACGAGTTGTAGCCCGCCATAGTTTTACGTCGAGGCTCGAGGATGATCCGCAGGAGTTCATCCGCCGCCTACAACGATCACGCGGTGATCAAGGCTTCAGAGACCGAGTCAGGACCTTGTTCGTGACGCAGCGCGTGATACCGCAATGATTGGTTTGATTCGTGAGCTTTCCGGAGAGCACGCACTCCGCAGATGGGATGAGTTTTCGGGGCTTTTCTCACGCACTTCTTGCCTCCGCAGATGGCGAGGGCACGCCGGCTGCAAAATTTTGTTCTCGAGACAGAGAGGCGACCGTCGTGAGTACAATGTCGAAGTTCGATTCTTTGGCTCGATATGTCCTCGCTCTAGTTGCAGATATGGAAGATAGGGTGCATCGCTACGCCACCGGCTAGATGATTATATGGCCGAGTTCGCGGTGTTTCTTCACCATGCATGGACATTGCCCGCATTCGTGCTCATGCACTGGGTGCGGCGAGCGCAGATCGTCGGGTGGACCGCCACAGGAAGGCCAAGACGGCCGGATATTTTGCGACCTTCGAGGCGACCGCCAAGAAGATACTAGTTTTGTACTCCGCCATTACTGAGTGGTCCTCCGCAGCCTTCGGATCCTCGGGATATTCAGAGCAGTCGTGGCTCCTGTGTTTCAGATGTTCGCGAGTAGGGTGTTGGCCGATGCAATACCCCTACCTCCGGTGGTCGATGTGGTAGACCGCATTTGAAGTGTCGTAGTACGAGGAGCTTGTTATTCTTGCGCCAACAGGCCATATGACGAGAGATCGTCCGACTGTGGGTAGCGCTGGTAGATAGCACAGACTACTAGCAGCGATTGCGGGTTCTTCACCTTCCATAGCTAGACAGATGTTCATACACCGACAGCCACGCAGGTCGCGGCGGAAGTTCCCGCTTAGCGGCCTTGAACCGCCTAGTTTGTATATCCTTAACCTCTAGAGACTTGTATGTATTGATGTTATGATGATGTGTTTAGTGTTATGTCGGATAGCTTTGTGCTAAAATGTGATTTAGAAGCCTGGTTAGTGAAAAGGATAAGTGCAAAGTATGGAAGTGATGAACCTTAGGCTATTTCACGATTGAGACCTTAGAGGTAAGGTCGTCTTGAGTAAAAGATGCATTTTATGTTTGACCACTTATCGAGTGCGTAGTATACGTGGTTATGTTTATGTGATAAGTCCATGGGTAATGTGAGATGGAAGTGGTATCTTTCGATGTGTTCGGCAAGATTGTTCCGTGTCGGCGAGAAAGAGTTGGCGCGACGGTGGGTCGGGTTGGGGCCGTGTTGCGGGCCAACCCGCTACTGTTCGGCGGGTGGGTCACCAGGTGGTCCCGCCAGTGGTGGTCACAGGGTGCAAGGCCCAAGATTAGATGACCATCGTATGAGTTCGTGGATATGTTCGACCAGAAGCGGATCGTGAAGGCCGGGAATGGCCTTAAGGAAGAATCGAGGTTAGTAAGTTGACCAAGTTTGAGGTAGTGACTCGAGGTTGGAAGCGTAAACATCGACGAAATGTGGTACGGATACTAGTAAGAGTTCGAGTGTTCGAGAAGGGTACAACGAGATAGGGAGAAGTGGGCGTGTGTGATCGCTTTCTTTTGTGAAGTGAAGATGCGAGCGGACGTGTTCCTTGACCGGGAGTGAGAATTTGTATTGTTTTGCATCGTCGAGGTGATTCCTAGTTAGCCCGGATTTAAGTATTTGGCGATGTTTGTCTTGAGACCTAGAAGGAACATTCGGACGAATGTTTCTAAGGAGGAGAATGTTATACCGTATTTCCGCAGTATGTACGAGGCGACGATGTTAATTTGAGCCTTAAGTTAGGCTTTGGTTCGAAATTTGGGCACAAGTGCCGACTAGAGTCGTTTTCCGACGAAACGTTTCCACAGCTTTCGTAGGGAAAATTCCGGCTATGTCCTTTTTAATTTTTGCGGATTTTTCCGAGAGACGAAACATTTTGGACCAACGGAGGCGACATGTGTCACCTCACATTGAAGCTTCGGGCGTCAGGACGATTGGTTCACGAATTGGATTGATATTGTGGCTCACGTTTTTGGCCCTATTGTTCCTTTGTTTTGTGCCTTGTTTTGGCCTTGTTTGTGGCTTGTCTTGTGCCATGTTTTGTGGAGTAGGTTGGGTGCACTTGGCTTGATCAAGGCCTTACACTTGCCTTGCACATGGCTTGATCTTGGCCATTGGTTGGCATTTGGGTTTGCTATAAATACCCCCTTGTGAAGACTTCATTCATCCACAAATGTTTTCAAGTCTTGAATCCTCCTCCTCTTGTCGACTCGCCCAAGAGCTCCTCTCCCTTGAAAGTGGCCTTTGGCCGAGGTCTCCTCCTTGTGAGGTCTAGCCGTGGGTACCCCTAGCCTAGTTGTTTCGTATAATACACCCCCCTTTGTGGTATTGAAATACTCCTCCAAGTATTGTTATAATGCCCAAATACCTTAGCCTTATACCTTGTAGTATTCCAAAGTTACCTCTATGCGTAGAGTCCTAAATACTACCTTTGTCCTTTAGTCTCAAACCGAAATCCTAAGGAAATCTTCATCATAGTTGAAGGATTTGAGTAGAAGTTGGTTAGAACTTCTAAGGGTTGTTTGGAGCGATGGAGCACCGAGTTGAGCTAACGTTGCTAGGATCGACATTTAACTTGGATAATTATGGGCTCATCGAGGTAATTATCTTGTCCTCTATTGTAATTGGAAATTACATGTTTGTTGAATATATAGTTGAAGTATACTATATATAGAACTATACTTA
Organism: Przewalskia tangutica; assembly: GCA_029844215.1. NCBI lineage: Eukaryota > Viridiplantae > Streptophyta > Magnoliopsida > Solanales > Solanaceae > Przewalskia > Przewalskia tangutica. The sequence continues at coordinate 73,833,245 of CM056723.1, read as the reverse complement.
GTATTCGCAATGTCTTTTGACTTAAGCTGAAGAATAAAGAAAAGAATCGTATTTACAGAATTTGTATTGCAGTAGACTTGTGTAGTATTCAGTAGTAGAGTTGTACACGTCCGGTTAGGCGTGTAAGACCCGGTTGGCTTGGTAGCGGCCTCGTTAAAGGAGGAGATTTACGCTCATGTGAGTCTACGAATTTTTGTAGAAAGATAGAAACTTGTGTTTTGGGGTTAATAGACGTTTGTGACCTTTATAGGTGAAAGTACTAAGAGTAGCGTATTCTACTCGGCGAGTGGAAAGGGCTAGCAAGGTTGTAGTACTGGAGCATTTTGCTTATTGTCGATAATCGCCGCGAGGTATGTGAACCTCTTCCTATCTCTTCTAGCATGATATGTGTGAACTATGTAAGACGCAGACGCATACGTGTTAACCGTGTTTGATTGTTTTAAAACATAAAGTGTTATAACGGCTTTATGGGAAGTTGTTATAACCTTTATGTAGGTAAGAAAATGGGTTGTGGTTTTTCAAAGATAAGCGATTTGATTATAAGCGGCTTGAAAAAGTTGAAGTATTTCAAAAGATTTGTAAATCGTTTTGAAAGAAAGAGTAGTACTTGGTTTTGAGAAACTTAAGAGTTATACTAGCTTTATGGGAAGTTAGGTATAACGCTTAAGAATGTGTTACTGATTTCGGAAATCAGGATGTGTATCGACAAACCACTGCAGCGTTAATAAAGGAAAATGTATTGACTAATAATTGTATTATTAAAACCAGTAGGAACCTCCATCTGCATAGAAACTAAGATGAGACAAAATGATATTACATTTTCTAGATCATGGTCTTATAGTAAGAATGTTATAAATCGTAATAAACTACTCTCATGTTAGCGTATGTTTTAAGGGATTAAAACTATGAACTATGAAACCTTTCTAAAGTAAGAGGCTTGAATAATTGAAAGTAGGCAAACTGGAACTTAGGAAAAGAATGTTGTTACTTGATTTTTAAAAGGAAAGTGTTCTGGTTTACTTAATAATGTGAATCACTCTAGTTTTATACTACGGGTATCGGGTGACTTTTATAAAATGAATGTATCTCTTTAAAAGGACTTAACGACGTAGTACTTTAGGTTAAAACCGGACGTTGATATAAAGTGGAAGTAACTCGCCATGCTTTGCTTGTTGTGTAACCACTTTATGCTTGTTGTGATATCATTTTTGTTGCGAGTGTTGATATCGGGTGACTTCTTGAGAAAGAATGGATCTTTTTATGAAAGTCTATAAGTATGGTATTTTGCTTGAGCTTGCTTGTGATAGCTTTGGTTGTGTGATGTATTGTTATTGTGTTACATGGACATGTCTACACCGACGCAGATTCCGGGGCATGTACGCGGGCCGGGTTGATTACCGATATATGGTTATTATCATATACATGGGCGTGTCTACACCGTCGCGATTCGGGCATGTGCGTGCGGCACGGTTGATTACCCGATATATGGTTATTCTGCATACATGGGCGTGTCACACCGACGCAGATTCGGGGCGTGGCATCTGGCAGGTTGACCACCCATATATTGTTGTTGAGGTTACGGGCATGTCTACACCGGCGCAGATTCGGTACGTGCCACGCCTTGTTATTATTGTTGCATCATGGACATGTCTACACCGATGCGCAGATTCGGGGCATGTGCCGATGCGAACATGATGGATGTCGCGTAATGAGACCCATAGTTATATTTAGTGGTGACTTTGAGGCGTGAGTCCCCGACTGATCGCTTTATGTGGCGTCTTGTATTTTGGTTATCATACTGTCTCCGCTTTATAGGCCATTATGATTTCATTTACGATTTTACGATTCACATACTTGTACTGCATCGACTCTTCGGGCCGCGTTCACGCCGCAGTAGTAAGTACATCCGCCGATCCCCGCCATAGGATCACGTTAGCGTTTTGGAAGCTGCCTTCCTTGAGGCTTATCTTGTAGGTTTCCGAGTTGTAGGTTCTTGTACATTCGGGGTATGGCGGCCTCCCGTCATAGGTTGTTATTCTCTTAGAGGTGCCTCAGTTGTGTGGCGGGTTTGTAAAGGATAACTGCTCGGTTTTTTTTATGTATACGCAGGCAATCGCTTTGGTTGGCGGTTTATTTATATTATCTCTTATTTCATGTTCATGTTGTATGTTCCGCTGATTTTCTCTGATGTTGTATCACTAGGGTGCCCGGGGTAAGGCACCAGTCACGGGCCCGGATTTCGGGGTGTGACAACCACTTCCTTTTCAAGACTCTATGTACTTTAAGTAAAATACTTTCACTTTTGAAAATCCAAACTTCATTAAGGTAATGTATTATAACAACTTACAATTTAATCATCCAAAGTACAATCAATGAAGTATATAGAACAACTTCTATATTAGGCAATCCAAGTACAATCAAGGAATGAATCATTTAAGGAGTAGGACTTACTTACTTTACCATAAGGAATCATGCTAGAAGAAGAGGAGATGGTTCACATACCTTTTCGGCTTAATCCACAAGCTAAGTCGAATACGCCGCACGTAGAAGTGTCAACCTAAAATGGCCACAACACGACTATCAATTTCTAGTTCTAACGTAGAATAATACTAAGTATTCAGTCTCTTATTCTACGGAAAATCGGGCAGCACCTCCTTTGTTTCTACATACTTTTCCACCTTTTTCAAGGCCCGATAATCAATAACCAACATGCCACATTTAAGGCTCGATACATCAACCAACAAAGGGGATTACACGTCTTACAATACGTGTACAATTCTATCCCACAATTAATACCAACTAAGTCCATAATCAAAGCCATTCTCGGCTAACTTATTCAACAACACAAAGTTCTTTCCAATTCTTTTTCAATCCAAGTCCTTAGGTCTAACATGTTATATAGTCATAAACAACTTTAACAACTATAATTCCTTCTTTATATAAAATGTGACGACTAAACTAATAATCAAATCGAATTGTAATCTTAAGGGCTAAACATGCTAGTTTTCGGATTAGGGTTCCAATAGCCAATACACTTATCAATTTCATACTATATATCTCATGCTTGCTAATATCCATAGCTACAACAATAAGTAATCTTAATTACTAAAACGACAAGAATTGTTACCTTTATAAGCCCTTATAAATTCCAAGATTCAAAGTCGCTCTTTAGCAATTCTTAGCTCCTTTCCTTTCCGCTCCAATCCGCTATTTGAAGCCTTTAGAAGTTCACAACCAACTTCTCTTCCATTTCCAATCCAAACTTGTGAAAACGACTTAGGTTTTCGCCTTGCGACTAACGTGAAAATGTCGTTTTTCCGAAATATTTCTATTGAGATATCCTTACAATACCCTTAGGGACCCACAATTGCAAAAATTTTGTGTGGAGAACAAGGCAAACCCGAGAGCAACTAGTCTTGCACAAAGCTTCTCTAATTTTTTCTAAGTGTTGAAGACTTGGTCTTGCACTAGTGTGGTATATATAAAACAATGGAGGGTCAAGATAATAATACTTGTGTGGCTAGGATGAATGACACTTAATATCTATCCAAGTGGACAAGTTGACTTAGTCAATTATCTCAAGCTTTGAAGACTTGATCTTCTACATAGGTCAATGACCAAAATACCCTTGTATAATTTCGTCCAAGACCATGTGGGGGTGCCACGTGTCGCCCTCCCATTCGTCCATAAAATTTCGTAACCCTAATGGGCCCCACAAAACGTAAAATTCATCGGGTGGGCCCCACGTGACCAAATCCGTAAAAATAAATTTCCATAATGTTAATACATTCTATATTCCCCAAATAATGCATTTTGAGAATCTAATTCTCCTCAACGAACATTTTTCCTTTCCGACGTTCGGAAGATTTTCCGTCGGGAAAACAATTCTTTCTTTCGTACCAATTTTTCAAGTCTTGATTCCTTACATATATTCTCTTATACATGTCCTGGACTTACGGGGTGTAACAACATATACATATAATGTTTCCCGACCCTTTTGTGAGGGACCTGGTGGAATGAAGTCATATACATGGATACCCGTCCATAAACTATGGATACCTGTCCACCAACCGTGGATGCCTGTCCACTATACGTATCCCGACCCATTATATACAAGTGTTGCGGATCGTGCAACCCATCCCAATAAATATACATATAACTATCATGGAGCCATACCTCCTCTGAGTACGAGGTAAGCCTGTAACAAAATCCGTATGAATCATCTCCCACATAAATTTCTTCAAAGGTCTTATTCCTGGTCCCATATCATTTCCCATTTTAACAACACAAGTAGTTTATACTCAAACCAAGGAATCATCACAACTAATATACTTCATACGAATATCAACCGTGCCTAACACTTAAGCCTATAACATAGCTTAATCTAACAACCTGGTATGCCATTAAGTCAATTAACCTGATCTCCTAAGAGTTCATCCCCCCTCTCTACATCCCATCGCCTCCTAAATATTTCAATTTAGCACACATATATATGCCTTGGTGCGGATTCACTAAGCTGTTTCACACCTTTCAAGTAATTATTAAAGCTCAACCAGCTCATGATAATCCATAATTACTTCAGAAAATGACCCCAAATAAATACATCCGTATAGATGCACATTATTATACCAACTATACAATAATTTTGCCAACATGTACACAAAGTCCATATATTCCTTTCTGGGCCACTGTTGCCTTCTTCGGAGGCATAGCTGAAAGCACAAATATGTCAGAGATTGATAAAACTTATAACACAGCTCTTATTGCACGGTCTCAAAGTGAGAAAAATGGAAACCAATCCTAAATATCCTGTAGCCTCCTGGGTATAAGTAGGGTGCACACATACTCATACCCAAGACTCTACTAGACACGGTCTATAGACATTCCGAAGACTAACTGCTCTGATACCACTTTATCACGACCCGAACCCCGGCCCGCGACTAGTGCCCTACCTGGGCACCCCCTTTTATACCCTCACATCCCTTTCAAGACATAGGCCAAATAATAAATGAAAATCGTATATGTAGCAACCGTATATGTAGAAACAAGGCATTGAGTCGTGGACAATAGGCAGAAACATTAGGAAAATCTTCCATATTGACATGTGAAAATTTCTACTCAAGAGTGACAACGCGGGAATTTTTGTTATCCTGAAATATATCACGCACCCTATTCCAGGTAGCCATTGTCGTCGCGTCGGGTTCAATTATCATCTGTAAGAGATCGGTAGAGATAGTGGAGTAAATATACTGGAGAATGGTAGCATCAAGGGTCGTCCATAACGTAGGATTAGCCTCGGGGGTAGGTACCTCCTCTACGCCAGGTACCGAAGGAATTATGTGATGGAGGACATGATGCGAGCGTGAACTTTGAATAATTCTGCCCACGTCGCGTATTGAACGTTTTCCATCTCAAGAACAATAGGGATGTGGTTCTTGATGTTGGAAATAGTAAGGGCTGAATGAAACATGTTCTTTGATGTAGACATAACGAAAGAACAATAGGTGAATTAGGTATTCGGAAGAAAATTTGGGAAGAGAGGAGGAAAAAGAGGCACATACACTAAGAAAGGTTCTTGGAAACCGAGATAGTTTTAAGAGGAGGTATTTTAGACCTAGACTTCTGATACCATGAAAGAAATAATCTCTTGATTATTTTCGTTAATGAAGAGGTATATATACAATTTACAATCTCCAAATATGAAAAATCTTATTCCTACTATACTTCTAAAATCCTAATTATACTTGTACAATAATTTTACAACTATGGTAAGTTTGTATATAACTTTGATTATAATTTCGATCACCTTATTTGTCTCGGATTCTGTGTATACACGGTATAATTATCAGTGGAGTATATCATTTTTGTTTTGGCAGCTTCCAAGTTTCAAGGCAAATCTGGTTCAACCTTAGAAACTGGAGAACTGATTAAGATCTTACAAGCCAGTTAGAAGACTAAGAAATGACCAATAAGCCAATCTTTGGACATCGTAGATGACTATAAATAGGAGAAGAAGGACAAGCATCAAGGCTTTCAATCCCGACCAATTCTACTATACACTTAGTCTTCTAAAGTTTATTTTCTTCTTCAAATTTTCTTATTTGTAAAAGCATTGTACCTCATTCTTTAGTAGCTCCCATGGAATAAGATAGATTGAACCCCCAATGTTCTCCCTTGCAGCAATAGATATTGTTCGATTTTAGCTCTTTATCTCCTGACACTATATCATATCTTAAAAATTTGAAAGATATAAATAAGAATTATCTACTCTTTCTCTCAACTTTATTATTATCCGCCATTTACTTACCGTTCGTTTTTAGTTTTTGCACACCGCTATAAGCCTCATTCCGTAATTGACCTAAAAGCCTCGAAGAATTTTGCCTCTACAATGGGTATGCAAAAACTTTACCAATTTGAGAAAAGCCTATTTGAAAGTCCTTTTTCCCTGCTGCACATTGATTAAGTGGTCTTCGTTACCACATACCACGAATTATGTAATTTTATGAAAGCCTTCTTCGAGTACAACTAAATATTGATGCACCTGAAAATTAGGACAAAACTAAGTGAGGCATCTTTTGTTATAAAGTGATGCCTTTAGAACTCAAGAACACTAGAGCCACACACTAATGAAGTAAATAAAATGTTCGCAAACCACCTAGAAAAATCCATATATGTTAGACGATATATATACTGGTATTATCTAGAAAGGTGTTCCATGGTATAATTGACAAGTTGGGCATAGACAAATATCTCTGCGCTAACTTGAGGGGCGTGTCAACTATGTATATATGAAAGTAATTGATTTCTTGGTAATTGATTTTTTTTTCGTATTTTAGGATCTTATATTTATTTTTCTTCTTTGTTTATAGTGATGATTAGGGATGTCAGTGGGGCGGGTAAATGCGGGTACCGTCCCGCACCCGCTCCAATTGAGGCGGGTATGGGGGATAGTTTGGTGGGTGGTGGGGCGGGTATGGATATCAAAAGTGCTACCCGTCATGGGTAGTGAGGCGGGGGTGAATTTCATATAAGACCCGCCCCGCCCCGTTACCCGCACCGTACCCACACCGACCGTATCCGCACCGCCCATATCCGTATCATCTATTAGTTTAATTAGCTATTTACAAATTTATTTGGCCCTTTCTTGATTCAAAATGTGACTTGAGCTAACCCGCACCGTAATGCACCACATTTCTTATTCTCTTTGTTCTCTTTTTTTTTTGTTAAATATTTTCATCTTTACTGTTTTGTAATATTCATAATATTTTGGCAAGATTTTAGACTTGATATTCGATACACCATAGTGGAAAGGTTCCTTTTTTTTCCTTTTTCTTATATAACTTTCATTTTGGTGACTAAAACAATTGCTAGACATTATTTGAGCATTTTATTAATGGGTATCCGCCGGGTAAGTGGGTATCCGCGTGAAGTAAGTGGAGCGGGGGCGGGTGGAAGAATTACTACCCGTGATGGGTGGTGGGGCGGGGGTGGAGATGTGTTTTAGGTGGTGGGTACGGGTATGGGATACCCTTCCCCCGCCCCCGCCCCGCCCCATTGACATCCCTAGTGATGATTGGGTGGACATAATTGATTTTGTCATAATTGATTTATGTTTGGATGCAACAATATAAAGTGATTGTTATCAATAAATGATGTTTGGATAGTTTTGATCAAAATTGCTTTTGAATGTAGAATTACCAAAATGGACATTTAATCAATACATATAATAATTATTAATAAATGAAAGTATGTAAATAAAAATTATAAATAGATAATAGAATACTAATTTAAAGTGTAAATAATTTAAATATTATTACAATACTAATTTTGCATGTACTCTATAATTTGATTGCGGACTAAGTCTCGAACGTGATCCATCTCTGATGAAGAAGTTACATTAAAAACCTGTGATTGATCCAAGTTAGATGATGTATGATAATCATCATGGTTAATGATTGTTCTTTCATCTTCATAAAGATCAAAATCAATATCTATTTCTGCATTTCCAGTAGCTACTGGAGCCTAGACGTCGCGGCCCTTCGGGAAGAAGTCGCGACGCCTAAGTTCCAGTGATTTTTCACGCCACAAGTGCCGCAGCCATTGGGAGGAGACGCCGCGACCCTTGAAAGAAGACAATAGAAAAAGGAGAAGGATAATCCTCGTATAATCGGACAATGTTGGGATGTTTGAGGACTTTAAAGTTCCAATCTTCAATTACACATGAACAAATGTCAACTTTAGTAGTATATTTGATTTTTTTTAATTAAAACAAAACATGAGTAGTATATTTAATATTTTTAGTAATTATTTTTGGATATTTAAAGAGGGTAATGAAAGTTGTATATTTAGATTTTTTTAGTAATTATTTTTAGATATTTTTAAAGTTGGTAATGAAAGTTGTATATTTGAATTATTTTAGTAACTATTTGTAGATTTTTAAAGAAGGTAATGAAAGTGGATAAAGTTGTTAATGAAAATTAAAGAGGGTGATAAAAGAAATGGTAAAAATCAAATTGAAATAAATGGTACAATTGATTCTGGCAGAAGTGATTCTGGCAGAAGTGATTCTGGGAAGCTACAAATTGTAGCTTCTGCCAGAAGCGATTCTGAAAATCCAAATCAAACATGTCAATTTTGTCATTTTCACGAAAGTAGGTACCCAAAAGCCAATTCAAACATAGCTATAGACTATTTAGTTTTTCTAGTTGACTCTGTATAGGATCTTTTTATTTTGTTCCTTCTTAGTTATATTTCTTAATTTAGACTATTAGTCATGTGTTTGGACATGCATTTTACTTATTTGAAATTTTGTAAAAAACTGGTTTATTCAATTTTGTAATTCAGAAGTATTTTGAAGATAAAGTTTTAAAATCTGATCAAATTTTATGGCTAAACAAAATTTTAAGGATAAAATTTTAAAATATAATCCAAAAGATATGGCTAAACGTTAGCTTCATGTTTCAAAGTGAAACTATCCCTTTTTATGCTTTATCTTTTTCCAGACCATTGAGGTTAAAATTGAACTTGATGGGTCTAAGTGAATTATCCTTTTTTTCAAAACAAACCAAAGATATTGAGTTGAATTGTGTCTGTACTGTAGTAACCATTTCCAGAATCAGTCCAACCAACGCGTTTCTTCCAGAGTATAACTCTACCTAGAACAGAACCATATCAGATCTCTAACTAAATTTATCAAAATGGTAAAATTTTATGGTTTGTTCCTTCAATTTCGTAATATTCTTTTTATTTTTTGCTTCTTTACCTTTTAACAAGCTTGAAATCTCTATAACCATGGAGAAACTTGAGTTTCTTGTTTATATACATGTCTATACAGATACCCACTTCTGGCTGCTTGGATGTATATTAATGATTTTCTTTTGTGCAGACTTATTTAGAAGAAAAATCAACGGTAAAGATTCTAGCTTTTCTCCATATCTTGATCTTTTGTTATTTAACATACAAGTAGATCTTGATCTTGAAAGGCAAAAAAAAAAAAAAGAGAAGAAACATAGTACATTAGTTTCAGCTTATAATTTGGTACTAAACTTCCGCTATGTGCGGGTATGGGGAAGTGCCGGACCACAAGGGTCTATTGTACACAACCTTCCCCTACATTTCTACAAAAGTTGTTTTCTCGGCTTGGACCCGTGCCCTCCTCAACAATTTTATCAGTTAGGGGTTTGTGGAGGACACGTATTAGGGTTGAAGGATAGTAGATAGTCGAGCGTAGTCCTACTCACGCCCACAAAATGATAGTTGTAGTGTGAACAATGTAGGCCAATTAGCTTATCACACTTATAGGCGCAATATTGCTTTATATTCCATGTAGTTTGATTTTTGCGGCTATGTGTACTTTGTTTATATTATTTATTTGCGTTAGCTACTTCTTCCTTTTGGCAGAATGCGCTACCATGTCGTATTCGATTTTTGTTACCAGCATGTTCATATAGCTTTAATTTCTTGTCTCTGACCGTTTATCTTGCTATGCAATGTTTGCTTTGATTGTGATTATGCTATGTCTTGAGCAGAGGATCTTCCGAAAACAGCCGCTCTACCTACCAAGGTAGAGGTAAGGTCTGTGTACACTTTACCCTCCCCAGACCCCACGTGGTGGGATTTTACTGGGTATGTTGTTGTTGTTGTTGTAGCCACCTCTAAGCTTTCTTAAGGGGTGAAACACTACTATTATCTTGTGATTTTTTTTATAAATAGGCTAGGTAATAATTCAACTGATGCATGGCCTTGTTTATTTTCTTCCATGACAGCAAATATCAGAGTTATTTGTTCCTATATACCCAATCTATATGTAACGAATCCCGTCTGAAACCTTCTCCTCTGAAAAGTTTTCATTTTTGATATAAGTGTAGAACACTGTTGGGCTGTTGATCTGACTGGAAATCAAGTTATGTGATTTGGAAAAGAAAACGTGTTTGAATTCTTGATTTGACAACTAAAAGGGAATGACAATACCATATAGAGAACGGGGAAATTAGCTTGGAGTTGATGGTGGTCTTTGTCAGTTTCACTAGGGTGCTTTGTTTTCTTGTTTGTTCCCCTTATTTTTATCGACTTGCTGTTAGTCTCTAAGTGGTATGGGCACTTAAACAAAAACTAGACTATATATTTCCTTAAGGTTTCAGTGAGATAATTTTTCAGTCGAGCTTCAAACTCTTTGTTGTTCTTGAGAATCTTGTGCTATGTGAAAATTTTCATGTGTTTTCAGAGGAAAAAAAATACAAAGCAAGGATTGTAGAGGGTTTTAGAGTGAAATAGAGACTTTATTGCTTTTAAGATTGTTCTACAAAATGGGTGAGTTAACCCCCAATTTTGAGGAGAAAAACTTTTTTAGTAAGCTTCCTGAAAACTTCTTTGGTAAACTCCCTCGAAGCTTCCTTAGTAAGCTCGCTTAAGGCTTTCTTTAGTAAGCCCCTTTATATAATAGGATGCATCGGAGTAGCACCCAAAGGTGTGGCGTCAATGAAGTGGGTGCAAAACTGCAAACTATGGAGATTAGGGTTTACATCTTAGTAGAGAATAAAAAACTAGGTATTTTCTTCTCATTTACCTAAATCAGTGGTCAGCGTTAATCCGATATGTTGGTGGGAGGTAGCAGGTACTTGGGGAATAGTCGAGATGCACGCAAACAGATGACTCAAACACTACCCTTATTGGAAAAAGGATGCATAGGAGTACTAAATGGACATCCACAATTTGACGTATTTATAACACTTCCCTGGTATGTCCATTAATTGATAATGTGTCTCGTTGACGACATACTAAGACATGGACCTACTGACCAAGTCTGTTGAGTAGTTGACTGAAGTAAATTAGATTTGAACTCATTGCATGCTTCGAATTGGACTCCACTTTTTGCTGCAAATACAACTGTTGATCATCCTTTGAGGACAGCTATTTCTGTTGGGTGCAACCTTATTTGGAAGACGAACTTCAAGTGTTCTTGCACTCCCATCCGAGAGAGAGAGAGAGAGAGAGTTATTTCTGTTGGGTGCAACCTTATTTGGAAGACGAACTTCAAGTGCTCTTTCACTCCCTCCCAAGAGAGACTTCAAACATCAAATAAGGACACATAGGAACTTGTTTTGAACTGTTTGATTCTCTTCCTTTATCCTCATCTTGCTTCTCCAAATGTTCCTTCATTTTGGCATCTCTAATAGTGAATGTGGCTATGATGTCTGTACATGGTGCCAGAACACATTTGAACCAACAATTTCTAAATGCCACGACTTATATATCCTTTTATCTTGTGTTTCCTAGTGGATTGTGTTTAAAAACTTGAGGATGTTAATGAAAGCTGTAATTTTCTTTACCTTATATTATGAGACGGAATGCAATTGAATAATAGAACAACTTCAGCAAAAAAAGAACGAAGGAAGTGTGGTTAGGCGGGATCTGGTCTTTATGCAGACAATTCAGATATCTACCTTAGTTCTCTAGGGGCATGATAGATAAAGATGTAACATATAGAATTAAATAGGATAGCTGATATAGAGAAAGTAATAGTTTATAGCAAGATGGCTGGATGGATACTTGTGATACTAGATATGTGCTTGAACTACTGCATTTCTGATATTTATCTAGTCCCCCTTTGTTGCAATCCTTTTTCTTTGTTCCGATTTTCTTCTGTCTCCTTCCCTCTATCCCTCTATCTGTCCATATCACTTACCTGAATCTTGTCTTCCTGCAGGGAAGCCTTTACAGAGGTGCATCACGGATAGAGAAGCCCAGAGGACGTAATCAGGGGTTAACTCAACAGAAAAGGCAAGAAATAAGAGAGGCTTTTGAGCTTTTTGATACAGACAACTCTGGTAATAAAATAAACCTCAGGGAATCCATACTAGCTGCAGTTTTTTTATGCTTAAACTTCTTTCTGACCGTGTTAATTTTTGCAACTTATTTAGGAACCATTGACGCCAAAGAGCTCAATGTTGCTATGAGGTTTGTGATTATTCATTATAATGTCCTGGATGTCTAATTATCAACCTAAATTGATTTTGTGATCATCCACTTTCTCGCACCTCTCGCAGTCTGTGGTACCTTTACTGCTCCATTTTATTGATAAGTAAAACTTATATGATTTTGTTACAGGGCTCTGGGTTTTGAAGCAACTGACGAGGTATTATATGCTAGTTCATATGTTCTTTTGTATCTTTCTTTTTAACAGCATATTTCATACAGTGAAGATACTGAATGACAACAATATCTGTACTTATTTCTGAAGCATATAGAGATGCAAGAATTTCTTTTCCTCCTATAACTGATGGCGGTTTTCTTGCATTATGACTGCCAACTGAAGATTCTCTGATTTTTCTTGTAGTCTTGGAATTTGTGTTTAGTGCTTTTGCTTTTTCATATACAAGTTGCAGATTTATGTACCGTGTTTCTCCCCCTTTGGCATCAATGTTCGGATACCCTGCAGTGATTAACATAAAGTTCTTTCATATTCGGTTTTTCTTTTCTTTTTTGGACAAACAGTGGTTGAGTTTATTGATACACTAATCCAGATTCTTGGGAAATGTCTTGGGTGGCTACCAAGTAATGTCTTACTAGTGACTGTTTGGCAGCAGTTCCACTTTGTACATGATGATTTTCAAAGTAGATAACCTGGTTACAGATCTGAGAATTATGTTGACCTTAACATAAATTGAGTTGAATTATTTTGTGTTTTTGTGGTGAAGTGATGTCCAAGATGTATGGGATGTGGTCTGTAGTTAGTCGTGCAGCTTATTGTTTTGATCCAGGGAAATAAAGGAAATCTATGGATTATCTAAGTGTCTTTGATTTTTTTTTTATGTTTTGCTTTCTGATATGTATTCCTAGCCTTTAACATGCTGGCTGGTCAGTGATCTCATTGGTAAAATGTTAAGAAGATTTGGCCTTAGGCGCCTGTATCAGGATTTTAACCTTTCTAATATCTGATTACTTTTTCACTTGTTATTTGGCATGTCATTCTGGGATGATTTTTTCTCTTTTTTTTATTAAGTTCATTTTTTACTCTCTCTATCTTATGCAAATTTGGAGCCTTTCCATCGTGTCAAATACTGTTTATTCCTGGCTTGAATACTTGGTTTTAGAGGGTGTTTGACTAAGCTTATAAGCTCGTTAAACTGGCTTATAAGCTCTTTTTAGCTCATCTACGCGTTTGGTGATCACCAAAGTGCTTAAGCCATAAGCCAGAAGTTGGTCATTCCCAACTTATGACTTTTCAGCTTATAAGCACTTTTGGTTTGACAAAGTATTTTACTATTTTAGCCTTATTTTTTCTAAAATTTTCTAACTTCTTCTTCACTCCGTATCCGTTGTTCCTCCTTTTCTTTACAAGGATACATTTAAATTTATGATTTTTTGCAAAATAAATAAGGGTATTTTAGTCCCAACAAAAGAACAACTTATCAACACTTTTTTACCAAAAACATCAACTTATTAGCAATTTCAGCACTTCTATCCAAATACGTAACCACTTATTTATAAAATGAGTTTCAGGACTTGAAAATGCTTTTCAGTACTTAAACTTGTCAGCTATTTACAATCAGCTAATCCAAACGAGTTCTTAGTATGTGTTAGTGCACTCATGATTGTGTTTGTTATTCCAGGAGATCAATCGAATGATTGCAGAAGTTGATAAGGATGGCAGTGGTTCAATTGATTTTGATGAATTTGTGCACATGATGACTGCCAAGTTTGGAGAAAGGGACACTAAAGAAGAGCTCATGAAGGCATTTCACATTATTGATCAAGATAAAAATGTGCTTGCTTTCTGCTTATTTGGTTGTATTCCTGACAGTTAGGTTGTTTTCTTGGCTTGTTACTAATCTTTAAAGCATTCAAATGCAGGGGAAGATCTCTTTTGCAGACATTCAAAGAATTGCTGATGAGTTGGGGGAGCGATTTACTGACAGAGAAATCCAGGAGATGATAGAAGAGGCAGATCGTGATCGTAAGTTGGGATTTATTTTCTAGTATTCCTATTTTGACTTTAGTGCTTCTCCTTTTTTCACTATATGTTGGTTTCTTTTTTTTCTCTTTTTGATAACCGAGAAATCCCGGAGGTTCGGTGGTGCATGGTGCAGAACTCGGTGGATAATGGATTCGCCCCTCTACCCTTCTCCACAAATTCTAGGCTTCTGTCCGTGGCAGGGTTCGAAACCGTGACATGCCCCTAACCCACACTCACAAAATATGTCCTTCTAGACCAAAGCCCGTGGGGCTTCAATATAGTTGGTATTAAGATATTTTACAGCGAAGCTCCTGAAGAGACCTAGCTATTCCAAAAACTGCTATACCCAAATACCTAAATGCTAACCTCTTAATATATTACCAGGGTGACAAATGGGCGGTTTTGGCTGAATTTGGGTGGGTCAAAATGGGCTGAAACAATAAATGGATAAATTGCCCAACCCTGCCTAAAGTTAGTCGGCTGAGATGTTCAATATGGGCTAATCAATGGGTCACAATCCTACCCGCCCAACTTGATCCATCAATTTTTGCAATTCCAAACTTAAATTCCATGATTTCCATCTAATAAAAGAGAGACCTACATCATGATGAAATTGACGATTTGAATGCATTATTGGTTAGACATCAAGACTAAATGGGCAATACAATACCAAAAATACATTTTGTTCTTTCCATTGTTATTTTTTAATTTAACAAAGTCGGTAAAGAAATGGATCTTGCGCCTAACTCAACCCCAAAAGCTAGCTCGTAGGGTGAGGATTGTTCAAGTCCATATAAGGAGTACATTTTGTTCTTTCCATTGTTATTTTTTAATTTAACAAAGTCTGTAAAGAAATGGATCTTGGGCCTAACTCAACCCCAAAAACTAGCTCGTAGGGTGAGGATTGTCCAAGTCCATATAAGGAGTTCATGTTTCCATTCCATTTTCGATGTGAGACTCTTAACACTCCCCCGCACGCCCAGACCTCGTTAACTGGAGCGTGGACAATATAATTTGGGGGTCCAACATCGGTGAACAAAGAATTGAAATGGGTCTGACTCTGATACCATGTAAAGAAATGGATCTTGGGCCTAACTCAACCCTAAAAGCTAGCTCGTAGGGTGAGGATTGTCCAAGTGTATATAAGGAGTTCATGTTTCCATTCCTAATGTGGGATTCTTAACAAAGTCTAACTTAATTATGTGAGCACAAAAAATAGTGAAGTATGAAATATGGAACTACACTGATTGTTGAAAAATGTTCTTACCTTTTTGCTTTCCAAGAGTTAAATTAAGTGAAACATGACTAGAATTTAGAATGAAGTAGTTTATATTGATATGATCAAGTTGCAAGTTATAGCTTTCTCGTATGATTTCTGAAGTATCTAATCTTTAAAAATTTAGAAATTATATTAATAGATCCCAATTTAACTCCTGAAATTGTCATTGGTCAAACTCGCATTACAGAAACATATCGGAACCACGATTCGTTCGAACTATTGTTTCTATCTGATCAAAGTGGCTCTTGGCATGTCTATATATAAAACAAACAAAGTTGTCTAAATTTGAACTTATTTTCTAAGTTCAACATGATCAAGTAGTCTTGGAAAAGGAAAAAAAAAGATCATGTAATATCTTTTTATCATCTTTAAGAAATGAAGAGCAAATTAACTAACATTAGATTGTTCTCCACATGAAACCATTGGTAACGGCAGAGAGGGGGCAATTCTTTTTCCACAAAGAAGATGTTTCTATGGCTAAGATTGAACATTTTCATGGTCAAGTTTGGGCATCATCATGGGTCTACTTGGGCTGCCGATTTTTGATGGGTTAACTTGGACATAACCAAAATCAAATCAGCTCATCATCAAAATTACTCTTGCCCAAACCCATTAAAATTCTAGTGGGGTGCATGGGTTTGGGTCAATTTTGCCACCCCTACCAGTTGTTTAGGATGATATAACAAGCATGTAGTAGGAAAGTCTCTATATGTTCCAAACTTTAATTTTGGACCTTGTGTAGTGTTTCTTCCCCTAGTTTCTTTTAAATACATCAAAATCTTAAATTATTGGGACATGCTACTGATACTAAAACCTAAATAGCGTTTAGAACAAATGTGCACTCTGCCGAATTGAAATTTCAATTCCCTCTCTTAGAGGGCCAATGATTCTGTGAATTTTAAAAATAAAATCCTGTCCAGATGCTGTAGACTAATACCATGTAGTTTTTCAGAGTCCCTTTTGCATTAACATTCCATTCATAGTATAATTTTTTGATAACCAAGAAATCCCCGAGTACTTGCGACATACAGCTCGAAACTTTAGATAATGGGCCCACGCCTCTACCCTTCCCTACTTAACCAGTTTTTTGTCAGTGGCAAGGTCCAAATCTGTGACGTCCGCCTAACCCATACATCACACTAGAAAGATATGATAGCTGTGCGAATCATTGCTCCACAATGATGCGCTTAGCCTTCCTTGCGTTGTGTGCCTCTTCACGGTCTGAATATCCTCTCAAAACGTGCTCTTACCACTACACCAAATCCCTTGGGGACCAATTTTAGAACATTTTAGCCTATACTTATACCAGGTTAAATATTCAATTAACTGCTGAATTGTTAATGTTTAATGAGCATCCTCTGATGACAAAATATTCCGTGCGATTGAGGGATATGCACACATTTCAATAATAGAGTAGCTATATGAAAACTGTAAACAATGGTCAACATTTTAAAACTATGTTGTAGGACTAGACTACTAATCTCCAGGCTGTTCCACGAGGTACAATCTTATTAGGCTTCTTAGTGTACACGACTCCTGTACTGTCCGTTGACATTTCATGACTTAGCTTATGTCTTTAATATAGCTCCCCAGCCTTTCATCTTTTATTGTTTGTTATTCTTTATAACCTTTTCTAATTTCGCACGTTCAGTACATTGAGGTCTAGTTTCTAGAATATGCTTTAGGAAGTGTGATCTCTCTCTTCATTTCCTCTGGATCATTGCTGCATGTTAGGGTAATATATTGAGGAACTATTGGCTGTAAATGTTGCAGGTGATGGAGAAGTTAATGTTGAAGACTTCATGAGAATGATGAGGAGAAGCAACTTTGGGCATTGAGGAGTTTCATTCTGGCGCCATTTGATGATGGATATTTATCAACTTTGTTGTTAAAATGCATATTGTATGTAATATGGTGTCAGTTTCAGGACACATGGATCAAACTGGATGAATTAGAGAAGCAGTAATTAGTGGAATGTGTATTATCTAAGTTTGCGTTTATGGTTTGTTAGCAGTTGACAGAACGTTGTAGCTATGCCAGTAAGTGAAGAATTCTTAGCTGTATGAGCCTTTGAAATGCAGAAAAGAAACTTGGGCGCCTGATAGTTAATGTCTAATAGTTTTAAGTATGAAAGTAACATAAAGCCTAAAGTCTAAGTATTTTTTTCAAGGAAAAATACATTAAACTCAAATGCCTTTAGGCTTTATGTTTTTTTTAGTAAAATTCAATTTGACTCTCGAAAAATTAATTGCTACAGAGGGAGTAAAGTTTTTTGATCATAAATGAGCTCTTATTAAATTTTGGGGTCTTTTAAAAGTCCACTGGCGCCCCCTTAAACTAGGGGTTAACGGTAGATGAATTCATGTTATGTTGTGGTTTCTTTTCTTGTTTTGCGAAAGAAAAAGATAGTTTTGTAATGGTACCATAGTGGAACTTGAACCTTTAGACTATTTCACATTTTATTTTATTTTATTGTATAAGATACAAACTCAATTAAGTTTCCTTTAGAAACTTTTTAACTTTTGTTAAACAGATAAGAGAGACAAATTATCACTTACCTGCATTAATTAACTAACAACAGAACATACATATAATAATATATGGACCACCAAACAAAAGAGACACAATATATTTTGCTTTGTCTATTATATAGAGTATATAAAAAGGGGTAGAAACCAACTTTACATCTATGAGAATCCCAATAATGATAATGATATATGCATATATAATCTTAATTGATGATACGGCAGTTGGAGCGCACTTCCCCATTGGAGCCTTCTTTGACATCAAGTAAACCCATTTTAACCATTGCTTGTTGGAAATCAAGGAAGAACACGGCTTGATTAAAGGCATAAGCATTGACAATGCCTCTAGTTCTAGGGTTATTGTATAGAGTTTGATCAGAGAATAGTACACCAGTCTTCCTTTGCATTATCAATATAGGGACAAATGTACTTAAACACATTCACATTATTAATAAGATTAATATATTTTGACATTTGTAATTATTGAATTATTATTTTAATTGCTTGTGATTATTCATTAATGTGCATCACTTGAGCTTACGTTGTCATTGATAAAGTGAAATATTAATGATAGATCGTAACTCTCAAAATAACCTCGACCGATGATCATTGAGAATGAGATATCAATGATATGTTATAAGTCGACATGTGATCTGCATCACATTCTTAGAGAATGTAGTATGTCTCACTTACTACTAGTAATAGTTTTTAGTGATAGACACATGAATACTCTTAGAGGGTATTGGTATACCCTGCTGATAAACTGTTTGTTATAAATGTCTAGAGTGTTATCAGCATGTGGGAGGTAGATGTCCTTTGACTTGAGGTCAATACACACCTAATTTGCAGAGTAATGTACTTTGATCATGTCCTAAGCTTAATCCTTATAGGATAGGACATGACTTGTATTGCGTACATTGCAATGCAAACTAAGGTGGTAGTTGAACCAAGAATAGGATTCATTCCTCAATTGGATATTCGAGAAGGAACACTCAACTTCTCAATAATATTAGGTCGACCAAGTCATTGACCAATGCAAGATATATATATATAGGGTATGATATGGTTGTCGACTAATACATATGAGATAAAGTGATCAAGCCATTCGGGTAGACACATGGCAGATCCTAAGCTTGATCGAGTGTGTCACGAATGAAAGAAATTTATCATCTCACATAAAGGTTGTGTTTACTAGTCTTGTAAACGTACTTCACATATTGAGTTCGTCATATGACGCAGTCTAGGAGTTCCGTGTGAACCTTAATTTGATTAAGTGTCGATGTGTGAAGGCCTAAAGGGTCACACTAAGTCGATTGTCTTTTCGGTCTAAGGGTATCTTAAGAGAATATAAAATATTCGATTTAGAATCGAGATATTTTAGCCAATAATAAATTATGGGATAATTTTCATTTGATGGAAATTATTTAATTAGGTCAAAATTAGATCTTGGATTTAATTAAAATTAAAACGTGCAGAAATATTAATAAAACAGGGGAGGCGCCGCGGCGCCTAAGAGATTGAGTCGCGGCGTCGGTATGGACTGGCCCACTACACCTCGGATTTTAGGACATGTTTTAAGCCTAATCCCAATCTGATTTGTATTTTATTTCTCCTATATAATCAACACTTAGCCCATAATTTCAAGACACTTAATTCTTACTTTCTAAACTCAGAGTTCAGAGAATAAAATCCTCTCAAACCTCTGCCAAGATTTTCTGGCTTTCCTGACAGAGGAATATACCACAACAAGGCTTGCGGTCGAAAGGATAATCGTGTGCGCTCCCTTTAGTAGAGACTTCAGATAACATAAACTGTAAGTCTACTTTGTCCCTTTGCAGATTTCAATTGTAACATAATCATACCAGATGGAATTGTTGGGGTAAGTAAGTTAAAAAAAATTTAAACTTCCCTTGTGCCTTACTTATGCGTTTTGGACCCAATAAAACCTAACACCTAGCGTGTGCGCACCTATTGATAGTATAAGGAAAAAAATAAACAACAAAACTAGATAAGTCACTAAGCGGAGGTTTTCCACCGATATTCAGTGGGAAATTTGTGCTAAACATAATTTTCCTACCTCATTCCTACTGAACCAGCTCACTGGAAAAATATATGGTGGGAAACATGTTCTCATTGAAACGCTGAGAAATTTCCTAATTTTTCATGTGAAAACACTATTATTTAAGTTTTTGCCACCAACATTTATTTTTTAGAGGTAGTAATAATATAGTGGATTTAAGTGTAATAACTATAAGGGGAGTGGAGATAATTTTTAACATAGGCAGACCATATTACTGAAGAATATATATATATATATATATATAATTACCATTTCTTGAGCAGTGAAGCCACGTTGGCCAAACATTCTGATAAGCTCAGAACTATTGAGAGTGGGGGAAGGCAGATTGATTGTGTCTCCATCCTTCCTTTTGGTATGTCATACACTGGACGTCCAGCCTAACATAACATTTATTCATGAATTAATTCTCTAATTAAGATTATTTACGAAGAAGGTACTAGTATTTTTATTTTATGTGATAGAAGGAAAAGAATATTATAATTATTAATTGAAGGGTTTGGAGATATTACAAAGAAGACAACATCCCTTGCAGTCATGGCAAGAAGGTCAGCACAAGAGACAACTCCAGGGCATTGATTTTCTAGATGTTCCTTGACATCATCAATGATTTCATAGCCTCTCATACTCAAATTTGCTGGCGAATCATTTTCTGTTGTTTTAGCCTTTGTTGAATCTGATAGAATATTACCGTATCTTGTATATTATTATTGATAGAATATTATTATATTTTGTATATTTTTTATATTATGTAAATTTATATTTCAATTGTAATTAGGAAGATTTAGTTACCTAATTTGTAATGATGTAACAATATATATATTGTACACAATGATCACTGAAAGGCAAGCGAACATATTCTTACATGGTATCAGAAGCCAAACTCTAACTTCTTTTTCTCCCTAAGTCGCCACCCCTCCCTTCGGCATCCCTCTCCCTTTTTTCTTCAACTTTCCTCTTTTCCTCTCCAATTTTCAATGGCAGAACAACCTAAATTTCATCATGCTCTTGCAGTTAACAACATCAAGAATTTCATTTCCATAACTCTTGAGATGAAAAATGTTCAGCATTCATCTTAGACGGAATTATTTAAGATTCATTGTCGTGTATACAAAGTCATCGATCATATCATCCCTAAAAAATCAAAGCCCCTAGAAAGACCTGATGATTCTCACGATGAACTTTGGTCCTGCTTAAATATGGTTGTCCTACAATAGATATACAACACGATCTCGAATGATCTATTGCATACAATCATTGAAATTAATGCCACTGCATGACAAACACGAGAGTGCTTGGAAAGTTTTTCATGACAACAAGACACAACGTACATTGTATCTGGAAAATCAATTTCAGGCCATTCAACATGATGATTTTAATAATGCGCGACCTATTATCAAGAACTTAAGATGATTGCCGATCAACTCTCTAACGTCGGTACACTGGTCACTAATCAACGATTGATGATGCAACTTATTGCGGGTTTGAATGAAAATTATGACGGTGTCGCTACCATCTTCCAACAAAGCACGTCATTGCCTCTGTTCTGTGAGGCTCATTCGAGACTCATTCTTGAAGAAATCCAAAAATAAAACGGGTAGCGATTAATGGCAGCACAGTCGACGCTGCACTCGTAGCCACCAACGACAACCATGCTGACCCGAGAGGCTCAGGTCTCGCCCCATCCCACAAGCAAGCCAACAATCCAACACGTAGCTCACATTCCCAGAATAATAACAGAGGATAAAATTCTGGGAACAACCGTGAGAATAGAGGCAGTGCCGGAAACAATAGTAGTGACGACAGGAGACAATCCCTGCCGACTGGCAGTCACCAACATCGGTAGCTACAGTGGCAGCAACATCCGCCGTGGGCCGCCTATGCATCATGGGCTGCTCCACCTTTGTTATACCCCGTAGTTCCAGGGTATGTATGCGAGGACATACGTACGAGAATACGACAGAAATATTGGAAAGAAAGGAAGATGTGATTTTTTTCGACGGAAAAGTTTCCGGTTTTTGTGAAGAAAAAGGTTCGTTAATGGGAATTGGATTCCCAGATTTGGTATTTGAACTTCTCGGATTATATTAGAATTTTGAGATTTTATTTTCTGAATGGCCACGTGGGCCCACGGAGAAATTTACGGTTTTGTGGGGCCCGCTTTGTTTTTGAGGTTTAGGCTTTTGGATATTTTCTAAGACGTAATATTTGATTTAATCGTGGGCGACACGTCACCCCGTGTGGCCATGTGGTCGAAATGGTGTGACAAGTGGCCAGCCACTTGTCACCTACTCACCTGGCGAAATGGCCTTACACTTGGCACCCATTTCGTTGGCCATGTGGTGTGGGACCCACACACACATGGCCCAATCTTGGCCATACACTTAGATGGATCTTGACCTCCATTGTTCTATAACAGACCCGCTTGGTTGAATACGTTCATCTCACTGAAAGCTTCCAAGAGCAAAATACTTCCTCCCTTTGTATTGTTTTCGTCCCCACCCTCCCCTTGTGTAGAATACTTGGTGTATTGTGGTATAATTCCAAATACACTAGCCTAGTATCCCTAGTAGTATTCCAAAGTTGTTTAAATACTAGGAGCAGGAAATCCTACTTTATTAGAAAGTCGCAAATGAAACCCTAGAAAACCTTCATAGCTTGGTTGAACTGTTTAGAAGTTGTTTAGAAACTTCTAAAGGTCGCTGAGCGGGTTGGGCGTAAGGACTTGGAGCTAAACGTTGCTCGGGATCGACATTTAATCTTGGATAATTTTGGGCTTATCGAGGTAATGATTTATGCTTCACTGTTGTAATTGGATATTACATGTTGTAGTAATGTATAGTTGAGTATACTATATTTAGAATGAGTATTGAATTGTATTTACATAGAATGTATTCTGATGATCGTTGTATTATTGTGAAGCGATTTGAACACGTCAGGTTAGGCGTGTAATCCTGGAGTTATTGGCACAGTAGCGCCTTGTTGGAGGAGATTTATGTGATTTCGGGGGAGGTCTGCGAATTTTCTCAGAGAAATGGAACCGTGTGTTTAGAAGTTAATAGACGTTTGTGGCCTATATAGGTGGAAGTCTACGAGTAGTGTATTCTACTTGATGAGTGGAAAAGGCTAGCGGGTTACTGATCTTGTGGGCGTTTTGCTTATTATCGATAATCGTCGCGAGGTATGTGAACCTCTTCCTATCCTTTCTAGCATGATGTTTTGTAAACTATGTAGTGAGCGATACGTGCTAAGTGTTTTGGTTGGTTTAAACATGGGTGTTATAATAGCTTTATGGGAAGTTAGTTATAACGACTTTATGCGAGTAAAAGAATGGTTTATTGATTACGAAAGTTAAGAGACTTGATCTTCAAAGATAAGAGACTTGACTTATAGGCGACTTGATTTTGAAAGTTAAGAGACTTGATCTTCAAAGATAAGAGACTTGACTTATAACGACTTGTTTTGGAAAAGAGAAGTAACTTGATTTTAAGTATAGGTTACTTATTTTGAAAAGAGTACATTATTTGGGTTTTAAAAGAATACTTATGGTTGTTTTAAAAGGAAAGAGACTTGTAGAATCAAGAGTTTTGTTTAGAACATAAAGTGTTATAACACTTTATGGGAAGTTAGTTATAACGACTTTATGAAAACAAAGGAATGGTTTTATCATTGGTTTTAAAATGGTAATTTGACTTTAAAGGAGAAGTGTTTTGGTCTAAAAGGAAGGCATGTTATTGTCTTAATTTGGTTTAAAAGGAAAGTCCGACGTTGTTTTGGTTTAATTAAAATATTAGTCACTTTATTTTCTTATACTACGGGTATTGTGTGACTTTTGTGAAAGTAACGTATCTTTTAAAGAGTTAATGTATAAAGTACTTTGGGGATAAAACCCGATCTTGTTAATCATATAGTAGAAAGTACCTTGTGTGTATAACTTGATTGTGTTGGTTTGTGATAGCCTTGTAATACTTTCTTGTTGATTTGTTAAGTAAACACGCCAGGATCTACGTGTGTTAGTATTTGTGATGTTTGTGTAAAGCGGGTTTCCGCATCGCGCTTAAGTTGTTTAACTATCACCGTTATGTTGGTATTGTACCGCTTCACCTTGACATGTTTCGGAGGTTAAGTCGCCTCCACGCGGGTAGACTCGGCGATGATGCAGGACCATGATTCGAGAATACCTCATGCGGGTCCAGGGACTATGCGAGCTACGAGTTCAGGTTAGTGCGGCGCCTTTATGGTCACGCGACATGTGGCTACGCGATCGCGAGTCGAGCGGACGCCGGAGTAGCTACCCTCGATGCGGGTTATACCTCACGCGCCTATGAGGTTGGCCTACGCGAGTTGCGAGGAGTTCTGTGGCTGAACGCGCACATCGATATCGCGGGCGTGTGACCAGCTTTGATCATGTGACGGCCAGACATATCTCGTGATACGATTTATGACCTTGTTAGTACTATGGGTGTTAGTAGTCGGCTATGCCTTCGATTTACCTCAGACGGTTTTATTATGACACAGCGGACACGTGTTCATGTACTCTTGAATGTTTTATATCATGGATTTGGCGGTGAGGAAGATATTCCACGGGCATGAGTGATGTTGTGGCGTGAGACCCGTTGTTATATTTGAGTAATGACTTTGAGGCATGAGTCACGACTTAACATGACTATTTATGTATTGGATGTAGTTTGGTTATCATACATGTCTCCCGCTTTATATAGACTATTATGATTTCATTTCTGATTTTTACAAGTTTCACATACTTGGTACTGTTATCTTGACCTCGCCCGGCTGCGTTCATGCCGCGGTAGAGGTACATCGGTTGTGGATCCGCGCTCTTAGGATCACGATCACTTTTGGGAAGCTCCGTTTCTCGGAGGCTTGTCTTTGGTATAGTCCTCACTGTAGTTACTTGTACATTCGAGGTATGGCGGGAGCCACATCCGTCATAGTTATGGTTACATTCTTAGAGGTCTGTAGTAATCTTGTGTGGCGAGGTTGTAAAAGGATTTAACTGCTCGTGTTGATATATATATGTATATATTTCGGAAGGTGACCGTTTTGGTTAGCCTAGTTCATGCTTTATGACTTGTCTCATGTTTGGGGAAGTCATTAATAAGGTTTATACAGCTGGGGGCATGTTATTGTCTTAATTTGGTTTAAAAAGGAAAGTCTGACGTTTTGGTTTAATTAAAATATTAGTCACTTTATTTTCTTATACTACGTATTGTGACTTTTGTGAAAGTAACGATCTTTTAAAGAGTTAATGTATAAAGTACTTTGGGGATAAAACCCGATCTTGTTAATCATATAGCAGAAAGTACCTTGTGTGTATAACTTGATTGTGTTGGCTGTGATAGCCTTGTAATACTTTCTTGTTGATTTGTTAAGTAAACATGCTAGGATGCTACGGTGTTAAGATTCGATGGTGTGCCGGAGCCTCGATCGCGCTGGTTGTTTAACTATCACCGTTATGCATATTGTACCGCTTCACCTTGACATGCTTCCGAGGTTGTCGCCTCCACGCGGGTAGACTCAGCGGTTCGGGACCATGATTCGAGAATACTCACGCGGTCCAGGGACCTACGCGGAGCTACGAGAGTTCCGTGTTACGGCGCCTTTATGGTCATGCTACGGGCCACGCGATCGCGAGTCCAGTGACGTGGGAGTAAATACCCTCGACGCGGGTTATACCTCACGCGCCTACGAGGTTGGCCTATGAGCGCGAGGAGTTCTGTGGCTAGACGCGCACATCGATACTCGCGGGCGCAGACCGCCTTTGATCACGTGGATTCGGCCTAGACATATCTCATGATACGCTTTATGACCTTGTTAGTACTACGGCGCAGAGCCTGGCCATGCCTTCGCATTTACTCGTGACGGTTTTATTATGACACGTGGACCTCGTGTTCATGTACTCCTCAATGTTTTATATCATGGATCACGCACTGGCGAAGGTATTCCACGCACGAGTGATGCTGGCGTGAGACCCATTGTTATATTTGAGTAATGACTTAGGTACGAACCCTCGATTTAACATGACTATTTATGTATCAGGATCAGTAGTTTGGTTATCATACATGTCTCCCCGCTTTATATAGACTATTATGATTTCATTTACGATTTTTACAAGTTTCATACTTGTATGGGATCGACTCTGGGCCGCGTCATGCCGCAGTAGAGGTACATCGGTTGTGGATCCGCCTAGGATCACAAATAGTTTTGGGAAGCTTCGCTTTCTCCGAGGCTTGTTTCATAGTCCCCGCCGAGTTACTTGTACATTCGTGGGTACGGCGGGCCCCGTCCCGCCATAGTTATGGTTACATTCTGAGGTCTCGTAGCATCCACAAGTGTGGTTGTAAAAGGATTTAACTGCTCGTTGATATATATGTATATATTTCGGGAAGCGTTGTAAGTTAGCCTAGTTCATGCTTTATGACTTGTCTCATGTTTTAGTTTTTTTTATTTCCGCTGATTTTCGTGTCAGAACCAGTGGTGCCCGGTAGGCATCAAACACGCCCGGATCGGTCGTGACAAAAGTGGTATCAGAGCCAGCTTAGTCCTCTGAAAGTGTCTACGACCGCGGTCTAGTAGTCTTGATTATCGGTGTTGTGCACCACATCTATAATCGTGAGGTCAGCAGACATTTAGATTGGTTTCATTCTTACTCATTTTGAGATCGTTAGAGTATTAGGTCGGATCCTCGCGTATTCTTATGTATGCCTCCGTCAAAATGGCAACCAGGCCCGGGATGAGCAAGGCATAACAGAGGAGCTACGAGTTGAACACAGAGGGTTACGAGGGCGCAGCCCGCCCGGTTACCACCGAGATAGTACTTCAGACGACGAGTTTTTATGATGCCGCTAGCCCACGAGAAAGTTAGACGCAAATAGCTTATCGAGGCCACGATACCGAGCCTCTGGGGCCCACCGCCAGAGCCGAGGATATGAATTAAGGTGATAGCCCGCCATTAGCCAGGCTAGTGGCCGAACGAGGACGACGGAGCTGGTTCCGGCAGACGCTGATTCCCTAGATCCGATAGTCCGAGACTTAATTTCGAGGCAGCCACTAATTCTATGGATAGATCCGGGACGATCCTCGTGTCGTGACTTCTGGGAGATAACTTTATACCTTCCTGTGTGGCCATGCGATAGGATGTCCGTGCAGAGGTTACTGCAGGGGATGACTCACTGTCGCCTAAAAGGGTTCTTGTTAATAATGGTGTTAATGACGCAGGTCACCCCTACCTTTTCCTACAAGAGTAGACTCCATTACCGAGGAGGTCGCATTCTCGACAACTTTTGTGCTCATGCCAATAGGGCAATTTACAGAGTTTGTCCGACTGTAGGTAGCACAGACAGAGCCTCACTTTCTGGATCGATTCGTTCAACACCTTATATAGCTACAGGCGTGATTATGATTAGAACGCAAAGTGAAAGACAAGAGTTGCAGAGATATCTTTAAATTTAGAGATTTTGTTTATGATATTACGCTGGTACATGTTAGGTGCTATGTACGGATAGCATTGTGTTAAGTGAATTAGAAAACATGGTTAGTCAAAGGATAAGCGATGGTCTGAACCTTAGAATAGTACACGCTGAGACCTTAGATGTGCGCCGCTATCGAGAAAAGGATTTACCAATAATCTTTTAAAACACTTGGTATGCATGAAATGTTTTGAGGATATTTTCTTGACGTAAGTAAAGTGGTAGCTACGATTGATAGGTAAGATTGTTCGATCGGAACAAGAGTTTGCGCGACATGGTCGCAGGACTGTGCGGTCAACCCGCACAACTAGGAGATGTGGTCAATTTGCGCGTCCCGCTTTGTGATAGGATTACGAGGGTGTTAGGTCCAAGGTTAGTTAACCATCAGACGAAGTTCGAGGATGCGTCGAAGATCGCTGATGAGGTCACCATCTCGCCTTTCAAAGCAGACTATTTACTTGAGGCGATATACGTTATATATCTTAGCGTTGTGCGATACGATTCCTACTTTTTGACAGGAGCCCAATTTTTCTGGCTATGTCTTTGTGTCCAAGGTGTTACCAGCAGGTTGAACTCAAAGTCTCAAATATTGCATTCAGCCGCATGTAAGAACAACGCCGCTTTACCCAGATAGTTAAGAATAGGTTGCGGGCCGATGTTTTGATTGATAACGTGGTAGCCGTGAGGATTGCGCGCATCATGTGCCTCTTGGGTAAGTGAGTTTTATGATAGCTACCTTTACTGATGTCGGATGTCGCCTTATGAAGCCTTGTATAGGGCGGAGTAGTCTTGCGTCGATTGGTTCAAGGTTGGCAAGGTTCAGATAGTTGGTCCTACTTGTTTCACGAGGATGTGGATAGGTGAAGCTTATCGAGAGGAAATTGTTAGCGGCTCGAGTCAGCGAAGCGTGAGTACGTTTATTAGGAGGTTCGAGTTACGAGGAGATGCGACGAGTGGAAGAAGTGAGCATATGTTATGAGAGCGGAAGTGGTCATTACATTGTGAAGATCGAAAGGAGTATCGTTTGATCATGGGTGAGAGCTTTTTGAGATGATTGAGGTGATTCCTCGTTAGCATGAAATGGAGTTTTGCACATGTTATATTACGGCGTTGGTGGCATGATCGGTTTGTAAGTGTAGTAGTGGAGACTACGCGGCATATGTATGTTTAGAGACTTAGAAGGAACATTCGACGAATGTTTCTAAAGGAAGAATGTTATACCTCGTAGTTCCGTGGTATGTATGCGAGGACATACGTGCGAGAATCTGACGAAATATTGGAAAGAAAGGAAGATGTGATTTTTTCGACGAAAAGTTTCGGTTTTGTGAAGAAAAGGTTCGTTAATGGAATTGGATTCCCAGATTTGGTATTTGAACTTCGGATTATATTAGAATTTTGAGATTTTATTTTGAAATGGCCACGTGGGGCCACGGAGAAATTTACGTTTTGTGGGGCCTTTGTTTTGAGGTTTCGGCTTTTGGATATTTTGGAAGGCGTAATATTTTGGGCGAATCGGGCGACACGTGTCACCCGTGTGGCCATGTGGTAGAAATGGTGTGACAAGTGGCAGCCACATGTCACCTACTCACCTGGCCGAAATGGCCTTACACTGGCACCCATTTCGTTGGCCATGTGGTGTGGTGGGACCCACACACACGTGGCCCAATCTTGGCCATACACTTAGATGGATCTTGACCTCCATTGTTACATAAATAGACCCTTGGTTGATGAATCGTTAATCTCACAGAAAGCTTCCAAGAGCAAAATACTTCCTCACTTTGTATTGGTTTCGTCCCACCTCCCCTTGTGTAGAATACTTGGTGTATTGTGGTATAATTCCAAATACACTAGCCTAGTATCCTAGTAGTATTCCAAAGTTGTTTAAATACTAGGAGCAGGGAATCTACTTTATTAGAAAGTCGCAAAATGAAACCCTAGAAAACCTTCATAGCTTGGTTGAATGTTTAGAGAAGTTGTTTAGAAACTTCTAAGGGTCGCTAGCGGGTTGGAGCGTAAGGACTTGGAGCTAAGCGTTGCTCGGGATCGACATTTAATCTTGGATAATTTTGGGCTTATCGAGGTAATGATTTATGCCCTATTGTAATTGGATATTACATGTTGTAGTAATGTATAGTTGAGTATACTATATTTAGAATGAGTATTGAATGTATTTACATAGAGTGTATTCTGATGGATTGTTGTATTATTGTGAAGCAGATTTGAACACGTCCGGTTAGGCGTGTAATCCGCAGGAGTTATTGGCACAGTAGCGGGCCTTGTTAGGAGAGGAGATTTATGTGATTTCGGGAGGTCTTTGCGAATTTTCTGTAGAAAATGGAACCGTGTGTTTAGAAGTTAATAGGCGTTTGTGGCCTATATAGGTGGAAGTACTACGAGTAGTGTATTCTACTTGATGAGTGGAAAAGGCTAGCGGGTTCTGATCTTGTGGGCGTTTTGCTTATTGTCGATAATCGTCGCGAGGTATGTGAACCTCTTCCTATCCTTTCTAGCATGATGTTTTGTAAACTATGTAGTGCAGTGAGCGTCATGTGCTAAGTGTTTTGGTTGGTTTAAACATAGGGTGTTATAATAGCTTTATGGGAAGTTAGTTATAACGACTTTATGTAGGTAAAAGAATGGTTTATTGATTACGAAAGTTAAGAGACTTGATCTTCAAAGATAAGAGACTTGACTTATAGGCGACTTGATTTTGAAAGTTAAGAGACTTGATCTTCAAAGATAAGAGACTTGACTTATAACGACTTGTTTAAAAAGAGAAGTAACTTGATTTTAAGTATAGGTTACTTATTTTGAAAAGAGTACATTATTTGGGTTTTAAAAGAATACTTATGGTTGTTTTAAAAGGAAAGAGACTTGTAGAATTGAAGAGTTTTGGGTTTAGAACATAAAGTGTTATAACGACTTTATGGGAAGTTAGTTATAACGACTTTATGAAAACAAAGGAATGGTTTTATCATTGGTTTTAAAATGGTAATTTGACTTTAAAGGGAGAAGTGTTTTGGTCTAAAAGGAAGGCATGTTATTGTCTTAATTTGGTTTAAAAAGGAAAATGCGGGCGTTGTTTTGGTTTAATTAAAATATTAGTCACTTTATTTTCTTATACTACGTATTGTGTGACTTTTGTGAAAGTAACGTATCTTTTAAAGAGTTAATGTATAAAGTACTTTGGGGATAAAACCCGATCTTGTTAATCATATAGTAGAAAGTACCTTGTGTGTATAACTTGATTGTGTTGGTTTGTGATAGCCTTGTAATACTTTCTTGTTGATTTGTTAAGTAAACATGCTAGGATCTACGTGTGTTAGTATCTTGTGATGTTTGTGTAAAGGAGTTTCCACCATTGCGCTTAAGTTGTTTAACTATCACCGTTATGTTGGTATTGTCGCGCCACCTTGACATGTTCGGAGGTTAAGGCGCCTCCGTCGCGGGGTAGACTCAGGTGATGCAGGACCGTGATTCGAGAATACCTGCATGCGGGTCGGGGACTATGCGGAGCTACGAGAGTTCGAGTTAGTGTGCGACCTTTATGGTCATGCGGTGCATGTGGCCATGCGGACTGCGAGTCGGCGGATCGGGAGTAGCTACCGATGCGGGTTATACCTCATGCGGGCCTATGAGGTTGGCCTATGCGAGCTGCGAGGAGTTCGAGGCTAAACGCGCACATTGGATCTGCGGCGTGTGACCGGCTTTGATCATGTGATGCCTAGACATATCTCATAATCGATTTATGACCTTGTTAGTACTATGGGTGTTAGTAGTCGGCTATGCCTTCGTACTTACCATGCGGTTTTATTATGACACAGTGGGACACGTGTTCATGTACTCCTTGAATGTTTTATATCATGGATTGGCGGTGAGAAGATATTCCACGGGCATGAGTGATGTTGTGGGCGTGAGACCCGTTGTTATATTTGAGTAATGACTTTGAGGCATGAGTCACGACTTAATATGACTATTTATGTATTGTGGGTTGTAGTTTGGTTATCATACATGCCTCGCTTGCTTTATATAGACTATTATGATTTCATTTCTGATTTTTACAAGTTTCACATACTTGGTACTGTTATCTTGACCTCGGCGAAGTGCGTTCATGCCGCAGTAGAGGTGCATCGGTTGTGGATCCGCTCTTAGGATCACGATTGACTTTTGGGAAGCTCCGTTTCTCGGAGGCTTGTCTGGTATAGTCCCTGTCGGTGTAGTTACTTGTACATTCGGGTATGGCGGGAACCTGTCCGTCATAGTTATGGTTACATTCTTAGAGTGCATGTAATCTTTGTGTGGCGGGGTTGTAAAAGGATTTACTGCTCGAGTTGATATATATATGTATATATTTCGGGAAGGTGACCGTTTTAGTTAGCCTAGTTCATGCTTTATGACTTGTCTCATGTTTTAGTTTTTATTTCGCTGATTTTCTGCGATGTTGTATCACTAGGGTGCAGGGTAAGGCACGATCACGCCCAGGATCGGGTCGTGACAAAAGTGGTATCGAGCGATTAATCCTCGGAAAGTGTCTCTGCACCGTATCGGTAAGTCTTGATTATCGGTGTGTTGTGCGCCACACCAATAATCGAGGAGGCTATAGGATATTTAGGATTGGTTTCTATTCTTCTCGCTCGAGATCGTGCCTTAGTGTGTTGTAAGTTGGACCTCTAACGTAAATTCTTTCCGTATCGTTATGCCTCGCGTAGGCAACCCGCCTGGGAGGCAAAGCGGCGAGGCGCGAGCAGTAAATCTGAGGGTTACGTGGGCACGAGCCCGATTATCACCTTAGGTGGTGCTTCGTTCGGGAGTTACTGCGGCGTCGCTAGCCAGCGAGTTTAGCACGGCGGCGATTCTTCTGCGACCATGATATTTGAACCTTCGCCCACGGCCGAGCAGAGAATTTAGATTGCAAAGGCGACCACATTAGCTATAGATTTGGCTACGGGAGTATACCGATGTCTGCGAGTCTTGAGGACTATCTAAAGAGGTTGTGCAAGAGTAATTCTTGATTAGGCGTGAGCATGGCACGTGCGGGCTTATGCGCAAAGGCCGAGGCGATGTAGAGATCAGCAGTTAACGAAGGACACGAGAAGAGGGCGAGGCGAAGGTCCTTTAGTAACTTTTGAGGCGAGTCGCCACCAAAGATTAGATTATGCACATCCACGATGCGGCGAGGTCCTCCGCGAATTTCAGGACGTTCGGGTATGCGGAGTTGGTCGAGCTCGAGCTTAGGTTCCTGATACACGTAGTTCGACCATCCGATTCGATTTTTCTCGGTGTTCACATGTGGCAGCGTCGTCGAGGAATGTCGTCTTTTAATTGATGCGTGTTGTACTATGACCGTCGAGTCTGTTGTCGAAAGAATGTCCTTGCGGAGGACTTAGCCTTGAGGATCGGTGGGTAGTTCGTCATCTCCTTAGCTATGCGCTGCAGGCGAGTTTGATTAGAACGACTAAGGAGTGAAGGAGACATAGATCTATCCTTAACCTCTAGAGTTTTGTATAGGTGATAAGGTGAGTATACCTTAGGTGCTATGTTACGATAGCGATGGGTTAGTTGTGATTTGAAATCATGGTTGTTTAGCCGAGTAAGATTTTGGGGATAGAGGAAGTGTGAGCCTTAGAGCTTTATACGTAGAGACCTTAGAGGTGAGGCCATCTCGAGAAAAAGGTGTAGTGTTATGTTTGACTTTATCGGAGTGCATAGTGCACGTGAGTTATGTTGGGACAGTCCCTAGTAGTGTGGAATGAAAGAGGGTAGTTGAGCTAAGAAGACCGCTAGGTTTTCGTAGCGTGATTAGTGAGATTGTTCGGTCGGGAGCTAGTATGATGCGCGCGGCCGGGTTGAGGCCACGCGGGTCAACCCGCGGCAGTTTGGTGGGGAATTCGGTTTGTGGTGGTCCCGCCGTGTTAGGTTGTGAGGTGTTAGGCCCAAGTTTAGTTAACCAGTCTGAGTTCGTGGATGCGTCGACCGATGGTCGGGCCGATGGGGCAGCCCATCACGTATTCTTGATCGGACCGTTTACTCGGTATGTTGAGTTATCGAAAGGTTGTAGGCGTCGACGGTGCCTACCTTCACCTTAAGACGCAGTGAAGCCAGGTTGTGGCTATTTTTCGTCTTCTAAAAGTTTACGAGCGGGTTAAGAACTGGTGAGTCTCGAATCGCATTCGCCTCGGGCCACGTGGATTTGAGGTAGTCGTGGGGATTGTTGTCTCTGTGGAGAAGCGTTTAAGCTACCATTTTAGTGTTCGGATATCGCTTTGAAGCCTTGTAGGGCGGAAGTGTAAATTGCCGGTCGATTGGTTCGATGTCGGCAAGGTTCGATTAGTTAGTTGAGCTTGTTCCACAGATGGATAGTGCGAAGCTTGTCTAGAAGAAGTTACGCACCGGAGGAATTGTGCGGATAATCGGCGGCGACGCTTAGAGTTCGTGCCGACGGTCGGTCTTGAAGGTACCACCCCGGTTGGGTGTGACAGTCCGAATACAGAGGAACTTAGCCCGAGTTACTTTGGGCCGCACGAGTTCATGTGAAGAATAGGCGAGTGCCTATATGTTAGCTTTTGCCGTCCGACTTAGGAGGTCAGACGTCCGATCTTTCGTATTGTTATGATCGGAAAAGTATCGGAGGTCCATCCGCAGTGTTCCCACTTAATGATGACCACGTTAGAGATAGTAGCCGAGTTTTGGGAACCAAGCGATGTCGAAATGTGGAAAGAGTTCGAGTATCGACATCCTCGGGATCGCGGCGACCGGTACCATTTGTTGGGTCGGAGCAAGGCTCGCGACAAAGGGACAAATTGGTGCCATTTGTTGGGTCGCTGAGAAGGTTAATGCCTCGCAAAGTGACAAAGTGGTATCTACGACGTGTAAAGAGAGACGTGAGCATGTATTGCGAGCATCGGTGTGATCCTTTCGTTTGGAGAGAGATGGTACGAAGGAAGTATATTTTAGACCCTGGAGAGAGGTGGGTGTGGTGATGTTAGAGTGTTTCCTCGTGGACTTGGATATAAGTATTTTGCGATTGTTTACGTGGCCATGTATGGCGTTTGTTCTCGTAAGTATAGTAGTGAAGACTATCTTGGCGCGTTTGTTTGAGACTTAGAAGGAACATTCGGACGAATGTTTCTAGCGAGGAGAATGTTATACCGTATTTCAGTATGACGCAGGGACGACGTAGAAAAGTTTGTGCCTTAAAGTGCTTGGCGAATTTTATTTGTGCACAACACCCGTTTAGAGTCGTTTTCGACTAAACGTTTTCACGACTTTCGTAGGGGAATTTCCGCTATGTCATTTTAATTTTGGGGATTTTTCCGAGAGGCGAAGCGTGTTGGACCAACGAGAGGCGCCACTTGGCACCCTCCCATTGGCGACGTGAGGACTCGGCTTGGACGAATGAAGAGGGAGTTGGTAGGATATTTTGTGTGTTAGTTGTTAAGGACACATGGGTGAATCTTGGCCTACACTTGCAGCACTTGGCTAGATCTTGGCCATTGGTTGGCCTTGGCTTGTGCTATAAATACCCCTCTAAGGTTGAAGACTTCTTCATCCAAAATGCCTAAGTCTTGAGAGCTTTCCCCCTCCCCTTTTCGTGAGGCCCCCGTGGCCGAGAGTTCCCCCCCCTAGTGGGGTAGGCCGAGGGGTAGCCACCCCCCCCGCCGGTGTGGGGTGGCCGTGGGGTACCCCCCCCCCCTAGCCTAGTTTGTTTTCATATAATACCCCCCCTCTTGGTAGAAATACTCTCAAAAGTATTGTTATAATGCCCAAATTACCTTAGCCATATACCTTGTTGTATTCTAAGGTTATACCTATACGTAAAGCCAGAAATACTATTATACTTCAGTACCACAAAACCGAAACCCTAGGAAAAATCTCCATAGTCAGTTGTAGTTTTGTGAATAAGTTGGTTAGAAATTCTTAGGTTGGTTTAGATCGGTTTGAGCGCTCGGAGTTGAGCTAAACGATTGCCGGGATCGACTTTAAGCTAGGATAATTATGGGCTTACAGAGGTAAATATCTTGTCCTCTATTGTAATTGGAAATTACATATTGTTAGAATATATAGTTGAAGTATACTATATATAGAATCGAGCGTAGTATCGCAATGTCTTTTGACTTAAGCTTTGAATAATACTTACAGCAATGTCTTGCGACTTAAGCTGAATTGAAAGAAGAATCTTGAATTGTAATTACATGTTGTAGACATGAGACTTGTGTAGTAGTACCGTGAAGTAGAATTGTACCCGTAGGGTTAGATGTATAACCCCGGTTGGCTTGGTAGGCCTCGATAGAGGAGAGAGATTTACTGTTGCGTGGGGAGGCTTTGCGAATTTTGGTAGAATGTTCTACGATGAGATCTGAATGTTAATAGCGCCTTGTGGCCTTATAGGTTGAAGTACTACGGTGGCGCGATCTACTTGGCAGGAGTAGCGACGTTTGGAAGTACTTGAGCGTTTGCTATTAGTCGATACTCGTCGCGAGGTATGTGAACCTCTTCCTATCTCTTCTAGCATGATATGTGAACTATGTAGTACGGTGACGCATACGTGCTAAACGTATTTGGTTGATTTAGAACATAAAGTGTTATAACGGCTTTATGGGAAGTTGGTTATAACAGCTTTATGTTGGTAAGAAAATACTTGTGGTCTTTAAAAGGTAACTGATTTGAACTATAACTGGCTTGTTATGTGTTAATAAAGAACTTGAAGTATTTCAAAAGATTGTTGAATCATTTTGAAAGAAGTAATATACTTGGTTTTGAAAAACTTAAGAGTTATACTAGCTTTATGGGAAGTTAGGTATAACGCTTAAGAATGTTTCTTGATTTGAAATCGAATGTGTATCGACAAACCATTGCAGTTAATAAAAGGAAATGTTTGACTAATTAAGTATTATTAAAACCAGTAGAAGCTTCCATCTGCATAGAAGCTAAGATGAGACAAAATGATATTTCCTAGATCATGGCTGCTGTAATAAGATTGTAATAAACAAGAATATCCTACTCACATATAAGGCTTAGGTTTCTCAGATTGTTTAAAGAAGAATTATATTCTTAAATGAATAAGACTATGAACTACGAAACCTTTCAAAAAAATGAGGAACTTGAACATTGGAAATTAGGCAAACTTGAACATTGGAAAAGAATGTTGCTACTTGATTTTACAAAGAGAAGTAATTGATTTTCTTTAAAAAGATAATCACTCTATTTTCATATACTACGGGTATTGTGTGACTTTTGTGAAGGTAACGTATCTTTTAAAGAGTTAATGTATGAAGTACTTTGGGGATAAAAACCCGATCTTGTTGATCATATAGTAGGAAGTACCTTGTGTGAACAACTTGATTGTATTGGTTTGTGATAGCCTTGTAATACTTTCTTGTTGCTTTGATAAGTAAACGTGTTAGGATGCTACGTGTGTTAGTATCTTGTGATGTTTGTGTAAAGGGGTTTCTTGATTGTGCTTATTAACTATCGGTCGTTATGATAGTATTGTGGCATTCATCTCTTGAGATAATTCCGGTTAAGCTGCCCTCCACGCGGGTAGACTCAGGTGATGCAGGACCATGATTCGAGAATACCTACGCGGGTCACGGGGCCTACGCGAGCTACGAGAGTTCGAGTTAGCGTCGTCCTTACGGGGCACGCGGTCCTCAGGCCGTGCGGACTCGGAAGTCGGGGCGATGCCGGAGTAGCTACCTCGATGCGGGAATACCTCATGCGGGCGATGAGATTGGCCTATGCGGAGCTGCGGAGTTCGAGGGTTAGACGCAGCATTGATATCTGCGGGCAAGTGGCGGCTTTGATCATGTGACGGTCTAAACAGATCTTATAATCTGATTCATGACCTTGTTGGTACTGTGGGTTTTTAGTAGCTGGCTATGCCTTCGTACTTACCCCGCACAATTGTATTATGACACGTGGGACACGTGTTCATGTGTGTTCCTTGGTGCTTTTATATCATAGATGCCGGCAGTGGGAAGGTATTCCACGCATGATTGATGTTGTGGGCCGAGACCCATTGTTATACTTGAGTGATGACTTGAGGCGTGAGTCCCTAACTTGACATGATCGCTTTGTCAGAAGCGTAGTTTGGTTATCATACATGTCTCTGCTTTATATGATCGCTATGATTTCATTTCTGATGTATTTTGATTTCACATACTTGCATTTTTGATCGACCTCGCTGAGGCCGTTCATGCCGCAGTTGAGGTACACCGCGATCGTTGATCCTAGCTCTCGGTCACAGCGTTTGGGAAGCTCCGTTTCTCGGAGGCTTATCGGTGGTATAGTCCTCGCCGTCGTAAGTGTTTACATTCGGGGTTTGGCGGGCCCCTGTCCCGCCATTGTTGTCGATCATTCTTAGAAGTGCAGTAATCTTTGTTGTGGTTTGTAAAAAGGATTAAACTGTTCATGTTGAAAAAGTTGGCATTTTTATATATGCCGAAAGGCAAGTTTTTCTCAGATTATTGTTTCATATTTCATAATATGTCTTGCATCGTTTTATATTCCGCTGATTACTCTGATGTATGTCTACTTGGGTGCCCGGGGTAAGGCACCAGTCACGGGCCCGGGTTCGGGTCGTGACATATAACTTCCCCTTACAAAGCACCCCCTTTCTGTCCTCTCCGGAAAGTTTGCATAAAATTCCCGCACCATTGTTGTATTCACTGGTTTTATCTTCTCCGGATTGACAAATCTCTTCCACCCCCTTAGCTCTATCATAGCCCGGATGAGCTCATAAATGTCTTCCTCCCCATATGATCCCTTTTGGTAATCCATTCCCCTTTCTGGAATTACGGGTCTGGTATCAAGCCTTTTGTATCTTTGGAAGGCCTGGTAACTCACAAATCTATTTTCATCGTATTGAGGGTTTGGGGTGGATGTGGATCCTCTTCTCTTTCTGGTGGCCATTTTTAAACAAAATCTGCAGCTTCTAATTTTTGTGGCCTGATGTCTCCTACACACTCAACAACTAGCGACAACACCCCCAAACTTCAACAATGCCCACAACCTTTTTTCTACTCTTTCTCCAACTTCACAACCAACTTTTCAAGACCCAAACTACTTCAACTACAATACTCTTCCCAACTACTACCTCCTATGACTTCAGTGAAAGGATTCAAGAACAAAGATAGGGATTACCTTTTGATGAGAAGATTCAAGCTTGTTCTTGTTTCAATTGGTGGGTTGAGGCTATGGAATGGAGCTTTGTTGTTTGAGATAATTGGGGGTTTTTGGGAATTTAAGAGTTTAGGTTGTGGTTGGGTTGGATTTGTGGAGGATTTGTGGGAGAGTTTCTGAAATTTCATGGGTTTTTGGAGAGGGAAGGTTAGGTTTTGGAAGTTGGAATTGGGGAAAATCTGATTTTTGGGCATTTTAAATTTACGATTCCTCGCTTGTGGCTTAGCCGCGCTGGCCAAACATCTGCGCTCTTATATGAGTAATATCAACCATGGGTCTCACTTTTACTGATGTTATATTATATCATGGACTGCCGGTGTTATACCCCGTATTTCCGCCAGTATGCGTGGGGCGACGTAGAAAATGTTTGAAGCTTAAGTAGGCTTGGCCGATTTTCACTTTGTGCACAACACCCGATTAGAGTCGTTTTTCGACGAAACGTTTCCACAGCTTTCGTAGGGAAAATTACGGCTATGTCATTTCTAATTTTTGCGGATTTTTCCGAGAGACGAAACAATTTGGACCAGCGGAGGGTGGCATGTGTCACCTCACATTGGAAGCAAGTGGACGGCACCAAAGGGAATTGTTGGGCACGTTTTTGGCATTTTTGTTGCCTAAAACATTTGGTCAATGTTTGGTAGGATATTTGTGTGGTTGATGACCAAGTGGGACCCACACAACACATGGCTTAATCTACACCTTACACTTGCCTAACACATGGATTCATCTCGCCATTGGTTGGCCTTGGCTTGTCCTATAAATACCTCTAAGTGATGAACTTTCTTCATCCACAAATATTTTCTAAGTGTTAAATCCTCCTCCCTCCTTAGTGTAGAATTCGCCAAGAGCCTCCTCCTCCCCTCGCCGAGAGCCCTTCCTCCAGGGTGCTAGCTGGGTACCCCTAGCCTAGTTGTTTTCAGATAATACCCCCTTTGGTAGAAATACTCTCAAAAGTATTGTTATAATGCCCAAATTACCTTAGCCATATACCTTGTAGTATTCTAAGGTTATACTTATACAAAAAAAACCCAGAAATACTATTATACTTCCCTTCAGTCACAAAACCGAAACCCTAAGGAAAATCTCCATGGTTAGTTGGAGTAATAAGTAGAAGTTGGTTAGAACTTCTAAGGGTTGTTTGGAGCGGGTCTGAGCATGAGTGAGCTAAACCTTACTCAGGATCGACATTTAAACTCGGATAATTATGGGCTTATCGAGGTAAATATCTTGTACCTCTATTGTAATTGGAAATTACATGATTGTTAGACTATATAGTTGAAGTATACTATATATAGAACTGAACGTTGTTATCGGCAATGTCTTTTGACTTAAGCCTGAATAATAAGAAACCTTTTCGAAAGAAGAGTACCGAATCAGATTTACATAGGATCAGACATGAGACTTGTGTAGCTTTTACGGAGTAGAATTGTACCATTCGGGTTAGATGTATAACCCCACGGTTGGCTTGTAGCCTACCGATAAAGGAGAGACGACTGCCGCGTGTGGGGAGAGGTCTTACGAATTTTCGGTAGAATGTTCTACGATGAGGTCTAAATGTTAATAAGCGCCTTGTGGCCTTATAGGTTGAGTACTACGTGTGGCGCGATCTACTTGGCTTAAGGAGTAGCCGACGGTTGGAAGTACTTGGAGCATTTTGCTATTAGTCGATACTCGTCGCGAGGTATGTGAACCTCTTCCTATCTCTTCTAGCATGATATGTGTGAACTATGTAGTACGGTAGACGTACATATGCTAAATGTATTTGATTGGTTTAAAACATAAAGTGTTATAACGGCTTTATGGGAAGTTGGTTATAACAGCTTTATGTTGGTAAGAAAATACTTGTGGTTTTTAAAAAGGTAACTGATTTGAACTATAACTGGCTTGTTATGTGTTAATAAAGAACTTGAAGTATTTCAAAAGATTTTTGAATCATTTCGAAAGAAGAAGTAATACTTGGTTTTTGAAAACTTAAGAGTTATACTAGCTTTATGAGAAGTTAGGTATAACGGCTTAAGAATGTTTCTTGATTTGGAAATCGAATGTGTATCGACAAACCAACGCGGCGTTAATAAAAGGAAATGTTTTGTGATTAAGTATTATTAAAACCAAGAGAAACTTCCATCCGCATAGAAGCTAAGATGAGACAAAATGATATTTCCTAGATCACGGTCATTGTAATAAGATTATTATAAACAAGAATATCCTACTCACATATAAGGCTTATGTTTCTGATAGTTAAAAGAGAATTATATTCTTAAATGAATAAGACTATGAACTACGAAACCTTTCTAAAATAAGAAACGTGAACATTTGAAATTAGGCAAACTTGACGTTTGGATAATAATGTTGTTACTTGATTTTACAAAGATAAGTGTGTTGATTCACTTCAAAAGATAATCACTCTATTTTCATATACTACGTATTGTGTGACTTTTGTGAAAGTAACGTATCTTTTAAAAGATAATGTATGAAGTACTTTGGGAATAGATACTCGATCTTGTTAATCATATAATAGAATGTACCTTGTGTGTATAAGCTGGATTGTGTTGGTTTGTGATAGCCTTGTAATACCTTCGTGTTGATTTGATAAGTAATCATATTAGGACGCTACGTGTTAGTATTCGTGATGTTTGTGTAAAGGGTTTTCCTCGATTGGCTTAGGTTGTTTAAACGATAAACCGTTATGTTGGTATTATACCACTCACCGTGTTTCCGGGTTAAGTCGCCCTCGACGCGGTAGACTCGGTGATGCAGGACCATGATTCGAGAATACCTCATGCGGGTCCTC
Organism: Przewalskia tangutica; assembly: GCA_029844215.1. NCBI lineage: Eukaryota > Viridiplantae > Streptophyta > Magnoliopsida > Solanales > Solanaceae > Przewalskia > Przewalskia tangutica. Next base: position 73,791,450 of record CM056723.1, on the reverse strand, counting down.
GGGGCCTATGCGCGAGCTACGAGAGTTCGAGTTAGTGCGGCCTTTATGGTCATGCGGTCTATGTGGCCATGCGGATCGCGAGTCGGGGCGATGCCGGAGTAGCTACCGATGCGGGTTATACCTCATGCGCCTATGATCGCCTACGCGAGTCGCGGAGTTCGAGGCTAGACGCGCACATTTGATATTGCGCGGCGACCGGCTTTGATCATGTGACGGCAGACAGATATCATGATACGATTTATGACCTTGTTAGTCGCTGGTGTTAGTAGACGCTATGCCTTCGCATTTACCCTGCATCGTTTATTTGGACACGTGGGACCCGCTCATGTGTATTCCTTGGTGCTTTTCTATCATCGATCGCGGAGGAAGGTATTCCACGCATGATTGATGTTGTGGCGTGAGACCCATTGTTATATTGGAGTGATGACTTGGAGGCGTGAGTCACGACTAGACATGATCGCTATTTATCGCGAATCGTAGTTTGGTTATCATACATGTCTCCCGCTTATAGACTACTATGATTTCATTTACTGATCTTCATGTTTCACATACTTGGTACTGTTAGATCCGACCTCCCGGGGCTGCTCATGCCGCAGGTAAAGGTACACCGGCCGCCGTTGATCCTCGCCTGTGGTCACGAGCGTTTGGGAAGCTCCGTTCCTCGGAGGCTTATTGGTATAGTCCTCGTTGATTGTAGGTGCTTACATTCAGTGGGTATGACGGCCCCGCCCGTCGTTGTTGTCATATCATTCTTAGGTGCGTAGTACCGTTATGGGCAGAGTGGTAGAAAGGGATGTAATCGCTCAAATTGTTATTTATATATACCGACAGAATCGCTTGGTTAGCCTGTCTTCTTATTTCAACGTCTTATTACATTGGTTTCATGTATTGTCTTTATGTTCATTGACACACGATGTTGTATCACTAGGGTGCCCGGTAAGGCACCACGCCCCGAACGGTCGTGACAAAAGTGGTATCGAGCGATTAATCCTCGGAAAGTGTCTACGCATCGTATCCATAGAGTCTTGATTATCGGTGTTGTGCACCACACCAATAATCGTGAGGCTATAGGATATTTAGGATTGGTTTCTATTCTACTCACTGAGATCGTGCCTTAGAGCCGTGTGTTGTAAGTTGGACCTCTAACGTATTTCTTTCCCTACCGCTATGCCTCCGCGTAGGCAACCCGCCCAGAGGGCAAGGGCGGGAGCCGCGAGTAGAGTTCGGAGGTTGCGAGGGCATGGGCCAAATCTCCACCAGGTGGTGCTTCATTCGGGAGTTCTGCGGCCACTAGCCCCAAAGAAAGTTTAGTACGGCGGCAGATTCCTCTGCGCCATGATATTTAACCTTTAGTTCCACGGCGAACAGAGAGAATATAGATTTCAAGGAGGCGACCTGTTACTAACTATGGATTTGACTACCAGAGTATACCGATGCATCGCGAGTCTTGATGAATATCAACGAGAAGGTTGTGCAAGAGTAAGTTCTTGATTAGCTTCGAGCATGGCACGTATGCGGCTTATGCGCAGCAGCCGAGAAACGAGAGATCGACGGGTTAACGGGCGAGAAGAGGCCGAGTAGCAATGTCCTTTGGTAACTCATGCGAGTCGCCTCACCAGACAGATTATGCGCATCCATCATGCGAAAGGTCCTCCGCAGTGGTTCGGGACGTTCGGGTATGCAGGAGTTGGTCGAGCTCGAGCTTCCGGTTCACGGCTACACGTAGTTCCGGCCATCCGGATTCGATTTTTCTGTTCACAATGTGGCGTGCGCCATCCCAGAATGTCGTCTTTTAGTTGGTACGTGTTGTACCTATGACCGTGGTCCGATGTCGAAAGAGTGTCCTGCGGGAGGACTTAGCCTTCGAGATCGGTGGGTAGTTTGTCATCTTCCTTAGCTATCGCCTCACGGCGGGTTTGATTAGAACGACTAAGGGAGTGGCAAGTAGATATAGATATATCCTTAACCCTCAGAGATCTCAGATGTGATAAGGTGAGTATACCTTAAGTGCTATGTTCGATAGAGTGTGTTAGTTGTGATTAGAAATCATGGTGGGTTAGCAGAGTAAGATTTTGGGGATAGAGAAGGTGTGAGCCTTAGAGTTTTATACGTAGAGACCTTAGAGGTAAGGCCATCTCGAGTAAAAGATGTATTGTTTATGTTTGACCCTTATAGGAGTGCATAGTGCACGTGAGATATGTTGTGAGATTAGTCCCCGAGTAGTGTGGAATGAAAGAGGTAGTTGAGCTAAGACCGCTAGGTTTTCGTAACGTGATTAGTGAGAGTTTTCCTTGGAGAGCTAGCGTTTAGCTGCCAGGTCGGGTTGAGGCCACGCCGCGTCAACCCGCGGCATGTTTGGTGCGGGTCGGTTGTGGTCCCGCCTTGTGGTAGGTCACGAGGGTGTTAGGCGAGTTTAGTTAACCAACAGTCGTGGACGTTCGACCAAAGAGTCGGGCGAGGTCACCGCCTTGTTTATAGCAAAGACCGTTTACTCGGCGGTGTTGTTTTATCGTAAAGGTTGTAAGGTCGCACGGTGCCTACCTTCACCTTATGACAGATAGTGGAGCCAGTGCACGATCGTTTTGTTTCCGGAAGTTTTACAGCGGGGTTAAGAACTCGGTGAGTCTCAGACCGCATTCGCCCGGGCGGTGTGGAATTCGGGGTAGTTGTGGGATTGTTGTCTCTGTGGAGGAGTGTTTAAGCTACCATTTCGGTTTTGAATGTCGCCTTACGAGGCCTTGTAGGGCGGAAGTGTATTCGCCGGCCGAGTGGTTCGATGTTGGCAAGATTCAGATAGTTGGTTCAGCTTGTTCCAGCAGATGGATAGGTAAAGCTTGTCAGAGGAGGTTCTGGCACTCGGAGAAATCGTGCGGATAATCGCGACGACGCTAGAGTTCAGTGCCGACGGTCTTCTTGAAAGTACCACCCGGTTTGGGTGTGACGAGTTTTGGAAACAGAGGGAACTTAGCCCGAGTTACTTTGGGCCCTTTTTAGTTCATGTGAAGAATAGGCCAGGTTGCCTATATGTTAGCATTTGCCGTCCGACTTAGGAGGCAGTATGTCCGGTCTTTCGTATTGTTATGATCGGGAAAGTATCGGTGATCCATCCAGAGTGTTCCCAGTTAATGATGACCACGTTAGAGATAGTAACCCCGAGTTTTGGAAACTGAAGCAGTATCAGAAATGTGTTAAGAGTTCGAGTGTACGACAGCCTCAGGGATCGACGCAGCGGTACCATTTGTTGCGTCACGAGTGACACTAGAACCTCGCGCAAAGTGACAAAAGTGGTATCACGACGAGTAAAGGGAGAAGCGAGCATGTATGGCAAGCATAGTTGTGATCATTACTTTGGTGATGTTAGAGTGTTTCCTCGTGGGCTTAGATGAGTATTTGCGCAGTGTTTTACGTGGCGGTGTGGCGATTTGTTCTCGTAAGTATAGTAGTAAAGACTATACCGCGCGTTTGTTTTGAGACTTAGAAGGAACATTCGACGAATGTTTCTAAGGAGGAGAATGTTATACCAGTATTTCCAGGTGTATGCACGTAAGGACGCATAGAAAATTTTGAAGCTTAAGTAGGCTTGCCGATTTTCACTTTGTGCACAACACCCGATTAGAGTCGTTTTCGACGAAACGCTTTCCACGCTTTCGTAGGAAAATTCCGCTATGTCATTTCTAATTTTTGCGGATTTTTCGAGAGGCGAAACATTTTGGACCAACGGAGGCGACATGTGTCACCCTCACATTGGAAGCAAGTGGACGGCACCAAAGGGAATTGTTGGGCACGCTTTTGGCATTTTTGTTGCCTAAAACATTTGGTCCCTGTTTGGTAGGATATGTGTGGGGTTGATGACCAAGTGGGACCCACACAACCCAGGGCTTAATCTACACCTTACACTTGCCTAACACATGGATTCATCTTGGCCATTGGTTGGCCTTGGCTTGTCCTATAAATACCTCAAGTGATGAACTTTCTTCATCCACAAATATTTTCTAAGTGTTAAATCCTCCTCCTCCCCAGTGTAGAATTCGGCCAAGAGCCTCCTCCTCCCCTTGGCCGAGAGCCCTTCCCCCCCCCTCCTTGGGGTGCTAGCCGTGGGGTACCCCCCCCTCGCCTGGTTGTTTTCGTTTAATAGCCCCCTGTGGGAGACATACTCTCAAAAGTGTTGTTATAATGCCCAAATTACCGTAGCCATATACCTTGTAGTATTCTAAGGTTATACTTATACAAAAACCGAAATACTATTATACTTCCCTTCACCACAAAACCGAAACCCTAAGGAAAATCTCCATGGTTAGTTGGAGTAATAAGTAGGTTGGTTAGAACTTCTAAGGGTTGTTTGGAGCGGCCTGAGCGCCAGAGTAGAGCTAAACCTTGCTCGGATCGACATTTAAACTCGGATAATTATGGGCTTATCGAGGTAAATATCTTGTCCTCTATTGTAATTGGAAATTACATGATTGTTAGACTATATAGTTGAAGTATACTATATATAGAATCAACGTTATTATCGATAATGTCTTTTGACTTAAGCCCGAATAATAAGAAACCTTTCGAAAGAAGAGTAATCGAATCAGTATTTACATGGATTGTATTACAGTAGACTTGTGTAGCTTTTCCGTGAGTAGAATTGTACCGTCGGGTTAGATGTATAACCCCTCGTTGGCTTGGTAGCCTCGATAAAGGAGGAGATTTACGCTGTCGCGGGGGGGGGGGGAGGTGCTGCCGAATTTTCGGTAGAATGTTCTACGATGAGGTCTAAATGTTAATAAGCGCCGTGTGGCCTTATAGGTTGAGTACTACGTGTGGCGCGATCTACTTGGCTTAAGGAGTAGCCGACGGTTGGAAGTACTTGGAGCGTTTTGCTATTAGTCGATACTCGTCGCGAGGTATGTGAACCTCTTCCTATCTCTTCTAGCTTGATCTGTGTGAACTATGTAGTGCGTGAGACGTCATATGCTAAATGTATTTGATTGGTTTAAAACATAAAGTGTTATAACGACTTTATGGGAAGTTGGTTATAACAGCTTTATGTTGGTAAGAAAATACTTGTGGTTTTTAAAAAGGTAACTGATTTGAACTATAACTGGCTTGTTATGTGTTAATAAAGAACTTGAAGTATTTCAAAAGATTTTTGAATCATTTCGAAAGAAGAAGTAATACTTGGTTTTTGAAAACTTAAGAGTTATACTAGCTTTATGGGAAGTTAGGTATAACGGCTTAAGAATGTTTTACTGATTTCGGAAATCAGAATTTGTATCGACAAACCATCGCGGTTAATAAAAGGAAATGTTTTGACAGATTAAGTATTATTAAAACTAATAAACTTCCATCTGCATGAAAGCTAAGATGAGACAAAATGATATTTCCTAGATCATGGCTGCTGTAATAAGATTGTTATAAACAAGAATATCCTACTCACATATAAGGCTTATGTTTCTCAGATAGTTAAAAGAGAATTATATTCTTAAATGAATAAGACTATGAACTACGAAACCTTTCTAAAATAAGAAACGTGAACATTTGAAATTAGGCAAACTTGGACGTTTGGATAATAATGTTGTTACTTGATTTTACAAAGATAAGTGTTGATTCACTTCAAAAGATAATCACTCTATTTTCATATACTACCAGGTATTGTGACTTTTGTGAAAGTAACATATCTTTTAAAAGATAATGTATGAAGTACTTTGGGAATAGATACTCGATCTTGTTAATCATATAATAGAATGTACCTTGTGTGTATAATCGGATTGTGTTGGTTTGTGATAGCCTTGTAATACCTTCGTGTTGATTTGATAAGTAATCATATTAGGACGCTACGTGTGTTAGTATTCGTGATGTTTGTGTAAAGCGGTTTTCCTCGATTGTGCTTAGGTTGTTTAAACGATAAATCGTTATGTTGGTATTATACCACTCACCGTGTTTCCGGGTTAAGCCGCCCGACGCGGGTAGACTCGGCGATGCAGGACCATGATTCGAGAATACCTCACGCGGGTCCTCGGGGCCTATGCGAGCTACGAGTTCCGTGTTAGCGCGCCTTTATGGTCACGCGATTACGTGGCTACGCGATCGCGAGTCCAGGACGACGCCGGAGTAGCTACCTCGATGCGGGTTATACCTCACGCGCCTATGATCGCCTACGCGAGTCGCGGAGTTCTGTGGCTAGACGCGCACATTTGATATTGCGCGGCGACGGCCTTTGATCATGCGACGGCCAGACAGATATCATGATACGCTTTATGACCTTGTTAGTACCGCTGGGTGTTAGTAGACGGCTATGCCTTCGCATTTACCCCGCATCGCTTTATTTGGACACGGTGGGACCCGCTGTTCACGTGTATTCCTCGTGCTTTTCTATCATCGATCACGGCAATGAGGAAGGTATTCCACGCATGATTGATGTGGGCGTGAGACCCATTGTTATATCGAGTGATGACTTGGAGGCGTGAGTCACGACTAGACATGATCGCTTATTTATCGCGAATCGTAGTTTGGTTATCATACATGTCTCCCGCTTATAGACTACTATGATTTCATTTACGATATCTTCATGTTTCACATACTGGTACTGTTGTCGACCTCTCGGGGCCGCTCATGCCGCAGTAAAGGTACACCTGGCCGTTGATCCTCGCCTAGGTCACAGTCAGCGTTTGAAGCTCCGTTCCTCCGAGGCTTATCTTCGTATAGTCCTCGCTGATTGTAGGTGCTTACATTCAGGGTATGGCGACGGCCCCGTCCGTCGTTGTTGTCATATCATTCTTAGAGGTCAGAGTAATGCGCATGGGCAGAGTGGTAGAAAGGGATGTAACTGCTCAAATTGTTATTTATATATACCGACGGAACTGTTTTTGGTTGCTTTTTCTTATTTCACTGTCTTATTACATTGGTTTCATGTATTGTCTTTATGTTCCTGATTACTGATGTTGTATCACTAGGGTGCCCGGTAAGGCTGATCACGGGCACGCCGAACGGGTCGTGACAATGAGGGCGATTCCACGGCATGATTGATATTATGGGCGAGACCCACGGTTATATTTGAGTAATGACTTTGAGGCACGCGTCCCCGACTTGATATGACCGCTATGTATTGTGTACTATAGGTTGGCTATGATACATGTCTCTGCTTTGTTAGATCGTTATGATTTCATTATGATTTTATCGTTTCACATACTTGGTACATTCTTCGCATCGACCTCCTTCGGCCGCTCACGCCGCAGTTTAGGTAATGCAGCTTTGGTGATCTGCAGTGTAGGACCGCCGTAGTTTTGGATAGCTCCATCTGCTCAGAGTTTATCTTTTTGGTATAGATCCTTCAAGATGTGCTTTGTACGATTATGATGGGTACGGGGCCTTGTCCGCCATAGTTCAAGAAACTCTTAAGTGCAGTATTCATATGTGGGATTGGACTCATGTACAGTGTAGCGTCTTTTGATTATGTATATTATATGGCAGCCTTGTCGGCTTTGCCTTGCACGTACGTTGGTTTAAAAAAAATGAGGTGTTATTTAAATTCCGCAGTTTACTTGTGTTGATAGGTAGAAGGGTGCCCAGGTTAAGCCATAATAATTACTTGGAAGGTGTGAAACAGTTTATTGAATCCACACATAGGCTTTATATATATACTGATTTGGAATAGTCAGGAGGTAATGAACTGACTAAGATTTCGATAGACTCTTGAAAGATCAGGTTCAATTGACTTAAGGACATACCATGTTGTTAGATTAAGCCGTGTTGTACACTTAAGTGATATGTGTGAATAATATTGGTATGGAGTAAATAGGGTTGTTATGGTTAAGACAACGTGATTTTGAGATTATGAGAAGCTACCTTACCCGTATGTGGGGACTGATAATGTAAGCTTGGGACATGGAATAATTGTAAACCTTAGAATATTGATAACCGCTGAGACCTTAGATGTACAAGGAATTCTCGGGTAGTAAGATTATTTCAGATCAAGAATGAGAGTTAAGTGTGACGATGGGTCGGGTTGTGGGCTAATTCCGGGTGAACCAGTAGCATGGAATGAAATGGGGCCAGTTGGAGATAGTCCCGCTATGTGATAGGGTCACGGGGATGAAAGGCCCAAGTCTAGTTAATCGTCGTATGAGTTCGTGGACGCGTTCCACCAGAACCAGGTCGTGGGAGCCGAGAATGGATAAAACGTGAGCATGTGATGGTTGTGTGCAAGTGCGGTTACGTTGACACTTGGAATTTCAGCTTAACACCTAGTATGAACATTCAGGATGAATGTTTCTAAGGGGGGAAGGATGTTACACCCCGTATTTCTAAGAGATGAGATGAGAACGTACGTGGGAAAACAAGACTTTAATATTGGAACGAAAGAAAGATTACCTTTTTCTAAGGAGAATTTTCCGAACATTGTGAAGGAAAAATGTTTATCAATTGGAATTTGATTCTTGAATTTGGTATTTGGGACTTTTAGAATATATCGAATTTTGGATTTTTAAGTTCGGATTTGGTCATGTGGGGTCCACGGGAATATTTTACGGTTTTGTGGGGCCCACAATATTTCGAGATATTTTGGACAATTATGGATATTTTGGGGAGATGAAATATTCTTAGACCAATGGGAGGGCGACACGTGTCACCCCCATATGGCTTTAACTTTGTCTTGGTCTTGTGGAGATATTTTGTGAAGACAAGCGGACAAGTGGGTCCCACCCACACTTGTCCACATTCTTACCCTCCACTTGTCATCATCCAATCCTTAGTGCTATATTATATATACATAGAGGGGGAGTTCAAGACTTCAACAATTAGTTTATTTCACAACACACAAATTATTCTCCTTCACTTAAGAGCTCTCGGCAAATTGCCCATTTAAAGAGCAAAAATTCTTCAGTCCTTCTTGATAAATTCCATAACTCAAGACTAAGATCCCTAGTGGAGTACTAAGCCTAGACAGCCCCTTAAACCCCGGAAATACCCCCATTGAGTCGTGAGTTGTACCTTGAAAACCTAAGGTGTTCTTCAACTTTGGTGTTGAAACTTGAAGAGGAGTTGCTTATGAGCTTCTAAGGGTTGCATATTGTGGCTTGGAACGTGAAGAATAGGAGCTAAGAATATTCTAAGGATTGACTTTTAACTTGGGTTATTTTGGGCATATATGAGGTTGACATTCTACGTGTGGCGTATTCTACTTGGCGTGTGGAATAACATAAGAGGTATGTGAACTTCTTCCTTCTATCGGCATGATTGATTATTGGAGTATACATGATTTTTTTCTTGAAGTATACTTGCCTCGTTATTAGAGTATTCATGTTATTGATTCTATGCTAAAGACATGTCTAAATTATTCCTAAGTCCTTACCAAGTCTTATGGGAGATGTTGGTAAGTGTGTTTAGTAAGCATTGGAGTCGAGTTGATCTTGCTAAGTTACAACACTACTGTGACTTGATTTATTTGAATGTCCTGAGACTAAATTTATTTGAAAATTATGAGACTGGATTTATTTGAAAGTCATGAGACTATACTTAGTTGAAAGTATATGAGACTTTACTTGAAGGTATATGAGACCTTACATGAAAGTATAAGATATTTGATTAGATGAAGTATAAGAGACTTGACTTATTTGAAAGTCATGAACCTAGATTTATTTGAAAGTAATGAGACTTGATTTATTTGAAAGTCATGAGACTAGATTTATTTGAAAGTTATGAGACTTGATTTATTTGAAAGTCATGAGACTAGATTTATTTGAAAGTTATGAGACTTAGTTGAAAGTATATGAGACTTTACTTGAAGGTATATGAGACCTTACTTGAAAGTATGAGATTTGATTAGATGAAGAACAAGAGACTTGATTTATATGAAGTATAAAAGACTTGATTTTGGGAAAGAAGAAGTAACTTGATTTAATGGTATAGGTTACTTGATTTGAAAAGAATAAGTTACTTGATTTCAAAAGAAAAAGTATTTGGTTCTATTAAAAGGAAAGATGTGGTAGTGCTTTAGTTTTCTAAAATGAAAGTTTGTTATAACGGCTTTATGGGAAGTTGTTATAACAGTTTTATGGAAAGTCAAGATATGGTTTAAAATGTTATATGGAAATCATGTGAGAGTGTCCATGATTTAGTCCTTAATATTACATGACTTGAAAATGCCTTGAGTTTTTCTAAAATGATAGTTATTCATTTTATTCTAATGAGAGTCAAAAATGATTTAAAGTGTACATGTTTGCTGATGATAGCTATAGGTGTACAGTCCTTTATGTGTGGACTGTGTCCTAGGAAGGGTCGGACAGTATACCTTAATGGGAAGGGCAGTATATATATATTATATGACTTTACCGCGTCCCAGAATGGGACGGACAGTATACCTTTTAGGGTACAATTTATATGAATTTATCGCGTCCCAGAATGGGCCGGGCAGTATACCTTTGAGGACAGACTTTATATGACTTTACCGGCCCCGTAATGGGCCGTAGTATACTTTGAGGAAGACTTTATATGACTTTACCGGCCCGTAACGGGCCTGACAAGATACCTCGAGGCGCATTTATCTCGACTTTACCGTCCCGTAATGGGCCTGACAAAGATACCTTGTGGATCGTGTCCTAGGGCGGCCGAGAGTATACCTTAATGGGAAGCGGCGATATATATATTATATGACTTTACCGCTGCCAGAACGGGCCGCAAGATACCTTGAGGCACATTTTATATGACTTCATCGCGGCCGCAGAACGGGCCGGCAAAGATACCTGAGGCGCACTTTATATGACTTTACCGCCCCGTAACGGGTCGAGTAGTATACCTGAGGGCAGACTTTATATGACTTTACCGCCCCCGTAATGGGTCGGGCAAGATACTCAGCGGCGTGGATTATATGACTTTACCGCGTCCCCGAACGGGTCGCAAAGATACCTCGAGGCGACTTTATATGACTTTACCGCCCCCTGCACTGTCCGGCAGATACCTGAGGCAGACTTTATATGACTTTACCCCGTTCCAGAATGGGTCAGGTAGTATACCTTGGTGGGCAGACTTTATATGACTTTACCGCGTTCCAGAATGGGCCGGGCAGTATACCTTTGAGGGCAGACTTTATATGACTTTACCGCGTCCCAGAATGGGTCGGGTAGTATACCTTTGAGGGCAGACTTTATATGACTTTACCGCGTCCCAGAATGGGTCGGGCAGTATACCTTGGTGGGCAGACTTTATATGACTTTACCGCGTCCTAGAATGGGCCGGGCAGTATACCTTTGAGGGCAGACTTTATATGACTTTATCGCGTCCCAGAATGGGTCGGGCAGTATACCTTAGTGGACATACTTTATATGACTTTACCGCGTCCCAGAATGGGCCGGACAGTATACCTTTGAGGACATACTTTATATGACTTTACCGCGTCCCAGAATGGGCCGGGCAGTATACTTTGGTGGGCAGACATTAAATGACTTTACCGGCCCCGAATGGGCCGGCAAAGATACTCGCTGGAACAATTTATATGATTTACCGCCCCGAGAATGGGCAGGCAAAGATACCTTAATGGTCAGGCTTTACATGGATTTCACACTTTGAAATGGAAATGATTTCACGATTTAAAATGACACAATTGATCTTACTTTTAAAAGGCATATTATAAAAGGTACGCGACTCTCATTTCTATCACTTTTTACAAGGCATAGTTGTACTGGTATTTTGATTATCATACTTGCTTCATGTTTTGGTCTGTTATGATTTCATTTACTGTACTTTATGTTTACATACTTAGTAATTGTTGTACTGATCCCCTTCGGGGGGCTGCGTTCATGCCCGCAGTTCTAGGTACTCAGTTGTGGATCCGCGAGCTTAGGAACCTTGTTCAGCATCTTAGGATATCTCCACTGTTTCGGAGCTTGTCATTATGGCTAGGTATATTCAGGGGAAATACGGGGCCTTGTCCCGTCATAGTTTACTGTCCAAAAATCTTATAGGTCTGTATTCATATGTGGGTTGGACTGGCGTGAGTTGTATTTACATTGTTGTGCGGATGTAGAACCATTCGGGTGTTATATATATTATGGTAGCCTTGTCGGCTTTGCCTTTGTTTGTTAAAAAAAAATGAGTGTTATTTATCTTCCGCGGGTTACTTGTGTTGTATGGGTAGAAGGGTGCTCAGGTAGGGCACTAATCGCGTGCCCGGGGTTCGGGTCATGACGGAAATGGTGGACAAGTTAGAACTACCTACCCGCAATCATCCTAACCCATACACTCTCCGACGGTTGAACCAAGACGAAAAGCTAAAAATCGTAATACAAACTCTTGTTAGCTTTTGGATTGGAACATATGAAGATAAGATATGGTGTGACATCCTCCCCATGGATTCATGTCATATTTTATTAGGACAACTATGACAACTTGATCGAAAGGTGCAACATGATAAAGAAAGAAATAGTTATTCTCTTCGGAGTAATGACAAGAAAATCTGGTTGTTGCCAATGTCACCTAATGTGGTGAAGTCCATGAGAATCCGAAGTGCGATGAGAAGCAAAGCCGAAGCTCTCTCACTCGATGCACGGAGGATGAAGGAGGAATCAAATAAGGGGAGTCATATGGACTCATTGGCTAGCGAAGAAAATATCGGAGAAGGCACAAGGAGAGATGCAAATCCAATGGAATCCGTGAAGGAACCTCTTGATAATATATGTGCGGATGTTCTTACGACCAGACCATCTCCGATAATGATTAATGAACACTCTCTTGGTTTATTTCAAAAAAGTTCATTACCCAACCCTCAGGCATATGCACACTTCTCGGCCAAGGAGATGGGCTTGATTAAGGCAAAAGAAAATGAAATTTGGCACACGTGTGTTGAAAGCCAAGAGGTCGATAATTTCATCATGGGAAACAAACTTTCTATGTCGTGGTTGAAAAACCTTTTTGATGAATTGAGTAGAGACAAATTGTTCATCAACTTAGAATTGAAAAGTGGCTACCTTCGAGTGGGAATCCGAAGAGAAGATGAATGGAAGATGACCCTCGATATCAAGTTTGATTTGGACGAATGGTTTGTGAAACCATTTAGATGGTGAGATGTCCCAAATTATTCCTCACACAAGGTGTCACGTCCATCCTTGGGGCGCTTAACATCTTCTGATAACATTGATGCCAACTCACCCAAGACGGAGTCTATCTAAAGATGGCCCGAACCTACAAGGACAGTTACAGTAACTGGTGTCTTTGGTTCAAATCCTTTCTTTCATCATGACGTGCGAAATTTTGGTACCCTTGCCGCCCCTAGCAAGTGGTTCCAATGAGTAACAAGGAGTTTTGAAGGACCATGTGTGAAGTCTCGGTTCCAATTATATCAAATCGTGACAAGCCATTGAAATATGAAACTAATGGCAATGCCATCTTTCGCTCTAGTACAAAATGGAATAGTGCACATCACCATTATTCTTTCTATGTCAAGGAATTAAGCCCTATGGGATTCATAGCACTATGCGGACATCGTTGTTCAAAACCTATGTCGTATATTCAGATCTTTATTTGGCCAATATGGAAGAAGGCATCCACAAAATAAATTTCGGACCGATCTAAAGGTGGAAACATTGGATCAACACTTGTTGTTGAATTTCTTTTTTTTTCACTTTTAGACGGCTTGAGTTTTAGGGTAAATTATTTCAAAGAAAGGGAGTTTGTTACACCCCGTAGTTCCAGAGTATGTATATGAGGACGTACGTACGAGAATACGACATTAAAATTTGAAAGGAAGAAAGATGTGATTTTTCGACGGAAAAGTTTCCGGATTTTGTGAAGGAAAAAGGTTCATTAATGGGAATTGGATTCCCAGATTTGGTATTCGGACTTTTTGGAATATTTGAGAATTATGGAATTTTATTTCCGAAATTAGTCACGTGGGGCCCACGGGAGAATTTACGGTTTTGCGGGGCCCACTTTATTTTCGGATTTTTGGAATTACGGGTATATTCGGAAGATGAAATATTTTGGATGAGTAGGGGGGCGACACGTGTCACCCCCATGTGGCCAAGTGGCCGAATTGAGGAGGGACACATGGCTTGGACGTTTTAGGGCACAAGTGGCAAGCCACTTGTCCCAATTTTGTGGTAGGCAAATGGTTGGTAAACTACCCACCCACATGGCCCAATCTTGACCACACACTTGCATAGATCTTGACCCTTGATTCTTCTATATATACCCCCCTTAGTTGAAGACTTCATATCATCCACACTTAAGTCTTCCAAGGCAAAATACTCCCTCCCTTTAAAATTGTTCTCGTCCCCCTCCCACTTTGTGTAGAGAAATACCTTAAGTATTGTTGTATAAATCCCAAATACCTTAGCCTAGTATCTCTAGCTGTATTCCAAAGTTTTTTCAATACTAGGAACCCAAAAATACTATTTTATTACAATAGTCGCAAAATGAAGCCCTAGAAAAATCTTCATAGCTTAGATGAAGTGTTAAGAAAAGTTGTTTAGAAACTTCTAAGGGTTGCTTGGAGCGGGTTGGAGCGTAAGGATTTGGAGCTAAACGTTGCTCAGGATCGACTTATATCTTGGATAATTTTGGCCTTATCGAGGTAATGATCTATGTCCCTCTATTGTAATTGGATATTACATATTGTAGTAATTTAAAATTGAGTATAAGATATATTGGAAGGATGTTTATAAAGAATTGAATCAGATTTACATAGGATGTATTTATGTAGACTTGTAGTATTATTGTGGAGTAGAATTGTACACGCCCGTTAGACGTGTAACCCCCGGGATTGTTGGTTTGCAGCAGCCTCGTTGTATAAGAGATTTATGTGGTCATGCGGGAGTCTTGTCGAATTTTACGTAGAATAAGGAATCTTGTATCTAGAATTATTCTACGAAGAGATCTAGAGGTTGATAGGCGTTTGTGGCTGTATAGGTTGAAGTACTACGAGTAGCGTATTCTACTTGAAGGTGGAAAAGGCTAGCGGTGGTTACTGATTGGAGCGATTTGCTAATCGTCGATAATCGTCGCGAGGTATGTGAACCTCTTCCTATCCTTTCTAGCATGATGTTTTGTAAACTATGTAGTACGGTAGACGCATACGTGCTAAATGAGTTTTGTTAGTTTAAAACATAAGGTGTTATAATAGCTTTATGGGAAGTTAGTTATAACGACTTTATGTAGGTAAAAGAATGGTTTATTGATTTTAGAAGTTAAGAGACTTGATCTTAAAAGATAAGAGACTTGACTTAATTGAATTGATATGAATTTTGTTAAAAAGTGTGTAACCTCATTCGTGAGTAATGAGTACTTGGTTTTTTTATTAAGAATAATGTTTCTTGATTTGAAATGAGAATAAGTATCGAACGAACCATCGCGTTAATAAAGGAAAATGTATTGACAAATAATTAATTATATTAAAACCAGTAGAAACCTCCATCTGCATAGAAGCTAAGATAAGACAAAATTGTATTACATTTCCTAGATCATGACTGCTTTAATAAGATTGTTATAAACAAGAATAACCTACTCATACATAAGGCATATGTTACTCAAATTGTTTTAAAAGAGAATTATGTTATTAAGTGATTAAGACTATGAACTACGAAACCTTTCGAAAATAAAAGACTTGAGTATTTGAAATTAGGCAACTTGAACTTTTGGAAAAGAATGTTGTTACTTGACTTTTAAAAAGGAAAGTGTTTTGATTTAAAAAGAAAGTATGGTATTATCTTAATCTGTCTTAAAAGAGAGTTTAAATGTTATAGCCGATTTGATACCGAGTCCATGGGATGGACCGGGAATGTATTCCACACGATACCGAGTCCATGGGATGGACCGGGAATGTATTTCACCCGATTCTATACCGAGTCCATGGGATGGACCGGGAATGTATTTCACCCGATTCTATACCGAGTCCATGGGATGGACCGGGAATGTATTTCATACGATTCTTATCGAGTCCCATGAGATGGGCCGAGACATGTATTCCATACGATTCCTATCGAGTCCCATGAGATGGGCCGAGACATGTATTCCATACGATTCCTATCGAGTCCCATGAGATGGGCCGAGACATGTATTCCATACGATTCCTATCGAGTCCCACGAGATGGGCCGAGACATGTATTCCATACGATTCCTATCGAGTCCCACGAGATGGGCCGAGACATGTATTCCATACGATTCCTATCGAGTCCCACGAGATGGGCCGAGACATGTATTCCATACGATTCTTCATCGAGTCCCATGAGATGGGCCGAGACATGTATTCCACACGATTCCACCTCGAGTCCCGTGGACGGGCCGAGACATGTTATACGATTACATACGATTTATACCTAGATCGCCGGCGGTGAGGAACGAGTTCCACGTACGAGGGATGACTTTGGCGGAGTGAGTCCCCGCTTGACATGACTACTTTTATGTTGTAAATCGTAGTTTGATTATCATACATGTCTCTGCTTTATTTTAGATCGTTATGATTTCGTTCTGATTTTCGCTTTACATACTTGGTACATTTATCTTGACCTCCTGGGGCCGCGTTCATGCCGCAGTAGAGGTACATCGCCATTGTGGATCCTCGCCATAGGATCACGATCAAAGATTTTGGGAAGCTTCGTTTCTCCGGAGGCTTATCTTTGGTATAGTCCTCTGTCAGTGTAGATACTTGTACATTCAGGGGTATGGCGGGGCCCTGTCCCGTCATAGTTATGGTTACATTCTTAGAGGTCTGTAGTACTTTTGTGGGCAGGGTTTGTAAAAGGATTTAACTGTTCAGTTTGATATATATATATATGTATATATTCAGGAAGGTGACCGTTTTGGTTAGCCTGTTTTATACTTTATGTCTTGTCTCATGTTTTAGTTTTATTTCCGCTGATTTTCTCTGATGTTGTATCACTAGGGTGCCCGGGGTAAGACACCAGTCGCGGGCCCGAGGTCGGGTCGTGACAAAAGTGGTATCAGAGCAGTTAATCCTCGGAAAGTGTCTACAGACCGTATCTAGTAGAGTCTTGATTATCGGTGTGTTTTGCACTACACCTATAATCAGGAGGCTGCAGGATATTTAGGATTGGTTTCTATTCTTCTCACTCTGAGATCGTGCCTTAGAGCTGTGTTATAAGTTGGACTCCCTCTGACGTATTCTTTTCACCCGTATTGCCTCTACGCAAGGCAACCAGAGCCTGGCGGCAAGCGCGCAGGGAGCCGCGAGTAGAGCACGAGGGTTACTGTGGCACGCCCGCCATTATCCGGAGACGATTCATTCGGGGAGTTCTGCGACGCCGCTAGCCCCAGGAGGGTTTAGAGCAGTAGTAGTAGCTACTGAGACCACGATACCTGAGCCTTTAGTCCCACGGCCAGGAACAAAGGATATGAGTTACAAGGAGATGGCCCAGTTACTAGCTAGTCTGGTGGCTGGAAATGAGGACGGACGGGAGCCGGTGGTTCCGGCGATCGATGGTTCACCCTGGATCCAATAGTCTGAGACATCGGGATTTCTTGAGTTGTAGTTCGCCAGAGTTCTATGGATGGAGAGCTGAGGATGATCCTCAGGGTGTCGTGCTAGTTTGGGAGATTGTTATACTTGCGGCCAGCAGGGCCATTTGGTGAGAGCTTGTCCGACCAAAGGTAGCACGGATGTTGAGACTCAGCCTTCGGGATCGGTGGCTGGTTCATCACCTTCTGTAGTTATGCGCCCACAGAAAGGTGGTTTTGATTTGAGCGAAGGAAAGTGAGGCAGTAGTTACAGAGATATCTTCAGCCCTTAAGAGACCGGTCTAAGTCGTTATGGTAGATACATGTGGAGTGATATGTACGGATAGCATTGTGTTAGGCGTGGATTAGGAAACATGGGTAGTTGAGAGGGTAAGTCTGGGGATGAGAAAATGGTGAGCCTTAGAATTTATAACAGTTGGGACCTTGGATGCAAGACCGTCTTGAGTGGATGATTTTACGGTTGGTCTTTGTCGAAGTACTTGGTATGCGTAATATATATTGTGGGATAATTCCATGGGTAGTGTGAGATGGAAGTGGTAGCTTTCATGACGTGAATTGGTAAGACTGCTTGGATCGAGGAACGAGTTTAGTACGGCTGGTCGGGTTGATGCCATATCGCGAGTCAACCCGTAGCCCGGAATGTGGTGGGGTCGGTTTGAGGTGGTCCCGCTAGATGATAGGGTCACGAGGGTGTTAGGCCCAAGTTTAGGTAACCATCGTACGAGTTTGTGGATGCGTTCGACCAGTAGTAGGGCCGATGAGATCAACCCATCTTGTCTTTCAGTCAGGACTGTTTACTCGGTGGAGGGTTATGTGTGATGTTGTATATCAGGAAGGTTGTAAGGCTGCACGGGGTTCCTACTTTTATTTTATGGCGTGCGGTGGAGCCCGCTTTATGGCTATTTTTCGGGAGGTTTTACCAGGTGGGTTAGGAACTCAGGTGAGTCCCAGTATTGCATTCACCCTCGGGCCGGTGTTTTTGATTTCAGGGGTAGCAGCAAGGATTATGTGCCTCTTGTTGAGTGAGTATTATACTAGCTACCATTTCAGTATTCGGATGGTGCCTTATGAAGCCTTGTATGGACGGAAGTGTAGGTTGCCGGTCGATTGGTTCGATGTTGGCAAGGTTCAGATAGTTGGTCCCTACTTGTTTCAACAGGATGTGGATAAGGTGAAGCTTATCCAGAGGAAGTTATTAACAGCTCAGAGTCAACAGAAGTCGTGTGGATAATCGAAGTCGACACTTGGAGTTCAGGTTGACGGTGGGTCTTCTTGAAGGTACCACCCCGGAAGGGTGTGACGAGATTTGGAAAGCAGGGGAAACTTAGCCCGAGGTACTTTGGGCCTTTTCATATCGTTGTAGAATAGGCCAGGTTGCCTATAAGTTAGCACTGCTGTCCGACTTAGGAGGCAGTACGTCCGGTATTCCATGTTGCTATGTTTCGGAAGAGTATCGGAGATCCATCCAGAGTGTTCCCAGTTAATGATGACCAAGTTAGAGATAGTGACCCCGAGATTTTGGAAACTGAAGCAATGACAGAAATGTGGTACGTATAGTAGGAAGAGTTCAAATGTACGAGGAAGGTACGACGGTTAAGAAAAGAGGCTAAGATGCGTTAAGAAGATGGAAGTGTCCTTTTTATAAGTAAAGATGGGAAGAAAGTATCCTTTGGACCAAGGGTGGAAGCTTTAGTGTTGTTATATACGTTGGAGGTGGTTCTTCGTTGACTCGGATGTGAGTTTTGCGCGTATGTTGTATTATGGCCAGGTGTGACATAATTGGTTTTGTAAGTATAGTAGTGAAGACTATACCGGTACTTGTGTGATTAGAGACTTAGAAGGAACATTCGGGACGAATGTTTCTAAGGGGGGGGGAGAATGTTACACCCCGTAGTTCCAGAGTATGTATATGAGGACGTACGTACGAGAATACGACATTAAAATTTGAAAGGAAGAAAGATGTGATTTTTCGACGGAAAAGTTTCCGGATTTTGTGAAGGAAAAAGGTTCATTAATGGGAATTGGATTCCCAGATTTGGTATTCGGACTTTTTGGAATATTTGAGAATTATGGAATTTTATTTCCGAAATTGGTCACGTGGGGCCCACGGGAGAATTTACGCTTTTGCGGGGCCCACTTTATTTTCGGATTTTTGACATTACGGGTATCTTCGGAAGATGAAATATTTTGGACGAGTAGGGGGGCGACACGTGTCACCCCCATGTGGCCAAGTGGCCGAATTGAGGAGGGACACATGGCTTGGACGTTTTAGGGCACTTGTCCCATTTTTGTGGTAGGCAAATGGTTGGTAAACTACCCACCCACATGGCCCAATCTTGACCACACACTTGCATAGATCTTGACCCTTGATTCTTCTATATATACCCCCCTTAGTTGAAGACTTCATATCATCCACACTTAAGTCTTCCAAGGCAAAATACTCCCTCCCTTTAAAATTGTTCTCGTCCCCCTCCCACTTTGTGTAGAGAAATACCTTAAGTATTGTTGTATAAATCCCAAATACCTTAGCCTAGTATCTCTAGTTGTATTCCAAAGTTTTTTCAATACTAGGAACCCGAAAATACTATTTTATTACAATAGTCGCAAAATGAAGCCCTAGAAAAATCTTCATAGCTTAGATGAAGTGTTAAGAGAAGTTGTTTAGAAACTTCTAAGGGTTTCTTGGAGCGGGTTGGAGCATAAGGATTTGGAGCTAAATGTTGCTCAGGATCGACTTATATCTTGGATAATTTTGGGCTTATCGAGGTAATGATCTATGTCCCTCTATTGTAATTGGATATTACATATTGTAGTAATTTAGAATTGAGTATAAGATATATTGGAAGGATGTTTATAAAGAATTGAACTGTATTTACATAGATTGTATTCTGAGACTTGTAGTAATATTGTGGAGTAGAATTGTACACGCCCGGTTAGGCGTGTAACCCCTGGGATTGTTGGTTTGCAGCGGCCTCGTTAGAGAGGAGATTTATGTGGTTGCGGGGAGTCTTTGCAGAATTTTCTCAGAATAAGGAATCTTGTATCTAGAATTATTCTACGAAGAGATCTAGAGGTTGATAGACGTTTTGTGGCCTGTATAGGTTGAAGTACTACGAGTAGCGTATTCTACTTGAAGGGTGGAAAAGGCTAGCAGGGTTACAGTACTTTGGAGCGATTTGCTAATTGTCGATAATCGTCGCGAGGTATGTGAACCTCTTCCTATCCTTTCTAGCATGATGTTTTGTAAACTATGTAGTACGGTAGACGTACATGTGCTAAATGAGTTTTGGTTGGTTTAAAACATAAAATGTTATAATAGCTTTATGGGAAGTTAGTTATAACGACTTTATGTAGGTAAAAGAATGGTTTATTGATTTTAGAAGTTAAGAGACTTGATCTTAAAAGATAAGAGACTTGACTTAATTGAATTGATATGAATTTTGTTAAAAAGTGTGAAACCTCATTCGTGAGTAATGAGTACTTGTTTTTTTTATTAAGAATAATGTTTTACTGATTTCGGAAATGAGAATAAGTATCGAACGAACCACTGCAGCGTTAATAAAGGAAAATGTATTGACAAATAATTAATTATATTAAAACCAGTAGAAACCTCCATCTGCATAGAAGCTAAGATAAGACAAAATTGTATTACATTTCCTAGATCATGACTGCTTTAATAAGTGTCACGACCCGACCTCGGATCCGTGACTGGTGCCTTACCCCGGGCACCCTTGTGATACAACATCAGAGAAAACCAGCGGAAATAAACTCACAAACAAGAACCATATAAGAATATAAAACAGGCTAACCCAAAGTGGCTACCTCTAAATATAATAAAACGAACAGTTACATCCTTACACCCCAATTCATGACAGGACTACAAGCCTCTAAGAAGGTATAAACACTATGACGGGATAGGGCCCCTCCATACCCCCTGAATGTACAAAAGTCTACAACCTCAGGGAACCGTACCAAAAGACGAGGCCTCCGGAGAAATGAAGCCTCCCGAGAACCGAACAGTGATCCTAAGAGTGCGGATCAGCAAGCTATGAACCTCAACCTGCGGCATGAACGCAGCCCCCCGAAGGAGGTCAGTACAACATGTACCAAATATGCGAAACTGGAAAATACTGTAATAATATCATAAGTAAAAAATAAGCTGAAGTCTTAGATAAAAATCAATTTCCTTGCATTGTGCCTTACTAACAATGAGAGTAACAAGTATAAATCTTACTGCATAAAAATAGGAGGCTCATGATCAAAACAGGGTACCTCGCCCGTAGTATCATTAAGCAATCCTACTCCTGGGACTATTTCACCCGCATGGGTCCTGTGGACCCGCATGAGGTCATCCGCCTCGTCATGGGACTATTTCACCCGCATGAGACTATTTCACTCGCATGGATCCTGTGGACCCGCATGAGTACCATCGCCATACTCGCATGGGACTATTTCACCCGCATGGATCCTGTGGTCCGGATCCGCATGAGTGCAAGCGCCGCACTCGCATCATGGGTAGCAAATCCATGACATAAATAATAACCCGGGGTTTACCCCGTAATAATATAAATATATAACATAGCTCATCCGGCTATCATACATAACATAAGCACTACCGGCCTATCATATCATAACATAAGCACTACCGGCCTATCATATCATAACATAAGCACTACCGGCCTATCATATCATAACATAAACACTACCGGCTTATCATAACATAAGCACTACCGGCCTATCATACATAACATAAGCACTACCGGCTTATCATGACATAAGCAAGTTAAGAAATCCCCTAACTTCTTATTAACATTATTAATATATCCTCTCATTTTAGTATACCTAAGGCACTAACATGTTTTTTAGTAGAAAATCCGGGAATTCAACCCAAGTACCATGTACTTCTAACCTTTTAAGAAATAACTCTTTTTATACAAAAATTCCAAGATACTAATCACCATAGTATCAAGTTACGATTTCCTTTCAAAACAAGTCACATTTCCTTTTAGAAATATAATAGGCTTCTAAATCAAGTGACTTCATTTCCTTTAAAACCTTAGGCAACCAATGCCTAAAAATCAATTCACCTTTCTTAGTTTCAAATCCTTTACCCGTACTTGTTTTAATTAGAGTAAACCTTTCTAAAACTAATATAACCAACTTCCCATAAAATCATTATATTAGCGTTATCCCTTTGTCAAATACATTTTCCCTAAATCCAAGGGACTTATACTTTTGAAATGAAACAAGTATCATATACTTTAAAACAAGTGAAAGATATCAAATCTTGTACGTCTACCGTACTACATAGGTACAACTACTCATGCTCAAGAGATAGGAAAGTTCCACATACCTCTTCGGTTAATCCACTTGCTAAGTCCGAAATACCGCACGTAATATGTCAACCTATAATGGCCATAATACGTTTATTAACCCCTAATTTCAATGTAGAAATTCCAAGTTCAAGTTACTAATTCCTAAGGAAATTTGGGCAGCATTTCCTTTGTTTCTACATACTTTGCCACCTTTTTCAAGGTCGAAATCAATATCCAAACGCCACATTTAAGGCCCAACAATCCAACATTTCAAAAGGGGATTACACAACCAAACTTATGTGTGTAAAATTCTGCCCCATAAGGTAAAACAATACACTTAACAATTCTAAAGTAGTTTGTAGGACACAACATGCTCATAATATCTTCTTAACCAATCTTTCATATCCAAACCATTTTTCTTACATGCAATGATTCTAAGAGCATTCTTTACTACTACAAATTCCTTATTCTTCACATGCAACTCCAATAACTAGCTACAAGAGAAGAAATGTTACCTTTGGAGCTTTAGCCAAAACTATTCCAACAATTTGCTAGCCTCCTTTTCAAGAATACCACCACAACAACCTCCACAAGCTTGCAAATAACTTTCCTTCTTAACACCCTTTTCAGATTTTCCTTAAGCTTGGAGTTTCTCTTGATTTTCTAGAGAGAAGGGAGAGCTCTTTAGCTTAGAGAGAGAGAGAGAGAGAGAGAGAGATGAAAGATGAAAAGATGACCAAGTCTTCAAGACTTGGTCAATATAAGGCATGCAACATTTCAGATGGGGGGGACACTTGTCACCCACCCATGACCTCTTTTAAAACAAAACAGTGCAGAAATTTCCACTAACTGTTATACCCCGTATTTCCAGAGTATGTACGTGAGGGCGTATGTACAAAAGTTTTAGCCTTAAGTAGGCATAAGGGACGAAATTTGTGCGCAACTAGCGAAAAGAATCGTTTTCCGACGAAACGTTTTCCGGACTTTGCGAAGGGAAAGTTACGGTTGCAACATTTATAATTTTTGCGGATTTTTCCGAGAGATGAAATATTTTGGACCAACGAGAGGGCGACAAGTGTCACCCTCAAGTGGGTGGAAATGTTGGACGAAACATGGCACGTTTTTGGCCTTTATTTTTGGTCAAGGAGTTGGTAGGATATTTTGTGATATTTTGTGTAGTAGATGAGCAAGTGGGACCCACTCAACAATTGTCCAAATCTTCACCCTCCACTTGCCCACCACTTGTCTTAATCTTGGCCATTGAAGGCCCTATAAATACCCCCCTTAGTTGAAGGATGTTATACCCCGTATTTCCAGAGTATGTACGTGAGGGCGTACGTATACAATTTGAGCCTTAAAGTAGGCATAGATTCGAAATTTGTACACAACACCCGGTTAGAGTCGTTTTCGACTAAACGCTTTCATGAGCTTCGTAGGGAAAATTCCGCTATGTCATTTATAATTTTTGCGGATTTTTCCGAGAGGCGTAACATTTTGGGACCAACGGAGGGTGACATGTGTCACCCTCACATTGAAGAGGTTGACGGCAATTGGCCATTCTTGGCACGCTTTTGTTGCCCAATTTTGGTCAAGGGTTAGGTAGGATATTTTTGTGTAGATGGATAAGGTTGCACATGGCTTAATCTTGCCTTACACTTGCCTTGCACTGGCACCATCTTGGCCATTGGTTGGCCTTCACTTGACCTATAAATACCCCTTAGTTGATGAACTTTCTTCATCCAAAATTGAGCAATCTACCTAAGTCTCAAAATACTCCTCCCTCTTGTAGTTCTCGTCCAAAGCCTCTCCTCCTCCTAGTGGCCTTTGGCCGAGAGTTTCCTCCCTCACTGTAGTGGTTGGCAGGGTACCCACTAGCCTAGTTGTCTCGTATAAATACCCCTTTGTAGTGGTATAGAAATACTCTCCTAGTATTGTTATAATGTCCAAATACCTTGCCCAAATACCTTGTAGTATTCCCAAGGTTACACTTATACTAGCCCAGAAAATACCATTATACTTTCCCTCAGACGCTAAAACGAAACCCTAAGTAAATCTTCACCCTGATTTGAAGTTATAAGTAGAAGGTGGTTAGAACTTCTAAGGGTTGTTTGGAGCGGATCGAGCACTCGAGTAGAGCTAAACCTTGCTCAGGATCGACTTATAAACTCGGATAATTTTAGGCTTATCGAGGTAAACATTCTTGACCTTCTGTTGTAATTGGAAATTACATGTTGTAGGAGTATATAGTTAAAGTATACTATATATAGAATTGAACATAGCTGTGCGGCAATGTCTTTTGACTTAAGCATGTATAATACTTACGGCACTGTCTTGCGACTTAAGCTGAATTTAAATAAGAGAAGCGAACGTAATTACATAGATCAGACATGATGAGACTTGTAGTATTCGTGAGTAAATTGTACACGTCCGGTTAGGCGTGCAAACCCCCGGTTGGCTTGGTAGCGCCTCGGTAGGAGGAGATTAACGCTGCATGGGAGGTGCGGCCGAATTTTCTGGAGAATATGGAACGATGTTAATAAGCGCGGTGTGGCCGTAGCTGTGGAAGTACTACGTGTGGTGCGAGCTACGTGGATTAAGGAGTAGCCGACGGTTTGAAATCGGAAGCGTTTTGCTATTAGTCGGCACTCGTCGCGAGGTATGTGAACCTCTTCCTATCTCTTATAGCATGATATGTGTGAACTATGTAATACGGTAGACGCATACGTGTTAAGCGTGTTTGATTGTTTTTAAAACATAAAGTGTTATAACGGCTTTATGGGAAGTTGGTTATAACAGCTTTATGTAGGTAAGAAAATACTTTGTGGTTTTAAAAGGTAACTGATGTGAATTATAACTGGCTAGTTATAATAAAGAACTTGATGTATTTCAAAGATTTATAAATCGTTTTGAAGGGAGAGTAACACTTGGTTTTAAAAGTTTTAAAAAGAGTTATACTAGCTTTATGGGGAGTTAGGTATAATGTCTTAAGAGAGGTAAAGAAAATGGTTTACTGATGTTAGAAGTTAAGAGACTTGATCTTATAAGA
The DNA here is from genome assembly GCA_029844215.1 of Przewalskia tangutica. NCBI lineage: Eukaryota > Viridiplantae > Streptophyta > Magnoliopsida > Solanales > Solanaceae > Przewalskia > Przewalskia tangutica. Next base: position 73,765,641 of record CM056723.1, on the reverse strand, counting down.
TAAGAGACTTAACTTATTTGTTTAATGTGAATGTTCGTGTGAAACCTCATTCGTGAGTAATGAGTACTTGGTTTTATTTAAAGGGATAATGTTTTACTGATTTCGGAAATCAGAATGTGTATCGACAGACCAATCGCGTAATAAAGGAAAATGTATTGAATAATGATGTACCGTATTAAAACCAAGAGAAACCTCCATCTGCATAAGCTAAGATGAGACAAAATGATATTACATATCCTAGATCATGTTCGCTTAATAAGATCGATTATAAACAAGAATAACCTACTCACATATAAGGCATATGTTTCTCAAATCATTAAAGGAGAATTATGTTTTAAAGGATTAAAACTATGAACTACGAGACCTTTTCTAAAAATGAGAAACTTGAGCATTTGAAATTAGGCAAACTTGAGCGTTTGGAAAATAAGGTTGTTACTTGATTTCTACAAAGGAAAGCATTTTTGTTTACTTAACAATGTTCGTCACTCTATTTTTATACTACGGACATGGTGACTTTTATAAAAGGAATGGATCTCTTTAAAGGAATTTAACGTCACGTAGTACTTTAGGTTAAAAACCGGACTTTGGCATAAAATGAAAGTAACTTGAGTTGTGTAACTTGCTATGCTGGTTGTGGTGTAACTTGCCTATACTGGTTGTGGTGTAACTTGCCTATGCTTGTGTTGTGTAACTTGCCTATGCTTGTTGTTGCGTAACTTGCTTATGCTTGTGGTGATAGCCTTGTGCAAGAATTGTTATTTTTATGGACTAGCTCTCCATGAGGTTTCTTCTGTTCGCCTTGGTCCCGGTGGTCGGCTCGATTGCCTCTGCCTCATGACCGATTCGGCCTTGGTCCGTAGTCACCCTGACTTGCCCGTTCGGTGTAGTGACGGTCTCGTGATACGCCTTGGTCCCCAGTGGTCAGCCAGTACTTGCCCCGGTCACCACGTGGCCGGCCTTGGTATCCTAGGTCGGCTCGCACTTGCCCCGTGCTCGGCCGTGTTTTGTTGCATTATATTATTGTACGGTCGGATCTGTAGTTATACTTGTCCTATCACGGTTTTTATGACCAGGTGGGACACGTGTTCATGTATACTCCTTGGTATTGTCATATCATAAGCTACGGCGGTGAGGAAGAAATTCCACGCACGAGTGATAATTTGGAGGCGTGAGTCACGACTTGATGTAACTAGTTATATGTTATGTATCGTAGCTTGGTCATCATACATGTCTCTGCTTTATATAGACTATTATGATTTCATGTACGTGATTTACTGATTCACATACTTGGTACTGTTATCGACTCCTTCTGGGCCGTTCATGCCGCAGTAAGTACATCGTTTGTCGATCCCCGCTTAGGATCACCTTTCAGCGTTAGGAAGCTCCGTTCCTTGGAGGCTTATCTTTTAGTATGTGTTCCACGAGTTGTAGGTTCTTGTACATTGGGGTATGGCGGGCCCCGTCCCGTCATAGTTGTTGTAAATCTTAGAGTGCAGCCTTTGTGCAAGGTGGTTTTGTAAAAAGGATTAAACTGCTCGTTTTGAAAGAGTTGTTTATATATATTTTATTGAGGTAACCGTTTGGTTGGCCTGTTTTATTATCTTGTCTCATGTTCATGTTTAAGTTTTTATTTCCGCTGGTTTTCTCGATGTAGTATCACTAGGTGCCCGGTAAGGCACGATCACGCCCGGATCGGTCGTGACAAAAGTGGTATCGAGCGATTAGTCCTGAAAGTGTCTACTGCACCGTGTCTAGTAGAGTCTTGATTATCGATGTTGTGCACCACATCTATAATCGTGAGGCTGCAGGATATTTAGGATTGGTTTCCATTCTTCTCATTACGAGATCGTGCCTTAGAGCCGTGTGATAAGATTGACCCTCCGACATACTTCGTTTTACGATTATGCCCGCGTAAGGCAACCCGCCCGTGGCGGCAAGGCAAAGCGAGAGGAGCCGCGAGTAGAGCGTGGCGAGACCACAAGACTGAGCCTCGAGTCCCGCACCGGAGCAGAGAGATGAGTTACAAGGAGTGGCCCGATTAATGGCCGTGGTCAGGCTGACTTGAGGATAGGCCGACGCAGCAGTTCGAGCACCAGTGGTTCACCCTAGATCGATAGTTCGAGGCTACGGATTTTCCGACAGTAGCCGCGAGTTTTATGGGTCGAGGCACGAGGATGATCGCAGGAGTTCATCCGGCGATTCTGGATCATGAGTGATCAAGGCATCGGAGACCGAGTCGGTGGTCCTAGGTTCGCATCAATTTGCGTGATACCGCAATGATCCGTTTGATTCGTGAGCTGTCCCGGAGAGCATGCACTTCCAGCCTTTATGGGACGAGTTCTCGAGGCCTTTCTTGCACATTTCTTGCCTCCACTGATGGCGAGGGCTCGCGCACAGATTTTTGGTGTTACGACGAATCCGCGCATGGCCGAGTACAATGTGGAGTTCGACTCATTGGCCAGACGTCCCGCGTTGGTAGCTAGTATGGAGGATCGAGTGCACCGATTTGTTACAGGCTCAATGATCACCTGGCCGAGAGTTGTTCGTGTAGCTCTTCACCGGGCATGGACATTGCCGCACGCAGCTTATGACCGGGATGTGAGAGGATAAATCGACGAATGACCAGTGGTCGTGAAGAGGCGAACAGCAGGTCCTTGGTGACTTTCGAGGCGGACCGCCAAGAAGAGCGATTATGCGCCCACCAAGACTGAGTGGTCCTCCACGCCCGGGACCTTCGAGATATTCGTGAGCAGTCGTGGCTCCTGTGTTTCAGATTTTCGGGAGCAGAATGCTCGCGGATGAGGTTGCCCTTTGTCTCAGTGGCGTTGTGGAAAGCTTCATAAAGGAGAGTGTCGTACTAACTCGGGATTGTTATTTTGCGCCAACAGGCCATCCGGCAAGAGATCGTCCGACGAGGGTAGCACCGGGCAGATAGCATGGACTACTAGAGCGATTGTGGGTTCTTCACCTTCCATAGCCAGCAGATGTTCAGACACCGTGAGCCGGTAGAGGTCGCGGTGGAAGTGTCCAGTTTTAGCGGTCCTTTGAACCGCCTATTTTCAGGGATATCCTTAACCCTTTAAAGATTTGTATGCATGTTATGATGACCTTATTATTGTGTGCTACGTTCGGATAAGCGTTATGATGGTTATGAGTTAGAAGCTTGGCTAGTTGAAAGGATTTGTATGGGGCATGGAAAGTGTGAACTTTAGAATATTTCATGTTGAGACCTTAGATGTAAGGTCGTCTTGAGTACTGATTTTGCAAGTGATCCTTGTCGAATACATTTTATGCCTAGAATGTGTTGTGTGATAATTTCCTTGAGTAGTGTTAAATGGAAGTGGTAGCTTTCATGACTGTTGAGGTAAGATTGTTCCGGTCGGGAACAAGGCGTGATGCGTTAGTGGATCGGGTTGGGGCCATGTTGAGGCCAACCCGCGTCCGGTTTCAAAGTGGGGTCAGCTCTGGGTGGTCCCGCCAGGTGGTAGGGTCACGAGGGTGCTAGGCCCAGGTTTAGATGACCATCGTATGAGTTCGTGGGTATGTTCGACCAGAATCGGTTCGTGAAGGCCGGGAATGGCCTTAGTAAAGAAGTGAAGCTAGTAAGATGACCAAGTTTGGAGGTAGTGGCTCGAGGTTGGAAATGAAGCGTTGACTAAAGTGTAGTACGATACTAGAAGAGTTCACGCGTTCGAGAAGAGTACGACGAGTAAGGGTAAAGGCGAGCATGTATTGCGAGCATAGATATGATCATTTCTTGTGACGGGAGAAGGTGCGAAGGATGTATATTTTAGACCTCAGGAATCGCATGTAGTCCGGTACCATTTGTTGGGTCGCCGGAGTGACACTAGAACCTCGCGGCAAGGTGACAAAAGTTTGTGATGTTAGAGGTGTTTCCTCGTGGACTTGGATGTAAGTATTTACACGGGTGTTTCGTGGCCGATTGTGGCGTTGGCAACTTTTAGAAGAACTCTATCGTTATTCTGCTCGAGAAGGAACATTCGGACGAATGTTTCTAAGGAGGGGAGAATGTTATACCCCGTATTTCCAGAGTATGTACGTGAGGGCGTACGTATACAATTTGAGCCTTAAAGTAGGCATAGATTCGAAATTTGTACACAACACCCGGTTAGAGTCGTGTTTCGACGAAACGTTTCCACAGCTTTCGTAGGGAAAATTCCGGCTATGTCATTTATAAATTTTGCGGATTTTTCCGAGAGATGAACCATTTTGGACCAACGGGAGGGTGACATGTGTCACCCTCACATTGGAAGAGGTTGACGGCAATTGGCCATTCTTGGCACGTTTTTGTTGCCCAATTTTGGTCAAGGGTTAGGTAGGATATTTTTGTGTAGATGGATAAGGTTGCACATGGCTTAATCTTGGCCTTACACTTGCCTTGCACTTGGCACCATCTTGCCATTGGTTGGCCTTCACTTGACCTATAAATACCCTCTTAGTTGATGAACTTTCTTCATCCAAAAATTGAGCAATCTACCTAAGTCTCAAAATACTCCCTCCTCTTGTAGTTCTCGTCCAAAGCCTCTCCTCCTCCTAGTGGCCTTTGGCCGAGAGTTTCCTCCCCTTTGTAGTGGTTAGCAGTGGGTACCCCCAGCCTAGTTGTCTCGTATAAATACCCCTTGTAGTGGTATAGAAATACTCTCCTAGTATTGTTATAATGTCCAAATACCTTGGCCCAAATACCTTGTAGTATTCCCAAGGTTACACTTATACTAGCCAGAAAATACCATTATACTTTCCTCGATCGCTAAAACGAAACCCTAAGTAAATCTTCACCCGTAGTTGAAGTTATAAGTAGAAGTTGGTTAGAACTTCTAAGGGTTGTTGGAGCGGATCGAGCACTCGGAGTAGAGCTAAACCTTGCTCAGATCGACTTATAAACTCGGATAATTTTGGGCTTATCGAGGTAAACATTCTTGACCTTACATTGTAATTGGAAATTACATGTTGTAGGAGTATATAGTTAAAGTATACTATATATAGAATTGAACATGGTATGCGGCAATGTCTTTGACTTAAGCTGAATAATACTTACAGAATGTCTTGCGACTTAAACACGAATTTAAATAAGAGAATCGAATCGTAATTACATAGATGTATTACATGAGACTTGTGTAGTATTCGTGAGTAAATTGTACACGTCCGGTTAGGCGCAAACCCCGGTTGGCTTGGTAGCCGGCCTCGGTAAAGGAGGAGATTAACGCTGTTGCGGGGGGGGGGGGGGGGAGGTGCTGCCGAATTTTATGTAGAAAATGGAACGATGTTAATAAGCGCCTTGTGGCCTTATAGGTTGAAGTACTACGTGTGGTGCGATCTACGTGGCTTAAGGAGTAGCCGACGGTTTGAAGTACTGGAAGCGTTTTGCTATTAGTCGGCACTCGTCGCGAGGTATGTGAACCTCTTCCTATCTCTTATAGCATGATATGTGTGAACTATGTAGTGCGGTGACGCATACGTGTTAATCGTGTTTGATTGTTTTTAAAACATAAAGTGTTATAACGGCTTTATGGGAAGTTGGTTATAACAGCTTTATGTAGGTAAGAAAATACTTTGTGGTTTTAAAAGGTAACTGATGTGAATTATAACTGGCTAGTTATAATAAAGAACTTGATGTATTTCAAAAGATTTATAAATCGTTTTGAAGGGAGAGTAACACTTGGTTTTAAAGGTTTTAAAAAGAGTTATACTAGCTTTATGGGAGTTAGGTATAATGTCTTAAGAGAGGTAAAGAAAATGGTTTCTCGATGTTAGAAGTTAAGAGACTTGATCTTATAAGATAAGAGACTTAACTTATTTGTTTAATGTGAATGTTAGTGAAACCTCATTCGTGAGTAATGAGTACTTGGTTTTATTTAAAGGGATAATGTTTTACTGATTTCGGAAATCAGAATGTGTATCGACAGACCACTGCAGCGTAATAAAGGAAAATGTATTGAATAATGATGTACCGTATTAAAACCAGAGAAACCTCCATCCGCATAGAAGCTAAGATGAGACAAAATGATATTACATATCCTAGATCATGGTTGCTTAATAAGATCGATTATAAACAAGAATAACCTACTCACATATAAGGCATATGTTTCTCAAATCATTAAAGGAGAATTATGTTTTAAAGGATTAAAACTATGAACTACGAGACCTTTTCTAAAAATGAGAAACTTGAGCATTTGAAATTAGGCAAACTTGAACGTTTGGAAAATAAGGTTGTTACTTGATTTCTACAAAGGAAAGCATTTTTGTTTACTTAACAATGTTCGTCACTCTATTTTTATACTACGGACATCGGTGACTTTTATAAAAGGAATGGATCTCTTTAAAAGGAATTTAACGACGTAGTACTTTAGGTTAAAACCAGGACTTTGGCATAAAATGAAAGTAACTTGAGTTGTGTAACTTGCCTATCTTTGGTTGTGGTGTAACTTGCCTATCTTTGGTTGTGGTGTAACTTGCCTATGCTTGTGTTGTGTAACTTGCCTATGCTTGTTGTTGCGTAACTTGCTTATGCTTGTGGTGATAGCCTTGGTTGTGCAAGAATTGTTATTTTTATGGACTAGCTCTCCATGAGGTTTCTTCTTCGGCCTGGTCCCCGGTGGTGGCTCGTACTTGCCTGCCTCATGACCGATTCGCCTTGGTACCGGTAGTCACCCTGACTTGCCCCCGTTCGGTGTAGTGACGAAGTCTCGTGATCTGACCTTGTCCTCGTGGTCACCAGTACTTGCCGGCCGCCACGTGGCCGCCTTGTATCCTAGGTCGGCTCTCGCACTTGCCGTATCGGCCGTGTTTTGGTTGCATTATATTATTGGTACGGTCGGATCTGGTAGTTATACTTGTCCTATACGGTTTTATGACCAGGTGGGACACGGTGTTCATGTATACTCCTTGGTATTGTCATATCATAAATCCGCGGTGAGGAAGAAATTCCACGGGCATGAGTGATAATTTGGAGGGCGTGAGTCCCTGACTTGATGTAACTAGTTATATGTTATGTACTGTAGCTTGGTCATCATACATGTCTCCTGCTTTATATAGACTATTATGATTTCATTGTCACGCCCCGAATTCCGGGCCCGTGACTGGTGCCTTACCCCGGGCACCCTAGTGATACAACATCAGAGAAAACCAGCGGAAAATAAAACACGAGTCATGAAACAAGAGATATAATAAATAAGCAAAGCAACCAAAGCAGTTGCCTTGATATACATAACAACCCGAACAGTTATCTTTTTACAAACCCCGCCACAACAAGCGAGCTGCACTCTAAGATTTACAACAACTATGACGGGACAGGGCCCCGCCATACCCCTGAATGTACAAGAACCTACAACTCAGGGAAACATATCAAAGATAAGCCTCCGAAGGAACGGAGCTTTCCAACACGCTGAAATGAGATCCTAAGAGCGGGGATCCACGACCGATGCTCTACTGCGGCATGAACGCAGCCCGAAGGAGGTCAAGACAACAGTACCAAGTATGTGAAATCACAACATCAGAATGAAATCATAATAGCTTAAAAAGCAGGAGACATGTATGATAACCAACATACAGTACGCAACATAAAAGCAGTCAAGTCAGGGACTCACGCCCTCAAAGTCACCACTCAAATATAACTATGGATCTCACGCCCACAACATCCATCATGTTCGCATCATGGCCGCATGCCCTGAATCTCAGATCGGTAGACATGTCCATGATGCAACACAATAACAAGGCCGCGTGGCCACGTGCCCGAATCTTGCGTCGGTGTAGACATGCCCATGTAACCTCAATAACAATATCTTGGGTGGTCAACCCCGCCGCACGGCCACGTGCCGGAATCTTGACGGTGTAGACACGTCCATGTTGCGAATAACCATATATCGGGTAATCAACCCGCCGCACGGGCCGCATGCCCGAATCTGCGTGACGGTGTATACGTCCATGTGACATCAACAACAAGACGATAATCAAAATGGAAACATACGTGGAATTCTCCATCACTGCCAGCACGTCCAAGTAAGTTCTCAACAAGTCAACCGGCCCTCTATCGAGAGACGCGGTAACACAGAAATACCACACTTGCACAACAAAGGCTATCATCACAAGCATAGGCAAGTTTCACAACAACAAGCATAGGCAAGTTTCACAACAACAAGCAAAGGCAAGTTTCACAACAACCAGCAAAGGCAAGTTTCACAATAACAAGTAAAGGCAAGTTTCACAACAACTCAAAGTACTTTCATTTTATGCCAAAGTCCGGGTTTTTAACCCCAAAGTACTACATACGTTAAGTTCTTTTAAAAGAGATCCATTACTTTTATAAAAGTCACCCGATACCCGTAGTATTAGAATGACCAACCCACATTCCCTTTTCAAAATCAAGTAACAACATTCTTTTTCCTAAGTTCCAGTTTGCCTAGTTTCAATTACTCAAGCTTCTCATTTTCAAATGGTTTCATAGTTTCCAACTTAATCACTTGATTCCTTTTTAGAACAATTGAGTAATATATGTCTCACGTGAGAGTAGGTTATTCTTGTTTACAACATTCTTATTACAATGACCATGATCTAGAAAATGTATATCATTTTGTCTCATCTTAGTTTCTATGCAGATGGAGGTTTCTACTGGGTTTTAATACAATTCATCATTATTCAATACATTTTCCTTTATTAACGCTTACAAATGGTGCTGTCGATACACATTCTGATTTCCGAAATCAGTAAAACATTATCCCTTTAAATAAAACCAAGTACTCATTACTCACGAATGAGGTTTCACACAAACATTCACATTAAAACAAATAAGTTAAGTCTCTTATAAGGTCAAGTCTCTTAACTTCTAACATCAGTAAACCATTTTCTTTACCTCTCTTAAGACATTATACCTAACTCCCCATAAAGCTAGTATAACTCTTTTTAAAACCTTTTAAAACCAAGTGTTACTCTCCCTTCAAAACGATTTATAAATCTTTTGAAATACATCAAGTTCTTTATTATAACTAGCCAGTTATAATTCACATCAGTTACCTTTTAAAACCACAAAGTATTTTCTTACCTACATAAAGCTGTTATAACCAACTTCCCATAAAGCCGTTATAACACTTTATGTTTTAAGAACAATCAACACAGTTAACACATGTACGTCTACCGTACTACATAGTTCACACATATCATGCTAGAAGAGATAGGAAGAGGTTCACATACCTCGCGACGATTATCGACAATAAGCAAAAAGCTCCAAGTACTACAACCTTGCTAGCCCTTTCCACTCCTCGAGTAGAATACGCTACTCTTAGTACTTTCACCTATAAAGGTCACAAACGTCTATTAACCCCAAAACACAAGTTCTATCTTTCTACGTAAAATTCAAAGACTCCCGCAACAAACAGAAATCTCCTCGCTTTATCGAGGTCGGCTACCAAGCCAACCAGTGGGGTTAACACGCCTAACCGACGCTGCACAATTCTACTACACAGTAATGTTACATAAGTCTCGTAATACAGCCCTAGGTAATTACTGATCGATTCTTCTTTATTATCCTTCATGTGATTACTGTTCAATTCTTTATTCTTGAGCTTAAGTCAAAAGACATTGCCACAATACTAAGTTCATTCTATATATAGTATACAACAACTATATATTCAACACTTATGTAATTTCCAATTACAATAGAAGGACGAGAGTGTTTACCTCGATAAGCCCAAAATTATCCCAGTATACAGTCGATCCTGCGCAACGCGTAGCTCCTACTCCGTGCGCTCCCAACACCCCGTAGAAGTTCTCACCAACTTCGACTGACAACTGCAACAACGGGTGAAGATTTCCTGAGGGTTTCGAGTTTGTGGCTAAGGGAAGTATAATCGTCTTTTCCGGCTTTTGTATAAGTGTAACCTTGGGAATACTACAAGGGATTTGGGCCAAGGTAGTTGCACATGACAACAACACGAGGAGAGAATTTCTATACCACAACAAGGGGTATTATACGAAAACAACTAGGCTAGGGGGGGGGTACCCCACGGCTAGACACCACTAGAGGGGGGGGTGTACCCCTCGGCTAAGGGGGAGGGGGAGGCTCTCGGCTAGCTCACAAGAGAGGGGGAGAGGAGCTCTTGGACGAGAGTCTACAAGAGGGAGGGGAAGGGATTTATCACTTAGAACAATTTGTGGATGAAGAAAGCCTTCACTTAGAGGGGTATTTATAGGTCAAGCCATGGCCAACCAATGGCCAAGATCTTGCCAAGTGCATAGCAAGTGTAGGGCTAGATTTCAACCATGTGGACCTTATCCATCTACCACACAACTTGCACAAAATATCCTACCAACTAAAGTGGTCCAAATCGTCCAAGTCAAGCCATGGTTGCCGTCCAAGCCTTCCAATGTGAGGGTGACACTTGTCACCCTCCCGTTGGTCCAAAATGTTTCGTCTCTCGGAAAAATCCGCAAAAATTATAAATGACATAGCCGGAATTTTCCCAACAAAAGCTGTGGAAACGTTTCGTCGAAAAACGACTCTAATCGGGTGTTGTGTACAAATTTCGAAACTTGCCTAACTTAAGGCTCAAATTTTCTACGTACGTCCCCGCGCATACTCAAAATACGGGTATAACATTCTTCCTTAGAAACATTCGTCCGAATGTTCCTTCTCAAGTCTCAACACAAACACGCGCCAAGATAGTCTTCATCGCTATACGTTTAAAACAATCATGCCACACCTGGCCATGAAATAACAAATGCACAAAATGCGAAATCCCAAGTCCACGAGGCATCACCTCTGTTATCACAAAAGTTCCCACCAAGGTCTAAAATATACGCCCTCTGCACCTTCATTTCACAAAAGAAACAATCACACTCGTTCACTTCTCCCTACCTGCTGCACTGTTCGAACACTCGAACTCTTCCCAGTACACGCACCACACTTCAGTCAATGCTTCTGTTTCCAACCCTTGGAGTCACCACCTCCAAACTTGGTCATCTTACTAACCTCGATTTCCTCTAAGGCCATTCTCGGCCTTCACGAACTGATTCTGGTCGAACGTATCCACGAACTCATCGATGGTCATCTAAACTGGCCTAGCACCCTCGTGACCGCCACCCGGCGACCACCCGAGCTGACCTTCCTCGAACGGACGCGGTTGGCCCGCAACATGGCCCCAACCCGACCCACTGTAGCGCCAACTTCCGCTCATCGACACGGAACACATCATGGAAGCTACCACTTCCATCTCACACTAACCAGATTTCTAAATCACATTTTAGCACAAAGCTATCCAAACATAACACTTAACACATCATTAACATCAATACGTACAAGTATCTACAGGGTTAAGGATATACCTGAAACTAGGCGGTTCAAGGACCGCTAAAATCGAACTTCCACCGCGACCTCTACCGTGGCCCGCAATCGCTTCTAGTAGTCAGTGCTATCCTACCGCGCTACCCGGTCGGACGGTCTCGTCATATGGCCCCGTTGGCCGCAAGAATAACAAGCTCCTTGGTACTACGACACTCCCGAAATGCGGTCTACTACATCGACCACACCGAGGTAGGGGTGATCAGATCCGCCAACACCCCTACTCCCCGAACATTCCGAAACACAGGAGCCACGACCGCCTCGAATATCCTGGTCCCGGCGTCGCGGAGGACCACTCGCAATGGCGGAGGTACATAACTAGTTCGCCGAGGCGGTCCGCCTCGAAGTCGCTAAAATATCCATTGCCTTGGCCTTCTTCGCCGAAAGCGGTCCACCTGCCGATCTTCGCGCCTCGCACTCAAGTGCATGAGCACGAATGCGGGCAATGTCCATGCCCTGAAGAGAAACACCGAACAACTCTGCTAGGTAATCATCGAGCCCTGTAACATATCGGTGCACTCGATCCTCTATACTAGCTACTAATGCGGGAAAATACCGTGCCAATGAGTCGAACTCCACATTGTACTCCCGAATCAGACGCCGCTCGCCTCAACATCAAAAATCTGTTTACCCGAGCCTCCTCATCCGCGAGGCAAGAAATGTGCCGGAAGGCCCTCAAAACTTCGTCCCAAACGGTGGAAGTGCATTCTCTCCCGACAGCTCGCACGATTCAAACCACGATCATGCGGTATCACGCGGCCGACGCGAACCTAGACCACCGACTCGGTCTCCGGCCTTGATCACCCGCGATGATCTCTTCAGAATCGACGGATGAACTCCTGCGGATCATCCTCCGGCCTCGACCAGAAAACTCAAAGCGGCTACAACTAAGGAAATCCGTAGCCTCAAATCGTCGCCTCGTGCACTACAGCCGCTGAATCGAACCGCCGCTGGCCCACTTATCCTCATATCTCGCCACAACTCGCCAATAATCGCCATCTCCTTGTGACCCATCTCCCGCCTGCATCGCGGACTGAGGCTCGTATCAGAGTCTCAGCAGCCCACCGCTGCGCTCTAAACTCGCTGGCCGGGCGGCGCGCAAAACTCGCCGTCAAGCACTACCTCAGTCTCGGCGCTCGCGCTCGCATTCTCTCAATCCCACTAGCAGCCTCCTCGCTTTGCCCTTCTCGGGCCTGGTTGCCTTCGCAGGCATAATCGTAAAAACGAAACACGCCGAGGGTCCAACTTACAACACGCCTCTAAGGCACGATCTCGAATGAGAAGAATGGAAACCAATCCTAAATGTCCTATAGCCTCTCGATTATAGATGGTGCACAACACACCGATAATCAAGACTTACTAGACACGGTCTGTAGACACTTTCCGAGGACTAATCGCTCGATACCACTTTGTCACGCCCGATTCCGGCCCGTGGATCGTGCCTTACCGCACCCTAGTGATACAACATCGAGAAAACCAAATAAAAATAAAACACGAGTCATGAAACAAGAGATATAATAAATAAACAAAGCAACCAAAACAGCTTGCCTTCAAGATATACATAACAACCCGAACAGTTATCTTTTTACAAACCCCGCCACAACAAAGGCTGCACTCTAAGATTTACAACAACTATGACGGACAGGGTTCGCCATACCACGAATGTACAAGAACCTACAACTCAGTGGAAACATATCAAAGATAAGCCTCGAAGGAACGGAGCTTTCCAACACGCCGAAATGAGATCCTAAGCGGGGATCCACGATCGATGTACCTCTACCGCGGCATGAACGCACTTCAAGGGCGAGGTCAAGACAACAGTACCAAGGCATGTGAAATCACAACATCAGAATGAAATCATAATAGCTTAAAAAGCGGAGACATGTATGATAACCAACATACAAGACGCAACATAAAGCGATAAGTCGTGGACTCACGCCTCAAAGTCACCACTCAAATATAACTATGGATCTCACGCCCACAACATCCATCATGTTCGCATCATGGCGCATGCCGGAATCAGATCGGTGTAGACATATCCATGATGCAACACACAATAAGCGCCGCACGGCCACATGCCCGGACATCGTGACGGTAGACATGCCCATGTAACCTCAATAACAATATATCGGTGGTCAACCCCGCCGCATGGCCACATGCCCCGAATCAGACGGCGTAGACACGTCCATGTTGCGAATAACCATATATCGGTAATCAACCCCGCCGCACGGCCGCACGCTTAATACATCGTGACGGCAGATACGTCCATGTGACATCAACAACAAGACAAGAATCAAAATGGAAACATACCCGTGGAATTCTCCATCACCGCCAAAGACGTCCAAGTAAGTTCTCAACAAGTCAACCGCCTCTATCGAGAGACGCAGAATACGTAAATACCACACTTGCACAACAAAGGCTATCATCACAAGCATAGGCAAGTTTCAAAACAACAAGCATAGGCAAGTTTCACAACAACAAGCAAAGGCAAGTTTCACAACAACCATCAAAGGCAAGTTTCACAATAACAAGTAAAGGCAAGTTTCACAACAACTCAAAGTACTTTCATTTTATGCCAAAGTCCGGGTTTTTAACCCCAAAGTACTACATACGTTAAGTTCTTTTAAAAGAGATCCATTACTGTTATAAAAGTCACCCGATACGTAGTATTAGAATGACCAACCCACATTCCCTTTTCAAAATCAAGTAACAACATTCTTTTCCTAAGTTCGGTTGCCTAGTTTCAATTACTCAAGCTTCTCATTTTCAAATGGTTTCATAGTTTCCAACTTAATCACTTGATTCCTTTTTAGAACAATTGAGTAATATATGTCTCACGTGAGAGTAGGTTATTCTTGTTTACAACATTCTTATTACAAAGAAATTATGATCTAGAAAATGTATATCATTTTGTCTCATCTTAGTTTCTATGCAGATGGAGGTTTCTACTGGTTTTAATACAATTCATCATTATTCAATACATTTTCCTTTATTAACGCTACAGTGGTCTGTCGATACACATTCTGATTTCCGAAATCAGTAAAACATTATCCCTTTAAATAAAACCAAGTACTCATTACTCACGAATGAGGTTTCACACAAACATTCACATTAAAACAAATAAGTTAAGTCTCTTATAAGGTCAAGTCTCTTAACTTCTAACATCAGTAAACCATTTTCTTTACCTCTCTTAAGACATTATACCTAACTCCCCATAAAGCTAGTATAACTCTTTTTAAAACCTTTTAAAACCAAGTGTTACTCTCCCTTCCAAAACGATTTATAAATCTTTTGAAATACATCAAGTTCTTTATTATAACTAGCCAGTTATAATTCACATCAGTTACCTTTTAAAACCACAAAGTATTTTCTTACCTACATAAAGTTGTTATAACCAACTTCCCATAAAGCCGTTATAACACTTTATGTTTTAAGAACAATCAACACAGATTAACACGTGTACGTCACCGCACTACATAGTTCACACATATCATGCTAGAAGAGATAGGAAGAGGTTCACATACCTCGCGACGATTATCGACAATAAGCAAAGCTCCAAGTACTACAACCTTGCTAGCCCTTTCCACTCCTCGAGTAGAATACGCTACTCTTAGTACTTTCACCTATAAAGGTCACAAACGTCTATTAACCCCAAAACACAAGTTCTATCTTTCTACGTAAAATTCAAAGACCTCCCCGCAACAACAGAAATCTCCTCCTTTATCGGTGGCTACCAAGCCAACCGTGGGGTTAACACGCCTAACCGACGCTGCATAATTCTACTACACAAGAATGTTACATAAGTCTCTAATTTATGTCTAGGTAATTACAGATTCTTCTCTTTATTATCCTTCATGTGATTACTGCTCAATTCTTTATTCTTCAGCTTAAGTCAAAAGACATTGCCACAATACTAAGTTCAGTTCTATATATAGTATACAACAACTATATATTCAACACTTATGTAATTTCCAATTACAATAGAAGGATGAGTGTTTACCTCGATAAGCCCAAAATTATCCAAGTATAAAGTCGATCCCGAGCAACGCTAGCTCCTACTCCGAGCGCTCCAAACAACCCTTAGAAGTTCTAACCAACTTCTACTTACAACTTCAACAACGGGTGAAGATTTCCTTAGGTTTCGTTTTTGTGGCTAAAGGAAGTATAATCGTATTTTCTGGCTTTTGTATAAGTGTAACCTTGGGAATACTACAAGGTATTTGGGCCAAGGTATTTGGACATTACAACAACACTGAGAGTATTTCTATACCACAACAAGGGTATTATACGAAAACAACTAGGCTAGGGGTACCCCACTGGCCAGACACCACTAGAGGGGTGTACCCCGGCTAAGGAGGGGAGGCTCTCGCTAGCTCACAAGAGAGGGGAGAGGAGCTCTTGGACGAGAGTCTACAAGAGGGAGGGAAGGGATTTATCACTTAGAACAATTTGTGGATGAAGAAAGCCTTCACTTAGAGGGTATTTATAGGTCAAGCCATGGCCAACCAATGGCCAAGATCTTGCCAAGTGCATAGCAAGTGTAGGGCTAGATTTCAACCATGTGGACCTTATCCATCTACCACACAACTTGCACAAAATATCCTACCAACTAAAGTGGTCCAAATCGTCCAAGTCAAGCCATGGTTGCCGTCGAGCCTTCCAATGTGAGGTGACACTTGTCACCCTCCGGTTGGTCCAAAATTTTTCGTCTCTGAAAAATCCGCAAAAATTATAAATGACATAGCCGAATTTTCCCAACAAAAGTCGTGGAAACGCTTTTAAAAACGACTCTAATCGGGTGTTGTGTACAAATTTGAAACTTGCCTAACTTAAGGCTCAAATTTTCTACGACGTCCCCACGCATACTCTGAAAATACGGTATAACATTCATGTACTGATTTACGCTTCACATACTTGGTACCACAGATCGACTCCTTCGGGCCGTTCATGCCGCAGTAAGTACATCGTTGTCGATCCGCTCTTAGGATCACCTTTCAACAGACCGAAGCTCCGTTCCTTGGAGGCTTATCTTTTGTATGTGTTCCCGAGTTGTAGGTTCTTGTACATTCAGGTATGGCGGGCCCTGTCCGTCATAGTTGTTGTAAATCTTAGAGGTCTCAGAGTGCAGCAAGGTGGTTTTGTAAAAAGGATTAAACTGTTCGTTTTGAAAGAGTTGTTTATATATATTTTATTGGGAGGTAACCGTTTGGTTGGCCTGGTTTATTATCTTGTCTCATGTTCATGTTTAAGTTTTTATTTCCATTGGTTTTCTCGATGTAGTATCACTAGGTGCCGGGTAAGGCACGATCACGGCCCGGATCGGTCGTGACAAAGGATTTCTTCATCCTCAAATGACTTCTAAGTCTTAAAAATCCCTCCCTCCCTTGTAGTGAAATTCTCGCCCAAGTCCTCCCCCTCCCCCTTTGAGAAGCCTTGGCCGAAACCCCCCCTCCCCTACCTTGAGTTGTTCTCGTGAAATACACCCCCCCCCTTTGGTAGAAAAGTATTCTCCAAGTATTGTTACTATTCCCAAATACCTTGTAGTATTCCAAGGTTACCCCTATACTAAAAGCCCAGAAATACTATTATACTTCCTTTAGTCACTAAACGAAACCCTAAGGAAAATCTTCATAGTCGGTTGAAGTGTTAAGTAGAAGTTGTGTAGAACTTCTAAGGGTTTCTTGGAGCGAATTGGAGCGTACAAAATAGGAGCTAAACCTTGCTCAGGATCGACTTTTAAACTTGGATAATTTTGGGCTTATCGAGGTAAATACTCTTGTCCTTCTATTGTAATTGGAAATTACATACTATAGTAGTATAGGAATGAGTATAAGATATATAGAAGGATGGTATAAGAGAAGAGAATTGAATTGAAATCACATCAGAAGAATATTAAAGAAGAAGACTGAACTGTACTTACATAGGACTGTATTTACAGTAGACTTGTGTAGTTGTCGGGTAGGGAAGTGCTGCCCAATTTTCCGTAAAATAAGGAATCTGTATCTAGAATTATTCTGCAGAGTAGTCTAGACGTTGATAGACTTATATGACCGTTATAGGTTGAAGTACTGCAAGTAGCGTATTCTACTCGAAGGGTGGAAAAGGCTAGCAGGATTACAATACTTTGGAGCTATTTGCTAATTGTCGGTAATCGTCGCGAGGTATGTGATTCTTCCTATCCTCTTGAGCATGATATTTTAAAAGAATATATATAGTACGGTAGACGTACGTGTGTTAACAGAACGTGGTTTTACTTCGATGTCTTTTGGCTTGAGTTTTATATAATAAAGAATCTTGAAGTGTTTCAAAAGAATTAAGAATCGTTTTTGAAAGAAGAGTAATACTTAGTTTTGAAAGCTTAAGAGTTATACTAGCTTTATGGGAAGTTAGGTATAACGTCTTAAGAGAGATAAAAAGAATGGTTTATTGATTTTAGAAGTTAAGAGACTTGATCTTAAAAGATAAGGGACTTGACTTAATTTGAATCGATATGAATTTTGTTAAAAAGTGTGAAACCTCATTCGTGAGTAATGAGTACTTGGTTTTTAAAGAATAATGTTTTACTGATTTCGGAAATGAGAATAAGTATCGAACGAACCACTGCAGCGGTAATAAAGGAAAATGTATTGACAAATAAGTAATTATATTAAAACCAGTAGAAACCTCCATCTGCATAGAAGCTAAGATAAGACAAATTTGTATTACATTTCCTAGACCATGGCTGCTTTAGTAAGATTGTTATAAACAAGAATAACCTACTCACACATAAGGCATATGTTACTCAAATTGTTTTAAAAGACAATTACGTTAATAAGTGATTAAGACTATGAACTATGAAATCTTTCGAAAATAAGAGACGTGAATAATTGAAATTAGGCAAACTTGAACTTTGGAAAAGAATGTTGTTACTTGATTTTAAAAAGGAAAGTATGGAAGTTGTTTTGGTCTACTTAAAATGTTAGTCACTCTATTTGTCACGACCCGATCCCGGGCCCGTGACTGGTGCCTTACCCCGGGCACCCTAGTGATACAACATCAGAGAAAATCAGCGGAAATAAAGTTTAAACAGGAAACAAGAGACAACATAAGAAAACAGGCCAACCAAACGGTTACCTTCATGTATATACATATAACTGAACAGTTAAAATCCTTTACAACCCCGCCACAACAAGATTACTGCACTTAAGAATGTAACAACAACTATGACGGGACAGGGCCCCGCCATACCCCTGAATGTAAAAGTATCTACAATGACAGGGGCTATACCAAAAAGATAAGCCTCCGGAGAAACAGAGCTTCCCAAACGCTGAACTGCGATCCTATGAGCGAGGATCAACAACAGGTGTACCTCTACCTGCGGCATGAACGCAGCCCCCCGAAGGAGGTCAGTACACAGGTACCAAGTATGTGAAACTGAAAATACTGTAATGAAATCACATTTCATCATTTTATAAAACCATTTCGAAATAAGTAAACAGTTATGTCAAGTAAGGGGACGCATGTCCCCAGAATAATCACTCACACATAACTATGGTCTCACGCCCATAATATCACTCATGCCCGTAGAACTCATTCCTCACTGCCGGCAGTACATGATGTAAAACAACACCCATATGTGAACCTGAACACTAGATCCTCGCGTCGTCAAACCGACGCCAAGTAGAATCGCCTATACCGCCTAAAAGCTAGTCATAAAACTTCACGGGCAAGGTACGTAAGCTAATTACCAGATCCAAACGCTAGCCACGCAACTGGCCGAGGCAAGTACCAAAGCTAACGTACCCTAGCCAACCGTATCACCGAGGCAAGTATCTCGTTATCTACCAAAGACTGCGATACACGAAATGACCAGGACAAGTATCTAAAGTGTGCAGAACCACATGTACAAATCAAGCCCGTGATTGTTCGTCACCGCGCAAGCTTCATGGATTAGCGGTCCATGGACAAATAACAAAACCTCACAATGACCGCATGCCCAAGATCTTACCTCGGAAAGCATGGCCATGAAACCATCCTATCGACGTGCCCGTGGAACATCCATCGCACAAGATGTCCAAAGGAATAACAAGATAATACTCAAAGTGGACGCATACTCGTGGAAAATCCAACGCGTCAGTATGTCCAAAAGAAATAACCAGATAATACTCAATAGTGGACGATACTCGTGGAAAATCCAACGCCACAAGATGTCCAACAATCAATCGATAACCGGTCCTCCCGAGAGACACCAGAGTACGTAATCACAACACTTGCACAACAAGGCTATCACAACAAGCATAGGCAAGTTTAATGTACTTTCATTTTATATCAACAATCCGAAATACTACATACTTTCATTCTTTCAAAAAGATCTCTTGTTACGCAAAAGCCACACGATACTAATACTCGTAGTATATAAAGAAAACACATTTTACTTTTAAAACCAAATTACTTCACCTTCGTAAAAATCTTTACAAGGCTTTTAAAATCAAGTACTCTATACTTTTTAAACCAAGTGCTTTTCTTTTAGAACAACATCAAGTATACTCTTTTAAAACCCAACTAACTTACTCTTTTCAAAACAAGTAACCTATACTTAAATCAAGTTACTTCTCCTTTTCCGAAAACAAGTCGTTATAAGTCAAGTCTCTTATCTTTCAAGATCAAGTCTCTTAACTTTCAAAATCAAGTCGTTTTACTGTCAAAACCAAATCTTTCTTTTATCTTCATAAAGTCGTTATAACTAACTTCCCATAAAGCCATTATAACACTTTATGTTTTAAACAAACAAAATTCATTTCACACACGTACGTCTACCGTACTATATAGTTCACAACAATCATGCTCAAGAGTATAGGAAGAATCACATACCTTTTTAGCTTAAACCACAAGCCAAGTCAAGTATGCCGCGCGTAGAAGATCCACCTATAATAACCACAATACATCTATCAACTTCTAGCTCTGTTCATAGAATATTCTAAATACAAGATTCCTTATTCTACGTAAAATTCGCAAAGACCTCTCCCGCCCGCTATCTCATAAAACTCCTCCTATCAAGGCCCGCACTGTGCCAACAACTCCTGTGGACTACACGTCTAACCGGACGTGTTCAATTCTGCTTCACAATAATACTACACAAGTCTACTGTAAGTACAGTCCAATGTAAATACAGTTCAATCCTTACCAATATTCATTCTATATATAGTATACTCAACTATACATTACTAAAATATGTAATATCCAATTACAATAGGGGGACATAGATCATTACCTCGATAAGCCCAAAATTATCCAAGATTATAAGTCGATCCTGAGCAACGTTTAGCTCCAACTCCTTACGCTCCAACCCGCTCCAAGCGACCCTTAGAAGTTTCCAACAACTTCTCTAAATACTTCAACCAAGCTAGGAAGATTTTTCTAGGGTTTCACTTTACGGCTATTGGAATAAAGTAGTATTTCCGGGCTCCTAGTATTGAAATAACTTTGGAATACTACTAGGGATACTAGGCCAAGGTATTTGGGATTATACAACAATACACCAAGTATTTTCTACACAAGAGGGGGGAGGGACGAAAACTCACTAAAGGGAGGGAGTATTTTTGGCTTTGGAAAGTCTTCAAGTGTGGATGAAATACTCTTCAACCTAAGGGGGTATTTATAGAGAATTCAAGGTTTAAGATCTTAGCAAGTGTATGGTCAAGATTGGGCCATGTGTGTGTGGGTCCCACCACACCACATGGCCAACGAAAACAAGGGCCAAGTGGCTTGCCACTTGTAAGGCCATTTCGGCCAAGGGACAAGTGGCTAGACACATTCCTCCAAATCGCCAAGGTGCCACATGGGGTGACACGTGTCGCCTCGACTCGCCCAAAATATTTCGTCTTCAAAATATCCAAAATACCAAAATCTCAAAAACAAAGCGGGCCCACAAAACCAGAATTTCTCCCGTGGGCCCCACGTGACCATTTCCGAAAATAAAATCTCATAATTCTAATATAATCCGAGAAGTCCAAATACCAAATCTGGGAATCCAATTCCCATTAACGAACCTTTTTCCTTCACAAAAACCGGAAACTTTTCCGTCGAAAAATCACATATTTCTTTCTTTCCAAAATTACTGTTGTATTCTCGTACGTACGTCCTCACATACATACCCTGGAACTACGGGGTATAACACTATTTTAATACTACGGGTATCGGGTGACCTTTGTAAATGGAATAAATCTTTTAAAAAGAATTTAACGTACGTAGTACTTTGGGGTTAAAACCTGGACTTTGGCATAAAATGAAAGTACCGTGAGTTGTGTGTAACTTGCCTATGTTTGCGTGTGATAGCCTTGTTATGCAAGTATTGTATTTCTATACCACCGCGTCTCTCAATGGAGGGTCGGCTGATCTGTTATGATTTTACTTGACGCACGGCAGCGTGATGAGATTCCACGCGCGCCTCGCTGATAGCGTTATTCCATGGACTAGCTCTCCATGAGGTTTTACTGATTCGGCCTTGGTATCTGGTGGTTGGCTTTCGTACTTGCCCCGTATCGTGGCTGATTCGGCCTTGGTACCTGGTAGTTAGCCTTCGCACTTGCCCCATTCAGTTTAGTGGTGAAGTCTCGTGATACGGCCTTGGTAACTGGTAGTTAGCCCTCGTACTTGCCCCGGTCAGCTACGTGACACGGCTTTGGTATCTGGTAGTTGACTTCGCATTTGCCCCGTGACGCCCGTGGCGAAGTCTCGTGATCTGGCCTTGGTATCCGGTAGTTAGCCTCAGATTGCCGGCCACCACGTGACACGGCTGGTATCCGTAGTTGGCTTCGTACGCCCCGTGACGCCTTCGTGGTTTGGTTGTATAGTATTGTTAGTACGGCTTTGGTATCTGGTAGTTGGCTTTCGTACTTGCCGGCCGATTGATGATGAGGCTTTGGTATCTGGTAGTTAGCCTTAGTACTTGCCCCGCGGTTTATGACTCAGTGGGACACGTGTTTATGTGTACTCCTTGGTGTTATTATATCATGATCGCGGTGAGGAAGGTATTCCACGCATGATCGATGTTGAGGGCGTGAGACCCATAGTTATATTTGAGTGATGACTTTGAGGGCGTGAGTCCCTGACTTACGTGACTGCTTATTTATTGTGGATTGTAGTTTGGTTATCATACATGTCTCCTGCTTTATATAGACTACTATGATTTCATTCTGATATTTTCTTTCACATACTTGGTACTGTTATCGACCTCCTTCGGGGCCGCGTTCATGCCGCAGTAGGTACACCGATTGTTGATCCTCGCCATAGGATCACGTCAACAGATTGGAAGCTCCGTTTCTCCGAGGCTTATCTTTTGGTATAGTCCTCACATCGTAGGTACTTGTACATTCAGGGGTATGGCGGGGCCCTGTCCCGTCATGTTGTATAAAACTCTTAGAGGTCTGTAGTACTGTTGTGGGCAGGGTTTGTAAGGATGTAACTGTTCAATTTTTTTTATTATATATATGTCGAAGGGCAAATTTTTCTCAGATAAATTGTTTCTCTCTTCATATTGTTTCATGTCTTGTTTTATATTTCGCTGGTTACTCTGATGTATGTCTACTTGGGTGCCCGGGTAAGGCACGACCACGCCCGGTTCGGGTCGTGACAAAAGTGGTATCAGAGCAGTTAATCCTCGGAAAGTGTCTACAGACCGTGTCTAGTAGAGTCTTGATTATCGATGTGTTGTGCACCACGTCTATAATCATGAGGCTGCAGGACATTTAGGATTGATTTCCATTCTTCTCATTCTGAGATCATGCCTTAGAGCTGTGTTATAAGTTGGACCCCTCTGACGTATTTCGTTTTTACCAGTTATGCCTCCGCGCAAGGCAACCCGGGCCCAGATGGGCAAGGCAGCCGAGGAAGCTGCTAGTAGGATACAGAGGAGTACGAGGGCGCAGACGCCGCCAGCCCCAGTAGAGTTTAGAGCCGCAGCAGTGGCTGCTGAGACCACAGTACCTCAGCCTGGAGAAGAGGAGATGGGTTACAAGGAGATGGCCCAGTTATTGGCCAGGATAGTGGCAAGGCACGAGGATAAGCTGGACGATGATTCAGACTTAGTACCCGTAGTTCACCCGAGAGCGGATAGTTTGAGACTGCGGGACTTTCTGAGTTGCAGCCCGCCAGTGTTTTATGGATCGAGGCCTGAGGATGATCCGCAAGAGTTCATCCGACAGTTACAGCGGATCATGAGAGTGATCAAGGCTTCGGAGACCGAGTCAGTGGTCTTAGGTTCACATCGGCTGCGTGATACCGCGATGATCGGTTTGATTCATGGAGCTGTCCCGGGGAGCATGCGCCCGGCTATTCGGGGACGAGTTCTCGCAGCATTTCTCGCCACTTCTTGCCTCCGCAGATGGCGAGGGTGCGGGCCGACGATTTTTGATATTGAGGCGGGGCGCGACGTTCGGGAGTACAATGTGGAGTTTGGCTCACTAGCTCGCACGTCCGCGTTAGTAGGCGACATGGGGACAGAGTGCACCGCCACGCCACCGGCTTGATGACTACTTGGCGAGGCTTGTTCGGTGTAGCTCTTCACCGCATGGACATTGCCCGCATGCGCAGCTTATGCACTGGGTGTGAGGAGCGGAGAGGTCGGCGGAATGACCAGATCAGCGAAGAGGCGGTGACAGCAGGTCTTTTGGCGACTTTCGAGGCGGACCGCCAAGAATAGACTAGTTATGTACTCCGCCAAGATGAGTGGTCCTCCACGATCTTGGACATTCGGGATATTCGGGAGCAGTCGTGGCTCCTGTGTTTCATATTTTCAGGGGAGTAGGAGTGCTCGCCGGATGAGGCCACCCTTGTCTCAGTGTGGCCGTTGTGGAAAAATTCATAAGGGTGAGTGTCGTACTAATTTGGGAGATTGTTATGCTTGCGGCCAACAGGGCCATTTGGCGAGAGACTGTCCGACCAGAGGTAGCACTGGTGGGATAGCACAGACTACGAGATCAGTTGCGGGTTCTTCACCTTCCATAGCTAGGCAGGATGTTCATACACCGGCAGGCCACGGCAGAGGTCGCGGTGGAAGTTCCCAGTTTTAGCGGTCCTTTGAACCGCCTATTTTTCAGGTATATCCTTAACCCTCTAGAGATTAGCATGCGTGATACGATGATTATATGTTGAGTACTTTGTACAGATAGTGTTGTGTATATTGTGGTTTAGAGACATGGTTAGTTGAAAGGATAAGTATGGGGACAGGGAAGGTATGAACCTTAGAATATTACACGTTGAGACCTTAGATGTAAGGCCGTCTTGAGTAAAATATTTATGTTTATGTTGACCTTTATCGGAGTGCAAATGTATTCTGGGATAATTCCATGGGTTGTGTAACATGAAAGTGGTAGCTTTCAGGACTTGAATAGGTAAGATTGTTCCGGATCGGGGAACAAGAGTTTGGCGCGATTATGGGTCGGGTTGAGGACCATTCGCGGGTCGACCCGCAGCCCGGTTTGGGGTGGGGTCAGTTCGAGGTGGTCCCGCCAGGTGGTAGGGTCACGAGGGTGCTAGGCCCAAGTTTAGATGACCGTTGTATGAGTTCGTGGATATGTTCGACCAGAATCGGATCGTGAAGGCCGGGAATGGCCTTAAAGGAGATTGAGGCTAGTAAGATGACCAAGTTTGGAAGTAGTAACTCCAGAGATTTTGGAAACTGAAGTGATGACTGAAGTATGGTACGTATACTAGAAGAGTTCAAGTGTTCTAGAAGAGTACGACGAGTAAGGAAAGAAGTGAACATGTGCTGAGAGAATAGAAATGATCATTACTTTTGTGAAGTAAAGGTGCGAAGGGAATATCTTTTAGACCTTGGGTGGGAGCTTTTGTAATGCTAGAGGTGATTTCTCGTGGACTTGGGTTTAAGTATTTGCGCGTGTGTTATTTTGTGGCCATGTGTGGCATTTGCAAAAGTTAAGAGGAACTTTATCGTTATCTGTCTTGAGAAGGAACATTCGGGACAAATGTTTTTAAGGAGGGGAGAATGTTATACCCCGTATTTCCAGAGTATGTACGTGAGGGCGTATGTACAAAAGTTTTAGCCTTAAGTAGGCATAAGGGACGAAATTTGTGCACAACTAGCGAAAAGAATCGTTTTCCGACGAAACGTTTTTCGGACTTTGCGAAGGGAAAATTACGGTTGCAACATTTATAATTTTTGCGGATTTTTCCGAGAGATGAAATATTTTGGACCAACGAGAGGGCGACAAGTGTCACCCTCAAGTGGGCGGAAATGTTGGACGAAACATGGCACGTTTTTGGCCTTTATTTTTGGTCAAGGAGTTGGTAGGATATTTTGTGATATTTTGTGTAGTAGATGAGCAAGTGGGACCCACTCAACACTTGTCCAAATCTTCACCCTCCACTTGCCCACCACTT
Source organism: Przewalskia tangutica (assembly GCA_029844215.1). Taxonomy (NCBI): domain Eukaryota; kingdom Viridiplantae; phylum Streptophyta; class Magnoliopsida; order Solanales; family Solanaceae; genus Przewalskia; species Przewalskia tangutica. The sequence continues at coordinate 73,739,912 of CM056723.1, read as the reverse complement.
GTCTTAATCTTGGCCATTGAAGGCCCTATAAATACCCCCCTTAGTTGAAGGATTTCTTCATCCCTCAAATGACTTCTAAGTCTTAAACATCCCTCCTCCTTGTAGTGAAATTCTCGTCCAAGTCCTCCTCCCCTTTGAAAAGCCTTGGCTGAAACCCCCCCTACCGTGAGTTGTTCTCGTGAAATACACCCCCCCTTTGGTAGAAAAGTATTCTCCAAGTATTGTTACTATTCCCAAATACCTTGGCCCAAATACCTTGTAGTATTCCAAGGTTACCCCTATACTAAAAGCCCAGAAATACTATTATACTTCCTTTAGTCACTAAACGAAACCCTAAGGAAAATCTTCATAGTCGGTTGAAGTGTTAAGTAGAAGTTGTGTAGAACTTCTAAGGGTTTCTTGGAGCGAATTGGAGCGTACAGAATAGGAGCTAAACCTTGCTCAGGATCGACTTTTAAACTTGGATAATTTTGGGCTTATCGAGGTAAATACTCTTGTCCTTCTATTGTAATTGGAAATTACATACTATAGTAGTATAGGAATGAGTATAAGATATATAGAAGGATGGTAGGAGAGAAGAGAATTGAATTGAAATCACATCAGAAGAATATTAAAGAAGAAGACTGAACTGTACTTACATAGGACTGTATTTACAGTAGACTTGTGTAGTTGTCGGGTAGGGAAGTGCTGCCCAATTTTCCGTAAAATAAGGAATCTGTATCTAGAATTATTCTGCAGAGTAGTCTAGACGTTGATAGACTTATATGACCGTTATAGGTTGAAGTACTGCAAGTAGCGTATTCTACTCGAATGGTGGAAAAGGCTAGCAGGATTACAATACTTTGGAGCTATTTGCTAATTGTCGGTAATCGTCGCGAGGTATGTGATTCTTCCTATCCTCTTGAGCATGATATTTTAAAAGAATATATATAGTACGGTGAGCGTCGTGTGTTAACGTGGTTTTACTTCGATGTCTTTTGGCTTGAGTTTTATATAATAAAGAATCTTGAAGTGTTTCAAAAGAATTAAGAATCATTTTTGAAAGAAGAGTAATACTTAGTTTTGAAAGCTTAAGAGTTATACTAGCTTTATGGGAAGTTAGGTATAACGTCTTAAGAGAGATAAAAAGAATGGTTTATTGATTTTAGAAGTTAAGAGACTTGATCTTAAAAGATAAGGGACTTGACTTAATTTGAATCGATATGAATTTTGTTAAAAAGTGTGAAACCTCATTCGTGAGTAATGAGTACTTGGTTTTTAAAGAATAATATTTTACTGATTTCGGAAATGAGAATAAGTATCTAACGAACCACTGCAGCGTTAATAAAGGAAAATGTATTGACAAATAAGTAATTATATTAAAACCAGTAGAAACCTCCATCTGCATAGAAGCTAAGATAAGACAAAATTATATTACATTTCCTAGACCATGGCTGCTTTAGTAAGATTGTTATAAACAAGAATAACCTACTCACACATAAGGCATATGTTACTCAAATTGTTTTAAAAGACAATTACGTTAATAAGTGATTAAGACTATGAACTATGAAATCTTTCGAAAATAAGAGACGTGAATAATTGAAATTAGGCAAACTTGAACTTTGGAAAAGAATGTTGTTACTTGATTTTAAAAAGGAAAGTATGGAAGTTGTTTTGGTCTACTTAAAATGTTAGTCACTCTATTTTAATACTACGGGTATCGGGTGACCTTTGTAAATGGAATAAATCTTTTAAAAAGAATTTAACGTACGTAGTACTTTGGGGTTAAAACCTGGACTTTGGCATAAAATGAAATCAGTGAGTTGTGTGTAACTTGCCTATGTTTGCGTGTGATAGCCTTGTTATGCAAGTATTGTATTTCTATACCACGCGTCTCTCGATGGAGGCGGTGATCTGTTATGATTTTACTTGGGCGTCTGGCGGTGACGGAGGATTCCGCAGTGCGCTCGCGTTGATAGCGTTATTCCATGGACTAGCTCTCCGCGAGGTTTTACCGATCGGCCTTGGTATCCGGTGGTTGGCTTTCGTACTTGCCGTCTCGTGGTGATTCGGCCTTGGTACTTGGTAGTTAGCCTTCGCTTGCCAGATTCGGTTTAGTGGCGAAGTCTCGTGATCTGACGCTTGGTATCTGGTAGTTAGCCCTCGTACTTGCCCCGGTCAGCTACGTGATTCGGCTTTGGTATCTGGTAGTTGGCTTTCGTACTTGCCCCGTGTCAGCTTCGTGGCGAAGTCTCGTGATTACGGCTTTGGTATCTGGTAGTTAGCCCTCGTACTTGCCCCGGTCAGCTACGTGACACGGCTTTGGTATGTGGTAGTTGGCTTTCGTACTTGCCGTGTCGAACCGTGGTTTGGTTGTATAGTATTGTTAGTACGGCTTTGGTATCCGGTAGTTGGCTTCGTACTTGCCGGTCGATTGATGATCGCGGCTTTGGTATCGGTAGTTAGCCCGTACTTGCCGTCACGGTTTATGACTCAGTGGGACACGGTGTTTATGTGTACTCCTTGGTGTTATTATATCATAGGCTGGCGGTGAGGAAGGTATTCCACGGACATGGCGATGTTGAGGCGTGAGACCCATAGTTATATTTGAGTGATGACTTTGAGGCGTGAGTCACGACTTACGTATCGCTTATTTATTGTGGTGTAGTTTGGTTATCATACATGTCTTACGCTTTATATAGACTACTATGATTTCATTCTGATATTTTGATTTCACATACTTAGTACTGTTGTCTTGACCTCCTTGAGTGCGTTCACGCCGCGGTAGAGTACACGATTGTTGATCCTCGCTCATAGGATCACGATTCAGCGTATTAGGAAGCTCCGTTTCTCGGAGGCTTATCTTTTAGTATAGTCCTGTCACTTTGTAGGTACTTGTACATTCGGGGTATGGCGGGGCCACTGTCGTCATGTTGTATAAAACTCTTAGAGGTCTGTAGTACTGTTGTGGGCAGGGTTTGTAAGGATGTAACTGTTCAAGTTTTTTTATTATATATATGCCGAAGGGCAAATTTTTCTCAGATAAACTGTTTCTCTCTTCATATTGTTTCATGTCTTGTTTTATATTTCGCTGGTTACTCTGATGTATGTCTACTTAGGTGCCCGGGTAAGGCACCAGTCACGGGTCCGGGTTCGGGTCGTGACACTAACTCTCGCAGATCCCGCCTCGGCGCGCGCCCTGCGATCGGCGCGCATGAAACTCTGCCGCGCCTTAGGACTTTACGGCGCGCGGCCCTACTTCCGGCGCCGCGGCGCTGAAACCAGCGACCGCCCGGCTCTTGGCGCGCGGCCACGTCTCTGCGCGCGGCCTACAATCACCGCCCAGTGCCGGCGCTGAGGCCCCGACGCGACCTGACCGAACCACGGGGTATAACATTCTCCCCTCTTAGAAACATTCGTCCCGAATGTTCCTTCTAGGCTTACTCGAATCACAAATCGACCTAGACTCTCTTAACTTATACTTCTTGCAAATAAGGACGATCCACAAGCCACAACATTACTCAAGCACAATTGCCAAATAAAACTAACAGGCAAGAAAGTGGGTTACCTGGAGGTATAGGGAATAAGTGAGGATACTTCTTCATCGTGTCATCCTCAGCTTCCCACGTCATCTCCTCCCTGTTCTCGTTCCGCCACAATACCTTGACGGAAGCCACATCCTTCGTCCGAAGTCGCCTAACCTGACGATCGAGTATCGCTATGGGACTCTCCTCATAGGATAATCCTTCTGTCACCTGGATATCCTGAATCGGGTGCACTCTAGATGGATCTCCAACACATTTCCGCAACATAGATACGTGAAAGACTGGATGTACTGCCTCCAGATCGGACGGCAGATCCAACTCATAGGCAACCTTGCCTATCTTACGGATAATCTGATAAGGCCCAACGTACCCTGGGCTAAGTTTCCCCTCCTTCCCAAATCTCATCACACCCTTTATGGGTGATACCTTCAGGAAGACCCAATCATCTATCTCAAACTCCAAGAGTCGACGCCGATGATCTGCATACGACTTTTGTCGACTCTGAGCTGACAATAACCGCTCCTGGATAAGCTTCACCTTATCCATCTTTGCTGTACCAAGTCCGGCCCGACTAATCGAACTTCTCCCACCTCAAACCAACCTATCGGTGACCTACACTTCCTCGTATAAGGCATCATAAGGCGCCGTGGATACTAGAATGGTATTTGTTGTTATAAGCAAACTCCTGAGAGGTAAATGATCCTCGGCTACCCACGAAATCAATAACACAAGTCGCGGCATATCCTCGAGTGTCTAGATAGTGCGCTCGGCTCGGCTGTCCGTCGATACGAGGATGAAACGCCCGTCTTGAGACTCACGTCGTCCTAATCCCTTACGGAAAGACCTCCGAGAAATTAGTCGCACCGGGCTCCCTGCATGCGAAATAATCGATATAGGAACTCCATGCAGTCTCACAATCTCCCTGATATACAATCTAGCATAATCCTCGGCCGAAAAAGTCGTCCTGATTGGAATAAAATGGGTTGATTTCGTCAGCCTGTCGACGATAACCCAAATGGAATCATGCTTTCTCTGAGTGGAAGGTAACCCTGTAATAAAATCCATATTTACCACCTCCTTCCAGTCGGAATATCAATAGCTGCAATGACCAGCGGGCTTACGGTGCTCAACCTTAACCTGGCGACAATTAGGACATCGTGCAACAAAACGCCACGTCCTCCGTGGGCCATCCCACCAATACTCACATCTGAGGTCATGGTACATCTTAGTCGACCCCGGATGAATAGAATAACGAGCACTGTGTGCCTCACGAAATCTGGTGAAGTCCGTCGCTCGGGAACACACAACCTTCCCTCAAATCTTAGCACCCCATCAGGTGCTACCTCAAATAGACTCTTCTCCTCCCGAAGAGTCGTATCTCGATACCGTATGTCACGACCCGACCGGGCGCGATCGTACCTACACAGGCACCCGTTCGGTATACATCGAGAGAATAGCGGAACATACACAACATAAACACATGTGTACATAATATAACAACACATGCTAGCCGATAAGGCCGCCTTCCATAATATAAACAAAGTCAAAAGTACAACTTTACAACTCAGTTCTTACAGCCCAACCACATAGGTGAATACTGGACCTCAGGAATAACAATCGTGGTGGGGCGGGGCCGCCATACCCCGAATGTACATAATCAACAACCTCGGGGAAAAGCGTACCAAAAGAAAGACAAGCCTCGGAGAATGGAGCTTAGGCGTCGATAAGCGATCCTAAGAGTGTGGATCCGCACACCTTACCCTTTCTGCGGCATGAACGGCCCAGGAAGGGGTCGATACAATATGTACTAAGTATGCAAAACTGGAAAGTACTGTAATTACATCATAAATCTAAATCAAAGCCGGAGACATGTATGATAATCAAATTACAGTACCCTGTGCCTTACTAACAATGAGAGAAAAATAAGGGTATCCTTACAACAAAAAAATTGGATTTGACTCCTACTCCTGGGACTATTTCACCTGCATAGGTCCTGTGGACCCGCGTGAGGCATTCCTCGCATGAGACTATTTCACCCGCATAAGCCCTTTCGGACTCGCATGAGGTATTCCTCGCATAGGCTGGACCCGCCCGTATGGGACTATTTGTTATACCCCGTAGTTCCAGGATATGTATGCGAGGACGTACGTACGAGAATACGACATTGAAATTGGAAAGGAAGGAAGAGGTGATTTTTCCACGGAAAAGTTTCCGGTTTTTGTGAAGGAAAAAGGTTCGTTAATGGGAATTGGATTCCCAGATTTGGTATTCGGACTTCTTGGAATATTAGAGAATTATGGAATTTTATTTTCGGAAATGGTCACGTGGGGCCACGGGAGAAATTCTGGTTTTGTGGGGCCACTTTGTTTTGAGATTTTGGCCATTGTGGATATTTTCGGAAGATGAAATATTTTGGGCGAGTAGGAGGCGACACGTGTCACCCCACTAGGTGGCTTGGCCGAATTTCACTTTGTGCACAACACCCGATTAGAGTCGTTTTTCGACGAAACGTTTTACTAAACTCGCGTAGGATAAATTCCGGCGATGTCATTTCTAATTTTTGCGGATTTTTACGAGAGACGAAACACTTTGGACCAACGGGAGGGCGACACGTGTCACCCTCCAATTGATGGATGTGTGGCGTCCATAGGGCCGATTGGAAGGCTTATTTTGTCAAGTAGTTGGTAGGATATTTTGTGTGCAAGTTGGCTAGGTACACTTGCCCTAATCCTCACCCTACACTTGCCTTGCACTTGGCACAATCTTGGCCATTGGTTGGCCATCCCTTGACCTATAAATACCCCCCTTAAGATGAAGAGTTCTTCATCCACAAATTACTTCCAAGTCTTGAAAATCCTCTCCTCTCCCTTGAGCCCTTTTTCGTCCAAACACACCCCTCCCCTTTGGGAAGCTCTAGCCGAGAGCAACCCCACTGCCTAGCGAAACCTACCCCTTCCCTTAGTAGAAATGTTGCTTTCTAGTATTGTTATAATGCCCAAATTACCTAGCCCAAACCCCTTAGTCCTTAGTAGAAGTTGTGAAGAACTTCTAAGGTTTTATTAGACTCTGGAGCATACAACTTAGGAGCTAAACCTTGCTCAGGCGCGACTTTTATCTAGGATATTATTGGGCTTACCGAGGTAAATAACCTTATCCTCCTTTTGTAAATAGAAAATACATACTGTAGAAGTATAGGAATAAGTATAAATACTTAGAAGGATTTTAAGAATAGAATTGAACTGATATCACGATGAAGGGTTTAAAAGATGAATAATAGAACTGTACTTACATGGGGCGGTTTTCCACGATGAACTTGAGTAGCTCACGGGTAGGGAAGTGCTGCCCAAATGTCCATAGAATAACGAACCCTCTGCTTAGAGCTTTATGCGATCTGATACGGGCGTTGATAGACGTATTTGACTATTATAGGTCGATTCTCTGCGCGCGACATATTCAACTTGGCAGGTGGATTTCGCCGAGAAGGTATGTGATTCTTCCTATCCTCTTGAGCATGATATTTTAAAGAATATGTATATAGTACGGTAGACGTACGTGTGTTAACTGAATAATAATTACGGCAATGTCTTCGGACTTAAGCCTGAATAATAATTACGGCAATGTCTTCGGACTTAAGCCTGAATAATAATTACGGCAATGTCTTCTGACTTAAGCCTGAATAAAAAGGATCTGAAGTAGTTCAAAAGAATTAAGAAACCTTTTTGAAAGAAGAGTAACACTTGGTTTTAAAAGCTTAAGAGTTATACTAGCTTTATGGGAAGTTAGGTATAACGGCTTAAGAGTGATAAAAAGAACGATTTATTGATTTAAGGAAATAAGAGACTTGACTTATTATACTAATATGAATTTTGTTAAAAAGTGTGAAACCTCATTCGTGAGTAAATAGTATTTTTGGTTTTCAAAAGGAATGATGTTTTACCGATCAGAATGAATGTCGAACAAACCACAGCAGCGCTAATAAAGGGAAATATGTTGACTAATAAAGTATTATTAAAACCAGTAGAAACTTCCATCTGCATAGGAGCTAAGATGAGACAAAATGATATTACATTTCCTAGATCATGGCTGCTGTAATAAGATTCTTATGAACAATAATAACCTACTCACACATAAGGTATATGTTTCTCAAATTGTTTTAAAGGATTAACTATGACTACGAAACCCTTCGAAAATGAGAAACTTGAGTAATTGAAATTAGGCAAACTTGAGCGTTGGGAAAAGAATGTTGTTACTTGATTTTACCAAGAGAAGTGTTCTGATTTACTTCAAAAGATAATCACTCTATTTTTATACTACGGGTATTGTGTGACTTTTGTGAAAGAAACGGATCTTTTAAAAGAGTAATACATGAAGTACTTTGGGGCTAAAAACCCGAACTTGTTAGCATAATGTAGAAAGTACCTTGTGTGAATAACTTGATTGTATTGATTTGTGATAGTCTTGTAATACTTTCTTGTTGACTTGATAAGTAAACATGTTAGGATGCTACGTGAGTTAGTATCTTGTGATGTTTGTGTAGAGGGGTTTTCCCTTATTGTGCTTAGGTTGTTTAACGATAAAACTGTCATGTTGATATTATATCACTCATGATTCCGGGGGTTAAGCTGCCCTCCGATGCGGGGTAGACTCAGGCGGGTCTAGTGACCTATGATTCGAGAATACCTTATGCAGTGCAGTATGGCCTATCGGAACTACGGAGTTCCAGTTAATATCGCGGCCCTTGTGGTCATGCGGTCTTTGTGGCCATGCGGACGGCGAGTCCAGGACGCTGTCGGGGAGTAGCTACCCTCGATGCGGGGAATACCTCATGCGGGCCATTGGAGTGGCCCGTGCGAGCTCTGGGAAGTTCGGGGCTGAACACGCACGCGTTAGATCTGCGGGCGAGTGGCGGCTTTGATCATGTGATGCCTAGACAGATCTCATGATCTGATTTACGACCTTGTTTATCTTGTGGGTTTTAGTAGTCGGCTATGCCTTCGTACTTACCGTGCGGTTTTATGATGACTTTGAGGCGTGAGTCACGACTTGACATATCGCTTATTTATTGTGAATCGTAGTTTTGGTTATCATACATGTCTCTGCTTTATATAGACTACTATGATTTCATTCTGATATTTTCGATTTCACATACTTGGTACTGTTATCGACCTCGCCGCTGCGTTCATGCCGCAGTAAAGGTACTCCTCTTGATCCGTTCTTAGGATCACCGTTTGGCGTTGGGAAAGCTCGTTTCTCGGAGGCTTAGCATTTGGTATGGTCCCTGTCGTTGTAGATATTTGTATTGAGGGGTATGGCGGGGCCTGTCGCCATTGTTGTTTTAAACTCTTAGAGTGCATGTAGACTGTTGTAAGGTTGGGATGTAACTGTTCATTTTGGGGTATTTATATACATATATGCCGAAAGGCAACTTTTTCCCAGAAACTGTGTCTTATTTATACTGTTTCATATTTTGGTTGCTTTATTTTTCGTTGATTTCTCTGATGTATGACTACTTGGGTGCCCGGGTAAGGCACCAGTCACGGGCTCCGGAACGGGTCGTGACACTATTTCACCCGCATAAGCCCTACGGACTCGCATGAGGTATTCCTCGCATCGTGGGTAGCAAATCCACGGACATATGCAATGCCAGGAATGACCCCGCAACGAATAATATATCACTAGCACAAATCCGGCTATCACACATAACATAAGCACTACCGGCTTATAATAAATAAGCAAGTTAAGAAAATCCCCTAACTTCTTATTATTCTTGTTACATATATATAGACACTCTCCTTTTAGTTTATCCAAGGCACTAACATGTCTTTTATAAAAATACGGGAGTTAACCCAAGTACTACGTACTTCTATTCTTTAAAACAAATGACTCTTTTTAGTAGAAAACTTCCAAGATACTATTAATCCTAGTATCAAGTCCAAATTACATTTCAAGGCAAGTCACAACACCCTTTAGAAATAAAGTTAGGTTTCTAAATCAAGTGACTCATTTCTTAATAAACCTTAGGCAATTGATGCCTAAAAAAAAACCAAATTGCCTTCCGTTAAAACAAGTCATTTATCTTTCCATAAAGTCAATATAACCAACTCCCCATAAAGTCGTTATATTCACTTTATACCTTAGTCAATGCCATTTCCTATCCAAGGACTTATACGTTAAAAACGACACAAGTATCACATACTTTATAATTCTTCAAGTCCCTTATCTTTAACAAGACTTAAGACATCTTTAATATTCTCAAAGAAGTGAGTTAATCTCCTAACTCACCCGACTTGGCATTTCATAAAACAAGTAAAGAATGTCATAGTCTTGTACGTCTACCGTACTATATACGTGAAACTAGTCATGCTCAAAGGATAGGAAAAGTTCTACATACCTCGCCGGGGTCAACCACTTGCCAAGTACAAAGTCCCGCCCGTAGTATGTCAACCTATAATATTCACAATACGTCTATTAAGGCCTTACTACAATCGTAGAATATAATAAGGGTTAAGTCTCTAAATTCTATGGAAAATCGGACAGCACCTCCTTTGTTTTTACTTACTTTGCCACCTTTTCCAAGGTCGAAATACAATAACCAAACAGCCCCAATTGGCTCACAACAATATAGAAGATAATCCAATGCAAATGACTAACTAAACAACCCCAATTGGCTCACAATTATATTTCAAACCAAATTTGTAGCATAACATGATATCAAGTCGCATTTGATTATAATAACCATAATCCTTAAGTCAATGACATGCGACGGTTCTAACAACGATTAAATTGTAATTCAACTTAATCATGGCTTACATTACATTTCGGATTTCCAAGGCTATAATCAATCCATAAACCTTAACCTCAAGATAACAACTCCATGCTTGCAACATACAAAGCTAACAACAACAAAATAAATAATCTTGTAATACTTTCAAAGAACAAGATTATACCTCAATGATTCTTAATCCAACTCCAATCCGAAGTCGCTCCTTAGTAGTTTATAGCCTCTCCAAGACACTTGAATCCGCTTGTTGAGACCCTTAGAACAACACCAACAATTATCCTTCAAGTCTTCAAATAAAACCTAGAAAGACCCTTAGGTTTTCGTTTGCGACTAACAGTAAACAATCTTTTCCAAGATTTTTCTATTGAGATGTGTTTACAATACACCTAAGAACCTTGGTTTAAAGTGGGGAATTAAAAGAACAAGGAACAATTTTTTTTCCTTCTTTTGCTAAGTGAACCCGAGAGCTTATGCCTATGTTCTTCCAATTTTTGTGTGAAATTTTCTAAGTGTTGGCTCTCTCTAGCACTACTAGTATTATATAGAGTAAAGGATGGTCAAGATATAACCAAATGTGAGGCTTGGATAAGCTCTTTGTAAGTCAAGACTTATTGACTAATTGACTTGGTCAAGATTGTCATGCTACACAAGTTGCAAGACTTGTCTTGCAACAAAGGTCCAATGACCTTCATGCCCTTGCACATTTCGACCAAGGCATCATCTAAGGGGGGTGACACGTGTCGCCCTCCCATTCGACACAACACAATGTTTTTCCGACAATTTCATAATTTCCGATAAATTTTTACAAGTCTCGAATCCTTAACATTTGTGAGTTCTTACTTACGTTCTTAAGGCATGTCCTGTAATTACGGGGTGTAACATTCTTCCCCCCTTAGAAACATTCGTCCCCGAATGTTCTTTCGGAGTCAAACTTAATTAGCGACATAGTTTCCTTTCACAACCCCGACATACCAAAAATGCCACACATGACCACATAATAACATTTAAGCAAAAGAGATACTTCAATTTAAAACTTGACCAGTAAGGGAAGCTGAATTACCTGAAGGTATAGGAAATAAGTGAGGATACTTCCCCAACATGTCCTCCTCCGCCTCCCAAGTCATCTCCTCTCGGTTATCATTCCTCCACAATACTTTGACGGAAGCTACATCCTTGGTCCGCAGTCGCCTGACCTGGCGATCGAGTATCGCTATGGGACTCTCCTCATACGATAACCCCTCTGTCACCTGGACCTCACTAGTAGGGAAAACTCTCGCTGGATCACCGATACACTTCCGCAACATAGAGACATGGAAGACCGGATGTACCGCCTCTAACTCTGATGGCAGATCCAACTCGTAGGCAACCTTGCCCACCCGACGAACGATCTGGTAGGGCCCAATGTACCTTGGGCTGAGTTTCCCCTTCTTACCGAATCTCATCACACCCTTCATGGGTGACACCTTCAAGAAGACCCAATCGCCACGAAACTCCAAATGCCGACGCCGATTATCCGCGTATGACCTGCGACTACGAGCCGCTATGATCTCTTTTGGATAAGCTTCACCTTATCAACCGCCTGCTGTACCAAGTCTGGGCCAACTAACTGTACCTCGCCCACGTCGAACCAGCCAATCGGCGATCTACATTTCCGCCCATATAAAGCCTCGTATGGCGCCATCTGTATACTGGAATGGTAGCTGTTGTTATAAGCAAACTCCATAAGAGGCAAATGATCCTCCCAGCTACCACTGAAATCAATCACGCAGGCTCGCAGCATATCCTCAGTGTATGCGGATAGTACGCTCTGCTGCCGTCGATGCGAGGATGAAATCTGTCGAGACTCACTGTGTCCCCAAACCCTACGGAAAGACCTCGAGTTAGCCGTAAACCGGGCTCCTATCCGAAATAATCGACCTTTGGGACACCGCGGCCTCACAATCTCACGATGTACAATCGGCATAGTCCTCGGAAAACGTCGTCCTGACTGGAAGGAAATGGGCTGATTTCGTCAGCCTGTCAACAATAACCCAAATGGAGTCGTACTTCCTCTGAGTACGAGGTAACCCTGTAACAAAGTCCATGTTGATCACCTCCCACTTCCAGGTCGGAATCTCAATAGCCTGCAATAATCCACTGGGCTTCTGGTGCTCGACCTTAACCTGCTGGCAATTAGGACACTGTGCAACAAAACCTGCCACGTCCCTCTTCAGGCCATCCCACCAATACAAACATCTGAGGTCATGGTACATCTTGGTCGACCCCGGATGGATAGAATAACGAGAACTGTGTGCCTCCCCCAGAATCTGCTGACGAAGTCCTGTCACATCGGGAACACACAACCGGCCCTCAAATCTCAGCACCCCATCAGGCGCTACCTCGTATAGACTCTTCTCCTCCCGAAGAGCTGCATCTCGATACCGTACCAACACTGGGTCCTCAAACTGTCGCATCTTCACCTCATCAATGATGGAAGACTCGGCAACCTCACGAACTCGTACCCCACTATCGTCGGTATCGATCAATCGAACCCCAAGGCTCGCTAACTGGTGGATCTGACGGACCATGTCCTGTCTCTCTGGCTGTACCTCTGATAGGCTCCCCATCGACCTACGACTCAAGGCATCAGCAACTACGTTGGCCTTCCCCGGATGGTATAGAATATCAACATCATAATCTTTCAGCAACTCTAACCACCGTCTCTGTCTCAAGTTCAGCTCCCTCTGCCTGAAGATATACTGGAGGCTCTTGTGGTCTGTATAAATATCCACATGAACCCCGTACAAATAATGTCTCCAAATCTTCAAGGCATGTATAACTGCGGCCAACTCTAAGTCATGGGTAGGGTAATTCCTCTCGTGTTTCCGTAACTGCCGGGAAGCATAGGCTATAACCTTGTCGTGCTGCATCAAAACACACCCTAGCCCGATACCCGAGGCATCACAATAGATCACGTACCCATCTAACCCCTCCGGAAGAGTAAGAACTGGAGTTGTAGTCAACCTTTCCTTCAACAACTGGAAACCCTTCTCATGACCTCATCGCTGGAACTTGGTGCCTTACGAGTCGACCTAGTCAGCGGTCTTTGAAATCGAAGCAAACGGCTCCACAAACCTACGATAATAACCCGCTAGTCCTAAGAAACTGCGTACCTCGGTCGGAGTAGTAGGTCTCGGCCAAGACTTGACTGTCTCAATCTTTGTCGTATCTACCCGAACACCATCAGCCCCAATAATATGCCCCAGGAATGCCACTGAGGCCAACCAAAACTCACACTTGGAGAACTTGGCGAATAACTGCCGGCTCGGAGAATCCCAATCTGATCCTCGAGTGATCTGCGTGCTCGCTCTGTCAGTGAATACACGGGATGTCATCAATGAATACAATCACAAATGTATCCAAAAATGGCTTGAACACCGGTTCATCAAATCCATAAATACCGTGGGCGTTTGTCAAACCGAAAGACATAACCACGAACTCATAGTGCCCATGCAGGGTCACGAATGCGATCTTTGGGATGTCCGCCTCTCGAACTCGAACTCGATGATAACGGATCGCAGTCTATCTTTGAGAAACACCTCGCACCTGAACGGTCAAACAAATCATCAATCACGGGAGGGTACCTATTCTTAATGGTTACCTTATTCAGCTGCCTGTAGTCAACACACATACGCATCGTCCCATCCTTCTTCTTCACAAACAACACCGGCGCTCCCCAGGGAGATACACTAGGCCTGATAAAGCCTTTCTCCAGCAAATCTTTCAGCTGGTCCTTCAGCTCCCTCAACTCAGCAGGTGCCATCCTGTATGGCGGAATGGAAATAGGTCGAGTGTCTGGCAACGTGTCAATACAAAACTCGATCTCCCTCTCAGGAGGGATACGGAAGATCATGCAGGAACACATCGCAAACTCCTAACCACTGCATCGATCAAGAAGCGGCACTTCGGCCTGCGTATCAAATACCCGCACCAGATGATAGATGTACCCCTTCTGCACCATCTTCCTAGCCTTGAGGTAAGAAATAAACCTACCCCTCGGCGATGCTGTGTTGCCCCTCCACTCGATAACTGGCTCGCCAGGAAACTGGAACCGAACCAACCTGTCCCTACAGTCAACGTTGGCATAACAAGAAGCCAACCAGTCCATACCCATAATGACATCAAAATCTGTCATCTCCAGCTCTATCAAGTCTGCAAGGGTCTGACGACTGTAAATAAATACCGGACAACCTCTATACACCCGCTCAGCTAACACCGAATCACCCACTGGCGTAGCTACCTCAAACGGCTCTATCGACACCGGCTCTATCCCGATTCTACCTGCAATAAGAGGGGACACATAGGACAAGGTAGAACCTGGATCTATCAATGCATAAACATCACAGCCTGAAATCAGTAATGTACCTGTGACGACGTCAGGGGAAGCCTCCTGATCCTGGCGGCTGGCTAGAGAATATATGCGGTTCTGTGGACCGCTAGAACTAGAACCACCACCACGACCTCTACCGCGGCTGCGGTCGTGAGTACTACGCCTCGGCGCATAACCTGAAGGAGAAGAAGACCCGAATCGATCCGTCGGTGTCTTTGTACTACCCATGCTGCCTCTAGACGGACAATCTCTCTTCAAGTGGCCCAGCTGGCCACAAGAGTAACAACCTCCCGCAGGAACACGACACTCGCACAGGTGAGATCTACGCGTCGAGCACACCGAGGTGTGGGTGGTCTCGATCGGCGAGAATCTCTGCCTCCCTGAAACCCAAGACACGGAGCCACGACCTGCTCTGGTGACCTCGCTGATCGGACCTCACGCGAAAACCGTGTGAGCACTCTGTCTTTGCTGGAAAGTGGACCCAGTCTGCTGCTGAGGCTGTCGCCTCGAAGCGCCCGAGACTACGATGTCACAGCCTCTTGGGCTGGCCTGCGTCAATCTGGTCCTCCCTTTCTCTATCCTCTATCCACGAGCATAGATTTGCATCTAGCAATGTCCATACCAGGTGAAGAGCCACCCCAAACATCTTTGTAATCATATGACGGTCTAGCCCCATCACATAACGATGAACTCTATCCGCCATGCTAGCTACAATAGTGTGAGCATGCACGGCCAGGAGTCAAACTCAGTGTACTCCCATGATCCTCCCGCTACGCAAGGTCAAAAATTTGTCTACGGGCTCTCCTCATCTCGGGAGGTAAAAGTGATCCATAAAGGCCTCTGTAAACTCCTCCCAAACAGTGGAAGAGCATCATCACCTCTCGAAAGCAACCACGACTCAAACCGGTTCAACGATATCGCGCAACGGTAGAGGCTAGTGTAATGAACTCTGTCTCTCGAAGCCCTAAGGACTGCATGGTCCATTGTATTGTCGAGCGAACTCCTGCGGATCCTCATCGGACCTCGAACCATAAAACTCGGGTGGATGACATCGAGAAAATCCCTAATCCGCAAGCCATCGGCTCTAGGGTGAATTTGCTGCTCTGTCGTATTTGCCGCTACTATCTTGGTCAATAACCGAATCCGCTCCCCGTAGTCTCTATACTCGCACTGGTGGTGAGGCTGGAGGGTGCAGTGCGGAACCTCTGGAGCTACTGCCGCTCTCGGCTCCTCTAAAACTGCAGGCGTGGCTGAACTCGCCGACCCGCCTACTACCTCAGGCATAGTCTGTGCCTGAGCCCGTGTAACCCTCTGAGTACCGCTAGCAGCTCCTGCTGCTGCCTTGCCCTTCTGGGCTCTGGTCGCCTTTCGTGGAGGCATAGCTGTTTCATAAGAAGAGGTCAGAGAGGATTCAACCTAATAAGACAGCTCTAATGCACGATCTCAGAGAGAGAAGAATGGAAACCAATCCTAAATGTCCTGTAGCCTCCTGATTATAGATGTGGTGCACAACACACCGATAATCAAGACTCTACTAGACACGGTCTGTAGACACTTTCCGAGGACTAACTGCTCTGATACCACTTTTGTCACGACCCGACCCCGGGCCGCGACTGGTACCCTACCTGGGCACCCCGTTCAGGTATACATCAGAGAATAGCAGCGGAACATACACAACATAAACACATGTGTAAATAATATAACAACACAGGCTAGCCGATAAAGGCGCTTCCATAATATAAACAAAGTCAAAAGTACAACTTTACAACTCGGTTCTTACATTGACCACATAGGTGAATACTGGACCTGCAGGAATAACAAGCGTGGCGGGGCGGGGCCCGCCATACCCCTGAATGTACATAATCAACAACCTCAGGGAAAGACAAGCCTCCGGAGAATGGAGCTTCCGACGTCTGATAAGCGATCCTAAGAGTGTGGATCCGCAACCTGCTTACCCTTTCATGCGGCATGAACCACGGCCCAGGAAGAATTCGGTACCTGATATGTACTAAGTATGTGTTATACCCGTATTTCCAGTATGTACGAGGGGCGTCGTAGGAAATTTCGAACTTCAAGTAGGCTTGGCGATTTAATTTTGTGCACAACACGGTTAGAGTCGTTTTTAGTGAAAGCGTTTTCCACGACTTTCGTAGGGAATTTCGGCTATGCCATATTTTATTTTGCGGATTTTTCCGAGGCGAAACATTTTGGACCAACAAGAGGCGACACTTGTCACCCTCTCATTGGAACACCTTGGTCAAGCTTGGCCGAAAGTTGGCCATTTTTGTCATGGAGTTGGTAGGATATTTGTGTGTTAGTTGGTTAAGGGGCACTTGGCAAGATCTTGGCCCTACACTTGCCTTGCACTTGGCATGATCTTGGTCATTGGTTGGCCTTCACTTGACCTATAAATACCCACCCCTTTGGAAGACAAATTCATCCACAAATTTGCCTAAGTCTTGAAAAGCTCTCCTTCTCCCTCCCCGTTGTGTTGAGTTCGGCCGAGGCCTCCCTGTGGTGAGAGCACCCCTCTAGGGGTGCTAGCCAGAGTGTACCACTAGCCTTGTTGCTTTAGTATAATACCCCCTTTGTGGTGTAGAACTACTCTCAAAAGTATTGTTATAATGCCCAATTACCTTAGCCGTATACCTTGTAGTATTCTAAGGTTATACCTATACGAAAAGCCCGGAAATACTATTATACTTCCCGTCAGTCACAAAACCGAAACCCTAGGAAAATCTCCATAGTCCGTTGGAGTATTGTTTAGAAGTTGGTTAGAACTTCTAAGGGTGGTTTAGAGCGGGTTGGAGCGCTCGGAGTTGGAGCTAAACGATTGCCCAGGATCGACTTTATACTTGGATAATTATGGGCTTATCGAGGTAAATATCTTGTCCCTCTATTGTAATTGGAAATTACATGATTGTTAGACTATATAGTTGAAGTATACTATATATAGAACTGAACGTTGTTGTCGGCAATGTCTTTGGACTTAAGCCTGAATAATAAGAAACCTTTTGAAGAAGAAATCTTGTTGTTTTACATATGGTGTATTCTGATGACCTTGTAGCTTTTACGTGAGGTAGAATTGTACGTCAGGTTAGATGTATGAACCCCCGGTTGGCTTGATAGCCGGCCCGATAGAGGAGGAGATTTACGTTGTTGCGGGAGAGTCTTTGCGAATTTTACGTAGAATGTTCTCTGAAGGGATCTAAATGTTAATAAGCGCCTTGTGGCCTTATAGGTTGAAGTACTACGTGGCGCGATCTCGGCTAAGGAGTAGCCAGCGGTTTGAAGTACTTGGGCGTTTTGCTATTAGTCGATACTCGTCGAGGTATGTGAACCTCTTCCTATCTCTTCTAGCATGATATGTGTGAACTATGTAGTACGGTAGGCGTCATGTGCTAAATGTATTTGATTGGTTTAAAACATAAAAGTGTTATAACGGCTTTATGGGAAGTTGGTTATAACGACTTTATGTTGGTAAGAAAATACTTGTGGTTTTAAAAGGTAGCGATTTGAACTATAAGCGGCTTGTTATGTGTTAATAAAGAACTTGAAGTAATACTTGGTTTTGAAAACTTAAGAGTTATACTAGCTTTATGGGAAGTTAGGTATAACGGCTTAAGAATGTTTCTTGATTTGGAAATCGTAATGTGTATCGACAAACCAACTGCGGCGTTAATAAAAGGAAATGTTTTGACTAATTAAGTATTATTAAAACCGGTAGAAACTTCCATCTGCATAGAAGCTAAGATGAGACAAAATGATATTTCCTAGATCATGGTTTGTAATAAGATTGTTATAAACAAGAATATCCTACTCACATATAAGGCTTATGTTTCTCAGTTGTTTAAAGGAGAATTATATTCTTAAATGAATAAGACTATGAACTACTGAAACCTTTCTAAAATAAGAACAGTGAACATTGGAAATTAGGCAAACTTGAACATTGGAAATTAGGCAAACTTGAGCAGTGGAAAAGAATGTTGCTACTTGATTTTACAAAGAGAAGTAATTGATTTACTTTAAAAGATAGTCACTCTATTTTTATACTACGGGTATTGTGTGACATTGTGAAAGTAACGTATCTTTTAAAGAGTTAATGTATGAAGTACTTTTGGGATAAAACCCGAACTTGTTGGCATATAGTAGAAAGTACCTCGTGTGTATAACGTGATTGTGTTGGTTTGTGATAGCCTTGTAATACTTTCTTGTTGATTGATAAGTAAACATGCTAGGATGCTACGTGTGTTAGTATCTTGTGATGTTTGTGTAAAGGGGTTTTCCCTTTGTTGTGCTTATGTTGTTTAACGATAAGCTATTATGTTAGTATTTTACATCACTCATCTCTTGAGATGATTCCGGGGGTTAAGCTGCCCTCCGATGCGGGGTAGACTCAGGCGGGTCGATGGACCTATGATTCGAGAATACCTCATGCGAGTCCCGAGGGCTATGCGAGCTACGAGAGTTCCGGTTAGTGTGCGTCCTTTATGGGCATGCGGTCCGTGGCCATGCGGCTGCGAAGTCGGGGCGATGCGGGAGTAGCTACCTCGATGCGGGAATACCTCATGCGGGCGATGAGATTGGCCTATGCGGGCTGCGGGAAGTTCGAGGGCTTGACGCGCACATTAGATCTGCGGGCAAGTGGCGGCCTTGATCATGTGACGATGCAGACAGATCTTATGATCTGATTCATGACCTTGTTGGTGCGTAGGTGTTAGTAGTCGGCTATGCCTTCGTACTTACCCCGTACGGTGTTATTATGGCACAGGTGGGACCTGGTGTTCATGTGTGTTCCTTGGTGCTTTTATATCATAAACTGCCGGCAGTGAGGAAGGTATTCCACGGGCATGATTGATGTTGTGGGCGTGAGACCCATTATTATATTTGAGTAATGACTTTGGCGTGAGTCACGACTTGATATATTGCTTGTTTATTGTGAGCTGTAGTTTTGTTATCATACATGTCTCGCTTTATATAGACTACTATGATTCCATTTCTGATATTTTGATTTCACATACTTGGTACTGTTATCGACCTCCTTGAAGTGCGTTCATCTGCATGAGTTGAGGTACACCAGCCGTTGATCCTAGCTTTCAGGGTCACAGTTCAGCGTATGGGAAGCCCCGTTTCTCCGGAGGCTTATCAGTGGTATAGTCCCCTGTCGTAATAGGTGTTTACATTCACGGGTTTGGCGGGGCCCTGTCCCGCCATTGCTGTCGTATCTTTTCTTAGAGGTCTGTTGTTATACCCCGTAGTTCCAGGGTATATAGGTGAGGATGTACGTGCGAGAATACGACAGAAATTTTGGAAAGAAAGAAAGATGTGATTTTTCGACTGAAAAGTTTCCGGGTTTTGTGAAGGAAAAAGGTTCGTTGATGGGAATTGGATTCCCAGATTTGGTATTTGGGCTTCTTGAATTATATTAGAATTATGGAATTTTATTTTCGGAATTGGTCACGTGGGGCCCACGGGAGAAATTCTGGTTTTGTGGGGCCCACTTTGTTTTGAGATTTTGCCTTTATGGATATTTTTGGAAGATGAAATATTTTGGACGAGTAGGAGGGCGACACGTGTCACCCCCTAGGTGGCCTCATGGCCGAAATTTGCTAACAAATGGCAAGACAAGTGGCCTTGTCTTGCTAGATATTTTGTGTGGACAAGTGGCTTGTGGGACCCACACACACTTGTCCCCAATCTCAACCACACACTTGCCTTCATCCTAGCCCTTGGTTGTCCTATATATGCACCCTTAGTTGATGAAAACTTTCACACTTAACCATTTGAGACAAGAAATTCCCTCCCTTCTCCTTGACCTTGCTCTCGTTTTGAGCCCATTTCTTGACCTAAATTTGTCCAACAATTCTTAAACTCTCAAGTGTTCTTCCCTAAGGTGTTAGGAAGATTGTGTACCAAGAGTTGGAAAAGATTTCACACCACAACCTATTGTTCATGCCTTGGCTGAAACTTACTAGTTGGAAACCACAAGTGTTCTTCACTTTTTGGAGTTAGTTCTTGAAGAAGTTGGTTAGGAGCTTCATGGGTTGCTTGTAGCGGATTGGAGCGGAAAGATTTGGAGCTAAGACTTGCTTGGAGCGACATTAAGTTCTTGGATAATTTTGGGCTATTTGAGGTAGTAAACCTTAACCTCTTTGTGAATTGGTCATTATACATATATTATAAGTATATTATGGAGTATATAAAATATGGAGTAAAGTTTGGAAAAGTTGGATCTTGTTAACTTGTTAAAAGAAAGGATTGGCCGTTTGCCATTAAAATGGTAAAAACGTATCTTACTCGTGAAGAAGTAATTAACAAAGTAACTATAACTTATATTAAGATGGAATATAAGTTGGATGACTAATGAAGTAATTGGATAAGTAAAATGGACAAAGTTGGCCAAGGACCCCAACTTAAGAATTTGTATTTACTTTGGACTGTATTTACTTTGGACAGTATTTACTTTGGACTGTATTTACTTTGGACAGTATTTACTTTGGACTGTATTTACTTTGGACTGTATTTACATTTCTGTTAAGGGGAAGATTGTTCAATCGCGTTCCGTTTGGGCGTGTGATCCCATTTTTAATTATTGTATTGTTATGAAGGCGTGATAGTAAACCGCGTTACCGTTTGGGCGCGTAATCCCCTTCTTTTACTTGTTGTTATTATGGAGGCGTGATAGTAAACCGCGTTACCGTTTGGGCGTGTAATCCCCTTCTTTATGTTGTTTAATTATTACGCCTTATATATATATATGGTATATATATTACGGTTATTCGGGCCTTGGAGAAAGATGGAAAAGTGAGTAAAAGCGGAAGTCTTTGCGAATTTTCCGTAGAATTAGAGGGCTTTTATTGGTATAAGTCTTCAATGGTAAGAAAGGTTTGATAGAAGTACTATGACCATTTTAGGAGTGGAGTACTACGTGTGGCGTGATCTACTTGGCTTAAGGAGTAGCCGACGGGTTGAAGTACTTGGAGCGTTTTGCTATTTGTCGATAATCGTCGCGAGGTATGTGAACTTCTTCCTATCTTTTCTAGCATGATTGTTGTGAACTATGTAGTACGGTAGACGTACATGTGCTAAGTGATTTGGTTGGTTTAAAACATAGGGTGTTATAATAGCTTTATGGGACGTTAGTGATAACGACTTTATGTAGGTAAAGAATGGTTTATTGATTGTAGAAAGATAAGAGACTTGACTTATACGACTTGATTTTTAAAGTTAAGAGACTTGATCTTGAAAGATAAGAGACTTGACTTATACGACTTGATTTTGAAAGTTAAGAGACTTTATCTTGAAAGATAAGAGACTTGACTTAGTTTGACTTGTTATGAATTTTGTTAAAATGTTGTAAAAACCTCATTCGCGAGTAATGAGTAGTTGGTTTTAAAAGAATAATGTTTCTTGATTTGAAATGAGATTAAGTATCGAACAAACCATTGCGGCGTTAATAAAGGAAATGTATTGACTAATTGTTATTAAAACGATGAAACCTCCATCTGCATAGAAGCTAAGATGAGACAAAATGATATTACATTTCCTAGATCATGTGCTTTTATAAGATTGTAATAGACAAGAACAACCTACTCACACATAAGGCATATGTTTCTCAAATTTGTTTTAAAGGAGAATTATATTCTTAAGTGATTAAAACTATGAACTCTGAAACCTTTCGAAAATGAGAAACTTGAGCATTTGAAATTAGGCAAACTTGAGCGTTTGGAAAATAATGTGTTACTTGATTTTACAAGGGAAGTGTTTTGGTTTACTTAAAAGATAGTCACTCTATTTTATACTACGAACATTGTGTGACTTTTGTGAAAAACGTATCTTTTAAAAGAGTTAATGTATGTA
The DNA here is from genome assembly GCA_029844215.1 of Przewalskia tangutica. Classification (NCBI taxonomy): domain Eukaryota; kingdom Viridiplantae; phylum Streptophyta; class Magnoliopsida; order Solanales; family Solanaceae; genus Przewalskia; species Przewalskia tangutica. Next base: position 73,717,378 of record CM056723.1, on the reverse strand, counting down.
ATACTTTAGGTCGAACAGGATTTTGGCATAAAATGGTAGTACCTTAAGTTGTGTGTAACTTGCCTATGTTTGCGTGTGATAGCCTTGTTGTGCAAGTCTTGTATTTTACTCGACTCTGGGTTTATGGGATGAGCAGGAATGTATTTCACTCGACTACCGCGTTCGTAGGATGAACGGGAATGTATTTCACTCGACTACGCGTTCGTAGGATGAGCGGGAATGTATTTAACTTCGACTACGCGTTCGTAGGATGAACCGGAATGTATTTCACTCGACTACGCGTCCGTAGGATGGGCCGGGAATGTATTCCATCCGACTACCGAGTTCGTGAGATGAGCAGGAATGTATTCTGCGTTTCTATCTGGGTCCATGAGATGGGCGCGACATGTTATCGTATCGCATGGTTTGTACCTAGGCTGCCGGTGAGGAAGGAGTTCCACGGGCATGAGGATGACTTTGAGGCGTGAGTCACGACTTGACATATTTGCTTTTATGTTATGAGTGTAGTTTGGTTATCATACATGTCTCTGTTTTATATAGTATTATGATTTCATTCTGATATTTTGATTTCACATACTTGGTACTGTTATCTTGACCTCCTTGGGGCTGCGTTCATCCGCAGGTAAGTACATCGGTTGTGGATCCTCGCTCATAGGATCACGATTCATCGTATTAGGAAGCCGTTTCTCGGAGGCTTATCTTTTGGTATGTTACCACAGTGCATAGGTTCTTGTACATTGGGGTATGGCGGGGCCACTGTCCGTCATAGTTATGTCACTTCTTAGAAGTGCATGAAATCTTGTTGTGGCGAGTTTGTAAAAAGGATAAGCTGTTGGGTTTTATGAATATATCTGAGGCAGCTATTTTGGTTGGCCTGTTTATTTATCATGTCTCTTGTTTCATGTTTATGTTTTTATTTCCGCTGATTCTCTCTGATGTTGTATCACGAGGGTGCCCGGGGTAAGGCACCAGTCACGGGCCCCGGTTCGGGTCGTGACAAAAGTGGTATCAGAGCAGTTAGTCCTCGGAAAGTGTCTACGGCATCGTGTGCAGTAGATTCTTGATTATCGGTGTGTTGTGCACCACATCTATAATCAGGAGGCTGCAGGACATTTAGGATTGGTTTCTATTCTTCTCACTCTGAGATCGTGCCTTAGAGCTGTGTTATAAGTTGGACTCCCTCTGACGTATTCTTATGTGCCAGTTATGCCTCGCAAGGCAATCGGGGCTAGAAAGGCAAAGCGTGAGGAGGCGTGAGTAAACACGGAGGTTCTGGGCGAAGGCCCAGTCGTTACCTGAGATAGTGCTTCCGACGGCGAGTTTTGCGACGCCACCAGCGCCGGCAGAGTTTAGAGCCGCAGCGATGTTGCTTTGAGACTCTGATACTGAGCCTCGGTCCCAACTGGAAGCGAGATGAGATGAAGTACAAGAGATGGCGATTCTTGGCGAGTCGTGGCGAGAAATGAGAGAGGATCACGGCGATTCAGTCCAGTAGCACCGTAGTTCACCCCGAGCGACGGTTTGAGACTACGGGACTTTACGAGTTGTAGCCCGGCGTTACATGGATCGAGGCGAGGATGACCTCGAGTTTATCAAGCGACTCTGCGGATCATGAGTGATCGAGTCTCGAGGCGAGTCGGTGGTATTGGGTTCGCATCGGCTACGTGATACTGCAGTCGACTGGTTTGATTCATGGGAAGCGTCGAGGGAACATGCGCTCCCAGATTTGGGCGAGTTCTTGCACATTTCTTGCCTCGCGGATGAGAGGGCTCGGTAAACAGATATTTGGCGTTAAGCGAGGGGCGACGGTTAGGAGTACAACGTGGAGTTTGACTCGTTGGCTCGGTATGTCCCGCCTTAGTGACCGATATGGAGGGCGAGTGCACCGCTACGCCACCGGGCTCGATGATTACTTGGCGAGCTTGTTGGGTGTAGCTCTTGGCGGGCATGGACATTGCCCGCATGCGAGCTCATGCACTTGGATGTGAGGCGGAGGTCGGCGGAATGACCGGGATCGCGAAGAAGGCGAGCAGCGAGGTCCTTTGGTAACTTGCGAGGCGGACGCCTCGTGGCGAGCTAGTTATGCACGCCGCGATGCAGTGGTCCTCGCGATCTTGGGGCGCTCGGGGTATTCGGAGGCTGGTCGGGGGCTCGGGCTTCGGTTCCGCAGATATCGTGAGTTCTAGCCAGAGATTCATGTCCCGCCGGTGTGCGATGTGGCGGCGTCATCGGGAATGTCGTCTTTTTCGGGTGCTTGTTTCACTGCGGCCGTCGGGGGCCATGTGACGAGAGAATGTGCTTATAGGAGAATGCAGCGGCATGACGCGACCTAGGATCGATGGCGGGTTCATCGCGCCTTACTGCTATGCGCCTGCGGCGGGCCTATGATTAGAGTGAAGCGGTAGATGCGGTATATCCTTAACCCTCAGAGTTTTGTTTTGCGATATGATGATCTTATTATTGTGTGCTATGCGGATAGCATTGTGTTAAGTATAACTTAGAGAACATGACTAGTTGAAGAGGTAAGTTTGGGGTCATGGAAGGTGTGAACCTTAGAATATTATAAGTGGAGACCTTAGATGCGAGCCGTCTTGAGTAAAAGATTTGTTTACGATTGACCTTTGTCGGAGTGCATAGTATACGAGGGTAAAAACAATTGTGTGATAAGTCCCGAGTGGTGTGAATTATATAAGGATAGTTATGATAAGAAGACCTAGGTTTGCGTAACTTGATTAGTGAGATTGTTAGGATCGGGAACAAGAGTTTGCGCGACAAATGGGTCGGGTTGAGGCAAGGTTGCGTGTCAACCCGCAGCCGGTTTGGGGTGGTCGATTCGAGTGGTCCCGGTGGTAGGGTCACGAGGTGCTAGGCCGAGTTTAGGTAACCATCGTGCGGGTTCGTGGACGCGTTCGACCAGAATCGGATCGTGAAGGCGGGAATGGCCTTAGAGTAAATTGAAGCTAGTGGGAGCTGTTGTGAGATTAGAAATGATTCCTCGTTGGCTTGGATTTGAGTTTTGCGCATGTTATATTCGGCCATTGGTGGCGTGATCGGTTTGTAAGTATAGTAGTGAAGACTATCTGCAAGCGCAAATCGTTTGGAGACTTAGAAGGAACATTCGGGACGAATGTTTCTAAGGAAGAATGTTATACCCGTAGTTCCAGGTATATAGGTGAGGATATGCGTGCGAGAATACGACGTAAATTTTGGAAAGAAAGAAAGATGTGATTTTTATTGAAAAGTTTCGGGTTTTGTGAAGGAAAGCGGTTCGTTGATGGGAATTGGATTCCCATTTGGTATTTGGGCTTCTTGAATTATATTAGAATTATGGAATTTTATTTTGAATTGGTCACGTGGGGCCACGGGAGAAATTCTGATTTTGTGGGGCCCACTTTGTTTTCGAGATTTTTGCCTTTATGGATATTTTCGGAAGATGAAATATTTTGGACGAGTAGGAGGGCGACACGTGTCACCCCCCTAGGTGGCCTCATGGCCGAAATTTGCTAACAAATGGCAAGACAAGTGGCCTTGTCTTGCTAGATATTTTGTGTGGACAAGTGGCTTGTGGGACCCACACACACTTGTCCCCAATCTCAACCACACACTTGCCTTCATCCTAGCCCTTGGTTGTCCTATATATGCACCCTTAGTTGATGAAAACTTTCACACTTAACCATTTCAAGACAAGAAATTCCCTCCCTTCTCCCTTGACCTTGCTCTCGTTTTTGAGCCCATTTCTTGACCTAAATTTGTCCAACAATTCTTAAACTCTCAAGTGTTCTTCCCTAAGGTGTTAGGAAGATTGTGTACCAAGAGTTGGAAAAGATTTCACACCCCTAACCTATTGTTCATGCCTTGGCCGAAACTTACTAGTTGGAAACCCTAAGTGTTCTTCACTTTTTGGAGTTGGTTCTTGAAGAGAAGTTGGTTAGGAGCTTACATGGGTTGCTTGTAGCGGATTGGACGGAAAGATTTGGAGCTAAGACTTGCTTGGAGCGACATTAAGTTCTTGGATAATTTTGGGCTATTTGAGGTAGTAAACCTTAACCTCTTTGTGAATTGGTCATTATACATATATTATAAGTATATTATGGAGTATATAAAATATGGAGTAAAGTTTGGAAAAGTTGGATCTTGTTAACTTGTTAAAAGAAAAGTTGGCCGTTTGCCATTAAAATGGTAAAACGTATCTTACTCGTGAAGAAGTAATTAACAAAGTAACTATAACTTATATTAAGATGGAATATAAGTTGGATGACTAATGAAGTAATTGGATAAGTAAAATGGACAAAGTTGGCCAAGGACCCCAACTTAAGGATTTGTATTTACTTTGGTATTTACTTTGGATGATTTACTTTGGTGTATTTACTTTGGGATATTTACTTTGGGTATGTATTTACTTTGGGTATTTACATTTCTATTAAGGGAAGATTGTTCAATCGCGTTAGTTTGGGCGTGTGATCCCTTTTTAATTATTGTATTGTTATGAAGGCGTGATAGTAAACAGCGTTACCGTTTGGTAGCGTAATCCCTTCTTTTACTTGTTGTTATTATGGGCGTGATAGTAAACGCGTTACCGTTTGGGCGTGTAATCCCCTTCTTTATGTTGTTTAATTATTACGCCTTATATATATATATGGTATATATATTACGGTTATTCGGCCTTGGAGAAAGATGGAAAAGTGAGTAAAAGCGGGAAGTCTTTCTTGAATTTTCCGTAGAATTAGAGGGATTTTTATTGGTATAAGTCTTCAATGGTAAGAAAGGTTTGATAGAAGTACTATGACCATTTTAGGAGTGGAGTACTACGTGTGGCGTGATCTACTTGGCTTAAGGAGTAGCCGACGGGTTGAAGTACTTGGAGAGTTTTGCTATTTGTCGATAATCGTCGCGAGGTATGTGAACCTCTTCCTATCTTTTCTAGCATGATTGTTGTGAACTATGTAGTACGGTAGACGTCACGTGTGCTAAGTGATTTGGTTGGTTTAAAACATAGGGTGTTATAATAGCTTTATGGGAAGTTAGTTATAACGACTTTATGTATGTAAAAGAATGGTTTATTGATTGTTGAAATATAAGAGACTTGACTTATACACGACTTGATTTTGAAAGTTAAGAGACTTGATCTTGAAAGATAAGAGACTTGACTTATACACGACTTGATTTTGAAAGTTAAGAGACTTTATGTTGAAAGATAAGAGACTTGACTTAGTTTGACTTGTTATGAATTTTGTTAAAATGTTGTAAAACCTCATTCGCGAGTAATGAGTAGTTGGTTTTAAAAGAATAATGTTTCTTGATTTGAAATGAGATTAAGTATCGAACAAACCATTGCGGCGTTAATAAAGGAAATGTATTGACTAATTGTTATTAAAACCAGTAGAAACCTCCATCTGCATAGAAGCTAAGATGAGACAAAATGATATTACATTTCTAGATCATGTGCTTTTATAAGATTGTAATAGACAAGAACAACCTACTCACATAAGGCATATGTTTCTCAAATTTGTTTTAAAGGAGAATTATATTCTTAAGTGATTAAAACTATGAACTACGAAACCTTTCGAAAATGAGAAACTTGAGCATTTGAAATTAGGCAAACTTGAGCGTTTGGAAAATAATGTGTTACTTGATTTTACAAGGGAAGTGTTTTGGTTTACTTAAAAGATAGTCACTCTATTTTATACTACGAACATTGTGTGACTTTTGTGAAAGAAACGTATCTTTTAAAAGAGTTAATGTATGTAATACTTTAGAATCGAACAGGGATTTTGGCATAAAATGATAGTACCTTAAGTTGTGTGTAACTTGCCTATGTTTGCGTGTGATAGCCTTGTTGTGCAAATCTTGTATTTTACTCGACTCTGGGTTCGTAGGATGAACCGAATGTATTTCACTCGACTACGCGTTCATGGGATGAGCAGGAATGTATTTCACTCGACTACGCGTTCGTAGGATGAACAGGAATGTATTTCACTCGACTACGCGTTCGTAGGATGAACAGGGAATGTATTTCACTCGACTGGCGTCCGTAGGATGGACCGAATGTATTCCATCCGACTACCGAGTTCATGAGATGAGCAGGAATGTATTCTGCGTTTCTATCTGGGTCCATGAGATGGGCGAGACATGTTATACGTATCACATGGTTTGTACCTAGGCTGGCGGTGAGGAAGGAGTTCCACGGGCATGAGGATGACTTTGAGGCGTGAGTCACGACTTGACATGGCTTTTATGTTATGAAATGTAGTTTGGTTATCATACATGTCTCTGCTTTATATAGTATTATGATTTCATTCTGATATTTTGAGTTTCACATACTTGGTACTGTTATCGACCTCGCTCCGGGCTGCGTTCATCCGCATGAGTAAGTACATCGGTTGTGGATCCTCGCTCATAGGATCACGATTCGGCGTATTAGGAAGCCCCGTTTCTCGGAGGCTTATCTTTTGGTATGTTACCACAGTGCAGCAGGTTCTTGTACATTCGGGGTATGGCGGGGCCACGTCCGTCATAGTTATTGTCACTTCTTAGAAGTGCAGCAATCTTGTTGTGGCGAGTTTGTAAAAGGATAACTGTTGGGTTTTATGAATATATCTGAGGCATTTGTTTTGGTTGGCTTTGTTTATTTATCATGTCTCTTGTTTCATGTTTATGTTTTTATTTCCGATTCTCTCGATGTTGTATCACGAGGGTGCCCGGGTAAGGCACGATCCACGGGCCGGTTGGTCGTGACATCTGTAATCTTGTTGTGGCGGGGTTTGTAAAGAAATGATTAAACTTTTCAATTAGAAAGATTTGTTAATATTATTTATGCCGAACGTCAAGAATACTAAAGATAATTGTTATGCAACCTTGTTATTTCATGTTGTTGTGTTATGTTGTGATTTCTCGATGTTGTATCACTAGGGTGCCGGGGTAAGGCACGATCCACGGGCCGGTTGGTCGTGACAAAAGTGGTATCAGAGCAGTTAATCCTCGGAATGTGTCTACAGACCGTAGCCAGTAGAGTCTTGATTATCGGTGTGTTGAGCACCACATCAATAATCAAGAGGCTATAGGATATTTAAGTTGGTTTCTATTCTTCTCACTCGAGATCGTGCCTTAGAGCCGTGTTGTAAGTTGGACCCTCGCGAAATTATTTCCTTATCGTTATGCCTCGCGTGGCAAACCGGGCCGGGAGGCGAAGCGAGGAGCCGCGAGTAGAGTTCGAGAGGGTTACGAGGCACAGCCCAATCATCACGAGTTAGGTGCTTCATTCGGGATTTCTGCGACATCACTAGCCCGATAAAGTTTAGCACGGCGGCGATTCCTCTGCGGCCATGATATTTGAACCTTCGGTTCCACGACCGAGCAGAGAATATGGATTGCAAAGCGACCTGTTACTAGCTATGGATTTAACTACCGAGAGTATACCGATGTATCGCGAGTCTTGATGAATATCAACGAGAGGTTGTGCAAGTAGTTCTTCGATTGAAGCGAGCATGGCACGTATGCGAGCTTATACACGCAGTAGAAAGCGTAGATCGGCGGGTTAACGAGGGCGAAGAGGGCGGGCGGCAAGGTCCTTTGGTAACTTTCGGCGAGTCACCTCGCGAGATTTGATTATGCACATCCACAATGCGAGTGGTCTTCACGGATTCGGGGCGTTCGGGGTATGCAGGAGTTGGTTAGAACTCGGGGCTTCAGTTCCGCGGTTTAGCGAGCGTCATCGGGAATGTCATCTTTTAGTTGGTACTTGTTGTACTATGACCGTCAGTGCGATGTCGAAAGAGTGTCTGGTAGGAGGACTTAGCCTTCGTGATCGGTGGGTAGTTCGTCACCTTCCAGCTATGCGCCTGCAGGCAGTTTGATTAGAACGACTAGGGAGTGAAACAGAGGGTCGTGCATATCCTTAACCTCAGAGTTCGGTATGTGTGATAAGATGGGTATATTATAAGTGCTATGTTTTGATAGCGGTGTGTTAATATTTGTGATTAGAAATCATGGTTAGTGCAGGGAAGATTGGGGATAGAAAGTGTGAGCCTTAGAGTTTTATACGTAGAAACCTTAGAGGTAAGTAGTCTCGAGTAAAGGTGTAGTGTTATGTTTGATCCTTATCGGAGTGCATAGTGCACGTGAGCTATGTTTGTGGGATAAGTCACGAGTAGCGTGATTTGAAAGAGGGTAGTCGAGCTAGAAGACCGTAGGTTTTCAAACGTGATTAGTGAGATTGTTCGGATCGGGAACTAGTATTGTGCGGCGTTCTTGGGTCGGGTTGAGGCCACGTTGCGGGTCAACCCGCGGTAGGTTTGGTGGTGGGGTCGGGTTGTGGTGGTCCCGCTTGTGTTAGGGTTGTGAGGTGTTAGGCCCAAGTTTAGTTAACCGATCTGAGTTCGTGGATCGTTCGACCGATGGTCGGGCGAGAAGTCGGCCGTCTTGTCTTCTAGCAAAGGCAGTTTACTCGGCGTTGTTGATTTTTATCGAGAAAGGATGTAAGGCTGCACGGGTGCCTACCTTCACCTTATGACGCATGGAGCCAGTGACGGCTGTTTTGTTTCGAAAGTTTTACGTGCAAGGTTAAGAACTCGGTGAGTCTGAGATCGCATTCGCCCTCGGGCGGTGTTTGGATTTCGGGGTAGTTGTGGGGATTGTTGTCTCTGGAGAGGAAATGTTTTTAACTACCGTTTGGTGTTCGGATGTCGCCTTATGAAGCCTTGTAAGGGCTGAAGTGTAAGATGACGTTCGATTGGTTCGATGTTGGCAAGGTTCGAGCGATTGGTTGAGCTTGTTCCATCGGTGTGGTTAGTGAAGCTTGTCTAGAAGAAGTTACGCGGCTCGGAGAAATCGACGGATAATCGGCGGCACGCCAGAGTTCGAGTTGGTCGGTCTTCTTGAAGGTACCACCGGGTTGGGTGTGACGAGTTTTGAAAGCAGAGGAACTTAGCCCGAGTTGTTTTGGGCCGCACGAGTTCATGTGAAGAATAGGCCAGGTTGCCTATATGTTAGCTTTTGCCGTCCGACTTAGGAGGCAGTATGTCCGATCTTTCGTATTGTTATGTTCGGGAAAGTATCGGAGATCCATCCAGAGTGTTCCCAGTTAATGATGACCCCGTTAGAGATAGTAACCGAGTTTGAGCTGAAGCGATATCGAAGTTTGGGTGTCTGACACCGCGATGATCGCATGCGATCGGTACCATTTGTTGGGTCGCGAGAAGGTTTATGCCTCGGGCAAAGTGACAAAAGTGGTATCATGTGGTAAGTCGAGTGTCTGAGAAGAGTGCGACACGTAAGGGAAGAAGCGGCGTGTATGGCGGCGTAGATGTGATCATTTCTTTTGTATGGAGAAAGTGCGAAGGAATTATATTTTAGACCCTTGGATGGGAGCGTTTGTGATGTTAGAGGTGTGTCTCGTGGACTTGGAGGTAAGTACTTTGCGAAGTTGGTTAGTGGCCATGCGTGGCAGGATTGTTTTCGTAAGTATAGCGGTGAGGACTATCCGCGCGCGTTTGTTTTGAGACTTAGGCGGAACATTCGGACGAATGTTTCTAAGGAAGGAGAATGTTATACCCGTATTTCCAGTATGTCGCAGGGCGTGCGTAGGAAATTTCGAACTTCAAGTAGGCTTGGCGATTTAATTTTGTGCACAACACGGTTAGAGTCGTTTTTTGAAAGCGTTTTCCGACTTTCGTAGGGAATTTCGGCTATGCCATATTTTATTTTTGCGGATTTTTCAGAGGCGAAACATTTTGGACCAACAAGAGGCGACACTTGTCACCCTCTCATTGGAACACCTAGGCGGTCAAGCTTGGCGAAAGTTGGCCATTTTGTCATGGAGTAGGTAGGATATTTGTGTGTTAGTTGGTTAAGGGGCACTTGGCAAGATCTTGGCCTACACTTGCCTTGCACTTGGCATGATCTTGGCCATTGGTTGGCCTTCACTTGACCTATAAATACCCACTTTGGAAGACAAATTCATCCACAAATTTGCCTAAGTCTTGAAAAGCTCTCCTTCTCCCTCCCTTTGTGTTGAGTTCGTAGAGGCCTCCCCTGTGTGAGAGCACCCCTCTAGGGGTGCTAGGAGAGTGTACCCCCAGCCTTGTTGCTTTCGTATAATACCCCCTTTGTGGTGTAGAAATACTCTCAAAGTATTGTTATAATGCCCAAATTACCTTAGCCGTATACCTTGTAGTATTCTAAGGTTATACCTATCTGAAAAGCCGTAAATACTATTATACTTCCGTCAGTCACAAGACCGAAACCCTAGGAAAATCTCCATAGTCCGTTGGAGTATTGTGTAGAAGTTGGTTAGAACTTCTAAGGGTGGTTTAGAGCGGGTTGGAGCGCTCGGAGTTGGAGCTAAACGATTGCCAGGATCGACTTTATACTTGGATAATTATGGGCTTATCGAGGTAAATATCTTGTCCCTCTATTGTAATTGGAAATTACATGATTGTTAGACTATATAGTTGAAGTATACTATATATAGAATCGAACGTTGTTGTCGGCAATGTCTTTGGACTTAAGCTGAATAATAAGAAACCTTTTGAAAGAAGAGTCTTGAATTGTTTTTACATGGTGTATTACAGATGAGACTTGTGTAGCTTTTACGTGAGGTAGAATTGTGCACGTCCGGTTAGATGTATGAACCCCACGGTTGGCTTGATAGCGGCCCCGATAGAGGAGGAGATTTCTGTTGTTGCGGGAAGTCTTCCGAATTTTACGTAGAATGTTCTCTGAAGGGATCTAAATGTTAATAAGCGCCTTGTGGCCTTATAGGTTGAAGTACTACGTGGCGCGATCATGGCTAAGGAGTAGCCGGCGGTTTGAAGTACTTGAGCGTTTTCTATTAGTCGATACTCGTCGAGGTATGTGAACCTCTTCCTATCTCTTCTAGCATGATATGTGTGAACTATGTAGTACGGTAGACGCATACGTGCTAAATGTATTTGATTGGTTTAAAACATAAAGTGTTATAACGGCTTTATGGGAAGTTGGTTATAACAGCTTTATGTTGGTAAGAAAAGACTTGTGGTTTTAAAAGGTAACTGATTTGAACTATAACTGGCTTGTTATGTGTTAATAAAGAACTTGAAGTAATACTTGGTTTTTGAAAACTTAAGAGTTATACTAGCTTTATGGGAAGTTGGGTATAACGGCTTAAGAATGTTTCTTGATTTGAAATCGAATGGGTATCGACAAACCACTGCAGCGTTAATAAAAGGAAATGTTTTGACTAATTAAGTATTATTAAAACCAGTAGAAACTTCCATCTGCATAGAAGCTAAGATGAGACAAAATGATATTTCCTAGATCATGGCTGCTGTAATAAGATTGTTATAAACAAGAATATCCTACTCACATATAAGGCTTATGTTTCTCAGATTGTTTAAAGGAGAATTATATTCTTAAATGAATAAGACTATGAACTACGAAACCTTTCTAAAATAAGAACCGTGAACATTGGAAATTAGGCAAACTTGAACATTGGAAATTAGGCAAACTTGAACAGTGGAAAAGAATGTTGCTACTTGATTTTACAAAGAGAAGTAATTGATTTACTTTAAAAAGATAGTCACTCTATTTTTATACTACGGGTATTGTGTGACATTGTGAAAGTAACGTATCTTTTAAAGAGTTAATGTATGAAGTACTTTGGGGATAAAACCCCGAACTTGTTGGCATATAGTAGAAAGTACCTCGTTTGTATAACGTGATTGTGTTGGTTTGTGATAGCCTTGTAATACTTTCTTGTTGATTGATAAGTAAACATGCTAGGATGCTACGTGTGTTAGTATCTTGTGATGTTTGTGTAAAGGGGTTTTTCCTTTGTTGTGCTTATGTTGTTTAACGATAAGCTGTTATGTTAGTATTTTACATCACTCATCTCTTGAGATGATTCCGGGGGTTAAGCTGCCCTCCGATGCGGGGTAGACTCAGGCGGGTCGATGGACCTATGATTCGAGAATACCTCATGCAGGTCCCAGGGGCCTATGCGGAGCTACGAGAGTTCCAGGTTAGTGTGCGTCCTTTATGGGCATGCGGTCCATGTGGCCATGCGGACTGCGAAGTCCAGGACGATGCCGGGGAGTAGCTACCCTCGATGCGGGGAATACCTCATGCGGGCCGATGAGATTGGCCTATGCGGAGCTGCGGGAAGTTCCAGGGCTTGACGCGCACATTAGATACTGCGGGCAAGTGGCCAGCTTTGATCATGTGACGGTCTAGACAGATCTTATGATACAATTCATGACCTTGTTGGTACTGTGGGTGTTAGTAGTCGGCTATGCCTTCGTACTTACCCCGTACGGTGTTATTATGGCACAGGTGGGACCTGGTGTTCATGTGTGTTCCTTGGTGCTTTTATATCATAAACTGCCGGCAGTGAGGAAGGTATTCCACGGGCATGATTGATGTTGTGGGCGTGAGACCCATTATTATATTTGAGTAATGACTTTGAGGGCGTGAGTCCCTGACTTGATATGACTGCTTGTTTATTGTGAACTGTAGTTTTGTTATCATACATGTCTCCTGCTTTATATAGACTACTATGATTCCATTTACAGTATTTTCAGTTTCACATACTTGGTACCTGTTATCGACCTCGCCCGGGTGCGTTCATGCCGCGAGTTGAGGTACACGGCCGTTGATCCTAGCTTTCGTGGTCATGATTCACGTATGGGAAGCCGTTTCTCGGAGGCTTATCATGGTATAGTCCTGTCGTAATAGGTGTTTACATTCGGGGTTTGGCGGGCCTGTCCGCCATTCTTTGCCGTGATCTTTTCTTAGAGTGCATGTAAATCTTGTTGTGGCGGGGTTTGTAAAGAAAGGATTAAACTGTTCATTTTGAAAGAGTTGTTATTATTATTTATGCCGAAGGGCAAGTTTTCTAAAGATAATTGTTGTACGCTTCTTGTTATTTCATGTTGTTGTGTTATGTTCCGCTGATTTCTCTGATGTTGTATCACTAGGGTGCCCGGGGTAAGGCACCAGTCACGGGCCCGGGTTCGGGTCGTGACAGTATGCAAAACTGGAAAGTACTGTAATTACATCACAAATCTAAATCAAAGCCGGAGACATGTATGATAATCAAATTACAGTACCCTGTGCCTTACTAACAATGAGAGCAAAATAAGGGTATCCTTACAACAAAAAAATAGGATTTAACTCCTACTCCTGGGACTATTTCACCCGCATAGGTCCTGTGGACCCGCGTGAGGCATTCCTCGCATGGGACTATTTCACCCGCATAAGCCCTTTCGGACTCGCATGAGGTATTCCTCGCATAGGCTGGACCCGCCCGCATGGGACTATTTCACCCGCATAAGCCCTACGGACTCGCATGAGGTATTCCTCGCATCGTGGGTAGCAAATCCACGGACATATGCAATGCCACAAACCCGGGGAATGACCCCGCAACGAATAATATATCACTAGCACAAATCCGGCTATCACACATAACATAAGCACTACCGGCTTATAATAAATAAGCAAGTTAAGAAAATCCCCTAACTTCTTATTATTCTTGTTACATATATATAGACACTCTCCTTTTAGTTTATCCAAGGCACTAACATGTCTTTTATAAAAATCCGAGTTAACCCAAGTACTACGACTTCTATTCTTTAAAACAAATGACTCTTTTAGTAGAAAACTTCCAAGATACTATTAATCCTAGTATCAAGTCCAAATTACATTTCAAGGCAAGTCACAACACCCTTTAGAAATAAAGTTAGGTTTCTAAATCAAGTGACTCATTTCTTAATAAACCTTAGGCAATTGATGCCTCAAAACCAAATTGCCTTAGTTAAAACAAGTCATTTATCTTTCCATAAAGTCAATATAACCAACTCCCCATAAAGTCGTTATATTCACTTTATACCTTAGTCAAGTACCATTTCCTATCCAAGGGACTTATACGTTAAAAACGACACAAGTATCACATACTTTATAATTCTTCAAGTCCCTTATCTTTAACAAGACTTAAGACATCTTTAATATTCTCAAAGAAGTGAGTTAATCTCCTAACTCACCCGACTTGGCATTTCATAAAACAAGTAAAGAATGTCATAGTCTCAGACGCTCACCGTACTATATACGTGAAACTAGTCATGCTCAAAGGATAGGAAAAGTTCTACATACCTCGCCGGGTCAACCACTTGCCAAGTACAAAGTCCCGCCCGTAGTATGTCAACCTATAATATTCACAATACGTCTATTAAGGCCTTACTACAATCGTAGAATATAATAAGGGTTAAGTCTCTAAATTCTACGGAAAATCGGACAGCACCTCCTTTGTTTTTACTTACTTTGCCACCTTTTCCAAGGTCGAAATACAATAACCAAACAGCCCCAATTGGCTCACAACAATATAGAAGATAATCCAATGCAAATGACTAACTAAACAGCCCCAATTGGCTCACAATTATATTTCAAACCAAATTTGTAGCATAACATGATATCAAGTCGCATTTGATTATAATAACCATAATCCTTAAGTCAATGACATGCGACGGTTCTAACAACGATTAAATTGTAATTCAACTTAATCATGGCTTACATTACATTTCGGATTTCCAAGGCTATAATCAATCCATAATCCTTAACCTCAAGATAACAACTCCATGCTTGCAACATACAAAGCTAACAACAACAAAATAAATAATCTTGTAATACTTTCAAAGAACAAGATTATACCTCAATGATTCTTAATCCAACTCCAATCCGAAGTCGCTTCCTTAGTAGTTTATAGCCTCCAAGACACTTGAATCCGCTTGTTGAGACCCTTAGAACAACACCAACAATTATCCTTCAAGTCTTCAAATAAAACCTAGAAAGACCCTTAGGTTTTCGCCATGACTAACCCAGAAACAATCTTTTTCCAAGATTTTTCTATTGAGATGTGTTTACAATACACCTAAGAACCTTGGTTTAAAGTGGGGAATTAAAAGAACAAGGAACAAATTTTTTTCCTTCTTTTGCTAAATGAACCCGAGAGCTTATGCCTATGTTCTTCCAATTTTTGTGTGAAATTTTCTAAGTGTTGGCTCTCTCTAGCACTACTAGTATTATATAGAGTAAAGGATGGTCAAGATATAACCAAATGTGAGGCTTGGATAAGCTCTTTGTAAGTCAAGACTTATTGACTAATTGACTTGGTCAAGATTGTCATGCTACACAAGTTGCAAGACTTGTCTTGCAACAAAGGTCCAATGACCTTCATGCCCTTGCACATTTCGACCAAGGCATCATCTAAGGGGGGTGATGTTATACCCCATATTTCCGGAGTATGTACGTAAGGGCGTACGTACGAAAGTTTGGCCTTAAAAGTTTAAGCCTTGGACGTTTTTATTTGTGCACAACTCACTAAAAGAATCGTTTTCCGACGAAACGTTTCCACAACTTTCGTAGGGAAAATTCCGGCTATGTCATTTAGTATTTTTGCGGATTTTTCCGAGAGACGAAACATTTTGGACCAACGGGAGGGCGACACTTGGCACCCTCCAATTGGTGGACTTGAAATCGTCCATTGGACGAATTGGACATGGAGTTGCACGTTTTTTGTGCCTTTGCACAAGTCAAGGATTAGGTAGGATATTTTGTGTAGTAGATGGATAAGGACACTTGCCCTAATCTTGGCCTTACACTTGCCTAGCACTTGGCTTAATCTTGGCCATTGGTTGGCCACTTCTTGACCTATAAATACCCCCTTAGATGAAGAGTTCTTCATCCACAAATCAATTTCCAAGTCTTGAAAATCCCTCCTCGCTCTAAAGCTTTTCGTCCAAAGCCTCCTACCCCCCCTCCCCTTTTGAAGCTTGGCCGAGGCAACCCCTCCCCCTAGCCTAGCCGAAACCTACCCCCCCTCCCTTGGTAGAAAAGTTGCCTTCTTGTATTGTTATAATGCCCAAAATACCCTAGCCCAAATCCCTTAGTCCTTAGTAGAAGTTGTGAAGAACTTCTAAGGTTCTGAGCTACCTGAGCGCATAAACTAGAGCTAAACCTTGCTCAGGCGCGACTTTATCTAGGATATTATTGGGCTTACCGAGGTAACTAATCCTAACCCTCTTTTGAATTAGAGAATACATACTGTAGTAGTATAAGAATAAGTATTAAATACTTAGAAGAATATCACAGAATAGAATTGAACTGTTATCACAGTAGAAGGGTTTTAAAAGAAGAATAATCGAATCAGATTTACATAGGATTGCTTTCACATGAGACTTAAGTAGCTCACCGTAGGGAAGTGCGCCCAATTTTCCGTAGGATATAGAACCTCTGCTTAGAATCACATAAAGTAGTTCAACGTTGATAGACGTGTCGACTATTATAGCCGATTCTCTGGCGCGACATATTCAACTTGGCGGTGGTTTTCACGAGAAGGTATGTGATTCTTCCTAAAGCATGATATTTTACAATATATATGTAGTAGGTAGACGATACGTGTTAACTGAATAATAACTACGGCAATGCCTCACGACTTAAGCTGAATAATACTTACAGAATGCCTCACGCTTAAGCCTGAATAATAAAGATCCAAAGCATTTCAAAAGAATCTCAATCATTTTTAATGTAAGAGAACTAATTGGTTTTTAAAATGAAGCTTAAGAGTTATACTAGCTTTACGGGAAGTTAAGTATAACCACTTAAGAATGATAAAAGAAACAGTTTGCCTATGTGTTTATAATGCACTTTATATTGAATTGTGAAAAGAATAATAAGATGGTTTGATAAGTAGACATGATATGATGCTATGTGTGTTGGTGTCTTGTAACGCTTGTATAAGAGAGTATTCTTGTTGTGCTTATGTTGTTTAAAGATAAGTCGTTATGTTAGTGTACTATCACCACCTCTTGACATATTACCGGGGTTAAGGCGCCTCCGACGCGGGTAGACTCAAAGTGATGCAGGACCATGATTCGAGAATACCTCACGCGGGTCCAGGGACCTATGCGGAGCTACGGAGTTCCGTGTTAGTGATGCGGGTTATACCTCACGCGGTCTATGTGGCCATACGGACTACAAGTCGGGGCGACGCCGAGGAGTAGCTACCCTCGATGCGGGGTTATGTACCCTATGCGGGCCTATGTGAGTGGCCTACGCGACTACGGAGTCCGTGATTAGGCTTGCATGGTGATACTACTGCAATTGGCCCCGCCGATCATTCGCAGCCTAGAAAAGACCTTCATGATTTACCTATTGTTGCTCTTGTTTATGATGTGGCACTATGCGCGGTCCCCTTGGTTGTTTCATACATACTTGCAAAACTGATTTTAAAATGATATGTTTTCATTTAAGTATTTTACAGTTTCATATACTTAGTACCTGTTGTACCGACCTCCTTCGGGGGCCTGCGTTCATGCCGCAGGCGCGGCAAAGGTGTGCTAGATCCACATTCTTAGGATCTCTACGTTGGTGTCGAGCTCCATCTTTTCCGAGTCTCTACTTTTGGGTATGATCTCCCGTTGTAGATAGTTTTGTATACAGAGGTATGGCGGGCCCCGTCCCGCCATAGTTGTATATTTCCTAGAGGTCTGTAGTCATGTTGTACAAGATTTGGATGTAAATCGCTAAACCATGTTTATATATATATGCCGAAAGCGACGTTTCTCACATAAATCGTGTCTTATTTTATAAATCGTTTCATGTCTTGTTTTATATTTCCGCCGATTACTCGATGTATGACTACTGGGTGCCGGTAAGGCACTACCACGCCCCGAATGGGTCGTGACAAAAGTGGTATCGAGCGATTAATCCGGAAAGTATCTACAGCGTATCTAGTAGAGTCTTGATTATCGGTGTGTTGTGCACCACACTAATAATCGTGAGGCTATAGGATATTTAGGATTGGTTTCATTCTTCTCACTCGAGATCGTGCTTTAGAGTCGTGTTAAAGTTGGACCTCTAACGTATTCTTTTTCTCAGAACGCTTATGCCTCCACGTAAGGCAACCCGGCCTGGCGGCAAGGCAGCCGGCGGAGGCGCCATGAGACACCTAGAGTTACGAGGGCTCGCCCGCCTATACGAGACGGCGAGTTCTACGACGCCGCCGCCCCAAAGAGACCACAGCACCCACACCTCCCGCCCCACACCGGGCGGAGGAGTTAGGGTACAAGGAGATGGCCCACCATCGCCGTGATCGTGGCTGCATACGAAGACAGCCGGATGCAGCAGCCAGCCCCACCTGGGCCGCACCGTGGTTCACCCGAGGCGAGAGTTTGAGGCTACGAGACTTCGAGTCAGAGCCCGCGAGTTTTACGGTCGAGGCCGGATGATGATCCGCAGGAGTTCATCCGCCGCCTCAGAGATTCCGAGAGTGATCGCATGCCGAGACCGAGTCCGTGATCTTTGTTCACATAGCCGCGTGATACCGCGATCGATTGGTTTGATTCACGGAGTTATCCCGGGAGAGCACGCGTCCCAGCCTACTGGGATGAGTTCTCGAGGCTTTCCTCACTCACTTCGCCTCCACAGATGAGGCGAGGGCGCGGCCGATAGATTTTTACCGCCGAGGCAGAGGACGACCGTCGTGAGTACAATGTCGAGTTTGATTCATTGGCTCGATATGTCCCAGCCAATAGCAGAGATATGAGGATAGGTGCACCGCCACGCCATCGGGCTAGATGATTATATGGCCGAGTCATGTGCGGTGTTTCTCTTCACCGTATGGACATTACCCGCACGCAGCTCATGCTCTTGGATGTGAGAGCGTAGAGATCGACGGCCGACAGCGCAGCAGGAAGACCAGACGCGGTGGTCTTTTGGTGGCTATCGTGGTGGGCGCAGCTAGCCTAGATTTGCACCACACCACCAGAGCACTTCGCGACCGCCCTCAAGACACCAGACATTCGAGAGCGCATCAGGGCCCAGGACTTGAGACGCCCAGAGCGGCAGGGTATCGCCGACGGACCACCCCTCGCCAGTGGCCGACGCGGCAGATCCCACTTCGAGTTGGTGCTACGGAGCTTGTTTGATTGGGCCGCAGGGTCACTATGCGAGGAACTGTCCCACCGCGGCGATCTTGATGGTAGAGTCACCATGTTCTTTTCACGTCTTCTTCATCCCCGACAGCCTACTCGCCTGAGGGCAAGGTACTCACGACCAGCAGGTCGCGCAGAGGTCGTGGCGCGGTCCCAGCTTCTAGCGGTCCTCGAACCGCATTTATGCTTTGTCCACCGACAGATCGTGAGAGGCCTCACCGATGTCGCCACGGTACCTTATCGGGCTGGGTTTGATGTGTATGCTTTGATAGATCCGGTTCTACTCGCCCCATATATCTCCCTTGTTGCTAGTAGGATAGGATAGAGCCCGAGTCCATAGACCCTTTCGAGATAGCTACGCCAGATGGTGATTCGGTGGTAGCTCGGCGGGTATATAGAGCTTGTCCCGTGACCATTTACGATCGCCGGACCCTGGCCGACTTGATAGAGTCGAGATGATTGACTTCGACGTGATCATGGGATGGATTGGCTAGCTTCTGCTACGCCAATGTAGACCGCAGAGAGAGAGTAGTACGGTTCCGCTCGGCGAGGAGGTTGTTGAGTGGGAGGAGCACGGTATCGCCGAGGGGTAGGTTTATTTCCTACCTCAAGGCTAGGAAGATGGTGCGAAAGGGTATATCTACCATCTCGCTCGGTGTTTGATATCGAAAGGCTGCGGTACCAGATTTTTCGCCGGGCCCAGTGGTCGAGAGTTCCCGCACGTGTTTCCGCACGACCTTCCCGTATCCTCCCGAGAGGAGATTGAGTTTTGTATAGACATATTGCGGACACTCCAAGATATTTCCATTCCGCCATACGTAACGGCACCCGCCGAGTTGAGAGAGTCAAGGATCACTTAGGATTTCCGGAGAAGGGCTTCATCGTGCCTAGTGTTTCTCCCTGTGGAGCGCCAGATTGTTCGTGAAGAAGAAGACGGACGCCGCGCATGTGTTGATTACAGTACCTGAACAAGGTGACCATTAAGAACGATACCCCTTCCCGTGATTGATGATTTGTTCGACCGATTGGCGCGAGGTGTTTCTCCAAGATTGATCTACGATCGGGCTATCATCAGTAGTCGAGAGGTGGATGTCCCTAGATCGCATTCGGACCAGACGCATTATGAGTTCGTGGTCATGTCTTTGGGTTGACCAATGCTCCGGCGGTATTCATGGATTTGATGAACCGAGTGTTCAAACCATTTTTGGACACGTTTGTGATAGTGTTCATCGATGATATCTTGGTTTATTCTCGCCAGAGCGAGCACGCGAGCATTTGAGATCGCGGCCGACAGCTTCCAGATCAGCTTGTACGCCAAGTTTTCCAAATGTGAGTTTTGTTGACTTGATGGCGTTTCTGGGCATATTGTCGGGCTGATGGCATTCAGTGGATACGCCAAGATCGAGGCATCAGACTTGGCCTAGACCTACTACGGCTGCAGGTTCGCAGCTCGGGCCTTGTAGGATATTATCGGCGTTCGTGGAGAAGTTTGCTTCTATCTTCGCACCATTGACTAGGTGACTCGTAAGGCGCCAAGTTTGATGGACTGATGCTTGAGCGGTGGTTTCCGCCGAAAAGAGATCGACGACGCGCCCGTTCTTACTCTTCAAGAGGTCCAGATGGTTATGTCGTGTATTGTGACGCGTCGAGCATCGGGTTGGGATGTGTTGATGCAGCATGGCAGGTTATAGCATATGCATCCCGACACCAAGAAACACGAGCAACTACCCCACCCATGATTTGGAGTCGCACCGTGATTCACGCTTTGAAGATCCGAGGCACTATTTGTATGGGGTTCACGTGGATATTTTTACTGCACCACAAGAGCCTCCAAGATATCTTCACCAGAGGAGCTGAACTTACGGCAGAGCGGTGGTTAGAGTTGCTTAAGAATTACGATGTTAATATCCCGTACCACCCGGGAAAGCCAATGTTGTGGCGGATGCCTTAGTCGTAGGTCGATGGGAGCCTATCGGATGTGCCTAGAGAGGAGGACATGGTTCGTGATTTGCATCGATTAGCGAGCCTTGGTGTCCGCTTGATTGATTCCGATAGCAGCTGGGTTCGAGTTCGTGAGGTTGCCGAGTCTTCCATCGTCGAGAGTGAAGAGGCAACAGCTCGAGATCCAGCTTTGACACGTTATCGTGATACGACTCTTCGTGAGGCAAGTGGTCCTTGAGGTAGCACGATGTGGTGCTAAGGTTTGAGGGCGATTGTGTGTTCCAGATGTTTCGTGACTTCGGCAGGTTCTGGGGAAGCACACAGGCGTTACGTTATCCATCCGGTCGACCAAGATGTACCACGACCTTAGATCCGTGTATTGGTGGGATGGCTCAAGAGGACGTTGCAGAGTTCGTAGCTCGCCCGTGTTGTCGCGGTGAAGGTAGAGCACCAGAGGCCCGTGGTTTGTTGCGCACGATTGAGATCCCGACCGGAAGTGGGAGGTAATCAACATGGATTTTATCACGTGATTACCTCGCACTCGGAGACATGATTCTATACGGGTTATCGCCGATGTCGACGAAATCAGCCCACTTTCTTCCCGTCAGACGACTTTTTCTACCGAGGATTATGCCGACTTTACATCCGAGAGATCGCCGATCGCATGGAGTCCCTACCGATCATATCGCATGCAGGAGCCCGATTTCGGCTAACTTCGGAGGTCTTTCGAGAGGTTTAGGGACGCAGTGAGCTCGAGCATCGCATTCCATCCACGCAGACGGACAAAGCCGAGCGCACTATCCGCACTCTTGAGGATATGTCGCGAGCCTGTGTTATCGACCGTGGGTAGCCGGAGGATCATTTGCCTCTAGTTGAGTTCGCGTACAATAATAGCTACCACTCCAGTATTCAGATGGCGCCTTATGAGGCCTTGTATGGAAGGAAGTGCAGATCGCCTATAGGTTGGTTCGATGTGGGCGAGGTGCAACTAGTGGGACCAGATTTGTTATACCCCGTAGTTGCAGGGTATATATGTGAGGACGTACATGCGAGAGTACGGCAGAAATTTTGAAAAGAAAGAAAGATGTGAGTTTTCGACGGAAAAGTTTCCGGTTATTTGTGAAGAAAAAGGTTCGTTAATGGGAATTGGATTCCCAGATTTGGTATTTGGACTTCATAGATTATATTAGAATTTTGAGATTTTATTTTCGAAATGGTCACGTGGGCCCACGGAGAAATTTACTGGCCAAGGGGGCCCACTTTGTTTTCGAGATTTTGGCCATTGTGGATATTTTTGGAAGACGTTTTTGAGGGCCATAGAGGGTGACACGTGTCACCCCGCCAGTGGCTCGCCGAATGACATTTGTGCACAACACCCTGCTAGAGTCGTTTTCGACGAAACGCTTTACATAACTTGCGGGCGGAAAATTCGCTATGTCGTTTTGTATTTTTGCGGATTTTTCCGAGAGACGAAACCTTTTGGACCAATGGGAGGTGACACTTGTCACCCTCATCGACGGCTTGGAGGCGGGCTGCTGGTCGCTCGCCGATTGGCCCTGAAGTGTGCCTTGCTTTGTGGCTTGTTTTGTGGAGTGTTTTGTGGAGTAGGGTTTAGGTGCACTTGGCTTAATCTTGCCCTTACACTTGCTATACACTTGGAAGGATCTTGCCCTTGGTTGGCCTTTGGTTTTGCTATAAATACCCCCTAAGTGTGAAGACGACCTCCATTCCAAAAACTTCCACGTCATGAAACCCTCGCCTCCCCCTTGGTGCGCACTTAGCCGAGAGCCTTCCCCCTCCCCCATGTCGTGTGGCCTTTGGCCGAGGGGTTCCTCCCCTTTTGTGGTGCTAAATGGGTACCCACTAGCCTAGTTGTTTCGTATAATACCCTCCTCGTGGTATTGAAATACTTCTCCTAGTATTGTTATAATGCCCAAAATACCTTAGCCTTTACCTAGTAGTATTTCAAAAGTTACCTCTTTACGTAGAGCCCTAAATACTACCTTTTGTCCTTTTAGTCTCAAAACCGAAACCCTAAGGAAATCTTCATAGTTGGTTGAAGTATTTGAGTAGAAGTTGGTTAGAACTTCTAAGGGTTGTTTGAGCGGATTGAGCGCACGAGTAGAGAGCTAAACCTTGCTCAGATCGACATTATAACTTGGATAATTTTGGGCTTGTCGAGGTAAATAATCTTGTCCCTTTTGTAATTGGAAATTACATGTTAGAATATATAGTTGAAGTATACTATATATGTAATCGAACATTATTGTGCGCAATGTCTTTTGACTTAAGCCCGAATGTAAAGAAAGAATCGAATCAGTATTTACATAGGGTATCAGACATGAGACTTGTGTAGTATTCTTTGAGTAGAATTGTACACGCCAGGTTAGGCGTGTAAACCCTCGGTTGGCTTGTAGCCACCTCGATAGAGGAGAGATTTACGTTGCGGGGAGGAGGTGCCGAATTTTCAGTAGAAAGATAGAAACTTGTGTTTGGGGTTAATAGACGTTTGTGACCTTTATAGTGAAAGTACTAAGAGTAGCGTATTCTACTCGAGGAGTGGAAAGGGCTAGTGCGTTGTAGTACTTGAGCATTTTGCTTATTGTCGATAAATCGTCGCGAGGTATGTGAACCTCTTCCTATCTTTTCTAGCATGATTGTTGTGAACTATGTAGTGCGGTAGACGCATACGTGCTAAGTGATTTGGTTGGTTTAAAACATAGGGTGTTATAATAGCTTTATGGGAAGTTAGTTATAACGACCTTATGTAGTGAAAATGGTTTCTTGATGTTAGAAGTTAAGAGACTTGATCTTATAAGATAAGAGACTTAACTTATTTGTTTTAATGTGGATGTTTGTGTGAAACCTCATTCGTGAGTAATGAGTACTTGGTTTTTAAAGGGATAATGTTTCATGATTTCGAATCGAATGTATCGACGCACCATTGCGGTTAATAAAGGAAAATGTATTGAATAATGATGTGTTGTATTAAAACCGGAGAAACCTCCATCTGCATAGAAGCTAAGATAAGACAAAATGATATTACATTTTCTAGATCATGGTCTTTGTAATAAGATCGTTATAAACAAGAATAAACTACTCACATATATGTCATATGTTACTCAATTGTTTTAAAAGAGATTAAGACTATGAGTTATGAAACCTTTCTAAAATAAGTGAATTGAGCATTTGAAAATGAGAAGCTTGAGTAATTGAAACTAGGCAAACCGAACTTAGGAAAAGAATGTTGTTACTTGATTTTGAAAAGGAATGTGGGTTGGTCATTCTAATACTACGGCATAGGGTGACTTTTATAAAAGTAATGGATCTCTTTTAAAAAGAACTTAACGTATGTAGTACTTTGGGGTTAAAACCCGACTTTGGCATAAAATGAAAGTACTTTGAGTTGTGTGAAACTTGCCTATGCTTGTTGTTGTTAAACTTGCCTATGCTTGTGATGATAGCCTTTGTTGTGCAAGTGTGGTATTTCTGTGTTAACGAGTCTCTCGATAGAGGGACGGTTGACTTGTTGAGAACTTACTTGACGCGTCTTGGCGGTGATGGAGAATTCCACGGTATGTTTCCATTTTGATTCTTGTCTTGTTGTTGATGTCACATGGACATGTCTACACCGACGCAGATTCCGGGGCACGCGCCACGTGCGGGTTGATTACCCGATATATTGTTATTGTGGTTACATGGACATGTCTACACCGAGGTAGAATTCCGGGGCATGTGGCTACGCGGCAGGTTGATCACCCAAGATATTATTGTTGATGTCACATGGACGCGTCTACACCGAGGTAGAATTCGGGGCATGTGGCCGTGGAGCATTGGTATTATTGTTGCATCATGGACATGTCTACACCGATGCAGAATCCGGCACGCGCCGTGACGCGAACATGATTGATGTTGTGGGCGTGAGACCCATAGTTATATTTGAGTGATGACTTGAGGCGTGAGTCCCCGATCGACATGATCGCTTTTATGTTGAATCAGTAGTTTGGTTATCATACATGTCTCTCGCTTTATATAGACTAGTATGATTTCATTCTGATTTTTACGATTTCACATACTTGGTACTGTTGTCGACCTCCTTCGGGCTGCGTCATGCCGCAGTAGAGGTACATCGATCGTGGATCCTCGCTCTTAGGATCTCGATTGCGTTGGGAAGCTCCGTTTCTCCGAGGCTTATCTTTTGTATGTGTTCTCGAGTTGTAGGTTCTTGTACATTCGTGGGTATGGCGGGCCCCTGTCGTCATAGTTGTTGTAAATCTTAGAGGTCTGTAGTAATCACAAGTGTGGTTTGTAAAAAGGATTAAACTGTTCGTTTTGGAAAGAGTTGTATTTATATATGTTATTGGAAGGTAACCGTTGGGTTGGCCTGTTTTATGATCATATATCTTGTTTCTTGTTTAAAGTTTTATTTTCCGCTGGTTTTCTCTGATGTTGTGTCACTAGGGTGCCCGGGATAAGGCACCAGTAACGGGCCCCGGGACGGGTCGTTACAAAAGTGGTATCAGAGCAGTTAATCCTCGGAAAGTGTCTACAGACCGTGTCTAGTAGAGTCTTGATTATCGATGTGTTGTGCACCACATCTATAATCAGGAGGCTGCAGGACATTTAGGATTGGTTTCCATTCTTCTCATTCTGAGATCGTGCCTTAGAGCCGTTGTAAGTTGGACCCTCCGACGTGTCTCGCTTTTACCGCTTATGCCCGCGCAAGGCAACCAGAGCCACGGGCGGCAAGACACCGAGGGAACCGCTAGTGAGATCTGAGGAGTACGAGGCGCAGCCCGCATAGCACTGAGGTTGTGCTTGACGGCGGTTTTGTGACGCCGCCACCAAGAGAGGTTGAGCCGCAGCAGAATGGCCGCTGAGACCGCAGCACTGATCCTCCAAGTCCCACGATGCAGGGGCGAGGAGATGGGTTACAAGAGATGGCCGCTGGCGCCGTGGTCGTGGGCCGATATGAGGATAGGCCGGACGCAGCAGCCCAGCCCAAAGAGCACGATGGTTCACCCCGAGCAGATAGTTTGAGGCTACGGACTTTACGAGTCAGCCCGCGAGTTTTATGGGTCGAGGCACGAGGATGATCCGCAGGAGTTCATCGGCGATTCTGACGGATCACGCGGTGATCAAGGCTTCAGAGACCGAGTTCGTGACCTTTGGTTCGCGATCGGCCGCGTGATACCGCAATCGATTGGTTTGATTCATGGAGCTTTCGGGAGAGCACGCACTCGCAGATGGGATGAGTTTTCGGGCTTTCTCACGCACTTCTTGCCTCCGCAGATGAGGAGGCACGCGGCAGATTTTTGATGCTTAGACAGAGCGCGACGGTTCGGGAGTACAATGTGAGTTCGACTCATTGGCCCAGACGCCCCAGCGTGGTAGCTAGTATGGAGGATCGAGTGCACCGATATGTTACAGTGGCTCGATGATTACATGTCGAGGCATGTTCAGAGTAGCTCTTCACCGCATGGACATTGCCCGCACGCAGCTCACGACCGGGATGTGAGGCACGGAGAGGTCGACGAATGACCAAGATCGCGAAGAGGCCGAACAACAGGTCCTGGTGACTTTCGAGGCGGACCGCCTAAGAAAGATACTAGTTTTGTACCTCCGCCAAAGCAGAGTGGTCCTCCACAACCTTGAGTATTCGGAGCAGTCGTGGCTCGAGGTTGAGTTTCGGAAGTAAGTGGTGTTGGCAGACGCGCCACCCCTACCCTGTGGTCGATGTGGTAGACCGCATTTCGGGAGTGTCGTGGTGCCAGGAGCTTGTTATTTTTGCGGCAGCAGGCCATTTTGCGAGGAACTGTCCGGGCGGTAGCACGGATGTTACGACTCACCCTACCGGATCGATGGTGGTTCATCGCCTTCATAGCATACCGCAGGCAGGTGCCTATGATTAGAGTGAGCGGTAGCTTCGGTATATCCTTAACCTCTAGAGTTTTGGTATGCTTGTTATGATGGTTTCATTATTATGTGCTATGTACGAATAGCGTTGTGTTAATTGTGAGTTAGAAAACATGCTTAGTTGGGAGGATACGATGTGGGGCATGGTAAGTGTGAACCTTAGACTATGTCACGACCGAGACCTTAGGGTAAGGTCGTCTTGAGTTAAAGATTTATTTTATGTTTGACCACTTATCGAGTAGTGGTATACGTGGGATTTATTTGTGTGATAAGTCCGTGGGTAGTGTGAGATGGAAGTGGTAGCTTTCATGATGTGAGTTAGTAAGATTGTTCGGATCGGGAACAAGAGTTTGGCGCGTTGGGGGTCGGGTTGAGGACCATTTGCGGGTCAACCAGTAACCCGGTTTGGGGTGGGGTCGCCTGGTGGTCCCGCGGTGGTAGGTCACGAGGATGCTAGGCCCAAGTTTGTATGACCATCGTATGAGTTAGTGTATATGTTCGACTGCAGCGGATCGTGAGGCCGAATGGCCTTAAGGGAGATTGAAGTTAGTATGATGACCAAGTTTGGAGGTAGTAACTCCAAAGGTAGGAAACAGAAGCATTGACGGAAGTGTGGTACGGATACTAGAAAGAGTTCGAGTGTTCGAGAAGGGTACAACGAGTTAGGGGAGAAGAGAACGTGTGTTAGTTCGTGGCCAAGCTGTGGCGTCGGCAACTTGTTAGAGGAACTTTATCGTTATCCGACTTGAGAAGGAACATTCGGGACTGAACACCAGGTCCCACCAGGTCCCACCTGTGCCTTGACATGACTACTTTTATGTTGTAAACTGTAGTTTGATTATCATACATGTCTCCTGTTTTATTTTAGACTGTTATGATTTCGTTTACAGTATTTTCAATTTCACATACTTGGTACTGCCAGATCGACCTCCTTCGGCCGCGTTCATGCCGCAGGTAGAGGTACATCGGTTGTGGATCCTCGCTCATAGGATCACAGTTCAGCGTTTTGGGAAGCTCCGTTTCTCCGGAGGCTTATCTTTGGTATAGTCCCCTGTCAGTGTAGATACTTGTACATTCAGGGGTATGGCGGGGCCCTGTCCCATCATAGTTATGGTTACATTCTTAGAGGTCTGTAGTACTATTGTGGGCAGTGTTTGTAAAAGGATTTAACTGTTCAGTTATGTTCAGTTTAACTTTATGTCTTGTCTCATGTTTTAGTTTTATTTCCGTTGATTTTCTCTGAAGTTGTATCACTAGGGTTCCCGGGGTAAGGCACCAGTCGCGGGCCCGAGGTCGGGTCGTGACAGAGTTTGATGAAAGAAAGCCTGCAGGCTTAAACTCTCAAACTAAGCCGAGAGATGTCTTACAAAGAGTGCCAACAATTACACGTCATTCTACACGTAGATACCTAACATAGCATGGAAAATGAAATGGAGTTGGAGTTGTGACGTGAAAGTCTAAGTAGTATTGTATTTTCGGCCTTCTTATTTGGTCTTAGGCGAGACCAAGTTATTTTCTTTTAGCTTATTGTTTTCCTTTAGTTCTTAGCTTAGCTTTTATCTCTTAGATTAGGACATAGTATGTCACGTAATAACTACATTATGACACCATTAATAAGTCATTAGGGTGACTAGGCCGAGAGTACACCATGGCAAGGGCAAATGATGACTTGGAGGACAACTTGGCAAAGACAAGAGACTTTTAGAAAGAGGAAGATTTCAAGGACTTTATGAACTAGCAAGTTCATGAAGTTAGCTATTTTGAAAACCTCAAAGTCGTCTAAGGGGGAGAAGAGAAGTTAGCCGAAATGGTTCAACACACAACCACCAAGAATAGAAGCTTCCAAGCACATTCCAAGAAGATGAGATTTTTGGATGAACCAAGTTCATCTCCTCTTCGACTTGGACTCCCCAAAGAGGTGTGAAGGAGTTTTGGTTTACCATTGTCTCCAAGAAAGACTAAGCTCTTCCACATTACCCTAATGGTCAAAAACACTCCTGGTCCCCATGCTACCCCGAAACCTTTCCCACGTGTACATACTTGGCCGAAACTCCAAAGTAGTTTATGTCTTCTAGAATAGTCCATAGAGTAGTATAAATAGGACCTTTATGCAATGTAAATGTCACATCCCAAACCCCGGGCCCACGACTGGTGCCCTACCTGGGCACCCTTCTATTCATACAACGCAAGTAAATTGCGGAAGATAAATAACACTCATTTTTTTTCGTTAATCAAAGGCAAAGCCGATAAGGATGCCATAATATATAACGTCTGAATGGGACTACAACTGTAAAACAATGTAAATACAACTCGCGTCAGTCCAGCCCACATATGAATACATACCTCTAAGATTTTGGACAGTAACTATGACGGGACAAAGCCCCGCCATACCCCTGAATATACCTAACCATAATGACAAGCTCCGGAACATTGGAGCTATCCCAAAATGCTGAACAAGGATCCTAAGCTCGCGGATCCACACCTGAGTACCTAAACCTGCGGGCATGAACGTAGCCCCCCGAAGGGGGTCAGTACAACATGTACCAAGTATGGAACGGAAATAAAGTACAGCAAATAAGATCATAACTGTACAAAGGAATGACAGAGGCAAGTATGAAAATCAAATACCAGATCCTACCGTGTCATATAAAACCAGAGCCAATTGTACCTTGTATCATCAGACATCAGAATAATCAGACGCTTTTTCAAAGTAGGGAAGCCATGTCAAAATCATGAACGTCTGTCTATATAAACAAATATTGTCATGGGAGTTGAACCCACATCATAGCAATCTTGTGTAATTTAACTCATATTTTGACTCTCAAAGGAAATGAAACCATGGTACCAACATCTCATGTACCGACCATTTAAATCTTTCATTTAGCTATGCCAAGGTACCAAATCATCATGTACAAAACACATATAAATCTTTCATCTAGTTATGCCAAGGTACCAAAACATCATGTACCAAACACATATAAAATATTCCATTTAACTATGCCAAGGTACCACATATCATGTACCAAACACATATAAAATCTTCCATTTAACTATGCCAAGGTACCGCATATCATGTACCAAACACATATAAAATCTTCCATTTAACTATGCCAAGGTACCACATATCATGTACCAAACACATAAAATCTTCCATTTAATTATGCCAAGGTATCACATATCATGTACCAAACACATATAAAATCTTCCATTTAAACAAGCTTAGGTACCAACATATCATGTACCATACACACGTAATGAACCTTCGTTTTAAACAATCCTAGGTACCAACAAGTCATGTACCATACACACACAAGTAACTTCATTTTGGACAAACCTAGGTACCAACATCTCGTGTACCATACACACACAATGAACTTCATTTTAGACAACCCTAGGTACAAACATCTCGTGTACCCTACACACATAATGAACTTCATTTTAGACAAACCTAGGTACCAACATCTCATGTACCCTACACACACAATGAACTTCATTATAGAAACCCCAAAGTATTATCAAGGGAATATATCTAACAATCTTTCATTTTAGATCCTCATTTGGCAAATCAAGATACTTATCAACTCAAGTATCACTATCAAGTTACTTACTATTTTCAAATTAGGTAACTTATACTTTACAAATCAAGACAAGTATACTCTTCAAATCAAGTTACTTCATCTTTTCCAAAATAAAGTCATTTATACTTCATATAAATCAAGTCTCTTATACTTCATCTAATCAAATCTCATATACTTTCAAGTAAGGTCGCATATACCTTCAAGTAAAGTCTCACATACTTTCAACTAAGTCTCATAACTTTCAAATAAATCTAGCATCATGACTTTAAATAAATCAAGTCTCATTAGTGTTGTAACTTAGCAAGATCAACTCGACTCTAATGCTTACTAAACACTCTTACCAACATCTCTCAAAAGACTTGGTAAGGACTTAGGTATAATTTAGACATGCCTTAAGCATAGAATCAATAACATGAATACTCTAGTAACAAGACAAGTATACTTCAAGAAACAAGTCATGTATACTCCAATAATCAATCATGCTGATAGAAGGAAGAAGTTCACATACGTCGTGATGACTAACCAACACGACAAGTAGCAATACGCTCCGATGTACTTCAACCTTGTCACGACCCGATCCCGGGCCCGTGACTGGTGCCTTACCCCGGGCACCCTAGTGATACTACATCAGAGAAAATCAGCGGAAATAAAAACTTAAACATGAAACAAGAGATAAAGTATGAAACATGCTAACCAAAACGGTCACCTTCCTGAATATATACATATATATATCAACCTGAACAGTTAAATCCTTTTACAACCCTGCCCACAACAGTACTACAGACCTCTAAGAATGTAACCATAACTATGACGGGACAGGGCCCCGCCATACCCCTGAATGTACAAGTAACTACACTGACAGGGGACTATACCAAAGATAAGTCTCCGGAGAAAACGGAGCTTCCCAAAACGCTGAACTGTGATCCTATGAGCGCGGATCCACAACCGATGTACTTACTCGCAGATTTAACGCACTTCAAGCGAGGTCAAGATAACAGTACTAATGTGAAATCAGAAAATACTATAAATGAAATCATAATAGTCTATATAAAGCGAGACATGTATGATAACCAACCATACCACAATATATATAAACAAATATGTCAAGTCGTGACTCACGCCCTCAAAGTCATTACTCAAAAATCAATGGGTCTCACGCCCACAACATCAATCATGCCCGTGGAATACCTTCCTCACTGCCGGCAGTCTATGATATAATCACACCAAGAAGTACATGAACACTCAGTCCCACTGAGTCATAAAACCGTGACGGCAAGTACGGGCTAACTACCAGATACCAAGCCGCATCATCAACTGACCGGGGCAAGTACAAAAGCCAACTACCAGATACCAAAGTCGTACCAACAAATCTATATAACCAAACCACGAAGCTGACCCAGGGCAAGTACGAAAGCCAACTACCAGATACTAGCTGCGCCACGCAGCTGGCCGGGAAGTACGAAGACTAACTACCGATACTGTCGGAATCACGAGACTGGCTACAAAACCGAACGGGCCAATCACGGGCTAACTACGGATACCGCCGAGACAGCCACGACCTCAGGGCAAGTACGAGAGCCAACTACCAGATACCAAGCCGAATCAGTAAAACCTCATGGAGAGCTAGTCCATGGAATAATACTATCAATAAGGAAACGAACCCTCATCATGGCCGCATACCCGTGGACCATCCATCGAGTCAGTATGCCCATGGACTATCATAGTGGAAGCATACCCGTGGGCCGCCCATCGTGTTAGTAGGTCCAAAATGATCAAGAACAACATGACCGGCCCTCCATCGAGAGACGCGGTAACATAAAGATACAACACTTGCACAACAAGGCTATCACACGCAAACATAGGCAAGTTACACACAACTCAAGGTACTTTCATTTTATGACAAAGTCCGGGTTTTAATCCCCAAAGTACTACGTACGTTAAATTCTTTTTAGAAGATCCGTTTCTTTTACAAAAGTCACCCGATACTCGTAGTATCAAAATAAAGTGACTAACATTTTAATTAAACCAAAACAACTTCCAGACTTTCCTTTTTAAACCAAATTAAGACAATACCATGCCTTCTTTTTAGACCAAAACAATTCTCCTTTTAAAGTCAAGTTACCATTTTAAAACTAATGATAAAAACCATTCCTTTGTTTTCATAAAGTCGTTATAACTAACTTCCCATAAAGCTGTTATAACACTTTATGTTCTAAACCAAAAACTCTTTAATTCCACAAGTCTCTTTTCTTTTAAAACAACAACAAGTATTCTTTTAAAACCCAAATAACTTACTCTTTTCAAAACAAGTAACCTATACTTAAAATCAAGTTACTTCTCTTTTTCTGAAAACAAGTCGTTATAAGTCAAGTCTCTTATCTTTCAAGATCAAGTCTCTTAACTTTCAAAATCAATAAACCATTCTTTTACCTACATAAAGTCGTTATAACTAACTTCCCATAAAGCTATTATAACACTTTATGTTTTAAACCAACCAAATCACTTAGCACATGTACGTCTACCGTACTACATAGTTCACAACAATCATGCTAGAAAAGATAGGAAGAGGTTCACATACCTCGCGACGATTATCGATAATTAGTAAAACGCTCCACAGTACTGTAACCCTGCTAGCCTTTTCCACTCTTCAAGTAGAATACGCTACTCGTGGTACTGCAACCTATAAAGGCCACAAAACGCCTATCAACACCTAGATCTCTTCGTAGAATATTCTAATTGTAAGATTCCTTATTCTACGTAAAATTCGCAAAGACTCTCCCCGCTATCACATAAATCTCCTCCCCTACCAGGGCCCGCTACCAGGCCAACAACTCCCAGGGGATTACACGTCTAACCGGACGTGTTCGATTCTGCTTCACAATAATACTACGCAAGTCTACTGTAAGTACAGTCCAATGTAAATACAGTTCAATCCTTTATAATCATCCCTCCAATATAAAATACTCAAGTATAATTACTACAACATGTAATATCCAATTATAATAGGGGGACATAGATCATTACCTCGATAAGCCCAAAATTATCCAAGATATAAGTCGATCCTGGGCAACGTTTAGCTCCAACTCCTTACGCTCCAACCCGCTCCAAGCGACCCATAGAAGTTTCTAAACAACTTCTCTAAACACTTCAACCAAGCTATGAAGGTTTTTCTAGGGTTTCGTTTTGCGACTATTGGAATAAAGTAGTATTTCCGGGCTCCTAGTATTAAAACAACTTTGGAATACTACTAGGGATACTAGGCCAAGGTATTTGGGATTATACTACAATACACAAAGTATTTCTACTCAAGTGGGGGAGGGGGACGAAAAAACATCTACAAAGGGAGGGAGTATTTTGCCTTGGAAAGTATTCAAGTGAGGATGAAATTACTCTTCAACTTAAGGGGGGTATATATAGAGGATTCAAGGGTCAAGATCAAGTCAAGTGGGTGGTCAAGATTTTTTTTTTCCGGTAAATGCAAATTTTATTACTAATAACAAAAGGTAAGTGGCTACAATCAGTTGTTGAGGTATCTCAAGCCTCAACGTAAAGTAAACAAGAA
The DNA here is from genome assembly GCA_029844215.1 of Przewalskia tangutica. Taxonomy (NCBI): domain Eukaryota; kingdom Viridiplantae; phylum Streptophyta; class Magnoliopsida; order Solanales; family Solanaceae; genus Przewalskia; species Przewalskia tangutica. The sequence continues at coordinate 73,683,422 of CM056723.1, read as the reverse complement.
AAGAGGGAGGTGAGGAGTGGTCACTCAAATGGTGCCATTACAAGAAGGGATAAAATCATAGAGAACTCTATAAGCTGTAGTTTTGATTCTTGCAATGACCTCTTCCGCCGGATAGCTTGTGCCTTCAAAGAGCAATGTGTTTCTTGCCCTCCAAATCTCATAGACCACAATGCAAAAAGTAAGCAAAATAGCTTTGGCTCTGATGCTTGTCCCGCGGTGATCTTTCTTAATCCACTTAAGAGAGCTTTCAACAGTTGTCATCTCACTTAAGTGGGTGGTCAAGATTGGGCCATGTGTGTGTGGGTCCCACCACACCACATGGCCAACGAAAATGCTCACCAAGTGTCATGGCCATTTCGGCCAAGGGGACAAGTGGCTAGCCACTTGTCCCTCCAATTTCGGCCAAGGGTGCCACATGGGGATGACACGTGTCGCCCCCCGATTCGTCCAAAATATTTCGTCTTCCGAAAATATCCAAAATACCGAAAATCTCAAAAACAAAGCGGGCTCCATAAAACCGTAAATTTCTCCCGTGGGCCCCACGTGACCATTTCCGAAAATAAAATCTCAAAATTCTAATACAATCCAAGAAGTCCAAATACCAAATCTGGGAATCCAATTCCCATTAACGAACCTTTTTCTTCACAAAAACCGGAAACTTTTCCGTCGAAAAATTGCATCTTTCTTTCTTTCCAAAATTTTTGTCGTATTCTCGTACGTACATCCTCACATATATACCCTGGAACTACGGGGTATAACAAACCTTATCGTCTATTCCGTATTCCAAGTAGAATATGCTTGTCACGACCCGACCCCGGACGCGACTGGTGCCCTACATGGGCACCCTTCTAATCATACAACATAATAAACTGCGGAAAATAAGTAACACACATTTTTTTTTCTTTTAAAACCAAGGCAAAGCCGATAAGGCTGCCATAATATAAATCACCCAAAAAGGGCTTACACTATACAAAAATGTAATTACAACTCTAACCAGTCCAGCCCACATGTGAATACAAACCTCTAAGATTTGGACCAATACTATGACGGGACAAGGCCCCGCCGTACCCCTGAATATACATAGCCATGACGACAAGCTCCGGAACATTGGAGCCATCTCAAACTGCTGAACCAGGATCCTAAGCTCGCGGATCCACAATCGTACCTACACTGCGGACATGAACGCAGCCCAAGAGGGTCGCATAACAAAATTTAATATGGAACTAAAATAAAGTACAAGAAATGATCATAACTGTACAAAAGAATGACAGGGGCAAGTATAAAAAGTACATACCAGATCCTGCCATGTCATTACCACTCATGAACTTAATTGCACATCATTATCTTTTCCATTCCATTAATAGTTATAGCCAAATCTTACGTACATACTTAGGAGAAATCATTAAGTTCATTACCATATAACTTACTTATCTTTCATAACATAATCCGCCCCTTTATGGAGGGGCGCATATACTACCCGGCACAATCTGGGACGCGATCAAATCACACAAATATCAAAGAGTGCCCGTGGAATCCCCCATCACTACCGACAGTCATAAGTGTAACATATAACCACGTGACGCGCCCGTGGCATCCTACCTCACCGCTTTACAGACACATATACAACATATATATATATATATATATATATATATATATATATATATATATATATATATATATATATATATATAACGTGCCGCATGCCCCTAATCCTCATCGTATAAGCATGGCCATAACGCGTGCCTGCATCCTCATCGTAGCGCAGTCTTCATGGGGATCTAGCCCATGGAGTAATAGTCGACATAACATGGTCGCATGCCCCTAATCCTCATCGATAAGCATGGCCATGGGTAATAAAACAACCGAATCTAACCCGCATCCCGGTCACACGCCTTAATCCCACATCGTATAAGCATGTCCAAGGATCAATCATAATGGAAGCATACCCGTGGAATCCCACATCACTGTCGGTACGTCCAAGTAAACTTACAACAAGACAGCCGACCCTCCAACTGAGAGTCACGACAACGTAAACATATAATACTTGCACTCAAAGCTATCACAAGCAAACATAGGCAAGTTCATTAAACCTTTAGACTTCCATTTTTATAAACTCATGGCACTTTCGTTTCACACATAAAAATCCGGGAATTTAACCCAAGGTACTACGTGCTTACATAACTTTTCAAAAGACTCATTTTCATATAAAACCCCAAGATACTAACACCCGAAGTATCAAGGCTTGTTTACACCTTACCTAAGTCACTACACTTTTAGAAATACATTTTTCGGCTTCTAAATCAAGTGACTTCTTTCCTTAAAACTTAAGCAATTGATGCTTTTAAATCCATTTGCCTTTCTTTATTTCAAAACTTTATCATTACTTAGAGTAAACCACTCTTTTAACTTTCCATAAAGCTATTATAACCCACTTCCCATAAAGTTGTTATACTAACTTTATACCTTAGGCAAATACATTCTTTTTCTAACCAAGAGACTTATACTTTCGAAAACCAAGTATTGTATACTTTCAACATACTTCAAGTCTCTTATCTTTTAGAATCAAGTTTCGTAGTTCATAGTCTTAACACTTCATTACGTAAACTCTTTAAATTAAGCAACATATGCCTTATATGTGTGAATAGGTTATACTTGTTTATACTGATCTCATTAAAGCAGCCATGATCTAGAAAATGTAATACAATTTTGTCTTATCTTAACTTCTATGCAGATGAAGAATTCTACTTGTTTTAATATAATTTATCGTCATTACATTTTCCTTTATTAACGCTGCAATGGCTTGTTCGATACTTATTCTCATTCGTGCCGTAAATTAGCCAAGTCAACTTGGCTCCAAACACCTCCTAACGACTCTTACCAACATCCCCCATAAGACTTGGTAAGAACTTAGGATAACTCAGACATAACATTTACATAGAGTAAATCAACATACATACTTCTTAACTTCCAAGAGTAGAAGGAAACATGAAATAATACCACATGTACGTTCCATACATAGAATCGTGTCAAAAGAAGGAAGAGGTTCACATACCTCGCGACGATTATCGACAAATAGCAAAATGCTCCAAAGTACTTCAACCTTGATAGCTATTCCATCCGTCAAGTAGAATATGCTATACTTAGTACTTCAACCTATAATGGCCATAATACGTCCATTAAACCTCTAGCTTCAACGTAGAATATTCTAAGTGCAAAGTCACTAAATTCTACGGAAAATCGGACAGCACTTCCTTTGTTTCTACATACTTTGCCACCTTTTTCAAGGCCGAATACAATAACCAAACACGCCACATTTAAGGCTCAACAATGAAGTTAACAATAGGGGATTACACGCCTACAAGACGTGTAAAATTCCGCCCCACAATTGATATCAAACTAGTCCACAATACAATGCCATTTTCGGCCAAAAGGTGCAACAACTTATCAAACTTTCTGTCACGACCCGAACCCGGGCCCGTGACTGGTGCCTTACCCGGGCACCTAAGTAGACATACATCAGAGTAACCAGCGGAATATAAAAACAAGAAATGAAACAATTATGAAATGAGAAACAGTTTATCCAAGAAAAGATTGCCTTTCGGCATGTATATTGTCACGACCCGTTCCGGGGTCCGTGACTGGTGCCTTACCCGGGCACCCAAGTAGTCATACATCAGAGAGATCAGCGGAAAATAAAACAACCAAAATATGAAACAGTATAAATAAGACACGCTTTACGGAAAAGTTGCCTTCGCATATATGTATAAGTACCCCAAAAAAACAAGCTACATCCCAACCTTACAACAGTGCCCATGCACCTCTAAGAGTTTAAAACAACAATGGCGGGACAGGGCCCCGCCATACCCCGAATACAAATATCTACAACGATGTGGACCATACCAAAATGCTAAGCTTCCGAGAAACGGAGCTTTCCTAACGCCAAACGGTGATCCTAAGAACGGATCAACAGAGAGTACTTTACTGCAGATGAACGCAGCCCCGGGCGAGGTCAAGACAACAGTACCAAGTATGTGAAATCAAAATATCAGAAATGAAATCATAGTAGTCTATATAAAGCAGAGACATGTATGATAACCAAAACTACGCTCACAAGAAATAAACAAATATGTCAAGTCGTGACTCACGCCTCAAAGTCATCATAAAACCGCACGGTAAGTACGAGGCATAGCCGACTACTAAAAACCCCAAGCATAACAAGTGTCAGAATCAGATCATGAGATCCGCCTGCATCGGCCACATGATCAAAGCCGCCACTCGCCCGCAGATCTAATGCGCGCCTAGCCCCGAACTTTCCAGAGCCCGCACGGGCCACCCAATGGCCCGCATGAGGTATTCCCGCATCGAGGGTAGCTACTCCTGCAGCGTCTCGACTCGTCGTCCGCATGGCCACAAAGACCGCATGACCACAAGCGGCCGATACTAACTCGAACTCCGTAGCTCCGATAGGCCATACTGCACTGCATAAGGTATTCTCGAATCATAGGTCACTAGACCACCGAGTCTACCCCAGACGGAGGCGCCTTAACCCTGAATCATGAGTGATATAATATCAACATGACGCTTTATCGTTAAACAACCTAAGCACAATAAGGGAAAACCCTCTATACAACCATCACAAGATACTAACTCACGTAGCATCCTAACACGCTTACTTATCAAGTCAACAAGAAAGTATTACAAGACTATCACAAATCAATACAATCAAGTTATTCACACAAGGTACTTTCTACATTATGCTAACAAGTTCGGGTTTTAGCCCCAAAGTACTTTATGTATTACTCTTTAAAAGATCCGCTTTTTCACAAAAGTCACACAATACCCGTAGTATAAAAATAGAGTGATTATCTTTTGAAGTAAATCAACACATTTCTCTTTGTAAAATCAAGTAACAACATTCTTTTCCCAACGCTTAAGTTTGCCTAATTTCAATTACTCAAGTTTCTCATTTTCGAAAGGTTTCGTAGTTCATAGCTTTAATCCTTTAAAACAATTTGAGAAACATATACCCTAAGTGTGAGTAGGTTATTATTATTCGTAACAATCTTATTACAGCGGCCATGATCTAGTAAATGTAATATCATTTTGTCTCATCTTAGCTCCTATGCAGATGGAAGTTTCTACTGATTTTAATAATACTTTATTAATCAAAATAATTCCCTTTATTAGCGCTGCTGTGGTTTGTTCGACATTTATTCTGATCGGTAAAACATCATTCCTTTTTGAAAACCAAAAATACTATTTACTCACAAATGAGGTTTCACACTTTTTAATAAAATTCATATTAGTATAATAAGTCAAGTCTCTTATTTCCTTAATCAATAAATCGTTCTTTTTATCACTCTTAAGCCGTTATACCTAACTTCCCATAAAGCTAGTATAACTCTTAAGCTTTTAAAACCAAGTGTTACTCTTCTTTTAAAAAAAAGGTTTCTTAATTCTTTTGAACTACTTCAGATTATTTTTATTCAGGCTTAAGTCAGAAGACATTGCCGTAATTATTATTCAGGCTTAAGTCCGAAGACATTGCCGTAATTATTATTCAGGCTTAAGTCCGAAGACATTGCCGTAATTATTATTCAGGCTTAAGTCCGAAGACATTGCCGTAATTATTATTCAGTTAACACACGTACGTCTACCGTACTATATACATATTTAAAATATCATGCTCAAGAGTATAGGAAGAATCACATACCTTCTCGGCGAAATCCACCTGCCAAGTTGAATATGTCGCGCGCAGAGAATCGACCTATAACAGTCAAATCGCCTATCAACGCCGGCATCTTGTACAAAGCTCTAAGCGGAGGGTTCGTTATTCTATGGATATTTGGGCACTTCCCTACCGGTGAGCTACTCAAGTCTCATCGTGAAAACAGTCCATGTAAGTCTGCTTCTATTATTCATCTTTTAAACCCTTCTCTGTGATAACATTCAATTCTATTCTTTAATATCCTTCTAAGTATTTAATACTTACTCCTATACTTCTACAGATATATATTCTAATTACAAAGGAGGATAAGGTTATTTACCTCGGTAAGCCCAATAATATCCTAGATCAAAGTCGCGCCTGAGCAAGGTTTAGCTCCTAAGTTGTGCGCTCAGTAGCTCGAAAACCTTAGAAGTTCTTCACAACTTCTACTAAGGACTAAGGGATTTGGGCTAGGGTAATTTGGGCATTATAACAATACTAGAAGGCAACTTTTCTACCAAGGGAGGGGGGGTAGTGTTTCGGCTAGGCTAGCTTTAGAGGGGGGGGGGGTTGCTCTCGGCTAGGGCTTCTCAAAGGGGAGGGGTGTGTTTGGACGAAAACAACAAGAGGGAGAGGGAGGGATTTGAGACTTAGAAAGATTGCTCAATTTAGGATGAAATAACTCTTCAACAAGGGGGGTATTTATAGGTCAAGGGATGGCCAACCAATGGCCAAGATTATGCCAAGTGCAAGGCAAGTGTAGGGTGAGGATTTAGGCAAGTGTCCTTGGCCAACTTGCACACAAAATATCCTACCAACTCCAAGACAAAATAAGCCAACCCAATCGGCCCTATTGCCGTGTGACATCCACCAATGAGAGGGTGACAAGTGTCGCCCTCTCGTTGGTCCAACGTGTTGCGTCTCTCGGAAAAATCCGCAAAAATTAGAAATGACATAGCCGGAATTTATCCTACGCGAGTTGTGTAAAACGTTTCGTCGAAAAACGACTCTAAACGGGTGTTGTGAACAAAGTGGAATTCGTCCAAGCCAACTAGGGGGGGTGACACGTGTCGCCCTCCTACTCGTCCAAAATATTTCATCTTCCGGAAATATCCACAATGGCCAAAATCTCGAAAACAAAGTGGGCCCCACAAAACCGTAAATTTCCCCCGTGGGCCCCACGTGACCATTTCCGAAAATAAAATTCCATAATTCTCTAATATTCCAAGAAGTCCGAATACCAAATCTGGGAATCCAATTCCCATTAACGAACCTTTTTCCTTCACAAAAACCGGAAACTTTTCCGTGGAAAAATCACCTCTTTCTTCCTTTCCAATTTCAATGTCGTATTCTCGTACGTACGTCCTCGTATACATACCCTGAAACTACGGGGTATAACATTCTCCCCTCCTTAGAAACATTCGTCCCGAATGTTCCTTCTAGGTCTCAAAACAGACAGGCGACAGTATAGTCCTTACTGCTATACTTATGGAAACAACCATGCCACACCTGGCCACCACACAACAAGCGCACATACTCATCTCCAAGTCCACGAGGAATCACCTCTATCACGAAAGTTCCTACTAGAGGTCTAAAAGATACTCCCTTCGCACCTACTCTTTACAAACGAAATGATCACACCTATGCCTGTAATACATGCCCGCTTCTTCCCATACCACTTTTGTCACTTTGCCTTACTCGTCGCATTCTCGCACACTCGAACTCTTCCTTATCACCTACCATGTTTCGAGCATCGCTTCCCACCGACTCGAGCTGCCAATAACCTCTTCTGGATAAGCTCCACCCTATCCACGCCCTGCTGAACAAGTACGAACCAACCGTCTGCACCTTGCTTACATCGAATCAATCGATCGGCAATCTTACACTAGCGCTTATAAAAAGGCTCCAAACGGTGACACCCGAATACTGAAATGGTAGCTATAATATATACTCAACAAGAGGCGAAGAGTCCTTACAGCTACTCCCGAAATCCAACCACTTGCCCGAGGGTGAATGCGACACTGAGATTCACCTGAGTTCCTAACCTTGCCTGGTAACTCTTCCAGAAAAGAAACAGCCGTAGCTTGGACTCCCCTGTCAGCCATAAGGTGAAGGTAGGCACCCCGTGCAGCCTTACAACCTTCTTGAAATAATCATCTCGCAACTTACTACCGAGTACACGGTTTGACTAAAAGATAAGGCGGGCTGACCTCATCGGCCCGACTACTGATCGAACGCATCCACGAACTCGTACAATGGTTAACTAAACCTGGGCCTAACACCCTCGTGATCCTGACACAAAGCGGGACCACCACAAACTGACCCCATCACCAAACAGGGCGTGGGTCGACCCGCAACACGGCCTCAACCCGACCCGGCAACGCGCCAAACACTAGCTCCCCGATCCGGAACAATCTCACCAATCACGTTACGAAAACCTAGCGGTCTTCTAAGCTCAACCGTCCTCTTTCGTTTCACAACACTCAAGGATTCATCCCACAAAAATATCTCACGTATACTATGCACCTCGATAAGGGTCAAACACGAAATAATTCTTTTACCAAAGATGGCCTCGCCTCTAAGGTCTCTACGTATAATATTCTAAGGCTCCCACTCTCTCTATCCCCCAATCTTACCAGGTTAACTAAAAATAATTCTAATCACACTAACACCATGTTAACCGAAAACAATACTTTAAGATATTCGCATCTTACTATACATATAAATCTCTAAAGGGTTAAGGATATACCTGTATCTACGCGGCACTTTCCCTAGGTCGTCTAGTCAATCCCGCCCTGCTGGGCGCATAGCTGGGGAAGGTGATGAACTATCCACTGACCCCGAAGGCTGAGTCCCTACATCCCCGCCAACTCTGGTTGGACAATTTCTCGCAAAATGGCCCTGCTGGCCGCAAACAAAACAAGCTGTCGCAGAAGCACGACACTCCCCACGATGACATCGACCACAACGGCCACACCGAGGTGGGGGTGGCCTCCCCTGGCTAACACCCCCTCCTCTCCGAACCACTGCATCCACAACTGATCTGGTAGGCTGAGTCTTCCTACTTGCATCCTTCCTCATAGAACATTCCCTCGCCATATGGCCCTGACGGCCGCAATAAAAACAAGCACCAGTAAAAAGACGGCACTTCCCGGGATGACGCCTGCCACACTGTGAACACTGAGGAAAAACTGAACCCTGTGGAGGGACACTCTGTACTGGCGGAGGCGCATGTCTAATCTGCTGCTGAGGCGGTTCGCCTCGAGAGTTACCAAATGATCCTGCCAATCGGGCCCTCTTCTGCTGATCTTGTTTAATCTGTCGATCTCTACCTCTCTCAGCCCGCTGCACATAATCCTGAACGCAAGGCCGCTCGCCACGATCAAGAGCTACTCCTCACAACCCTTCCTTAGATAAGCATCAATATCCTTGGTATACCGTACATAAAATACTCTTTGGCTGCCAAGTCCTCGCTAATGTACAGGCCGTCTCCTTCCAATCCATATTTTCGCTCCAGTCGTGGGCGAAGGTCCAGGATGTCATGGCGCGAGAGGAATCGCCGCCCGTGCCAAACTCTGCTGCTGTTGGCGACGCCTCGAACTCCTCGCATGAAGCATCACCTCAGTGATGATTGGGCTGTGCTCTTCTAAATCTCAGATTTACTCGCAGCTCCTTGGTGCCTTGCCTCTGGGCCCGAGTTACTGGCGTGGAGGCATAGCGGTAAAGGAAAGGAATACGTTAGAGGTCCAACTTATAACACAACTCTAAAGCACGATCTCGAGTGAGAAGAATGGAAACCAATCCTAAATATCCTATAGCCTCCGATTATTGGTGTGGTGCACAACACACCGATAATCAAGACTCATCGGATACGATGCGTAGACACTTTCCGAGGATTAATCGCTCGATACCACTTTTGTCACTTTACCGCGAGTCTCTCCGAGACCCAACAAATGGTACCGGGCTGCTTGCGATCCCATACAGCGGACGTGCATACGGAGAGCCACGGTTGGTCTGTTCGCGTGGTAGAGGCTCGCCTCTTTATACGCCACCCGAAGGAGAGTCGATCATAACAGTACCAAGTATGAAATCGAAAATCAGTAAATGAAATCATAGTAGTCTATATAAAGCGGGAGACATGTATGATAACCAAAACTACAGTTCACAAGAAATAAACGATCGTATCAAGTCGTGGACTCACGCCTCAAAGTCATCATAAAACCGTGCGGGGTAATGCGAGGCATAGCCGACTACTAAAACCCCGATAACAAGGTCGTAAATCGTATCATGAGATCTGTCTGGGCCGTCACATGATCAAAGCCGCCACTCGCGCAGATCTAATGTGCGCGTCTAGCCTCGAACTTTCCGTAGCTCGCGTGGGCCACTCCAATGGCCCGCGAGGTATTCCCGCATCGAGGGTAGCTACTCCCCGGCGTCTGGACTCGTCGTCCGCGTAGCCACAAAGACCGCATGACCACAAGGGCCGATACTAACACGGAACTCCGTAGCTCGCGATAGGCCATACAGACCTGCATAAGGTATTCTCGAATCATAGGTCACTAGACCCGCCTGAGTCTACCCCGCATCGGAGGGCAGCTTAACCCCCGGAATCATGAGTGATATAATATCAACATGACAGTTTTATCGTTAAACAACCTAAGCACAATAAGGGAAAACCCCTCTATACAACCATCACAAGATACTAACTCACGTAGCATCCTAACACGTTTACTTATCAAGTCAACAAGAAAGTATTACAAGACTATCACAAATCAATACAATCAAGTTATTCACACAAGGTACTTTCTACATTATGCTAACAAGTTCGGGTTTTTAGCCCCAAAGTACTTTATGTATTACTCTTTTAAAAGATCCGTTTCTTTCACAAAAGTCACACAATACCCGTAGTATAAAAATAGAGTGATTATCTTTTGAAGTAAATCAACACATTTCTCTTTGTAAAATCAAGTAACAACATTCTTTTCCCAACGCTTAAGTTTGCCTAATTTCAATTACTCAAGTTTCTCATTTTCGAAAGGTTTCGTAGTTCATAGCTTTAATCCTTTAAAACAATTTGAGAAACATATACCCTAAGTGTGAGTAGGTTATTATTATTCGTAACAATCTTATTACAGCGGCCATGATCTAGTAAATGTAATATCATTTTGTCTCATCTTAGCTCCTATGCAGATGGAAGTTTCTACTGATTTTAATAATACTTTATTAATCAAAATAATTCCCTTTATTAGCCACTGTGGTTTGTTCGACATTTATTCTGATCGGTAAAACATCATTCCTTTTTGAAAACCAAAAATACTATTTACTCACAAATGAGGTTTCACACTTTTTAACAAAATTCATATTAGTATAATAAGTCAAGTCTCTTATTTCCTTAATCAATAAATCGTTCTTTTTATCACTCTTAAGCCGTTATACCTAACTTCCCATAAAGCTAGTATAACTCTTAAGCTTTTAAAACCAAGTGTTACTCTTCTTTTAAAAAAAAGGTTTCTTAATTCTTTTGAACTACTTCAGATTCTTTTTATTCAGGCTTAAATCAGAAGACATTGCCGTAATTATTATTCAGGCTTAAGTCCGAAGACATTGCCGTAATTATTATTCAGGCTTAAGTCCGAAGACATTGCCGTAATTATTGTTCAGGCTTAAGTCCGAAGACATTGCCGTAATTATTATTCAGCTTAACACGACGTCGTCCGCGTACTATATACATATTTAAAATATCATGCTCAAGAGTATAGGAAGAATCACATACCTTCTCGGCGAAATCCACCTGCCAAGTTGAATATGTCGCGCGCAGAGAATCGACCTATAACAGTCAAATACGTCTATCAACGTCCAGACTGTACTATACAAAGCTCTAAGCAGAGGGTTCGTTATTCTATGGATATTTGGGCAGCACTTCCCTACCCGGTGAGCTACTCAAGTCTACTGTGAAAACAGTCCTATGTAAGTACAATTTTATTATTCATCTTTTAAACCCTTCTACTGTGATAACAGTTCAATTTTATTCTTTAATATCCTTCTAAGTATTTAATACTTACTCCTATACTTCTACAGTATATATATTCTAATTACAAAAGGAGGATAAGGTTATTTACCTCGGTAAGCCCAATAATATCCTAGATCAAAGTCGCGCCTGAGCAAGGTTTAGCTCCTAAGTTGTGCGCTCAGAGCTAAGAAAACCTTAGAAGTTCTTCACAACTTCTACTAAGGACTAAGGGATTTGGGCTAGGGTAATTTGGGCATTATAACAATACTAGAAGGCAACTTTTCTACCAAGGGAGGGGGGGTAGTGTTTCGGCTAGGCTAGCTTTAGAGGGGGGGGGGTTGCTCTCGGCTAGGGCTTCTCAAAGGGGAGGGGTGTGTTTGGACGAAAACAACAAGAGGGAGAGGGAGGGATTTGAGACTTAGAAAGATTGCTCAATTTAGGATGAAATAACTCTTCAACAAGGGGGGTATTTATAGGTCAAGGGATGGCCAACCAATGGCCAAGATTATGCCAAGTGCAAGGCAAGTGTAGGGTGAGGATTTAGGCAAGTGTCCTTGGCCAACTTGCACACAAAATATCCTACCAACTCCAAGACAAAATAAGCCAACCCAATCGGCCCGATTGCATGACATCCTGATGAGAGGGTGACAAGTGTCGCCCTCTCGTTGGTCCAACGTGTTGCGTCTCTCGGAAAAATCCGCAAAAATTAGAAATGACATAGCCGGAATTTATCCTACGCGAGTTGTGTAAAACGTTTCGTCGAAAAACGACTCTAAACGGGTGTTGTGAACAAAGTGGAATTCGTCCAAGCCAACTAGGGGGGGTGACTCGTGTCACCCTCCTACTCGTCCAAAATATTTCATCTTCCGGAAATATCCACAATGGCCAAAATCTCGAAAACAAAGTGGGCCCCACAAAACCGTAAATTTCCCCCGTGGGCCCCACGTGACCATTTCCGAAAATAAAATTCCATAATTCTCTAATATTCCAAGAAGTCCGAATACCAAATCTGGGAATCCAATTCTCATTAACGAACCTTTTTCCTTCACAAAAACCGGAAACTTTTCCGTGGAAAAATCACCTCTTTCTTCCTTTCCAATTTCAATGTCGTATTCTCGTACGTACGTCCTCGTATACATACCCTGAAACTACGGGGTATAACATATATATACATCAAGAGTGAACAGTGACATCTCAACTTTACAACAGGACTACAGACCTCTAGGAATGTAAACAACTATGGCGGGACAGGGCCCCGCCATACCCTGAATGTACATAAAGCTACAATGGCAGGGAGATCATACCCAAAAGACAAGCCTCCGGAGAAACGGGGCTTTCCCAAAAGCAGAAACGGTGATCCTAGGAGCGGGGATCAACAATAGTACTCTACTGCGGCATTTAACGCAGCCGAACGAGGTCGATCTGGCAACAGTACCAAGTATGTGAAATCAGAAAGTACTTAAATGAAATCATATCATTTTAAAACCAATTTTACAAATATGCGAAACAACCAATGTAACCGCACATAGTGCCACAGCATAACCAAGAGCAAAATAGATATAACATAACTGGTCTTTTCTAGGCCGCTAATGATCAAAGCAAGACCATTCGCCCATAGTATCATTATGTGTGCCTAATCCTGGAACTCCCGCAGTCCGCATAGGCCACATAGGCCCGCATGAGGTATTCCTCGCATCGGGGGTAGCTAACCCGCGGCATCATCCTGGACCCCGGTCCGTGATAGTCCTATGGACGCATGAGGTATCCTCGTGACGGCGAATACACCCGGAGTGATCAATCCTGGAACTCCCGCAGCTCCGCATAGGTCACATGGACCCACATGAGGTATTCCTCGCATCGAGGGTGGAAAGTCCTCGGCATCATAACAAGTCAGGGGGGTATGTGATATAATAGCAGTACAACGGGCTTATCATTTAACAACGTAAGCACAACAAGAATAACCCCCTTACACAAACATCACAAGACACTAACACACGTAGCATCATAACATGTTTACTTATCAAACCATCTTACTACACTTTCCAGAAATAAATACAAGACTTTCATAAACAAATAAGTAAACCGTTTCTTTTATCTTTCTTAAGTCGTTATACCTAACTTCCCATAAAGCTAGTATAACTCTTAAGCTTTTAAAACCAAGTATTACTTTTCCTTCAAAAATGATTCATAACTCTTCTGAAATATTTCCAAGATTCTTATCATTTAAAACTCAAGTCAAAAGACATCAAAGTAAAACCAAGTTTAGTTAACACATGTACGTCTACCGTACTATATATATTTCAAAAGTATCATGCTCAAGAGGATAGGAAGAATCACATACCTCCTCGGCTCAATCCACCTGCCAAGTCGAATATGTCGCGCGCAGAGTATCAACCTATAATAGTCAAATACATCTATCAACGTCTAGACTACTCTGTAGAATACTTTAAGCAGAAGGTTCTCTATTCTACGGAATATTGGGCAGCATTTCCCTACCCGTCAACTACACAAGTCTACTGTAATTACAGCCCAATGTAAGTACAGTTCAATTCTCTTCTTTTATACCATCCTTCTATAAATCTTATACTTAATTCTAAACTACTACAATATGTAATCTCCAATTACAATAGAAGGACAAAGATTATTACCTCGATAAGCCCAAAATTATCCAAGATTAAATGTCGATCCTGAACAACGTTTAGCTCCTAATTTGCACGCTCCGATAGCTCCAAGAAACCCTTAGAAGTTTCTAAACAACTTCTACTTAATACTTCAACCAACTATGAAGATTTTCCTAGGGTTTCGTTTTGTGACTAAAGGATATAAAGTAGTATTTTCGGGCTTTTAGTATAGAGGTGACTTTGGAATACAACAAGGGATTTAGGCTAAGGTATTTGGGATAGCAACAATACTAGAAGACAATTTTCCTACCAAGGGGGGGGGGGGGGTGTTTCGGACGAAGCAACTAGAAAGGGGGGAGGGTGTTTTGGACGAGAGCACTACAAGGGGGAAGGATTTTTGGAGACTTGGAAATTGTTAAGTGGATGAAGAAGTCTTGCACTTAAGGGGGGTATTTATAGAACCTTCAATGGCCAAGATTCAAGCAACTGGAGGGTGAAGATTTGGTTGCTTGTGTGAGTGAATTCTTCCACCAAGTGTCCACTGACATTGGGACATATGTCCACCACAACTTTGGGACATATGTCCACCACAAAATGAGCCATGTGGCTTAGCCACTGCACTAAAAACGTCCAAGGCACCCCTCCCACTTGCCCACAAAATATCTTCCAAGACTTTGACTAATTGACTTGGCCACTTGCCCACAATTTTCGTCCAACATGTGCCACCTAAGGGTGACACATGTCGCCCTCCTATTGGTCCAAAATATTTCATCTCTCGGAAAAATCCGCAAAAAATTAAAATATTAAAACCGTAAATTTTCCTTCACAAGGTTCGGAATCTTTTCCGTTGGAAGTTCACAATTTCATTCTTAACCTAATTAGGGCTTATATATTCGTACGTACGTCCTCACATACATACTCTGGAAATACGGGGTATAACATTCTCCCCTCCTTAGAAACATTCGTCCCGAATGTTCCTTCTAGATTCAATTAAATCAGAAACGACATAGCTCCTCACAACTTAAACAGTTTGCAAATGTCACGCATGGCCATAATACAACACTTAAGCATATATGATAATTAAAACCAGCAAGTAGGATAATGAGTTACCTGGAGGTGTGGGGAATAAGTGAGGATACCTCTGCCTCATGTCCTCCTCTGCTTCCCACGTCATCTCCTCTCTAAGATCGTTCCGCCATAAGACCTTGACGGAAGCCACATCCTTTGTCCGTAGTCGCCTAACCTGACGATCGAGTATCGCTATGGGAATCTCCTCATACGATAGCCCCTCGGTCACCTGGACATCGTCAATCGGGTGCACTCTAGATGGATCTCTGATACATCTCCTCAGCATAGAAACATGGAAAACCGGATGCACTGCCTCCAGATCGGACGGCAGATCCAACTCATAGGCAACCTTGCCTACCCTGCGGACAATCTGATAAGGCCCAATGTACCTTGGGCTGAGTTTCCCTTTCCTCCCAAATCTCATCACACCCTTCATGGGTGACACCTTCAGGAAAACCCAATCATCAACCTCAAACTCCAGATGTCGACGACGATGATCTGCATACGACTTCTGTCGGCTCTGAGCTGTCAGTAACCGCTCCTGAATAAGCTTCACCTTATCCACCGCCTGCTGAACCAGGTCTGGTCCCACTAACTGCACTTTGCCCACATCAAACCAGCCTATCGGTGACCTGCACTTCCTCCCATAAAAGGCCTCATAAGGCACCATCTGGATACTGGAGTGGTAGCTGTCATTATACGCAAACTCTACTAGCGGCAAATGATCCTCCCAGCTATGCCTGAAATCAATAACACAGGCTCGCAGCATATCCTCGTTGTCCGGATAAGACGCTCTGCTGTCAAATGCTGCGAGGATGGAATGCGATCGAGGCTCACCTGCGTCCCTAATCCCTTCTGGAAAGACCTCCAGAAATTAGCCGTGGCGGGCTCCTGCATGCGATATGATAGAAATAGGGACCCCATGCAGTCTCACGATCTCTCGGATGTAAAGTCTAGCATAATCCTCAGCCGAAAAAGTCGTCCTGACGGGAAGAAAGTGGGCTGATTTCGTCAGCCTGTCAACGATAACCCAGATAGAATCATGCTTCATCTGAGTGTGAGGTAATCCTGTGATAAAGTCCATGTTGATCACCTCCCACATCCAGGTCGGGATCTCTATCGTCTACAATAATCCACCAGGCCTTTGGTGCTCTACCTTTACCTGCTGACAATACGGGCACTGAGCAACAAACTCTGCAACGTCCCTCTTCAGGCCATCCCACCAATACACAGATCTGAGGTCGTGGTACATCTTTGTCGACCCCGGATGGATAGAGTAACGTGCGCTGTGTGCTTCCCCTAGAACTCGCCAAGTCCTGCAATATCCGGAACACACAACTTGCCTCAAACCTTAGCACCCATCGGTGCTACCTCAAAAGCGACCATTCTCACGAAGAGCCGTATCACGATCACGTGTCAAAATCGGATCCTCAAATGCCTCTTCACCTCTCGACGATGGAAGACTCGGCAACCTCTCGAACCCGAACCCATCGCTATCGTAACCAATCGGTCGGACTCAAGGCTCGCTAGTGATGTAACTCGCGGACCATGCCCTCCTCTCGCGCACATCTGATAGACTCCCCATCGACCTACGACTAAGGGCATCTGCCACAACATTGGCCTTCCCTGGGTGGTACAGGATATCGACATCGTAATCCTTAAGCAACTCTAACCACCGTCTCTGCCGTAAGTTCAGCTCCCTCTGGCTGAAGATATACTGGAGGCTCTTGTGGTCTGTATAAATATCCACATAAACCCCATACAAATAGTGCCTCCAGATCTTCAAGGCGTGAATCACCGCTGCCAACTCCAAATCATGGGTGGGGTAGTTCTTCTCATGCTTCTTGAGCTGTCGAGATGCGTACGCTATAACCTTACTCTGCTGCATCAACACACATCCAAGCCCGATGTCTAACGCATCACAATATACCACATAGCCGTCTGGACCCTCTGGAAGAGTAAGAACTGGGGCGGTCGTCAATCTCTCCTTCAGTAACTGGAAGCCCTCTTCACAAGCATCCGTCCACTGAAACTTAGCTGCCTTCTGAGTCGACTTAGTCAAGTCTTTGAAATAGAAGCAAACTTCTCCACGAACCTCCGATAGTAACTCGCAAGGCCTAGAAAGTGCGCACTGCCGGAGTAGGTCTAGGCCAACTCGATCGCCTCGATCTTGGCCGTATCCACTGAATACCATCGGCCCCAACAATGTGCCCTAAGAACGCCACGAAGCCAACCAAAACTCACACTTCAAAACTTGGCGCATAACCTGGTCTGAGAACTCTCAAAGATCCTCAAATGCTCTGCATGCTCCTGCTCTAAGCGGGAATAAACCAAGATGTCATCAATGAATACTATCACAAACGTATCTAAAAATGGCTTGAACACTCGGTTCATCAAATCCATGAATACCGCCGGAGCATTGGTCAAACTGAAAGACATAACCTCGAACTCATAGTGCGTCTGGTCCGACGATCTGTGGACATCCGCCTCTCTAACTCGCACCTGATGATAGCCCGATCGCAGGTCAATCTTGGAGAAACATCTCGCACCCTGCAACTGGTCGAACAAATCATCAATCCTGGGAAGGGGGTATCTGTTCTTAATAGTCACCTTGTTCAGCTGCCTGTAATCAACACACATGCGCAGCGTCCGTCCTTCTTCTTCACGAACAATACCGGCGCTCCCCAGGGAGAAACACTAGGCCTGATGAAGCCCTTCTCCAGCAAATCTCTCAGCTGGTCCTTCAACTCTCTCAACTCGGCAGGTGCCATTCTGTATGGCGGAATGGATATAGGCCGAGTGGCTGGCAGCACATCGATACAAAACTCTATCTCCCTCTCAGGAGGGATACCCGGGAGGTCGTCTGGAAACACATCTGGGAACTCTCTGACTACTGGAACTGACTGAAAATCTGGTATCGCAGCCTCAGTATCAAATACCCGAATGAGATGGTAGATATACCCCTTCTGCACCATCTTCCTAGCTTTGAGGTAAGAAATAAACCTACCCCTCGGCGACACAGTGTTCCCCTCCCACTCAATAACCGGCTCCCCAGGAAATTGGAACCGTACCACTCTCTCCTTGCAGTCTACATTGGCGTATCAAGAAGCTAACCAATCCATACCCATGATCACATCAAAATCGATCATATCCAACTCTATCAAGTCGGCTAGGGTCTGACGACTGCATAAAGTCACTGGGCAAGCCCTATATACCCGCCGAGCTACCACCGAATCACCCATTGGCGTAGCTACCTAGAAAGGGTCTATGGACTCAGGCTCTATCCCTATCCTACTAGCAATAAGGGGAGATATATAGGACAAAATAGAACCCGAATCTATCAAGGCATACATGTCACAACAAGAAACTGATAAGGTACCTGTGACGACATCCGGTGATGCCTCCTGGTCCTGTCGGCTGGACAAGGCATAAATGCGGTTCTGAGGACCGCTAGAACTAGGACCCCTGCCACGACCTCTGCCGCGACCTGCTGGTCCTCGAGCACCGCCTCGGGCGAGTAAATCAGAGGTGAAGAAGACCCGGCGAAAGACCAGAGGTGACCCTACCATCTGCGCCGCCTCGGACGGTCTCGCATAGTGACCCTGCTGGCCGCAAGTGTAGCAAACTCCCGAAGTAGTACCACAACTCCCGTGATGGAATCTACCTCACCGGACACACTGAGAGGACCTCGATCGGTTAGCACCTGCTACCCTCGAAGTCCAAGCCCCGGGCCCCGATCTTCCCGAATACCCTAGCCGCCCCGAAGGCGGTGTAGGAGTGCTCTGGCCGGGCCGTGGTGCAAATCTAGTATCTTTGAGATCGCCCACCCCGAGAGCTACCAAAAGATCCGCCGTCTTGGCCTTCTTCTCGATATCGGCCAACCTGCGCTCTACGCCTCGCACCTGCATGAGCACGAACGCGGCAATGTCCATGCGGTGAAGAGCCACACCTGAGCAAGACTCTGCCAAGTAGTCATCCAGTCCCGTGACGTAGCGGTGCACTCTATCCTCCATATCTGCCACTAACGCAGGGACATATCGAGCCAACGAGTCGAACTCCATGTTGTACTCCCGAACCGTACGCCCTCTCGCCTCAAAGATCGTAAACTCGCGGCCCGTGCTCCTCATCTGCAGAGGCAAGAAGTGGCTGAGAAAAGCCTCCGAGAACTCGTCCCATACCGCTGGAAGTGCATGCTCTCCCCGGGACAGCTCCCACGAATCAAACCAATCGACTGCAGTATCACGCAGCCGATGTGAACCTAAGACCACTGACTCGGTCTTCGAAGCCCTGATCACTCTCATGATCCACAGTTGTCGGATGAACTCCTGCGGATCATCCTCGTGCCTCGACCGTAGAACTCGCGGGCTACAACTCGTAAAATCCCGTAGTCTCAAGCCGTCCGATCTCGGATGAACCACGGTGCTCGAATCGCTACGTCCCATTTATCCTCATGTCCGCCACAACTCGCTAGAATCGGGCCATCTCCTCAGAACCCATTTCTCTGCTCCGGTGTGGGGAGGCGCAGTATCTTGTGGTCTCGATGGCCACCGCCGCGCTCTAAACTCTTTGGGGTCGGCGGCGTCGTAGAACTTCGCCGTCCGAGGTATCGCCGTAAAGTTCGCTCGCCTCGTGACCCTCGGTGTCCTATTAGCAGCTCCCTCGGGTGCTTTCCCCTTCTGGGCCCGGGTTGCCTTGCGTGGAGGCATAACTGGTACAGAAAAGAAATACGTTAGAGGGGTCCAACTTATAACACAGCTCTAAGGCACGATCTCAGAGTGAGAAGAATGGAAACCAATCCTAAATATCCTATAGCCTCCTGATTATTGGTGTGGTGCACAACACACCGATAATCAAGACTCTACTAGATACGGTTTGTAGACACTTTCCGAGGATTAACTGCTCTGATACCACTTTTGTCACGACCCGAACCCGGGCCCGTGACTGGTGCCTTACTCGGGCACCTAAGTAGACATACATCAGAGTAACCAGCAGAATATAAAAACAAGACATGAAACAATTATGAAATGAGAAACAGTTTATCCAAAAAAAGATTGCCTTTCGGCATGTATATATACATCAAGAGTGAACAGTTACATCCCAACTTTACAACAGGACTATAGACCTCTAGGAATGTAAACAACTATGGCGGGACAGGGCCCCGCCATACCCTGAATGTACATAAAGCTACAATGGCAGGGAGATCATACCCAAAAGACAAGCCTCCGGAGAAACGGGGCTTTCCCAAAAGCAGAAACGGTGATCCTAGGAGCGGGGATCAACAACAGGAGTACCTCTACCTGCGGCATGAACGCATCCCCCCGAAGGAGGTCGATAACAGTACCAAGTATGTGAAATTGTAAAGTACTTAAATGAAATCATATCATTTTAAAACCAATTTTACAAATATGTACGAAACAACCAATGTAACCGCACATAATGCCACAGAATAACCAAGAGCAAAATAGATATAACATAACTGGTCTTTTCTAGGCCGCTAATGATCGAAGCAAGGCCATTCGCCCATAGTATCATTATGCGTGCCTAATCCTGGAACTCCCGCACCGCATAGCGCATAGGCCGCATGATGTATTCCTCGCAGGGGGTAGCTAACCCGGCATCATCCTCGACCCGAAGTCGCGATAGTCCTATGGACCGCATGAGGTTTCCCTCGCATCGGCGTAACACACCCGGAGTGATCAATCCTGGAACTCCCGCAGCTCTGCATAGGTCACATGGACCCGCATGAGGTATTCCTCGCATCGAGGGTGGCAAGTCCTCGGCATCATAACAAGTCAGGGGGGTATGTGATATAATAGCAGTACAACGGGCTTATCGTTTAACAACGTAAGCACAACAAGAATAACCCCCTTACACAAACATCACAAGACACTAACACACGTAGCATCATAACATGTTTACTTATCAAACCATCTTACTACACTTTCCAGAAATCAATACAAGACTTTCATAAACAAATAAGTAAATCGTTCCTTTTATCTTTCTTAAGTCGTTATACCTAACTTCCCATAAAGCTAGTATAACTCTTAAGCTTTTAAAACCAAGTATTACTTTTCTTTCAAAAATGATTCATAACTCTTCTGAAATATTTCCAAGACTCTTATCATTTAAAACTCAAGTCAAAAGACATCAAAGTAAAACCAAGTTTAGTTAACACGTACGCGTCACCGCTATATATATTTCAAAGTATCATGCTCAAGAGGATAGGAAGAATCACATACCTCCTACCAATCCACCTGCCAAGTCGAATATGTCGCGCGCAGAGTATCAACCTATAATAGTCAAATACGTCTATCAACGTCTAGACTACTCTGTAGAATACTTTAAGCAGAAGGTTCTCTACTCTACGGAAAATTGGGCAGCATTTCCCTACCCGTCAACTACACAAGTCTACTGTAATTACAGCCCAATGTAAGTACAGTTCAGTTCTCTTCTTTTATACCATCCTTCTATAAATCTTATACTTAATTCTAAACTACTACAATATGTAATCTCCAATTACAATAGAAGGACAAAGATTATTACCTCGATAAGCCCAAAATTATCCAAGATTAAATGTCGATCCTGAACAACGTTTAGCTCCTAATTTGCACGCTCCGATAGCTCCAAGAAACCCTTAGAAGTTTCTAAACAACTTCTACTTATTACTTCTACCATCTATGAAGATTTTCCTAGGGTTTCGTTTGTGACTAAAGGATATAAAGTAGTATTTTGGGCTTTTAGTATAGAGGTAACTTTGGAATACAACAAGGGATTTAGGCTAAGGTATTTGGGATAACAATACTAGAAGACAATTTTCCTACCAAGGGGGTGTTTCGGATGAAGCAACTAGAAAGGGGGGAGGGTGTTTTGGACGAGAGCACTACAAGGGGGAAGGATTTTTGGAGACTTGGAAATTGTTAAGTGGATGAAGAAGTCTTACACTTAAGGGGGGTATTTATAGAACCTTCAATGGCCAAGATTCAAGCAAGTGGAGGGTGAAGATTTGGTTGCTTGTGTGAGTGAAGTCTTCCACCAAGTGTCCACCACAACATTGGGACATATGTCCACCACAACTTTGGGACATATGTCCACCACAAAAATGAGCCATGTGGCTTAGCCACTTGCACCTAAAAAACGTCCAAGGCACCCCTCCCACTTGCCCACAAAATATCTTCCAAGACTTTGACTAATTGACTTGGCCACTTGCCCACAATTTTCGTCCAACATGTGCCACCTAAGGGTGACACATGTCGCCCTCCTATTGGTCCAAAAGATTTCATCTCTGGGAAAAATCCGCAAAAAATTAAAATATTAAAACCGTAAAATTTCCTTCACAAGGTTCGGAATCTTTTCCGTTGGAAGTTCACAATTTCATTCTTAACCTAATTAGGGCTTATATATTCGTACGTACGTCCTCACATACATACTCTGGAAATACGGGGTATAACACTTTCCAATTCCTTTTCAATCCAAGTTCTTAGGTCAACATGTTATATAGTCAAAAACAACTTCAACAACTACAATTTCCTTCTTTATATAACATATGACAACTTAACTAGTAACCAACTTGCATTAAAATCTTAAGGGCTAACATACTAGTTTTCGGATTAGGGTTCCAACAATCAATACACTTATCAAACTTCATACTAAATACCTCATGCTTGCTAATATCCATAGCTACAACAATAAGTAAATCTTAATTACTAAAACGACAATAATTATACCTTTACAAGCCTTTAATCTTTCCAAGATTCAAAGTCGCTCCTTAGCAATTCTTAGCTCATTTCCTTATGTTCCAATCCGCTCCAAGCACTCCTTAGAAGCCTATGAAGAACCCATCTTCAAGTTCCAACTTCAAAGTTGAAGAACCCCTTAAGTTTCCGCCTTGCGACTAACGTGAAAACGCTGTTTTTCCGAAATCTTTCTATTGAGATATCCTTACAATACCCTTAGGGACCTTGGGTTTAAGTCTTGTGAATAATGGATCACAAACTAAAATTTTTGTGTGGGAAAAATAGGTGAACCCGTGAGCTTCACTAAGAGAACAAGAAATGTTGAAATAATTCTAAGTGTTTGAAGACTTGGTCTTGCACTAGTGTGTATATAAAACACAATGAATGGCTTAGATAATAACACTTGTTAGGTTTTGGATGAAGGAGATCAAGCCAAGTGGCTCTTGACTTGGTCAACAATGTCAAGCTCTTAATTAGAAAGACTTTGTCATCTACACATTGGTCAAATGACCATTTTACCCTTGCATCAATTTCGACCAAGCCATGTGGGAGGGTGCCACGTGTCGCCCTCCCATTCGTCTATAAAATTCCGTAACCCTTGTGGGTCCCACAAAACGTAAAATTCCTCGGGTGGGCCCCACCTGACCAAATCCGTAAAATTAAATTTCCATAATGCTAATACATTCCATAATCCTCAATTAATGCATTTTGAGAATCCAATTCTCCTCAACGAACATTTTTCCTTTCCGACGTTCGGAAGATTTTTCGTCGGAAAAATAATTCTTCCTTTCGTACCCTTTTCAAGTCTTGTATTCCTTACTTACATTCTCTTAAACATGTCCTGGAGTTACGGGGTGTAACATTCTTCCCCCCTTAGAAACATTCGTCCCCGAATGTTCTTTCGGAGTCCAATCTAATTAGATAGCGACATAGTCTCCTTTTACTACACCCTTCTGACAACATATGCCACCCATGGCCACATAACAATACTTATACTAAAATGTCTACCTTGGCACTCACGAAGCCAACTAGCCCATACTCATAATGACCTCAAAGTCCGTCATAATCATCTCTACTAGGTCTACTTGGGTCTGACGACTGTATCATCATCGAAAAAACCTCATATTCCCACTCAGCTACCACCCCAAACACTCACGGGGGTAGTTACCTCGAAAGGTCCTTACAGATTCGGGTTCTATTCCTTTACACTTGGTTGTTATCTTTCTTACTGGTCGTACTATTTCCGTATTTCCAACTCATACTAGCATACATACATAACTTCCATACCGATTCTGGCCTCTAATTTTTGGAGTCACTCTATAAAACAATATAAGGCCATTTCCGCCACGACTGGAAGGTGGAACGCGTCCACGAACCCGTAAAACAATTAACTAGACTTGGGCCTTGCACCCTCGTGACCCTGTCACGTAGCGGAACTACTACCAACCGATCCCACTCCATTTCAGGCTATGGAGCGACCCGCAATAGGTCCTCACCCCGCCCCACCGTCGCACTTAACTCTTATTCTTGGTCTATAATAAATCTTTCTACCCGAGAAGGCCTTGTACATCTAAGGTCTCAGCGGTCATCAATATTCTTAGGCTCGCAATTTCCATGCTCCAAGCCTACCTTACGATCCCCAAGAACGGTACAAAACTTCTCATAATACCATAATAGTGTCGTCTTGATCACAACAACCATTACTTACTCTATACGGACCCCATCTGTACAATTCTCTTAAGCCTACTACGCAGCTTAATCTATTAACATGACATTCCGTTAAGTTCCTTAACATGACTTCTTAAGGGTTCACTACCCTATCAGACAGCTCATCCTTTCCCAATTATCTCAAAATAACACATAAGATCTTGGCGAGAATTCATTAACTGTTCCATACCTTCCCGGTATCTAGTTATTCTTTACCAACTCCTGGTAATTTAAAATCATTCTAGGCAATATGCGTCTGACTATACTATAATCATTACCAACTATACTATAATCATTACCAACCTGGATACGCAATCCACGTAGTCCTTCCCGGTCATCGCCTTTCTCGTAATCGCAATCAACATAACTCGTTAGGGAGAGACGACCCTAACAACACAGCTCTATCGCACGATCTCAGAGTGAGAAGAATGGAAACCAATCCTAAATGTCTCGCAGCCTCCTGATTATAGATGTGGTGCACAACACACCGATAATCAAGACTCTATTAGACACGGTCTGTAGACACTTTCCGAAGACTAACTGCTCTGATACCACTTTTGTCACGACCCGACCCCGGCCGCGACTGGTGCCCTACCTGAGCACCCTTCTAATCATACAACATAATAAACTGCGGAAAATAAGTAACACACATTTTTTTTCTTTTAAAACCAAGGCAAAGCCGATAAGGCTGCCATAATATAAATCACCCAAAAAGGGCTTACACTATCCAAAAATGTAATTACAACTCTAACCACCCGGCACACGTGAATACGGACCTCTAAGATTTGGACTAATACTATGACGGACAAGGCCCCGCGCACCACGAATATACATAGCCATGACGACAAGCTCCGGAACATTGGAGCCATCTCAAAATGTTGAACCAGGATCCTAAGCTCGCGGATCCACAACTGTGTACCTACATGCGTGCATGACGCACTTCAAGAGTCGCATAACAAAATTCGAATATGGAGCGGAAATAAAGTACAAGAAATAGATCATAATCTGCATAAAAGAATGACAGGGCAAGTATAAAAGTACATACGGATCTGCCGTGTCATTACCACTCATGAACTTAACTGCACATCATTATCTTTTCCATTCCATTAAGAGTTATAGCCAAATCTTACGTACATACTTAGGAGAAATCATTAAGTTCATTACCATATAACTTACTTATCTTTCATAACATAATCCGCCCTTTATGGAGGCGCATATACTACCCGATAACTGGGACGCGATCAAATCACACAAATATCAAAGTGTGCGTGGAATCCCACATCATCGCCGATACCGTAGTGTAACATATAACCACGTGACGCGCACGTGGCATCCCACCTCACCGCTTACAGACACATATACAACATATATATATATATATATATATATATATATATATATATATATATATATATATATAACGTACGCATGCCCCGGAATCCCTCATCGTATAAGCATGGCCATAACGTGCCCTCGGCATCCCTCATCGTAGGTGCAGGTCTTCATGGGGAGCTAGCCCATGGAGTAATAGTCGTACATAGCATGGTCGCATGCCCCGAAATCCCTCATCGTATAAGCATGGCCATGGGTAATAAAACAAATCCGGGAATCTAACCCGCATCCTGGTCACATGCCCCGGAATCCCACATCGTATAAGCATGTCCAAGGATCAATCATAATGGAAGCATACCCGTGGAATCCCACATCACTGTCGGTACGTCCAAGTAAACTTACAACAAGACATTCGGCCCTCCAACTGAGAGTCACGACAACGTAAACATATAATACTTGCACTCAAAGCTATCACAAGCAAACATAGGCAAGTTCATTAAACCTTTAGACTTCCATTTTTATAAACTCATGGCACTTTCGTTTCACACATAAAAATCCGGGAATTTAACTCAAGGTACTACGTGCTTACATATTTTTCAAAAGACTCATTTTCATATAAAACCCCAAGATACTAACACCCGTAGTATCAAGGCTTGTTTACACCTTACCTAAGTCACTACACTTTTAGAAATACATTTTTCGGCTTCTAAATCAAGTGACTTCTTTCCTTAAAACTTAAGCAATTGATGCTTTTAAATCCATTTGCCTTTCTTTATTTCAAAACATTTATCATTACTTAGAGTAAACCACTCTTTTAACTTTCCATAAAGTTATTATAACCCACTTCCCATAAAGTTGTTATATTAACTTTATACCTTAGGCAAATACATTCTTTTTCTAACCAAGAGACTTATACTTTCGAAAACCAAGTATCGTATACTTTCAACATACTTCAAGTCTCTTATCTTTTAGAATCAAGTTTCGTAGTTCATAGTCTTAACACTTCATTACGTAAACTCTTTAAATTAAGCAACATATGCCTTATATGTGTGAATAGGTTATACTTATTTATACTGATCTCATTAAAGCAGCCATGATCTAGAAAATGTAATACAATTGTGTCTTATCTTAGCTTCTATGCAGATGGAGAATTCTACTTGTTTTAATATAATTTATCGTCATTACATTTTCCTTTATTAACGCTGCAATGGCTTGTTCGATACTTATTCTCATTCGTGTCGTAAATTAGCCAAGTCAACTTGGCTCCAAACACCTCCTAACGACTCTTACCAACATCCCCCATAAGACTTGGTAAGAACTTAGGATAACTCAGACATAACATTTACATAGAGTAAATCAACATACATACTTCTTAACTTCCAAGAGTAGAAGGAAACATGAAATAATACCACATGTACGTTCCATACATAGAATCATGTCAAAAGAAGGAAGAGGTTCACATACCTCGCGACGATTATCGACAAATAGCAAAATGCTCCAAAGTACTTCAACCGTCAAGTAGAATATGCTATACTTAGTACTTCAACCTATAATGGTCATAATACGTCCATTAAACCTCTAGCTTCAACGTAGAATATTCTAAGTGCAAAGTCACTAAATTCTACGGAAAATCGGACAACACTTCCTTTGTTTCTACATACTTTGCCACCTTTTTCAAGGCTGAATACAATAACCAAACACGCCACATTTAAGGCTCAACAATGAAGTTAACAATAGGGGAATACACGCCTACAAGATGTGTAAAATTCCGCCCCACAATTGATATCAAACTAGTCCACAATACAATGCCATTTTCGGCCAAAAGGTGCAACAACTTATCAAACTTTCCAATTCCTTTTCAATCCAAGTTCTTAGGTCAGCATGTTATATAGTCAAAAACAACTTCAACAACTACAATTTCCTTCTTTATATAACATATGACAACTTAACTAGTAACCAACTTGCATTAAAATCTTAAGGGCTAACATACTAGTTTTCGGATTAGGGTTCCAACAATCAATACACTTATCAAACTTCATACTAAATACCTCATGCTTGCTAATATCCATAGCTACAACAATAAGTAAATCTTAATTACTAAAACGACAAGAATTATACCTTTACAAGCCCTTAATCTTTCCAAGATTCAAAGTCGCTCCTTAGCAATTCTTAGCTCCTTTCCTTATGTTCCAATCCGCTCCAAGCACTCCTTAGAAGCCTATGAAGAACCCATCTTCAAGTTCCAACTTCAAAGTTGAAGAACCCCTTAAGTTTCCGCCTTGCGACTAACGTGAAAACGCCGTTTTTCCGAAATATTTCTATTGAGATATCCTTACAATACCCTTAGGGACCTTGAGTTTAAGTCTTGTGAATAATGGATCACAAACTAAAAATTTTGTGTGGGAAAAATAGGTGAACCCGTGAGCTTCACTAAGAGAACAAGAAATGTTGAAATAATTCTAAGTGTTTGAAGACTTGGTCTTGCACTAGTGTGTATATAAAACACAATGAATGGCTTAGATAATAACACTTGTTAGGTTTTGGATGAAGGAGATCAAGCCAAGTGGCTCTTGACTTGGTCAACAATGTCAAGCTCTTAATTAGCAAGACTTTGTCATCTACACATTGGTCAAATGACCATTTTACCCTTGCATCAATTTCGACCAAGCCATGTGGGAGGGTGCCACATGTCGCCCTCCCATTCGTCTATAAAATTTTGTAACCCTTGTGGGTCCCACAAAACGTAAAATTCCTCGGGTTGGCCCCACGTGACCAAATCCGTAAAATTAAATCTCCATAATGCTAATACATTCCATAATCCTCAATTAATGCATTTTGAGAATCCAATTCTCCTTAACGAACATTTTTCCTTTCCGACGTTCGGAAGATTTTTCGTCGGAAAAACAATTCTTCCTTTCGTACCCTTTTCAAGTCTTGTATTCCTTACTTACATTCTCTTAAACATGTCCTGGAGTTACGGGGTGTAATAATGCTACACGTAATACTTCAACCTAAAATGGCAATAACACCTCTATCAACATCAAGCTTACTAGTGTAAGACTTATACCAAATAATGGCCCTCTAATTCTACGGAAATTTGGGCAGTACTTCCTTTATTTCTACGTACTTTTCCACCTTTTCCAAGACCCGAATTTATCAACCAACAAGCCACATTTAAGGCACAATCAACAGTTAACCAAAGGGGATTACACACCTAACTTGACGTGTAAAATTCTGCCCCACAATCTATACAAAACTGTCCATAAAACAGTCCACAATATATCAAACATTAAGGGTACAATGTGAAGCCTTTAACACTCTTATTCCTTAGGAATTTCATTAGCCATTTACTACCTTAATCATGCATGTTAGGGGCTGATTTTCCAGCATCAATACACCCCAAAACAGTCCATAAAAATGACACAATGACGTCTAACAGTTTTAGGCAGTTTTCGGCCAACAACAACTAAGACAATCCAAAGTCCTTTTCCTTAATTCCTTTTAATCCAATTCATATTCCAACATGTTATATTAGTTATATTAACTGTCAACAACAATATTTCCTTCATTATATAACATGCGACACGTGATAATAACCATAAAAAAGATCAACAATTGCAATGGCCAAAAAGGCTAGTCTCGACCTCATCATCCAAAGTATGGCATGCACACCTTATTTTCCATATCTTCCTTAATACAAATTCATCTACTAAACATAACAATGAGTAATATCTAATTATTGCGAAGGAAGAAGAATCATTACCTCATTTTTAGGCCAATAAATGTCCCAAATAGTCCCTTAGGTTTTTGGTCCGCAGTTTTCGTTTCGCTCCACTTCTTCAAGATCCAATCACATATATGTGACCCCTATGAGTTTATACACAACTCTACTTTGTATTTCGCTTCCAAAAAGTCAACGGAACCTTAGGGTTTCACACCTTTATTTTCGACCAACACATGATCTTGGGGTTTTAAGGGTTTAGCTAGGCTTAGAACTTCATTAGGGAGCTTAGCCTTGAGTTTGAGGATTTATCATCAACTTTTGAAGAATTTTGGTCTCCAAGAATGACCCTTGGACGAGAGCATCAAGAGAGAAAGAGATAGAATGTTGTGAATATTTGGCTAAGTGTAGAAGTCTTGCTACTTGTATACATGTATTATATCACTAAGGGCCAAGATTAGGACAAGTGTATCGCCAAAATTGTGGACAAGTGTGTGTGGGACCCACTTGTCCACTTGTCTCCCAAAATATCTCATCCAAGTCTTCCAAGACCAAGTCAAAGAGGGAGGGGTGCCACGTGTCACCCTCTCATTGGTCTAAAAATATTTCATCCCCCTAAATATCCATAATTGGTCAAAATATCGAAAAACTTGTGGGCCCCACAAAATCGTTTAATTTCCCGGGTGGGCCCCACATGACCAAACCTGAAAATAAAATTCCATAATTCCTATAAATTTCATAAGTCTCAAATACCAAATTTGAGACCCAAATTCTGTTTAATAAACGTTTTTCTTCACAAATTCCCGAGATTTTTCCTTAAGAAAAAAGTAATTCTTCTTTCTTTCCAAAATTCAAATCTCAATTTCCTTCGTACATTATCATCTCATTGCCTTGGAATTACGGGGTGTAACATCCTTCCCCCCTTAGAAACATTCATCCCGAACATTCATACTAGGTTCATGCTAAACAAATCTTGGTATAGTCTCCTTAAACTATACTCAACGAAACTAATTATGCCACATATGAACATAATATATCACACATGCATATACATCTCGAATCTAGACTGTACATCACCACTATTAACTCTCATTCATGGCCTAAAAGGATTCTATTTTCGTGCCTTCGTTACTCATAACTATAACCACTTCAATTCTCTCAACACTTGTTCACTCCTTTTCTTACTTGTCGTAATTTTCTCGTACTTCCAAACTTATTCTAGTACACGTACATAATTTCAAATATTGCTTTTGTTCTCCAATCCTTGGAGTTACTATATTCAAACTTGGTCATTATACTTAGATTAAATTTCCGTTAAGGCCCTTCTCGGCCCTCACGATCCGGTTCTGGTGGAACGCGTCCACAAACTCGTACAACGATTATCTAAACTTGGGCCTTGCATCCTCGTGACCCTATCACATAGCGAAACCACTTCCAACTGACCCCACTCCATTCCAGGCTACGGGTTGACCCGTAATCGGTCCACAACCTGACCCATCATCGCACTTAACTCTCATTCTTGGTCTGAAATAATTCTTACTACCCGAGAAGGCCTTGTACATCTAAGGTCTCAGCGGTTATCAATATTCTAAGGTTCACAATTATTCCATGTCCTAAGCTTACTTTATCAGTCCCCACATACGACTAAGGTAGCTTCTCAAAATCTCAAAATCTTGTTGTCTTAATCACAACAACTCTATTTACTCCATACCATTATTATTCACACATATCACTTACGCGTACAACACAACTTAATATAATAACATGATATGTCCTTAAGTCAATTAAACCAGATCTTTCAAGGGTCTATCACAATCTTAGACAGTTCATTACCTCCTGATTATTCCAAATAAGTACATATATTAAGCCTAGGTGTGGATTCAATAAAATGTTTTGCACCTTCCAAGTAATAACTAAGGCTTAACCAACTCATGGTAACTCATAATCATTCTAGGCAACACACATATGACCCTAAATAAATACACTCGTACAGATTCATATCATCATTATACCAACTATACAATAGTTTTATCAACCTGGATACGAAGTCCATATAATCTTTTCTGGGCCACTGTTGCCTTTCTCATAGCTGCAACCACAATAATACGTTAGGGAGAGACTACCCTAACAACACAGCTCTATCGCACGATCTCAGAGTGAGAAGAAGGGAAACCAATCCTAAATGTACTATAGCCTCCTGTTTATAGATGTGGTGCACAACATACCGATAAACAAGACTCTACTATACACGGTCTATAGACATTCCGAGGACTAACTGCTCCGATACCACTCTGTCACGCCCCGAACCCGGGCGCGATGGTGCCCTCATTGTCACGACCGAACCGGGCGTGGCGGTGCCTACCGGGCACCCTAGTGATACAACATCGAGAAAAATCAATGGAAATAAAAACATGAACATGAATTAAGAGAAAAGATAAATAAACAAAGCAACCAAAGCAGTTGCCTTCATCATATATACATAAATACGACAGTTATCCTTTTACAAACCCCGCTTACAATTACTACAGACCTCTAAGATTTTTTTACACTTGGTATGACGGACAGGGGCCCGCCATACCCCGAATGTATAAGAATCTCTGCACTCGTGGTAACATACCAAAAGATAAGCCTCGAAGGAACGGAGCTTCCAATACGTTGAAGGTGATCCTAAGCGCGGGGATCGACGGCGATGTACCTTTTACTGCGGCATGAACGGCCCCGAAGGAGGTCAATACAACAGTACCAAGTATGTGAAATCGTAAAATCGTAAATGAAATCATAATAGTCTATATAAAGCGGGAGACATGTATGATAACCAAACTACGATTCACAACATAGAAGCGATCATGTCAAGTCGTGGACTCACGCCTCAAAGTCATCCTCATGCCCGTGGAACTTCTTCCTCACCGCCGTGATCTAGGTACAAATCATGTGATACGTATAATGTGTCTCGGCCCATCTTATGGACCCAATATAGAAACGTGTGGAATACATTCCCGGATGAACCGGTAGTCAATGAAATACATACCCGGATGAACCTGTAGTCAAGTTATATACATTACCTGATGAACAGGTAATCAAGTGAAATACATTCGGATGACCGGTAATCAAGTGAAATACATTCGGATGACCCGGTAATCAAGTGAAATACATTCCCGGATGACCCGGTAATCAAGTGAAATACATTCCCGGATGACCCGGTAATCAAGTGAAATACATTCCCGGATGACCCGGTAGTCGAGTAGAACACAGTACTTGCACAACAAGGCTATCACACGTAACATGGTCAAGTTTCATAACAACAAGCATAAGCAAGTTACACACGACTCAAGGTACTTTCATTTTATGTCAAAGTCCGGATTTTAACCTTAAAGTACTACGTCCGTTAAATTCCCTTTAAGATCCATTTCTTTTACAAAGGTCACCCGATACCCGTAGTATAAAATTTGAGTGACTAACATTGTTAAGTAAACCAAAATGCTTTCCTTTGTAAAATCAAGTAACAACCTTATTTTCCAAACGTTCAAGTTTGCCTAATTTCAAATGCTCAAGTTTCTCATTTTAGAAAAGGTTTCGTAGTTCATAGTTTTAAATCCTTTAAAACATAATTCTCCTTTAAACGTTTTGAGAAACCTATGTCTTATAAGTGAGTAGGTTATTCTTGTTTATAATCAATCTTATTAAGCAGCCATGATCTAGGAAATGTCATTTTGTCTCATCTTAGCTTCTATGCAGATGGAAGTTTCTACTGGTTTTAATAATACTAAATCTGTCCAAAACATTTCCTTTTATTAACGCTGCAGTGGTTTGTCGATACACATTCGATTTCCAAATCAAAAACATTTTAAGCCGTTATACCTAACTTCCCATAAAGCTAGTATAACTCTTAAGTTTCCAAAACCAAGTATTACTTCTTCTCAAAATGATTCAAAAATCTTTTGAAATACTTCAAGTTCTTTATTATCACATAGCCAGCCAGTTATAGTTCAAATCAGTTACCTCTTAAAAACCACAAGTACTTTCTTACCTACATAAAGCTGTTATAACCAACTTCCCATAAAGCCGTTATAACACTTTATGTTTCAAACCAATCAAATACATTAAACATATGTACGTCTACCGTACTACATAGTTATACACATATCATGCTAGAACAAATAGGAAGAGGTTCACATACCTCGCGACGATTATCGACTAATAGCAAAACGCTCCAAGTACCTCAAACCCTCGGCTACACTCTCAGTCAAGCAGATCACTCCACACGTACTACTACAACCTATAGAGGCCACAAGCGCCTATTAATATCTTTAGATCCCGACGTAGAATATTCTACGAAAAATTCGAAGACCTCCCCGCATGGCGTAAATCTCCTCTCTATCGAGGCCGGCTACCAAGCCAACCAGGTTAACACGCCTAACCGGACGTGTACAATTCTACTACGGTAATGTTACACAAGTCTCATATGTCTGATCCTATGTAATTCTGATTGATTCTCTTCTTTAAATTCAGCTTAAGTCGCAAGACATTGCTGTAAGTATTATTCAGCTTAAGTCAAAAGACATTGCCGCACTATGTTCGATTCTATATATAGTATACTTAACTATATACTCCTACAACATGTAATTTCCAATTACAATGAAGGTCAAGAATGTTTACCTCGATAAGCCCAAAATTATCCGAGTTTATATGCCGATCTGAACAACGTTTAGCTCCTACTCGGCGCTCAATCTGCTCCAACCAACCCTTAGAAGTTCTAACTAACTTCTACTTATGACTTCAACTACGGGTGAAGATTTACTTAGGGTTTCGTTTTTGCGACTGAGGGAAGTATAATAGTATTTTCTGGGCTTTTGTAAAGTGTAACCTTGGGAATACTACAAGGTATTTGGGCCAAGGTATTTGGGCATTATAACAATACCTGGAGAGTATTTCTATACCACAAAGGGGTATTTATACGAGACAAATAGGCTAGGGGGTACCGCGGCAAAACACCTCAAAGGGGAGGAGGTGGCTCTCGCCAAGGGCTCTCAAGGGGAGGGGGTGTGGTGGAAAGCTCAAGGGAGGGAGTATTTTGAGACTTAGTTAGATTGCTCAAGTTTTGGATGAAGAAAGTCTTCAACTAGAGGGGTATTTATAGGTCAAGTGAAGGCCAACCAATGGCCAAGATCCATCCAAGTGTTAGGCAAGTGTAAGGTCAAGATTAAGCCATGTGCAACCTTATCCATCTACCCAAAATATCCTACCAACTCCTTGACCAAAAATAATGCACAAAAAACGTGCCAACCTTCCCACTTTCGTCCGTCCACTCCTTCCAATTAGAGGTGACAAGTGTCGCCTCTCGTTGGTCCAAAATGCTTCGTCTCTCGGAAAAATCATAAAAATTATAAATGACATAGCGAATTTTCCTACGAAAGTCGTGGAAACGTTTAAATCGAAAAACGACTCTAATCGGGTGTTGTGTACAAATTCGAAACTAGCCAACTTTAAGGCTCAAATTATAATACGTACGCGCTCACGTACATACTCTGGAAATACGGGGTATAACATTCTCCCCTCCTTAGAAACATTCGTCCCGAATGTTCCTTCTCAAGACGGATAACGATAAAGTTCTTCTAATAAGTTGCCAACGCCACAACCGGCCACGAAACAACACATGCACGCAAATACTTATATCCAAGTCCACGAGGAAACTCCTCTAACATCACAAACTTTTGTCACTTTGCGCGAGGTTCTAGTGTCACTCCGACCCAACAAATGGTGCCGGATCGCATGCGATTCCCGAGGTCTAAAATATACATCCTTCGTGACCTTCTCCTTTACAAGAAATGATCATATCTATGCTCGCAATACATGCTCGCCTCTACCCTTACTCGTCGTACTCTTCTCGAACTCTTGAACTCTTCCAAGATATCGTACCACTTGATCATCACTTGCTTCTCCAAACCTTGGAGTCACCACTCCAACTTGGTTATCTTACTAGCCTCAATCTTCCTTAAGGCCACTTCCGCCTTCACGATCCGCTCAGTCGAACATATCCACGAACTCATACGATGGTCATCTAAACTTGGGCCTAGCACCTCGTGACCCTACCGCTGGCGGGACCACCTGCTGACCCCACCTCATTCCGGCCACGGGTTGACACGCAACACGCCCTCAACCCGAGCCTCATCACGCCGACTCTCTCGTTTCTCGATCCGAACAACCTTGCTAATCACATCATGAAAGATACCACTTTCATTTACCCAACCAGAGACTTATCACACAATATATTCTAGGCATAAAATGCACTCGACAAGGATCACTCGCAAAATCTTGTACTCAAGACGGCCTTACATCTAAGGTCTCAAGTAATATTCTAAGGTTCATCATTTTCTCACCCTGTGCTTACCCTTTTCCCAACCGGTTCCTAAATCACATTTTAGCACAAAGCTATCCGAACATAACACTTAACACATTAACATAACATCAAAACATACAAGCCTCTAGATGGTTAAGGATATACCGGCTACCGCCCACTCTAATCATAAGTCGCCTGCAGGCGCATAATCAGAAGGCGATGAACGCCATCGATCCGGTAAGGCTGCGCTAAGTGCCGGTACTCTCCTATAAGCACGCTCTCGTCACATGGCCTCGACGGCGCAGTGAAGCAAGCACCGATAAAAAGACGACATTTCGGGATGATGTTTGCCACATCGCGTACACCGGTGAGGGACATGAATCCTGGCTAGCACTCACGTAAATTGCGGAACTAAGCCCGGAGCTCGACCAGCTCGAATACCAACGACACGAAGGCTGGAGGACCACTGCATCGGCGGAGGTACATAACTAGATCGGCACAGGCGGTCCGCCTCGAAAGTTACCAAAGGACCCTGCTGTTCTGGCCCTCTTCTGCTGATCTCGGTCATTCCGTCGACCTCTCCGTGCCTCACATCCTAGTGCATGAGCTTGTATGCGGGCAATGTCCATGCCCGGCTGAAGAGCTACACCCGTACAAGCCTCTGCCAAGTAATCGTCCAGCCCGGTGACGTAGCGGTGTACTCTGTCCTCCATATCCGCTACTACAGCGGGAACATACCGAGCTAATGAGTCGAACTCCACATTGTACTCTCTAACCGTCCGCCCGTCCTGCCTCAATGTCAAAAATCTGTCGGCCCGAGCCCTCCTCATCTGTGGAGGCAAGAAATGTGCAAGAAATGCCCTCGAGAACTCGTCCCAAACTGCTGGAAGTGCATGCTCTTCCCGGGACAGCTCCCACGAATCAAACTATCAATCTGCAGATCACGCGGTGATGCGAACTCAATACCACCGACTCGCCTCCGAGGCTCGATCACTCACGATCCGTGTGCTGTCGGATAAACTCTCGAGTCGCCCTCGCCTCTCGATCCATAGAACACGGAGGGCTCTGACTCGGGAAGTCCTGTAGCCTCAAATCGCTCGGGGTGAACTACGGGTCCGCTGGCGGAATCGCTGCATCCACCTATCCTCATATCGCCACGACCGCGGCGAATCGCCATCTCCTTGTACCCCATCTCATCGGCTCGGTGTGGGGTGGAGGCTCAGTATCAGAGTCTCAGCGACCCGCCTGCGCTCTAAACTCGCTGGTCTTTGGCGGCGTCGCGAAACGCCGTCGAATCTTGTCTCAGTCTTGGCCGGGCTGCGCCTCGTACTCCTCAGATCTCACTAACTCCCTCGATCGCCTTGCCCATCCGGGCTCAGGTTGCCTTACGGAGGCATAATCGGTAAATGAAAGGAATACGTCGGAGGGTCCAATTTATCACACTACTAAGGCACGATCTCGTAATGAGAAGAATAGAAACCAATCCTAAATGTCCTGCGACCTCACGATTATAGATGTGGTGCACAACACACCGATAATCAAGACTCTACTAGACACGGTCAGACACTTTCCGAGGACTAATCGCTCGATACCACTTTTGTCACGACCGAACCGGGCGTGATCGTGCCTACCGGGCACCCTAGTGATACAACATCAGAGAAAATCAGCGGAAATAAAAACATGAACATGAATTAAGAGAAAAGATAAATAAACAGGCCAACCAAAACAGTTGCCTTCATCATATATACATAAATACCCGAACATTTATCCTTTTTACAAACCCTGCCCACAACAGTGCTACAGACCTCTAAGATTTTTTTACAACAGCTATGACGGGACAGGGCCCCGCCATACCCCTGAATGTATAAGAATCTGGACTCGAGTAACATACCAAAAGATAAGCCTCGAAGGAACGGAGCTTCCCAATACTGAAAGGTGATCCTAAGCGGGGATCGACAGATGTACCTTTTACTGCGGCATGAACGGCCTCGAAGAGGTCGATCAACAGTACCAAG
The DNA here is from genome assembly GCA_029844215.1 of Przewalskia tangutica. NCBI lineage: Eukaryota > Viridiplantae > Streptophyta > Magnoliopsida > Solanales > Solanaceae > Przewalskia > Przewalskia tangutica. Next base: position 73,645,168 of record CM056723.1, on the reverse strand, counting down.
TATGTGAAGCGTAAAATCAGTAAATGAAATCATACTAGTCTATATAAAGCAGGAGACATGTATGATAACCAAACTACAGTTCACAACATAGAAGCAGTCATGTCAAGTCAGGGACTCACGCCCTCAAAGTCATCCTCACGCGTGGAACTTCTTCCTCCCGCCGCGATCTAGGTACAAATCATGTGATACGTATAATGTGTCTCGGCCCATCTTATGGACCCAATATAGAAACGTGTGGAATACATTCCCGGATGAACCGGTAGTCAGTGAAATACATTCCCGGATGAACCGGTAGTCAAGTGATATACATTCCCGAATGAACCGGTAATCAAGTGAAATACATTCCCGGATGACCCGGTAATCAAGTGAAATACATTCCCGGATGACCCGGTAATCAAGTGAAATACATTCCCGGATGACAGGTAATCAAGTGAAATACATTCGGATGACCGTTACTCAAGTGAAATACATTCCCGGATGACCCGGTAGTCGAGTAGAACACAGTACTTGCACAACAAGGCTATCACACGTAACATGGTCAAGTTTCATAACAACAAGCATAAGCAAGTTACACACGACTCAAGGTACTTTCATTTTATGTCAAAGTCCGGATTTTAACCTTAAAGTACTACGTCCGTTAAATTCCCTTTAAGATCCATTTCTTTTACAAAGGTCACCCGATACCCGTAGTATAAAATTTGAGTGACTAACATTGTTAAGTAAACCAAAATGCTTTCCTTTGTAAAATCAAGTAACAACCTTATTTTCCAAACGTTCAAGTTTGCCTAATTTCGAATGCTCAAGTTTCTCATTTTAGAAAAAGGTTTCGTAGTTCATAGTTTTAAATCCTTTAAAACATAATTCTCCTTTAAACGTTTTGAGAAACCTATGTCTTATAAGTGAGTAGGTTATTCTTGTTTATAATCAATCTTATTAAGCAGCCATGATCTAGGAAATGTCATTTTGTCTCATCTTAGCTTCTATGCAGATGGAAGTTTCTACTGGTTTTAATAATACTAAATCTGTCCAAAACATTTCCTTTTATTAACGCTGCAGTGGTTTGTCGATACACATTCTGATTTCCGAAATCAGTAAAACATTATACCTAACTTCCCATAAAGCTAGTATAACTCTTAAGTTTCCAAAAACCAAGTATTACTTCTTCTCTCAAAATGATTCAAAAATCTTTTGAAATACTTCAAGTTCTTTATTATCACATAGCCAGCCAGTTATAGTTCAAATCAGTTACCTCTTAAAAACCACAAGTACTTTCTTACCTACATAAAGCTGTTATAACCAACTTCCCATAAAGCCGTTATAACACTTTATGTTTCAAACCAATCAAATACATTAAACATATGTACGTCTACCGTACTACATAGTTATACACATATCATGCTAGAACAAATAGGAAGAGGTTCACATACCTCGCGACGATTATCGACTAATAGCAAAACGCTCCAAGTACCTCAAACCGTCGGCTACACTCTCAGTCAAGCAGATCACTCCACACGTAGTACTACAACCTATAGAGGCCACAAAGCGCCTATTAATATCTTTAGATCCCGACGTAGAATATTCTACAGAAAAATTCGAAGACTCCCCCGCAACAGCGTAAATCTCCTCCTCTATCGAGGCCGGCTACCAAGCCAACCAGGGGGGGGGGGGTTAACACGTCTAACCGGACGTGTACAATTCTACTACACAGTAATGTTACACAAGTCTACTGTAATACAGTCCTATGTAATTACAGTTCAGTTCTCTTCTTTAAATTCAGGCTTAAGTCGCAAGACATTGCCGTAAGTATTATTCAGGCTTAAGTCAAAAGACATTGCCGCACAACTATGTTCAGTTCTATATATAGTATACTTAACTATATACTCCTACAACATGTAATTTCCAATTACAACAGAAGGTCAAGAATGTTTACCTCGATAAGCCCAAAATTATCCGAGTTTATATGTCGATCCTGAACAACGTTTAGCTCCTACTCCGGGCGCTCCAACTGCTCCAACCAACCCTTAGAAGTTCTAACCAACTTCTACTTATGACTTCAACTACGGGTGAAGATTTACTTAGGGTTTCGTTTTTGTGACTGAGGGAAGTATAATAGTATTTTCTGGGCTTTTGTAAAAGTGTAACCTTGGGAATACTACAAGGTATTTGGGCCAAGGTATTTGGGCATTATAACAATACTTGGAGAGTATTTCTATACCACAAAAGGGGGTATTTATACGAGACAACTAGGCTAGGGGGGGGTACCCCACGGCAAAACACCTCAAAGGGGAGGGAGGTGGCTCTCGGCCAAGGGCTCTCAAAGGGGGAGGGGGGTGTGGTAAAGCTCGAGGAGAGGAGTATTTTGAGACTTAGTTAGATTGCTCAAGTTTTTGGATGAAGAAAGTCTTCAACTAGAGGGGTATTTATAGGTCAAGTGAAGGCCAACCAATGGCCAAGATCCATCCAAGTGTTAGGCAAGTGTAAGGTCAAGATTAAGCCATGTGCAACCTTATCCATCTACCCAAAATATCCTACCAACTCCTTGACCAAAAATAATGCACAAAAAACGTGCCAACCTTCCCACTTTCGTCCGTCCACTCCTTCCAATTAGAGGGTGACAAGTGTCGCCCTCTCGTTGGTCCAAAATGCTTCGTCTCTCGGAAAAATCCGCAAAAATTATAAATGACATAGCCGGAATTTTCCCTACGAAAGCTGTGGAAACGTTTCGTCGAAAAACGACTCTAATCGGGTGTTGTGTACAAATTTCGAAACTAGCCAACTTTAAGGCTCAAATTATAATACGTACGCGCTCACGTGCATACTCTGGAAATACGGGGTATAACACCTACCTGGGCACCCTTCTATTCAAACAACACAAGTAAACTGTGGAAGATAAATAACACTTTTTTTTCCTTTAATCAAAGGCAAAGCCAATAAGGCTGTCATAATATATAACGCCCGAATGGGACTACAACTGTAAAACAATGTAAATACAATTCACGCCAGTCCAGCCCATATATGAATACAGACCTCTAAGATTTTGGACAGTAACTATGACGAGACAAGGCCCCGCCGTACCCCTGAATATACCTAACCATAATGACAAGCTCCGGAACATTGGAGCTATCCCAAAATGCTGAACAAGGATCTTAAGCTCGCGAATCCACAACTGAGTACCTAAACCTGCGGACATGAACGCAGCCCCCCGAAGGCGGTCAGTACAACAGGTACCAATTATTGAACGGAAATAAAGTACAGCAAATAAGATCATAACTGTACAAATGAATGACAGGGGCAAGTATAAAAATCAAATACTAGATCATATCGTATCATATAAAATCAGAGCCAACTGTACCTTGTATCAATGTACTACTGCAACACTGTACTTTTTCAAAGTAGGGAAGCCATGTCAAAATCATGAACGTCTATCTATATGAACACATACTGTCATAGGAGTTGAACCTATATCCTAGCAATCTTGTGTAATTTAACTCATCTTTTGACTTCCAAAGGAAATGAAACCATGGTACCAACATCTCATGTACCGACCATTAAAATCTTTCATTTAGTTATGCCAAGGTACCAAATCATCATGTACCAAACACATATAAATCTTTCATCTAGTTATGCCAAGGTACCAAAACATCATGTACCAAACACATATAAAATCTTCCATTTAATTATTCCAAGGTACCACATATCATGTACCAAACACATATAAAATCTTCCATTTAACTATGTCAAGGTACCACATATCATGTACCAAACACATATAAAATCTTCCATTTAGTTATGCCAAGGTACCACATATCATGTACCAAACACATATAAAATCTTCCATTTAACTATGCCAAGGTACCACATATCATGTACCAAACACATATAAAATCTTCCATTTAATTATGTCAAGGTACCACATATCATGTACCAAACACATATAAAATCTTCCATTTAAACAAGCTTAGGTACTAACATATCATGTACCATACACACGTAATGAACCTTCGTTTTAAACAATCCTAGGTACCAACAAGTCATGTACCGTACACACACAAGAAATTTCATTTTGGACAAACCTAGGTACCAACATCTCGTGTACCATACACACACAATGAACTTCATTTTAGACAAACCTAGGTACCAACATCTCGTGTACCCTACACACACAATAACTTCATTTTAGACAAACCTAGTTACCAACATCTCGTGTACCCTACACACACAATGAACTTCATTTTAGATACCCCAAAGTACTATCAAGGGAATATATCTAACAATCTTTCATTTTAGATCCTCATTTGGCAAATCAAGATATTTATCAACTCAAGTATCACTTTAAATCAAGTTACTTACTCTTTTCAAATCAGGTAACTTATACTTTACAAATCAAGATAAGTATACTCTTCAAATCAAGTTACTTCTTCTTTGCCAAAATCAAGTCTCTTATACTTCATCTAATAAAATCTCATATACTTTCAAGTAAGGTCTTATATACCTTCAAGTAAAGTCTCACATACTTTCAACTAAGTCTCATAACTTTCAAATAAATCTAGTCTCATGACTTTCAAATAAATCTAGTCTCATGACTTTCAAATAAATCATGTTTCATTAGTGTTGTAATTTTGAAAGATCAACTCGACTCCAATGCTTACTAAACACTCTTACCAACATCTCCCGTAAGACTTGGTAAGGACTTAGGAATAATTTAGACATGCCTTTAGCATAGAATCAATAACATGAATACTCTAGTAATGATGCAAGTATACTTCAAGAAACAAGTCATGTATACTCCAATAATCAATCATGCTGATACAAGGAAGAAGTTCACATACCTCGTGACGACTAACCAACACGACAAGTAGCAATACGCTCCGATGTACTTCAACCTTATCGTCTATTCCGTATTCCAAGTAGAATATGCTACAAGTAGTACTTCAACCTAAAATGACAATAACACCTCTATCAACATAAAGCTTACTAGTGTAAGACTTATACCAAATAATGGCCCTCTAATTCTACGGAAATTTGGGCAGTACTTCCTTTGTTTCTACGTACTTTTCCACCTTTTCCAAGGCCCGAATTTATCAACCAACAAGACACATTTAAGGCACGACCAACAATTAACCAAAGGGGATTACACGCCTAACTTGATGTGTAAAATTCTTCCCCACAATCTATACAAAACAGTCCATAAAGTAGTCCACAATTTATCCAACATTAAGGGTACAATGTGAAGCATTTAACACCCTTATTCATTAGGACTATCATTAGTCATTTACTACCTTAATCATGCTTGTTAAGGGCTGATTTTCCAGCATCAATACACCCCAAAACAGTCCATAAAAATGACACAACGACGTCAAATAGTTTTAGGCAGTTTTCGGTCAACAACAACTACGACAATCCAAAGTCCTTTTCCTTAATTCCTTTTAATCCAATTCATATTCCAACATGTTATATTAGTTATATTAACTGTCAACAACAATATTTCCTTCATTATATAATATGCGACACGTGATAATAACCATAAAAACGATCAACAATTCCAATGGACAAAAAGGCTAGTCTCGGCCTCATCATCCAAAGTAGGGCATGCACACCTTATTTTCCATATCTTCCTTAATACAAATTCATCTACTAAACATAACAATGAGTAATATCTAATTACTGCGAAGGAAGAAGAATCATTACCTCATTTTTAGGCCACAAAACGTCCCAAATAGTCCCTTATGTTTTTGGTCTGCAGTTTTCATTTCGCTCCACTTCTTCAAGATCCAATCACATATATGTGACCCCTATGAGTTTATACACAAGTCTACTTTGTATTTCGCTTTCAAAAAGTCGACGGAACCTTAGGGTTTCACACCCTTATTTTCGGCCAACACATGATCTTGGGGTTTTAAGGGTTTAGCTAGGCTTAGAACTTCATTAGGGAGCTTAGCCTTGAGTTTGAGGATTTATCATCAACTTTTGAAGAATTTTGGTCTCCAAGAATGGCCCTTGGCCGAGAGCATCAAGAGAGAAAGAGATAGAATGTTGTGAATATTTGGCTAAGTGTAGAAGTCTTGCTACTTGTATACATGTATTATATCCCTAGGGCCAAGATTAGGACACGTGTATGGCCAAGATTGTGGACAAGTGTGTGTGGGACCCACTTGTCGACTTATCTCCCAAAATATCTCATCCAAGTCTTTCAAGACCAAGTCAACTAGTCAAAAAGGGGTGACACGTGTCACCCTCTCATTGGTCTATAAATATTCCATCTCCCAAAATATCCATAATTGGTCAAAATATCGAAAAAATTGTGGAACCACAAAATCATTTAATTTCCCGGGTGGGCCCCACATGACCAAACGTGAAAATAAAATTCCATAATTCCTATAAATTTCATAAGTCTCAAATACCAAATTTGAGACCCAAATTCTGTTTAATAAACATTTTTCTTCACAAATTCCCGAGATTTTTCCTTAAGAAAAAATAATTCTTCTTTCTTTCCAAAATTCAAATCTCAATTTCCTTTGTACGTTCTCATCTCATTGCCTTGGAATTAAGGGGCGTAACAGTAAATACGAGTTGAAATAGATAAAAACTTGAGTGTTTACTCATTTTTTCAAGTCTTTCAATTCGGGATTGAATATCTTAGTTAGTGCTCCGGGAGTACCTTAGTTCTTGTGTGCACCAAACCCCTTCGGTACAAGTATATATTAGGACTTGTGTGATCTAGTTTCTACCTAAGCTTGAAGAACACCTTTGGTGGTAAACGACAGTTGGTACTTGTGTGAACCAACCTAGTCTAAGTCTTGGGAGCAATAAGGGCATAGATCACCATCACTTGGCTTATTCACGGGCATTACAAATAGCAAACCCTGATCTCGACCTTGTTGCATTGATCACCAACTTCTTGGTGTAGGTTCGGGAAATTAACTCCACGTTTCACTATCCTTGGGCATATCTTCCATTCATCCTTTATAACCATAGTCAGTAAATACTCAAACCGAAACCAACCAACCAAACACTTAACCCAAAACATACCAACCAACACTTGGTGTGTGCCCAGATTGAAACTCGCACTTCGTGTTCATTCCTCATCCAATCAACTTCAATACTTTCACCACCAAGTCCCAAAACACCTCCCTAACATCCACTACAAAGGTGTCCAACCGAAACCACCCCAAAAAGTCCCGTCCAATCCCGATAACACCATACAATCCGCATAACATACCTTGTCGATAACGTTACTGTTTCAGTTCTATTTCGCCGCCTTTACATCATCAAAACACCAAGTCCCAAACATCACCCTGACCCTCAACAATCTCGGAACACCTCTACACAATGCCTAAGTCCTAAACCAGTCACAACTGCCCGTCTAACCCCGACAACATCAAACTGTCCACTTAACACTCCCTGCCGAGAACCTCACTGTTTCAGTTCTGTTCCACCAACCTGCCACCATCCAACTACTAAAGACTGATCATCACACTCACTCTCAACATGTCTACAACCACCCCTAAAACGCCTTGAGCCAACTTTCTTTGAGTCTACCCGAAATTGTCATCAAACACCCACTATCCAGCCAAACCGAGAACCCGAAACCTCTACTTCGGCTTCCAAATTTGGGTCAACCCTTATATAACCAAGACCCGACCAACTTACCTGGCCAACCCTCAACTTATATCCATTTGATACAACCAACCAAGAATAAAAATTAAAATACATAAAAAATAGTACATTTTTTGCTATTTATGTCGGTTGCTATTTTATTTCGTGCAACAAAATAAAAGATAAAACTCTTGGTGACACCATGATATGTGACTACAACATGCACTAATCTGGGACTACAAAAAAATGAGGCCAAAGTATATTAAAATGTTTGAACACTTCGTATATTCAAATTAAAAAAAAAATCTCTCATCTCTTCTCTGTCCTCTCCTTCATCTTTTTCTTCCTTCCTTCTCTTCTCATGCATTTTTATCTTGTTTAGATTTGTTGCTCAGATTTGTAAAAAAAAATATTCGACAACATAAGAAGTAAGTACTAAACATTTTTGCACAATGAATTTACTTGTTTTGATTTTTTCTTTTACAATTTTTTTTCGAATGTAATCATTTGCAAAGAAAAGGACAAAAAAGAAACACGAATAGCAATAGTAGAAGCCTGATGGGATAGCATTCCTTTTTCATAAATAGTTTTTTTTTAGGTAAATGCAAATATTATTACTAATAAACGAAAAGAAAGTGGCTACAATCAGTCGTTGAGGTATCTCAAGCCTCAACGTAATGTAAACAAGAAGTGAGGGAGGGGAGGGGTGGTCACTCAAATGGTGCCATTACAAGAGGGGATAAAATCATAGAGAACTCTATAAGATGTTGTTTTGATTCTTGCAATGACCTCTTCTGCCGGAAAGCTTATGCCTTCAAAGAGCAATGTGTTTCTTGCCCTCCAAATCTCATAGACCACTATGCAAAAAGTAAGCAAAATAGCTTTGGCTCGGATTCTTGTCCCGCGGTGATCTTTCTTAATCCACTTAAGGGAGCTTTCACGATTGTCATCTCTCTTCTAATGCCCAACCAATCTTTTATGCTCTTCCAAATCATGTGTGTGTAGGGGCAAGTGAAGAAGAGGTGTTCCCTTGTTTCATTAGCTTGCTTGCAGAACCCGCAAGACTTATCCTCCAAGTTGAGATATGATAGAGTATCCTTTGTAGGTGACCGCTTTCTGCAATTTAGCCACGCAGTAAAAGAGAATTTGGGAGGAATGAAGTCTTTCCAAATTTGTGACATCCAAGGCTTTTTAACTTGCGTAGTGCGCAAGATATTATACACGAGGCTTGAATCAAATTTACCGTTGGTACAACACTTTGTAAAGCCGTCAATAGCATCACCATGGCTACCAAAGATAGAAACAAATTTGTCGCGAATCCCACAAATCCTTTTGAATAAGGGGGAGTCCCTAGGACGTACCTCATAGTCCCAAATTGTAATACCTCTCAAATAGTGGCTATTGATCCATTGGACCCATAGAGAATCAGCATCCGTGTGAGTTTGCCAAATAGTCCTGGATAGCAAGGCATGATTCCATTCCTTGATGTTCATTAGACCCAAGCCGCCTTCAGTTTGAGGCAAGCAAATGATATCCCAAGCAACTCTTGGTGGTTTCCTCCCATAAGAAGCGAATACAAGCAGACCGTACCTTGTTGATAATAGTGGCCGGGATAGGAAGTGCCCGGAACCAAAAGCTCTCAACTCCTTGGACAACCGACCTGATTAGTTCCAGCTTACCCGCATAAGAAAGGGTGTGATGCCCCCATTTCTGAATGTAATTCGAAATTGCACTAGTGAATGGAGCAAATTGGTCCACCGAGACTGAAATTGGGGACAAAGGGATCCCCAAGTATCGTACCGGAAAGCTACCAACGTTGAATCCCACTCTGGACAATATCGAGTCACGAACTGTAATATGCATTCCCGCTAAGTAGACAGAGGATTTAGACGGGTTAAGAGTTAGCCCTGAGGCAGCCTCCAACTCTTCCAGACAATTCATAAGAATCCCAACTGAAGATATATCTCCTTTGGCAAAAAGCATGAGGTCATCCGCAAATGCAAGATGAGTAATGCCCAATTTCTTGCACTTTGGAAAATACGAGAAAGCTCTTGCCTCAGCCTTCATTTTAAGTGTCACACCCCGAAAATCGGGCCCGTGACTGGTGCCTTACCCCGGGCACCCTAGTGATACATACATCAGAGAAAAATCAGCGGAACATAAAACATGAGTCATTTAACAAGAGATATAATAAATGAATAGGCCAACCAAAACAGTTGCCTTAGTATATACATAAAACCTGAACAGTTTAATCCTTTTACAACCGCCACACTTGTGATTACTCTGGACCTAAGATATCTGATGACTATGACGGACGGGGCCGCCATACCACAGAATGTACAAGAACCTCTGACTCGGGAACACATACAAAAGATAAGCCTCGAGAAAGCGGAGCTTCAACGTCTGTTGGCTTGTGATCCTATGGCGAGGATCCACGGCCGATGTACCTACTGCGGCGTGAACGGCCGAAGGAGGTCGATCTAACAGTACCAAGTATGTGGCTGCAATCACGTAAATGAAATCATACTAGTCTATATAAAGCGAGACATGTATGATAACCAAACTACTGATTCCTGACATAAAACGATCATCACTCCAATATAACTATGGGTCTCACGCCCACAACATCAATCGAGTTCGCATTATGGCGCATGCCGGAATCTGCGACGGTGTAGACATGTCCATGATGCAACAATAATACCAATGTCCCAGCGCATGCCCCGGAATTCTGACGGTGTAGACATGTCCATGTGACCTCAACAACAAGACAAGAATCCAAATGGAAGCATACCCGTGCGCTACGATCGTGTCGGTATGTCCAAAGGAAAAATAAGACAACATTCCAAATGGACGATACGTGCGCTACGCATCGTGTCGGTATGTCGAAGGAAAAATAAGACAACATTCCAAATGGACGATACGTGCGCTACGCGTCGTGTCGGTATGTCCAAAGGGAAACAACAAGCGGTAATCTAAATGGAAGCATACCCGCGCGTACGCACGCGTCAAGGTATGTCCAAAGCGATGCACAACAATAATACTATCAGCGAACGTGCTGTGGAATTTCTCGTCGCTGCAAGACGCGTCAAGTAAGTTCTCAACAAGTCAACCGACCCTCCATCGAGAGACGCAGGTACGAAATACAACGCTTTGCACAACAAAGGTTATCACAATAAGCATAGCCAAGCTTCACAACAACAAGCATAGGCAAGTTTCACAACAACACAAGTACTTTCATTTTATACCAAAGTCCGGGTTTTAGCCCTAAAGTACTACGTACGTTAAATTTTGTAAAAGAGATCCATTACTTTTATCAAAGTCACCCGATACCCGTAGTATTAGAATGACCAACCCACATTTTTAAGTAAACCAGAACACTTTCCTTTTAAAATCAAGTACCAACATTCTTTTCCTAAGTTCCAGTTTGCCTAGTTTCAATTACTCCAACTTCTCATTTTCAAAAGGTTTCATAGTTCATAGTTTTAATCCCTTAAAACAATTTAAGAAACATATACCATACGTGTGAGTAGTTTATTCTTGTTTATAACAATCTTATTACAGCAGCCATGATCTAGAAAATGTAATATCATTTTGTCTCATCTTAGTTTCTATGCAGATGGAGGTTTCTACTGGTTTTAATAATACAATTCATTAGTCAATACATTTTCCTTTATCAACGCTGCAGTGGTTTGTCGATACACATTCTGATTTCCGAAATCAGTAAAACATTCTTAAGCCGTTATACCTAACTTCCCACAAAGCTAGTATAACTCTTAAGTTTTCAAAACCCAAATATTACTCCTTTTTCAAAACGATTCACAAATCTTTTGAAATACATCAAGTTCTTTATTAACACATAACAAGCCAGTTATAATCAAATTAGTTACCTTTCGAAGACCACAACCCATTTCCTTACCTACATAAAGCTGTTATAACCAACTTCCCATAAAGCCGTTATAACACTTTATGTTTTAAAACAATCAAACACAGTTAACACATGTACGTCTACCGTACTACATAGTTCACACATATCATGCTAGAAGAGATAGGAAGAGGTTCACATACCTCGCGACGAGTATCGACTATAAGCAAAATGCTCCAAGTACTACAACCTTGCTAGCCCTTTCCACTCCTCGAGTAGAATACGCTACTCTTAGTACTTTCACCTAAAAAGGTCACAAACGTCTATTAACTTCAAAACACAAAGTTCCATTTCTCTACAGAAAATTCGACAGCACCTCCCCCCCCCGCAACAGCGTAAATCTCCTCCTCTACCGAGGCCGGCTACCAAGCCAACCAGGGGGGGGTTTACACGTCTAACCGGACGTGTACAATTCTACTTCACAACAATGCTACACAAGTCTCATCAGATACCCTATGTAATTCTGATTGATTCTTTTCTTTAAATTCAGCTTAAGTCAAAAGACATTGCCGCACAATAATGTTGATTCTATATATAGTATACCTCAACTATATATTCCTACAATATGTAATCTCCAATTACAATAAGGAACAAGAATATTTACCTCGACAAGCCCAAAATTATCCAAGTTATAATGTCGATCCCGAGCAAGGTTTAGCTCGCTCGTGCGCCCAATCCGCTCCAAACAACCCTTAGAAGTTCTAACTAACTTCCACTCAAATACTTCAACCAACTATGAAGATTTCCTTAGGGTTTCGGTTTGAGACTAAAAGGACAAAAGGTAGTATTTCCGGGTTCTACGTAAAGAGGTATCTTTGGAATACTACAAGGTACAAGGCTAAGGTATTTTTGGGTATTACAACGATACTTGGAAGACAACTTCTACCAAGGGGGTAGGCTCGGCTACACCAGGAGGGGAGGAACCTCTCGCCACAAGGCCACTCAAGGGGAGGGTTTCTCGGCCAAGGGCCTTTACTAGGGAGGGGGCTCTTGGGCGAGAGTCAAACAAGAGGAGAGGGAAGGATAGCAAGACTTGGAACATTTTTGGATGAATGAAGTCTTCAAGCCAAGGGGGTATTTATAGCAAAACCAAAAGCCAACCAATGGCCAAGATCAAGCCAAGTGCAAGGCAAGTGTAAGGCCAAGATCAAGCCAAGTGCACCCTAACCCTACTCCACAAATCCCTCACAAATATCTACACAAATATCTACCACAACTTGCCCATCCATTCGGCCTAATTAGCCTCAAGTCCACCAATGAGAGGGTGCAAGTGTTGCCTCTCGTTGGTCCAAAACATTTCGTCTCTCGGAAAAATCCGCAAAAATACTAAATGACATAGCGGAATTTTCCGCGCAGCTACGCAAACGTTTCGTCGAAAACGACTCTAACCGTGTTGTGCCAAAGGTAACCGGCCAAGCCACGCAGGCGGGGTGACACGTGTCACCCTCTATTGGCCCTCAAAAACGTCTTTCGAAAAATATCCAAAATGGCCAAAATCTCAAAACAAAGTGGGCCCTACAAAGCGTAAATTTCTCCGTGGGCCCACGTGACCATTTCCGAAAATAAAATTCCATAATTCTCTAATATTCCAGGAAGTCCGAATACCAAATCTGGGAATCCAATTCCCATTAACGAACCTTTTTCCTTCACAAAAACCGGAAACTTTTCCGTGGAAAAATCACCTTTTCTTCCTTTCCAATCTTTCTGCCGTATTCTCGTACGTACGTCCTCGCATACATACTCTGGAAATACGGGGTATAACATTAAGCAGCCTTGAGAGGTATTCCATGCACAAGATAAAGAGAGTAGGGGACATAGGATCACCTTGTCTTAGGCCGCGCTTACCTTTGAAGTATCCATGAAGCTCACCGTTGATAGAAAGGGAGAAGGAGGTTGAGCTAACACATTCCATGATCCAACTTATAAATCTGTCTAGAAATTTTAGACTTCTTAGTACCAATTCGAGGAAACTCCAAGAGACTGTATCAAATGCTTTACGAAGGTCCACCATAAGCATACATCTTGGTGAGACTTTGGCTCTATTAAATCCTCTCACAAGCTCCTGTGCCACATATACGTTGTCCATCATGTTTCTTCCTTTCACAAAAGCCCCTTGGGATTTGTCAATGAGAGAAGGAAGGATCAATGCCATTCTGTTAGCTAGAATCTTTGTGATGATCTTATAGACCACATTCGTCAATCCGATGGGCCTGAAATCATTTACCTTAGGATCATGATCAGTCTTTGGTAGTAGGGTAATGATGGTATGATTCACCTGCTTCAAAAGAACTCCAGTAGAGAAGAACTCTTGGACACTTCTTACAACATCATGGCCATCTCTCCATCTATTCTTGAAGAAGCGGTAGAATAACCATCCGGTCCAGTGCCTTGTCATTGCCTATATCGAGAGAGCTTCCCAAATCTCCTTTGGGGTGATGAAATGCAAAGTTGTAATCTCTCTTCTTCGCAGCTTGGGCCATAGTTGAACACTTCAGGATCAAAGTTGGTAGTGGATCGGGAAGTACCTAATAGATCTTTGTAAAATTCAACAAGCAACTTCCTAACTTCTTCTGGTGATGTAGTGATGGTGCCATTAGCTTTAACAAGAAAGTTAATTGAGTTCCTGACATTACTCCTCTTGATCAAGCTATGAAAGTATTTGGAGCATCTATCACTTCCAATCAAGTGTTTCTGTCTTGACTTCTGCCTTATGAAGTGTCTTTCTGCTTCTAGTAAGGTGTTTGCTCTAGCTCTCGAGGACTTAACCTTGGCTTTTAGCTCCTCATCAAAGGGATTTTCCATGTGTGCATTGATAGCCTCCTTGAACTCAATGTTTGCCCCTTTTGCTCTTTGTTCAATACCCCCAAAGTCACTTATGTTCAATGACCTTAATGGTTGCTTTAAGGCTTTCAATTTTGAGGCAAGGACGAATTGAGCAGTTCCCAATATGTCTTGTCTCCAACATGAAGTCATTATGTCCTCGAAGGCTGGGTGAGAAAGCCACATATTCATGAACTTGAAAGGGCGTTTTCCAACATTATAGGATGCAATAACCGTGGCTATCACAGGACAGTGGTCCGAGACAAGTTCCATAGGCATGAAATTGGTCGTGCATTCTAGGGTCAAATCACTCCAATTTTGATTCATCAACACTCTATCAAGCTTAGACCAAATCGAACCATTTGTCCAAGTGTAGAAGGAACCGGAAGAAGGAGCGTCTTCTAGTCCATGAGAAATCCTGAAATCGCCAAGATCCCTAAGTGCATAAGGCGTGAGAGGAGGACCCCCCACCTTATCATTAGGGTTGCAATAAGTGTTGAAATCTCTCATAATCATCCAAGGCTTAGTGATGCCATTGCCCAAGTGAGAAAGGTGATGCCAAAGCATCCTTATATCCGAGATGCTATAAACTGGGTACACAAATGTGACAAGGAAGGACACTTGTGTTATATTGCAACTTGCCTGGACATGGATATGCTGAGAGTCCATACCAAGCACTTCGCAACAAACCCTAGATGGATCCCAAAGTAGTAGCATTCTTCCGCCTCCAATGAATTCCAAGTTTGAGCAAAACTTCCAAGCTTTGAATCTTTGAGTAGAGAAAGACTTTGTCCTTGGCCGAGATAGTTTAGTTTCCAATAGACAAATCATAGCCGTGTCATGCTGTTTAGTGATACAACACACTAGAGCTTGCGTGGCTGCCCTATCCCTTTGTCCGCAAAGACCACGGACATTCCAACAAAGTATTTTCATTAGGAAACAAAGGAGGTTTTTTTAGCACCTCCGCGCTTAGCTGCCTTCTCTTTCCCACTTCTTTTCGGCCCATTCTTTTTTGACAAAACTTCTTTCCATCCATCATCTTTGTTGCTGGAAGACATAACATGTGGTTCAGCCAAGCTATGTTCCCCGCGTTCAAAGTTAACTTTACGTGACACAAGTTGAGCCTTTTCCGTAGCACCCTTGTATGTATCTCCATCCAATGAAGGTGGCGGGTTCATAGGCATCTCAGAATCAGAATGTTTTGACTCACAACTCATCCTAACATGTTGTGTACTGCCATGGTGAGAATTAGGCAGTGAGGACCTTGCTTGAGAATCCCGCAAACATGATGGGCCAGAATGACCCAAAACCGGAGGACCCGCGGCATGTGATGCTTCTCCCAAACTTCCGGTACCAGGAGGTGTTGTGTGCTCACTTTCTTCAATGTCCATCAAGTTATCAGCATCTACGGGATGTTGAGAAGTTGGTGGATGAGGGGGAGGAGGGTTGGTTCCACCCGTACCTCTGTTGACCTCCAAACAAGTAGAATCTTCCTTATTGTTAGGGGGTACCTCAGTATTGCTTTTTTTTGGAGCTTCTTCGTTGTTGACATCATCCCTCAGCTTCCTACACTTCAAATGGTTGTGTCCAAAAGCCGCACAATGATAGCAAAAGTCCGGGTAATTCTCATAGTTTACCCTTTGAGTATACCTCCTGTTATCGGGGAGTTTGACGACAAAATCCATTATTGGCTCCTTGCTAACATCCACTTCCACTAGAACTCTTGCATAGTTCATTTTAGACCTTTCCTTAGTATATTGGTCCATGTAAAGAGGTTTTCCTACACGTGAAGCAATCTTACTAAGGCGTTGCACTCCGAATAGAAAGGGAATGTCAGGAAAAGTGACCCAAATAGGAATGTCCATGAATAAATCATCTGTTATTAGAACTCCTTTATTGATAGCCTTGAGCATCATGGTTTTCCCGTAGACCATATAAGGGCCTCCGTGAAGTATATTAGTGCGCTTCTCCTCCGTCATGAATTTGAACAACATCCGACCTTTGCCGTATGGTATAATCTGACATTTAACTCCCATCCTTTCACAATGGTATTCAAAGCTTCTCTTCAGGGAAAGGACAGTGAAGCAACCTATTAGGCAATAGCCCGTGTTTCTATGAAAGGAATTTCATCCTCGACTTATATATCTACTTAGCCCTTGTTGTTCAATAAATTGTAACTTCATACCTTTTGCCTCATCCTAGTTCCCGCAAAGACTCAAAGCGTAAGTCTTTTTGGGAGGAAGGTACCTTTGCCATGGTTTGGGAAGATTGTTATGAGTTGTAGCCATGGTAGGAATATGATGTGGTTTAGAAGATGCATTAGTGTGTAAATCATTGGGAGGTATTTACGGAGGTATAGGCAGAGGGGATGGGTAGAAGGAAATGAGCTTGGGCGCGATAGGAGAGGATTCGCGTGCCATTTGGGAGGGTAGGGAATTTGTGTTGGGTTTCAGGAGGAATAGAGGGAAGAGAAGATAGAAGGGGTGAGGTGTTTTGTAATTCAGGGAGTAGTGAAGGGGTATTAGATGAGAGAGGGGGTATGTTCAAGACTTTACTCGAATCCAAGGAAGTATTAAAGACGAAAGGTTTGTTGTGATTCTTGAGATTGACTCCACTTAGCAAACTAGCTAAAGTAGGGAAGGCTTTATTAGTGACACTTAAAGAAATTTGGGGTTGTTGTCTTAATACACGAGAGGACTTTTTGGATCCCGCGTCATTCAAGGCTGACCCCTCGGCTCCCGCGTTATTAATAGTCATGGAGTTCCTAGGCTCCTTGGAAATAGAATTAGCTTTGTTACTCACAACTGACTTGGCTCCTTGTATAACGGGAATAGTCAATGACCCATGGTTATCCACCTGACCCGTCTTGGAAATCAGACCATCATAAAGACCCGTGCTTGTGAGTGAATCGTTGGTACCCGCAGCATTAATGTGTGACGCCTCGGCACCCACAATAATAACGTTAGAATCCTTGGGGAAAGAAATCCCCTCGTATCCCACATTTGACCTTTATCCTTGCATAGAGTGCATATTCCTAGTTTCATTGTTATCCTCCTGACCCGCCTTATCCTTCTGACCCAAGCCACGACCGGAATAGGAGAGTCACATCATTTCGGGGCATTAAAGTTTGTTCTCTTGACACCATTGTTATACCGTATTTCGAGTATGCGTGGGGCGTGCGTGAAAATTCAATTTCAAAATTGGCTTGGCGAATTCTTTTGTGCACAACACGGTTAGAGTCGTTTTCGCGAAAGCGTTTCCACGAACTACGTAGGAAAATTCGGCTATGTCAATTACTATTTTTGCCGGTTTTTCCGAGAGGAGAAACAATTTGGACCAACGGGAGGGTGACACTTGTCACCCTCGTGGTGGACAGTTGGTGGCCGATTGGCTCACGTCTTGTGCCTTATTGGTGCCTTGTTTTGTGCCTTGTTTTGGCCTTGTTTTGTGCATTGTTTTGAGCCATGTTTTGTGGAGTAGGGGATAGGGTGCACTTGGCTTGATCAAGGCCTTACACTTGCCTTGCACATGGCTTGATCTTGGCCATTGGTTGGCTTTTGGCTTTCCTATAAATACCCCCCCTTAGAGATGAACTTCTTCATCCACTCTTCACTTGTCTAAGTCTTGAAACCCTCTCCTCCCTCTTGTTGGCTCTCGTCCAACTCCCCCACCTTTGTGAGGCCTTGAGCCGAGAGTTCCCCATCCCTTGTCAAGGCCCTTTGGCGAGAACCCCTATCTTGGAGTGTTTTCGTGAGGTACCCAGCTGTGGTATTGAAATACTCTCCAAGTATTGTTATAATGCCCAAAATACCTTAGCCTTATACCTTGTAGTATTCCAAAGTTACCTCTATACGTAGAGCCCGGAAATACTACCTTTTGTCCTTTAAGTCTCAAACCGAAACCCTAAGGAAATCTTCATAGTTGGTTGAAGTATTTAAGTAGAAGTTGGTTAGAACTTCTAAGGGTTGTTTGGAGCCTTGTGAGTAGGAGCTAAACCTTGCTCAGGATCGACTTTTATCTCGGATAATTTTGGGCTTATCGAGGTAAATAATCTTGTCCCCCTTTTGTAATCAGAAAATTACATGTTGTGGTATTATATAGTTGAAGTATACTATATATAGAACTAAGCTTAATCTTTGCGGCAATGTCTTTTGACTTAAGCCTGAATTTAAAGAAAAGAACTGAACTGTAACTACATAGGACTGTATTACAGTAGACTTGTGTAGCATTGTTGTGTAGTAGAATTGTGCGCGTTCGGTTAAACGTGTAAACCCCCCCCCCCTGGTTGGCTTGGTAGCCGGCCTCGATAGAGAAGGAGATTTACGCTGTTGCGGGAGAGTCTGCCGAATTTTCTGTAAAATATGGAACCGTACGGTTAGAAGTTAATAGACGTTTGTGGCCTTATAGGTGGAGGTACTGCGAGTAGCGCATTCTACCTGAAGAGTGGAGACGGCTATCCGGGTTACAGTACTGTGGAGCGTTTTGCTTATTGTCGATAATCGTCGCGAGGTATGTGAACCTCTTCCTATCCTTCTAGCATGATGCTTTGTAAATTATGTAGTACGGTGAGCGTCGTGTGCTAAATGAAATGGTTGGTTTAAAACATAGGGTGTTATAATAGCTTTATGGGAAGTTAGTTATAACGACTCTATGTAGGTAAAAGATTGGTTTATTGATTGTAGAAGTTAAGAGACTTGATCTTGAAAAGATAAGAGACTTAACTTGTTTTACTTGGTTATTAACATTTTGTTAAATGTGTCGTGAAATCTCATTCTCGAGTAATGAGTATTTGGTTTTAAAAAAGAATAATGTATTACTGATTTCGGAAATGAGAATAAGTGTCGAGCAAACCACAGCAGCGCTAATAAAGGAAGGTGTATTGACAATTAACTAATTATTATTAAAACCAGTAGAAATCTCCATCTGCATAGAAGCTAAGATAAGACAAAATTGTATTACATTTCCTAGATCATGGCTGCTGTAACAAGATTGTTGTAAACAAGAATAAACGGCTCACGTACAAGACATATGTTACTCAATTGTTTTAAAAGAGATTAAGACTATAAGTTATGAAACCCTTCTAAAATGAGAAACTTGAGCATTTGAAATTAGGCAAACTTGAACGTTTGGAAAATAATGTTGTTACTTGATTTTACAAAGGGAAGTATTTTGGTTTACTTAAAAAGATAGTCACTCTATACTACGGGTATTATGTGACTTTTGTGAAAGAAAAGGATCCTTTAAAAAGAGTTAATGTACGTAGTACTTTAGGGTTAAAACCCAGACTTTGATACAAAATGGAAGTACCTTGAGTTGTGTACAAATTGCCTATGCTTGTTGTGTGTAACTTGCTTATACTTGTTGTGATAGCCTTTGTTGTGCAAGTGTTGATATCAGGTGACTTCTTGGGAAGGAGTGGATCTTTTTATAAAAGTCTAGAAGTATGGTAATTTGCTTGAGCTTGTTTGTGATAGCCTGGTTGTGTGGTTTATTGTTGTTGATGTCACATGGACATGTACACCGATCACGAATTCGGGGCATGTGGCCATCTGGCAGGGTTGATTACGATATATTGTTATTGTGGTTACATGGACATGTCTACACCGTCGCAGTCGGGGCGTGTGGCGTGCGGGGTTAATCACCCGATATTATTGTTGGTAATGTCACTGGACGTGTCTACCGTCTGCATTCGGGGCATGTGGCCGTGGGGCATTGTTATTGTTGCATCATGGGCATGTCTACACCGTCACGAATTAGGGGCATGCGGCCATGATGCGAACACGATTGATGTGGTGGGCGTGAGACCCATAGTTATATTTGAGTGATGACTTGAGGGCGTGAGTCCCTGACTTGACATGACTGCTATTATGTTGTGAACTGTAGTTTTATTATCATACATGTCTCCTGTTTTTATATAGTATTATGATTTCATTTCTGATATTTACGCTTTCCCATACTTGGTACTGTTATGCTTGACCTCCTTGGCTGCGTTCATGCCGCAGTAGAGGTACATCGATCGTGGATCCCGCTCTTAGGATCACGATTCAACGTATTGGGAAGCTCCGTTTCTCGGAGGCTTATCTTTTGGTATGTGTTCCCGAGTTGTAGGTTCTTGTACATTCGAGGTATGGCGGGGCCTGTCCGTCATAGTCGTGTAAATCTTAAGTGCAGGTAATCTTGTTGTGGGCGGGGTTGTAAAAGGATTAAACTGTTGGGTTTTATGTATATCGAAAGGCAAATGTTTTGGTTGGCTTTGTTTATTTATTATATCTCTTGTTTCATGACTCATGTTTTATTTTCCATTTGGTTTTCTCGATGTTGTATCACTAGGGTGCGAGGTAAGGCACGATCACGGGCCAGTCGGGGTGTGACACCGCGTTAAACTTCTTGGGGATAGAGTACCTTCATGCTATCAATCGACTTTGATTCAAACAAGACGTGATTACTCTTGGACCCGTGGACACCGCCGACCGCCATGAACTTCGACCGCGCTACGGCCGGTTTGACCCGAGTATGCCATCGTGCCTTGTTTCACCAACCGCAATGTCGGCCCGATTTTAACCTTTTCCGCTATCACGAGTGAATTACGGTAGTGTCGGGTACTAATGCTCGAGTGGTATCTGTTCTTCCGAAATGATCTCGTTATCAACTAATTGGCCCGTGGAATGATCGACCACCATAGTAGCATTAGGGGTGTCAATGGCTATCGGTAAAAGGCCTTGCCTGCCGGAAGTTCCGCCTTCAAATTCACTTATATCCAAGCTTTCAATTTCTATATTGTTGCCCCATTCATGTATCCTTTGTAGCATAGAATCGTCCACTACATTCTCTAATGGAAAGCGCGAGTCTGGCGTGACATGAACCAACACAAAAGGGTCTGAGATTGCCGGAATAAGATTTTCCTCGGCAATTGTTGGACTGCCGCCACTCTTTTTTTTCTTCTTTGTTCTAGCTTTAGCCGAACTGCCTGAACCTCCTGAATCATTGCTAGAACGTGTGTAACGTTTAGACTTCTTCATATTGTGAACAATAACAATTAAACCATTGGGAAACAAACGAAAATCTTAGGGGAGGGAAGAAGAGGAAAAACCGAAGGGGCAACTAAGGGGAAACGTTGAGAGCGTTTTCTTAGTGAGAGAAACTTCTCTCTAACTCCTTCTTTTTTTCATAAATAGTTGACTTTAGAGAGATTTGATTTGTGAGCTAAAAAACGGACGTGCCAAAAATTTATTCGTGTGACAGATTTTAATTATAAAAAATAATAACTGCAAGCACAAAATAAATATGAATAAAAATTATTTTGTTTATAAATATTTGAGTACCACTATGGACTTACGTCACAATGATCCACAGTTCTTTTGGCAAGAGAAATAAATAGGAAAAATAGAAAGGAATTTTACTACATTTATTTGGGAGTTAACACTTTTTTAATATTAAAACTTTTAGGTGTTTAATATAGGAAAAGTAACATTGATAATTTGAAGAAAATATTAACTTAAATTAGCCTATGTTTCTTAAATTATCCGAAAATACCTGATTTTTAACTTTTCTTTAGTTGTTTCCTTCATCTCCTTCTCTCTCCGTCTAACTTCTCTTTCTTCTTCTCTGTTTCTCTCTCTCTTTCTTCTAACTCTTTCTCTCTCTCTCTTTGAAAGCAACCCCCTAAGCCTTTCTTTTCCGGTGAAGCGAGCTCTGATTACCACCACAACCACAAGCCATCGCGACCTCCTCTCTCTTCCTCGCTCCCTCTCCTTCCCCATCTCCCTCACGATGCAGGAGCTCCGGTCAAGCCTTCTTCCTAATTATCGTCACCCACACACCCTAACACCATTGTTTCACCACCGCAACCTTGTTGCTCCCTGTTCACCATTCGTTCTTCTTCCCCACTGCTCCGACGAGGAGCTCTAGCTCCGGTGAATTGGACAACCACTATAAAACCAACCAGCTCCTTCCTTTTCTCTTCCACCGGTGAACCACGCCACCGCCTACAAAACAACTAGACCACTCTCCTCCATCTCCAGCAACCACCCTGAACTCCAACCCCAAAACCACCACCGCTATCTTCCTCCATTGTAACCACCTTGAACCACCACCACACTGTTGCTATTTCACCACATCTCCATACTCCGGCAAAAAATCCAAAATACCCCTTATCACAAAGCTCTCACCATCACTCTGTCCCCGTTTCCATCTTCACTGCTCCAGCTAGGAGCTTCTGGCTGCGATAAATCAGAGCAACCAATAACACCACTGTGTCATCCTCTTTCCCGTTCTCTTTGGTTCTCTACCTCTGGCGAGTTATGTTGCATTTTTTTTGTATGTATATTTTCTTATTGAAAGAAATATTCTCTTGATTATTTTCATTAATGAATAGGTCTATATGTACAATATACAATCTTTAAATATGGAAAATCATATTCATACTATAATACTAATATCCTAATTACACTTGTACAAGAATTCTACAAAATATGGTAAGAAACCTATATATCCTAAATATACACTTTGTCCGTGTGGGCTACACAATGGTTTCTATCACACCCCCACAGTCATAGTGGGTGATTGTCGTACGCTGAGATTGTCCTTAAAATCTTTAAACAGAATCAAAGGAAGACCCTTAGTAAATATGTCAGTAATTTGGTATTTTGAAGGGACATGTAAGACACGTACTTGTCCACGAGATACCTTTTCGCAATAAAGTGAATATTCATCTCAATATGTTTAGTGCGTTGATGTTGGATCGGATTCCTAGAGAGATAGACAACAATAACATTATCACAGTAGACCAAGGTAGTTTTCTGAATAGGAAAGTGAAGCTCTAATAAAAGGTTACACAACTAACATGACTCAGACACCATATTAGATACTCCTCGATACTCGACCTCTACACTGGATCATGATAAAGTAGCCTGACATTTTGCTGACCAAGAAACCAAGATGTCACCAAGAAACATACAATAACTAGAGGTTCAACGTCTTGTATCTGGACATCCACCCCAATCAACATCTGTATAAGAGACGAGAGTAGAGACTGATGATGGATATAAATACAACCCATAATCAAGCATGCCATGTATGTATCGTATAATGCATTTGAGCTCATGCACGTGCTGAATCTGCGAATCATGCATAAATAAACACACTTGCTGAACTGCATAAGTAATATCTGATCTCGTGAATATAAGATACTGAAGAGTCACTGCAAGACTACGATGGTGGGTGAGATCCTCGTATGGTGTGCTAGATGTAACACTAAACTTTGGTTTGGTATCAATCGGAGTAGACGAGGACTTACAAGATGACATGCTAGCTCTCTCAATAATCTCAGTCGCATACTTCCTCTGTGATAAAAATAGACCACCTGCATGAAGAGTAACAACTATTCCCAAAAAATAACTATAGGCCCCCAAGTCTTTCATAGAAAATTCTGAACTGAGAAGGGTCATGATAGACTTGCACAAATTATCAGATGTGTTATACCCCGTATTTCCAGAGTATGTACGTAAGGACGTACGTAGAAAATTTGAGTTTGTGCCTTAAAGTGCTTGGCCGAATTTTATTTGTGCATAACACCCGGTTAGAGTCGTTTTTCGACGAAACGTTTTCCACGACTTTCGTAGGGAATTTCCGGCTATGTCATTTCTTATTTTTGCGGATTTTTAGAGGCGAAACATTTTGGACCAACAAGAGGAGACACTTGTCACCTCTCATTGGGACACCTAAGTGATAATGTAGTGGCGAAAGTTGGCTATTGTGGTCAGGGTTGGTAGGATATTTTGTGTGCAAGTTGGCTAGGTACACATGCCTAATCTTGGCCTTACACTTGCCTAGCACTTGGCTAAATCTTGGCCATTGGTTGGCCTTCACTTGACCTATAAATACCCTCCCTTTGATGAACTTCTTCATCCAAAATCTCTTAAGTCTTGAAAGCTTCTTCCTCCCCAGTGTAGTGTAGTGGCGAGAGCCTCCCCTCCCCTTGGCGAGAGCCCTTCCCCCTCACAGTAGTGTGGCCGTGGAAGTCTTGTTATACCCGTAGTTGCAGGGTATGTATGTGAGGACGTGCGTGCAGTCACAGTGAAATTTTGAAAAGAAAGAAAGATGTGAGTTTTCGGAAAAGTTTCCGGTTATTTGTGAAGAAAAAGGTTCGTTAATGGGAATTGGATTCCCAGTTTGGTATTTGGACTTCATAGATTATATTAGAATTTTGAGATTTTATTTTGGAAATGGTCACGTGGGGCCACGGGAGAAATTCTGGTTTTGTGGAGCCCGCTTTGTTTTTGAGATTTGGTATTTTGGATATTTTGGAAGACGAAATATTAGGCGAATCGAGCGACACGTGTCACCCCGTGTATGGCACCTGGCGAAATATTTATTGTGCACAACACCGATTAGAGTCGTTTTTTGAAACGCTTTACTAAGCTACGAAGGGAAAATTCGGCTATGTCATTTAGTATTTTGCGAATTTTTCCGAGAGGCGGGCGTTTTGGACCAACGAGAGGGCAACACTTGGCACCCTCGTTGGTGGACTGAAAAGGCGGTAGGGCGAATTGATGGGCAAGTTGTGGTAGATATTTGTGTAGATATTTGTGAGGGATTTGTGGAGTAGGGTTAGGGTGCACTTGGCTTGATCTTGGCCTTACACTTGTGTAGCACTTGGCTAGATCTTGGCCATTGGTTGGCCTTTGGCTTTGCTATAAATACCCTCCTTGTGAAGACTTATTCATTCACTCCTCACTTTGTCTAAGTCTTGAAATCCTCCTCTCCCTTGTTGTTGCTCTCGTCCAACTCCCTTCTCCCCCTTAGAAAGAGGCCCTTGGCCGAGAACGCCCCCTCACTAGCCTAGTTGTGCTAGCCGCCTACCCCTGCGGTAGAAAGTTGTCTTCCAAGTATTGTTATAATGCCCAAAATACCTTAGCCTTGTACCTTGTAGTATTCCAAAGATACCTCTTTACGTAGAGTCCGGAAATACTACCTTTTGTCCTTTTAGTCTCAAACCGAAACCCTAAGGAAATCTTCATAGTTGGTTGAAGTATGTGAGTAGAAGTTGGTTAGAACTTCTAAGGGTTGTTTGGAGTGGTTTGGAGCGCGTGGAGTGGAGCTAAACCTTGCTCAGGAGCGACATTAAACTCGGATAATTTTGGGCTTATCGAGGTAATTATCTTGTCCCTCTATTGTAATTGGAAATTACATGTTTGTTAGAGTATATAGTTGAAGTATACTATATATGGAACTATACTTAGTATTCGGCAATGTCTTTTGACTTAAGCCTGAAGAATAAAGAACTGAACTGAACTGTATTTACATAGGACTGTATTGCGGTAGACTTGTGTAGTATTACTGAGTAGAATTGTACACGTCCGGGTAGACGTGTAAACCCCCCCCCTTGGTTGGCTTGGTAGCCGGCCTCGATAGAGGAGGAGATTTACGCTGTTGCGGGGGGGGGAGGTGCTGCCGAATTTTCTATAGAAAGATAGAAAACTTGTGTTTTGGGGTTAATAGACGTTTGTGACCTTTATAGGTGAAAGTACTAAGAGTAGCGTATTCTACTCGAGGAGTGGAAAGGGCTAGCAAGGTTGTAGTACTTGGAGCATTTTGCTTATTGTCGATAAATCGTCGCGAGGTATGTGAACCTCTTCCTATCTCTTCTAGCATGATATGTGTGAACTATGTAGTACGGTAGACGTACATGTGCTAAGTGATTTGGTTGGTTTAAAACATAGGGTGTTATAATAGCTTTATGGGAAGTTAGTTATAACGACCGTATGTAGGTGAAAATGGTCTACTGATGTTAGAAGTTAAGAGACTTGATCTTATAAGATAAGAGACTTAACTTATTTGTTTTAATGTGAATGTTGTGTGAAACCTCATTCGTGAGTAATGAGTACTTGGTTTTAAAGGAATAATGTTTCTTGATTTGGAAATCGAGAATGTGTATCGACAGACCACCTGCAGCGTTAATAAAGGAAAATGTATTGAATAATGATGTGTTGTATTAAAACCGGTAGAAACCTCCATCCGCATAGAAGCTAAGATGAGACAAAATGATATTACATTTTCTAGATCATGGTCTTTGTAATAAGATCGTTATAAACAAGAATAAACTACTCATATATGACATATGTTACTCAATTGTTCTAAAAGGAATCAAGTGATTAAGTTTGGGAACTATGAAACCATTTGAAAATAAGAAGCTTGAGTAATTGAAACTAGGCAAACTGGAACTTAGGAAAGGAATGTTGTTACTTGATTTTGAAAAGGAAGATGGGTTGGTCATTCTAATACTACGGGTATCGGGTGACTTTTATAAAAGTAATGGATCTCTTTTAAAAGAACTTAACGTATGTAGTACTTTGGGGTTAAAAACCGGGACTTTGGCATAAAATGAAAGTACTTTGAGTTGTGTGAAACTTGCCTATGCTTGTTGTTGTGAAACTTGCCTATGCTTGTGATGATAGTCTTTATTGTACAAACGTTGTGTTTCTGTGTTACCGCGTCTCTCGATAGAGGGTCGGTTGACTGGTTGAGAACTTACTTGGGCGTCGCAGCGGTGACGGAGAAATTCCGCAGATGCGTTCGCTGATAGTATTATTGTTGTTAATCGCTTTGGACATACCGACACGATCGTGGCGCTGCGGGTATGCTTCCATTTTGGTTAAGGTCTTGTGGTTAATCGCTTTGGATATCTCGACACGCGATCGTAGCGCGCGGGTATGTTTCCATTTGATTATCGCCTTGTGATTTCCTTTGGACATACCGACCACGATCGTAGCGCGCGGGTATCGTCCATTTGGAATCTGTCTATTGTTTCCCTTTGGACATCGACACGATCGTAGCGCCGCGGGTATGCGTCCATTTGGAATGTTGTCTTATTGTTTCCCTTTGGACATACTGACACGATGCGTAGCGCACGGGTATGCTTCCATTTGGATTGATGTCTTGTTGTTGAGGTCATGTTATACCCCGTATTTTTTTTTTCAGAGTATGTACGTGAGGACGTACGTAGAAAATTTGAGCCTTAAGTTAGGCAAGTTTCGAAATTTGTACACAACACCCGATTAGAGTCGTTTTTCGACGAAACGTTTCCACAGCTTTTGTTGGGAAAATTCCGGCTATGTCATTTATAATTTTTGCGGATTTTTCCGAGAGACGAAACATTTTGGACCACCGGGAGGGCGACACTTGGCACCCTCCCATTGGTGGACTTGAACGTCCATTTGGACGAAAATGAACAAGGTTGGCACGTTTTTGTTGCCTTGACAAAGTCAAGGTTAGGTAGGATATTTGTGTTTGGTAAATCCTAGCCCTACACTTGCCTAACACATGGATTGATCTTGGCCATTGGTTGGCTTTGGCTTGACCTATAAATACCCCATTAGTTGATGAGTTCTTTCATCCACAAATTGCCTAAGTCTTGAAAACCCTCTCCCTCCCTCTTGAGAATTCTCGTCCTAGCCCTCCCTTTCCCCTTGCGAGAGCCACCCCCTCCCTTGGTGGTGTTTCTTAGTGGGTACCCCACTAGCCTAGTTGTCTCGTATAAATACCCCTTTGTGGTATAGAAATACTCTCCAAGTATTGTTGTTATGTCCAAATACCTTGGCCCCAAATACCTTGTAGTATTCCCAAGGTTACACTTATAAAAGCCAGAAAATACGATTATACTTTCCTTTAGCCACTAAACGAAACCTAAGGAAATCTTCACCCGTAGTTGAAGTATTAAGTAGAAGTTGTGTAGACACTTAAGGGTTTCTTGGAGCGTTTGGAGCGCACGGAGTAGGAGCTAAACCTTGTTCAGGAACGACTTATAACTTGGATAATTTTGGGCTTATTGAGGTAAATATCTTGACCTTCTATTGTAATTGGAAATTACATGTTGTAGGAATATATAGTTGAAGTATACTATATATAGAACTGAACATTATAATTGTGCGGCAATGTCTTTTGACTTAAGCCTGAATAATACTTACGGCAATGTCTTGCGACTTAAGCCTGAATTTAAATAAGAGAACTGAACTGTAATTACATAGGATTGTATTACAGTAGACTTGTGTAGCATTGCTGTGTAGTAGAATTGTACACGTCCGGTCAGACGTGTTAACCCCCCCCCTGGTTGGCTTGGTAGCCGGCCTCGATAGAGGAGGAGATTCTGTTGTTGCGGGGAGAGTCTTTGCGAATTTTACGTAGAATATTCTACGTCGGGATCTAAAGGTATTAATAGGCGCTTTGTGGCCTCTATAGGTGGTAGTACTACGTGTGGAGTGATCCACTTGGCTAAGGAGTAGCCGGTTTGAGGTACTTGGGCGTTTTGCTATTAGTCGACAATCGTCGCGAGGTATGTGAACCTCTTCCTATCTCTTCTAGCATGATATGTGTGAACTATGTAGTGCGGTAGACGCATGTGCTAAATGTATTTGATTGGTTTAAAACATAAAGTGTTATAAAGGCTTTATGGGAAGTCGGTTATAACGACTTTATGTGGATAAGCAAACACTTTGTGGTTTCTAAAAGGTAAGCGATTTGAATAATAAGCGGCTTGATATGTGTTAATAAAGAACTTGAAGTATTTCAAAGATTTATGAATCGTTTTGAAAGAATGAATAGTACTTGGGTTTTGAAAGCTTAAGAGTTATACTAGCTTTATGGGAAGTTAGGTATAACGGCTTAGAATGTTTCTTGATTTGAATCGGAATGTGTATCGACAAACCAACTGCAGCGTTAATAAAAGGAAAATGTATTGACTAATGAAGTATTATTAAAACCGATGAAACCTCCATCTGCATAGAAGCTAAGATGAGACAAAATGATATTACATTTCTAGATCGTGGTCGCTTAATAAGATTGATTATAAACAAGAATAACCTACTCATATAAGACATATGTTTCTCAAAACGTTTAAAGGAGAATTATGTTTTAAAGGACTAAAACTATGAGCTCTGAAACCTTTTTCTAAAATGAGAAACACAGGCATTGAAATTAGGCAAACTTGAACGTTTGGAAAATAAGGTTGTTACTTGATTTTTACAAAGGAAAGCATTTTGGTTTACTTAACAATGTTAGTCACTCAAATTTTATACTACAGGTATCGGGTGACCTTTGTAAAAGAAATGGATCTTAAAAGGAATTTAACGGACGTAGTACTTTAAGGTTAAAATCCGGACTTTGATATAAAATGAAAGTACCTTGAGTCGTGTGTAACTTGCTTATACTTGTTGTTATGAAACTTGACCATGTTACGTGTGATAGCCTTGTTGTGTAAGTACTGTGTTCTACTCGACTCACGGTTCATCCGAATGTATATCACTTGACTCTGGGTCATCCGGAAATGTATATCACTTGATTCTGGCTCATCCGGAATGTATTTCACTCGACTCGGTTCATCCGAATGTGTTTCACTTGATTAGGTTCATCCGAATGTATTTCACTTGAGGCCGGTTCATCCGGAATGTATTTCACTTGATTCGGTTCATCCGAATGTATTTCACTTGAGGACCGGTTCATCCGGAATGTATTTCACTTGACTACCGGTTCATCAGAATGTATTCCACCCTTTTCTATATTGGGTCCATAAGATGGGCGAGACACATTATACGTATCACATGATTTGTACCTAGGCTGGCGGTGAGGAAGGAGTTCCACGGCGCATGAGGATGACTTTTAGGGCGTGAGTCACGACTTGACATATTTGCTCTTATGTTGTGAGCGTAGTTTGGTTATCATATATGTCTCTGCTTTATAGACTATTATGATTTCATTCTGATATTTCTGATTTCACATACTTGGTACTGTTGTCTTGACCTCGCCCGGGCTGCGTTCATCTGCATGAGTAAAGGTACATCATCGTCGATCCCCGCTTATAGGATCACATTCGGCGTGTTGGGAAGCTCCGTTTCTCGGAGGCTTATCTTTTGGTATGTGTTCCACGAGTTGTAGGTTCTTGTACATTCGGGGTATGGCGGGGCCTGTCCGTCATAGTTGTTGTAAATCTTAAGTCCGTAGAAGCTGTTGTGGGTAGGGTTTGTAAAAGGATAAGCTATTGGGTATTTATGTATATATATGATGAAGGCAAGCTGTTTTGGTTGCTTTGTTTATTTATCTTGTCTCTTAATTCATGTTCATGTTTTTATTTCCGTGATTTTCTCGATGTTGTATCACTAGGGTGCGGGGTAGGCACGATCACGCAGGTTGGTCGTGACAAAAGTGGTATCGAGCGATTAGTCCTCGGAAAGTGTCTGAGCCGTGTCTAGTAAGTCTTGATTATCGGTGTGTTGTGCACCACATCTATAATCGAGGTTGCAGGACATTTAGGATTGGTTTCCATCCTTCTCATTCGAGATCGTGCCTTAGCTGTGTGATAAATTGGACCCTCGGCGTATTCCTTTCCTTTACGATTATGCCTCGCGTAAAACCTGAGCCAGATGGGCAAAGCGATCGAGGCGTGGCGAGATCTGAGAGAGTGCGAGCGCGAGCCGGTCAAGACTGAGCAAGATGCCACGGCGGGTTTCGCGGCCGCCCGGCCAGCGAGTTTAGAGCGCGGCGGTGGCTGCTGAGACTCTGAGCACGAGCCTCGGTCCACGGCTGAGCCGATGAGATGGGGTACAAGGAGATGGCGATTCTTGGCGAGTCGTGGCAGATATGAGATAAATTTGGATCGTGATTCCGGCCCGAGCACCGTAGTACACCCGGCGAGCGGTTTGAGGCTACGTGACTTCGAGTTGTAGCCCTCCGGTGTTCATGGATCGAGCCGAGGCGACCTCGGGAGTTTATCCGACAACTCTGACGGATCATGAGAGTGATCGAGCCTCGAGGCGCAGTCGGTGGTATTGAGTTGCATCAATTTGCGTGATCTGCGATTGGTAGTTTTGATTCGTGAGGTGTCCGGGAAGAGCATGCACTTCCAGATTTGGGACGAGTTCTCGAGGGCATTTCTTGCACATTTCTTGCCTCGCGAGATGAGAGGCTCGGTAAGCGATTTTTGACGTTGAGGCGGGGCGGGCGACGGTTAGAGAGTACAATGTGGAGTTCGACTCATTAGCTCGGTATGTTCCATGTAGTAGCGGATATGGAGGACGAGTACACCGCCACGCCAGTGGGCGATTACTTGGCGAGGCTTGTACGGGTGTAGCTCTTGGTAGGGCATGGACATTGCCCGCATGCAAGCTCATGCACTAGGATGCGAGGCACGGAGAGGTCGACGGAATGGCCGAGATCGTGAAGAGGGCGAGCAGCAGGTCCTTTGGTAACTTTCGAGGCGGACCGCCTCGGCAGATCTAGTTATGTACCTCCACCAAGACAGAGTGGTCCCCTCGATCTTGGGACGTTCAGTATTCGGGGCTGGTCGAGCTCCAGGCTTCGTTCCGCGGTATACGTGAGTGCTAGCGGCGGGATTCATGTCCCTCCGGTGTGCGATGTGGCAAACATCATCGGGAATGTCGTCTTTTACTGGTGCTTGCTTCACTGCGGCCGTCGAGCCATGTGACGAAGGCGTGCTTATAGGAGAGGTACCTGGCGGCTTAGCGCGACTGCGGATCGATGGCGAGTTCATCGCGCCTACGATTATGCGCCTGCAGTGGACTTACGATTAGAGTGGGCGGTAGCCGGGTATATCCTTAACCCTCTAGAGGCTTGTATGTTTTGATGTTATGTTAATGTGTTAAGTGTTATGTTCGGATAACTTTGTGCTAAAATGTGATTTAGGAACCTGGTTGGTGAAAAGGGTAAGACTGGGGGTGAGAAAATGATGAACCTTAGAATATTACAGTTGAGACCTTAGATGTAAGGCCGTCTTGAGTACAAGATTCTGCGAGTGATCCTTGTCAGAGTGCATTTTATGCCTAGAAAATATTGATGTGATTTAGCAAGGTTGTTCCGGATCGAGGAACAAGAGAATTGGCGTGACGGAGGGTCGGGTTGAGGGCGTGTTGCGTGTCAACCCGTCGCCCGAAATGAGGTGGGGTCAGCTCTGGGTGGTCCCTTGGTGGTAGGGTCACGGTGCTAGGCCCAAGTTTTGATGACCCTCGTATGAGTTCGTGGATACGTTCGACCAGAAGTAGATCGTGAAGGCCGGGAATAGCCTTAAGGAAGATCGAGGCTAATAGGATGACCAAGTTGGGAGGTAGTGACTCCAAGTTTCGGAAACTAAAGTGTGGTACGTATGCTAAAAGAGTTCAAGAGTTCGAGAAGAGTACGACGAGTAAGGGTAGAGACGAGCATGTATTGCGAGCATAGATACGATCATTTCTTGTAAAGGGAGAAGGTGCGAAGGATGTATATTTTAGACCTCAGGAATCGCATGCAGTCCGGTACCATTTGTTGGGTCGCCGGAGTGACACTAGAACCTCGCGGCAAAGTGACAAAAGTTTGTGATGTTAGAGGTGTTTTCTCGTGGACTTGGATATAAGTATTTGCGTGCATATGTTGTTTCGTGGCCAGTTGTGGCGTTGGCAACTTATTAGAAGAACTTTAGCGTTATCCGTCTTGAGAAGGAACATTCGGGACGAATGTTTCTAAGGAGGGGAGAATGTTATACCCCGTATTTTTTTTTCAGAGTATGTACGTGAGGACGTACGTAGAAAATTTGAGCCTTAAGTTAGGCAAGTTTCGAAATTTGTACACAACACCCGATTAGAGTCGTTTTTAGACGAAAACTTTACACAGCGTTTGTTGGGAAAATTACGGCTATTTCATTTATAATTTTTTCGGATTTTTACGAGAGACGAAACAATTTGGACCAAAGGGAGGCGACACTGGCACCTCCCATTGGTGGACTTGAACGTCCATTTGGACGAAAATGAACAAGGTTGGCACGTTTTTGTTGCCTTGACAAAGTCAAGGTTAGGTAGGATATTTGTGTTTGGTAAATCCTAGCCCTACACTTGCCTAACACATGGATTGATCTTGGCCATTGGTTGGCTTTGGCTTGACCTATAAATACCCCATTAGTTGATGAGTTCTTTCATCCACAAATTGCCTAAGTCTTGAAAACCCCTCTCCCTCCCTCTTGAGAATTCTCGTCCTAGCCCTCCCTTTGCCCCCTTGGCGAGAGCCACCCTCCCTTGGTGGTGTTTTGCAGTGGGGTACCCACTGCTAGTTGTCTCGTATAAATACCCCCCTTTGTGGTATAGAAATACTCTCCAAAGTATTGTTGTTATGTCCAAATACCTTGGCCCAAATACCTTGTAGTATTCCCAAGGTTACACTT
Organism: Przewalskia tangutica; assembly: GCA_029844215.1. Taxonomy (NCBI): domain Eukaryota; kingdom Viridiplantae; phylum Streptophyta; class Magnoliopsida; order Solanales; family Solanaceae; genus Przewalskia; species Przewalskia tangutica. The sequence goes on along the minus strand of CM056723.1, from coordinate 73,611,635 downwards.
ATAAAAGCCCAGAAAATACGATTATACTTTCCTTTAGCCACTAAACGAAACCCTAAGGAAATCTTCACCCGTAGTTGAAGTATTAAGTAGAAGTTGTGTAGACACTTCTAAGGGTTTCTTGGAGCGTTTTGGAGCGCACGGAGTAGGAGCTAAACCTTGTTCAGGAACGACTTATAACTTGGATAATTTTGGGCTTATTGAGGTAAATATCTTGACCTTCTATTGTAATTGGAAATTACATGTTGTAGGAATATATAGTTGAAGTATACTATATATAGAACTGAACATTATAATTGTGCGGCAATGTCTTTTGACTTAAGCCTGAATAATACTTACGGCAATGTCTTGCGACTTAAGCCTGAATTTAAATAAGAGAACTGAACTGTAATTACATAGGACTGTATTACAGTAGACTTGTGTAGCATTGCTGTGTAGTAGAATTGTACACGTCCGGTCAGACGTGTTAACCCCCCTGGTTGGCTTGGTAGCCGGCCTCGATAGAGGAGGAGATTTACGCTGTTGCGGGGGGGGGAGGTGCTGCCGAATTTTCTGTAGAATATTCTACGTCGGGATCTAAAGGTATTAATAGGCGCTTTGTGGCCTCTATAGGTGGTAGTACTACGTGTGGAGTGATCCACTTGGCTTAGGAGTAGCCGGCGGTTTGAGGTACTTGGAGCGTTTTGCTATTAGTCGACAATCGTCGCGAGGTATGTGAACCTCTTCCTATCTCTTCTAGCATGATATGTGTGAACTATGTAGTACGGTAGACGTACATGTGCTAAATGTATTTGATTGGTTTAAAACATAAAGTGTTATAAAGGCTTTATGGGAAGTCGGTTATAACAGCTTTATGTGGATAAGCAAACACTTTGTGGTTTCTAAAAGGTAACTGATTTGAATAATAACTGGCTTGATATGTGTTAATAAAGAACTTGAAGTATTTCAAAAGATTTATGAATCGTTTTGAAAGAATGAATAGTACTTGGGTTTTGAAAGCTTAAGAGTTATACTAGCTTTATGGGAAGTTAGGTATAACGGCTTAGAATGTTTCTTGATTTGGAAATCAGAATGTGTATCGACAAACCACTGCAGCGTTAATAAAAAGGAAAATGTATTGACTAATGAAGTATTATTAAAACCAGTAGAAACCTCCATCTGCATAGAAGCTAAGATGAGACAAAATGATATTACATTTCCTAGATCGTGGCTGCTTAATAAGATTGATTATAAACAAGAATAACCTACTCACATATAAGACATATGTTTCTCAAAACGTTTAAAGGAGAATTATGTTTTAAAGGACTAAAACTATGAGCTACGAAACCTTTTTCTAAAATGAGAAACCTGGGCATTCGAAATTAGGCAAACTTGAACGTTTGGAAAATAAGGTTGTTACTTGATTTTTACAAAGGAAAGCATTTTGGTTTACTTAACAATGTTAGTCACTCAAATTTTATACTACAGGTATCGGGTGACCTTTGTAAAAGAAATGGATCTTAAAAGGAATTTAACGGACGTAGTACTTTAAGGTTAAAATCCGGACTTTGATATAAAATGAAAGTACCTTGAGTCGTGTGTAACTTGCTTATACTTGTTGTTATGAAACTTGACCATGTTACGTGTGATAGCCTTGTTGTGTAAATCGTGTTCTACTCGACTACCGGTTCATCCGGAATGTATATCACTTGACTACCGGTCATCCGGAAATGTATATCACTTGACACGGCCATCCGAATGTATTTCACTCGACTACCGGTTCATCCGAATGTGTTTCACTTGATTAGGTTCATCCGGAATGTATTTCACTTGAGGACCGGTTCATCCGGAATGTATTTCACTTGATTCGGCTCATCCGAATGTATTTCACTTGAGGACCGGTTCATCCGAATGTATTTCACTTGACTACGGTTCATCCGGAATGTATTCCACCCTTTTCTATATTGGGTCCATAAGATGGGCGAGACCGTTATACGTATCACATGATTTGTACCTAGATCGCTGGCGGTGAGGAAGGAGTTCCACGGGCATGAGGATGACTTTTAGGCGTGAGTCCCGACTTGACACGATCGCTCTTATGTTGTGATCGTAGTTTGCTTATCATATATGTCTCGCTTTATAGACTATTATGATTTCATTTCTGATTTTTCTGATTTCACATACTTGGTACTGTTGCATCGACCTCCTTCGGAGTGCGTTCATCTGCAGTAAAGGTACATCGATCGCCGATCCCCGCTTATAGGATCACATTCGGCGTGTTGGGAAGCTCCGTTTCTCGGAGGCTTATCTTTGGTATGTGTTCCTGAGTTGTAGGTTCTTGTACATTCGGGGTATGGCGGGGCCTGTCCGTCATAGTTGTTGTAAATCTTAGAGTGCAGAGAAGCCCATTGTGGGTAGGGTTTGTAAAAAGGATAACTGTCGGGTATTTATGTATATATATGATGAAGGCAACCGCTTTGGTTGCTTTGTTTATTTATCTTGTCTCTTAATTCATGTTCATGTTTTTATTTCCGCTGATTTTCTCTCGATGTTGTATCACTAGGGTGCCCGGTAAGGCACGATCACGCCCGGTTCGGTCGTGACAGTCCACGTGGACATGTCTACACCGATCGAATCCGGGGCATGTGGCCTGGGACATTGGTATTATTGTTGCATCATGGACATGTCTACACCGTCTGAGATTAGGGCACGCGGCCCATAATGCGAACTCGATTGATGTTGTGGGCGTGAGACCCATAGTTATATCGGAGTGATGATCGCTTTATGTTGTGAATCGTAGTTTGGTTATCATACATGTCTCTGCTTTATATAGACTAGTATGATTTCATTCTGATGTTATGCAGTTTCACATACTTGGTACTGTTGTCGACCTCGCCCGAAGTGCGTTCAATCCGCATGAGTAGAGTACATCGATCGTGGATCCTCGCCATAGGATCACAATTCAACAGATTTGAAGCTCCGTTTCTCGGAGGCTTATCTTTTGCAGGTGTTCCTCGAGTTGTAGGTTCTTGTACATTCGTGGTATGGCGGGCCCTGTCCGTCATAGTCATTGTATATCTTAGAGTGCAGAAATCTTGTTGTGGGCGGGGTTGTAAAAGGATTAAAGCTGTTCGTGTTTTATGTATATCTTGAAGGCAATTTTTTTGGTTGCTTTGTTTATTTATTATATCCCTTGTTAAATGACTCATGTTTTATGTTCGCTGATTTTCTCTCGATGTATGTATCACTAGGGTGCGGGGTAAGGCACGATGCGAACCGAGGCAGTCGTTACAAAAGTGGTATCGAGCGATTAATCCTCGGAAAGTGTCTCTGATCGTGTCTAGTAGAGTCTTGATTATCGATGTGTTGTGCACCACATCTATAATCGAGGCCGCAGACATTTAGGATTAGTTTCCATTCTTCTCATTCCGAGATCGTGCCTTAGAGTCGTGTTGTAAGTTGTACCCTCGGCGTATCTCGTTTTTACGCTTATGCCTCCGCCGCAACCAGAGCCCGAAGGGCAAGGCGGCGAGGGTGCCGCTAGTGAGATCTGAGAGAATGCAGCGCAGCCCGACGAGCACGAGTTGTGCTTGACGGCGGGTTTCGCGACGCCACAAAGACCAGTGAGTTTAGAGCGGCGGATGGGCGATGAGACTCTGATACGAGCCTCGGTCCACGATGCAGGCGGGGAGATGGGTCGCGAGAGATGGCCCGATTATTGGCGAGGTTGTGGCGGATATGAGGCAGTGGATCTGGCGATTCGGTTCGAGCACCGATGGTTCACCGGCGAGATAGTTTGAGGCTACGGGACTTTACGAGTTGTAGCGCGAGTTTTATGGGTCGAGGCACGAGGATGATCCGCAGGAGTTCATCCGGCGATTCTGACGGATCATCACGGGTGATCAAGGCTTCGAAACCGAGTCTGTGACCTTTGGTTCGCGTCGGTGCGTGATACCGCCGTCGATTGGTTTGATTCATGGGAGCTTTCGGGAGAGCATGCACTCCAAAGTATGGGATGAGTTTTGGGGCTTTCCTCACGCACTTCTTGCCTCCGCAGATGAGGAGCACGCGGTAGATTTTGTTACTAAGACAGAGGCGCCGTCGAAGTACAATGTCGAGTTCGATTCTTTGGCTCGATATGTCCTGCGCTAGTTGCAGATATGGAGGATAGTGCATCGCCACGCCACCGGGCTTGATGATTATATGGCGAATCTTGTGCGGGTGTTTCTCTTGTAGGGCATGGACATTGCCGCACGCAGCTCACGCCAGGATGCGAGGCACGGAGGGTCGACGGAATGACACGGATCGTGAGAAGAGGCCGTGACGGCAGGGTCCTTTGGTGGTTTTCGAGCGGACCGCCTCGTGAGCTAGTTATATACCCACCGGCATGCAGTAGTCCTCCACCGTCTTGAGGCGGTCGGGGCTCGAGGTTGATTTTCGGCGAGCGGGGGTGTTAACGGTGAAGCCACCCCTACCTCGTTGTGACCATTGTGGTAGACTCCATTTTGGAGAGTGTCGTGCTAGATTGGGAGTTTGTTTTACATGCGGCCAGGGCCATTTTGCGAACTGTCCGACCAAGGAAGCGCGGATGTTACGACTCGACGCCAGGATCTGTGGCTGGTTCATCACCTTCACTATGCGCCTGCAGGCGTGCCTATGATTAGAGTGGGCGGTAGCTTCGGTATATCCTTAACCTCAGAGTTTTGGTATCTTTGGTTATGATGGTCTCATTATTGTGTGCTATGTACGGATAGCATTGTGATATGTGTGAGTTAGAATGTATGGTTAGTTGGGAGGATACGTATGGGGCATGGTAAGTGTGAACCTTAGACTATGTCACGAGACCTTAGGGGTAAGGTCGTCTTGAGTTAAAGATTTATTTTTGACCCTTATCGAGTAGTAGTATGCGTGGGATTTATTTGTGTGATAAGTCCACGGGTAGTGTGAGATGGAAGTGGTAGCTTTCATGATGTGAATTAGTAAGATTGTTTCGGATCGGGAACAAGAGTTTGGCGGTTGGGGTCGGGTTGAGGACCATTGCGGGTCAACCCGTAACCCGGTTTGGGGTGGGTCGATTAGGTGGTCCCGCGGTGGTAGGGTCACGAGGATGCTAGGCCCAAGTTTGTATGATCATCGTATGAGTTCGTGGACCAGCGTTCGACGAGCGGTTCGTAAAGGCGGGAATGGCCTTAAGGAAGTTTGAGGTTAGTAAGATGACCAAGTTTGGAGGTAGTGACTCGCAGATTTTGAGAGCGGGTAATGGTGAAGTATGGTACGTCTTGGGAGAGTTCTAGTGTTCGAGAAAGTACAACGAGTAAGGGAGGAAGATAACGTGTGTTATTTCGTGGCGGCGTGGCGTTGACAACTTGTTAGAGGAACTTCATCGATATCCGTCTTGAGAAGGAACATTCGGGACGAATGTTTCTAAGGAGGGGAGAATGTTTCTAAGGAGGGGAGAATGTTATACCCCGTAGTTGCAGGGTATGTATGTGAGGACGTACGTACGAGAGTACGGCAGAAATTTTGAAAAGAAAGAAAGATGTGAGTTTTCGACGGAAAAGTTTCGGTTATTTGTGAAGAAAAGGTTCGTTAATGGGAATTGGATTCCCAGTTTGGTATTTGGACTTCATAGATTATATTAGAATTTTGAGATTTTATTTTGGAAATGGTCACGTGGGGCCACGGGAGAAATTCTGATTTTGTGGAGCCCGCTTTGTTTTGAGATTTCGGTATTTTGGATATTTTGAAGACGAAATATTCAGGCGAATCGGGGCGACACGTGTCACCCCGTGGCACCTTGGCGAAATATTTATTGTGCACAACACCCGATTAGAGTCGTTTTCGACGAAACGTTTACTAAGCTACGAAGGAAAATTCCGGCTATGTCATTTAGTATTTTTGCGAATTTTTCCGAGAGGCGGAACGTTTGGACCAACGAGAGGGCAACACGGCACCCTCTCGTTGGTGGACTGAGGCGGTAGGGCGAATTGATGGGCAAGTTGTGGTAGATATTTGTGTAGATATTTGTGAGGATTTGTGGAGTAGGGTTAGGGTGCACTTGGCTTGATCTTGGCCTTACACTTGTGTAGCACTTGGCTAGATCTTGGCCATTGGTTGGCCTTTGGCTTTGCTATAAATACCCTCCTCGTGAAGACTTATTCATTCACCTCACTTTGTCTAAGTCTTGAAATCCCTCCTCTCCTTGTTGTTGCTCGCCCAACTCCCTTCTCCCCTTAGAAAGAGGCCTTGGCGAGAACACCCCCTCCCCTAGCCTAGTTGTGCTAGCCGAGCCTACCCCCTGGTAGAAAGTTGTCTTCCAGTATTGTTATAATGCCCAAAATACCTTAGCCTTGTACCTTGTAGTATTCCAAAGATACCTCTTTACGTAGAGTCAGGAAATACTACCTTTTGTCCTTTTAGTCTCAAACCGAAACCCTAAGGAAATCTTCATGGATTGGTTGAAGTATGTGAGTAGAAGTTGGTTAGAACTTCTAAGGGTTGTTTGGAGTGGTTTGAGCGCGTGGAGTGGAGCTAAACCTTGCTCGGGAGCGACATTAACTCGGATAATTTTGGGCTTATCGAGGTAATTATCTTGTCCTCTATTGTAATTGAAAATTACATGTTTGTTAGAGTATATAGTTGAAGTATACTATATATGGAACTATACTTAGTATTCGGCAATGTCTTTTGACTTAAGCCTGAAGAATAAAGAACTGAACTGAACTGTATTTACATAGGACTGTATTGCGGTAGACTTGTGTAGTATTACTGAGTAGAATTGTACACGTCCGGGTAGACGTGTAAACCCCCCCCTTGGTTGGCTTGGTAGCCGGCCTCGATAGAGGAGGAGATTTACGCTGTTGCTGGGGAGGTCTTTGCGAATTTTCTATAGAAAGATAGAAAACTTGTGTTTTGGGGTTAATAGACGTTTGTGACCTTTATAGGTGAAAGTACTAAGAGTAGCGTATTCTACTCGAGGAGTGGAAAGGGCTAGCAAGGTTGTAGTACTTGGAGCATTTTGCTTATTGTCGATAAATCGTCGCGAGGTATGTGAACCTCTTCCTATCTCTTCTAGCATGATATGTGTGAACTATGTAGTACGGTAGACGTACATGTGCTAAGTGATTTGGTTGGTTTAAAACATAGGGTGTTATAATAGCTTTATGGGAAGTTAGTTATAACGACCTTATGTAGGTGAAAATGGTTTACTGATGTTAGAAGTTAAGAGACTTGATCTTATAAGATAAGAGACTTAACTTATTTGTTTTAATGTGAATGTTGTGTGAAACCTCATTCGTGAGTAATGAGTACTTGGTTTTTAAAGGAATAATGTTATACTGATTTCGGAAATCAGAATGTGTATCGGCTGCACCAACTGCGGCGTTAATAAAGGAAAATGTATTGAATAATGATGTGTTGTATTAAAACCGGTAGAAACCTCCATCTGCATAGAAGCTAAGATGAGACAAAATGATATTACATTTTCTAGATCATGGTCTTTGTAATAAGATCGTTATAAACAAGAATAAACTACTCACATATATGACATATGTTACTCAATTGTTCTAAAAGGAATCAGTGATTAAGTTTGGGAACTATGAAACCATTTGAAAATAAGAAGCTTGAGTAATCAAACTAGGCAAACGGAACTTAGGAAAGGAATGTTGTTACTTCATTTTGAAAAGGAAGATGGTTTGGTCATTCTAATACTACGTGTATCGTGTTACTTTTATAAAAGTAATTGATCTCTTTTAAAAGAACTTAAAGTATGTAGTACTTTGGGGTTAAAAACCGGACTTTGGCATAAAATGAAAGTACTTTGAGTTGTGTGAAACTTGCTATGCTTGTTGTTGTGAAACTTGCCTATCTTTGTGATGATAGTCTTTATTGTACAAACGTTGTGTTTACGTGTTACCGCGTCTCGATAGAGGTCGGTTGGTAGTTGAGAACTTACTTGGGCGTCTGCGGTGACGGAGAAATTCCGCAGTGCGTTCTCGCTGATAGTATTATTGTTAATCGCTTTGGACATACCGACACGATGCGTAGCGCGGGTATGCTTCCATTTTGGTTAAGGTCTTGTGGTTAATCGCTTTGGATATATCGACCGCGATCGTGGCGCGCGGGTATGTTTCCATTTGATTATCGCCAGGATTTCCCTTTGGACATACCGACACGACGCGTAGCGCGCGGGTATCGTCCATTTGGAATCTGTCTATTGTTTCCCTTTGGACATACCGACACGATGCGTAGCGCACGCGGGTATCGTCCATTTGGAATGTTGTCTTATTGTTTCCTTTGGACATATCGACACGATGCGTAGCGCGGGTATGCTTCCATTTGGATTCTTTGTCTTGTTGTTGAGTCACATGGACATGTCTACCGGCGCAGTCCGGGGCATGTGGCCGTGGGACATTGGTATTATTGTTGCATCATGGACATGTCTACACCGTCAAAGATTCGGGGCACGCGGCCATAATGCGAACTCGATTGATGTTGTGGGCGTGAGACCCATAGTTATATCGGAGTGATGCATTTTATGTTGTGAGCGTAGTTTGGTTATCATATGTCTCCGCTTTATATAGACTAGTATGATTTCATTTCTGATATTATGCAGTTTCACATACTTGGTACTGTTATCGACCTCGCCCGAAGTGCGTTAAATCCGCGGTAGAGTACATCGATCGTGGATCCTCGCTCATGGATCACGATTCAACGCATTTGAAGCTCCGTTTCTCGGAGGCTTATCTTTTAGTAGGTGTTCCACTGAGTTGTAGGTTCTTGTACATTGAGGGTATGGCGCCACTGTCCGTCATAGTCATGTATATCTTAAGTGCATGTAATCTTTGTTGTGGCGGGGTTGTAAAAGGATTAAACTATTCGTGTTTTATGTATATCAAGGCAAGCATTTTTGGTTGCTGTTTATTTATTATATCCCTTGTTAAATGACTCATGTTTTATGTTCGCTGATTTTCTCGATGTATGTATCACAGGGTGCCAGGTAAGGCACGATGCAGCCCCGGGCAGTCGTTCAGTACCCCACAGCCTAGTTGCTTTAGTATAATACCCCACTCTCTTGGTAGAAATACTCTCAAAAGTATTGTTATAATGCCCAAATTACCTTAGCCATATACCTTGTAGTATTCTAAGGTTATACCTATCTGAAGCCGGAAATACTATTATACTTCCCTTAGTCACAAAAACCAAACCACAGGAAAAATCTCCATAGTCAGTTGGAGTATTGTGTAGAAGTTGGTTAGAACTTCTAAGGGTGGTTTAGCGGGTTGGAGCGCTCGGAGTCGAGCTAAACGATTGCCGGGATCGACTTTATACTTGGATAATTATGGGCTTATCGAGGTAATTATCTTGTCTCTATCAGTAATTGGAAATTACATATTGTAGAATATATAGTTGAAGTATACTATATATAGAATGAACGTAGTTATCGGCAATGTCTTTTGACTTAAGCTGAATAATACTTACAGCAATGTCTTGCGACTTAAGCCCAATTTAAAGAAGAATCTTGAGCGTAATTACATAGGGTTGTATTACAGAGACTTGTGTAGTAGCAGTGGAGTAGAATTGTGCAGTTAGGGTTAGTTGTATAACCCCGGTTGGCTTGGTAGCCGGCCTCGGTAGAGAGAGATTTACGCTGTTGTTGCGGGGAAAGTCTTTGCCGAATTTTACGTAGAAAGTTCTCTGAAGAGACCTTATGTTAATAAGCGCGTGGCCTTATAGGTGGAAGTACTATGCGTGGCGCGATCTACTTGGCTTAGGAGTAGCCGCGGTTTGAGGTACTTGGAGCGTTTTGCTATTATTCGATAATCGTCGCGAGGTATGTGAACCTCTTCCTATCTCTTCTAGCATGATATGTGTGAACTATGTAGTACGGTGAGCGTCATGTGCTAAATGTATGTGATTGGTTTAAAACATAAAGTGTTATAACGACTTTATGGGAAGTTGGTTATAACAGCTTTATGTTGGTAAGAAAATACATGTGGTTTTTAAAAGGTACTGATTTGAACTATAACTGGCTTGTTATGTGTTAATAAAGAACTTGAAGTATTTCAACAGATTTTTGAATCATTTTGAAAGAAGAAGTAATATACTTGGTTTTTGAAAAACTTAAGAGTTATACTAGCTTTATGGGAAGTTAGGTATAACGGCTTAAGAATGTTTTACTGATTTTGGAAATCAGAATGTGTATCGACAAACCACTGCAGCGTTAATAAAAGGAAATGTTTTGACTAATTAAGTATTATTAAAACCAGTAGAAACTTCCATCTGCATAGAAGCTAAGATGAGACAAAATGATATTTCCTAGATCATGGCTGCTGTATTAAGATTGTTATAAACAAGAATATCCTACTCACATATAAGACTTATGTTTCTCAGATAGTTTTAAGGAGAATTATATTCTCAAATGAATAAGACTATGAACTACGAAACCTTTCTAAAATGAGAAACTTGAACATTGGAAATTAGGCAAACTTGATCATTGGAAAAGAATGTTGCTACTTGATTTTACAAAGAGAAGTAATTGATTTACTTTAAAAGGATAGTCACTCTATTTTATACTACGGGTATTGTGTGACATTGTGAAAGTAACATATCTTTTAAAAGAGTTAATGTATGAAGTACTTTGGGGATAAAAACCCGATCTTGTTAATCATATAGTAGAAGGTACACTTGTGTGAACAACTTGATTGTATTGGTTTGTGATAGCCTTGTAATACTTTCTTGATTGCTTTGATAAGTAAGCGTGTTGGGACGCTACGTGTGTTAGTATCTTGTGATGTTTGTGTGAAGGGTTTCCTTGATTGTGCTTATTAACTATCGATCGTTATGATGGTATTGTGGCATTCATCTCTTGAGATGATTCCGGTTAAGCGCCCTCCGACGCGGGTAGACTCAAAGCGTCGATGGACCTATGATTCGAGAATACCTGCGCAGTCCCGGGCCTATCGCGGAGCTACGAGAGTTCGTGTTAGTGTCGCCCTTTATGGGCATGCGGTCCGTGTGGCCGTGCGGCTGCGAAGTCGGGGCGATCTCGGGAGTAGCTACCCTCGACGCGGGAATACCTCATGCGGGCCGATGAGATTGGCCTACGCGGAGTGCGGGAGTTCTGAGGTTAGACGCGGTGACATCGACTGGGCAAGTGGCGGCTTTGATCATGTAATGATGCAAGACAGATCTTATGATCTGATTCGCGACCTTGTTGTGCGTAGGTTTTAGTAGTCGGCTATGCCTTCGCATTTAACCCGTCTGATTTATTATGACACAGTGGGACCCGTGTTCATGTGTGTTCCTTGGTGCTTTTATATCATAGGCTGCGGCGGTGAGAAGGTATTCCACGTGCATGATTGATGTTGTGGGCACGAGACCCATTGTTATACTTGAGTGATGACTTGAGGCGTGAGTCACGACTTGACATGATCGCTTTGTTGTAAATCGTAGTTTGGTTATCATACATGTCTCTGCTTTATATTGCTATGATTTCATTTACTGATATGTATTTTGATTTCACATACTAAATTTTTGTTATCGACCTCCTTGGGGCTGCGTTCATGCCGCAGTTGAGGTACACCGATCGTTGATCCTAGCTCTCGTGTCACGATTTAGCGTTTGGGAAGCTCCGTTTCTCGGAGGCTTATCGATGGTATAGTCCCCGTCGTAAGTGTTTACATTCGGGGGTTTGGCGGGCCCCTGTCCCGCCATTGTTGTCGTATCATTCTTAGAGGTGCAGTAATCTTGTTGTGGCGGGGTTTGTAAAAAGGATTAAACTGCTCATGTTGAAAAAGTTGCTATTTATATATATCTTGAAGGTAACCGTTTTTAGTTGCTTTGTCTTATTTCACCGTCTTATTTCACGTTTCATGTATTGTCTTTATGTTCATTGATTACTCGATGTATGTCTACTTGGGTGCCCGGGTAAGGCACGACCACGCCCGGTTGGTCGTGACAAAAGTGGTATCGAGCGATTAATCCTCGGAAAGTGTCTACAGCAAGTATCAGATCAGAAGTCTTGATTATCGGTGTGTTGTGCACCACACCAATAATCAGGAGGCTATAGGATATTTTAGGATTGATTTCTATTCTTCTCACTCTGAGATCGTGTCTTAGAGCTGTGTTGTAAGTTGGACCCTCTAACGTATTTCTTTCCCTTACCGTTATGCCTCCGCGCAGGCAACCCGCCTGTGAGGCAAGGCGGCGGAGCCGCGAGTAGAGTTCGAGAGGGTTACGGGGCACAGGCCCAATTATCACCTTGGTGGTGCTTCATTAGGGAGTTCTGCGACGTCACTAGCCCCAGCAGAGTTTAGCACGACGGCAGCAGTTCCTACTGCGACCATGATATTTGAACCTTCAGTTCCACGACCGGGAACGGTGAATATAGATTACAAAGAGGCAACCTTGTTACTAGCTATAGATTTGGCTACCAGAGAGTATACCGATGTACCGCGAGTCTTGAGGACTATCTATAAGAGGGTTGTGCAAGAATAATTCTTCAGATAGGCTTGAGCATGGCTCGTATGCGGGCTTATGCGCAGCCGAGACGCAGAGATCGACGGGTTAACGGGCGATAGAAGAGGCCGAGCAAGAAGGTCCTTTGGTAACTTTCGAGGCGAGTCACCTCACCAAATAGATTTGATTATGCACATCCATCGCAGAGTGGTCTTCCACGAATTTCGTGGCGCTCGGTATGCAGGAGTTGGTTAGAACTCTGTGGCTTCCTGCTCACAGCCGCGATGCACGCCATCCCGGGAATGTCATCTTTTAGGTCGGGTACTTGTTGTACACATGACCGTCCGTGGTCCGTGTCGAAGAGTGGCCTTGTAGGAGGACGTAGCCTTCAGGATCGGTGGGTAGTTCGTCAACTTCCTTAGCTATTCGCCCTACGGGGCAGGTTTGATTAGAACGACTAAGGAGTGAAGAAAGAGACATAGATCTATCCTTAACCCTCAGAGTTTTGTATAGGTGATAAGGTGAGTATACCTTAGGTGCTATGTTCGATAGCGGTGTGTTAGTTGTGATTTGAAATCATGGTTGCTTAACCGAGTAAGATTTTGGGGATAGAGAAAGTGTGAGCCTTAGAGCTTTATACGTAGAGACCTTAGAGCAGGCCATCTCGAGGAAAAAGGTGTAGTGTTATGGTTGACTTTATCTGAGTGCATAGTGCACGTGAGTTATGTTGGGACAGTCCCTAGTAGTGTGGAATGAAAGAGGGTAGTTGAGCTAAGAAGACCGCTAGGTTTTCGTAACGTGATTAGTGAGATTGTTCCGTTCGGAGCTAGTATGACGCGGCCGTCGGTCGCCGAGGCCACGCTGCGGGTCAACCCGCCGCAGTTTGGTGGTGCGGGTCAGTGGTGGTCCCACCTTGTGGTAGGGTCACGAGGGTGTTAGGCCCATGTTCGCCAACCGCATTTAATTCGTGGACGATTCGACCGGTCGGTCGACGGGCAGCCCATCGTGTTCTTCGCTCGACCGCGTTTACCGGTGTTGAGTTATCCGAAGGTTGAAAGGTCGCGACGGTGCCTACCTTCACCTTATGTCGCATGGTGAAGCCCGGTTGTCAGGCTATTTTACGCCCTCTAAAAGTTTACCAGCAGGTTAAGAACTCAGCGAGTCTCGACCGCATTCGCCGCCAGGGCGCGTGGATTTCGAGGTAGTCGTGGGGATTGTTGTCTCTCGGGAGGAAGTGTTTAAGCTACCATTTCGGTGTTCGGATATCGCCTTATGAAGCCTTGTGGCGGAAGTGTAAGTTGTTGGCCGATTGGTTCGATGTTGGCAAGGTTCGCAGTTGGTTCAGCTTGTTCCACAGATCGTGGATAGTGAGAAGCTTGTCTAGAAGAGGTTCGCACTCGGAGAATCGTGCGGATAATCGGCGACGACGCTAGAGTTCGTGCCGACGGTCGGTCTTCTTGAAAGTACCACCCCGGTCAGTGACGAGTTTGGAATACTGAGAGGACTTAGCCCGAGTTACTTTGGGCCCTTTGAGTTCATGTGAAGAATAGGCCAGGTTGCCTATATGTTAGCATTTGCCGTCCGACTTAGGAGGCAGTGCGTCCAGTCGTTCGTGTTATGTTCGGGAAAGTATCGGAGATCCATCCAGAGTATTCCCGATTAATGACCACGTTAGAGATAGTAACCCGAGTTTTGGAAATCAAGCGATTCGAAATGTGGTAAGAGTTCGAGTGTACGACATCCTCCGATCGCAGCGACCGGCACCATTTGTTGGGTCGTCGAGCAAGGCTCGCGACAAAGTGACAAAGTGGTATCTACGACGAGTAAAGAGATAAGTGAGCATGTATGGCGAGCATTGATGTGATCATTTCTTTTGTAAAGAGAAGGTGCGAAGGAAGTATATTTTAGACCCCGGTGAGAAGTGTTTGTGGTTATGTTAGAGTGTTTCTCGTGGACTTGGATGGAGGTATTTTGCTTGGTGTTTCCGTGGCGGATGTGGCGAGTTTGTTTTCGTAAGTATAGTAGTGAAGACTATCTCGGCGCGACGCTTGTTTGAGACTTAGAAGGAACATTCGACGAATGTTTCTGGCGAGGAGAATGTTATACCGTATTTCCAGTATGACGTGGGGACGCACGTAGAAATTTTGAGTTTGTGCCTTAAAGTGCTTTGCCGAATTTTATTTGTGCATAACACAGTTTTAGAGTCTTTTTTCGACGAAACTTTTTCACAGCTTTCGTAGGGGAATTTCCGCTATGTCATTTCTTATTTTGCGGATTTTTCCGAGAGACGAAACATTTTGGATCAACAAGAGGCGACACTTGTCACCCTCTCATTGGGACACCTTGGCGATAATGTAGTGGCGAAAGTTGGCCATTGTGGTCAAGGGTTGGTAGGATATTTTGTGTGCAAGTTGGCTAGGTACACATGCCCTAATCTTGGCCTTACACTTGCCTAGCACTTCTAAATCTTGGCCATTGGTTGGCCTTCACTGACCTATAAATACCCTCTCCCCTTTGATGAACTTCTTCATCCAAAATCTCTTAAGTCTTGAAAGCTTCTTCCTCCCTTTGTGTAGTGTAGTGGAGAGCCTCCTCCCCTGGCCGAGAGCCCTTCCCCTCCTAGTAGTGTGGCCGTGGGTACCCCTAGCCTAGTTGCTTTCGTATCATACCCCCCCTCGGGGTAGAAATACTCTCAAATGTATTGTTATAATGCCCAAATTACCTTAGCCATATACCGTGTAGGATTCTAAGGTTATACCTATACGTAAGCCCGTAAATACTATTATACTTCCTTCCGTCACAAAACCGAAACCCTAGGAAAATCTCCATAGTCCATTGGAGTATTGTAGAAGTTGGTTAGAACTTCTAAGGGTGGTTTAGAGCGGGTCGAGCGCCGAGTCGAGCTAAACGATTGCCCAGATCGACTTTATACTTGGATAATTATGGGCTTATCGAGGTAATTATCTTGTCCTCTATTGTAATTGGAAATTACATATTGTAGAATATATAGTTGAAGTATACTATATATAGAATCGAACGTAGTTATCGCAATGTCTTTTGACTTAAGCCCGAATAATACTTACGCAATGTCTTGCGACTTAAGCCCGAATTTAAAGAAGAATACCGAATCGTAATTACATAGGGTTGTATTACAGAGACTTGTGTAGTAGCATCGTGGAGTAGAATTGTACAGTAGGTTAGTTGTATAACCCCCGGTTGGCTTGGTAGCCACCTCTGCAGAGGAGATTTACGCTGCTGCGGGGAGGTGCCGAATTTTCTCAGAAAGTTCTACGAAGAGACCTTATGTTAATAAGCGCATGGCCTTATAGGTGGAAGTACTATGCGTGGCGCGATCTACTTGGCTTAGGGAGTAGCCGGCGGTTTGAGGTACTTGGAGCGTTTTGCTATTATTCGATAATCGTCGCGAGGTATGTGAACCTCTTCCTATCTCTTCTAGCATGATATGTGTGAACTATGTAGTACGGTAGACGTACATGTGCTAAATGTATGTGATTGGTTTAAAACATAAAGTGTTATAACGACTTTATGGGAAGTTGGTTATAACAGCTTTATGTTGGTAAGAAAATACATGTGGTTTTTAAAAGGTACTGATTTGAACTATAACTGGCTTGTTATGTGTTAATAAAGAACTTGAAGTATTTCAAAAGATTTTTGAATCATTTTGAAAGAAGAAGTAATATACTTGGTTTTTGAAAAACTTAAGAGTTATACTAGCTTTATGGGAAGTTAGGTATAACGGCTTAAGAATGTTTCTTGATTTCGAAATCGAATGTATCGACAAACCATCGCGTTAATAAAAGGAAATGTTTTGACTAATTAAGTATTATTAAAACCAAGAGAAACTTCCATCCGCAGAAGCTAAGATGAGACAAAATGATATTTCCTAGATCATGGTCACTGTATTAAGATTGTTATAAACAAGAATATCCTACTCACATATAAGACTTATGTTTCTCGATAGTTTTAAGGAGAATTATATTCTCAAATGAATAAGACTATGAACTACGAAACCTTTCTAAAATGAGAAACTTGAACATTGGAAATTAGGCAAACTTGATCATTGGAAAAGAATGTTGCTACTTGATTTTACAAAGAGAAGTAATTGATTTACTTTAAAAGGATAGTCACTCTATTTTATACTACGTATTGTGTGACATTGTGAAAGTAACATATCTTTTAAAAGAGTTAATGTATGAAGTACTTTGGGGATAAAACCCGATCTTGTTAATCATATAGAAGGTACCTTGTGTGAACAACTTGATTGTATTGGTTTGTGATAGCCTTGTAATACTTTCTTGATTGCTTTGATAAGTAAACGTGTTGGGATGCTACGTGTGTTAGTATCTTGTGATGTTTGTGTGGCGGGTTTCCTTGATTGTGCTTATTAACTATCGTTATGATGGTATTGTGGCATTCATCTCGAGATGATTCCGGTTGTCGCCTCCGACGGGGTAGACTCAAAGGTCGATGGACCTATGATTCGAGAATACCTACGCAGTCCCGGCCTACGCGAGCTACGAGTTCCGTGTTAGTGACGCCCTTACGGGCACGCGTCCACGTGGCGTGCGGATGCGAAGTCGGGGCGACGCCGGGAGTAGCTACCACCGACGGGAATACCTCACGCGGCCGATGAGATTGGCCTACGCGAGTCGGGAGTTCCAGGTTAGACGCGACATCGATCTGCGGGCAAGTGGCGGCCTTTGATCATGTGACTGCAGACAGATCTTATGATACGATTCATGACCTTGTTGGTACCGTGGGTTTTTAGTAGTCGGCTATGCCTTCGCATTACTTACCCCGCTGTTTTATTATGACACAGTGGGACCCGTGTTCATGTGTGTTCCTTGGTGCTTTTATATCATGATCGCGTGAGGAAGGTATTCCACGTGCATGATTGATGTTGTGGGCCTGAGACCCATTGTTATACTTGAGTGATGACTTGAGGGCGAGTCCCCGACTTGACATACGATCGTTGTAAATCGTAGTTTGGTTATCATACATGTCTCCCGCTTTATATGATCGCTATGATTTCATTTACGATGTATTTTCGCCACATACTCTGCACTGCCAGATCGACCTCCCCGGGGCGCGCTCATGCCGCAGTTGAGGTACACCGGGCCGTTGATCCTAGCTCTCGTGGTCACGCCAGCGTTTGGGAAGCTCCGCTTTCTCGAGGCTTATCAGTGTATAGTCCCCGTCGCCGTAAGTGTTTACATTCGGGGTTTGGCGGCCCGTCCCGCCATTGTTGTCGTATCATTCTTAGAGGTCCGTAGTAATCGCTGGGTGGTTTGTAAAAAGGATTAAACTGTTCATGTTGAAAAAGTTGCTATTTATATATATACCAAGGTAACTGCTTTTGGTTAGCCTGTCTTTCTTATTTCACCGTCTTATTTCATCGGTTTCATGTATTGTCTTTATGTTCCTGATTACTCGATGTATGTCTACTGGGTGCCCGGTAGGCACTACCACGCCCGGTTCGGGTCGTGACAAGATGAGGCAGTCAAAGTAATATCATCCACATACAACATAATGTATGCTAGAGAAGTACCACGACGATAGATGAACACAAAATGATCAGATCTGCTGTGAGAAAACCTAATACTAGACACATAATATGCAAAACCTTTTATATCAAGCCTGTGGGTCCTACTTAAGCCCACTTGAGGACTTTAAGAAAACAGACATGGTGGGGAAAATTGGGATCCTTAAAACCCAAGGGATGATGCATGTATATTGTCTCCTTAAGATCACCGTGTAAGAAAGCATTTTTCACATCCAGCTGATGAATGACTGATGCTTTCAAGAGAGCTTGACGAAGCACAGTGTGAATAGTCGCCTATTTTACCACCGGACTAAATGTCCACAATCCACACCAACATATTGTGTTTTACCATCACCTACAAGACGAGTCTTATGTCTCTCAAAAGAACCGTCAGAATTTTCTTTATGAGTAAAAATCCATATAGAACTAATAATATTTACACCATGCGGATGGTGCACCAACTCCCACGTCTTATTTTCAATTAGAGAATTATATTCGTCATCCATATCCAGTTTCCAATTCGAGTCATGAAGGGCAGACACTGGGTTACATGGTAGGGGTAATTTAGTGACATTTGAATTAAGATTAAAATGTTATTTGAGTTTAAAGATACCCCGTTGGCTACGAGTAATGGGTCCTTGACTCGATATAAAATTGAAAGTGATTTTGGTAATGGTCGGGTAAGCAGTGGACTGGCCACGTTGAAGTGGTGAAGAATTAAGTGGGCCAGAAATTGGACACATACCGGAAGTAGAAGCTGGGCCCCTAGGGGCACTGGGTCGTGACTCGAGAACAGTCTTGAGACTGGGACTTGGCCGAGACACGGGAATAATGCCACTACCTAGGCCAACAGAATTTGGGCCAGCGATTGGATCAGTCGTATTTGGGCCAGCAGGCAGTGGGCCTACTGGCGGATTTTGGTCCTGGGATAACTCAGATAAATGGTAGATATTATACAGTGGTAACCCATCATTCAAAAAATTATACGAACTAGACACAGAGCTGTGCAATTTAGCAAACAAAAATTAGATTGCATAAAAAATAACATGACGACTAATTATGATTTTGTTAGAGGATAAATCAAATCATTTGTAACCTTGATGGTTTGATAGATAACCCAAAAACACACAAGCGATAGAACGAGCTTGAAATTTGTTAATTATAGTAGACGAAAAAAATGGATAACATAAACACTCAAACAACCCTAGTATGAGAATACACGTGATCTTTATTATAAAGAGTTTTAAGTGTGGATTGATATGTTAAACCTTTGCTAGGGAGAGTGAGCTGCATTCTTTGTAACTTTTATTTTTAAATTTTATTTTATTAAATATATATATATATATATATATATATATATATATATATATTTCGTACAAGAATAAGAAAACGTTATAAAAACATTATAAAAGGAAAAATTAAAAATTAATTTAGGGCGCATGAGATGCACGTGTAATGCATACAAAATCTAGTAAGTTAAGAAATGTAGGCTTGATGAAATATTTCATGTATCCTATTAAACAAATATGATATTATAAAACAAAACTTCAACGAGAGGCGCCGCGCCACATGACGTTCCTAGTTTATATATTCACCACATTTAATTAAATCTAAAATTCTATTTTGACTTAATTAAATAATTTCCATCAAATAGAAATTATCCCATAGTTATTATCAATTTAAATATCTCGATTACAAATCGAATATTTAATACTTTCTTAATACACTCTTAGATCGAAGAGACAATCGACATAGTGTGACTTTCATATATTGACACTAATCCAATTAAGGTCCATACGGAACTCCTAGACTAAGTTGTACGAAGAACTCAATATGTGAAGTACGTTTACATGAATCCAACAAATATAACCTTTATGTGAGATGATAAATTCCTTTCATTCGCGACACACTCGATCAAGCTTAGGATTTGCCATGTGTCTATCCAAATGGCTTGATCACTTTATCTCATCTATAGTAGTCGGCAACTAGATCATATTCTAAATATGTCTCTTGCATTGACCAATGACGAGTCGACCTAATATCACTGAGAAGTTGAGTGCTCTATCGAATATACAATCGAGGAATGAATTATATTCTTGGTTCAACTACCATCTTAGTTTACATCATAATGCACCCAACAAAAGTCATGTCTTATCCTATAAGGAGTTTAAGTTTAGGACAGGGTCAAAGTATATTACTCTATAAACAAGGTGCGTATTGATCTCAAGTCAAAAGACTTTTATCTCCCACACGCTGATAACATTCTAGAAATGTATAACAAATAGTTTATCAGCATTAGGCTTTCACTTTAGGATTTCTTAATATCTAAAGTATGACATTTATGAACACCCATTGTCATCTTTAGTTGATTCCCTTCTAATTAAATTTGAGATTCATTAAATGGGGTTTAAAGCCCCAAGTCTTAATCAACATACCCATTTCCTAGACTCTAGTCTTTTTTTTTAAGTTTGACTAGAGACAATAGGCATTAAAGAGGTGTTTTCAACCAACCCTTAAATATTAAGAGTGAGGGGGAGTTGAATGCTACATTAATACACTCATTCTATATCTATGAACTACCCAAACTACCACATTCCATTATTTAATCACAACCTCAACTTAAGTTCTAGCCACTCATGTTAAATCAACAAAGTAATAAATACAACAAGGCATAATGAACATAAAATAAGCTTACAATGAGTTTGGATAAATAATATGATTTTCTTTTACACAATGGACCAAGAAGAACACCAACAATCTTTTGAATGACACTAAAAATGAATATTATTTGTCTCCTCAAGACAAAACAACATAAAACAAAATATAAAAGTGGCTAGGTTTTTAGGGTATAAGATGTAAAATCACAAAACCCTAGGTGGGTTTATATAGGGATCTAATATTTGAATTACTTAGAATTAAAAAAAATGCCACCGCACGTCACTCTGTGTCCGCAAAACAGGTATGCGGTGTGCAAAATTGGATTAGGGTTCGCAAAGTGGGTCTTGATATCGAACGTCCGGAACTGCGGCTGGAAGTACGGTCCTTAGTATGGTTTTGCGGTCCGCATAAGTGGTCTTCTCGGTACTTCTTCCTTTTTAGCACTTTTGTCCATGTTTCAGTACAATTCTCCACTTTTAGGATCCCGATGCAAAAATTCTATAAAAACTAAAATAAAATCAGAAACATATACTACAAATGCATAAAGGACACCAATAATAATTGGTATCAAATGTACCATAATTTCTCGGCACATCATTTGTTTACTCTAATGTTGTTTATGTGTGTTTCCTTCAATGTCGCCCTATGATTCCTACAAGTACTAGTGTTGTACTCATACTAAACTTGTTGCAATCTTATACATATGATGATTCAGGATAAAACCCCATACCTCGTGGCTAGTCGTGAGAAGATTTATTCGAGGAGCTATTTGGCCGTCCGTGGCTCCTTAGACCCTTATCTTGTCTTTATATTCTATATTGACTCACCAACTGATATTTCGCTCTAAGGAGTATGTATTCCAGACTTGTTATATTAGAGCTCTTGTACTATTCAGATATGATTTTGGGATATTATTCGGATTGACTTATTATTAGTTATGATATTTTCAGACTTAAGATAATTTGTGTATTACTATTTTCGCTATTCTTTTAAATTTTTTCTTAAGATAATAGGAGATGGCCTTCAAGCATCCGAAATACGCCGGGATTGAAAATGACATAGCGTTCCTGATAGAAAATGACGACTCCTTCAGAAAAACAAACTTATTCAAATCTTTTTTCCTGGTTCTTCTACTGGTGGGTTGTGTAGGTAGACCACGATTAGGGTCGTGACATAGGTTGCCTTATAATTCCTAAATGTTAGTTGTTTTCATTAATATATTAATGGAGTTTATGCTTCCAAGTAGACTAGTTTGTGAATGTAAGTTTCGTGATAATATGCTAGGAAGTCATAAGCTTTCATTGTAATTTAGAAATTACTAATATATATTATGTACTCCATTTTGTGCACTTCAGATAAGTATTTTGAATTAACTTGTTTTATTTTTGTAAAATAGATGCAGATTCAATTGGAATTCAGAAAGTTTATGGAAAAGCCATAAAAAGGTCTTGAGAATTCTAGCAGTCTATAAAGGGAGGTCACCTATGACAATTCCACAAGTAAACCTATCAAATGATTTTTTTTTTTTAGGAAACCACTAAGAAATTAGTTAGTAGGTATAATTCATTAATATAGTAAGAGGTCCAACCAAAAACAAATAAAAAGGTAAAGTAAAGTGAGGAGATTTGCAGATTTTACCTATTATCGATGTGATGTAGATATTTACAAATCTCTAATTAGCTATTTCTGAATCTTTTGTGTAAGTAGCATTCATTTGCCCTTGATTTTCGCCATTGATAATGCTCTCACTGGAGACGTGACATATAACCATAAGGAGTATATCCCCATGCTTTTAGAATGAATTAAATAACACATAAAATTAGGGTCTAGCTGCTCAGAGAGTTAAGTAAGACTTCTGTATGTAGGAGATCAAAGAATAACACTTGGTTGTATAGATGACTTTGGATCTGTTGAGAACCTTGTTCCTTGTATAAGAAAAAAAATTCAATAGAATGAGCTAAAGCTGGTACTACACGTTGAAGATTTCTTCATGTCTGAGTTACTGCTACCTACACTCTATTTGGTCCTCTATTCCTTTCACTTCTAACTATGAGATTAGGAGTGTGCTACTTGTCCAAATTGAGTAATCTTCTCCCAGCACAAGGCAGTTCAGAGAAGTCTTGAAACTGTTGTATACCTGTAAAATCTAAAGCTAGGTTAGTTAAATAATCAGCTAGGTTGTTGCCTTAATTTCTTGTAGACATGTTGGACCGCCACATTGAAACTCTCCATCATCTTCCGGATCCTTTCCACTACTGAAATAATACACCAGGGAGGCTTCCACACTCCATCCACCAACTTCTTTAGAAGTAATGAATCTATCTCTAGGATCAGGGGATGTAAATCCCATTTTACACAATACATCAGTCCCACTATTATAGCTCTTGCCTCCTCTACAACATTAGTAGTTTCTCATATCTCCTCACATTGGGAAAACACTAGATCTCCTTGCCAATTTCTAATAAAAATCCATATGAGCTAAGTTCAGGATTACCTCTTGATGTCCCATCAGTATTATACTTGAACCATATTTGTTCAGGCTTCTTCCAGGAAACAACCTTAGTAATGAGCACATGCTAAAACTTCTCTAAGAAATCAACTAGGTCTGGCCTTAGGAATGGGATGTCCTTTTACCAAGGATACATCTTTTTTGTAAAATAAAATAGATTTGTTGTTGATTTCATGTACTACTCTTGTGAAACACATCTTCCCCCATGTTTAATTGTATTTCTCCTTTTCCGTAGTATGTCCCTTGTAGTTCTTCAATGTGAATTTCAGACTTAATATAATCACCAATATCATAAGGAAAAGATTATTGTAATATTGCCCTTCCTCTAAAAGATCTGAAACATTCTCCAAGTTCTCATTGAGTGGATGCTCAAGTGGAACTACAAAATTTAGATCCCCCAACTTAGTCCAATTGTCATACCACATATTTGTGGTGCTTTCTTTTATTTCTCACCATATTTCATGTTCTATTTCTTCTCCTGCTTCAATCATCTTTTTCCACACCCGTGTCCCTCTCTTTCATTCAACTAGCGTAGGAATTGTCTTCTTACAATATTTATTCAATGTGGATGTGGTTTCAAATCTCTACCAAAATTTGGCAAGAAGAGCTTTTAAAACATCATATAGGGATTTAAACCCTAAACCACCTTCCTGAAAAGGCAAACATATATCTTGCCAGGATACCCAATGTCTATTCCTTCCATCCTCCTTATTACTCTAAAGGAATATAGCAAAGATCTTATGAATTTCATTTAAAACATATTTGGACGGTGCTAGTACTTATAGGAGATGTGCTGGTATAGTTTGAAGAACACTTTTAATCAGTATTTTCTTTCCTCCAAATGATAAAAGTTTGTCTTTCCAACACTAAAGTCTTCCTTTAATCTTCTAATAAGATCTGCATAGTAGACTTTCTTTTTCCTGGAATGAAAAACAGAACACCCAAGATAAGTAAGAGGAACACTACCCTTTGAGAATCTTGTTATGTCTCCCACTGCTTGAATTAGATCATTACCCACTTTTGAGTACATATAGTAAGAGCTTTTCTCCTTATTTTATCATCTGTCTCATAAAATCAGCTCATATTCCTTTAAAACAATCATAATCCTTTCAGGAGACTCTAGTTGTGCTGAAGCAAAGATGATTGTATAATCAGTATATGCTAAGTAGTTCAAATGATATGACCACTTGACATCCCATACCCAACATAGTTATATTCTTCAAATAGAGAGTTTAAGTCCCTAGACAGAACCTCAGCAGATAGTAAACACATATTAGGAGACAAAAGGTCTCCTTGCTTAACCCCTCTAGAGGATTTGAAAAAGCTTATGCTTGTCCATTCACTAGCATTGAGTACCAGTTGTTTGATATCAAACCCCATATGAGATTAATAAAATGATCTACAATACCAAAATGAGACTCTATCATAAGCCTTGGTCATGTCAAGCTTTATGACCACATTAGTTGTCTTACCCCTTAACCTTATGCCTGTGATATTCTCTTATGTAAGTAAGATATTCTCAAAAATACTTCTTCCTTTCAAAAATTCTGACCGGTTTAGAGAAATTAAAGAAGCCAGTAGTGTGAAGTCTTGAAAAAAAAAATAACAAAAACAGAAAATAAGAAAAAAAAAACTGCATGTACACACCATACAACCCTCACTCACCTTAACTCTCCTATTTGCCCACTTATTTCTCCCTCACATTCCATCTATAATGGACACATTCTGCAATTGGTTACAAATACAACCCCACATCATACAACACACACCATAATTTAAAGAAAATGAAAGATATGGAGAACAAAAAGTAGAGATCAAAACAGTATCAGATCAGAAAATTTTAAAGAACAAGAGTTAAACAGAGCAAGGATAAGTCGAAGTTGAGATGTTCATTCGCAATCACGAAGCAACAAAGGTGAGTTTTTCTCACTCAAAATTCTTGGTGAAATCCTGTATTTTAAGTTCTATACATGTTAGAATATAATTTTTATGTTTAAAGAAAAATCAAGAACTTTGATTGTTTAAACAACTAGTTCGGGTTATGAACGCTCCGAACTGTTTTACGGAGTTATACTTATTAGAATTAGATAAAATTTTGTATGATTGTAGATATCTCAGTTACGAACAAATCTAACTAGAGAGAAGAGGAAACGGATTTACGGTTTAAGAGTTATCATAGTTTAAACTTTCTTGTCACAGATTTGGACGAAATCTGGGAAGACAGAATTACAAACTATTTTACTTGAGTTGTACTTATTAGAATTAAATAAAAATTTACATGGTTGTAAATATCTATGTTAAGGACAGATCTAGCTAAAGAAGAGTTAAAACAGACTTACGGTTTGATAGTTATTGCGCTTTAAAGTTTCTGTCCCGGACTGATTGAAATTCGTAAAACAGTGGGTAAAATGGTAAAACTGTAGCAATTGGTACAGAATATGAAATGTTTATTCAAATGAAAGTCCTATATTTGTCTTTTCTCGTCATTTTGAGAATTTACGGGGCTTGATCCGACTTACGGATAAGAAGTTATGACTGTTTTAAGATTGTGTATCGTTCTGATAATAAATTCGGCGAAACAGTTCTTAATGTAATTGTTAAAACTGAAAAACTGAATGTTTCGGTAGGGAATTTAAAATTTTGTGCTGAATAAAAGTTCTAGGTTATTCTGTTCTCGACAGTTTGAGACTTTACGTACATAAATCCGACTTACGGTTTAAGAGTTGTAACCCATACAAGTGGGAAGGGCGGAATATTGAAAGAAGAAAATATTAATTGAGCCTTTTGAACATATAACATATACAAATACAAATAAATAAATGCATCGGATCGGGTTGCACGCCGCAACAAATATGTAAATGCATTTGTAAATGCATCGGATCGAGTTGCACGCCGCAACAAATATGTAAATGCATTTGTAAATGCATCGGATCGAAGCCGCACGCAACAAATATGTAAATGCATTTGTAAATGCATCGGATCGGGTTGCACGCCGCAACAAATATGTAAATGCATTTGTAAATGCATCGGATCGGGTTGCACGCCGCAACAAATATGTAAATGCATTTGTAAATGCATCGGATCGGGTTGCACGCCGCAACAAATATGTAAATGCATCGGATCGGTCAGACGCCACAACAATATGTAAATGCATTTGTAAACGACGGACGGGTTGCACGCCGCAACAAATATGTAAATGCATTTGTAAATGCATCGGATCGGGTTGCACGCCGCAACAAATATGTAAATGCATTTGTAAATGCATCGGATCGGATTGCACGCCACAACAAATATGTAAATGCATTTGTAAATGCATCAGATCGGGTTGTACGCCACAATAAATATATAAGTGCATTTGTAAATACATCGGATCAGGCTGCACGCCGCAACAAATGTATAAATACAAAGGAATACCTTAATGTGTAACATGAGATTCTTAACCAACATGTATGTTGGTTAAGTTGAGTACGTCCTGAAACGAGTTGAAATAGAATATTATGGCGTGAATACTTGATTATGATACATTGAAAATGTTGAAGTTTGTTTCATAACATGGTTATTGTGTCCTAATATGTTTGTACTTAAAATATTGTGAGATTACTTTGAATTATAGGGTGAGGTTCTCACCACTCCGGATGGTGGTCGACTCTTTTATTTAACATATTTCAGAAAGCGTGATAGAGAAAAGCTCATGATAGGGCTAGCGATCGTCCCGCAGCCTCTTTGACCCACCAATCCATTATTTCGGATTTGGTGAAAGTTATTCTCATAAAGTATGTTTAAAGAACTATGTTCCATTATCTCGGGGAATGCCCCACACAAGATTGTTCTTTGTAAGCTTTGAATTGCTTATTATTATATATATATATTATTTCCGCACTTAAATACATGTTTAATCTAGGAAGAAAAGAAGTTAACGGTTCGCCTGGAAAATAAATGTTATACCCCGTATTCTCAGGGTATGTATGCGAGGACGTACGTACGAGAGCACGACAGAAAAATTGGAAAGGAAGAAAGAGGTGATTCTTCCACGGAAAAAGTTTCCGGTTTTTGTAAGGAAAAATGTTCGTTGAATGGAATTGGGTTCCCAGATTTGGGATTTGGGCTTCTTAGATTATATTAGAATTATGGAATTTTATTTTCGGAAATGGTCACTGGGCCCACTGAGAAATTTACGCTTTGGGGCCCACTTTGTTTTCTAGATTTTGGCCATTGTGGATATTTTTCTAAGACGCTTTACGAGGGCCATTAGGAGGGTGACACGTGTCACCCCGCTAAGTGGCTCGCCGAATGACATTTGTGCACAACACCTTGCCAGAAGTCGCTTTTGATGAAACGCTTTACATAACTCTGCGAGGAAAATTCGGCTATGTCTTTTCTTATTTTTGGCGGATTTTTCCGAGAGACGAAACATTTTGGGACCAACGGGAGGTGATACGTGTCACCTCACATCGAAGCAGTGGGTGCTTTGACGATTTGGGCGCCCAAGAGGACGCTTGGCCTCGCACAATCGTTCCTTGTTTTGGCCTTGTTTTGTGGCTTGTTTGGTGCAATGTTTTGTGGAGTAGGGTTGTGGTGTACTTGGCTTGATCAAGGCCATACACTTGCCTTGCACATGGCTCGATTCGCCATCGTCGCCTTTGGCTTTCCTATAAATACCCCCCTCTATTGAAGACTTCATTCATCCACAAATATTCCAAGTCTTGAAACCCTCTCCACCCCCTTGTGAGCTCTTAGCCGAGAGCCTTCCTCCCCTCTTTTTCGTGGCCTTTGGCCGAGGGGTTCCCTTCCCCTTTCATGGTGCAATGGGGTACCCCTAGCCTAGTTGTTTTCGTATAATACCCTCCCTCGTGGTATTGAAATACTTCTCCTAGTATTGTTATAATGCCCAAAATACCTTAGCTCAGACCTTGTGGTATTCCAAAGATACCTCTATACGTAGAGTCCGAATACTACCTTTGTCCTTTTTAGTCTCAAACCGAAACCCTAAGGAAATCTTCATAGTTGGTCAAGTATTTGAGTAGAAGTTGGTTAGAACTTCTAAGGGTTGTTTGAGCGGATCGAGCGCACGAGTAGAGCTAAACCTTGCTCGGGATCGACATTATAACTTGATAATTTTGGGCTTATCGAGGTAATTATATTGTCCTCTATTGTAATTGGAAATTACATGTTTGTTAGAATATATAGTTGAAGATACTATATACGGAACTATACTTAGTATTCGCAAATGTCTTTTGACTTAAGCCCAAGAATAAAGAATCGAATCGAATCGTAATTACATAGATCAGATTGCAAAGAGACTTGTGCAGAGTTACCGAGTAGGGTGGTACACGCCCGGCCGACGTAAACCCCACAAGTTGGCTTGGTAGCCTCCGATAGAGAGGAGATTTACGCCATGTGTGGGGAGGTGCTAATTTTCTGTAGAAAGATAGAAACTTGTGTTTTGGGGTTAATAGACGTTTGTGACCTTTATAGGTGAAAGTACTAAGAGTAGCGTATTCTACTCGAGAAGTGGAAAGGGCTAGCAAGATTGTAGTACTTGGAGCATTTTGCTTATTGTCGATAAATCGTCGCGAGGTATGTGAACCTCTTCCTATCTCTTCTAGCATGATATGTGTGAACTATGTAGTACGCAGACGCATACGTGTTAATCGTGGTTTGATTGTTCTTAAAACATAAAGTGTTATAACGGCTTTATGGGAAGTCAGTTATAACGACTTTATGTAGGTAAGAAAATACTTTGTGGTTTTAAAAGGTAATCGATGTGAATTATAAATCGGCTAGTTATAATAAAGAACTTGATGTATTTCAAAAGATTTATAAATTGTTTTGAAGGGAGAGTAACACTTGGTTTTAAAGGTTTTAAAAAGAGTTATACTAGCCTTATGGGGAGTTAGGTATAATGTCTTAAGAGAGGTAAAGAAAATGGTTTATGATGTTAGAAGTTAAGAGACTTGATCTTATAAGATAAGAGACTTAACTTATTTGTTTTAATGTGAATGTTTGTGAAACCTCATTCGTGAGTAATGAGTACTTGGTTTTATTTAAAGGGATAATGTTTTATCGATTTCGAAATCGAACGTGTATCGACGGACCACCGCAAAGATTAATAAAGGAAAATGTATCAATAATGATGTATCGTATTAAAAACCAGTAGAAACCTCCATCCGCATAGAAACTAAGATGAGACAAAATGATATTACATTTTCTAGATCATGGTCAGTAATAAGAATGTTGTAAACAAGAATAACCTACTCACGTGAGACATATATTACTCAATTGTTCTAAAAGAAATCAAGTGATTAAGTTTGGGAACTATGAAACCATTTGAAAACGGAAGCTTGAGTAATCAAACTAGCAAACCGGAACTTAGGAAAAGAATGTTGTTACTTGATTTTGAAAAGGAATGGGTTGGTCATCCTAATACTACGTATCGGGTGACTTTTATAAAAGTAATGGATCTCTTTTAAAAGAACTTAACGATGTAGTACTTTGGGGTTAAAACCCGACTTTGGCATAAAATGAAAGTACTTTGAGTTGTGTGAAACTTGCCTATGCTTGTTGTTGTGAAACTTGCCTATGCTTGTTGTTGTGGAAACTTGCCTATGCTTGTGATGATAGCCTTTGTTGTGCAAGTGTGGTATTTCGTGTTACCGCCTCTCGACAGGTAGGTTGACTTGTCGAGAACTTACTTGACGCGTCGGGCGATGGAGAATTCCACGGTATGTTTCCATTTTGATTATCGCTCTTGTTGATGTCACACGGACATGTCTACACCGACGCAGATTCGGGCACGCGGCCACGCGTCGTTGATTACCCGATATATGGTTATTACCGCAACATGGACGTGTCACACCGACGCAGATTCCGTACGGGCACGCGCGTGGTTGATCACCAAAGATATTGTTGTTGATGCCATACGGACGTGTCTACACCGAGGTAGAATTCCGGGTACGCGGCACGGGCATTGGTATTATTGTTGCATCATGGACATGTCTACACCGAGGCGATTCGGTACGTGGCCATGATGCGAACATGATGGATGCGGGCGTGAGACCCATAGTTAGATTTGAGTGGTGACTTTGAGGCGTGAGTCCTCGACTTGATCGCTTATGTTGCAGATCGTATTTTGGTTATCATACATGCTCCCCGCTTTATATAGATCGTTATGATTTAACCGCAGATTTACGCTTTCACATACTTGGTACTGTTATCGACCTCTCCGGGCCGCTCACGCCGCAGTAGGTACATCGGCCGTGGATCCTCGCCATAGGATCACGCCAACAGATTGGAAGCTCCGCTTCTCCGAGGCTTATCTTTTGGTATGTGTTTCCGAGTCAGAGGTTCTTGTACATTCGTGGTATGGCGGGCCTGGCCCCGTCATAGTCGTTGTAAATCTTAGAGGTCCGTAGTAATGCCACAAGCGTGGTTGTAAAAGGATTAAAGCTGTGTTTTATGTATATACCAAGGCAAATCGCTTTTGGCCTGCTTATTATTATATCTATTGTTGCATGTCTAAAGTTTTTATTTCACGGTTTTTCTCTCGACGTTGTATCACCGTGGTGCCCGGTAAGGCACGACCACGCCCAATTTCGGGGTGTGACAAAGTGGTATCAAAGCGCTTAGTCCTCGAAAGTGTCTACTGCATCGTGTACAGTAGTCTTGATTATCGGTGTGTTGTGCACCACATCTATAATCGTGAGGCTATAGACATTTAGGATTGGTTTCCATTCTTCTCATTCCGAGATCGTGCCTTAGAACCGTGTTGTAAGTTGGACCCTCCGACGATCTCGCTTTTACCGCTTATGCCTCCGCAAGGCAACTCGCCCGTGGGCAAGGCGCCGAGGTGCTAGTGAGATACGAGAGTACGAGGCGCAGCCCGCATAAGACCGAGGTTGTGCTTCGACGGCGGGTTTTGTGGACGCCGCCACCAAAGAGGTTAGAGCCGCAAAGAATGGCCGAGACCGCAGCACTGAGCCTCCACCCCACACCGATGCAGGAGACGGGTTACGCGAGATGGCGATTGCCGCCGTGGTCGCGGGCCGATATATGAGGATAGTGGATGCAGCAGCCTGGCCCAATAGCACCAGATGGTTCGCCTCGAGCGATAGTTTGAGGCTACGGACTTTCGAGTCAGAGCCGCGAGTTTTACGGGTCGAGGCCCGAGGATGATCCGCAGGAGTTCATCCGGCAGCTACAATGGTCGCGAGAGTGATCAAGGCTTCGAGACCGAGTCGGTCTTAGGTTCGCATCGGCCGCGTGATACCGCAATGATCGGTTTGATTCGCGAGTTGTCCCGGGAGAGTACGCGCCCAAAGCAGATGGACGAGTTCTCGAGGCATTCTCACTCACTTCTTGCCTCCGCAGATGCGAGGGCACGCCGGCTGATTTGATGCCGAGACAGCAGGCGCATGGCTCGAGTACAACGTGGAGTTTGACTCGCTGCCTCGGTATGTCCCCGCTTTAGTGGCAACCATGGAGGATAGAGTGCACCGCCACGCCACCGGATTAGATGATTGCTGACAGAGGCTTGTTCGAGTGTAGCTCTTCACCGCACGACATTGCTCGCATTCGTGCTCACGACTGCGCGGCGAGCGCAGATCGACGGACGGACCGCCACAGGTAAGCCAAGACGGCCGGATATTTTGGCGACTTTCGAGGCGGACCGCCAAGAAGCAGACTAGTTATGTACTCCGCCATTGCAGAGTGGTCCTCCGCAGCCTTCGACCTCGGGGATATTCGCGAGCGGTCGTGGCTCCTGTGTTTCGATGTTCGCGAGTAGGGTGTTGGCAGACGCATCACCCTACCTCGGTGTGGTCGATGCGTAGACCGTGATTTCGGGAAAGGTCGTAGTACCAAGGGAGCTTGTTATTCTCGCGCCAATGGCCATACGAAGAGAGACCGCCCGACTGTGGTAGCGGGTAGATAGCACGACTACTAGAGCGATTGCGGGCCACCAGAAAGGTCGCGGTGGAAGTTCCCAGTTTTAGCGGTCCTTGAACCGCCTAGTTTCAGGTATATCCTTAACCCTGTAGATACTTGTATGTGTTGATGTTAATGATGTGATTTAGCAGGATTGTTCCGTGTCGGGGAACGAGGGCTTGACGCGATCGTGGTCGGGTTGAGGACGTGATACGTCAACCCGCAGCCTTGACAGGTGGTCGGGTGGTCCCGCCAGTGGTAGGGTCACGAGGATGCTAGGCCCAAGTTTGTATGATCATCGTATGAGTTCGTGGACGCGCTCGACCGTAAGCGGTTCGTAAAGGTCGAATGGCCTTAAGGAAGTTTGAGGTTAGTAAGATGACCAAGTTCGAGGTAGTGACTCCGCAGATTTTTGGGAACTAAGTAATGATCAAGTATGGTACGATCGGGAGAGTCCAAGTGTTCGAGAAGCGGCACGAGTAAGGAAGGAAGAGAACGTGTGTTATTTCGGCTGCCGCGCGCTTGGCAACTTGTTAGAGGAACTTCATCGATATCCGTTTGAGAAGGAACATTCGGACGAATGTTTCTAGGCGAGGGAGAATGTTATACCCGTATTCTCGTGGTATGTATGCGAGGACGCACGTGACGAGCACGTAAAAATTGGAAAGGAAGAAAGAGCGATTCTTCCACTAAAAAGTTTCCGCTTTTGTAAGGAAAATGTTCGTTGAAGGGAATCGGGTTCCCGATTTGGGATTTGGGCTTCTTAGATTATATTAGAATTATGGAATTTTATTTTGGAAATGGTCACGTGGGGCCCACGGAGAAATTTACTGGTTTTGGGGCCCACTTTGTTTTCGAGATTTTGGCCATTGTGGATATTTTTTGGAAGACGCTTTACGAGGGCCATTAGGAGGGTGACACGTGTCACCCCGCCAGTGGCTCGGGCCGAATGACATTTATGCACAACACCCTTGTTAGAGTCGTTTTTGACTAAACGCTTTACATAACTTCATGCGAGGGAAAATTCCGGCTATGTCTTTTCTTATTTTTATGGATTTTTCCGAGAGACGAACATTTTGGACCAACGGAGGGTGATACGTGTCACCCTCACATCGGAAGCAGTGTGCTTGACGATTTGGGCGCCCAAGAGGACGCTTGGCCTCGCACAATCGTTCCTTGTTTTGGCCTTGTTTTGGGCTTGTTTGGTGCAATGTTTTGTGGAGTAGGTTAGGTGTACTTGGCTTGATCAAGGCCATACACTTGCCTTGCACATGGCTCGATCTTGGCCATCGTCGCCTTTGGCTTTCCTATAAATACCACTCTCTCAAGACTTCATTCATCCAAAATCTTCCAAGTCTTGAAACCCTCTCCTCCCCTTTGCGAGCTCTAGCCGAGAGCCTTCCCTCCCCTTTTCGTGGCCTTTGCCGAGGGGTTCCTCTTCCCCTCATGGTGCTAGGTAGGGTACCCCTAGCCTAGTTGTTTTCAGATAATACCCTCCTCGTGGTATTGAAATACTTCTCCTAGTATTGTTATAATGCCCAAAATACCTTAGCTCAGACTTGTGGTATTCCAAAGATACCTCTATACGTAGAGTCAGAATACTACCTTTTGTCCTTTTAGTCTCAAACCGAAACCCCAAGGAAATCTTCATAGTTGGTCAAGATTTGAGTAGGTTGGTTAGAACTTCTAAGGGTTGTTTGGAGCGGATTGAGCGCACTGAGTAGATCTAAACCTTGCTCAGTATCGACATTATAACTTGGATAATTTTGGGCTTATCTAGGTATTATCTTGTCACTCTTTTGTAATTGGAAATTACATGTTTGTTAGAATATATAGTTGAAGATACTATATACGGAACTATACTTAGTATTCGCAATGTCTTTTGACTTAAGCCCAAGAATAAAGAATCGAATCGAATCAGAATTACATAGTGATCATTGCAGACTTGTGTAGAGTTACCGAGTAGGGTGGTACACGCCCGGCCGATGTAACCCCCGGTCAAGCTTGGTAGCCTCGATAGAGAGATTTACGCTGCCATGTGTGGGGAGGTGTCGAATTTTCAGTAGAAAGATAGAAACTTGTGTTTTGGGGTTAATAGACGTTTGTGACCTTTATAGTGAAAGTACTAAGAGTAGCGTATTCTACTCGGCGAGTGGAAAGTGGCTAGCAAGATTGTAGTACTTGGAGCATTTTGCTTATTGTCGATAAATCGTCGCGAGGTATGTGAACCTCTTCCTATCTCTTCTAGCATACGATATGTGTGAACTATGTAGTACGGTAGACGCATACGTGTTAATCGTGTTTGATTGTTTTAAAACATAAAGTGTTATAACGCTTTACGGGAAGTCGTTATAATAAATTTTTACGTAGGTAAGAAAATACTTTGTGGTTTTAAAAGGTAATCGATGTGAATTATAATCGCTAGTTATAATAAAGAACTTGATGTATTTCAAAAGATTTATAAATCGCTTTGAAGGGAGAGTAACACTGGTTTTAAAGGTTTTAAAAAGAGTTATACTAGCCTTATGGGAGTTAGGTATAATGTCTTAAGAGAGGTAAAGAAAATGGTTTATCATGTTAGAAGTTAAGAGACTTGATCTTATAAGATAAGAGACTTAACTTATTTGTTTTAATGTGAATGTTTGTGTGAAACCTCATTCGTGAGTAATGAGTACTTGGTTTTATTTAAAGGGATAATGTTTTACCGATTTCGAAATCGTAACGTATCGACGACCACCGCAGCTGCTAATAAAGGAAAATGTATTGAATAATGATGTATCGTATTAAAACCGGTAGAAACCTCCATCCGCATAGAAACTAAGATTTAGACAAAATGATATTACATTTTCTAGATCATGGTCATTGTAATAAGAATGTTGTAAACAAGAATAACCTACTCTCACGTGAGACATATATTACTCAATTGTTCTAAAAGAAATCAAGTGATTAAGTTTGGGAACTATGAAACCATTTGAAACGGAAGCTTGAGTAATTGAAACTAGGCAACCGAACTTAGGAAAAGAATGTTGTTACTTGATTTTGAAAAGAAATGTGGGTTGGTCATCCTAATACTACGTATCGGGTGACTTTTATAAAAGTAATGGATCTCTTTTAAAAGAACTTAACGATGTAGTACTTTGGGGTTAAAACCCGACTTTGGCATAAAATGAAAGTACTTTGAGTCAGTGTGAAACTTGCCTATGCTTGTTGTTGTGAAACTTGCCTATGCTTGTTGTTGTGGAAACTTGCCTATGCTTGTGATGATAGCCTTTGTTGCAGTGTGGTATTTCGGTTACCGCCTCTCGATAGGCCGTTGACTTGTCGAGAACTTACTCGACGCGTCCGCAGTGACGGAGAATTCCACGTATGTTTCCATTTTGATTATCGCTCTTGTTGATGTCACACGGACATGTCTACACCGACGCAGATTCCGGCACGCGTTACGCGCCGGGTTGATTACCCGATATATGGTTATTACCGCAACATGGACGTGTCTACACCGACGCAAGATTCCGGCACGTGGCCACGCAGGTTGATCACCCAAAGATATCGTTGTTGATGTCACACGGACGCGTTCACACCGAGGTAGAATTCCGGACGTGGCCGTGGCATTGGTATTATTGTTGCATCACGACATGTCTACACCGAGGCGATTCGGCACGCGCCATGATGCGAACATGATGGATGTGCGGCGCGAGACCCATAGTTAGATTTGAGCGTGACTTTGAGGCGCGAGTCCTCGACTTGATCGCTTATGTTGCAGATCGTATTTTGGTTATCATACACGCCTCTCGCTTTATATAGATCGTTATGATTTAACCGCAGATTTACGCTTTCACATACTTGGTACTTGTCAGATCGACTCCTTTCGGGCCGCGTCACGCCGCAGTAGAGGTACATCGGCCGTGGATCCTCGCCATGGATCACGCCAACAGATTGGAAGCTCCGCTTTCTCCGAGGCTTATCTTTTGCATGTGTTTCCGAGTCAGAGTTCTTGTACATTCGTGGTACGGCGGGCCCCGCCCGTCATATTCTGTAAATCTTAGAGGTCCAGTAATCGCGCAAGTGTGGTTGTAAAAGGATTAAACTGCTCGTGTTTTATGATATACCGGGGCAAATCGCTTGTTGGCCTGCTTATTATTATATCTATTGTTGCATGTCTAAAGTTTTATTTCACGTTTTTCTCTCGACGTTGTATCACCAGTGGTGCCCGGTAAGGCACTACCACGCCCGACTTTCGGGCGTGACAATAAATAATTGTTCAGGTGCCATCACGTCTTAAGAAAAGTCGGGGCGTGACAAGTTGGTATCAGAGCTAAACCAGGTTAAGAGATTCTAGGAAGTTTTCTTCGAGTTGGGTGTTTGAACGGTTATTTATCGGCATGCGCGCCACCTTAGTAATAAGTGAACGGAATAACATCCGAAACAGTTTCACTTTCTTCATACTCTTCTCGTGTCTATTTTGAGTCTTTTCAAAAACTTGGTTCTCGTACTACCTCCTTCAAAGGATTGTTGAAGGGGATGTGCAACGATAAACTATGGATGATGCAGGGGTGAGGTGGAGAAATTTTAGAAGAAATCATCCCCGAAGTCACCACTGATGACGTGGGGGGAGTTCAGAGCCGCATTCATTGAAAAGTACTTGCCTAACACCCGAAAAGATACGCTCAGGCGTGACTTTAAACTGTGGAAATAAGGAGACCACAATGTGAAATAATACAATACCTAATTCATGCGATTGTCAGCATACAACACACATATTATTCCTACAGAAAGGGAGAAGGTCAAAAGATTTGTTGAGGGTTTAAACTCGAACTTGGTAGAGAAGGCAGTGGTATTAGCCCATGATTGGGCATACTTTCAGATCATCGACATGACAATGAGGGTAGAAGGTTTTGCTAAAGCAAAAAAAAAAGAGTATTCACAGAAGATGTTTCGTTCGTCGAGATACTTTAATCAGAATAAAAACCAGAGGCAAGAAGGTAGTAGGAGTACTTCAAAAACTGAGTCAGTCAGTGGGCCAGTCTCATTATAGGCCCCAAGTCCCTGTGTTGGGGTTGGTGGCCTTGGCATTGCTACATGGATGATCGAATTATTTATGCATTTGTACTATACAATCCCGGCTCTACCTTTTCATATGTGTCAATGGATTTTGCTAAGAATTTACATGTAGAACCTTCCTGTTTAAGTGAACCCTTTAAGGTCATGACACTCACGAGGCCTCGCTGAGCCTCTCGCATTAAAAACTGCTAGAAGTGAATGGTAGAGGAACGATAGTAAACCTAGTACTACTTGATATTGTAGATTTTGACATCATTTGGGTATGGATTGGTGTCGCGATGTTATGCCATGTTAGATTGCTGACGAAAGATAGTGAAATTGTCTTTTCACGGGGAATCAGAAGTTGTTATAAATGGAAGGATTGAAATATCCTCACGTCAGCTTATTTCCTACCTTAGGACTCAAAAGTTATTAAGGAGTCACAAAGTGGAGTACGCATATTTGGCTAATATAGTAGATACCCAAAAAGAGTCCTCAGCGGTGCATGATGTCCCTATTGTTTGAAAAATTCTGAAGGTTTTTTCTGAAGATCTCTCAGGCCTTCCTCCGGATAGAGAAGTGGAGTTCGCTATAGAGTTAATTCCGGGTACAAGACCTAATTCTATTCTTCCATATCGAATGGCCCCAACTGAATTGAGAGTGTTAAAAGAACAGTTGAAAGATTTTCTGGATAAAGATTTTATAAGGCCTAGTGTTTCCCTGGGGTGCACCAATCCTTTTTGTGAAGAAGAAAAATGGATCGCTCCGAATGTGCATCGATTATCGACAACTCAATAAGGTCACAATCAAGAATCGATGATCTTTTTGACCAACTTCAAAGAGCCAGTTATTTTTTCCAAGATTAATCTTCGTTCGGGATATCACCAGCTGAAAATAAATCCTGATGATATAGCCAAAACAACTTTTAGAACCCGATATAGTCATTATGAATTATTGGTCATGTCTTTCGGGTTAACCAATGCCCCAACAACTTTTATGGATCTAATGAACAGAATCTTCAAACCATTCTTAGATTTATTCGTGATTGTATTCATAGATGATATCCTAATTTACAGCAAGAGTGTTGAAGAACATGAAGAGCAACTGAGGGTAGTGCTTCAAGTCTTAAAAAACGGGAGAAACTATATGCTAAATTTTCAAAGTGTGAATTTTGGTTGGAAAAGGTAGCCTCCTTGGGCCATGTTGTGTCAAGGGATGGAATTATGGTAGACCCCTGATGCGCGGTAAGATACACACTTTAACTCAAGTGCACGTTATCGTGACAAGTAATATAGTCTTGATAAGACCGAATATCGTCCTTAAGGATTATGGTTCAATTACCAACTATCTATCTTTTGGTATCTATTTGGTAAATTGATATTTGGATTTGTTGTTGATAACTAAAAATTATAAAAGTTATTTAACTATAAGGGTTTACTTCAGTGGTGATGAGAATAGGGCTTCCATGTCTCTTCAACTATCTGCTTATGTTATTTATTAATGCAACGAACTATGGTCTTCTTCTTTCGGAGAAAACAGGTTTACGAAATCGTTTTATACTCCCGTTAGGGTTATATAAACACTCAACCCCAGTATCGCACCTTACCTACCTTTCGGTGATAAGGATAACTCTATAGGAGGATTAAGAGCAAGAACCTAGTTAACCGTCACGCACCATGCGCAAAATTAGGGTTGTTAAGACTCTCATTAACGCTACATAAATAATTGAGGTATTTTCATCCCCAATCCAAGAATGTCTACCCAACTTACAGCATATTCACAATCCCCTCCTTTC
Organism: Przewalskia tangutica; assembly: GCA_029844215.1. Lineage (NCBI taxonomy): Eukaryota > Viridiplantae > Streptophyta > Magnoliopsida > Solanales > Solanaceae > Przewalskia > Przewalskia tangutica. Next base: position 73,572,713 of record CM056723.1, on the reverse strand, counting down.
GGAGTCTGATTAGAAATCATATAGTGATAATTAGTTGTCAATTAATTACCAAGCATTCAACACAATTATTGGATAGATCTCTCAAAGAAGAATAACTATAGACATATGCATTAAATCATAACATAAGTTTCTAGAGATTCAACATAGAAAGCCCTATAAGAGAATTAGTTCCTAGCCATAGATATGACAAGAACTAATTCAAAGTTCATCATGCAAAAACTGAAATAAAAGAAAAGAAAAAGAAAAGAAAATACTTAAGAATGAGTTTCCAAGCCAAGCATCCAAGGGTTGTGTTGTGGAATATTTACAAGATGGATTGGTGGAAGGATGGATGTAGAATGGTGAATGGTGGAGTGGAGAATGAATAATTCTTCTAATGATGTAGAGTATTTATAGCCAAAGAATCCTTTTGGTGAAGGGTTAGGGATTTTGTAGGTAGGAAAAATTATTAGAATCCTTTTAGGTAAGGGTTTTAAGGTAGGAAAAGTTATCCCTTTAGGAAGGAAAAGTTATCCCTTTAGGATTCTGAAAACAAGTTAAATTCGGCCCAGGACTTCATAATTCCCGCGCCGGCCAGAATCGGAGCCGCTACCAAGATCAAGAACTTTCGACTTTCAAAGATATTGTGCCGCGGCTGCTCAGCCGCGCCGTGACGCTTTTTCCGACAGATTCCGCTTGCCGCCCTTTTTCGTCCGGATTCGCCCGATCTCCTCTCTAATTTAACTTTTTAGACTTTATTTTCGCCCTTTAGTGTGCAATTCCATCTCTTTTATGCTCATTTCATCTCCTTTTCGTCATTTCTCCATTTTTGACCGCTGTGACACAAAAGAAAGGAAAATGACCCTAATACTGTACTAAACATAAATGAAATGAGTAAAATACTAACTAAAAATGACTCAAAAAGTGTATATAAAATACACCGATCAACCCCTAAAAGATAAAATCAATGAAGAACTGACCAAAACCGACCACTCCGACAGAAGTTAGAAGTTTCTTGGGTTTGATTGGGTATTATAGAAGATTTGTAGAAGGCTTTTCTAGTCTTGCTGCTCCCTTGACCCGATTGATTCGTAGTTAAGTATACTGGTCGAAGCATGTGAAACAAGTTTTCGTAAACCAAGGAATTGTTGATCATCGCACGCTTTAACCTTACCATCGGGATAAGAAAGGTTCACATTCTATTGTGATGCCTCTAGGGTTGAGTTATGACGTGTCTTGATGCAGTTTGGAAAAGTTATCAGGTATGATCTAGACAATCAAGATACATGAGAAGAATTATTCAACTCATGACTTGGAATTGGCCGCAGAGTGTTTGCCTTACGAATATGGAGATACTATTTGTATAAGTGCATGTAGATATAGTTACAGATCATAAGAGTTTACAGTACATAACCACGCAAATGGATTTGAATCTCCGACAAAGAAGATGGTTAGAGTTGCTTAAGGATTATGACTTTAGTATTCTTTACCATCCCGAAAAATCTAACGTGGTGGATGACACACTCAGTAGGAGACCATGGGCAGCTTGGCCCACTTGGCAGTACAAAAGAGAGGTATTGTTCGTGAAGTACAAAAATTAGAAACCTCGAAGTTAGTTTAACCGAGGTCGGTGAAGGTAGGGTGGTGGTACATGATACCTTGCAATCTGCCTTAGCTTCAGAAATAAAAGAAAGTCAGTTTGAGGACATGAAGTTTGTTAAATTTCAGGAGAGGATTCAACAGAGAAAACCTTCACAGATTACATTAGGATAAAATGACGGTACCCTTCGGTATAAGGGTAGGTTATGTGTTCCTAAGGTAAAAGATCTAAGAAGAAAAGATCTTAGATGAAGGTAACAACACCATGTATTCCATTCATCCAGGATCAACGAAAATGTATCATGATCTCAAGACAAATTATTGGTGGGAAGGAATAAAGAGAGATGTTGCAGAGTTTGTCAGAAGATGTCTTACGTGTCAACAGGTGAAAGCCGAACATCAAAAACCTGACGACCTACTTCAGGACATTGGCATCCTCATGTGGAAATGGGAGGCGATTCATATGGATTTTGTGACTGGTCTAGTAAAAATACGATAAAGTTATGATTCTATATGGATGATTGTAGACCGACTTACAAAGTCAACCCATTTCCTACTGTTCAAGACTACATATCGGGAGCCACAATATGCACAAATTTATTTGAAAGAAATAGTGAGGTTACACGGGATTCCATTACAAATTATTTCGGATAGGGGTTCCCAGTTCACCTCACACTTTTGGCAAAGTTTCCAGCAGGGCCTCGGGACAAAGGTCAAGTTGAGTACGTCTTTCCATCCCCAAATCGACGGACAAGCTGAACGAACAAGTCAAACATTGGAGGACATGCTGTGTTCTTGTGTGTTGGATTTTCAGGGCAACTGGTTGGACCACCTATGTCTAATTGAGTTCTCCTACAACAACAGTTTCCATGCTAGTATACAGATGGCTCTGTTCGAAGCATTGTATGTGCGAAAATATAGATCTCCACTTGGGTGGTTCGAAATGGGTGAAACACTACTGTTCGGACCCGAAGTCATTCAGGAAACAAATGATAAAGTGCAGATAATTCGGGAGCGGATCAAGACAGCTCATAACCGCCATAAGTCTTAAGCGAATCATCGCAAAAGAGATCTCGAATTTCAAAAAGGGAAGAAAGTATTTTTAAAAGTCTCCAATGAATGGAGTGATGCGATTTGGCAAGAAAGGGAAGTTGAGCCCAATGTTTATTGTACCATATGAGATCTTACGAAGAGTAGTGAATGTGGCTTACGAACTAGCCCTTCCACTGGAATTTGAAGCGGTGAATCCGGTATTCCATGTTTCAATGTTACAAAAATACTTGCACGACCCGAGTCACGTCATTCGACACCAAGAGATAGTCCTGAACGAAGAGCTTCAATATGAATACATTCTGATAGAAATACTGATAGACAAATTAAGTGTCTTAGGAATAAGGATATTGTTTCCGTGAAAGTCCTATAGAGAAATCACTCCACAAAAGAAGCAACATGGAAAGCCGAAGACGCGATGAAAGTCAAATATCCTTCCTATTTGATTAAGGTAATAAATGTGTTAAGTTGTGTTTCATGTGTGTGCAGTTGGTGTGTCTATGCACATGTGTTACGACCTTATTCACATTCGAGGACAAATGTTGTTTAAGGAGGGGATAATGTAAAATGTGTTGAAAGTTGTGTTTCATGTGTGTGTGCAGTTTATATATCTACGCAGACGTAGACGATCTTATACATTCGAGGGCGAATGTTATTTAAGGAGGGAAGAATGTAAAGTCGGTGCATGTGTTATGTTACATCCTTACTCACATTCGAGGACGAATGTTATTTAAGGAGGGAAGAATGTGAAGTCTTGAAAAAAAATAACAAAATGTAAAATAAGAAAAAATCTGCAAGTACACACCATACAACCCTCACTCACCTTAACTCCCCAATTTTCCCACTTATTTCTCCCTCACATTCCATCTATAATGGACACATTCTGCAATTGGTTACAAATACAACCCCACATCATACAACACACACCATAATTTAAATAAAATGAAAGATATGAAGAACAAAAAGTAGAGAGCAAGGATAAGTCGAAGTTGAGATGTTCATTCGCAATCACGAAACAACAAAGGTGCGTTTTTCTCACTCAAAATTCTTGGTGAAATCTTGTATCTTAAGTTCTATACATGTTAGAATATAATTTTTATGTTTAAAGAAAAATCATGAACTTTGAATGTTTAAACAACTAGTTCGGGTTATGAACGCTCCGAACTATTTTTCGGAGTACTTAGTAGAATTAGATAAAATTTTGTATGGTTGTAGATATCTCAGTTACGAACAAATCTAACTAAAGATAAGAGGAAACGTATTTACGGTTTAAGAGTTATCATAGTTTAAACTTTCTGTCACAGATTTGGACGAAATCTGGGAAGGCAGAATTACAAACTATTTTACTTGAGTTGTACTTATTAGAATTAAATGAAAATTTACATGGTTGTAAATCTCTATGTTAAGGACAGATCTAACTAAAGAAGAGTTAAAACGGACTTACGATTTGATAGTTATTGCGCTTTAAAGTTTCTGTCCCGGACTGATTGAAATCAGTAAAGCAGTGGGTAAAATGGTAAAACTGTAGCAATTGGTACAGAATATGAAATGTTTATTCAAATGAAAGTCCTAGATTTGTCTTTTCTCGTCATTTTGAGAATTTACGGGGCTTGATCCGACTTACGGATAAGAAGTTATGACTGTTTTAAGAGTGTGTATCGTTCTGATAATAAATTCGGCGAAACAGTTCTTAATGTAATTGTTAAAACTGAAAAACCGAATGTTTCGGTGGGGAATTTAAAATTTTGTGCTGAATAAAAGTTCTAGGTTATTCTGTTCTCGACAGTGTGAGACTTTACGTACATAAATCCGACTTACGGTTTGAGAGTTGTAACCCATACAAGTGGGAAGGGCAGAATATTGAAAGAAGGAAATATTAATTGAGCCTTTTGAACATATAACATATACAAATACAAATAAATAAATGCATCGGATCGGGTTGCACGCCGCAACAAATATGTAAATGCATTTGTAAATGCATCGGATCGGGTTGCACGCCGCAACAAATATGTAAATGCATCGGATCGGGTTGCAAGCCGCAACAAATATGTAAATGCATCGGATCGGGTTGCACACCGCAACAAATATGTAAATGCACTTGTAAATGCATCGGATCAGGTTGCACGCCGCAACAAATATGTAAATGCATTTATAAATGCATCGGATCGGGTTGCACGCCGCAACAAATATGTAAATGCATCGGATCGGTCAGACGCAACAAATATGTAAATGCATTTGTAAACGATCGGACGGCCGCACGCAACAAATATGTAAATGCATTTGTAAATGCATCGGATCGGGTTGCACGCCGCAACAAATATGTAAATGCATTTGTAAATGCATCGGATCGGTTGCACGCCACAACAAATATGTAAATGACGGATCGGCCGCACGCCGCAACAAATATGTAAATGCATTTGTAAACGATCGACGGGTCAGACGCCACAATAAATATATAAGTGCATTTGTAAATGCATCGGATCAGGCTGCACGCCGCAACAAATGTATAAATACAAAGGAATACCTTAATGTGTAACATGAGATTCTTAACCAACATGTATGTTGGTTAAGTTGAGTACGTCCTGAAACGAGTTGAAAGAGAATATTATGGTGTGAATACTTGATTATGATACATTGAAAATGTTGAAGTTTGTTTCATAACATGGTTATTGTGTCCTAATATGTTTGTACTTAAAATATTGTGAGATTACTTTGAATTATAGGGTGAGGTTTCACCAAATTTCCTGATGGTACGTTTCTTTTATTTAACATATTTCAGGAAAACGTGATAGAGGAAAAGCTCCGCAACAGAGCTAGCGATCGTCCCGCAGCCTCTTTGACCCACCAATTCATTATTTCGAATTTGGTGAAAGTTATTCTCATAAAGTATGTTTAAAGAACTAGGTTTCATTATCTCGGGAAATGCCCCACACAAGATTGTTCTTTGTAAGCTTTGAATTGCTTATTATTATATATATATTATTTCCGCACTTAAATACATGTTTAATCTAGGAAGAAAAGAAGTTAACGGTTCGCCTGGAAAATAAATAATTGTTCAGGTGCCATCACGCCTTAAGAAAAGACTTAAGAAAAGTCGGGGCGTCACAATTAGTTTCTCCATTCTACCGTGAACCACTCTTGAGATCACCTTGTTGATAAAATTGGACAAACTAATTGGTCTCATATCTGAAAAAGTTTGAACATGATGCATTTTTTGGAATGAGAACCAAATTAGTATGTGTAGTAGATTCTGGAAGTTCAATTCCATCAAAGAAAGTTAAAACCACTAAATACACATCATTCCCAATTATCTCCCGATAATGCTTGTAAGACTCCAGTGAATCCATCAGGCCCACCTGCACTGTCACCACTCAAAGCAAAAATAGCTTGCTTTACTTTTTCTTTGGTTGGATATTTGCCCAAGTCCATATTCTGATTATGGTTCACTACAGAAAGAACATGGTTTATCAGATCAAAATCAGTATTATCCCCTTCCTGTGAAAAATTCTTCTTGTAGAATTTGATTTCTTCTTCCGTTATTAGTTCCATTGATTCCAATCTGTTGCGTGCTTCATTATTAATACTCTTCTCCATTACCATAATTATGAAAAACCCTATATTTCTATCCCTTCTGTGTACCAAATGAAACCTGCCTTGTGTTTCCACTAAGTAAATGGGCTTCCTTTGAAACCCATATCAAATACTTCACAAAAGTTTATGCAGAAAGCAAAATCTTCATATTCACTCATAGTAACAGTAGCCCACCCAATATTTCTTACTCTAATAGAATCATATTAAAGTCTCCTCCAACTATCCATGGTAGACCATGGAGCTTGCAAGCTGATACATGTATCCCATAAATCTTGCCTTTCCTCCTCATCACACTTGACATAGACAAAAGTAGCAATAAAGACTTTTCCAATGTCCTGATGACAAAAATTTAGGGTAACTTGTTGTTCAGTATTCATCAATATTTTCCATTGCTCTGTAGCATCTATAAAGATAAAAATCTTTTCATTTGTATTTGCAATAGTAGCTTCCATGCCCAACCTTCTCTTATACTTCTGAAGATGTCTACTGTTCTAGAAAGGCTCCATTAAAATGACAATAAAACACTTATATTATCTTTGTAACAAGATTAACCTTTGAAATGCATGTTCAATGTTAATAGACCTTATGTTCCATATTAAGGCTTTAATTATCATTTATGCTTTGATGTCGCGACCCTCTTTGGAATCACCTTAGTGAGTAAATTATTCTCCTTGTTCTTTTGCTTTTTGCCACTTTCTGCTAAGGCTTTTGGGGACAAATCAGCCTCTTTAGCAACTTCATTGATGATATTTGATATGTTCTTATTACCCTGGTCTTCTTCCTGCAACTTCTATTCTTCTAAAGTAATCTTGACTTCATTATCTGATAATTTGTGTGCTACTATATCTTGCAGTTTTGCATTTGGAGAGGTCTTCTCACCAACTGCTGCAGTATGTTGGTGCCACTATTTTGCTGAAGTTGTCTGAGTTACTTCTTGATAGGGTAAGCTTGATGTGTTTATTATCTTTGTCTCCTTGCCCTCTAGATTTCCACCCTTCTTAATTATATTCTTCTCATCTGGTGGCGTATTCTTTGGTACCAAATCAACTAGCATTAAACTAACATTTGTTTCTTGATTTGCTGGCTCTGAATTAACCTTATCTTATTGCTTTGTTCTATTTTCTTGTTTAGGATCTTCATATTTATCTCCATCTCCATCATGAGTCTTAGTAGAATCACATGAACTTTCTTTCAAATTCTAAAATGATTGATTGTTTGCATCCTCTTCTCTTCCTTCTTCTGCTTCTGCTCTCTCTTCCCATTTTCCTCGTGTATCCTCTTCTTTTGAGCTATGTTCTTTGCTTATTTCCTAAGTATATGCCTTAGTATTTTCCACTTCTTCAGATGCTTCTACTGCTATATTAGAAGTTGACTGCTCCTATCCACTAATTTTTGCAATTTTCTCTCGTTTCTCCTGTGGCAGTATTTTGTCCATTTCCTTTCCATCATCGTTTTCAATTTATGCTAAGGTTGTATATTGGTTGCTTGTTTTTACAGTACTGCATGCACTTCCTACTTGTTGTATCTTATCTGGTTGCTTGTTATGAGTGTTTGCCTCATTCCCTCTGTAGGCATGTTGTTACCCTTTTAGGGTTCCACTTTCCTGGAAATTTTCACCATTTTTCCTCTTGTCAACATTCTAGCATACGACTTTAAAGTATTTTGATATCCAGTATTGATTCTGCACAGCTCTCTTATTCCTCTCTATGTCCTTCACCTTCTGGTTTCTTTGCTTTTGTGGTCCGTTGGTCTGCACTTCACCTCTCTTTTTCCGTCCCTCTACTTCTTGAGATTGCTTTTACTCCTTGGCTGATCTGTCTCTCTTTCCTTCTCCTGTACCTGCTGTTCCTCATTCTCTGCCTGATAATTCTACAGTTATCTTCATTATACCCTTGTAGTCTACATTTTTTGCAATACTTTGGGAGATAATTATATTGAATCTTCACCCTTACATTTTTTATTTCTCCTGTGCTATCATACTCAATATCCATTTTGACAGATCTGACAGAAGATCTACTAAAACTTTGACCCAAGCACAACTAGGTCTAGTTTTATTAATTGTTGTCATGTTCAATTGAAGTGGTTTACCCACTGCTGATGCGAATGTAAAGAGAAACTCCTTAACATAGTATGTATGTAATAAATTAGGAAAAGTCCATGCAATTGTCTTGGATGTTTCCACATCAATCTTAAAATTCGAATAATATATGAGAGGTCTAATTTGATATGAGTAGGTTCCTTATCAGTGATATGATACGCAACCTTTTGGAGTTAAGTTCACAATGTCATCCATTAGAGATAGTCTAATTAGGATATGTCGACTCCTCAAGAATCCAATCTGACTTCATTTGACTCCACATTGATATGGAATTAGTCTTCGTAATTGATTAATATCGGGCCATCTGTAAGAGCACTTACCTATAATTGCATGCTATAAATTTTCCTATATCCATTCATTTCACCTCTGCTTCAGTCCATTGACATATGGCTCTCCATGAAATGTTGATATTGGTTTGATTGGAATAGGTTCTATTGTTTGCACCTTATTACCTCCATTCATTTTGACAGGATTTAAAAGACGAGCATACAATGGTTTATCCGCAACTAGCTGTGATGCTTCTCCTTCATACTGGGTTGTGGGTTGTTGACCAACCACCATCGTGGACCAGCCAACGGCCAGGTTGGCTATGGATCAAGACCAAGATCTGCATTTTCGGGTTTGCATGAAAATAGGAGAGAGAAGAGAGCATTTTTTGGCAGGGTAAGGCATAACTGACATGCATTATATCGGCGGCTCAACAATTTTAATTTGTATTTATAACAATTATTATAGTGACAATTTAGGTTTGTAGGTAAAAATAATTAATAGGTAAGAAAAATATTGCATGGCAGATGTATGTTTAAATTTCATGTATTGAGAATTCTAAAAACAAATTAATTCCCCTCATTAGGATTCCCGACTTCACCACTGGCTCCAGAAGAGCTTTCACAAGAACTTTCACTCTCTGCTTGGAAAAGAACAACTTGACCTCTCTCCAAATTAAAATTTCAAGAATGAATTTGGGTAAATATAGAGAAGTAAAAAAAGAACTTTAATTGAAGATGTTGTAGAAAGAAAAGTTAACTTACTTTCTTGTATTTTGATCATTTTGAAGGCCCTTTTATATCCATTTCATGGCTTCCAGTATAGTACAACTCTTCCAATTATACAAAGCTGTATACCTATCACAATACAATCACCAAAAAAATTCTTATAAAAAAAAGAAGACCATTTCATAAAATGGAAAAGAAAAATGATAAATGTTTACCTTGTCTCTGCACCTCCCACTCACTATTGTAGTAGGGAAGTATCTAGCAAACTTTCTCAGTGTTGCTTTCTCTGATATATGCAAAACAAGTGGGATGGAATAATTAATGGAAATGATGATTTTTCTTCAAAGAGAAGTAGTAAAGTTGATAAATATGAAAACATACATCATCAGACATGAAAGCTTGATCAGGGACTTCAACAATGGGTGAAAGAGTGCCTTCATAGTCTAAAATAATCACAATTTTCTTTGCATTTGAAGCACTTATTATCTGGTCAAACATATCTAGTGATGATGATGTTGCATCTGAAAACGCCCATTTTCTCCTTTCAGTCTTATTTATCTCACAATGGTGCAATCAGTGATGTCATTACACAATTGAGTTGATTTCTCAGATGGTCACTCAACTACGTAATATATATTATATCTCATAAAGTAACATTTTTTTAATTTCAATTTTCTTCAACATACCGTAGTTGAGTGATCATATGAAAAATTATCTTACACAATTAGAGAGAAAATCCAAACTATGAACGTTTGCAATTATTCATATAAATATTTGTACATATATGTGGTGGTCATTATTCTTTATGTATTATGATACTCCAATTGTATAACTCCCTGAAAGTTTTTTCCTTTACTTTATATTATTATTCTTGTTTAGTTTACCATCCAAGAAGTCAAGTCAGGAGGAGTACACTTGTGATGATCAGGAGAGGAGGGCGTTCTAGTGCGTTGTAGATTCTTATCCAAGACTTGTATCATTTGATGATCATTTAATCAAACCGAGACAACTTTGCATCATTGATATCAACAAGTGGGACGCAACTCCCCGACTTCGTGAACGAGTACGATACTGCTACCTTCACCGGTAGTGTCAAATCAATAGCGAATTTAGGATCAGAACTATGAACAACATGATATTTATCGGAGCCGGGACTGATGTTACCAAACTTATGTGGCATGGGGTGCGTGAGTAACTCTCTTAAAGTGAGTGAGATGCAATTTTTTTAACTTTTATTTTTACATTATATATATATATATATATATTTGTTAGAAGAATAAGAAATCGTTATAAAAACATTATAAAAGGAAAAATTAATTTAGGGCGCACGAGATGCACGTGCAATACATACAAAATCTAGTAAGTTAAGAAACGTAGGCTTGATGAAATATTTCATGTATCCTATTAAACAAATATGATGTTATAAAACAAATTTTCAACGAGAGGCGTAATGTTTTTGTTAAGCAACACACGAGATGCACGTGTGATGCACGGAGAAGCTAGTAAATCAAGAAACATAGACTTGATGAAAAATTTCATGCATTCTATATCTAGTGGCAGCTCAAAATTTTTAATTTGTATTTAACAATTATTATAGATTACTCTATTCCCGTCAGTTTGATATGTGTCACGACCCGTTCCGGGGCCCGTGACTGGTGCCTTACCCCGGGCACCCTAGTGATACAACATCAGAGAAAATCAGCGGAAATAAAAACTTAAACATGAACAAGAGATAAGATAAAAAAAACAGGCCAACCAAACGGTTACCTTCCAAAAAAATATATATACAAATCTTTCAAACCGAATAGTTTAATCCTTTTTACAAACCCTGCCCACAACAGTACTACAGACCTCTAAGAGTTTTTATACAACATGACGGGACAGTTCCCGCCATACCCCGAATGTACAAGAACCTACAACTGTGGGAACATACCAAAAGATAAGCCTCCGAGAAACGGAGCTTCCTAACGCCGAATCGTGATCCTATGAGCGAGGATCAACATCGTGTACTTCTACTGCGATTTAACGCAGCCTCGGCGAGGTCGCATAACAGTACCAAGTATATGAAATCAAAATATCAGAAATGAAATCATAGCGATCTATATAAAGGGGAGACATGTATGATAACCAAACTACGATTCACAATAAATAGCGATATGTAAGTCGTGACTCACGCCTCGTAGTCATCACTCAAATATAACTATGGGTCTCACGCCCGCAACATCAATCACGCGTGGAATACCTTCCTCACCGCCAGCTTCATGATATAATAACACCACGAGTACACATGAACACCAAGTCTCAGACTAACAATACTATACAACCAAACCACGAAGTCGACACGGCAAGTACGAAAGACGACTACCAGATACCGCGCCGTGGTCACGAGTCGATCGGCAAGTACGAGGCTAACTACGGTACCAAGCGTGTCACGAGATTCGTCACTACAATCGAACGGCAAGTGCGAGGGCTAACTACTGTGCACCAAGGCCGAATCACCACGCAGACGGCAAGTATGAAAGCCACCACCGATACCGGGCGCCGATCAAGAAAACCTCACGGAGAGCTAGTCCATGGAATAACACTATCAACAGGAAACGAACCCTCATCATGGCCGTGATACCCGTGGACCATCCATCGAGTCAAGATGCCCATGGACTATCATAGTGTAAGCATACCCTGGCCACCCATCGTGTCGGATGTCCAAAATGATCAAGAATAACACGACCGAACCCTCCATTCGAGAGACGTAACATAAGAATACAACACTTTCCACAACAAGGCTATCATACACAAACATAGGAAAGTCACACACAACTCAAGGTACTTTCATTTTATGCCAAAGTCCAGGTTTTAACCCCAAAGTACTACGTATGTTAAACTCTTTTTTTAAAGGATCCATTTCTTTTACAAAGGTCACCCGATACCCGCAGTATAGAGTGACTAACATCTTTTAAGTAAACCAAAACAATTTCCATACTTTCCTTTTAAAACCAAATTAAGGCAATACCATGCCTTCTTTTTAGACCAAAACACTTCTCCTTTTAAAGTCAAGTTACCACTTTAAAACCAATGATAAAACCATTCTTTTGTTTTCATAAAGTCGTTATAACTAACTTCCCATAAAGCTGTTATAACACTTTATGTTTTAAACCAATTTTAAGACAAAACAATGCCTTTCTTTTGAACCAAAAACTCTTTAATTTCCTCAAGTCTCTTTTAGAAATCAAGTTCCTTACTTATTCTCATTTCCGAAATCAGTAAAACATTATTCTTTAAAAACTAAGTACTCATTACTCACAAATGAGGTTTCACACTTCTTAACAACTTTCACATCAATTCAATTAAGTCAAGTCTCTTATCTTTTAAGATTAAGTCTCTTAACTTCTAAAATCAATCACCATTCTTTTATCTTCTTAAGTCGTTATACCTAACTTCCCATAAAGCTAGTATAACTTTTAAGCTTTCAAAAACCAAGTATTACTCTTCTTTCAAAAACGGTTCTTAAATCTTTTGAAATACTTCAAGATTCTTATTATTCAGGCTTAAGTCAAAAGACATTGTCGTAAAACTACGTTCAGTTAACACACGTACGTCTACCGTACTATATATATTCCTTTAAAATATCATGCTCAAGAGTATAGGAAGAATCACATACCTCGCGACGATTATCGACTATTAGCAAAACGCTCCACAGTACTTGTAACCCTGCTAGCCTTTTCCACTCTTCAAGTAGAATACGCTACTCGTAGTACTTCCACCTATATAGGCCACAAACGTCTATTAACTTCTAAACACACGGTTCCATATTCTACAGAAAATTGCAAGATTTTCCCGCAACCGCAGAAATCTCCTCTCTATCGAGGCCGCTACCAAGCCAACCAGTGGGTTAGACGTCTAACCGGACGTGTACAATTTTTACTTCACAAAGAATACTACACAAGTTCATCAGAAATACAGTCATGTAAGTACATTCAATTCTCTTCTTATATACCTTCCTCAGTATATAACTTATACTTAATTCTTATACTTCAACAAAGATGCAAACTCTAATTACAAAAGAAGGTCAAGCGTATTTACCTCGATAAGCCCAAAATTATCCAAGTTTAAATGTCGATCCCGAGCAACGCTTAGCTCCTACTGGCGCCCAACCCGCCTCCAAACAACCCTGAAGTTTCTAAACAACTTCTTAACACTTCAACCAAGCTATGAAGATTTTCCTTAGGGTTTTGGTTTGAGACTAAAAGGACAAAAGGTAGTATTTCCGGGCTCTACGTATAGAGGTAACTTTTGGAATACTACAAGGTATAAGGCTAAGGTATTTTGGTATAGTAACAATACTTGGAGAGTATTTCTACCAAACAGGAGGTATTATACGAGAACCATACCAGGCAAGTGGGTGTACTTCTGGCTTAGCACCACTAGGAAGTGGGTACCTTCTGCCACAAGGCCTAACAGCGGAGGGGAAGGCTAGGACAGAAGCTCACAAAGGGGAAGAAGGATTTCAAGACTTGGAGATTTGGAGTGGATGAATAAGTCTTCAAAAGGGGTATTTATAGGAAACCAACGGCCATGATCAAGCCAAGTGGGGACAAGTGGAGGCCAAGATTTGCCCAAGTGCCCCCTAACCTACTCCTCAAATCACTCCACAAACAATGGCCCATGTTTTAGGCCCCAAATTCATGCCATTCGCCAAGGCAAACCACTTGCCGCCCACTGAGGTGACAAGTGGCACCTCTCGCTTGTCCAAAATATTTCATCTCTCGGAAAAATCCGCAAAAATTATAAAAGACATAGCGAATTTTCCTTCGCAAGTTCTCAGAAACGCTTCATTTAAAAATGATTCTTTACGGGGTTGTGCACAAATTTCGAATCTTGCCTAACTTTAAGGCTCAAAATTTTCTACGCACGCCACACGCATATACTCCGAAATACGGGTATAACATTCTCCTCCTTAGAAACATTCGTCCCGAATGTTCTTCTCAAAACAGATAATGATCGGGCCTCATAACTTAAAACTATTGCCAATGCCACACCGCCACAAAATAACACACGCCAAATATTTAATCCAAGTCCACGAGAATTCACCTCAAGCATAACAAAAGCTCCCACCCAAGGTCTAAAAGATATTCCCTTCACACCTTTACTTCACAACAAAATTATCACTTCTATGCTCTTAACACATGCTCGCTTTTTCCCTTACTCGACGCACCCTCCTCGAACACTTTAACTCTTCTAGTATACGCATCATACTTGATCATTACTTGCATTTCCAAAATCTCTGGAGTCACTACCTCCAAACTTGGTCATCTTACTAACCTCAATCTCCTTTAAGGCCGTTCCCGGCCTTCACGATCCGATTCTGGTCGAACATATCCACGAATTCATATGATGGTCATCTAAACTTGGGCCTAGCACCCTCGTGACCTACCATCCGTGACCACCTAATCGACCCCACCTACATTCGGGCTACGGGTTGACCCGCAATACGCCCTCAACCCGACCCTCCGTCGCGCCAACTCTTGCTCCTCGATACGGAACAATCTTACTAATTCACATCATGAAAGCTACCACTTTCATTTTACACTACTCACGGAATTATCCCACAATACATTATACGCAAACCAAGTATTTCGACAAAGACTAACCGTAAAATCTTTTATTCAAGCCGGCCTTACATCTAAGGTCTCAACGAGTAACATTCTAAGGTTCATATCTTCTCTGTCCCCACACTTATTCTTTCAACTATCCATGTCTCTAAACCACAATACACACAAAGCTATCTGTACATAACACTCAACATAATCATCGTATCACGCATGCAAAACTCTAGAGGGTTAAGGATATACCTGAAAAGATAGGCGGTTCAAAGGACCACTAAAACTGGGAACTTCCACCGCGGCCTCTGCCGTGGCCTGCCGGTGTATGATCATCCTGCCTAGCTATGGAAGGTGAAGAACCCGAATCGATCTCAGTCAGTGCTATCCTACCAGCATACTCGCCTGGACAGCCGCCAAATGGCCCTGTTGGCCGCAAGAATAACAATCTCCCAAATTAGTACGACACTCTCCCTTATGAAGTTTTCCACAACGGCCGCACTGAGACAAGGGCGACCTCATCCGGCGAACACTCTTATTCCCCTGAAAATCTGAAACCTGGGAGCCCTGACCGCCTCAACATCCCGGCGTCCCGGCTGTGAAGGACCACTCAGATCGGGCGAGGTACATAACTAGTCTCGCAGGCGGTCCGGCCGAAAGTTATCAAAGGACCTCGCTGTTTTGGCCCTTCTTCGCGATTCGTCATTCCGCCGACCTCTCCGCTCTCACACCTGCGCGTAAGCTCGCATGGAAATGTCCATGCCCACAAGAGCTACACCAACAAGCCTCGCCAAGTAGTCATCGAGCTCGTGACGTAGCGGTGCACTCGTCCTCCATATCGCTACTAACGCGGGACATACTGAGCCAAAGAGTCAAACTCACATTGTACTCCCGAACCGCACGCCCGCCTCAACACCAAAAATCTGTTTACCCGAGCCTCTCGCCGCGAGGTAATAAATGTGCAAGAAATGCCTCAGAACTCGCTCCATACTACGGAAGTGCATGCTCTCCCGGACAGCTCCCATGAATCAAACCCGATCGCAGATCACGCACCGACGCGAACCCAAGACCACCGACTCGGTCTTCAAGCCTTGATCACTCACGACCAGCAGAATCGTTTGATGAACTCTCGCGGATCATCCTCGTGCCTCGACCGTAGAACTCAGCGGGCTACAACTCGTAAAGTCCAGAGACTCAAACTATCCGATCTCGTGAACCACGGTGCATCGAATCGCCGCCCACTTATCCTCATGTTCGCCACGATCCCGCCAAGAATCGCCATCTCCTTGTAACCATCTCCTCTCGCCGGTGCCGGGACCTGAGGCTCGTGCATCGTTGTCTCATCACCATCGCTGCGCTCTAAACTCGCATTGGCCGGGCGCCGCAAAACTCGCTGCCTAAAGCACTATCTCGTCTCGACCGCTGCCCTCAGAACCCTCTCGTGTTCTACTCGTAGCTCCTCTCTGGCTTGCCCTTCTCGGCTCGTTGACTGCAGAGGCACAACCCGGCGCAAAGAATACGTCGAGGAGTCCAACTTATAACACACTCTAAGACACGATCTCGAGTGAGAAGAATGGAAACCAATCCTAAATATCCCGCAGCCTCTCGATTATAGGTGTGCACAACACACCGATAATTAAGACTCTACTAGATACGGTTCAGAGACACTTTCCGAGGATTAATCGCTCGATACCACTTTTGTCGACTGCCTGCCCGTGATCGTGCCTTACCCCGGCACCCTAGTGATACAACATCGAGAAAATCAGCGAAATAAAACTTAAACATGAACAAGAGATAAGATAAAAACAAAGCAACCAAACGATTACCTTCCAAAAATATATATACAAATCTTTCAAACCAACAGCTTTAATCCTTTTTACAAACCTCCCCACAACAAGATTACAAACCTCTAAGAGTTTTATACAACATGACGGACAGGGCCGCCATACCCTCGAATGTACAAGAACCTACAACTCGTGGAACATACTAAAAGATAAGCCTCCGAGAAACGGAGCTTCCAACGCCGAATCGTGATCCTATGGCGATGATCAACATCGTGTACTTCACTGCGGCAGATAAACGCAGCCTCAAGGAGGTCAAGACAACAGTACCAAGTATATGAAATCAAAATATCAGAAATGAAATCATAGCATCTATATAAAGCAGAGACATGTATGATAACCAAACTACAATTCACAATAAATAAGCAGTCATGTAAGTCAGGGACTCACGCCCTCAGAGTCATCACTCAAATATAACTATGGGTCTCACGTCCGCAACATCAATCATGCCCGTGGTATACCTTCCTCACTGCCGGCAGTCTATGATATAATAACACCACGGAGTACACATGAACACCAAGTCCAGACTAACAATACTATACAACCAAACCACGGTCGACACGGCAAGTACGAAGCCGACTACCAGATACCGCGCCGTGTCACGTAATCGACCGGCAAGTACGAGGGCTAACTACCGTGTACTGCGTCGTGTCACGAGACTTCGCCACTACACCGAACGGGGCAAGTGCGAGGGCTAACTACTGTACTAAGGCCGAATCACCACGAGACGGCAAGCACGAAAGCCACCACCGATACCGCGCCGATCAAGAAAAACCTCATGGAGAGCTAGTCCATGGAATAACACTATCAACAGGAAACGAACCTCATCATGGCGCGATACCCGGACCATCCATCGAGTCAAGATGCCACGGACTATCATAGTGAAAGCATACCCGTGGGCCACCCATCGTGTCAGTATGTCCAAAATGATCAAGAATAACACGACCGACCCTCCATTCGAGAGACGCGGTAACATAAGAATACAACACTTTGCACAACAAGGCTATCATACACAAACATAGGAAAGTCACACACAACTCAAGGTACTTTCATTTTATGCCAAAGTCCAGGTTTTAACCCCAAAGTACTACGTATGTTAAACTCTTTTTTAAAGGATCCATTTCTTTTACAAAGGTCACCCGATACCCGCAGTATAGAGTGACTAACATCTTTTAAGTAAACCAAAACAATTTCCATACTTTCCTTTTAAAACCAAATTAAGGCAATACCATGCCTTCTTTTTAGACCAAAACACTTCTCCTTTTAAAGTCAAGTTACCACTTTAAAACCAATGATAAAACCATTCTTTTGTTTTCATAAAGTCGTTATAACTAACTTCCCATAAAGCTGTTATAACACTTTATGTTTTAAACCAATTTTAAGACAAAACAATGCCTTTCTTTTGAACCAAAAACTCTTTAATTTCCTCAAGTCTCTTTTAGAAATCAAGTTCCTTACTTATTCTCATTTCCGAAATCAGTAAAACATTATTCTTTAAAAACTAAGTACTCATTACTCACGAATGAGGTTTCACACTTCTTAACAACTTTCACATCAATTCAATTAAGTCAAGTCTCTTATCTTTTAAGATTAAGTCTCTTAACTTCTAAAATCAATCACCATTCTTTTATCTTCTTAAGTCGTTATAAATAAATTCCCATAAAGCTAGTATAACTTTTAAGCTTTCAAAAACCAAGTATTACTCTTCTTTCAAAAACGGTTCTTAAATCTTTTGAAATACTTCAAGATTCTTATTATTCAGGCTTAAGTCAAAAGACATTGCCGTAAAACTACGTTCAGTTAACACACGTACGTCTACCGTACTATATATATTCCTTTAAAATATCATGCTCAAGAGTATAGGAAGAATCACATACCTCGCGACGATTATCGACTATTAGCAAAACGCTCCACAGTACTTGTAACCCTGCTAGCCTTTTCCACTCTTCAAGTAGAATATGCTACTCGTAGTACTTCCACCTATATAGGCCACAAACGTCTAGTAACTTCTAAACACACTGCCCATATTCTACAAAAATTCGGCAAGAAGACTCTCCCGCAAATCACAGAAATCTCCTCCTCTCTCGAGGCCGACTACCAAGCCAACCAGGGGGGTTTATACGCCTAATCGACGTGTACAATTTTACTTCACAAAGAATACTACACAAGTCATCAGAATACAAATTCTATGTAAGTACAGTTCAATTCTCTTCTTATATACCTTCCTTGTATATAACTTATACTTAATTCTTATACTTCAACAGTATGCAAACTCTAATTACAAAAGAAGGTCAAGCGTATTTACCTCGATAAGCCCAAAATTATCCAAGTTTAAATGTCGATCATGAGCAACGTTTAGCTCCTACTCTGGGCGCTCCAACCCGCTCCAAACAACCCTTAGAAGTTTCTAAACAACTTCTCTTAACACTTCAACCAAGCTATGAAGATTTTCCTTAGGGTTTTGGTTTGAGACTAAAAGGACAAAAGGTAGTATTTCCTGCTCTACGATAGAGGTAACTTTTGGAATACTACAAGGTATAAGGCTAAGGTATTTTGGTATAGTAACAATACTGAGAGTATTTCTACCAAAAAGGAGGTATTATACGAGAACCATACAAGGCAAGGGGGTGTACTGGCTTAGCACCACTAGGAAGGGGGGGTCCCCGCTCGTCCACAAGGCCTAACAACGGGGGAGGGGGAAGGCTAGGACGAGAAGCTCACAAAGGGGAAGAGGATTTCAAGACTTGAGATTTGTGGAGTGGATGAATAAGTCTTCAAGGGGTATTTATAGGAAACCAATGGCCATGATCAAGCCTGGGGCAAGTGGAGGCCAAGATTTGCCCAAGTGCCCCTAACCTATTCCTCAAATCACTCCACAAACAATGGCCCATGTTTTAGGCCCCAAATTCACGCCATTCGCCCAAGGCAAACCGCTCGTCGCCCACTTGAGGTGACAAGTGTCACCCTCTCGTTGGTCCAAAATATTTCATCTCTCGGAAAAATCCGCAAAATTATAAAAGACATAGCCGGAATTTTCCTTCGCAAGTTCTCAGAAACGCTTCATTAAAAAACGATTCTTTACGGGGGTTGTGCACAAATTTCGAATCTTGCCTAACTTTAAGGCTCAAACTTTTCTACGTACGCCCACACGTACATACTCTGAAAATACGGGGTATAACAATATGTTACGAAGATAAATCCGACTTGTGGTTTGAAAGTTATGGATGTTTAAAGTTTCGCCTGCTTTACCAAATCCAAAGCGACACCGCATATAAAACGTGAAAACTGCATACAAATCCGTAAGGAATATGAAAATATGGAATGAATTAAAGTTGTATATTACTCGTCTCGCAGTTTGATATCTTACGAAGATAAATATGACTTGTGGTTTGAAGGATATGACTGTTCAAAGTTATACCTTGTTTTACAAAAATTCTGGAAAGTGGAAAGAAAGAAATGTTATTTGAAATTCCTGAAGTTATGCTAATATTTTTATATGTGCAGGGGTTTAGTCATACAATTAAAATGGTAAAAATATTGTTAATATAAGTATAGCAAGGTGGGTGTCCTTAGATTCGTATTATAATGTAGTTCACATATTTTCTAGATTTTAATCGTTCAGAGGCTCTATGCAAGGGGAAGACATTAGTTTGATTGTTCATGGCATCCGCTCGGCATTGAGGTAGGTTATGGTTTACTTTAGTTAGACTTTGATTAGAGAATCGTATGTAGTCGTAGGAAGTGACGGGGATAGCATGATAGGCCTTCGGGCAGGAAGTTGAGATGAATCACTATTACGTTTGTTCCGTCAGCTGTTATGTGGGCTTGTCGCCATATGTGTTATTTTCTGTGATTACCACCTGATTTGACTTGTACTTGTTGATTGTATATTGGTGACACGTGTTGATACTTGATTTCATGTTTGACATACTTCCATATTATTTTGTGATGACGCGAGGTGAGAGATCGGGAGTAATTGCCTCCGAGGTTTCACGGAGAATGGAGCGATCGCCTCCGAGGTTTCTCGCCAGAGCGGTTGATTGCCTCCGAGGTTTCGGCGAGAGCGGAGTGATTGCCTCCGAGGTTTCGCCGGAGAGCGGAGTGATTGCCTCCGTTTCACGAGAGCGGGAGTGATAGACTCGGTTTCCACGAGTACGGAGTGATTGCCTCGAGGTTTCGCTTGAGAGCGAGTATTGCCTCCGAGGTTTCTGCCAGAGAGCGGAAGTGATTGCCTCCGAGGTTTCTGGCGGAGAGCGGGAGTGATTGCCTCCGAGGTTTCTGCCGGAGAGCGGGAGTGATTGCCTCCGAAGTTTCTGCCGGAGAGCGGGAGTGATAGACTCCGAAGTTTCTGCCGGAGTACGGGAGTGAGAGAGGTGACATTGCATTGCATTTCATTTATCCACTCATATTTTGACTGATCATTTGGTGAATTATATCTGTCTTCGTTGATTTCATGATTTCTTTACGCTTTACTTGCATATAATACGTGATCATGCCTGATTGCTCTATGTGCTACTTGTTGGTTTCAACTTCTTCATGCGTTATCTAATCACCGCTACCTATGATGCTTATCGGTACTAGTTGTATCGATACTACTCTTGCCGCACTTTTGTCGAGCGCAGAGTACGATCCGTGTTCCGCTTCACGCCCGTGGTCGATTCGCTGGCGTGGACATCTTCTAGTCATTCAGGGTGAGCTAGGTCGTCCGTGGCCCCTGATGGGCTTCTTAGTTAATTCCATTTTTCTTTGGTTATTGACAGACAATATGTAGCCTTCAGGCATTCTTTCAGACTTCTATTTTTCAGACTTGTTAATGCTCTTGTACCCTTTTGACCAGATTTTGGGAAATTAAGTGTTTAAGACTTATAATTTCTTTTCCTTGTTTATTTTTCCGTTGATTTACCTTGTTAATGAGAACGTGGTTCACCTACTCGGGGAAATAGGGTAGGTGCCATCACGAATCGTGATTTGGGTCGTGACAAAGTTGGTATCAGAGATTTAGGTTAATTGGTCTAATGAGTATAAGAACAATGTCTAGTAGAGTCTTGCGGATTGATACGTAGACGTCCGTACCCATCCTCGAGAGGCTATGGGACATTAGGAAACACTTCACTTCTTTACTCCTTTCGTGCTAGTTCAATCCGATTGGTATCTGGTTCATTCCTTTCGTGCGAGATTGTTTAGATTGGTATCTTACACTCATTTCTATGTTCTCACGACGCGAGATGCAATCGATCAAGCATCGGAGGCTGGCGTCGCACTCGCACCCGCGACTCGCGATCCATACTCGCGTTCGAGCAAATTGCTCATGGGCGAGGCAGGGGACGTGGCAGGGGCAGAGGCCGTGCAACTATTCCGGATAGGAACCCAGCACCAACACCCGCTCAGGACCCTGACAGAGAGTTGACTCCGGAGCTTGGCGACATTCCGGAAGAGGAGATTGGAGATGCTGAGGCACAGTCTGGGGTCGCTGCTACTCCTGATTTTCGTGGATGCCGTGGTTTAGGTGTCAGTACTTCGGCGCTTGGCTCAGCGCATGCTTCTAATTGCTTTGGATGGCTCGCAGACTAGAGTGGGAGGTCATCCTCCCGATGCTGCGATTGCTCTAGGATTTCGGACATCGAGGGTACTATCGGCGGCAGCAGTGGCTCCCCCGTATTGATGATACTCCAGCGCATGATTTTGTTCTAAGGCCTATGGATGGGCCAATGTTGACCAATGAGGAGCGAAAATTGTTCGAAGGGTTTACCAAAATATCTCCTCCTCGGTTCTATGGTACTCCCGGGGAGGATGCGTATGATTTTATTGTTAGCTGCCATGAGATGCTTCATAAGTTGGGTATAGTGGAGTCTCACGGGGTCGATTATGTTTCCTTCCAGTTAGTTGGAGATGCCAAGCAGTGGTGGAGATCATACATGGAGTGTCGACTACTGATCGCTACCTTTGACTCGACCCGCTTCTACTGTGTTTCGAGAAATATGTCCTCAGACTGAGAGACAACATGAAGGATGAATTTTCGACATCGGAGAAGCGGTAGGTCGGCCATGGAGTATAAGACCAGATTTCGCGTTGTCCCGTTATGCGACGACATTACTTCCCACAGGCCGAGAGAGGCGAGAGATTTGCGGGCGGTCGACCTTCCGCTCGGCGACCTTGTAGTTGGAGGCTTCGGGCCTAATTCCACAAGAGAGCATGCCGAGGTTGAGTCGAGATGGCCTGCACACAAAGTGGCGACAAGACAAGACTCAGATTTGATAGTTTCGGAGGTTCTATTAGAGGTAGGGGACACCATGACAAGGTTCGTCATCATCCCTACGGCCGCCCCATCCAGTCATCACTACAGGTGATTCTTCAGGTTATAGCGAGCCCGGTTCTTAGCAGACTTCCCGAGGGTCTTACTCTCGTCCTTCAGACTGTGGAGGATATTCGGGTTCTTCTATGACCATTCAGCAGCCTATGGCTAAGGGAGCATGTTATATGTGTGGTGAGACATGGCATTACATGAGAGAGTGTTCTAGATCTAGGCAGGGTTCTGGAGTTCAGACATCTAGGCCTCCAAAGATCGCCACCAGAGGAGGAGGATCTCAGCAATGTGGTGGTCATGAGGCACACACCGAGCGGACGTGCCCATTTCTATGCTTTTTCCGCACTGAGGCCGAGGCCTCTGACACGGATATCACAGGTATTATTTCGGGTTGTCACTGATCAGCTTCTGTCCTATTTGATCCAGGTTCTACTTTCTCTTATGTTTCCACCTATTTCTCTACGGGTTTGGATATGCTTTGTGATATGCTTGATGTACCTATTCGTGTCTCTACTCCCGCTTCTGAGATTCGTGATAGTAGATCGAGTCTATAGGTCTTGTGTGGTCACGCTTATGGATATGATACTTGGGAGACCGAGGCGTATACGGAGTAGATATCCTCGCTGTTCAACCGTTTAGGTACATCTTTCCTCCACTCACCTTGTCGCTCGAGGACGAGCGATTGTTTGATTGGTATCTAATGTAACGACCCATTTGGTCGTTTATCACTTTAAGACTACGAAAAGGATGTGGGACTATAGGGTATCAAGTTATAGGAGTTTGATATACAATTGGTTCATAAATTTAATTAATTAGATGATTTGATTTTAATATATGAAAGGGGGAATAAAATTAATGAGCGAAATGGGCAAGCCCACTACCCTTGGGTAGGGCACATTTTACAAAGGGAAAAAAGGGAGGGGAACGCATAGAGCAACAAAAGAAAGAGAGGAGAATGAGAAAATAAAAAGAAAGGAAGAGGGGAGATCGAGGAAACATCAGTAAAGGAGAAAAACTAGCATCAACCAAAAAGAAAGAAAATAAAGAAGAGGAAGAAAACCCTAGTAACTACAAGACAAGGAGAAAACACTCAATTAAATTCAGGTTAGATTCTATGTTATATGGTTGAGTTAATCTATTCATGATCCTTATAATGATGTTCTGTAGAATGAAATCAAAATTTTAAAGGAGTCATTACACGGAAATTCCACAATCCACTTGAACAAGAGAAACTTGAGGGATTATCATGACATAATGATTACACAGCATATAAAACGTGAAAACTGTACAAATCCGTAAGGAATATGAAAATATTGGCTGAACGAAAGTTATAGATTACTCTGTTCCCGTCAGTTTGATATGTTACGAAGAAAAACACGACTTGTGGTTTGAAAGTTATGACTATGTAAAGTTTCTGCCTCATTTTACCGAAACCCAGACGACACCGCATATAAAACGTGAAAACTGTACAAATACATAATGAATATGAAAATATGGAATGAATGAAAGTTGTAGATTACTCTGTTACCGTCAGTTTGATATCTTACGAAGATAAATCCGACTTGTGGTTTGAAGGATATGACTGTTCAAAGTTCTGCTTTGTTTTACAAAAATTCTGGAAAGTTGAAAGAAAGAAATGTTATTTGAAATTCCTGAAGTTTTGCTAATATTTTTATATGTGTAGGGGTTTAGTCATACAATTGAACTGGTAAAAATATTGTTAATATAAATATAGCAAGGTGGGTGTCCTTAGATTCGCATTATAATGTAGTTCGCATATTTGCAAGATTTTAATCGTTCAGAGACTCTATGCAAGGGGAAGGCATTGAGTTGATTGTTCGTGACATTCGCTCGACATTGATGTAGGTTATGATTTACTTTAGTTAGACTCTGATTAAAAAATCGTATGTAGTCGTAGGAAGTGACGAGGATATCATGATAGGCCTTCGGGCAGGAAGTGGAGATGAATCACTATTACGTTGGTTACGTCAGCTGTTATGTGGGCTTGTCGCCATATGTGTTATTTTTTCTGTGATTACCACCTGATTTGACTTGTACTTGTTGATTGTATATTGGTGACATGTGTTGAGACTTGATTTCATGTTTGACATACTTTTCATATTATTTTGTGATGATGGTGAGGTGAGAGATTGGGAGTGATTGCCTCCGAGGTTTCTGCCGGAGAGCGGGAGTGAGTGCCTCCGAGGTTTCTGTCGGAGAGCGGGAGTGATTGCCTCCGACGTTTTTGTCGGAGAGCGGGAGTGATTGCCTCCGACGTTTCTGGCGGAGAGCGGGAGTGATTGCCTCCGAGGTTTCTGCCAGAGAGCGAGAGTGATTTCTTCCGAGGGTTTCTGTCGGAGAGCGGGAGTGATTGCCTCCGAGGTTTCTGCCGGAGAGCGGGAGTGATAGCCTCCGAGGTTTTTGCCGGAGAGCGAGAGTGATTGCCTCCGAGGTTTCTACCGGAGAGCGGGAGTGATTGCCTCCGAGGTTTCTGGCGGAGAGCGGGAGTGATTGCCTCCGAGGTTTCTGCCAGAGAGCGGGAGTGATTGCCTCCGAGGTTTCTGCCGGAGAGTGGGAGTGATAGTCTCCGTGGTTTCTGCCGGAGAGCGGGAGTTAGAGAGGTGATATTGCATTCATCCAGTCATATTTTGACTGATCATTTGGTGAATTATATCTGTCTTGGTTGATTTCATGATTTCTTTACGCTTTACTTGCATATGATACGCGACATGCTCGTCACGCCCAACCCCGATCGCGGATCGTGCCCTACCCGCACCCTTCTACCTTAACAACTAAGTAATCGCGAATTTAAATAACACCTTTTTTTTTTTTTTTAAAACCAACATACGCATAAGCGGCAAAGCCGACAAGGCGTCGCCATATAATATACATGAAAAGACACTACACCGCATACGCAGTCCAATCCCACATATGAATACGCACTTAAGAGTTATAATCAACTATGACGACACAAGGCCCCGCCATACCATAACCGCATAAAAGATCAGATCATGAACTATACCAAAAAGATAAACTCCCGAATGCGGGAGCTATCCAAAACTCGAAAGGTGGTCCTACACTGCCGATCACCAAACAACAGACCTAAACTCATGCAGATGAACGCAGCCTCGGGCGAGGTCAAGACGTAAGAATGTACCAAGTATGTGAAATAAGAATTATCAGAATGAAATCATAATACTTAAGCAAAATAGAGACATGTATGATAGCCAACCTACAAGACACAACACATAAGCCATATAACAAGTCGTGGATGATGCCTCAAGTCATTTCTAAAATATAACCACGGGTCTCACGCCCACAATATCAATCATGCCCGTGGAATCCTTCCTCACCGCCGTACCCATGATATAGTATAACGCCAATAGGCATACTGAACACCAAGTCCCACCTGTGTCCTAAAATCAGACGCCAAGTAGAAGACGAGCGGTGGTAAAGGTGGTATAATGTCTGGGGTTTACCTCATTTATACTCTTACCCTATCTCTCGCAACCATCAAACAAAACAAGCAGTGGTATAATGTCTGGGGTTTACCCTCATTTATACTCTTACTCGAGTATGGTATAGCATCTGGGGTTTACCCTCACTTATACTCTTACCCTATCTCGACCGACCATCAAACAAAACAAGCAAGTGGTATAATGTCTGGGGTTTACCCTCATTTATACTCTTACTCGAGTATGGTATAGGCCTGGGGTTTACCTCACTTATACTCTTACCCTATCTCGACCACACAAACAACACATAAGCACTACCAAGTCTTTTATAAAAATCCGAATTTTACCCAAGTACTACAAATAATCTAAGATACCCGTGGAATCCCACATCACCGCTCAGACGCCCAAGTAACTTACAACAAGACAACCGCCTCCAACCGAGAGTCGCAAGAACGCAATAAAACATAATACTTGCACTCAAAGGCTATCACCAAAGACACATAGGCAATTCTCAATTAATCAAGCCAAAGTACTTATCAAGGCATACATGGAATAATTCTCAATTAACAAGCCAAAGTACTTATCAAGGCACAAATAGAATAATTCTCATTTAACAAGCCAAAGTACTTATCAAGGCACCAATAGAATAATTCTCATTTAACAAGCCAAAGTACGTATCAAGGCACAAATAGAATAATTCTCATTTAACAAGCCAAAGTACTTATCAAGGCACCAATAGAATAATTCTCATTTAACAAGCCAAAGTACTTATCAAGGCACAAATAGAATAATTCTCATTTAACAAGCCAAAGTACTACGTACATACATTCTTTTCAAAAGACTCCTTTTTATGTAAAATTCCAAGATACTAACACCCGTAGTATCAAGGTGTGTCTATTTTTCAAAGTAAGTTACTACACTTTTAGAAAACTCATTTCAAAGCTTGAAATCAAGTAACTTCAAATTTTCATAATCTAGGCAACTTATGCCCAATAATCAAAATAGACAACTTTCTTAACCTTCCATAAAGTCGTTATAACCAACTTTCCATAAAGCCGTTATAACCCTTTATGGTTTTAGACAATTTCATTCTTTTTATAACCAAGAGACTTATACTTTTAAAACCAAGTATCACATACTTACAAATCAAGTTCTTAACTTTCAAAATACTTTGAGTCTCTTAATATTTAGAAAACAAGTTTCTTCTACTTTTAAACCTCAAGTAACTTACACCGTTAAAACAAGTTACTTCTCTTAAATCATGTCATTTCTCCTCTTTTAAAACAATTAAGTAAATCACTCTTCGACTTCCCTAAAGTCATTATAATGACCTTTAGGTTTTGGAACTAAGGCACTAGCCAAAAGATTTGGAAACCACTTCCTTTCAAGACTCCATGATGTAACGACTGCCCGGCCTGCATCGTGCCTTACCCCGGGCACCCTAGTGATACAAACATCGAGAAAATCAGCGAACACAAAACAAGAGTCATTTAACAAGAGATAAATGAATAAACAGCAACCAAAACAGCTTGCCTTTCAAGATATACATAAAACTCCGAACAGCTTTAATCCTTTTACAACCCCGCCTACAACAAGATTTCATGCACTTAAGATATACACGACTATGACGGACAGGCCCCGCCATACCCCGAATGTACAAGAACCTACAACTCGTGGAACACCTACTAAAAGATAAGCCTCCTGAGAAACGGAGCTTCAAATGCTACTGAATCGTGATCCTATGAGCGAGGAACCACGATCGATGTACTTCTACCGCGCAGATTTAACGCACTTCGGGCGAGGTCAAGACAACAGTACCAAGTATGTGAAATCAGCATAATATCAGAAATGAAATCATACTAGTCTATATAAAGCAGTGAGACATGATGATAACCAAACTACGCTCACAACATAAAATACTATCACTCCAATATAACTATGGGTCTCACGCCCACAACATCAATCAGTTCAGACATGGCCGCATGCCTCTGAATATCAGACGGCAGACATGTCCATGATGCAACAATAATACCAATGTCCCATGGCCACATGCCCTGACTCGTGATCGGTGTAGACATGTCCATGTGACCTCAACAACAAGACAAAGAATCCAAATGGAAGCATACCCGCGCGCTTACGATCGTGGTCGTGATGTCCAAAGGGAAAAATAAGACAACATTCCAAATGGACGATACCCGCGGCGCTACGATCGTGTCAGATGTCCAAAGGGAAAAATAAGACAACATTCCAAATGGACGATACCCGCAGCGCCACGATCGTGTCGCGATGTCCAAAGGGAAATCACAAGGCGCGATAATCAAATGGAAACATACCCGCGCGCTACGATCGTGTCAAGATATCCAAAGCGACAACTACAAGACCTTAACCAAATGGAAGCATACCCGCAGCGCCACGATCGTGTCGCGATGTCCAAAGCGATTAACAACAATAATACTATCAACAGAACGCACTGCGGAATTTCTCCGCCATCACGCAAGACGCCCAAGTAAGTTCTCAACTACCAACCGACTTATCGAGACGCCAGAATACGTAAAACACAACGATTGTACAATAAAGGCTATCATCACAAGATAGGCAAGTTTCACAACAACAAGCATAGCAAGTTTCACACAACTCAAAGTACTTTCATTTTACGCCAAAGTCCGGTTTTTAACCCCAAAGTACTACATACGCTAAGTTCTTTTTAAAAGAGATCCATTACTTTTATAAAAGTCACCCGACAATTCGTAGTATTAGAATGACCAACCCACCTTCCTTTTCAAAATCAAGTAACAACATTCTTTCCTAAGTTCCAGCTTTGCCTAGTTTCAATTACTCAAGCTTCTCATTTTCAAATGGTTTCATAGTTCCTCAAACTTAATCACTGATTCCTTTTAGAACAATCGAGTAACATATGTCATATACGTGAGTAGTTTATTCTTGTTTATAACGATCTTATTACAAAGAAACATGATCTAGAAAATGTAATATCATTTTGTCTCATCTTAGCTTCTATGCATTTGAGGTTTCTACCGTTTTAATACAACACATCATTATTCAATACATTTTCCTTTATTAACGCCGCAGTTGGTCCTGTCGATACACATTCGATTCCCAAATCAAGAAACATTATCCCTTTAAAACCAAGTACTCATTACTCACGAACGAGGTTTCACACAAACATCCACATTAAAACAAATAAGTTAAGTCTCTTATCTTATAAGATCAAGTCTCTTAACTTCTAACATCAAGAAACCATTTTCACTTACATAAGGTCGTTATAACTAACTTCCCATAAAGCTATTATAACACCCTATGTTTTAAACCAACCAAATCACTTAGCACACGTGACGCTCACCGCATTACATAGTTCACAACAATCATGCTAAAAAGATAGAAGAGGTTCACATACCTCGCGACGATTTATCGACAATAAGCAAAATGCTCCAAGTACTACAACCTTGCTAGTCTTTCCACTCTCGAGTAGTAATACGCTACTCTTAGTACTTTCACCTATAAAGGTCAAAACGCCTATTAACCCCAAAACACAAGTTTCTATCTTTCTATAGAAAATTAAGAAGACTTCCCGCAACAACAGAAATCTCCTCCTCTATCGAGGCCTGGCTACCAAGCCAACCAGTGGGGGTTTACACGCCTACCCTGGACGTGTACAATTCTACACAAGTCTATCGCAATACCCTATGTAAATACAAATACTTCTTTATTCTTCAGCTTAAGTCAAAAGACATTGCCGAATACTAAGTAGTTCCATATATAGTATACTTCAACTATATATTCAACCAAACATGTAATTTCCAATTACAATAGAGGACAAGATAATTACCTCGATAAGCCCAAAATTATCCAAGTTATAATGTCGATCCCGAGCAAGGTTTAGCTCCACCGCGCGCCCAAACCACTCCAAACAACCCTTAGAAGTTCTAACTAACTTCTACTCAAAATACTTCAACCAACTATGAAGATTTCCTAGGGTTTCGGTTTGAGACTAAAAAGGACAAAAGGTAGTATTTCCTGACTCTACGAAAGAGGTATCTTTGAATACTACAAGGTACAAGTGCTAAGGTATTTTGGGCATTATAACAATACTAGTGAGTATTTCTATACCACAACAAGGGTATTATACGAAAACAACTAGTAAGTGGTACCACTGCCAAGCCTCACTCAAAGGGGCCTTCTACCAAAGCTCCACATGGGGAGGGCTTTGACGATTTCAACTCACAAAGGGGGAGAGATTTCAAGACTTGAAAATGATTTTGACGAAGAAAGTTCATCAACTAAGTGGTATTTATAAGAAACCCAAAGGCCAACCAACGGCCAAGATCTAGCCAAGTGCAAGGCAAGTGTAAGGCCAAGATCAAGCCAAGTGCACCCTAGCCCCTACTCCTTAAAACCCTCACAAATATCTACACAAATATCTAGCACCACAAGCCCTCACCTCAAGTCACGCCCACTTGTCTTCATCGCAGTGGTGACACACGCCACCTCCCGCTGGTCCGTATCGTTTCGCCTCTCTAAAAATCCGCAAAAATACAAAACGACATAGCCTAATTTTCCTTCGCAAGTTACGAAAACGCTTCGCCGAAAAACGACTCTAACCGGCCATGCACAAAGGTCATTTCGCTAAGCCACTAGCGGGGTGACACGTGTCACCTCCTATTGGCCCTCAAAAACGCCTTTCAAAAAAATCCACAATGGCCAAAATCTCAAAACAAAGTGGGTTCTACAAAATCAGAATTTCTCCCGTGGCCCCACGTGACCATTTCCAAAATAAAATTCCATAATTTCTAATATTCCAGAAGTCCGAATACCAAATCCGGGAATCCAATTCCCCATTAACGAACCTTTTTCCTTCACAAAACCTAAACTTTTCCGTGGAAAATCACCCTTTCTTCCTTTCCAATCTTTCTCGCCAGATTCTCGCACGCACGCCCTCGCATACATACTCCGGAAATACGGTATAATCATTCTCCTCCTTAGAAACATTCGTCCCAATGTTCCTTCACAAGACTGACATCACGTAAGCTCTTCTAACAAATTGCCAACGCCATACCGTCACTAAATAACACACGTTATCTTCCTTCCTTACTCGCCGTGCCCTTCTCTAACACTTGAACTCTTCTAGTATACGCATCACACTTCACCATCGCCGGCTTCCCAAAACCTCGAGTCACCACCTCCAAACTTGGTCATCTTACTAGCCAACATCCCCTAAGGCCATTACCGCCTTCACGAACGATTCTGGTCGAACACATCCACAAACTCATACGATGGTCGCTCAAACTCGCCTAGCACCCTCGTGACTCTACCACCAAGTGACCACCCGAATCGACCCCACCTAAAACCGGTTACTGTTGACCCGCAAATGGTCCTAAACCCACCTTCAACCGTACAAACTCTTGCTCCCGATTCTAACAATCTTATTAATTCACATCACGAAAGCTACCACTTCCATCTCACACTACCCACTGACTTATCACACAAATAAATCCCACGCATACTACTACTCGATAAGTGGTCAAAAATAAATCTTTAACTCAAGACGACCTTACCTCTAAGGTCTCACCGTGACATAGTCTAAGGTTCACACTTACCATGCCCCCATACGATCCTCCCAACTAACCATACATTCTAACTCACACATATCACAATGCTATCCGCATAGCACACAATAATGAGATCATCATAACAAGCATACCAAAACTCTGAGGGTTATGGATATACCCAAGCTACCGCCCACTCTAATCATAGGCTCACTCGCAGGCGCATAGTCAGAGGCGTGATGAACCACCACGCATCCTCGGCGTCGAAGTCAGAACATCCGCGCTTCCCTTGGCCTGACAGCCGCAAATGGCCCCGCTGGCCGCATGCAAAACAAACTCCCAATCTAGCACGACACTCTCCAAAATGGAGTCTACCACAATGGTCACAACGAGGCAGGGTGGCTTCACCGTTAACACCCCGCTCACCCAAAATCAACCTCGAGCCCCGACCGCTTCCCAAGACGCGGAGGACCACTGCATCGTGGGTATATAACTAGCTCGCCGAGGCGGTCCGCTCGAAAGCCACCAAAGCGACCCTCGCCCCGGCCCTCTTCTCGCTGATCCAGTCATTCCGTCGACCCTCCGTGCCTCACATCCTAGCGCATGAGCTCAGACGCGGCAATGTCCATGCCCTACAAGAGAAACACCCGCACAAGACTCACCATATAATCATCTAGCCCGCGACGAGCGATGCACTCCTATCCTCCATATCCGCAACTAGCGCAGTGGACATATCGAGCCAAAGAATCGAACTCGACATTGTACTTCGATGGCGCCTCTTCGCCTCAAGAATAAAAATCGTTTACCGCGCTCTCTCATCTGGAGGCAAGAAGTGCGCGAGAAAGCCCCAAAACTCATCCCATACCGGAGGTGCATGCTCTCCCGAAAGCTCCCATGAATCAAACCAATCGATCGCAGATCACGCACCGACGCAACCAAAGGTCACAGACTGCTTCAAGCTCGATCACCCGCATGATCCGGTAGAATCGCCGGATGAACTCATCGCGATCATCCTCGTGCCTCACCCATAAAACTCAAGTGCTACAACTCGTAAAGTCCCGTAGCCTCAAACTATTCGCCGGGGCGAACCATCAGCATCGAACCGAATCGCCGTGATTCACTGCTCATATTCGCTACAACTCGCCAATAATCGCCATCTCTCAGGACCATCTCCCGCCTGCATCGGGATCGAGGCTCGTGTATCAGAGTCTCATCGCCCACCGCGCTCTAAACTCGGCCGGGCGGCGCTGCGAAACCCGCCGTCAAGCACAACTCGTATTGTCTGGGCTCGCGCTCGCACTCTCAGATCTCACTAGCAGCCTCTCGCTTTGCCCTTCGGGCTCTGCGCTTGCGCGAGGGCATACCGTAAAAACGAGATACGCTGCAGGGTACAACTTACAACAAATTTCTAAGGCACGATCTCTAATGAGAAGAATGGAAACTAATCCTAAATGTCCTATAGCCTCGACATAGACGTGGTGCACAACACATCGATAATCAAGACTCTACTAGACACGGTTCAGAGACACTTTCCGAGGATTAATCGCTCGATACCACTTTTGTAACGACTGCCCGGCTCGCATCGTGCCTTACCCGGGCACCCTAGTGATACAAACATCGAGAAAATCACGAATACAAAACAAGAGTCATTTAACAAGAGATAAATGAATAAACAAAGCAACCAAAACAGCTTGCCTTCAGATATACATAAACTCCGAATAGCTTTAATCTTTTACAACCCCGCCACAACAAGATTACATGCACTTAAGATATACAACGACTATGACGACAGTGGCTCCGCCATACCTCAATGTACAAGAACCTACAACTCGTGGAACACCTACTAAAAGATAAGCTCCGAGAAACGGAGTTTCAAATGCGCTGAATCGTGATCCTATGAGCGAGGAACCACGATCGACAGACTTCTACTCGCAGATTTAACGCACTTCAAGGAGGTCAAGATAACAGTACTAAGTATGTGAAACTGCATAACATCAGAATGAAATCATACTAGTCTATATAAAGCAGAGACATGATGATAACCAAACTACAGCTCACAACATAAAACACCATCACTCCAATATAACCATGGGTCTCACGCCCACAACATCAATCGTGTTCAGACATGGCCGCATGCTCCTAACATCAGACGGTAGACATGTCCATGATGCAACACATACTAATGTCCCATGGCCACATGCCCCGAATTTCCAGATCGGTGTAGACATGTCCACGTGACTCAACAACAAGACAACAATCCAAATGGAAGCATACCCGCGCCACGATCGTGGTCAGATGTCCAAAGGGAAAATAAGACAACATTCCAAATGGACGATACCCGCGCGCCACGATCGTGTCGTGATGTCCAAAGGGAAAATAAGACAACATTCCAAATGGACGATACCCGCGCGCCACGATCGTGTCGATGTCCAAAGCGGAAATCACAAGCGCGATAATCAAATGGAAACATACCCGCAGCGCCACGATCGTGGTCAAGATATCCAAAGCGACAACTACAAGACCTTAACTAAAATGGAAGCATACCCGCGCCACGATCGTGTCGTGATGTCCAAAGCGATTAACAACAATAATACTATCAATGTGAACGCATTGCGGAATTTCTCCACATCACAGACGCCCAAGTAAGTTCTCAACTACCAACCGACTTCTATCGAGACGCGTAAATACGTAAAACACAACGATTGTACAATAAAGGCTATCATCACAAGATAGGCAAGTTTCACAACAACAAGCATAAAAAGTTTCACACAACTCAAAGTACTTTCATTTTATGCCAAAGTCCTGCTTTTAACCCCAAAGTACTACATACGTTAAGTTCTTTTAAAAGAGATCCATTACTTTTATAAAAGTCACCCGACACCCGTAGTATTAGAATGACCAACCCACCTTCCTTTTCAAAAATCAAGTAACAACATTCTTTCCTAAGTTCCAGCTTTGCCTAGTTTCAATTACTCAAGCTTCTCATTTTCAAATGGTTTCATAGTTCCCAAACTTAATCACTGATTCCTTTTAGAACAATCGAGTAAATATATGTCATATACGTGAGTAGTTTATTCTGCTTATAACGATCTTATTACAAAGAAATCATGATCTAGAAAATGTAATATCATTTTGTCTCATCTTAGCTTCTACGCAGATTTTGAGGTTTCTACTGGTTTTAATACAACACATCATTATTCAATACATTTTCCTTTATTAACGCTGCAGTTGGTCCTGTCGATACACATTCCGATTCTCAAATCAAGAAACATTATCCCTTTAAAACCAAGTACTCATTACTCACGAATGAGGTTTCACACAAACATCCACATTAAAACAAATAAGTTAAGTCTCTTATCTTATAAGATCAAGTCTCTAACTTCTAACATCGTGAAACCATTTTCACTTACATAAGGTCGTTATAACTAACTTCCCATAAAGCTATTATAACACCCTATGTTTTAAACCAACCAAATCACTTAGCACACGCACGCCTACCGCACTACATAGTTCACAACAATCATGCTAAAAAGATAGAAGAGGTTCACATACCTCGCACGCATTTATCGACAATAAGCAAAATGCTCCAAGTACTACAACCTGCTAGCCCTTTCCACTCCTCGAGTGTAATACGCTACTCTTAGTACTTTCACCTATAAAGGTCAAAACGCCTATTAACCCCAAAACACAAGTTTCTATCTTTCTATAGAAAATTGACAAAGACTTCCCGCAACAACAGAAATCTCCTCTCTATCGAGGCCGCCACCAAGCCAACTGTGGGTTTACACGCCTACCCTGACGTACAATTCTACACAAGTTCATCGCAATACCATTCTATGTAAATACAGTCAGCTCTTTATTCTTCAGCTTGTCAAAAGACATCTGTAATACTAAGAGTTCCATATATAGTATACTTCAACTATATATTCAACCAAACATGTAATTTCCAATTACAATAGAGGGACAAGATAATTACCTCGATAAGCCCAAAATTATCCAAGTTATAATGTCGATCCCGAGCAAGGTTTAGCTCCAACTGCGCGCCCAAACCACTCCAAACAACCCTAGAAGTTCTAACTAACTTCTACTCAAAATACTTCAACCAATCCGAAGATTTCTTGGTTCTGGCTGAGACTAAAGGACAAAAGGTAGTATTTCCGACTCTACGAAAGAGGTATCTGAATACTACAAGGTACAAGTGCAAGGTATTTTGGGCATTATAACAATACTAGTGAGTATTTCTATACCACAACAGGTATTATACTTAAAACAACTAGTAAGTGGTACCCCACGCCAAGCCTCACCAAAGTGGCCTCTACCAAAGCTCCACAAGTGGGGAGGGCTGGACGATTTCAACTCACAGGGGAGAGATTTCAAGACTTGAAAATGATTTTGACGAAGAAAGTTCATCAACTAAGGGGTATTTATAAGAAACCCAAAGGCCAACCAACGGCCAAGATCTAGCCAAGTGCAAGGCAAGTGTAAGGCCAAGATCGCCGCGCACCCTAGCCCCTACTCCTTAAAACCTCACAAATATCTACACAAATATCTAGCACCATGCCCCCTCAATTCCGCCAAGTCACGCCCACTTGTCTCCATTGCGGGTGACACATGCCACCTCCCGCTGGTCCGTATCGTTTCGCCTCTAAAAATCCGCAAAAATACAAAACGACATAGCCGGAATTTTCCTTCGCAGTTACGTGAAAACGCTTCGCTAAAAACGACTCTAACCGTAAGGCACAAAGCGTCATTTCGCTAGTTACTCTAGGCGGTGACACGTGTCACCCTCCTATTGGCCCTCAAAAAGTCTTTCAAAAATCCACAATGGCCAAAATCTCAAAACAAAGCTGGCTCTACAAAACCAGAATTTCTCCCGTGGGCCCCACGTGACCATTTCCAAAAATAAAATTCCATAATTCTAATATTCCAGAAGTCCAATACCAACCTGGGAATCCACCCCATTAACGAACCTTTTTCCTTCACAAAACCGAAACTTTTCCGTGGAAAATCACCTCTTTCTTCCTTTCCACCTTTCTCGCCAGATTCTCGCACGCACGCCCTCGATACATACTGAAATACGGTATAACAATGTACTTTAAGTAAAATACTTTCACTTTTAAGAATCCAAACTTCACTAAGGAAATGGATTATACAACTTACAATTTAAACATCAAAGTACACTCCGAAGTACATGTAACAAATTCTATTTTAGGCAATCCAAATACA
Source organism: Przewalskia tangutica (assembly GCA_029844215.1). NCBI lineage: Eukaryota > Viridiplantae > Streptophyta > Magnoliopsida > Solanales > Solanaceae > Przewalskia > Przewalskia tangutica. Next base: position 73,535,417 of record CM056723.1, on the reverse strand, counting down.
ACCAAGAACGGATCATTTGGGCGAGTAGGACGACTTTCTGATCTTAAGGAATCATGCTGTAAGAGGAGATAGTTCACATACCTTTCGCTAAATCCACAAGCTGCCGAATACGCCGCACGAGTAGGTTGTCAACCTATAATGGTCACAACAAGACTATCAACTTCTAGTCTCTAACGTAGAATAATACTAAGTATACTGCCTCTAATTCTAATGGAAAATCGAAAAGACTTCCTTTGTTTCTACTCACTTTGCCACCTTTTCAAGGCCGAATACACAACCAACACGCCACATTTAAGGCTCAAAACAACAACCAAACAGAAAGCGATTACACG